>CM028129.1:1260615000-1261815833 GCA_016271365.2 Neoceratodus forsteri
CGGAGTTCAATTGAGTGACTACTCTCATTATAAAGGTATTTTTTTTTGTCCTGAACGGCTTTGCTGCTTGTTGTGTTTGTGTAGATTGCATAGTTTTGAAGATATTTGGGATTTGTTTGTCATGTGTGCAGATGTGCTTGCAAACAGCAGATGCTTTTGTTTTCCTCTCCAAGTGAACACTCTAGTAGGCATGACAAACAAATGTAATTATTTTGAAAACCATACAAGTTACACATACACTTAACAATTTAGAAAAACCTCCTAATAGTAGACAGAGGGAAGGACACACTAGGACTTCACACACAAATCAAAACACTCTGTAAAACATATGTTTTTGCAAATTCCTTGAAGAGAACAGTCGTCTCCGAGCCCTCTTCAAGTCCATCGCCCAAGTCTTTTATTATTTTAATTTATAAAAAAAAAAAACTCCTATCATTTTTCCTTAGTTCTCGATATTTGTGTTTGTTAGATTCATTTATCAAACTTTTATTATTTTAGTGATATTCTCTGGGTTCCCTGGAACCTGAGAAAAAATGTTATGGTTTCTGCTTAAACGCAGTAATAGTTATTCTTGTTAAAAATAGTAAACCGCTTATTTTATAATCAGAGCACAGGAACCCCAACACTCGTGGGGGTGAGGTCAGCACCACAGAAACTCAGACCCACTGGTCATAAAGTGCAAACAGCTTTATTTACATACAGAAAGTTAAAATGGCAGGCTCACCCACATCCCGTGTTGCCTTTGACTGTTGGCTTATTTTATAATCTTTATTTAGTAATTTACAACTTTTGTTGTTTAAGGGTCTTGCAGTATTTTTTTTGGTTTTTTTTTTTGCTGTATTCAGCTGATTGGTATGACTGAAAAGCCTATGGAAAGGATAGGGCCTACAGAATTTAAAAAAATTAGAATCCTTTACAAGATGTTGGTGAAGGCAGACCACCACAGTCTGTGTTTTGATTGTTTGGACCCTGAACCCGACCATTTAAATTGTGTATTGTGTCAACTTCTTTTGCCCTAAAACACACAAGAAAAGGGCAAAACTTGGAGAGTCATAGTCTGCTGCTCAGGAGTACAGATAATTTTTTGGACCAGAAGTATTTACTGCTAGCTGCTTTCACCTGGTAGTATTTTATCTACATGGTAGTAATACCATACATTGACCTGTCTCGGACCCCTATCTCTAAGAAAGGTCGCAGTTCCACTGGGTGTCTGCAACCACTGATCCTCGTCCTCTGATACCAGTGAGGAGTCTTGAGATATTTCCCACTGCTATGTTTTGCGATGACCCTATTTTTAACATTTTATGTTGCAACTGCCCTTCTTGCCAGCCAGTGTACAACTCCTCAGTCTCCTGCATGTATGCAGTTGATAACCTATGCTGTTTTCTGACCCCATCTCTACTGCGGACAGTCTGTCAGTATGTGGATCCGTGCTAGTAGCATTGACAGCTGCTGTCAGTTTTGTGCATATGTGCCAACATACTGTAAGTATACAGAGTGGGAAACAAATTCCTAAAATCAGAAAGTGTGAGTAAATCATGCAAAACTGGTAGTAAAATATTCTTTTACTCCCGTTATCTGTTCCTCTGCTGCCACTGAGTCACCTAACAACTCAACTCTCCTAAAAGAAAAATGAAGGGAAGTGCCTTAGATGCACACCTCTTCAAGTACCTCTTCTCAGAGTAAGTCTAAGGTGACAGAAAAGCAGCAGTCTCTGATTGGAGAGACTGGTAAAGCTGCCAAGCCGTCATCCATCCCACAGGAGAACTCTGGGTGTCTGATGGGGGAACCCTGATGATAAAAATGACAAAAAGAAAAAAAGCTACATATGCTCTGGTGCCACCAACAGCAACTCAGAAAAATAAAGAGGAAAGCATCTGAGCATTACCCCACCACCACCACAAGAGACCAGGGCGAGCAGTAAAACGGAGGTCATTACAAACATGTGGCAATACTTCCGGGCCATAGGAAACGTTGCTCTACTATTCTTGCTGTGCCCCCCCAATCAGGCATCATTTGAACTTGTGCTGGAGGAGGAGGAGGGGAAACCAGCTGAAGCTGAATGCCGCCTCAATAGGAGTTTGGTTCCCTACCAAGAGTGAAAGAAGATTTTATCCTCGTATTCCATATTTGTACGCCAAATGGTCAACACGTTGGACATCCCCTCCACAGAGACAGAAGAGGATATTGAAGAGGCAGAATTTATGAGTATGTTGGAACTGACCTCATCTAAAAGACTCACAGTACCCATTCACTAATCTCTCAGAGAAGTCACTAACATGATTGTAAAACACCCAAATTCAGCTCCTGGCATTGGCAGACAAGTGGAAAAGAAATATCTGGTAGAGAAACAGAGGATATAATTCTTATATTCCCACCCTGATCACGAGGGAGTTGTGCAGGCAGCTGCATGTGAAAAATCTAAAGTGTCAGTAGCTTCCATGCCTCCTGAAAAGGATTCCAGAAAGCTGGACTGTATGGCAGGGAAAGTGTGGAAAATGTACACTTCAGCCACCCTGCAAGTAAGACAGGCTGCTTACATGGCATATGCTGCACAGTACCGAAAAGCCATTTGGAGTATAGTGCGAGCCCTAAATGAAAAGGTGGGAGGTGAAGTCGGCAGTGATCTAGCAGAAACTGCAGAAGATGCACTGGAAGCCACCAAGCATCAGTTCCACGTGGCTGTGGGTGCAAATGACAAGGTCTGAAGAGTACTAGCACATGCAGTAGCTCTTAGGAGGTTTGCTTGGCTCAGGGTGACCATCCTGTAAGAGGACAGACAAGGGCTAGGGACTCTTCCTCACTGGGGATAAAACAGAAGCCTACATGAAAAAAGGTAGATGAACAACAAACCAGTGTACAAGAATTTGATTAAAAAAGAAAGCTTCTACAATACTTCTTTTGAGTGATGTGGAAGGGAGGTAGAGGCAGGGCCTACTATCAGAGGCTCTGCTGCTATTATGACTATCCTCCTCAGAGGGGTGCTCCAAGAGGCAGAGGTGGGAGAGGTGCAAAGCAGAAGCAAACACCAGTTCCTGAACAAGAAAAAAAATTCCTAACATTCTGCAGTCCACCATAGAGCCACTGCCAATGGGAGACTACCTGACTCATTACTTTCATGAGTGGAAATACATTGCCACAGACTAGTGGGTGCTGGAAGTGGTGAGTCAGAGTTTAGCCCTTCAGTTTACAGGCTTCCTAGAACTAAAGAGCCTAAAGCTTTTCCTCCACTCCGACCTCAGGAAAAAAATCCTGTTATAGCTGGAGGTAAGGAGATTACTTAAGATAAAGGCCACAGAAAAAGTCCCTCTTTCACAGTGGGGAGGAGGCATTTTCTCAAAGTACTTTCTCACAAGAAAAAAAATGTGGATTGGTGGCCTATTTTGAACTTAAAATTCCTGAACAGGTACATAGGAAAGGGAAAATTCAAACTAGTAACACTGGGAGCAGTTACACCATCCTTGAAGAAATGGGAGTGGCGAGTGGCTGACATCACTGGATCCAAAAGATGTATACTTCCATATCCCTGTGAGACACTCCACGGAAATAGAAACATAGAACTTCACAGCAGATAAGGACCACAAGGCCCATCCAGTTTGCACATTTTTTTTTCTACCTTATGAATGTGCCATGGGCCTGCCTTTACTCTGTCAATAGCCTGTCTATTCATACTCATCTTTATTGCTCCCTTATGTCTATCCCATGCCTGTTTGAAGCCCTGCACTGTATTCATATCCTCCACTTCCTGAGATAGGCCATTCCATGCATCCACCACCCTTTCTGTGAAAAAGAACTTCCTCGTGTTACCCCTTAATCAAACTCCCTGTAATCTCATGTTGTGTCCTCTTGTCCTGCTATTTTTCTTATATTGAAACAAGTTAAACTCTTTCACCTTGTTAATGCTCTTAAGATGTTTGAATGTTTCGCTCATATCACCTCTCCCCCCCTCCTTTGCTCTAGGGTATACATATTGAGCTCCATTAATCTGTCCTCATATGTTTTCTGATGCAGTCCCTGCACCATTTTGGTTGCTGTTCTCTGGACTACCTCCATTTTGTTAATGTCCTTCTGCAGGTGTGGCCTCCAGTACTGCACGCAGTACTCCAGATGGGGCCTAACCAGTGTCCTGTAAAGAGGGATTATTACATGCCTCTTACGACTTGTGATACCCCTGCTATTACACCCCAATATCTCTCTAGCCTTACCTACTGCTTTAGCGGTCTGCTTGAATGATTTTAGGTCATCTGTGATGATGATGCCCAAGTCTCTTTCTTCCCTTGTGATTGCCAGCAACTCCCTTCCCAACCTATAGGTGGCTTCAGGGTTTCTCTTCCCTAGGTGCATGATCTTGTACTTCTTTGCAGTATACTCCAGTTACCATTCTTCCAACCATTTTACCAGTTTATCCAGATCTCTTCTCATTCTGCCCACCCCATCTGGATCATCTACTCTGTTGCAGATCTTGGTGTCATCTGCAAACAGACAAACCTTACCCTCCAGTCCATCTGCAATGTCACTGATGAAGATATTGAAGAGGACTGGCCCCAGGACTGATCCCTGAGGTATCCCACTTGTGACTTGCAGCTCTCCTGACTATACCGTTTACCACCACTCTTTGTTTTCTGCTCACCAACCAGTTTGCCACCCAGTTAACCAACCTCTGACCCACCCCAAGCCTACCCAGCTTATTAATCTTCTATGTGGAACAGTATCGAAAGCTTTGCTGAAGTCAAGGTAGGCAACATCAAATGCACCCCCTTGGTCCACCACTTCCGTTACCCAGTCAAAGAAATCTATGAGATTAGTTTGACAGGACCTTCCTGTTGTTAACCCATGCTGTCTTGGATCCTGTGCTCCTATGGATTCCAGGTGTTGTACTATCCTTTCCTTAAGGAGTGTCTCTGTAATCTTGCCCACTACTGAGCTAAGACTGACTGGTCTGTAGTTCCCTGCCTCCTCCCTGCTGCCACTCTTGTGGAGACGGGATCACATGAGCCCTTCTCCAGTCTTCAGGGACCTCTCCTGTGCTCAGAGACTCACTAAACAGTTCTGATAATGGCTTTGCTAGTTCCATCCTCAGCTCCTTTAGTTCCCTGAGATGTATGCCATGATGTCCTATTGCCTTGTCCACCCTGAGCTTAGCGAGCTCCTGTAGGACCCTTTATTTTGTGAAGGGACTTGTGCACACCTCCCTCCCCTCTTGTGTCCAGGGTGCTGAGCTGTGGGCCCTGCCCTACCTTCTCCTCAGTAAATACTGAGCAGAAGTATCTATTTAGGCTAGATGCTTTTCCTTGGTCCTCCTCCACACACTCCCCGTTATCCCCTTTGATCTTAGCAATACTCCCTCTGGACTTTCTTCTTTCACTAATGTATCTATAGAAAGTCTTGTCCCCTTCTTTTACTGTTTGTGCTAGTGTTCCCTCAGTTTGGGCATTTGCCTGCCTTGCTGTCTTCCCTGCTTCCCTTAGGGAAGTTTGGTATGCCTCCCTGTCTTTGTCCCGCTGTGTTCTCTTATATTTCCTGAAGGCCAACCTTTTGGCTCTGTTTTTTTCTGCTACTGTTTTTGAGAACCAAAGTGGTTTCCTCCTTCTTTTGCTCTTACTTTTCTGCCTAACACAGTGGGATGTTGCTTCAAGTATTGCATCCTTAATGCTTTCCCACTTTGCCTGTACCCCCTCACCTGTATTTCTTCTTGCCAGGGCTAGCTTAACTCTGGCCATCCTGTCAAAGTCAGTTCCTCTGAAGTTCCATATTTGTCTTGGAATGGGATGATTTAGTTCTAGTAGCCAAATTGAACCATACCATGTGATAGTCACTGACCCCCAGGTAACCTTCTACCTGGAAATCTGTGATCCTTTCCCTGTTAGTCAGTACTAGATCCAGAATAACCCTGTCTCTTGTGGGTTGTTGTACGCCCTTCCCCTGCAGGGGAATCCACTATGTGTCTAGTTCTGGCAGATGTTCCTGCTGGTATTGACCACTCTGTATTTGGCATGTTGAAGTCTCCCATTATCAGAACCTCCCGTTTAGCTGTCATGTTTTGTATATCTTCCAACAGTAATGTGTCTGTGTCCTCCGCCTGGTCTGGAGGCCTGTAGACAACCCCAGTTCGTATGGCTGTCCCATTTCCGTTTTCAGGGTGACCCACAGTTCTTCTGACTCCTTGTGTGTATTCTGAATTTCTGTAGCTTTGATATTTTCATTGACATAAAGCCCCCCCCCCCTTTTTGCACCTCAGTCTCTTCTGAACAGTACATAGCCGGGTACTGAAGTCTCCCAAGTGTGGTTACTGGTGAACCATGTCTTGCTAATGGCTGCTATGTCCAGTTTAGCCTCTGTTATTGTGGCCTACAGGTCTGGGATCTTTTTTCCCAGACTGTGGGCATTTGTGTACATGATTTTCCATTAGCCAGATTTCTGTGCGTTAGTTTTTGGAAGAGATCCAGCTTTTCCCCCTGCGCGTCTTATGGGGATCTTGATCTTTTTCCTTACCTGGTGATGCAAATGAACTACACACATGTTGAACTACTGTTTGATCACTAGCTGAGGGAGGGAGGGGTGTTCTTCAAATACCAGCAATTCAGATTAGGAAAAGACCAGTATCAGTTTGCCACATTGCCTTTTGGCCTATCCTCAGCTCCAAGGATATTCACAGTGTGTAACAGCAGTGGCTACATTGTTGAGAAGAAAAGGGATAACAGTGTACCCTTTCATGGATGACTATAATCACAGAAAGGACAAAACGAGAGGCAGTGAGCTCCATTGCAGTGATAAGGAACATCCTGCAAAGACTGGGCTTTATATTGAACATAGTAAAGTCACAGCTGTAACCCAGCCAAGTGATGGTTTTCATAGGTGCAGAGCTGGACATTACTGGGGTGCATTTCAGTGGAAAGCCAACATCTTACAGGCCAGCAGGGGAATTATTGCAGCTGATGAGTCGCATGTCAGCAGCAACAGCGGTGGTGCCATGGGCCTGCTTGCAGATGAAAGATGTCCAGTACCATTTAAGAAGGCACTACCATCAAAGGTCAGATGCATTGAACCAGCTGTTATCACCCACATTCAGCTTGGTCAGAGCTCTAAAGTGTTGCAATGAAGTGGACTGTCTCAGGGAAGGAATCCCATTTCAGAAAATGTCTACAACACTCACTCTGACCCTACTAGGATTGGAGGGCATCTGGACAGTCACACAGTAGGTGTAGCCTGGTCTCCACAAGAGCAGATAAGGCACGCAAACCTTTTGGAACTCAGGGCTGCACAGTATTTCTCAGACCTTGTCCAAGTCCAGTCAGTTCTGGTCAGAACAGACAATATTACCATAGTGTACTACATAAACAAGCAAGCTGACGTCCGATCACAAAACCATACACAGAAGCAATGAGAATCTGGAATCTGGCATACTTCTTAAACACATCTGTACATCTCCAGGAAAGGAAAATGTTATGACAGATTCGCAAAGCAGGTTTAGTTAAGGAAACCACTAGATGTCAGTGGACCACCAGGTAGTTAAAACCTTATTTAGGAAATGGGGTATACCAGAGTTGGACTTGTTTGCCTCATGGGACAATCGCAAGTTACCACTGTTGTGCTGCAGGCCATCCCACGGGGGGACTCTACCCCTGAATGCTTTGGCTCTCAGTTGAATGTTAATACCACTGCCGAGACCACTCTTAAAGTTGTAAGAGTGGCCTCGTGGATATTTAGGGTTTCAGCTTGAGGTTCTGATACCCAAAGAATGTGAGACGACTCTTACAGACATAAAAGTGGTGCCACTATTAATATATTACTGATCAAAAGTGGCATCGGAAATTCACCTTAAAACAGTCACTCTACCTGTACTTAATTGATTCCATTCAAGTCCAGGTGAACAAAAATTGCACTGTGTAGATGTCAGGAGAGCACTCAACTACTACCTTAACTCTTTCGGTCCCATAGCCACCATATGGTGTCGGAACCATCTATTGCTGAGCCCGACCCAAAATGGCCACTGGGAGAAAATGAGTTAACAGAACAAAAGAAATAAGATCTGATGACAGACAGCTGTTTGTCACCTTTGGGGAGATTGGCAAAGGCAAACCTGGTGCAAGAAAGACCATTTCAGGGTGGTTGGTGTCTTGTATACAGTGCTGCTATGAAATACCTTGACAGAACAAAAGAAATATGATTTGAGGACAGACAGCTGTTTATCACCTTCGAGGAGATTGGCAAATACAAACCTGATGGAAGAAAGACCATTTCAGGGTGGTTGGTTCCTTGTATACAATTCTGCTATGAAAAAGCATGCAAGCAGTCCCCCAAGGGCTTAGAGCACATTCCACAAGGGGCACTACAGCCTCAGTGGTAGCCTCAAGAGGCATCCCTCTGGCAGATAGCTGCAAAGCAGCTACCTGGAAAACTGTACACATTTTCACAAACCACTGCTGTCTGGACATACACTCCAGAAAAGATGCAAGATTTTGAACATCAGTATTACTGAACCTTTTTCGTAAACTGGCTCCAGAAATCCCAGCCTTCCAAGGTACTGCTATGTAGTCTTCAGTTGTTGTATGGCATCACTATTGGACTCACGTTACTCACCGTACTAATGATGTTCCTTCTAATAGGTCCAGTAGTTAGCCAGTACAATACTATCTTAAATATACTATGGTTTTAAAAACTCCTTAATGAGCATTTAAATATGTTTACATGCTTTGTATTTTAAGTATATCTTTTTAAATATTGGATATGGTTACTTTAAAATTTTCTTAGGAATCCCTTACTTAAATGTTTACACTTTATGCAGTCATCTCAGCTAAGAGTGATACCCTGGAGATGGGAACTTTTGCATGTAGGTTCAAATTCTGTACCCAAGCACCACTCTGGCTGTTGCTTAGATCTGTTTCTTCGCCTGAAGAGCAATTGCCCCTTGGTGAACTCCAGTAATGGCTAGTTCTCTAGTCGGTTTGTTTATTTTGTACTTTATTTAAAAAAAGTGTTGCTGTTAGATTTCGATTACTCTGCGTTAACTAGGGTTTTTTCAGTAATTTGTGGTCTCTCTGGTTCTCGATTGATTCCCAGGAATTGGAGACTTTCCTAGCCAGCTACCATGTTATTTTCTGTCTGTTTTGTGGCTACTAAACCACTTTTTACTTAGCATTGGTTTCATAGTTTTTACCTGTATTAGTTACGGAAAAGGAGGCGCTTTCACTTTCTGTTTCTGTCTGTGCCCTTTCACATTATTTAATTGGTTCTTGTTACTGAAACTGCCATTTGACATTGGACACAGTCTTCCTCAGTACAAGAGCTGTTCTTTTTACTACTGGGCTCCTGTACTGCAGTGTTTTTGGGGAAATGTTTTATATTTTTAAGGGTCTGTCAAATTGATATGTCAGAGTGACCTTGCGGACCTTCAAAAAACTTTTAAATTTGTTTCCAGCTCCTGGTAATGGCACACTGCCATGAGCTATGTTTAAAGTGTCTAGGTCCACAACATGGCTTTATAAATTGAAAGTCCCGTCATATTATTTGCCTCAAAACACTGAAGCAGTCCAGATCGACTCATTTAAGATGGGGAGTTAACCTCTAGTCACATAAGCTCAAAATGCAGTCCCCCCTCTTCCGTTGACACGGACATTTCCACCTTCTGTGCTGCACACTTAGATTCAAGCTTCTCAGCCAGTCTGCCAGCCTCCCCAGGATCTGTATAAATATATGCACACTTACTGACTATGACCTTGCGTTGGGCCAGTAAGAAAAGTGTGTGCTGAATGTCCAGGTCACTCAGCTTAGCTTAACCAGCCACATCAGAGCCCTTTCTCTTCATCTCTCACTGGTCCTGGGCTGCCTGCATGATCCAGTCTCACTACTGCTGCTGATGTGATCAGAAGAAGCATTCTGTGTCCATCTGATTGCTGTACTGCTTGCGTTGGGGACATCTGTATACTTTGCCTTTCACCAAAGCATGCTGTTGCTCCAGGCCATGTATGTCTTTTTGCCTGGCCTCAAAAAGTCAATGGGTCTGTTCCCTCTACACCCTCCAGGATCTCCAAAATTCTCAGGTTTGGTGCTTGAACTGTGGCAGTATTTTATGTGTTCTAGCCTTGGCTTCACAAGTCTGTGTTCCTTAACAGAAGTAGTGGCTGCTTCTAATTCTTTGTTTGATGCAGTCCCACTGCACCTGCCACGCTGTCCATTCCATTTTCCACCACAGCCAGACCATATTTTCTGAAGGTCCACAAGGTCACTCTGACATACCAATTCGAGAGAACCTTAGAAATATAAAAAATACTTCCCATTTTCCAACAGTAGCCATCGATTTTCTTGCCCATATGCTGAACTGTTTTTGTTAATGGTGTAATTGCTTGTTGCAGTGAAACTAATGGTCGGGTGGCTCACCTCATGGACAGTGGCAGTGCCTTTGCTGCCCTGTTACAAGGTGCAGAGAGACCGTTGAAAGGAGGGCAGCTAAGATTGTTCAGGGATGCAGGGCAAGGGTATATGAGGACAGGCTGAGAAAAACTCAACGTGTACTCACTGGAGGAAAGGAGGGAGAGAGGGGACATGATTGAAACTTTTAAGTACCTAAAAGTTATAAATGAGATGGATATTGGGGATCTTTATTGTCTCCGTGAAAATGACCACCAGGGGGTACTGTTAATAAGCTGGCAGGTGGAAGGTTCAGGAAGGAGGTCAGGAGACACTTCTTTATAGAGTGTGTGGTGTCGGGATGGAATGACCTCCTAGCTGAGGTCACCCCTCATGAGATGAGAGAGGGTTCAAGAGAAGGTGGTACAGGGCAAACGAGAGGGTCAGAGTTGGAAGGGAAGGGTTAGGGCCCACTGTAATCTGTAGATCTGGGACTCCGTAATTGAGCAGACTTGGTAGACCAAAAGAACTTCTTCTGCTGGCCATTTCATATGTTTGTAAAGAAATTCGCTTTAGAGTCTGTGTTCTTGCAGCCCATATTCATCAGACTTGCACACAGTAAAGAACAAATGGAAAATCAAGATGAGCCATTTTTACATAAAAAAAAAATATTGTTTTTGAACAATATTCAGATTTTTAAGCAGGAGCTCTCAAGAAGTACGTCCTGTTAGCAGGGTTGCTGGCCACGCCCCTGGTAAAGGTGACTTAAACAGATTTCAAAAGGATAAGCCAAGGATCCGTCCATTGCTATTTCCAAAACGGACATCTGTCCAAATTGTTAGATCATAATTGTTAGATCATAGGGGCCGGCCCGGTGGCGCTGAGGGTTGAGGCGCTGGACACCACGCCGGCGGCCGGGGTTCGGGAGTGGACTCGGGTCGCTGGTGGGTCGGCTGGGGGAGATGGGCTTGAGCGTCCCATGACATCTCGCCTTCTCTGGGGAGGCCGATGCCTGCACACTTGCTTGACTCCGAGCAGAGGCTCGGAGTACTGCAGGCCCCAGTTGTAGGGGATGGGCGGCCGTTATACAGCATGGACATTGGCGCCTTGAGCCTTGACGTCAAGAGTCGCACACTGTAGGGGTAGAAGAACGGAAAAACCACTGCCGGCTCCGGGAAGACGGGCTTCCCGGTGCATGCCTCCAATGTGCCCCGATCGCTGGACTACCTCCCCGGCCTGATGAAAGGAAGGATGTCAGGGTGTAAAGGCCCCACCTCATCCCCGCTCGGGGGAAAAACCGCAGCTCCATGGGGGATCGAGAGGTAAGTCTCGGCGAGTGAGAGGCAGGAGGATGACTCCTTGGATGCCCTGAAGGGTTGGAGTCGGCAGACAGTAGGGGGAAAAAAAGAGTAAGTTAAAAAAAAAAAAATAAAATTGTTAGACCATCAGTTAGATGATGTGTCTGAGTTTTACGTCCAAAAAAAGATGCAGTTATTGCAAAAAGTGACTTTTGCCTGAAACAGATGCTTTTCTTTTGGAAATGGCAGCAGGGCTACCCAGACGCATTGGACACAGGCGCAGCATGCATTTGTGATCACATCCTTTGAACACCCCCATTTCCAAAAGAGAGAGAAATGAACTCATCTGCTGTTTACCAGCTCTAGTGGTTGAATCAGAATAGCATGGCTGTTGGGGTAGTGAGCAGTCACAGAGAAATTAATCTCTCCTCCAATAAAAAGTAGTACCAATACCTGCCCAAGGCATACAGTATATTAAAACTGGGACTATGTTACTTGGGAAAAGGGATGAGCCTCCTTTGGGATCTGGGAGCCACTAATAATGTAGATAAAATACAAAGTCCTAGAGCACTGGCAAGAAACATTATTATCCCTCAATGTACAGCTGCATTTGAGATCCTGAAAATACTCTCCATATGATCAGCAGCAGTAGTAGCTCTTTAGGCTTGCTATATGTGAAACAGTAGGACCGAGAAAGCACAGCCTTCTTGTTTTATGATTGCAGAGTTTTGGTATCTCATTAGTACTAATAAGGTAGTAAGAACTGTTCTAATTAACTGTGTCTGATTTTTAACAGGGACATCTCTGGGACCAAATGTGACTTCACGGTGCAGGTTCAATTAAGGTAGTGTAACCTTCGGATCTTTCCTCATTGTTTTTCTAATGTTTACATCTCTCAATCTTGAAGAAGAACTAGGAAATAGGAAAGTAACTTTTTCCTTTGACAATGTATTTTAAAATACTGGTTTCAAATCTGCTATAGTTTCATGTTTACTAGCCTTTTGGCAGCGTGGTGGGTGTTCCTAACAGCGGGAGTCCAATAGTGATGCCATATAAGTTGTATCATCTCCAGCCTGAGATGTTTCATCAGAGCTTTTATTTTATTTATTTATTTTTTTATTTAGTTGTTTAACCAGGTATAGCACACTAAGCTGAGAGCTTTTTTTACAGGAGCGACCTGGGAGCACAAGGAGGTTAAGTGACTTGCTCAGGGTCACACAGTATGCAAGTGGAAGCTGTGGGATTCAAACCCAGGTCTGGTCTGCTGGATGTCACCAGATTTGCAGCTCAGAGCCTTAGACCACTGCGCTATACTGCCTCCTTTTAGAACTTAAATAGAAGCCAGTTCAAACTGTACTGTGTGGAACGCTCCCACTACTGGTCAGATTTATTTTAAATATAGAATTTGTCGGCAGAAAAGGATCACTTGGACAACCCAATCTGCCCAGTTGCCTCCGCTGAAGAGAGCAGGCACCCCAGAGTCCTGTCCCACTCATACCAGCTAAGTTTTATTATTTTATAAAATTTATAGCAAAAAAAAAACACCTTTTAGGTAGTTTTTCGATACTCTGCATTAGATTAGAGAAGTGTTATTTGTAGCAGTTATATATTGGTAAGCACGAGTTTAGACGTGTATGATTTAGTTTATGTCCCTTTGAACTTTAGAGTTCTGTAGTAGAACAAGGGTGCATTGTGACAGTGTGAAAGAACTTAACATCGTACAGTTCTAAATGGTCACTTCCACCAACGCGCTAACAGAGGTACAACAGTAACAGAATTAGATCCAGTGTTTTGAAAAATTGCTTCTACAGAAATTACAGATATAGGGAGGGCCTTTGACCAATTAGAACACTCCTTTCCCATATACCTGGGATAGTCTACTTCTGTAAAGTGTCTCTCACATGCAGGTGCCTTTGAATGAGCTTGTATGGGTGAGTTTTTAAAATGTTTTAATGTATTATCGATTGATCTTGATTAGGGCTGTAGATCAGCTTGAGGCAGTGCAGAGAAGGGCAACAGGGTATCCTATATGAACGCAGACTAGTGAACCTGAACATGTACTCACATGGGGTGGGAGGGGGTTACACGATCGAGACCTTAAGATATCTCAAAGATATAAACAATATTGACTTTGGGATCTTTTTAACATCAGTGAAAATAGGAACACTAGAGGGGACAACCACAGGCTGGCAGGGGGTAGGTACAAGGACGCTAGGAGGCAGTTCTTCACAGAGAGAGTGGTGACAGGGTCGAATGTACTGCCAAAGGGGGTGGCCAATAGCAAAACAGTTAGGTTTTTAAATGGGAGTGGGATAAAGTCAAGAAGAAGGGTAGGGTAACTGTGGGGGGGGGCAGAGAACATGTAACAAGAGTGTGCGTGCTCTGAAATAAGCAAACATAGACCATTTAAGCCTTCTTCTGCTGGCATTTTTCGTATATTCATATAATGTGTAGATACTGCCGTGGATACCACTTTTAACAGTTGTTAGAGTGGTCTCACGTACACTTTTTGGGTATCAGAACCGCTCACTCTCCTGACCTAAGAAATGACCACTCTTGCAACTGCAAGAGTGGTCTCCGAGGCAGTATTAGCAAACAGTACAGGCTTTTACAAGTGTAGTGCAGTCCTCCTGTAATGTTTTAAAACTCCTAAGCAATAAAAGCACCTTCTGTAGGGAAAGGAACATTGTTTAACCAGGAGTAGCACACTAAGCCAGAGCTTGTTTCCAGATGCGACCTGGGAGCACAAAGAAATTAAGTGACTTGCTCAGGATCACACAGTATGCATCTAGGTGGCTGTGGGATTCAAACCCAGGTCTCCAGATCTGCAGCTCAGAGCCTTAACTCACTGCGCTATACTGCCAACCAAGCTGTAGCTTCTAAGCAGAAATGTCAGCATGGTACACATAGTAGCTAACCTGATACATTTACATGGTACAGTATATTAGTTTTCAGTCTCAACACAGATTCTGCAACTGACAAGTCATGGTTATGCATACTTTAAAAAGATTTCTTTAGGCTTAACCTTAGGCTGCTGACAGAATTAGAACATATAGGAATTTTGGACTGATGTATCAGTCTGCGGCCCTGCAACGGTTAAGTTGGCATCAGCAGAACTCCTCAGTTGCACTGCTTCCAAGATGATTTGAATTTCAAGTCATTCCTTTATTATTAAAGAAATTTATATTAAAACAGGAGTTTTGAAACAGTTAAAAAGAATCTTTCCGTGTGCATCTCAGATTCCCAGCTAAGGTAAAAGTATGCATTAGGTGAGTTGCAGTGTGTCAGTTGGAAGTAATATGAGAAGGCTGAGTTATGTCACCGCATTCTTACTACAGTAGAAGCCTAAAAATAATCTGAAGATAAGAAAGATATTTGTATGGAAGTGTTAATGCTTTCCGGTGGACGTCAGTAAAATTTATAAGTTTAAAAGCACAACAAAACTGGAGCTTTGTCCTTTCCAGTCCATCTAAGGCAGAGGATGATTTGCAATCATGGTCATTTCTATAGCAGCAGATTGTGATGTCACTTGCAGGGGACTGTTACTCTAGCTCTGGAATAAGTTTTTGCTGTAGGTGACCTGTAAGCAAGGCCCCTGGAATTCTGTGATTCCACGGCCACAGAATTTTCCAGAGAACTCGCATCCCGCCACAGAAGATATGTAGAACCATAGAATAAATTGTTCTTGGTGATTTTTCATTTAAATATAGTTTTTCTGAGGTGCTTGACTCCCCTCGCCTTCTTGATTAACCTGAAGCCCGTCCTCTGTGCGAAGCATGTGATGTTATCAATGACATTACATCGTATGTTAGCCAATGGCAGGACTGCATTCTGCCACAGAAACTAATAATTCTAGGGACGTGGATATGTTGTTCAATCCACACTGTCTGGCAAGTTCCTTGCCGCTTTAAATCTTGCCGGAAGGTCTTCAAGCTGGCTCCTCCCACCCACCCGGGTGGTAAAACCCTCGGCTCTGCCCCATGGCGCTAGGTCTTCCTTACTGCTTGGAAGCTCAGGTTCCATCCTTAGCACTCTGCGTTTTAGGCCTGGATCCTAATTTGGAAGTTCCGAAAATCATTTTAAAATTCTCAAGACATACGTCTTCATCTTCCTTCGCAGCTGCGATGGACAAATCCACTCCCGGCTTCCATCGGTGTCCTTGTGGGCAGAAAATGTCCTGGACCGACCCCGCACTCCACGTAGATTTATTGCCTGGGTCTTGCTCATGGTCCGCAGGCCTGCGATCTTTGCAAGTCTTTCACAGCTTCGGTTCTGGAAGACCGCGCTGCCTGACTCCAGCTGGGGCACCCCGAGAAACTGTACCCGCCGATGAAGTCGAAGGAGGCCCGTTGGGCGGTGTCCGCAGCTGCGGGCTCCGAGGAGCAGCTGGAGCAGTTGATCGCCCTCGAGGAGGCGGCGGCTCAGGCCGCATCATCTTCCTCCTCGGCCTCTGCATTTATCCCACTCTCCTTGGGCTCCTCCTACACTGCTTCTTTCAAGGAGCTTTGGCAGTCCCTCTCCACCAAGGGAGAAGGACCCTCGGGACACTCGAGTAGGTCGAAGAAAAAAGAACCGAAAGTTAAGTCCCACATTTGACGTTCGTGGGAGTGGGAGAGATCTCCTTCACTGGACCGTCAGCTCTCGAGTTCGGTCGAGGTTGCGGCTAAGGCCACTGGCTTCACAGTGTCCCCATCAGGCCAGCCGGCCAAGACATCCGTCAACGCGGTCGAGATTTTTCTCGACCCCGTTGGATGGGTTGTCGACTGGAGAAGCTGATAACCCTTCTTCACCGGTTCCCCCGGTGGTAACCGAGGACTTGCCCATGCCTCCTGTGCCGAAGTCCCCGATCAAGGACCCTGAACCGAAGGATGAGTGGGTTTCTAACCCCTCTTTCACCCACCTCGGCGACCCCGAAGGTCTCGGTCCTCTTCCATGTTGGGTAGATTCTGCTGACATTGGCGGTCTCGGCATCATGGAAAGCGGCATCGCCTCTCATCCTCTTCAGAGGATAGGCTCTGACACAAGTTACGTCGGCGCTACGAGGACATGATGTGGCAACAACTCTTGTTGGCTGGTAATAAGCTGACCCCGTCTCCTTCTCCGGCCATTTAGTGGTTGTCGCCCGAATGACTGAAGCAACCCCTCGTGGTAGTCGAGGAGCCGACCTTGGCACTGGTTGTTTGGCCAAAACTGGCTGTTCCGCCCATTGTGGTGGAACCACCGCCTCCTCAACCTAAGACTGGGGCCCCGACCAAGGATTCTCGGTCAGGTCAGGGCTTGCCCCATAAGTTGTCGGTCATCCTTACTCCCGATCGGCCTCGGCAGGTGGAGGGTGACTCAGGCACTCGGCAGCTGTTCGCGGACTCCTCAGAGTCTGACGACGACTCCTTGTATTCCAGGCCCCTTGTCCTGGAATCTGCAGGGGGTCAGTTGGTGGACGAGAGCTCATCCTCGTTCTTGGGTATCCTTCGGCTCATCTCAGAGTCCACTAGGATGCAGCTCGAACCCGTACAGAAATGGGCCAGGTATTCCCTCATGGAGATACTAGACTGAGGAGACTCCCCTACGGAGGCCTTCCCTGTGGCCGAAGCCATTGTTGGCCCGGCCCTGGAGTTGTGGCAGCGGCCTGCATCTTGTCCTGCGCCTTTACGCAGTCCCCACCGGTTCACTGTCCTGTTTCTCGGAGCACCCCTCTGCAGAGGGGCTGGTGGCCGATAGCATTTTCCGGTGTTCCTGGAACGCTAGGGACGTGGACAAACCGCTCGATAAAGAGTCCAAAAAGCTGGACTAGTAGGGATGGAAGGTTTACGCTGCTTCCTCCCTAGGCCTTTGACAGGCTAGCTCGGCTGTACTGATGGCACATTTTTCACATGCCCTTATGGCCTCCCTGGATGAGGTGATTCCTCTTCTCCCGGCTGACCTTCAGATGACAGTCAAGCAGGTGTGGGATCAGGAAAGGGCGGTGGCCAAATAACAACTCCGAACTTCCTTGGATATCGGTGACTCTTGTGCCCGGTCAGTAGCGGCCGCAGTAGCCATGCTCCGCAGAGCTTGGTTGCGGATCTCCGCCTTCACGACGGACACCCAGCACAAGCTGACAGACGCTCTCTTCCTGTAACTGACTTGTTCGGGTCGGGGGGTGGAAGGCCATCTCCAGAGGATCGAGAAGAACAATGCCACCTTGGACTCGGTCACGTCTGCCCAGAAGGACAAATGCCGCCAGCAGCAACGTAAGCCCTTCCGCCCCTGGTCTGGCCCAGCAGCACCAGCAACAGGGCCAGCAGGCTCACACTTGGCGCCCCAAGGCCAAGTCTGCTGCTTCTTCCAGTAGGAAGCCTGGAGAGAAGCCAGGCAGCCCCTCGACTGGCCCTTCCTCCAAGCCTGCCCAGAGACAGGTTGAGGGGTGTTGCCCCCAACCTCGTCACTCCTCCCCAGGTTCCCCATGGGGGTACAGCTCCACCACTTCCTTGGTCTGCTATCACCACGGACCGCTGGGTGCTGGAAGTGGTCAGCAGGGGTCTGCCTCTGAAATTCGAGCAGTCCCCTCCCTATCGAGTCATTGCCCCACGGGGGGCTCCGGGCTCCGCAGCCTCTCTTTTGGCTTGTCGAGCCGACATTGCTCTGCTCCTCCAGAAGGAGGTGATCAGCGAGGTGGCAGATCCTCCTCCAGACCGGGGGTTTGTGTCCAGGTACTTCCTGGTCCCAAAGCGAACGGGGGGGGGGCTGGCGCCCCATTCTCGACCTGAACAAGTTCCTAAAGCCGCGAACCTTCAGGATGGTCACTCTGGCTCAGATCATTCTATCCTTGGAACTAGGCATGTGGTTCTGCTCTCTGGATCTCCAGGACGTGTTCTTTCACGTCCCAGTCCGTCCGTCTCATCAATGATTCCTTCACTTCAGAGCAGAGGGATCTCTTTACGAGTTCCGAGCCATGCCCTTCGGCCTTTCTCCAGCTCCCAGAGTCTTCACCAAATGCATGGCAGTGGTGACAGCATTCCTGCGGCGCCGAGGGGTCTGGGTGTACCCTTACCTGGACGACTGGCTGATTGCAGCCCCCTCCAGGTTGGAGGTGGAGTGGTCCAGGGATCTGGCCCTCCAGGTCTGCTCTCGGATTCGCATCCTGATCAATGAGGCCAGATCGGAACTCGTGCCATCGCAGGTGATTGAGTTCATCGGGGCAGAGCTCGACTCTCTTCGAGCCAGAGCCCGGCTCCCGGCGGACAGGACCGGGGTCCTTTCCTCCTTTGCCCAGTCATTTCTGCTTGGGCAATTGCGTCCTGCCCAGGACTTCCTGCGCCTTCTGGGCATCAAGGCGGCCTGCACCAGCGTGATCCGTTGGGCCCGCTGGTATATGCCCCCCCCTGCATTGGGGGCTGGCCCGCCAGTGGTCACAGCTCTCCGTTCCTTTGGACCAGCCGGCGACCATGACCCAGAAGATGTGGGATGGCCTGCAGTGGTGGCTTGTCCCAGCTTATCTGCAGGAGGGTATCCCGTTTGTCCGCCCTGAGCCGATGGTCACTCTATCGACTGACGTCTCTCTGATGGGTTGGAGTGCTTATCTGAGGGATCTCCACGCCCACGGCCTCTGGTCCCCTCAGGAGTCTCGGTGCCACATCAACCTGCTGGAGCTTCGAGCGATTCGAATAGCCCTCACTGCCTTCGCTCCGTTTGTATGGGGTCAGGTGGTTCAGGTCCAGACGGACAACACCACGACCATGTACTATCTCTACTGTCAGGGCGGGATGCACTCCTTTCCTATGTGCAAGGAAGCTCTCTGCATTTGGTCCCTTGTGATCAGCCTGGAGGCGGATCTCCTAGCCATCCATGTAGCAGGAGCCTCCAACAGTCTGGCCAATGCCCTCAGCTGGATAGGCGCTACATCTTACGAGTGGTCTCTCCTGCTGGAGGTAGTGCAAGACCTGTTCTCCCATTGGGGCACCCCTCAGGTGGACCTGTTCGCCTCCAGGGAGAATGCGAAGCTGAGGTTGTTTCACGCCCATCCCTCTCAGCAGGGCTCACTGCAGGGGGATGCCTTCTCGAGGCCGTGGACCCCGGGCCTCTTTTACGCCTTCCCTCCATTTCTCTTGATCCACAAGGTGCTTCTCAAGGCGAAGAGGGACAAGACACAGGTGATTCTGGTAGCCCCAGACTGGCCTCGCCAGTTCTGGTACCCAGATCTCCTCAGCCTCAGCTTCAGGCTCCCGAGGCGGCTTCCAGCCTGCCCAGACCTGATCTCAGTCGACAAGGGGAAGGTTCTCCACCCGGAACTTCATTCCCTGCACCTGACGGCCTCGTTCCTGAGCGGCTAGAGTTCCAGGCCTTGGGTCTTTCCGACGAGGTCCTCAATGTCGTTGAGGCATCCCGTAAGGAGTCGACCAGAAAATGCCACGCCTTCAAATGGAAGAGATTCTCCATTTGGTGTCAGGACAAGGGGTTGGACCCCTCTTCCTGTCCATTGGCTAGTATTTTGGACTACCCGTGGTCCCTTTCTCAACTAGGGCTTCGGTCAACGACCCTTACAGTGCACCTGGCAGCCATCTCTGCTTACTAGGCGCGGGCCGGCAAGCAGTTGGTGGCGCAGGAGAAGGTGGTCGGGTGCTTTTTCAAAGGCCTAGACCACATATCCCCTCCGGTGCAAGAACCTCCACCTCCGTGGGATCTACTGCTGGTATTAGCTAAACTCATGGGCAAGCCATTCGAACTGATGCACAGGTGTGACATCTCTCACCTGTCATGGAAAACCACCTTCTTGGTGACTATTGAGTCAGCCAGAAGGATGGGAGAGCTTCAGGCGCTTTCCATTGAGCTTCCCTACCTGGTCTTCCACAGGGACAAGGTTGGCCTTCACCCCCACCCGAAGTTCCTTCCGAAGGTGGTGTCAGAGTTTCACCTTAACCAGGTGTTGACTCTGCCGGTGTTCTACCCCAATCACACCTTGGATGCCGAATATAGGCTCCATTCCTTGGACCCTAGAAGGGCGCTCGCTTATTATAAGGATGGATGGCTGAAGTTCGGGGAGAGGTTCGCTAGCTGTTTGTCACCTATGCTGAAGCCGCACCTGGCAGACCTGCAGCCAAGCAGACGATAAGCAGGTGGGTCACTTCCTGCATAGATCTCTGCTATAGGCAGGGCCGCTGGTGTTCTGCGGCAGAATTTTCTGATTTCTGCGACAGGGCTCCTTGACTTCTGCGGCAGCATTTTCTGATTTCTGCAGCATGGTTTATTCATTTCTCTGGCAGAATGCAGTCCTGTCATTGGCTAAATATGATGTGATGTCATCGATGACATCATATGCTAAGCATAGAGGAGGGGCTTCAGGATAAACGAGGTGGGAAAGAAAGCCTGACACTATGGAAAACAGTATATTTATATGAAAATTCACCAAAACAATGAATTCTAGACACTATATATATTCTGCGGCATGATGCAATTCTATGCAAATTCCGCAATCAGAATTCCAGGGGCTTTGCTATAGGTTGGCGGGCATGGAGCCTCCCAAAGGGATAAGAGCTCATTCTACCCACCATACCACTGCTTCAGTGGCTGCTTCTAGGGACGTCCCTGTCCAGGAAATCTGCAGGGCTGCTACCTGGAAGTCAGCACACACCATTATTTCCCATTACCACATTGACCTAGAGTCACGCCGGGGTGCTGGTTTTGGGACCTCTGTTCTCCAGTCCTTATTTCCCAAGTAGGGGGTGCGCGCCTTGCCTCCCTCCTCCCGGAGAACTGCTAGGAGTCTGCCAGACAGTGTGGATTGAACAGCATATCCACGTCCCTAGAAATACAGGTTACTCACCTGTGACAGGAGTTGTAGGAGTGGTATATGTTGTTCATCCACATGAACCACCCGACCTCCTAAGCTTCGACGCGCAACCTGGCTTCCAGCGGCTAGATGATGTCTTGGGGCGGAGCCAAGGGTTTTACCACCCGGGTGGGTGGGAGGAGCCAGCTTGAAGACCTTCCGGCAAGATTTAAAGTGGCAAGGAACCTGCTAGACAGTGTGGATGAACAACATATACTACTCCTAGAACTCCTGTTACAAGTGAGTAACCTGTATTTCATGCTGCAGGAACCAACAAATTGCACCGCAGAAGTCCAAGAGCCTTGTCACAGAAAGTAGGAGTAAGGCCAGTCCCATGGCGTGGAGGACTAAAGCGCCAGATGCCTTAACTGCCACCACACTGGCGACCCAGGTTCTGATGCAGACTGTGGTTGCCGGAGGTGGGAGAGGATCGAGCATCTGAAGGACTGCTCTTCTCTTCCGGAGAGGGAGGGAGGGCTTACTTTCCCAGCCTCTGAATGTCACCAGGTGGAGGCCTAGTTGTAGTGCAGGTGGGGGCGCAGGTAGGAAGGAGCTGCAGTTTTGTGATGTCTGTGCTTTCACACACTTGCATTCATATTGGTTGCAGCAGGGGAATAGGCAGAAAATAGAAAAATGGAGTCTGGCCTCAGATCTATGCTGTTATGTGGGACCTCCTTGGTTCGAACTGGATTGTGACTGGGGGGTTGGGGTGCCCTCCTTCTGGCCTTGCCACAGGGGGGAATCGGTGGGGGTTGCTCCTGACCAGGTAGGTTCCAAGGGAGGCATGCACTGGTGCAGGGGGACATTTCCACCAAGTCGTTTCAACAAGAAAGTTGTCTAAGGACTTTACAGCGACACCAGTTTGCTGACGATCACAGCACCGCAGCAAAATGTTGGACCCAACAGTGCTGGAGACATTCACTGTTTGCAGGGGGCTCTGCCCTGCCACCCCCCCCCCCACAAGAATTATAGATTACCAACTCTGGATGGGGTGGCAGATGTCGTGGAGAGCGGCTAACACCAGGAGTTGATGTGTCGGCACATTGTTGCGACAACCTGTTTGACACTGTATTTGTTGAACGGGTTGTGTTGCTGTGCCAGATTTGCTGTCGGGGGTTGCTCTCCCGACATGATACACAGGGGGACAGGGACAAGGCTGATAAGCCATTCCAGTGGTCCCAATGTGAGAAAAAACATAAACAGGAAAACAAAAAAGAAATTAGGACTGATGTGCCACAGAGAACTGGGGGTCCTGACTGTAAGGGATAAAGATTCAGTTTTCATGTAAATGTCCTTAAATAGCTTGTACACCACCTGATATTATTATTCACTTTTAAAAGTAATCAGCTGTAATGTTTAATGTCTAGTATTTATTTTCCTTGTCCTGTTAGCAAATTAGAAGATCTTACTTCGCAATTTGCTCTTGCAGCAGGTAACACCTTTAGGAATTAGCTGCCAGGTGCCAGGACCCAATGGAAAACTTCTAGCTAGCAGTATCCAACGGGGGACCGCCCCCAACGTCATGTACGGTATAAAAGGGGCGGTCCCCCAACCCATCCCCAGTTCTTTTTCCACCGTCAACCTTGCAAGTCAGACCTCTGCTAACTCCTTCAGCTTGTCGACCGCCATTTTTACCACGCTACCCACGTTTTGTTATTTTATATAAATCCAGTGATTCCTATGATTTCTTGCATGCCATCCTCTTCTTCAACCAAGAGGCAGCAATCCAAGTGAGCAGATTCCCCATAAGGACAGCCATTCGGTCTGCTTTTTCTGCCTAGGGAAAATAAAACAGACAGAAAGCCGTGATACAGTCTTAGCAGCCTGGTGCACACAAACGAGCAGCCAGCTCGTGGGGTATGAACAACTGAACAAAACAAAGACTTGTGGCACTCTCACCAGAAAATAAAGAAAACCAGCGAATAAATCCAAAAGGAAGTGCTTTATTCCTTCTCAAAAACACATCCAATTGCACGCCAACTGACCACCCAGCGCTTCGCCTCCTTGCGAGTCTTCCTCAGGGGTGTGGTCAGAGGATGGGAAAACACAATTAAATACGTGTTGTAGCTCATTTACATAATTACATCACTCTGTCAATTATTAAATGTATTTACACAACGTGCACTTGTTGACATTACATGTACAAAATGAAACTTTTATGAAAATCAGTTTTTGCAACACTTTTTAACAGGTACAAATCTTACAAAGAAGAAAGAGATACTTTAATTCAGCCTTGATCTGCTTTCTTTGTAGGTTACAGGTGCAGCTTAAAAGCGCTCACTGTGCAAAAAAACTATTCCGCTTATTTTAAAGGGAGAACATAACCAGGCTAAAAAAGCTTTAAATTAAAATACTTTTTTCTTAAATATCTTAAAGTCTCTTAAGCTTCTAATGGAAAGGGATTCAGTCTCTGGAAAGGATAGTGTTCCTTGCTCAAATAATGGTGGCTCCATTTTTGGTACCATACCATATTTCATTTCCAGCCTTACAGCCTGGATCCAGAGATCAGAGTGTCCCAGTTGGAATGACCTACATAAGAAAGAAAAGACAAAAAACAACATTAGACCAAGAAAAGGTTTTATTATTATACCAGTTTAGTTAGACAAGAAAGTTAATCTTGCTTTAGAAATTAGTTATTTGAATTCATAACTTCTTTTAATTTTTTATTATTTA
Organism: Neoceratodus forsteri; assembly: GCA_016271365.2. Taxonomy (NCBI): domain Eukaryota; kingdom Metazoa; phylum Chordata; order Ceratodontiformes; family Ceratodontidae; genus Neoceratodus; species Neoceratodus forsteri. The sequence goes on from CM028129.1 coordinate 1,260,639,124, forward strand.
TTTTTTGTTTTTGAGAAAGGGTTTGAGATCCCACCTCACATTTAAACATCCAGGTTTAACACTCTTCAGTCTGTAAATCCATTTGCTGTCCTTTTCCAGTAATAGGTTGGATCTGTTGCCCCCAAAATTCAAGCGGTACCTATTCAGTTCCCATGAATTTCATGCAGTCTGTTTTAGAATCATGTACCTGGCTGAAATGAATCCCTACAGGTGTGTCCTGTCTATTATTAAGGATTGAACATACATGCTCTTGTATCCTTTGTTTCAAAGGTCTTATAGTTTTTCCAACATACAATAAATTGCAACTACACCTCAATGCATAAACCACGGAACTGGTATTGCATGTGATGAGTTCCCTCATCTCAGCTTGAATGTTTTGATGTTGGGGGTGTTGAAATTCTTTGCCTGTTGTACAGTAGTTACAAATATTACATCTAGCACATTTAAAACATCCATTGGCTCTTTTAGGTAGCCAAGTATTTTTAGAGCTTTTTGGGGTTCTGAATCTAGTGTGCACTAGGATGTCTTTAAAGTTCTTGGCTCTGCTGAAGGACACACTGGGCTGACCCCCAGCTGCTTTTGCCACTACTTGGTCTCAGAAGAATTGGCCAGTTGCTGTAAACTATATTACCAATTTTGCCTGCCTTGTGATTAAACTGAGTGACAAGAGTACAGGGCTTTGTGCTGGACGTGTACTTCTGTGTGTTGAGCAATGTTTTTCTTTCTAAAACTTTTTCTTTTTGTTCTTGTAAAAGACTAGGAGCATACCCTCTTTCAGAAAAGCATTTGATTAGTTCATCAGCTTGTTTATTAAACAGAGCATCTGTACTGCAGTTCCTACATATTCTAACCATTTGACTATATGGGATGGAATCTTTTAGGTGTTTAGGGTGTGCACTTGTTGCATGCAGAACTGAATTTGTAGCAGTTGGTTTGAGGTAACACTGTGTGTCTATTATGTCATGATTCTCATTTACAATGAGGTTAAAATCTTGGAAATTCAGATTTTGCTTGTTCACTTCAGATGTAAATTTTAAGTTGAGTGTTCTCATTTAACCAACATACAAAATCCTGCACCATTGATGTGTCTCCTTCCCATATACAGATCACATTGTCAATAAAACGACACCAATGTTTAATGTGAGCACTATATGGGTTACTGTTATCATTGAGGACAATGGTGTTCTCCCAAAAGCCCAAAAATAGGTTAGCATAACAGGAGGCCATCGCCGCCCCCATTGCTGTACCACACCATTGCAAATAAAATTGCTCATCAAAGTTAAAGTAGTTGTGTTCAAGAGTGAACCTAAGGGCCTGTATAATGAATTATTTTGGAATGTGTTCAGTGTCTGATATTTGTTCCAAAAATAATTTTACAGCAGAAATCCCTTGGTTATGTTGATGTATAAAGTGATTCAACATCAATTCCTAACCAACAAAACTCTTTCCCATTTGATGTTATGAATCTTTTGCAATAAAAGTGTTTAGTGTCTTTAATGTATGAACTGAGATTCAACACAGTATGTTGGAGAAAAAAGACCACAAATTTACCCAAATTTTATGTTATACTGCCTACACCAGAGACAGTTGGTCTACCTGGTGGGTTAGTTTTGTTTTTATGTATTTTAGGCAGTGTGTAAAACCCTGGTATAATAGGGTATTCTTTCCAGATATATTGAAACTCCAACTCAGAAATATTACCTTCTTGTACTGCCTGTGAGGGTAAACTATACAACTCCTTCTAATATACTGCTGTGGGATCAAAGTTTAACTTTTGATAGTTTTTCTCATCATTCAACAGTGCTAATGTCATAGTTTTATAGTGGTGTTTGTCTAAGATGACAGTGTTTCCCCCTTTATCGGCTGGTTTGATGATAATGGAATTTCCCATGGATAAATCCTTAGTTGCTTCATTCTCTGCTTTAGTTAAATTGGGGGTTAGAATTGTCTTTCAAGACCGCTTCCACCTGCTTGCAGACCACTTTTTCATATGTGTTGATAACATTCTTAAACACATTTGGACAAAAGGTAGAGCTAGATTTAAACTTAATTAACTGTAGTTTCAACAAATGCCCCCTGCAGTTAAAATTGCAGTTCCCCTGTCAGTAGCGAGATGTAAAAAATCACTACCTGCTGCATTGTCTTGTTGCAGTGTTTCTACAGCATCCATATCCATTGAAAGGGTATTTGTTACCAAAGTGTGTTTCATTTGTTAAATTTCATAGTTCATTCTCATCAGTAAGGTGCGAAGCTGTATATGGTTGTGGCTCTTGTATTTCACTCAGTAAGGCCATACTTGATCGCAACAAAAAGTCAGTGTCCTCGTTCTGTGCAGTTTTGGCATCCAAACCTCCCATATTAAAATCTTAAGAGTTCTTTTCTTCAGAATGCAAGAACAATTTTAATCTTAATTTTCTGAAGAATTTGAACAAGTCCACAGAAATGTGAAAATCGTTAATGGGGGGTGGGGATGAAGCCCAGTCCTTGGCTTAATCAGTTTGTGTTTTAGTAAGCAGTAGTTTTAAAAAGTTTACTATTTCTAGCTCTTCTTGTTTTTGCCTCTTAAATTCAGCTCCGTTTTTTTCCCCCACGCTTCTCCCTTCTTGTTTTCCTTCCTCTACCCCATTTTTTGGAGCACAGCTCGTGTGTCTTTCCACTCTTTCTGCCCCAGTATTTTGGTTAGCTCTTTCTTCCTGTTCCTGGGAGTCGTTTGTCCTGCTGCTACCTGTCTTACTTTTATTTTCAAAGCGGACCTTTGAGCGCCCTCTACTCTGAGATCTATTGCCCTTTAATTTTGGCCAGCTCACAATATTTCCTTTTTCATAGTCCGTAAGATCTCTTAATAGTTTTTTTGCTTTTCCATTCTATTACAGTTACTTCATATTTAATCAGTTTTTCCTGTAGCGCCACATTCAGCTCATTATACTGTGTGTCAGTTTGAGGTTCAAGAGTTTGTCTTTTGCTGCTGTTAATTCTTTCAACAAATTTTCGTAGTTTTTGGTATCACTTTTGATTAACAGTTTAACAAAGGTCTTAGAACATTCAGAAACCACCTGGATGCATTCCTCTTTGTATGGAAAATCGTCTATGCCGCTAGAGGGTACTGTGGTAATCTTCAGACCTCTAGGAGCCTGTTCTCTATTTAAGTATTCCTCTAATGTGGAGATGTTAAATGAAATGTCTATTTCTTTAAATAAAAATCTTTCACGTTCCAAGAAGGCTAGTTTAATTGAATCAGATGCTTCAGAATGTACCTCTTCACCTTGCAAACGCTGTCTGACTTTTCTCCTTCTGTTTGCCAGTCCGTCTATGTTTTCCCAATCATAATGATTTGGGGCTTCTGAGTGCATGTCCTCTGACGAACTATTCATTGAATGTGTCAGCTCGGAAACAGGAAACCAGGTATTTAGATCACAACCTGGAAACATAGAAACATAGACTTTGATGGCAGATAAGGATCAATTGGCCCACCTAGTCTGCCCATTTCCCTACCTACAGGATAAACTGCAGATACTAGGTAACCAAGAGCATATTTCTTCCTACCCCCCACCAAAATTGCCTTATGTCTGTCCCATGCATTCTTGAATTCTCCCACAGTTTTAGACCCCACAGCCTCGTCAGGAAGGCTATTCCATGCGTCCACCATCCTCTCTGTGAAACAGTACTTCCTCACATTGCCCTGAACTGCCCCCCCCATCTTCAAATTGTGTCCCCTTGTTCTTGCACATCTCTTTTTCTGAAAGATGCTACCCTCTTGGACTTTGTTGATTCCACTGAGGTACTTAAAAGTTTCTATCATGTCCCCTCTCTCCCTCCTTTCCTCAAGGGTATACATATTAAGCTCCTTTAGTCTCTCCTCATATGGCTTCTCTTGCAGACCCTGCACCATTTTAGTTGCCCTCCTCTGGACTGCCTCTGTCCTGTCTATGTCCTTGCAAAGATGGGGTCTCCAAAACTGGACACAGTACTCCAGATGGGGTCTCACCAACTGTCTGTATAGAGGGATAACAACTTTCTGTTTTCTGCTGCTGATGCCTCTCCCTATACATCCCAGTATCTCCCAGCCCTCCCTACTGCCTTCTCACATTGCTTGCTAACCTTAAGGTCATCTGATATGATTACCCCCAGGTCCCTTTCCATTTTTGTTGTTGTTACTAACCCCCATTGTGTAATCTTCCCCTAGGTTTTTGTTTCCCAGGTGCATTATTTTGCACTTCTTTCCACTGAATCCAAGCTGCCATACTTCTGACCATTCCTCCAACCTTGCCAAGTCCCTTTTCATCCTTTCCACACCTCCTTGTGTATCAACTGTGTTGCAGATCTTTGTGTCATCTGTAAAGAGGCATACTTTTCCTTCCAGTCCCTCTGCAGTGTCATTTATAAAGACATTAAAAATGACTGGACCTAGTACTGAACCCTGCGGTACCCCACTAGTAACCTCTCTTTCTTCAGAGTGGACTCCATTTACAATTACCTTCTGTGTCTTGTTGTCCAGCCAGTGTTTTGCAGGCTACCACCCTGGGACCCACTCCCAGGCTGGTTAATTTGACTATTAATCTTTTGTGTGGGACTGTGTCAGATGCCTTGCTAAAGATTAGGTAGGCCATGTCCACAGCCCCTCCCTGGTCTACTGCTTTGGTCACCCAGTCAAAGAAATCAGTCAGATTCGTCTGACATGACCTTCCCACTGTGAACCCATGCTGCCTTGGGTCCTGTGCCCCACTGGCCTCTAGGTACTCAACAGTTCTTTCCTTCAGAAGTGATTCCATCACTTGCCCTACCACGGAGGTCAAACTGACAGGTCTGTAGTTTCCTGCCTCTGTCTTGGTCCCACTTTTGTGAAAGGGAATCACATCTGCCTTCCTCCAGTCCTCAGGTACCACACCATCTTCCCATGATTTGTTAAAAAGGGTAGTCAGTGGTTTCACTATTTCTCCCCTTAATTCTTATAAAAGTCTGGGGTGAATTCGTCAGGCCCCATTGCTTTGTCTACCTTCAGTTTTAAGAGTTCTTTCAGAACCCTTTCTTTCTGTGAAAGGACTGGGATCAACCCCCTATCCAGAATGCTTCTGTTAATTGGATTAGGCAACTCTCCCTCCTCCTCTTTTGTGAATACTGACCAGAAATATTTGTTCAATATCCCTGCTTTTTAACTGTCTCTATCTGCCCACCCACCGTCCATTCTATTCAGCTTCACTATCCATTCCTTTGTCTTTCTATGCTCCCTGATGTACCTATAAAAGGTTTTATCCCCCTTCTTAACCGAGTTGGCTATCTTTTCCTCAGTTTGGGCCTTTGCTATTCTGACTTCCCTCCCTGCTTCCTTCTGCCTTAACTGGTACAGCTCTCTGTCCTGCTCCTTCTGTGTTTCCTTATACTTTCTGAATGCTATCTTTTTCTCCCTGACCTTCCCTGCCACCTCTTTTGAGAACTATAGTGGGTTTTTCTTTCATTTTGATTTGTTTATTTGCTTCACACAAAGGCTTGTTGCCTCTGTGATGGCAGTTTTGATGTTTCCCCATTGTTGCTCCACCCCTCCTCCTAGCCTATTTGCTAGTGTTTTTCTAAGGCACTCTCCCATCTTGCCAAAGTCAGCCCTCCTGAAGTCCAGTACCCTCACTTTTGTATAGCTTGACTCTGTTGCTGAGTTTATTGTGAACCACACTGTTTGGTGGTCACTTGTTCCCAGATGGCTACCCACTTCTAGATCTGAGATCCTCTCACTGTCCCCATTTGAGAGTATGAGGTTTAAGATTGCTCCCTCACTAATTAATCCTTATTCTCCTGTGAAATTTGAAACAGGCACCCGAAACAAAAAAGGCGTGCAATGGTATGTCTGTTTTGTTCTTGGCTGCAGATGTAATAAATGTGCGACATTCAGTGGCAAATGTGGCAATTCTAACAAAAACAACAGTCAGAAAGCCACGATACAGTCTTAGCAGCCTGGTGCACACAAACGAACAGCCAGCTCGTGGGGTATGAACAACTCAACAAAACAAAGACTTGTGGCACTCTCACTGCCTAGGCCTGGACCACAACATTGAGGCCTGCCAATATTACTAGGACTTTAACCAACGCACCAGGCTTCACCGCCAGAAGAACTTCGAAGCCTTCCTGCTTTCCAAGAAGCTTTCTGAAATGGAGAAAAAGCTTCACCGCAATTGTTCTTCATCCTCAACAGCCTCGGGGGCCTCCACATCTTCTTCTCATAAAGAGAAGAAATTGAATGGCAAACACAAGCACTGGCAAAAACATCAGGAGAGATCCCGGGCAGAAGACCGCTCCCGGTCCCCGAAGAAGTTGGCGTCCGCTCCTGGCTTCTCCCCCTGCGGGGGGTCATCCTCCTCCACCAAGGCTCCCGTTGACCAAACCTCCCTCATCTCTTTAGCTGGAGAAGGTTCTTCGGGGCGTAGGAAATCTTCCCCCACCTCTCAGCCGCTTCAGCTTAGGCCCATCGTTACTGGGGACTCTAAGCCAAGTGGTTAGGCCGGTGGCTCTTCGGGCAGCAGGCCTTTGCCTGTCACTCTTCCAGCCAGGGTGTCCACTGAGTCTGCCCCGACGTCAGGGGGCCGGCTACCTCCTGGTGACACCCGGGACTGTCGCCCTCCTCCTCCTCCTCCAGGAAAGAGGGGCATCTGTCCCGTTCAGGAGTTGGCTCCCCTACTCAGGTGACTCCGCCCAGGCGACCACCGGATCAGTCTCCGGGCTGGCCTCAGTCTGTGCCGGTCCCCTTGATGCTGGCTTCCCCAGCGCCACCTTGGGTGACTTCGTTGCCAGATACTCCGCAGTCGGCGGCCAGGCCTGATGCCCATCCTCAGTCGATGATCGGACGCTGGGCCCAGCTCATCAGACGATACTGTCCCTCTGGGTCCAACGCCAGGTAACTCAGATCACCCTACACTGACACCTGAGTTACCTCAACCTGACGACCAGATGCTGGGGCCGTCTAAGCCTGACCCACTGATGCTGGACATATCAGCCTCACCACAAAATCCATCCCAGGGCCTAAACGAGCTTTTTGTGGCCTGGTGGGCCTATTTCAAGATAAAGAGGCACCCCTTCAGCGAACCCCCCCAGGGGCCACCTCCAGACCCAGTCTGCCCACCTACGTCCACTCCTAGGGGAGTTACCCCGATGCTGGAAGGGGGTGACACTCCTCCTCCTAAAAGTGGTCCGCGTAAGTACCCCCATTTGCCCTTCCTTTCCCCGGAGGATTCGGATGGGTATTCCTCCTCTTCATCCAACCGAGGGGACTCTGACCTGCTGCCGAAGCCCGAGGGTGGCAAGGATGCCCCGCGCTCTCTGCTCGACGACCCAACTTTTATGGATGTGATGCATCACATCCAACAACTGAATGGCTGGGATACAGAAGAGTTGGACCCAGAACGAATCCAACTGTCTGCCTTTCTTAGGAAAAAGGACACCTTGCCTAAAGTCATCCCTCTGATGGTTGAATCCTATAAGGATGCTAACAAGCTTGCTTGGAAGTGCCCCTTTTCCACACCAGCAGTATGTAAGAAATCTGACTGGCTGTATACTGTACCCAGGGAAAACCCTTTTTATGGGGAACAACCAGAGGAGGACTCAGTTGTGATCAATGCTGCCCACGACCGGTCCAAGCGACTGCGACACCTCAGTATACAACCACCAGATAAAGACTCAAAACAGTTTGATTATATGGCCAAGAAGGTATACTCTTCATCCATGTGTGCTATATGCTCCCAAAACTTCCTTGTCCACATGGTTCAATACCAGAATGCCTTGTGGGACAAGGCAGTGGAGGTGGCCCAAGCCATGCCAAATTGCCCAGGGTGGGCAGACTTGATGGCTATTCTGAAGTCAGGCTCTGACATCGGTAATCACGTCCTCAGGGCATCCTGTGATACTGTGGACTCAGCAGGTAGGGCCGCTGCTTTGGCAGTTTGTATGCGCTGGTACTCCTGGCTAAGAGTGTCCGGGTTCACTCAGGACATACAATCCAAGATCACTGATGTCCCCTTTAGGGGGGCGGTCCTGTTCGGGGAGGATTCATAGAACATTATCACCTGGTTACAGGAATCTGGGAAAGCAATTAGATCTGTACATACGATGTACAAATCTCAACCAAAACAGCATTCCAAACAGTCCTTTCGGAGGAATCCTCGACAATAGCTCAGTGGGCAGCAGCAGCAGCAAAGAGCAGGTTTTAAGCGAAGGGCCTCTACTCCTGCCTCTGGAAGTTAAGCCTCTCGGGGCCGCAGCCTGACTTGTTGCCGGCCCCCTCTCCCCTGGCAGACGCCTCAGAGGAGGTGGTGGGGGGTCGATTTTCCTTGCACTCCGAAGGGTGGCATTGGATAACTACTGATCGGTGGGTTCTGCAGCATATCGAGAGAGGGCACTCTTGAGTTTACTGAGGTTCCTCCAGACAGCCCTCCGATTCAGTCTCATTACTTCCAGGCCCGTTGCGCTCTAATCGCAGAGGAAATCCAGGCTCTCCAACAAAAGCAAGCCATAGAGCCGGTTCCCCCAGCACAACGGGGGGAAGGATTTTACTCTCATTCTTCCTAGTGCCAAAGAAAAGGGGGATCTGCATCTGATCCTAGACCTCAGCCGCCTGAATCAGTACATTGAATACAAAAAATTCAGGATGGTTACTCTGATTGGTCTGCTTCCTCTGCTCCATCAAGGGGATTGGTTATACTCCCTGGACATGCAGGATGCATATCTCCACATTCTGATTTTCCAACCACACAGGAGGTCCCTTCACCTCCTATCCAGGGACAGCACTACCAGTTCAGGGCTCTGCCTTTCTTCCTTTCCTCAGCCCCCAGAATGTTCACCAAATGACTTGCAGTTGTGGCCGCATCTCTCAGAAGGCAGGGGCATTATGTCTTCCCCTACCTAGATGACTGGCTCCTGACCGCTCCCACCAGGGACTGGCTACTGTGCACCAAGCGGGCCTCTTCTCACCTGTTTCAGGACCTGGGGATCACCTTAAATCTCCTATAATCCTCCCTCTGGCCAAGTCAGCTGCTACAATACATAGCAGTTCTAGACATGGCCCAAGGCAAAGCCTTTCTCCCCAAGACAGAGCAGAGCACCTTCAAGCACACGCTCAACAGCTCTCTTCGGCTCGTCAGGTCCCGGCCAGGATTGTCCTCAGACTCTTAGGGCACATGGCAGCCACCATCACCACGGTCCCTCTGGCCAGACTATACATGAGAGTGATCCAGTGGAACCTGAGAGTTCAGTGGGATCCACAATCAGATGACCAGGGCCAACCGATCCTGGTGTCCAGCCCAGTCAAACAAGACCTGACATGGTGGTTGAATTCCTTCAACCTTTCTGGGGGAGTTTGTCTCCGGAAGGAACCCCGCAGGCAGATCTTGACCACGAATGCATCAGGTCAAGGCTGGGGAGCTCACCTGGGAGATCGCCAGACTCAAGGCTCCTGGGAGCAGAATGAACTTAATCTCCACATCAACATTTTGGAGATGAGGGTAGTTCTGTATACCCATCAGGTCTTTCAGAGAGTTCTGCTGTCTGGTCCCCTGTTGATACAAGCCGACAACATGTTGGTAGATTTTTATATCAACAAGCAAGGGGGGACTCACTCTTATCCCCTCTGCAGGGAAGCAGTGTGGGCATGGGCAGTGGACCACCACTTGGACTTATCAGCAGTCCACATCCCGGGCATTCAGAACACCCTAGCCAACAGCCTAAGACGGTCTCGGTCCAGGGCCCACGAGTGGGAGCACTATCCTTCAGTGGCAGAAGATCTTTTCAACAGATGGGGTTGTCCAGACCTAGATCTATTTACCTCCCCATTCAAAGCAAAACTGCCTGGTTTTTGCTTGCTAGATCCCGGGCCTGGTGTTGTCTGGTGAGACTCGTTGTCCCTCTCCTGGATGGGGAGATTCCCTTACGCGTTCCCTCCCTTCCCTTTACTTCAACAGGTCCTGCTCAAGCTTCAATCGGAGGGTGCACAGATGATCCTAGTGGTACTTTTCTAGCCACATCAGATTTGGTTCCCTCTTCTTCAGCAGCTGGCTGTGGAACCTCCGGTTTCCCTGCCCCTTCTATCAGACTTGCTCTCCCAGGAACAGGGAACCCTGGTCCATCCAGATTTCAGATCTCTGTATCTCCATGCATGGCTCCTGCGTACCTAGCCGTCTCCAGATTCAGGGTATCACCCAGAGTAGCAGATGTCCTAGCAGCAACCAGGAAACCCTCTACTAGGGCAGCCTACGCAATGAAATGGAAACGGTTCTGCGATCGGGCCACCGCTCGGCTTCTAGACCCGTTTTCCTGCCCGGTGAACTCGGTATTAGAATATCTCCTCTGTTTATCTGATGCTGGACTCAGTTACTCATCGCTCAAGGTGCGGTTGTCTGCCATTTCGGCCTGCCACGTACCTATTGAGGGTAGGGCTATTGCCTTGCTGGACCTTCCCTGTATATTCTTACGAGGTATTTGGCACTTGAAGCCTCCCATTAGGGACTCTGTCCCGCCATGGGATCTTTTGTTTGTTCTAGAAAAGCTCACATTGCCTCCCTTTGAACCTCACGCAAGTTGCGAGCTGCACCTTCTGTCATGGAAGGCATTATGTTTAGATGCCATTACTTCTACACAAAGGATTTCTGAGTTTCAGGCCCTGATGTGTAAGGAGCATTATTTGGTTTTTCACAAGGACAGGGTATCCTTGAGAACTAATCCTAAGTTTCTTCCGAAGGTGGTGTCAGAGTTTACTTTGAATCAGGACATCCACCTCCTGGTATATTACCCAGAGTACTCGAACTGTGGGGAGGCATTGCTGCATACTCTGGATGTTCACGGGGTGCTTCATTATTACTTGGAGCGCACCCAAGCTACTCGAAAATCTGATTAGTTGTTCGTTTCTTTGCCGCCCCCGGCATGGCAGAGGCTCCTGTTTCTAAACAGTGTTTATCCAAATGGTTGGTTAATTGCATTGTTTTTTGCTACAGTCAGTATGACAAACCCTTACTGGACTTGGTTAAGGGTCATTCTACCAGGGGCATGGCAGCTTCTTTTGCCTCACTGAAAAATGTGTCTGCTGCTGGCATTTGTGCAGCTGCCACTTGGAGTTCTGTCCACACCTTTGTGAAGCACTACAGTCTGGACATCGCTTCTCACCGCAGAGCAGGCTTTGGACTTGCAGTCCTTCAGGACCTCCTGTCTTAATTTCTTTGGGAGACTTCTACCTCCACCCTTCTGACAGGGGTCTCTCCTTTACTGCTTGGGACTCTTCCCTAAAGGTGTTACCTGCTGCAAGAGTGAATCTCAAAGTAAGATAGTACAGTTACATAAGAACTTGCCATAACAGTAGACCTTCAAAAGGAGCTCTGGCAGCAGGTACTGTATTTCCCTCCTTCCCCCGGTAGCTACATCTCCATCTCGGGTACCTTTATTTTCCTCTGTTAGAGAAACCTCCTCGGTTCTCCACTTTTTACTAACTTGCCAGGGTCTCCGACTGGAGAACTGGGGATGGGTTGGGGGACCGCCCCTTTTATATCGTATGTGACGTCAGGGGCATCCTCCCGCTGGATACTGCTAGCTAGAAGTTTTTCGTTGGGTCCTGGTGGCTAAGTCCTAAAGGTGTTACCTGCTGCTAGAGCTCCTCTCGAAGATCTACTGTGGGATTTTCTTTTCAATGTATATAAAACTTGTTCTGTTTTGCATAATTTATATGCTGTAGGAGCAGTGCAGAAAGAGGCTAAACTACTAAAAAAAAATGTTTTAAATGGATAGAAAAAAACCTTGAAAGCTGATTGATCTAGAGGTAATTCCAGCTGGTGATGTTAACAGTATCACACTGCGGTTTGAAACTAACCTAAAGAAAACCTGCATAAAAGCCTTCTTTTAATTCTACACAGTCCATTTTATACTCACAGTAAGGCCTCCAGGGTGTGTGACGTTGGATCACATCACTTCTTGGGTGGGTGAAGTCACTCGGCTGCGACTCACGACTGGCAACACACCTGAGGTGTGACATTATCCCAGCATTACACACACACCCTGTTATGCATTATTGCTTAAAACAATCACTGCTTGTATCATTTTACATACAGTCTTCAAAGATCAAGTCAGTGCTGTTACTAATTTTCCTTATCCTGTAACAGTTTTAAGTTCTTCCAGAAATTCATTTTATGTGATTTGTAATGTGAAGGATGTATATGCTGACGTTTTGCTGTATGTTCCAAACCCAGAGACTGTAGATTTTATTGGGTTTAATTTACTGAATCTTGTGAATGGCAGAGGGGACATTTACTACCATATTTTTAATGTGAAAATCTCATTTTTAGGTTTTCCTTATCAGAAACCAGTTGCCTACAGGAAGATCATTTCCCACCTAATGTATGTGTAAAAGTAAATGGAAAGCCTTGTAATCTTCCTGTAAGTATCTTAAAAAAAAGGTTTTAAAATTGCTCTTTTGATGTCTACTTTAATCTGACAGATATGTTTGTTACATTATAGGGCTATCTCCCACCAACGAAAAACGGTGTTGAACCAAAGCGGCCTAGCCGACCAGTCAATATTACCTCACTGGTCAGACTATCAACAACGGTACCAAACACAATAGTTGTTTCGTGGACTTCAGAAATTGGAAGGGTGAGCCTTTGCATTGTACCTCTATCTGTTAAAATATTTTCTGTCTATTAATCATGAACTGAACTTCCCTTTCATGTTGCAAATGTGTGGACTTTTAAGTGAAAGTGATTTGCTGGGAGGTTGGTGCACTGTTGAACTTTCATTTTGTGTGCAACTGCCTGCTATCCCATTGGGTTAACGTTTGGTTTCCAGTTTGGTGGTTCTTGCCTTCTCTGGTTGTCAGACTGAGCAGCAACTAGCACTAGCATGTGCTCATTTTTTGTTGTTGGTGTTTTTGTTTTGTATGGTTTTTCTTCCAACCACCTCCCTATTGCTGTTTGACAGAACCTCTTGGCCTCACTAAGGGACTGCTTCGACTTGCATAGACCATGGTGGCCCAGACTTTGTTGACCCAGGCTGTCTCTCAAACCTGCACACGACATACTATCTCTGGTCCACTGGGTGACCCAAAGTACTTGCTCCTGGAATACCTGTCTGTATATACAGATTGATAAGTCTTGTGTTGATGGACTTTTCTTTTTTATGTGTAGGTATGTGTACTCCTCGCAGATGCCCATTGCCACCTCTGTGCCCCAGCACCTCTCTTAGCTTCACCTTAGGATCCGGTGGGGGTGTGCAGGACCCAAAAATACCAGTATCTTCATCCTGGTAGCTTTTTTTTTCCCCCACCAGCAGTTTCTTCCCAGTTTCCGCCTTACTCAGCTGCAAGTGCCGCGCAGGTGACTTAAGGAACAGTGTGCCACTGCTGAGACGCAGTCAGTCACTGGGGTGGCAGAACCCAGCCCTAGCCTGCCCCACATCTATGACCCAAGTCCACATCTGAATCTGGTTTGCCAGCAGAGTTGCAGAGCAAGCCACCACTAAGCTATGAATCTACACTCAGCCTTGCCTCTTTGAATTCACACTACCTCTTCTAGTTTAAAGAGTGTCAGTGGCCCTCAGTTATGAACCCCTCCTCAAGACCGCTGGTGCTGGCTTACTTTACCAAAAGTTAGCCCATCAGCTTTAAAAACATTTTTTTTAATCAGTTTGTTTATTCATCTACATTGGTTATTTATCTGGCCGTACCAGGTGATGACCGTCCATCCCCACTGACCCTGTCTGAGGCTGTCCCAGGACTTACCCCTAGTGACAAGGACCTCGGAGGGGGCAGCTATTCAGCAACACACACCAATTACTGGTGAGATTGCTGGGACTGAGTTGTGCTGCAGGGATGAGGTTTCTTACTTTTTGGGGCTCCCAGCTCTGGTGGGACACAGAAGGCAAGGCCTCCTGTTGGGCATGTGAAGGTGTGCAGGTGCACAGAGACAGACAGGTTCCCCTCTCCCTTACGCCACTCTGACTGCACTGCAACCTGTGATCACCCATGTAGTAGAGCTGCAGGGCTTGTGACTCTTTCTCCTTGGAGGCAGAGAGCGTCTTCTGGGATGCTCAGTCCTCCTTCTCCTCCACCCTCCTGGCCAGGCCTCTGACGTTCCAGGCTCATTCCCAGATCCGGGTCATCAGTGATGCAAACACTAATGCTGGCCTCCTCTCCCCCAATTCAGCTGCTTGGCCCATTATCCACTGCCTTCGCATTTCCTCGGGTCCCTCCTTCGATCCTCAGTCCTGACTGCTGCTCTCCATGCCATCCTGTCTGGCAGGGAGCTACACAGAGTAAGAGCCAAGAATTGATGGTACCCTCGTTAATGGCAGTCGAGGCATATATCTTCTACTGTTTCTCCATTGTCCCTTCCTCCTCCCCATAATGTTGGGCGTATGTCTCCGGTGACCTTGATGTCAGCAGCGTGCACTGGACTTACACCACCCCTCCCAAGGGAGCCAGCTCACCACTGGTGGCCACTGCTGCGCCACAACCTGGCCATCTCCCTCTGACTGGCTTATGGTCCCCTTAGGAGCACTCCCCAGCCTGGCCACCCAATCCCGGTAACCTCAAGCTTGCTTCCGAACCTGGGTCACCAGCGTGGATGCGCAAGGCGCGCCCACTGAGCCATTGGATGGCCCCCCCGGCCTGGCCTCCTTTAAACATTTTTATCTTGCAGGTTATTAGGAGGGGAGGGATCAGATCTGACCCCAAAAGACCTCGACAAAAATAAAGAAAAGACAGCAGAAAGACATGACCATTGATTTCTGTGGAGGGGTCCCCAGCACTCTCTATGAAGTGCTTCATCTGAAAGCACCGGGGGAGGAGGGCTCTTGCACTAGGATACTGAAGAGGTCTGACGGCAAACAATTCAGAGCCAGATTATGATCTTTTCCTGTCCTAATAGTCTCCAAGATAAATCTTTTTAAAGTTCAAAGGCTTTGTCCTGGGAAGGTAAGCCAGCTCCAGGGGCATTGGGAGAGGCACCAAAATTGGTGCTCCTTGATAAATTGTTGAACTTACATACAGCGGTTCTTGCTGCATCCCACCCCTGCTTACAAGGTACTGCATGCTGCTTTTACTCTCTGGCATGCCTGTTGACATTTCAAATATACATAATAAATGTCACCATTAAAATAAGTCTGATTTGGCAAGAATTTATGTTCAGTTGTTTCCGGGAGGTCGTGCCTGAAAATAGTCACTTTTGTGTCTAGTGCACTTACCTGGTTATCAAAAACTAAATAAAAAATAAATAAATAAATAAAGTTGTAATTCCTATGCTATTCTAATATTGATCTTATCATTATTATTCATGTTATTAGTATATTCGTCTTGGTGTTGTCTATTACCCTAGAAATAACAGTGTTGAGAGTGTTTTCTGCTTCAAAATGTATGTTGTTCTTTAGTACCTTTGCAGTTAAGATATTGGATCTTGAGTGAGTGAAATATAAAAGACTGTGATATTCATCTCCTTGAGTGATGTGGTAATGTTAAGTTTCCTCCGGGATTACAGTCAGGGTATCCAGCTGTCTGAATTTCCCCGAGATAGCTGTTAGTAGCATTCCTTAGGCCATGAGCCAGTTTTCCCAATTTCAACACTTTCATGGTGTCTGGTAGCCATTTATTGTAAATGAGCCATCTTTTATCCACCCAAAGTTTCAAAATTTGTCTTTTTTGCTGTATTATCTATTAGATATATACTGTGTCTTCTGCATGGAGCCTTTTTCCTGTGTATCACCTGACCCAAAATGCAGATCTTAGGAGTGAACAAATCTTGTAAACCCAGTAAATGGTTGAGTTTACTTTCAATTTTGTTACAAAAGGTCTTAATTTCTGAGCAGTCCCATAAAATATGCATCAATGTGGCATTTTTTTTCCATATTTATAGCACAACATGGATGTGACAGTTTTCATTTTAAACTTGTTTTCTGGGGTGTAGTAGAGCTTGTTAATGATTTTAAATTGTTGACTTATTAGATCTATTATCAATGAGGCTTGCTTTAAAAAGGTCCAGGTGTCTTTCCATTTTTGTTGTATGCTTTTTTTTTTTTTAATTTCTATTTGTTCCACCTTCCCAGCCTGCCATCCTCGACCCATCAGGAGCTCCTAGGCAGACATCCCTCTGCCTTTCACCCTACCCGAATGACCCCTGGATCCCCATGGAGCTGAGGCTTAACGCCCCTGAGCAGGGATGGGGCAGAGCCCCGATAACCCATTACTTAGGTTTCGTCAATCCGGGTCCGTTGGGTGGGTGAAGGCACATTGAGGGCACGTCTCCGGAGCTCCATCTTCCCGGCGATGGCAGGCTATTTTCCTCTTTCTCCCTCCCCTACAGCGTGCGACTCCTGACGTCAAGGCGCTAAGCGCCAATGTCACACTGTATAGCAGCCGCCCGTCGCTACCATTAAGGCCACGTACTCGAGCCTCCGCCGGAGTCAAGCTGCTGTGCGGGTCTCATCCTCAACCCCCCAGAGTAGGCGAACTGTCATGGGACGCTCAAGCCTATCTCCCCCCCGGCCGACCCACTAGCAACCCGAGTCCGCTCCCAAACCTGCTGACGTGGAATGAGGTGTGATGTCCAGCGCCTCAACCCTCAGCGCCACCGGGCTGGCATATGTTGTATGCTTTTTGCATTCAGAGTTTTGCTCTATCGTTCAGTTGTTTCATAAGATTTTTTTTTTTTTTTTGGTGAAGTACTATACCCGAAAATGCCAGCTCTTCAGCACATATAAGCAGGCGGGAGGCACCTGTTCATTTGACTCAGGCTTTCTTTGTATTGAGAACCATATATAACCCCTAGGTGGCACTATTCCTAAGGTTACTACTCCTACCTGTATGTTTGACTACAGGTTGAAGAGCCTGGATTCTGTAATAAGGTGCCTCCACCCAGAGTAACAGTATTGGAGGTGACTGTCTAGCCTGTTACAGCCCTCTGGGAAGCTACAGCCACCCACCAACCCTTGTAGTGGCTTTGAATTTTGAACAGAACTAGTTAGCACACAGTAAATAGCAGTAATAATATGCACAAACCCATCACACGTACCACCATGGTTGGACCTCCAGCAGTATCCCTGGAGACCCCCTGTAAAACTAGGTTAGCACGACAACGGCACAGTTTCAGTACCATTACCCAACTAATAATATGCACATAAACCAGCATAAATGTGAAAAAACACAATCGGATTTATTCAGGGGTCGTAAACAAGGAAGGGGCATGAATCTATTGGTAGTCTGATTTGATGCAGGGTTTTGGCATGCACTTTTAATTCCCAGATGAACAGTTCTACAACACTGGGTACCCAGGATAGAAAGCTGACTAGCCAGGGGTGTTGTCCGGGGTGGCCGGTGTTGCAGCTGTTGTTGGGGGCCCTTGATGGAAAGAAAAGGCAGTTAGCATGCATAACACCAAGATGATTATTTGTAATCCTGGCCTGTTGGACCAGTCTCGTGAAACCCACGAATTTAGCAAAGAAATCAGATGGTACCACAGATGATTAAGTGACTTGTTGCAGGGAGCTACCCTGATTGTACTCACACTACCAGTTGCCTGTGAAATGGCTGGCGATATGGAGACCTCGTGTTCACCGATGAGCATAGGGAAGCAGGGCTGACATGGCTAACCTCCTCTTCATGGCCTTTCCCTCCAGGTGGCTGCAAGCTGTTTCTGCACAGGGGCTGAATCCCCAAAGCCAGTCTCTCACCGAGGACAGTCTCTGGCGAAAGGCAGCATGTTGGCAAAGTTCATTTCGGTTTCCTGGTGAAGCCTCCAGCTAGCGTAACAGTTTGGGTCGTGAACAGGCAGGTCTCGACCCACAAGGAACATTCAGCACATTTAAATCAAACAAATCAAACAGCATTAATTTTTCACAGATCAGATACAGTCCGGTTGCTATTGCAGTAGATTCACTGAGCAAACCTATCGATCCAGTATCAGTCTCGCACACTAGCTGGGCCAAATGCTTCACAGGAGCAAATCTTTGGTCCAAATCACAAGCAGTGCTTTTAAATTCTCCGATACTTTCTGCCGCAGTTTGTCTTAAAATAGGATGATTCCGACTTCTGCAGTCAGGCAGTTCAAATGCAGGAGAACAGTGGCAGGGAGGCAAGTTAGGTCTCTTCCCGCAGATTCCCCTACACTCCATTCAGGGAGCCGCTGCTCGAAAGCTTGAGCTGTTCACGCCTCAACCTCCAACTCTAACTGATCCACTGTCTGTTACAGTTTTGGGCATTTTCCTCGATTTCCTGAGCTCAGGTTGGCTGGGGAAGCGGTCAGTCACAGATTAGACTCGCCCTTCTGTTCAGTTTAGGTGCCAACATAAAAACTACAGGTTCTTCTTCCCACGAGACTCTTGGGCTAAGGACCCTTTGAGGTCCACTGAGTCCTGTTGGTCCCCTCACTGGAAGTCCCGGACCAAACATGGTAGCTCCCATTCAGAAAGGCAAACTGCAAAGAAAGGAGGTTAAACAGACTTCTCTAATTCAAATATAACAATGCCCTAGAGGTAGATAAGTACAGTTCCCATTCAGGCTCCCTCTGCACTAGTATGAACTGCAGAGTGGAGCAAATCAAAGCGGTGCCTGGCCTATTACAAGCCTTAAAGCACTGGGACCCAGACCATTCACTATACACATATTAGCTAGGCTCTTAAAATGGCAGGCATGGAGGCACAGCATGGCACTGTCACATAAATCAGCAGAAACAAATAGATATCCCTGGATCTACTACTTTTACAGGACATCAGCCTGACAGTGGACATGGAAGGAGCCCAGAAAGACATTAAGGTAAACCCCAAATTAGTGGGGGGTTACACATGCACTATAAAATATTGGGTATGATCATCTATACACAGTCAAGCCTATGTCTAAAATCTCAAGGTTGCCATAGCAACCAGGGGAACCATCAGGCTGCACTCTTGAAGTCTGATTGCCATGGCAGCCTCTTGCTTGAGACTCAAGCTAGTTGTGTTTAGATGTCCATACATAATTCTCTGTACAGATCATATTTTGATATACTTCACAGGGAAAAGAATAGAGACTGGAATTTCAGTGAGCAAAATATTATAGGGAATATGGCATTTAACAGGTGAGAAAGTATTACAGTATCTATAGTAGGGCACTGTTTAGGCACACTCTACATCATTAGCTTAGAACAGCTTGTCCAGCTAAGATTCATACTAAGAACTTGAAGGAGACAGAGAGCCGAGAGGCCCATATTTAGTCCTGTTTTTAATAATAACAAGGGCAAAAATCTGAAAGGATTAAGTTGTCCAAATGGGACTTAAACATTTCCTTGGAGCTGCTAATAATCACTTCAAGCGGAAATGCGTTGCAGGGTTTAGTAACACGTAATGTGTAGTAATGCTTATGAGGCAAACAATTAAATCTCCTTGATTGTAACTGGAGGAGGTAGCCTCTAAGATTATAAATATTCTCTCTAAACTTAAACCCAAGGCTGGTCAATAAATAAGGATTGTTCATGATGTCATACAACAAAAGGAGACCCCCCCCCCCCAAACGTCTGGTGGAGAGGGGCATCAAATTCAAGGAAAGCAGTCTGTCTTCATACGAGGTATTTCTCAACCCTCGCTCCAATTTAGTATATCCTCTTTGTACCCTTTCCAGTAAAGTAATATCCTGCTTCTTATAAGGGCAAGACAAATCTAAATGGGGGCGTATGAAGGCTCTGTAAAGTGGCATAAGGACATTTCTGTCCCTAGAGTTGATGTTCCTCTTAATGGACCAAATAATCCTGTTTGCCCTAAGGATTACCTCATTTATCTGAGAGTTAGGGAGAAATTCCTGATACCAGGACCCCCAAATCCTTCTCTGTGTTAGTGCTGGTCAGTGCTATATTATCCAGTGTATAAACATGAGAGGGATTACTGTTTCCAAAATGCATAGTCCTGCATTTATTGTGGTTCACTTTCGTGCCCCATGTGGTAATCCATGTAGACACTTAAGTCTAAATCATACTGAAGAGCATTTATTTGATCTGAGTTGGAACATAATGCACCGATTTTAATATCATTCACGTACTTAAGAGTGTTGGAACTGCAATATCTTGTAATATCAGCAATGAATAGCTGGAATAGACAGGGGCTCAAGACAGAACCCTATGGTATACCACTGGTGACACCACCAATATTGGAACATAATCTATTAATCAGAACTTGCTGCGATCTGTCTGTCAGACAATTGGCTATCCAATTAATGACATTAGGATTAATGTCAATGGAATAACATTTTTGCAACAATGCCCAGTGAGGAAGAAGATCAAAAGCCTTGCTAAAATCAATATAGATCACATCATAAGGTAGTCTGTTGTCAAAATTTAAACTGACATCCTCATAAAAACACAATAGATTGGTCAAACTATGACCTTTTTTAAGTCCATGCTGTTCATTGTCGGATTTGGTTAGAATGGGGGAAATAAAGTCCTTAATCAGAATTTCCAGCGTCTTACACATGGGGGAGGTTAAGCTGATGGGTCTGTAATTTTCCCAGTTATTCCTAGGGCCTTTTTTCGTGAATAGGTACGACATATGCAGTTTTCCAAATATTAGGGACAAAATTATGGTTTTTACAATGCTCATATAATAACTTGAGGGGCAACGACAGGCTATCGGCCAATAAGTACAAACGATGACCAGGGACATCATCTGGTGAAACACTGGTTTTCCCTTTATGCAATGACAATTTTGTGTGAACATTGGAAACAGAAATAGTAATTAAGCAATCTGTAGAATCCTTAATGATATTAGCACGTTGATATTTTTGAAATATGTTGCAAAAATTGATGTTAAATAAATTTGCCATATCCAAAGGACCATCTCCACCTGTGAAATGGTGCCTGCAATTTAGAATGTTTATTTTAAATAAGACCCCCCCCCCACTTGCACTGACTGTCTTTCCCTAATAGAGCTTTAGATCTCATTTCGAGGGGGCTCTTGCAGCAGGTAACACCGTTAGGACTGAAGTTGGCAGGCGCCAAGACCCCACAGAAAACTTCTAGCTAGCAGTATACAGTGGTGAACCTCCCCCTAACGTCGGCCCGCCCCCAATGTCTGCCTGTGTCATAAAAGGGGCGGTCCCTCAGCACCACCTCAGTTCTTTTCCCGCTGTCGACTCACGCAAGTCTGACTTTCACGGATGCCTTCTGCTTTAGTCCACCGCCATTTTCTTTGCTTTACCCGCACTTTATTATTTTCCTCTTTTCTTCTACTAACTACAGCTTTTTGTGCATGTCTTCTTCTTCATCCCCTTCAGTGGAGCGGCGGCGAATAAAGTGGGCTTGTGTCTGCTTTGCCTAGGCCTGGACCATGACACTGAGGCCTGCCAGCACTGCCGGGATTTTAACCAGCACACCCGGCTCCACTGCAAGAAAACCCCGGAAGCCTTCCTGCTGCAGGAAAAACTACACAAAAGTACCTCCCTTTCCCCGGCCTCTGGGGCTTCCACTTCTTCATCATCCAAAGAGAAGAAGTCCTCTGGAATGCACAAACACCAGGAGAAGCACAGGGACAAACCCCAGTCAGCTTCCCGTGTAAGTCGAGTACCGACCATGGGTCTTCCTCCCGCGGGAGGTTGGCCCCTTCCACTTCAGCAGTCCTCTCTCTCTCCAGGCTCCCAGTGGTCAAATCACCCGCCCTCCTTAAAATCCTGGGAGGTGGTTCTTTGGGACCTCATCCCCAGCCTCTTGTCCCCTGAAGCTCAGGCCCATTCAACAGGCAGATCCTCAGCCAGGTGGTTCAACCGGATCTTCCTTGGGCGGCAGGTCTTTACCAGTCACCCTCCTGGTCAGGGTGTCTGCAAGTCCGTTCTGATGACAGGGACCGATGCCACTAAGTGACGCCAGGGGCATGCACTCACCTACCCCGGGAGAGTAACACCTCTGCCCATTCGGGAGCTAGCTCCCCGGACAGGCTTCCCCATCTAGGTCGGCGCCAGCTGCATCACTAGACTGGCATCAGCCCACGCCTGTCCAGTTGACGCTGGCCACTCTGACATTGACCCTGGCAGCACCTCAACCGTCATCCCCTAATCCTGCACAGTCGCGAGCTGGGCCTGTCGTCACTCAGCTGACGCCTGAGGGTCTGATGCCCAGTCTCTCTACTCTGGTCAGACCAACGCTGGATGGCTCTCTGCCCAGGGCTGATGCAGTTAACTTGACGTCGCGAACCGACGCCAGGGTACCTCAACCCAAGGAACCAATGCCATGGCCCTCTCAGCCTACCCTGCAGACGCCGGCTCCCTTGGTCATGCCTCAGAACCCACCCGTGGACTTTAGCACCCTTTCTGCGGCCTGGTGGGCATACTTCAAAGTTAAGGAGACCCCGAAGGACCCCTCAACCCCGACTCCTTGGGACCCTCCTCCCAGCCCAACAAAGGAGCAGGTCCCCCTCTAGGAAGGACCTAACACCACTTCCTAAGGAGCCTGCTCTGCAATCAGACGGAGACCCACCGACCATGACATCCTTGCTCCCCCTGTCCGGACTCACAGTGCGTCCAGGAAGTGTGCTCTCATCTTCTTCACAGTGATTCCGGGGACTCTGACCTGCCATCTAAACCAGAGGAACCCAAGGACACCGCATGGTCTCCTTCAGATGACCCTACTTTTGTGGATGTAATGAGACACATCCAGTGTCTTATGGGTTGGGACACGGAGGAAGGGAATTCTGAATGACATCAGCTAGCTGCCTTCCTCCGTTAAAAAGGAGTCATTGCATTTGGCTGTTCCTCTCCTTCTTGACTCCTTCAAGGATGTCAATAGGGCTGTTTTGGAAACATCCATCTACTACACCGGCGATGTCCAACAAGGCAGATCACCTGTATAATGCCCCAAGGGATGAACCCTCTTACGGGGAGCATCCAGAGGCTGATTTGGCAGTAATTAATGCTGCCCATGACTGCTACAAGTGGCTCCGGCACCTGAGCATTCAGTCTTCCGATAAGGACTCAAGGCAGATAGACCATTTTGGCAAAAAGGTCTATTCTTCTGCCACCTGCACTATCCACTCCCTAATCTTTCTCATCCACATGGTTCAGTATCTGAATGTCCTGTGGGAGAAAGCTTTTGAGGTGGCTTAAACTCAGCCTGATCTTCCTGGAAAGGCTGAACTGTTGCACCTTCTCAGATCAGGCTCAGATGTTGGGACTCGCATTTTCCAAGCCTCTTGTGTCTCTGCAGACTCCGCAAGCAGAGCTGCAGCTTCATGGGTTTGTCTTCATCGCTACTCTTGGCTTAGAGTCCTCTGGTTTTGCTCCAGATGTGCAGTCTAAGATTTCAGAGGTCCCATTTTGTTTGGCGAGGATTCACAAATTATAATCACTCGCCTACAGGAATCGGGCAAGACTTTACGTTTAGCCTAAATCATCCCAGTGGCAGTCCTTTCATCGCACTTCCAGTCAGCAACCCAGAGGTCAACAGCCCAGAAGTGCCTTTAAGAGAAAGGCTACTTCCCAAGCCACTGGAGGCTGTGCCCCCAGAGCTCCCAGAACTTTCCAGGCCACGTTGCTTGTCCCCAGCTCTTCTGCCTGGCTCCTAACTACCCACTCCTCCCCTGTAGAATCCCTGGGGGAGGAAGTGGGGGTTGTTTCTCTCTCTACGGAGGGGGTTGGCGCAGGATAACCTCGGATCAATGGGTTCTGCAGTTAGTGGAACAGGGGCATACTCTAGAGTTTGTGGAGATTTCTCTGGACAGTCCTCCAGTTCCCTCCTACTACCCTCATGTCCATGTCACCCTTATCCAAGAAGAGATCCAAACGCTCCTGAGAAAACAGGCCAAAGAACCTGTCCCTCTGGCACAGCAAGGGAAGGGTTTCAAGTCCCACTTTTCCTGGTTCCAGAGAGTACTGGAGATCTGCGTCCCATCCTGGACTTCAGCCACCTGAACCAGTTCATAGAATACAAACAGTTCAGGATGGTCACCCTCCTTGGCCTTCTCCCCTTGCTCCATCAGGGGGATTGGCTGTGTTCTCGGGACATGCAGGACGCTTATCTTCATATCTTGGTGTTCCAACTTCACAGAAGGTTTCTTCGCTTCCGAGGAAACCACTATCAATTTCGGACATTGACCGTCAGCCTGTCCTCGGATCCTCGAATCTTTACAAAGTGCATCGCCGCAGTGGCCTTAAGGAGGGGAGAACATTATGTCTTCCCTTACCTAGATGACTGGCTTCTGACGGCTCCCACCAAGGCGCAGTTACTCAGAACCATGGAGACCACTTTCACTCTGTTTCAGAATCTGGGAATAACTCTCAACCACCCCAATTCCTCTCCGTGGCAATTCAGAGACTTCAGTACATTGGGGCTATCTTGGACACTGCCCAAGGCAAAGCCTTTCTGCCCCAGACAGGGCAGAACATCTTCAGGCACAGGCTCACCTGGTCTCATCGTCTAGCCAGGTTCCAGCCAGAGCTTTTCTGAGACTACTGGAACATATGGCAGCAACCATCGCCACGGTTCCCTTGACTCGCCTGCACATGATGGTAGCCCAGCAGAACTTCCAGGTCCAGTGGGACCAGCGCACAGATGAGTTGGAATAAACAGTGTACAACTCGGTGCGACAGACTTTGACGTGATGGATGAACCCATCCAACCTATCCAAGGTGGTCCATT
Source organism: Neoceratodus forsteri (assembly GCA_016271365.2). Taxonomy (NCBI): domain Eukaryota; kingdom Metazoa; phylum Chordata; order Ceratodontiformes; family Ceratodontidae; genus Neoceratodus; species Neoceratodus forsteri. The sequence continues at coordinate 1,260,663,714 of CM028129.1, forward strand.
TCTAGTTGGCGTTGCCTTGACAGATCCTGACCATGGAAGTGTCGGGCCAGGGCTGGGGAGTCCATCTGGCAGACCGCCAGAATAAGGGGTCCTGGTCCCCATTGGAGTAGCATCTCCACATCAGTGTTTTGGAGATACGGGCGATCCTATATGCCCTTTAGGCCTTTCAGACTAACCTTCTCCCGGACCCTCTGTTTATTCAGATGGACAATATACTGGTGGCCTTTTACACAAACAAGCAGGGGGTATCCATTCTTACCCCCTTCTGCAGAAAGTTTGGTATTGGGCCATAGAGCATCACCTGGACCTGACCACTGTGCATGTCCTTGGCATTTAGAACACCTTGGCCAACAGGCTAAGCCGTTCCCGTTATAAGGCACTTGAGTGGGAACGTCTTCCCTCAGTGGTGAGAGATCTCTTCGACAAGTGTGGCCACCTAGAGCTGGACCTATTTGAGTCCCCATACAAAGCAAAACTGCCCAGTTTCTGCTTGCTAGATCCAGGGCCTGGTGTCTTCTGGTGAGATGCGTTGGCCCTCTCTTGGACAGGGAGGTTTCTGTACACCTTCCCTCCCTTTCCTTTATTGCAGAGGGTACTTCTCAAGTTGTAGTCAGAACGGGCAGAGATGATCCTTATAGCCTCTTACTGGCTCATGTATGGTTTCCTTTCCTCCCGCAACTGGCAGTGGAACCTCTGATCCCCCTGCCTCTGTGCTCCGATCTCCTCTCTCAGGAGCAGGGCACTCTGGTCCACCCAGACCTCAAGTCACTGCACCTGCATGCATGGCTCCTGCAGACTTAGCAGTCTCCTGTTTTGGGGTTACCTGTATCTCCCCGGGTGGCAGACGTTTCAGTGGCAGCCAGGAAACCCTCCATTAGAGCCACTATGTGATGAAGTAGAGGCGGCTCTGCATATGGGCCACCGCTCATCACCTTAATCCGTTTACCTGTCAGGAGAATCTCATTCTCGAGTACCTCCTTTCCTTATTGGACTCAGGCTTGAGTTACTCGTCGATTAAAGTGCACTGATCTGCTATCTCTGCGTACCATGCACCTATAGCAAGCAAGACTCTTGCCCAGCTTGACCCTTCCCGCACTTTCCTGGGGGGCATACTGCATCTCAAATCTCCCATCAGGGACTCTGTTCCCCCATGGGATCGTTTGTTCATTTTAGAAAAGCTTACTCTGCCTTTCTTTGAGCTTGGTGCGATCTACGCTTCTGTTATGGAAAGCTTTAATTTTAGTTGCTATTACTTCTGCTCTGAGGATTTCCGAGCTTCAGGCTCTGATGTGTAAAGAGTTCTATTTAGTTTTCCATGAGGACGGGGTGTCCTTGCTGACCATTCCTAAGTTTCTTCCTAAAGTGGTGTCTGGGTTTACTCTGAATCAAGACATCCACCTTCCTGTGTTTTATCCAGAGTATTCAAATCAAGGGGAGGCCTTACTGCATACTCTGGATGTCCACCGGTTGCTTTGTTATTATTTGGACACCCCCCCAAGCCCTCAGAAAGTCTGATCAGTTATTCGTTTCTTTCTCCCCAAAGAAAGAAGGAGCTCCTGTTTCAAAACAATGTTTGTCCAAATAGTTAGTCATTTGCATTGTTTATCGTTACTGCAAATACGACAAGCCTTTACCAGGCCCAGTTAAAGGCCATTCTACCAGGGGAGTAGCTGCTTCGTTTGCCTCATTCAGAAATGTGTCCATGGCTGACATTTCTGCAGTGGCCAGTTGGAGTTCTGTACACACTTTCATCCGGCATTACAGCCTGGACATTGCCTCTCAGCATAGGGCAGGCTTTGCACTTGCAGTCCCGTAGGGCCTGCTGTCTTGAGAGCCTTATACTGACTTCTGCTTTCTCCCAGCTGACCGGGGTCTGTCCTTTCACTGCTTGGAACTCTGTCCTAACTGTATTACCTGCTGCAAGAGCCCCCTCAAAGTGAGAGAGTACAGTAATGTAAGAACTTACCGTAACAGTAGATCTCCGAGAGGAGCTCTTGCAGCAGGTGCTGCTTTCCCTCCCTCCATCCCTCTGGTGACGATTGCTTTTCCATTACTGTTACCTTTTCTTGGGGTTCAGAGGAATACCTCAGTTATCCGGTCGCTGTACTTGCCGGGGTCTCCGGCGGGAGAATTGAGGTGGTGCTGGGGGACTACCCCTTTTATACCATAGGTGGACATTGAGGGCGGGCCGATGTCAGGGGGCGGTCTTCTGCTGTATACTGCTAGCTAGAAGTTTTCCGTGGGGTCCTGACACCTGTCGGCGTCTGTCCTAACTGTGTTACCTGCTGCAAGAGCTCCTATCCAAGATCTACTGTTACAGTACATTCTTACGTAACTGTACTTTTTTGCTTAAGAGCGTGGTTGCCCCGGAAGGTGCTCCTGTTGTTCGGCTGAGTTTGTTAGTTTTACTGAATTATAATAGTTTTGAGTTAATGTTAAGTAATATCATTTTTTCTCTCTCATTTCTGTGTTTTAGTGGTATCTATTGATTTGTTTATTTTTATTTAGTATGTTTTTTTGTCCCAGCCTAGCATTGGAACTCAGCCCTGGTCACGGCCCCCGCTGACCCCCTGCTTCCACATGAGCCACGCTCCCCCAATGCTCCCTGGCTTACCCCCAGGGCGGGCGTCGTACCACTACCGGTGTCGTGACCAGTCTGGTCGGGGAGCCGCCTGGGAGCACATCAGAGGCAGCGAGGAGGGCATCATGGAGGCACTGGCTGGGATTTTTTCTGTCCCTGAAAGGACGTGTTTTTTCCTTGAGGCGGGATGTGCAATGACGTCCCGCATCCGCCCGCCTCCCTGGACATCCAGATGCCGCGGCGCGGACCCCCCGGCCTCCTCCAGGGTCCGTGAGTGTACGGACGTCGTCCTCCCCAGAGAAGGAGAGCAGTCCAGAAGATGCTCCATCCATCTCCCCAGCCGGTCCCCCAACGATCTAGGTCCGTTCCTGAACCCGGGTCACCGGCGTTGTGAGCGGAAATCCAACCACTGCGCCGACGGACCTAGTGGTATTTACTTATTTTGTTAAAATGGCTATTTTCTCAGTTCCCTCCTGGTTACTGAGAACCAAGAATACAGCCACATTTTACTCTGTTCACTAAGACAGTGCCAGAGTTTATCGGAAAAAGACAGTTAAAATATTTCAACTCCCATTCTGGTTTTCCGGTTTAAAAATTTAGTGCTCTTTTTCCTGTTTTCTGGACTTAGCGTGCATGGGAACTGTCATCAGCTCACAATGACTGTGTTTGGTGTCTGAGTGGTCTGCCAACATTTAAAGGACTCAGATTTCACAGCTGAAGTGACATTTGCAAGTCAGCTCTCAAGGACTGTGGTCAACGTGTAAACCAGCTCTAGGACTGAGGTCAGACTGTTTTCAGTGGTGCCCTTCCTGGTCTCGTGTCTGAGTTGGATAGCCCAAGAAAAAGACTTGACCCACTGATTTTAAAAGGTGTCCACAGTATGGCACCAGTCTGCCTATGCGGACAGGCATACAGAGTGTTACAAGTGCTAGGGCGCTGCTCATGATTGGAAAAACTGTGAGCACTGTAGGGTGTTTTATCCTAAAACTCAAAATAGAAGACAAAGCTTTTCAGCTTCAGAGAAGGGTCCCTGTAAAGGTTGCAAACCCTTTGAAGAAAATGTCAGCGGAATCCATTTCCCCTAAGGATGTAGCCTGTAAGGCAGACTCCTCAAGGAAACATTCAAATGATTCAAAATCCACATCTGGTATCTGGCCCGCTGTAATACCAACGACCTGATTTCAGGAATGAGCCTGGGTCATCGGAAGGCTGGCTGGGGGGAGATTGGTTGAGTATCCTAAGGGGATATTCTCCACCTCAGGGAGGGAGGATTCGAGTCTCCAGCACAGTACCGCCACCTGGGTGAACACAGGTGGTGGTGCAGTAAGAGCCAAGGTTCTGGGAGGGTGGATGTTAGCATCCTCAATCGCATGTGCTATGCCTGCGTAATGAACGATCCATGGACGTCACGGGGACTTCGGAAAGAAAATGGGAAACACCCCTGGCCTGAGCAGGGTGACGCCCGCCGCACAGCATAGGGCCCCGCATTGCCGACCAAGGTGCTCTCCTGACACTGCACTGTAACTCTGCTGGGGGTTAGACCGCCACGCCAGGCAGGAACAGTGGAGAGATAAGTTCCCGGAGAAGGTAGGTGATGGAGCTGGGTGTGAGGCAGGGCCGATGGCAGGCAGGACAGAAGGGGAAAAATACAATAAAAAATTAAAAATATCCATATCTGATGTTCATTCACATAAGGATAAGAAAGACAAAAAAAAGACATACTGATACTCCAGCGTCATTTACTAGCCTAAAGAAGATAAGCAAGGAGAAGCACACTAAACTTAAACCAGAGGAGACAGTGGTGCCTCCTTTCCAGACCCCTGTACCCTCTGTGGAAGAATTCAAACGGATGTGGGAATTTTTCCGAAATATGAAATGGCAGACAGATTATCTCCCTCCATTCTGCCCAGTCTGGCAGAAAACACTCTGGGGGAAGAAAAGGAAGAACCCATATCCCCTGATGTAACTGGGGATAAGGATGTTGGTTTTCCACCCAGAGTTCTGCATGATTTCATGTCCTGCTCTGATTTTCTCAGAGGTATTGCTGAGACCACTGAAGAAACTCAAGGAATGCCGGCCCAGTGGTGCAGAGGTCTAAGGCGCTTAGCGTCTTACGTCTCCCATGCTGGCGACCTGAGTTTAGGAATGAGCTTGAGTTTCTGGGGGTGGGCCGGGAGAAGGATCGAGCAGCCAGCAGGCAGCTCTCCTCTCTAGGGTAGGGGAGGTAGGCCTTCCTGGCACCTGGCTGCCACATAGTGGAGATTCCATGGCAGTGCTGCAAAGACGGGGGACCATGTGCTAGGCAAGGGTGGGTGAGTGGATGGAGTGGGGACAGCTGGATCCATAATGCACATGCACCTCTTGGGGAACTAAGGGGAGAAAACTGGAGGAAAAAGAACAGGCATGGCAGGGCTTTTGATGCCCGCTGACCACATCTCCTCCTGCCTTGTCGCCAGGAAACCCGGAGCGAGAAAACTAGATTATGGGCTTGGGGGGAGCAGACCTCCCTCTCTTGACTCTGCCACAGGGGCATTACCGTGGGGGTGCCCTTGCCACCGGTACATTGGGGAGGTGTAGGACAGTGGAATGGGGTGGTGGCAGCTGGCAGAAGGAAGCCTCCCTTGCCTATCCCCCAAGGAGCATAAACAGAATATGATTAAAAAAAAAAAGAAACTCGAGGATGATGGTGGTGAAGCAGGATCTCTCAGTATGCTGGGTGTAATCTCTACTAAGAGTATTCGTATACCCATACATGCAACTTCAAGAAAATAAGTTAAAAAATTTTGGAAATGCCGTCCTCTGGCATGGCTGTTGACAAGAAGGTGGAAAAAGATATCAGCTCACCAAAAGCTGGTTCTGATTATCTTTATGACCACCCAAGTCCTGAGGAGCTTATCCAAGCTGCTACATGTAAAAAGGTAAAAACTACCTTTTCAACAGCACCATTGTTAAGGATTTCAGGAAGATTGATTCATTAGGAAAATGTTCCTCATCATCCCTGATTATATTGGGACAGGCTGCCTCTCCGAGCTGGAAGCCTTATTGAAGGAAGTGCTGAAATTCAGTGATAGCCTGCATATAATGACAGATCACAGGCACTGCAGGTAGTAAAAAGTTGTTGGGTCGGGTGGTGTCATGGCTAGCTGCCAGCAGGAACGACACACTGAAGCAAGCTTCTCGGCTTCAAATCCTAAAACTTTGAGAAAACGCCTATATTCTTGCTAATTTGAGCTACTTTTCAAGCAAACAGAAAGAACTCACCACCAAGCATACCTGTGGAACTTTGGAAAACTTTCTTCATGGGGAAGCCACAGAAAAATGCCCTGCAAGAGGAAGGCCAGTAAACCGCTTGATCCTCCATCTCAGAGTGGGCAGACAGGTGAGGAAAGAAGTGTTGTAGAGCCCTCAAATGCTACGCTTTTACAGGCTGTTAGAGATATTGACAGGAATGTTGAAAATATTGGGTCCAAATTTGCAGCTTTGGAGGCTAGAATGGACGGCCTTTCCTCTGATGTTAAAACTGCCATAGACTCAGCTGCTGTAACATGTATAGCGGGAACTGGAATGATTAAGGAGAATAAGCTGCTGCAGTTAAGACTTGAGCAGCTAGAAAACAGTGACTGAATGGCTAATGTGAGGTTGTTGGCACTCCCAGAAGATTTACAGGACCAGAACCCAGTTCAGTTTTCCACCGATTTCCTCAACTTTTGGACTTAACCTTTTCTGGTCTAATATTAAGAGTACTGTATTGCACCTCGTAGGAGATCAGCAGATCCTGAACAACCACACACGATGTTACTAGTAACTGTCGGCTCTCACATAAGGGCATGATTTTGCTTGCAACAAAGAATAAAAGACCATTAGCAATGGGTGAGGGGATTTCCATTTTCCTTTTTCCAGATCTCAAGTACGAAACCAGAAAGCACCAGAAATCTTTCCATGTAGTCTGTGCTGGTCTCAGAACTCTAGGAATTGCCCACAGTTTGCAGTATCCAGAAAAACTTTGCCTAAATTATGCAGACAAAATGTACATTTGTGCGGACCCTGTTGAAGCATGCAAAAAGCTTGAAGCCCTGAAAAGAGACTTCCGTGCACAGTGCCCATTGCCCAACTCACAGATTGAGGACTGAGGGGAAATGAGACAGTTAACATGCTGGTTTAGCTACTATTATGTGTTCTGAGACTGTCTTAAAATGTGAATTGCCAGAGATGATTGTGTGCACGTTACGCTTGTCTGACTTGCAGAGGTGTGTCAAGCTGGATTATGTGTCTCTAGCCTCAGAGAGACAGCTGTAAGTAGGTATAGACATCTATTTTAATGGCATAGCGATTACTATGGGCACTGGTGTCTTTCCCTGATGGTAACTTGAGGGGCAAGATGGCCACTGCCTCAAGTCTAGTTGCAATGTGCTACATGCACTCTGGCCGCCCAACCTTACATGCAGTCCTAACACCTTTAAGACATCTTTAGACCAATACATGGGAAATGGAAAATATGAGTATCACCACTGAATAAGTGGTGAGCAGTAATGAGTATTTGGACCTCCCATCTCGTATTATCCTGTGAATCCTATGACCTTCCCAGTGGTAGCCACTCCTCATAGTTATTTCAAAAGTCATTTAGACTTAACTTATGCACTTGAAAAATGACAAATGACTCTCAGCCTTACGAGCTTGACTGGTTTCAAGTACAGTTTGCCCTGCTGAAGTTTTCATAAGTTGTTGAGATCTGCTACTCTTGATAATGCTTTCATTTTTCCAGTAGAAGATGTTAGCAGGTACATTGTCATCTTAAATCCAAATGCTTGTTCTGGAAATCTGTTTAAGCAAAAGTTGCACATGATATATTACCAGGATTTGGATATCGGTCTTTACAGATAAAATAGGTACTATTCTTATGAGGGTATTTACTTCAGAAGTTATCTGTACTATTTTGCTTAATTTAGTACCATTATTAGATTATACATGGATTGTAACGTCATTGGTACAAAAACCATTAACAAACTCTTTGGACAATCTTCTCATTTTAAATTAATGGCTCTGTTGTGTAGAGCCAGTCTGGCTTAAATGCGTTGAAATATGATGTCTTTAAGGTATCCCCATTTATAAAACAGGCATTAATGAAAGGTCAAATGATGACTTGCCATTGGGCAGAAAGTGTCATCTGACCATTCATTAATGCCCCAGTAGACCAACAGTTGGCATGCTGATTGTAAAAAGCTTTTGATTTTTGCAATCAGCTAGCTCGTTTTATAAGTGCGATAACCCACCCCAGCCCATGGGTGTATCAGGGAATTAATGCACTTCCTGGCTGGTTGAAGTCACTCGGGCAAGCCCTCATGCCTCACAGTGCACCCAGGGCGTGCATTAATGCCCCGATGCAGCCATGGTCTGTCGTGGGTTATAGCGTACACATAGTAGCACAAGGTATGGAGTTTCTTATCCTACTGTAACATCACTGGTTAACTTCCATTGCTAACTAGAAGTTTATTGAATATACTATTTGTCATGTTTTTTCAAAACTAACCAGAAAAAAAGTGGTCTGGATACTTCTAAGCACCAACTACAAATGTCAACGAACATTTGTGACATTGCCACAAGGGTTGTAGGTAATGCAGTGGCCACCAGGAAGCAGGAAGTATGCCTGACTTGGAACCCTTGGTTTATTCCTTGACCTACAAAACAAAGCAACTGATTTCCAATTTGAGGGATAATCATGTTTAGGGATCAGACAAAGTTACATGGACAAAGCTGACAAAGACAAGACAAGTTTGAAAAATCTAGTGAGAAAGGAGAAGAAACATGGGATTACAGCAGACCCTGTAGAAGGGGAGGTATGGGAAGTGTTTTTTCCTAGAGCCAGTACACCCCTCAGCCATAACAGGCTCAGAGAGGCTCAAGCAGAGCAGGAGGCTACAGAGGTAAGAGGAATCCTTGACTAGTTCAAGATTGCCAATCCCCAGGAAGCTATAGGGGAACGCCTTTCCTACCACCTCCCAACAGTGGCAGTACATAACAGCAGATCAGTGGATGCTGGAGGTGGTAGGGCAGGGCCCCTCTTTGTCCTTCCTAAGACAGCTAAAACAGACAAAACTGAAACATTTCAAACCAAAATCAGTAGAACAGCAGCAGCAGTTGCAGCTGGGCAGTCAAAAACTGCTGTCTCAAAATGCCACAAAGGAAGTACAAATAAAAAAAAAAGAGGGAAGGAATTCTTCTCAGGTACTTTTCTGACAAAGAAAAAATTGAGTGGCAGCCTGTACGCACCCTGAGGTGTCTTAACGGGCACATAAAGAAAGAAAAATCTGGAATGGTAATCTTGCAGTGATCCAGTCACTACAGCAGGGAAACTGACTCACATCACAAGATCTGAAAGATGCCCATTTTTACATTCTATTAAGAGAATCGCACAGAAAATTCCTGAGATTGTGTGGGAACACAACAGTTCCAGTGCAGAGCAATGCCCTTTGGTCTCTCATATTCCCCAAGAGTGCTCGTATCACAGTCTGTCCGTGCTTAGACAGCTGTGAACAGGTGCGGAACCTGGGGGCAATTCTTGACAGAGGGCTTTCTCTGCATTTGCAGGTGTCTGCCGTCATCAAATCCTCTTTCTGTCATCTGAGGAATATCTCCAGGATTATAAGCACCTTGTTCCGTCCGGCGATCTTCCTACGCTGGTCCATGCCTTTGTGTCCACACGCTTGGATTATTGCAATTCCCTTTACCTAGGGCTACCTGGGGTGGAAATCCGCCACCTGCAGCTGGTGCAGAACGCAGCGGCCCAGCGTTTGACAGGAACCTCTCAGTCCAGTCATATTTCACCGGTGCTGCGCAGACTGCACTGGCTGCCAGTACAGTGGCGGATCACCTTTAAAGTCATTCTTTTGACTTTTGAAGCCCTACATGGACAGGGACCGGACTATCTGAAAGAGCTCCTGGTTCCTTACTGCCCTGGGCAATCGCTCCGCTCAGCTGACGAGGGGTTGCTAGAGATCCCGAGGGTGCGTTTAAAATCTTCTGGGGCCCAGGCAGTTATGTTTGCGGCCCCTACCCTCTGGAATTCTCTACCCCGTTGGTTACAAGAGTGCCCGACCATGGAGGGATTTAAACAGGCCTTGAAAACTTATTTATAGAGGCAAGCATTTGGTGGTTGATGTCTTTTCTGACTGTATTAGTTGTTTTATTGCTTTTTTTTATATTTTAAGGATATTGAGATGCGTTATATGTTTTAACTTTGTTCAGCGCCTTGGCTTTTGAAAGGCGCCATAAAAATAAAGCTATTATTATTATTATGTGGAAAAACATAAAGGGAAGCAGGACCATCACTCTAAAAAGTAATTGACACGATGCTCAATTTCAGTTTCCCACTGAACCTGGAAAAGTTCTCACTAAAACCAGGGCAAATCTAAACATTCATAGGCACAGAACTGGACACGGTACAGGTCAAAGCACGGTACAGGTCAAACAGTTTAATCTGATTCAAGGTCAGTTGGCATTCATCTGTATCCCCCCTCCCCCCGGGTCGTGCCTGAAATAAGGCAGAATTTGTCTAGTGCTCTTACCCGGTCAACAAAAATTAAATAAATAAATAAAAGCCTTTTAGCCCTGGAAAAGAGTGCATACACTAGTGGCCTTTACAGATAGTTTCCAACTAGGAACAGAAAGGTCTGCTCAGGAATTCCTCAGACTACTTGGTTACATGTCAGCAAACACATACTGTAAGTAGTCCCATGGTTAGACATCATATGTTTTTTTTTTTGTGTGTGTGTGTGTTTTTTTTTTTGGTAACCAGGTAAGGCCCATTAGGCACAAGTACCTATTTTCAGGGGTGACTAGGAGCACTATGAGTTTAAGTGACTTGCTTAGAGTCACACAGTATGCAAATGGAGGTTGTGGGAATCCACCCCTGGTCTGCTGAATGTAGCCTGCTGATTCACAGCTCATTACTGTAATCTGTAGGCTGTACTGCCAGCCCACACGAGGGACACTCAGTGGTGCCTACAGAGGTACTGGCCTCATCTGAGACAGCCTCTCACCACCATGATTCCAGTAAAAGAGGACTTTGTACACTCACTACAATGGTGGAAAAATGTGGACCATCTGAGAAAGGGAATACCCTTTCAGCAAGTCTCGCACAATGGTGCTGACAACAGGTGCCTCCCTCCAAGGATGGGGAGATTGTATATCAGATCTGACAGTACATTGTACATGGAACAAATCAGAATCACTGATACACATAAACCTGTTGGAAATCAGAGCAGTGTTCCTTTCTATCAGCCATTTTCAAGAAATCTTAAGGGGGTCGGGTCCTTCAGATCGGGACAGACAACACACCAGCAATGTTCAGTTCAGTTCATGTTTATTGTTCAGCTATAAACCTTTATAAAATACATTCAAAACAATTCATAAAATTCACATGCAAAGGTTGACCAAGATAGTTGTCAAACACCAAGACAATGATACATAGATAATGAGTAAAAACAGCTTTCTACAGCATTATTAAATTATATTATAGGTGCCTTCCTAAAATTCCAACTCTATCATACAATAGTTGTCTGTATCCTGAATTAAAGATGCAATTTTCCTTTTATCATCACGCATCCATAATGACCACTTTAATATATTTCTGACCCAGTATTCTAACTTATTTACACTAATCCCGCTACATTAGTTACAAGTGAACAGTTGCCAAAAAACAAAGATTTTATTTAAAATATAAAAATAATATGAATTAAAAAGGTAAAGGATAGTTTGGTGAGGGGGAAGTCAAGATTACCCAGGATACTACTCAACCATTCCTGCCTCTCCTTGGAGAAAAGGGGGCATAAAAGTAATATGTGATTCAAATTATCCTAACATTTCAGATTGCATTTACAAAATGAGGAAGAGATGCCCATCCTTTTTTGATTAAAGAATATATAGTTTGCATTGTATAATTCCAATCTAAATCTTGTGAGAATACATCTTTTATCTGGATTAACTAGTTTCCTAAAAGAGGGCACTAGTCAACTAGTTTTGAGTAATTTATACCATCTAAAGTGTTTTAGGGACATGAGGAGCTGAAAGCTATTTGCTACACGAAGAAGTCCAGGGCGGTTGCCAGGCTAGTCAGAGTGGCCAAGGCTTCCAGAGAGCTGAGACTGGCACAGGGAATCAAAGAGGGGGAAAAGGACTTCTTCATATACATTGGCAGAGAAGAAGAAACAAAGACCAGATTGTGAGGATTAAGAAAGATGGGGGTGGGTGGAGAAGGGGGAGGACCAGGCAGAGGCACTGAATGAGTACTTCTGCTCTGTGTTCATGAAGGAAAGAGGGGGGCAGCTACCCGATGGGAAGGGTGGAGTGGGCGGGGGGGGGGTGACTAATATCAGAATCACAGAGGACAGGGTGCTGGAGGGACTAAGGGCAATGAGGGTGGACAAGGTGCCGGTGCTGGATGGCATTCACCCTAGGGTACTTAGGGAGCTAGCGGAGATCCTGGTGGGACCACTGGCAGACCTGTCAGTACATCACTGGACACCGGATGCGTCCGACAGTACTGGAGGATGGCCCATGTGGTGCCCATTCATAAAAGTGGTTCGAAGGATGATCCAGGCAACTACAGATGGGTGAGTCTCACTTCAGTTGTGGGGAAACTCATGGAGTCAATCCTAAAAGAGAGGCTGGTGACCTTTCTGGAAGACAATAGGCTCCAAGATGGCCATCAACACAGTTTTGTATTGGGCAGATCCAGCCAGACGAACCTAGTCGAGTACTACGACTGGGTTACCAGGGAACTGGACAGGGGCATGCAGTGGACGTCCTATATTTGGACTTCAGCAAGGCCTTTGACTTGGTGCCACACGGGAGGCTGGGGGGAAAACTGGAATACATTGGGGTGGGGACACAAATGGTCAACTGGATCACCAACTGGCTGAGGGGTAAGCAGCAAAGGGGGGTGATGGTGGTGGTGGTGGGGGAACTCTCCTCACCAAGGGACATTACGAGTGAGTGCCCCAGGGTTCAGTACTGGGACCGGTGCTATTTGGGATATTCATAGCCGAGATCTCAAACGGGATCCAGAGTAGGATCAGTCTGTTCGCAGACGATGCTAAGATCGGTGCAGTGGTAGATGACATAGTGGGGTGGAGGGGGCTGCAGGAAGACCTGACCAAACTACAGGAATGGTCGGAGGCATGGCAGTTGGGGTTCAGTGCCAAGAAGTGCAAGGTACTGCACTTCGGAGTAAGGAACCAGGGGAGGAAATATCAGTTGGGAGGGGTACAGTTGGAAAGCACAGTGGAAGAAAAGGATCTAGGGGTACTAATAACGGGGAGTATGAACCACTCAGCTCAGTGCAGGGAGGCGGCTGCAAAGGCAAACAAGATGCTAGGGTGCATAGCGAGGGGAATCTGCACCAGGCACAGAGAAGTGATCCTACCCCTGTACAGGTCACTGGTCAGGCTGCACCTGTAATACTGCGTGCAGTACTGGCGTCCATTCCTGAAGAGGGACATCAGACTGCTAGAGGGGGTGCAGCGTAGGGCAACGAAGATGATACAGGGACTTGAGGGAAAATAGTACGAGAAGAGGCTGGGAGAGCTGCAAATGTATTCCCTGGAAGAGAGGAGGGATGGGGGGATATGATCGAAACCTTTAAGTACCTAAAGGATATTAACAGGGTTAATACAGAAGGGTTTCTTCAGATCAGAAGGGAGGGACACAGAGGGCATCACTGAGATTGGAGGGGATTCAGGGAGGAAATCAGGAGACACTTTTTCATGGAAAGGGTGGTAGATAAGTGGAACACTCTGCCTGAGGAGGTGTGTATTGTGGAAAACAAGAGGATTTAAGAGAGGGTGGGATAGAGTGAGGGTGGGGGGTGGTTATGAGAAGGGGAGGAGGTGGGGCAGCAAGTTGAGGGGCTAGCTGCACAATGGAGCAGACTCGATAGACCATGAGGCCTGTTTCTGCAGGCATTTCGGATGTTCGTATGTACCTCAGTGTCCCTAACCCTCCTTTTGATTTGTGAAACTATTTCTTCTCTAGGTCTTAGATGTCCAAGGCCCAACAGAAATAGTGTTTTCTTAATCAATTGAATAAAAGGGAAACGGAATCCCATTGAAGAGTATTGTATTTCTTCTTCCAGACAATATCTAGGTAAACGAGATTCTGGTAGTGCAAAAAGTCAAAGCAGGAAGGTCAGTTGTCTTTCCACAGTCAGAGTTTGTAAGGAGAATTGACCAAACTCAAGTCTTACTAATTTTGAAGGGACCGCTTGTGGAATCATAAGGAGGTAATGATATAGTTTGTTTATTATTGTCCCTAGAGGTCTGTTCTCTATAGACCACCATATTTCTGCTGTATATAATATGCTGGTTTGAAGTTTAGCATTTATTAGCTTTAATGCACCTACAACAGATCCCTTTCCAGACCTTACATTGAAATTCTTAAATGCACTAACAGCAATTTTTAGTTTGATGTGTAAATAGAATAAATGTGCCTTCCATGTACAGCGTTCCATAAATCTGACCCCTAAATAATCATAGGACTTTGCAGTTTCCAATTTACTACCGTTAATGAATAATGCGCAAAGTTTCTTACTTTTGTTCCCAAAAATGACCATTTCTAGGGACGTGGATATGTTGTTCAATCCACACTTATTAGCAGGTTCCTTGCCGCTTTAAATGTTGCCAGAATGTCTTCAAGCTGGCTCCTCCCACCCACCCGGGTGGTAAAATTCTCGGTTCCGCTCCATGACGCCAGATCTTCCTTACCGCTTGGAAGCTCAGGTTCCCTCCTTAGCGCTCTGCATTTTAGGCTGGATTCACACTCTTCGGTTAATCCGAAACTTATTTTGAGATTTACACGACTTTGGTCTGTATCTTCCCTTGCGGCTGCGATGGACAAATCTACTTCTGGATTTCGTCAGTGCCCCTGTGGGCAGAAGATGTCCCGGACCGATCCACACGCCACGTGCGTTTAGTGCCTTGGACTCAGCCATGACTCACAGGCTTGTGAGTTGTGCAAATCCTTTCACGCTCGTCTTGGAGGACTGCGCCACCAAGTTACTGTTGGGGGCGACCAAAAACGCTATCCTCTGGTGAAGTCTAAGGAGGCCCGTTGGGCTGTGTCCGCGGCGGCAGGCTTGGCGGAACAGCTGGAGCAGATGGTCACCCTCGAGGAGGAGGCGGCCCAGGCCGCATCATCATCATCATCCTTGGTTGTGGCATTTATCCCACTCTCCTTGGAATCCTTCTACACAACTTCTTTCAAAGAGCTTTGCCAATCCCTTTCCACCAAGGGAGAAGGCCCTTCGGGACATTCCTCTCGGTCCAAAAAGAAGGACCCTAAGGGTAAGTCCCACCGTCGACGTTCATGGGAGCGGGAGAGGTCGCCTTCCCCAGAGAGTTGACACTCGACTTCCGTCGAGGTTGCGGCTAAAGCCGCTGGCTTTATGGTGTCCCCGTCAGGTCAGCCGACCGAGACACCAGTCGATGCGGTCGAGATTTTTCTCGACCCGTCGGACGGTCTGTCGACTGGAGAAGCCGACAACCCTTCTTCACAGGTTCCCCCAGTGGAAACCGAGGACTTGCCTGTGCGTCCTGTGCGGAGTCCCGATTAAGGTCCCGGAACTGAGGGAGGAAGCGAGTTTCCCCGCCCCTCAAGACCCCCCTCGAAACACCGGGTCTCAGTCTGGTCTCGGACCTCTTCTCGGTCCAGCCAATCCGCCGACATCGGCGGTCTCGGCACCGTGGAAAGCGGCGGTGCCACTCTTCCTCGTCGTCATCCTCTTCGGAGGATAGGCTCTGGCGCAAATTGCATCGGCGCTACTAGGAGCTAATGTGATAATAGCTCCTTTTGACCGGGAATAGGCCGACTTCGCCGTATTCCCCAGCCATTAAGTGGCTGTCACCGGAGCGGCCCAAACAACCCCACACAGTGGTCGAAGAGCCGAAGCCGGCACTAGTTGTTCGGCTGAAACCGACTGCGCCACCCATCGTGGTGGAACCCCCGCCTCCACAACCAAATTTGGGGCTCCAACCAAGGATTCTCGGTCGGGTCAGGGCTTGCCCAATCAGTTGTCAGTCACCCTCACTCCCGATCGACCTCGGCAGGTGGAGGGTGGCTCAGGCGCTCGGCAGCTGTTCGCAGACTCCTCGGAGTCTGATGATGACTCCTCCTTGCTCTCCAGGCAGCTTGACTTGCAGTCCACCAGTGGTCAGTCAGTGGACAAGAGCCCATCCTCGTTTTTGGGAATGCTTCGGCTTATCTCAGAGTCAACTGGGATGAAGCTCGAACCCGTTTCAGAATGGGCCAAGTATCTCCTCACGGAGATCCTGGACCGAGGGGATTCCCCCACAGAGGCCTTCCCGATAGCCGGAGCCATTGTTGGCCCAGCACTGGAGCAATGGCAGCGGCCAGCTTCTTGTCCAGCACCTTCGGCCAGGATGGCTCGGAAGTATGCTATCCCCAACGGTTCACTCTCCGGTTTATCTGAGCACCCCTCTGCAGAGGGGCTCGTGACCAATAGCATTTTCCGGCATTTCGGGAATGCTAGGGACGTGGACAAGCCTCCCAACAAGGAGTCCAAGAAGCTGGACTACTCTGGGCGGAAAGTTTATGCCGCTTGTTCCCTAGGCCTTCGACAGACCAGCTTGGCCGTCCTGATGGCACACTTTTCACTCGCCCCTTTTTGGCTCCCTGGATGAGCTGATTCCTCATCTCCCGGCTGACCTCCAAACTACGGTCAAGCAGGTGCGGGATCAGGGTAGGGCAGTGGCCAAACAGCAGCTCCAGACCTCTCTGGACATCGCTGATTCATGTGCCCAATCAGTAGCGGCCGCAGTGGCCATGCGCCGCAGAGCTTGGCTGCGGATCTCCACTTTCACGGCAGACACCCAGCACAAGCTGGCAGACGTTCCCTTCCTGGGTACCGACTTGTTTGGGGTTTCCAGTGTTGAGGGGCATCTTCAACGGATCGAGAAGTCCAGTGCCACCTTGGACTTGGTCACATCTGCCCAGAAGGACAAAGGCCGCCAGCAGCAGCGTAAGCCCTTTTGTCCTTCAGCCTCTGCGGCTCATCCGGCCCAGCAACACCAGCATCAGGGCCAGCAGGCTCGCACTTGGCACCCCAAAGCCAAGCCTGCCACTTTCTCCAAAAGGAAGCTGGGAGGGAAAGGTCCGGGAGGCTCCTCGGCCGGTCCTTCCTGCAAGCCTGCCCAGTGACAGGTTGAGGGGTGTCACTCCCAACCTCGTCACTCCTCCCCGGGTTCCCCCCCTTGGGGGGACGTCTCCGCCACTTCATTTCCGCCTGGTCCGATATCACTACGGACTGCTGGGTATTGGAAATGGTAGGAAGGGGTCTGCCGCTGGAATTCGAGCAGTCTCCACCCTGTCGAGCCGTCGCCCCACGGGGCTACGGGGTCCGCAGCCTCTCTGTTGGCCCGTTGAGCCAACATTGCCCTGCTCCTCCAGAAGGAGGTGATCAGGGAGGTGGCAGATGCTCCACCAGACCCAGGGTTTGTGTCCAGGTACTTCCTGGTCCCAAAATGGACGGGGGGGGGGGGGCTGGCGCCCCATTCTAGACCTCCACAACCTGAACAAGTTCTTAAGGTCTCGAATCTTCAGGATGGTCACTCTGGCTCAGATCATCCCATCCTTGGAACGAGGCGTGTGGTTCTGTTCTCTGGACCTTCAGGACGCGTTCTTTCACGTCCCAATCCATCCGTCCCACCAGCGATTCCTCCACTTCAGAGCGGAGGGATCCCTTTACGAGTTCCAGGCCATGCCCTTCGGCCTCTCTCCAGCTCCTAGGGTCTTCAACAAATGCATGGCAGTGGTGACAGCAGTCCTGCGGCGCCGAATGGTCCAGGTGTACCCTTACCTGGACGACTGGCTGATTGCAGCCTCTTCCAAGTCGGAGGTGGAGCGGTCCAGGGATCTGGCCCTCCAGGTGTGCTCTCAGATTGGCCTCCTCATCAACGAGGCCAAATGGGAACTCATGCCAACGCAGGTGATTCAATTCATCGGGGCAGAGCTCTACTCTCTTCGAGCCAGAGCACGGCTCCCGGCGGACAGGGCCGAGGTTCTTTCCTCCTTTGCCCAGTCATTTCTGGTTGGGCAGTTGCGCCCTGCCCGGGCCTTCCTGCGCCTCCTGGGCCTCATGGTGGCCTGCACCAGCGTGGTCCGTTGGGTCCCACTGGCACATGCGTCCCCTTCAGTGGGGACTGGCTTGCCAGTGGTCACAGTGCTCCAGTCCTCTGGACCAGCCAGTGATAGTGACCCAGGAGATGGGGAACGCTTTCCAGTGGTGGATCGTTCTCGCTCATCTGCAGGAGGGTCTGCCCAGAGCCGACGGTCACTCTAACGACCGACGCCTCTCTGATGGGTTGGGGCGCCCATCTGGGGGAGCTCAGAGCGCATGGCCTCTGGTCCCCCCAAGAGTCTCGATTCCATATCTACGTGCTGGAGCTTCGAGCGGTGCGACTAGCCCTCACCGCCTTCGCTCCGTTTGTACAGGGTTAAGTGGTTCAGGTCCAGACGGACAACACCACGACCATGTACTACCTAAACTGCCAGGGCGGGGACGCACTCCTTGCCTCTGTGCAAGGAAGCTCTCCGCACTTGGTCTCTCTTGGGCAGACTGGAGGCGGATCTCCTAGCTATTCATGTGGCGGGAGCCTCTGCTGCATCTCACGAATGGTCTCTCCTGCCAGAGGTAGTACATGATCGTTCTCCCATTGGGGCATGCCTCAGGTGGACCTGTTTGCCTCCAGGGAGAATGCGAAGCTGAGGCTGTTTCATGCCCGCCCCCCTCAGCAGGGCTCGCTGCAGGGGGATGCCTTCTCGAGGCCGTGGACCCAGACCTCTTCTCCTTCTTTCCCCCAATTTCCCTTGATCACAAGGTGCTTCTCAAAGCAGAAGGGACAAGGCGAGGTGATTTGTAGCCCCAGACTGGCCCCGCCAGTTCTGGTATCTAGATCTCCCAGCCTCAGCTCCAGGCTCCCAAGACGGCTTCTAGCCTGCCCGGACATGATCTCAGTCAACCAGGAGAAGGTTCTCCACCCGGACCTTCAATCCCTGCACCTGACGGCCTGGTTCCTGAGCGGCTAGAGTTCCAGGCCTTGGGTCTTTCCGACGAGTGAGGCATCCAGTAAGGAGTCGACCAGAAAATGCTATGCCTTCAAATGGAAGAGATTCTCCATTTGGTGTCAGGATAAGGGGTTGGACCCTTCCTCCTTTTCCTTGGCCAGCATTCTGGACTACCTGTGGTCCCTTTCTTAGCTAGGGCTTCGGTCGATGACCCTTAAGGTGCACCTGGCAGCCATCTCTGCTTACCGGGCACGGGCCGGATAGCAGTCGGAGGTGCAGGAGAAGGTGGTCGGGCGCTTTTTCAAAGGCCTTGATCACATATCCCCTCCGGTGCGAGAACCTCCACCTCCGTGGGATCTACTGCTGGTATTGCCTAAGCTCATAGGCAAGCCATTTGAACCGATGCACAGGTGTGACATCTCTCACTTGTCGTGGAAGACCGCCTCTTGGTGACTATAACGTCCAGCCAGAAGGATGGGAGAGCTCCAGGCGCTTTCCTTCAAGTCTCCTTATCTGGTCTTTCACAGGGACAAGGTTGTCCTGTGCCCCCACCCGAAATTCCTTCCGAAGGGGGTGTTGGAGTTTCACCTTAACCAGGTGTTGACTCTGCCGGTGTTCTACCCCAATCACACCTCGGAGGTCGAATATAGGCTCCATAATTTGGACCCTAGAAGAGCGCTCTCTTATTATAAGGAGCGGACGGCTGAAGTTCGGGGAGAGGTTTGCCAGCTGTTTGTCACCTACGCTGAAGCCGCACCTGGCAGACCTGCAGCCAAGCGGCGGATAGGCAGGTGGGTCATCTCCTGCATAGATCTCTGCTATAGGTTGGCGGGCATGGAGCCTCCCAAAGGGATAAGAGCTCATTCTACCCGCCATACCGCTGCTTCAGTGGCTGCTTCCAGGGACCTCCCTATCCAGGAAATGTGCAGGGCTGCTACCTGGAAGTCAGCACACACCTTCATTACCTATTACCACATCGACCTTGAGTCACGCCGGGATGCTGGTTTTGGGACCTCAGTTCTCCAGTCCTTATTCCCTAAGTAGGGGGTGTGCGCCTTGCCTCCCTCCCTCCTCCCGGAGAACTGGTAGGAGTCTGCCAATAAGTGTGGATTGAACAACATATCCATGTCCCTAGAAATACAGGTTACTCACCTGTAACAGGAGTTCTAGTTGTGGTATATGTTGTTCATCCACACAACCCACCCGACCTCCCCGGCTTCAACACGCAACCTGGCTTCCAGCGGGATAGATCTGGCGTCATGGGGCGGAGCTGAGAGTTTTACCACCTGGGTGGGTGGGAGGAGCCAGCTTGAGGACCTTCAGGCAACATTTAAAGCGGCAAGGAACCTGCCAATAAGTGTGGATGAACGACATATACCACTCCTAGAACTTCTGTTACAGGTGAGTAACCTGTATTTTGGTTTTGTCCTTATTGATTGTAAGTCTATTGTCTTTATATAACTCTGAAAAATATTTAATCTTCCTCTGTAAACCTAAAAAAGATGTTGAAATCAAGACTATGTTGTCGGCATACACAAGATGTGCTAATTTTTTGTCCTTAACCCCCGGGGAATGAAAATCTTGATTTTCCAAATTCGTAACTATAATATTTCTATAAATGTTAAATAGCGCCAGAGCCAAAATGCATGCTTGTCTTACCACACAATTGGTATTAATTGAAGAAATTCCTCCAAATTGATTATATTGTACCCTAATCCAGGTCTCAAAAAGGCAACCGAATCAAAATGTCCAATAAAGCTGGATCTATTCTTAATTTTTCTAATTTTTTTCAACAACAGGATTCGACTTATATTATCAAGTGCTGAAGTTAAATCTACAAGGCAACAGTACAGTTTTGCTTTCTTCACTCCAGTGTATTTTCAGATAGTCTATGATAACACGTAACAATGTTGAATAGTCGGGCGACCTGATCTGAATCCATTTTGAGATTCGCTCAATATTTGTTTTTCTTGAAGCCAGTCCTGAAATCTTTGAAGACTTATTTTGGAAAATAATTTCTGTGAAGCATCAGTCAAGGTTATGGGATGATACATTTTAGGATCAGAAGAATCTCCTTTCTTGAATAAAGGATAAATAATGCTTCCTAACCAACTAGTTGGAAGTTGCCCTCCTTGAACTATATGATTGAATAAAACCTTAAGAATGGGGACCCACCAATCTGGGAAAGATTTATACAAATCCACCAGAATTTGATCTGGGCCTGGGGCCTTATTTGCACGGGTCTTTAGGAGTGCCAGTCTAATCTCATTTTCCACTATATAAACCAGATAAGGGGCCATTAGATATTTTATATGATATTCCTGTGTGAAGAAACTCCGAAAATCCATCTCTTCTAATTCAGATTAGTATAAACTCCGAAAATGCACACCAACAGTGTACTACATAAACAAACAGTGAGGAGCCAGAAAATCAAAACTATGCAACGAAGCATGAAAAATTTGAGACTAGGCTTACAGTCTGCAGACACAGTTACTTGCAGTCCATGTAGCAGGAAAGGACAATGTCTTTGCCGATTTACTTAGCAGAATGGGGACTGTGTCCCAAGAATGGACACTGAAACTGTTAGTGGCCCAGACAGTATTCAGATACTGGGGACTCCCAGACATGGATCTTTTTGCCTCATGACAGAACAAAAAGCTGCCAGTGTTTTGCTGCAGAGCCCCATCTCTAGGTACTTACCCTCAGGATGCCCTCAGCTTCCACCACAGAAGAAAATTTCTGTATGCTTTTTCTCCCTTTCCCCTTGCTACAGAGAGGACTCCTAAAGGCAAGGTTAGACAGCACAACAATGATCCTGATAGCACAAGACTGACCAAGACAGCATTGGTACTACCTCCTCCTGCCGATGTCCAGGAAAAACTACTCTCTGTCAATGTACAGGAACCTGCTAACGCAATCTAAGGGTGAAGTGCTACATCCGAATCTGGCATCTCTTCACTTGAGAGCTTGGTACCTGAAACCACAGAATTCTCAGAGCTAAACCTGTCAGCACTAGTACTAGAAGTCCTTAAAGGAGAACTACTTGTATAAGTAAAGCAGCCACCGCTGCTTAGATTGGGGCTTTAGAGCCCCAATCCCCCTGCAGGCACAGTGTTAGTAAAAGTGCTAATGTACCCAAGTCTTCATAAAAACTGCCACTCATCTTGTAGCAGGCAGACATTGTCAGCCTTTGAACCCATGGTCATAGCAGAAATTTGTCACCTAGAAAACAGTGTTCTTAGTGGCCATAACCTCAGTAAGAAGGATCAGTGAACTCCAGGTACTAAGTATAGAACCTGAATGTTCCAGTGTTCCACAAAGAAGAGGTAACACTAAGGACAGACAACACTTCTCTCCCCAAAGTGCAGTCAGAATTTCATTTGAATCAGTCTGTCACCTTACCTGTTTATTTCAAAAAGCCACACATTAGTGGGTGCCTCCCACTGATTTACTTTAGCCCCTGTTTATCTTCTGTCCCCAGTCCCTGTCTGCTCTCCACCCACTGATTTGCTTCTCTTTCATCCTTGCTACTCCATTGTTAATCCGCTTCTTTATCTTCCTTCCCCAGCTCTGCTACCAGTGGCCCCTGACTGGGCTCACTGTCCAGACTGGATCATCTGTCTCCTGGGACCGCGGTTGCTTTCCCTGCTGCCCTCCAATAATCACCGGCCCGCCTGCAACCACACAATGTACACTCTTGACTCGGAGACTCCAGTGGCTCTACTATTGGCCGTGTTCTCTCTCTCAGCCTGATCACCATATGCTGCACTCTCTGGACTGAACTCCTATTGGTCCAGCAGCTGAAGCTGGTGCAGTGAGTGAAGCTGAAGCTTTTCCTCGCTACTGACTTAGCACTACTGATTTAGCTTGTGTGTAATTTGAATTTTCTCCCGCCCACCCCCGACACTCTTTTAAATAGACTTTTTCACGTGTCCCCTTCCCCTCTTCCCTCTCATCGATTGGTTTTTAAAGGAACACCGATTGCTCTTAAAAGTGCATTCCCCCTCTACCCTCTCACCGATTGGTTTTAGAGACACCATCCCCCTCTTATTCCATTGCTCTCCACTATCTACCAGGAAACCTGAACCTCTTCCTCGCCAAACGACTATTGCTATTGTGTGCCTTCCTGGCCGGTCTCCAGTATAACATAGTAAAAATCAGGAGGACCTTAAATCTATCTCCCTCTCATGCACCTTCAGGTACCTATTCCCTCGATCATTGCACCTCATTTATGATAACATCACCTACAGGCTACTTGACCTGGGCCCAGTGCAATAAAACGCTGTTTCTGGTCTCGTGGGCTAGATTTGTATACAAATCACCTTTTCTCCCTCCATCCTCTTTCCATTGCCTGTCCTGTATTATATTACTATCGGGAGACATCAAATTAAACCCTGGCCCTGGAAGGAGGATTATGTTTTACACCCTCTCCTCTATCCCACACTGGTCCAACGTAAACACCGTCCTTCAGATGAGACACTAAACCGAGGTCCCATCTGCCTGAATTGGTGGTAGTTCAGGTGGATGTTAAAGATCCCATTGCACTTATCGAAAAAAAGTAGGGGAATTTCCCTGTTGTCCTGGCCAAATTTCTTCTGTTCACTAAAAATACCACCAACAGCTTAATCTGGTTCAATTTCAGTTGCTTACCATCTGTATCCCCCCGGTCACCCCTGAAAAAGGGACTTCTAGGCCCAGTGGGCTTACCAGGTCAACAAAATTCAATAAATAAAGGGGCTCAGAATAGCACAAATGAATATCCAGAGTCACAGGTGGAAAATGACGGAACTTGAAACCTGGGTCAGAAACTACAAACCTGACATCCTATGCATAACCAAAACCTGGCTAAAACCCTCTATACTCTCACCCAAGATTGCTGTACCTGATTTCACCTCCCATAGGTGTGACTGTATCTCCAAGAGAGGTGGAGGAGTGCTTATCTGTACAAGGAACACACTCGCAACCTCTATACTTCCAGGTCTTACCACAAAAACGTCAATTGAGCATCTTTTTATCTCCATTGCACTGTGTCAGTTCAAGCAAGTAATTATAGGTTTCATCTACCTGCTCCCCCAACCTTGCTTTCTCCTCCTACCCTGAACTCTTCAACAACCTTGACTCTATCCCTCGAACTGATGTAATACTCTGTGGTGACTTCAACCTTGACTTCTTAGACCCTAACAGTAAGACCTATCAGGCCATCGTATCGGATATTAATCTAGAGCAACTGATCAATCAGCCTACCAGATTTAACATGAACACAAGCAATCGCAGCCTACTGGACTGGATGCTGACCCGTGAGAAACACAACATCAACGTTGCTGGAGTTTTCCCCGATGCCGTTAGAGACCACCTCCCCACTTATTGTGTCTAGAGGAATAACTTCCAACCCCTCCACCCAAAACCATAAAAGCTCAGGATCTGGCCAACTTCAATCCCACTGCTTTCATACTTCGTCTAAAATCTGTCAGTTGGTCACCCATTACATCCCTCCCTGATATAAATAAGGCACTAGAATATTTTATCCACATCTTCACTTCCATCCTGGGCTTGCCATGCCCCTTTCAAATTAAGGCGCACCAAAGGTAACCTCTCCCCGTGGCTATCTTGGGCAACTAATGCGCTATCGTGATAAAGCATGGAAAACCTTCAAAGAATCCAGACTACTATCTGATTGGCAAGCCTATAGACAATTGTGGAATTTCTGTAACACAAAATTCAACAAAGCTACTCTTGACTACTTCCAATCCCTACAGACCACACATCTTGCTAACCCCAAAATCGTCTGGTCACATATCAACTCCCTACTCAAGGGTAAAGAATGCACTGTCACTCAAACTATGATTTTTAAGGGTGAAACACTATCTAGCCCTTCTGATATGGCCACAGGCATAAACAACTTCTTCACTGACCTAGACAAATACAAACCTGACTTGCCGTCCACAGGCCTCAAACCCAACGATCTCAAATCCCTGCTTCCATCTAAAACTCACAACACTTTCTGAGGTCCTTAAATTGTTAAATGGTCTCAGTCTAGACAGCTCCCCTGGATTAGATTCCCTCCAACCTAAATTCCTCCAAATAGCAGCTCCTGCAATAGCTCACCCAGTATCATTATTAATCAGTAGATCCTTCCTCACACAAACCATACCAGATAAATGGAAGACTATGGTGGTTGACCCCATACACAAAAGCGGACTCACTGTGTCGGCCCGGTGGCGTAGGGGGTTGAACGCTGGACACCTTACCTCGCGCAGCACCGGCAACCCGGGTTCGGGAATGACCTCGGGTCTTCGGGGTGCCGTCATTGGAGGTGGAGGGCGGAGCAGGATTGAGCATGCCGGTGGGCAACTCTCCCTTTGATGGTGGGTTGGGCCCCCATAGTTCTGCTCCACTGGGTGGAGGTCCAATGGGTAGTGTAGGCCGAGAGGAGGCAAAGTACCCGCTCGCACGGCCGTGTGCGGGGCTTGAAGTAGGGAAAAAACAAAATGCATATGCATCCCTGTCGCCAGTTCGCAGGAGGAGGTGACGGGGACCACATAGCTGAATATAAAAAAAATATAAATGAAAAGCGGCCCCACTGACCTGGTAGAGAATTACCGTCCGATCTCTATCTTATGCCACCGAGCTCAGTTACAAGAAATAATCCTCTACAGACAACTTTATTCCTAACTTGAGCAGACCAATTCCCTAACCATATATCAGCATGGTTTCCAGAGACTGCATGGCACTGAATCTGCCCTCCTGCATGTCACAACAGACATCCTACATGCCATGGATCAAGGGCTTGCGACTGGGGCCACTTTCATGGACCTAACGAAAGCTTTTGATCTAGTCAGTCACCAACTTCTACTAACAAAACTCTGCAATATAGGTCTTGATACCCTCTCCATCTCCTGGCTTGCCAACTATCTGGCCAGTAGGTTGCAGTGTGTCAAATGGTCAGGCTCTATGTCTTCACTTTCACCCATCATGGATGGGGTTCCCCAGGGACCTATACTGGGCCCTCTACTCTTGTCTGTCTCTATCAATGAGCTTCCATCAAACTGTAGAGAGGCATCAATACAGCTCTACGCTGACAACGCCATACTCTACAGATCCTCTAATGAATATCCCCTTCCTCATAATCAACCTAGATAGTGACTTCTGGCAGTTGGAGGCGTGGTTTAAGAAAAAAAAAAACTAAGACTATGTTATTCCACCACACCTCTTTTGATAGGTCTGCTCATCCTCCACTGGTAATCAAGACCTCTACCAGTAAAACTCTACAAGGGTTAAACTTCAAATATCTAGATTTAACACTTGATGAACACCTAACCTTTGAAACACATATAGACAAAGTCATAAAATCCTCGCATCAGAAGCTAGGCCTCCTATACTGGCCTGCCCCCTACTTTCCACCGCAGACCAGGAGAACTGTTGCCTCTGCTACCCTGCTTCTGGGCCTTCTGTATGGCGCTATGCTACTGCACTTGGCTAAGACCACTAACCTAAACAGATTAAGACAAGCATACCATAGAATAGCTAGATTTGCTGCATCAGCCCCTGCATGAACTCACCAGTGCAATATGCTTCACACTGTAGGCTGGCCATCCTTTGAAGCTCGACTTGAATTCCCTACGCTTTGCACCACATTTAAGCTCATCTGCCTGCCCTCCCCACCCAGCCACTCCAACCTACTCACACTGAAGCTCTTTACCAGATCCCTTTGATCCTCTCAATATCCACTCTTAAAACTACCCAAGACCCGCCTAGCTGTTTGCAAAAGATCCTTCTCAGTTACAGCCCCTCAAAAATGGAATAATCTCCCACCAGATCATGCCCTCCCCCCTGTACCTGTCCTCTTCCCCCCCCAACCTTCCTCCTCTTTCTCTCTACCCCATGTGGGTTCACTGTGCTTGGCAATTTTAACCCCTCGCTTTATGGCGTCACACTTCCTTAATTTCTCCTAGAAACATATAGAATGTTTAATATCCAAAATTGTGCATATGTACCACACTGCCTTTACTAGACCTACCTGGCAGTCTAACTTATGTAAATAAATATAGCTCCTCTTTTTTGTAATCCTTGTCCTGACCAATTATTGTATGATATTTAAAAATAACCACAAGTTACTACATATCTCTATATATTATATGCTTTATTTTCTGTACATATATATGTAACTGGTTTCCACCACTGTATAGCAATGTTTTCTTATGTAAGGAATGCTTTTATTCCCCAGGTTGCCCCTGTAAAAGGGACAGCACTGTCTCAGTGGGCCTACCCAGCCAACAAAATTCAAATAAATAAAAAAGTGAAGGTGAAAGGGGATTACATTATTTGGATGTTAAAAGGGCCATGGCTACCTTAAGAACGTCTGGTATCTGTGCTGACAGGTTTAGCTTTGAGAATTCTATGGTTTTAGGTACCAGGCTGTCAAGCGAAGAGGTGCCGGATTCGGATGTGTCACTCGACCCTTCGATTGTGTTAGCAGATCCCTGCACATTGGTAGAGGGTATCTACAATAGGGCACTGATTTTGCACAATATTGTATACTGAGTGGGCTGTGATATTAGCAAGTACAGTACCAGCTGGAGCAGCTGTCAATAGTCAATCAGATAAGCAAAAATTACAGGAGAGGGAAACGTGGAATTGTTGGCAAAGACAAAATGGGGTAGGTATTTAAGTTAGACTTAAAAGAGGGAGGGGAAGTGTTTTTGAGGCACAGATCAGGAAGCATAGGAAAACCAGGAACAGTTGTAAAATTCACGGGTAACCTTTCATTAATATCAATAACAGTAAAATAAAAACAATTGTTTAGTATAGCCATTTACAAAGGCAGTACAAGCAGAGAAAACAAAGTCCTTCATCTGAGGGTATCTCTAATTCCAAGTTTCAGTCTCTCTCTCTTACTCTAGCAAAGGCATTGCTGCTCTTTTTACAAGTCTTTGCCTGGGAACTCGTTGAGATATCCTGTTTCTCGCAAAATGTTCTTGTCAGTTTCCTTGGAGGTGCAGCAGCTAGAACAATGTCTCAATCTGGGCCCCTGCTGACAGCTCTGCAAAAGTTAGTGCGGCATGGCAAGTTTAACCCCTTGAGTTCCAAATAGCTTTTTGCAGTCATTTCAACAATATAACTATACACATTTCAAACAGAGATTACAGTATCACTTAGTCTCACACAAATATTCACATATATTTTATAACCGCAGATATGCAAGAGGGAACAAAAGACGGAAACAGCAAGTGAAGGCAGAGAGAGATAGCGAGAGGTGGAGAATCACTAGACCACCCGAGTGATCAGTTCCCAGGTCTCCCGAGAACATTTGGTTGTGCAACCATACAGACAAGAGACAGAAAAAGAGAGGATAGAACAGATCCTTGTGTTCAGCTCTTTCTGCATAACTAATGGGACAGGGCCTTACTCAACCCTGTCACAGGGAGGTTACAAATCCTTGTAGCACTTCTAGGGCCAAGTCACTTTTTTTAGGTTTCCATGAAGATATGAAATACTTCTGTTGTTAGGCTATCTATGCACAGGTTCATGTGTAGTCATAATTCTCTTTTGGCGCTGACCGTTCTCAGTTCTTGTGGTTTATAACAGTAACATGTATACCTTATATCACGTGACAGCTGTACAGTTTCCATCAACTGCCACATAAAATTGTAAATGTACAGTAACACTACATTTTGCTGTGCGTGTTGACAGTACTTAGAACTGGTCACATATATTCTTTTCATAAAGTTTTCTCTGCTGATGAGATCTATTATTGTTATGGTAACTAAGTCTTCTTAGTTTTGACTACTGGCTTATTATTTTGTAAAGTTACCACTTTTATTCACTACTCTGAATTAGTTTTCACTGGTTTTGGGGTTCCTAGTTCCAAGTCAAAGAAAAATAACTCATTTTTGTTTAAAGTGGGCATTGTTTTTAAAACAGTTGTTCTTTTCCCCCATAGTGCAACTACTAAAATGAATTTTTATTTTGCTTTCTGTAAAATTGGCTTGATAGGAAAACCTAAAAAGAAAGCCAGGCCTGCAGGAGTTGAACAGTGTGAATCATGTGAGCAATGATTGATAAAAGCAAGTGGACACATTTGCTTCGATTGTTTGGGCCCAGCTCATGATTTAGAAAACTGTGAACACTGCAAAGTTTTCTGCCCTAAGCCTAAGCAAAAAAGGGTGGCTAAACGGCAGTCTCCATCTGCACCAGTTTTTGCTTCACGGAAGTGCTTATCTGTAATGCAGGCTGGGCCAATAAATAAATACGGACAGAAGTACCACCGAAAGTAGAACGTACACTTCAGATGGTGCTTTCCCCTCTGCTGCAGTCTCCAGCACCCAAGGAGACTGAAAAAGCTTCAAAGCACTCAGCTGGTAGAGAGCAGCAGTCTCTGGCACCGATGGACGGAGAACCAGCTGCAAAGCTATCTTCTAGTAAAGAGTACAGGGCTACCAGCATGGATCACACTACTATATCTTATGTCAATCAGAAAAAGCAAAACAGACTTTCTGAACATCAGCCAAGCACAGTTGCTGGCAAAAGAAGGCAGAAAGAAAAATATCTTGAGGTCTTTGTGCCTGAAAACCAAAAAAGGGAACCAGTGCTGGCCAAAAATAGACCCTCCTCGGAGAACATTAAACAGATTTGGCAGTTTTTGAAAACAGGGTAAAATGTTGAAAAAACGTCTTTTGATGTGCCTTTTTGTCTTCCTCCTGAGGACGCTTTTGAGGAGGAAAATACAATTTCCCCTGAGGACACTACTGAAGAATTCAGTCCCCCTCCTTGGTGAGTGAAGACTATTTATCCTATATAGCATTTTTGAGACAGATGTCTGATATGAGGAAGCTACCTGCACTGAAAAAGAAATGGATGTAGAGGAGACAGAATTCAAGAGTATGTTGGGTTTTGCCTTGACAAAAAGTGTCTATACCATACAAGAGGCTTTTAAAAATGCTGTTATAAAGCTTCTTCCTACGCCTGCATCCACTGTGGCTATAGACAACGAGAATTGAGACAGGAGCCTTGTTAGTTGAGCGGTGGCTTTAATGTATGTCAGCAGATGTGTTACTGTACATAAAACAGTATGATAAAATTGCCTCATAGACTTTTATGGCGCACACCCCCCATGCTTTCCCTGGTTAGATTTCACAAAAGCGCAGGGGTGGGGCTAGCACACTGGGATGTGGAAGGGATCAGCTGACCACCTGTTTAGGCCAAACCATGATTCCCCCCCCGGAAAAAGGACTACATAGAAAACTGTGACTTTTACTTCCGAAAACTCACCCAGAGTCAGGGTAATAGAACACAGTTTTTAAAAAGCCCTAGAACATTCCTTTAAACCAAATTTCTAACTCCAGGAATCCTTCAGTTAATGGTTACATTCTGAACATCATCTTCTAGGAGACAGATGCCCCGGATACAGAAGTGATTCTGATTAGTAGAATTTAGAATACTGGTTTGAAAAACACTGCAGCCACACTCCACTATCAGTTGCCAGATTTGTTTATCTACCTGGAGAGAACAGTTGCCCTGACTCAAGCTGAATCTCCAGTTATTTGTTTTTAAATAAATGGTTAACTGTTTGATTATTTTAAGTAAAATCCTTGATTACTCTGCATTAGTAAGGGATTTTAATTTGTTAAAGTGGTCTTTTTCGGCTCCTGTTTTGATTCCTGGGAACCGGAGACCACCCTGGTAGGCTGCTTTCTGTTTTTAACTATTTTTAGCTAAAGACTATTTTTTTTTTTGTATAATATTTTTATTGGTTTTCACACATAATGACATACAGACATGCTGACCTTCAAACGTGAAAGTCACATTACACATTAAAAACAACATCAATAGGTACAATCATTTGTGCATTCCATTACCGGTAGTATTTTCTTTCCCATCCAGTTAATGCATCATATATATTGAGGTATATAAACTTTTAGTTCTAACACAATTTCTTAAGCACAGCTTTTTAATTTAATAGTAAATATTGGGGTCCTATTACCACTCTCAGCAACCTAATCCTGCCCTTATTATCATGTCCTCTTCTGGATTCAGTGAGGACATACAGGGTAACCATGTTCTTATAAAAACCTCTTCCCGATCCCACAGTACATAGGTCAACCTCTCCAGTGCCAATGTTTGCAATATCATCTGCTTCCATTGTTTAAGATTCGGTCTTACATGAGACACCCATGTGTTCTGTATACAGTGATGAGCCAGGATGAACAAGACTCTCACCCATCTAGGACGCGGGTTCCCCTCCTCTCCCTCCTCCATTCCAAAGAGACATATTAGTGGAGCTCTCTCTATCTCCCTTCCAGCTATTGTAGCCACTTTCTCCACTACCTCCCCCCAAAAGCTTTGTAGAACGGGCAGGTCCAAAAACAATGTATGTAGGTGCCTCTTCCCACTCCACATCTCCCACATACTGGTGATATTGAAAGATGTGCTTTGTGGACTATCACTGGCGGATAATACAATCGATGAAGAAACTTGTAGTATGCCTCTTTATATCTATTACATGCCATAATCCCTGAGTGTATTGGGAGTACTATATTCCAATTCTCCTCTGTAATAGGTCTCTCCAGGTCCCTTTCCCACAACATTCTTGTTCTCCTTGTTCTATCTGGGAGTCTCTGATTTCCTCTCTAAACCGCCTTCCTGATGAAACCTTTGGGGTCCGCCTTGGCCTGGTATATTAGGCTTCCTACCTCGTCCGGTTTAAGTCCCCTCTCCTCTCCCCTTTCCAACTTGTGCATAAATGTCCTTATCTGCAGGTATCGAAAGAGGTGCTGCCTCTCCACCCCCAGCTCCTTCTGCATGGTCTCAAAGGTACATAGGTTTTCTTGTACCAGGAGATTCCCTAAACTCCGGATTCCCTTCTGTTTCCACTCATAGAAGCCTTTATCCTCTAGCCCCGGGAAGAAGAAGGGATTGTTTGCCACAGTTAATAATATGGTTTCCCTTTGTTGTGTCCATCCCTGTTTTCTAATCTGTCCCCAGGCTATTAAGACCTGTTCCACCAATGGATTATTATTGCTTCTAGTTCAGTATGCTCTTACACCCCTATAGTGCAGGTATGCTATGAGTCATTCCCGATGTTCTCACTTGCTCTAACTCTACCCAGCTAGCTTCCCTGGGTTGATGCACCCAATCCGCTATATATCGTAGCTGCACTGCCAGTCCGTAATTCTGTATGTCCGGCAGGGCTAGACCTCCCCTTCCTTTTCCATTTTTAGTTTTTGTAGACTAACCCTTGGTCATTTACCCCTCCAAATAAAACTCAAAATAACTTTTTCTATCTTATCTATGTCCCCTTTTGAAAGCCCTATATGCAACATCTGTAACAGATATAATATCCTGGGGAGCATGTTCATTTTTACAGTATTTAATCTGCCCATCCATGAAATTGGTAATTGTTCCCATCTCCTAAGATCTGCCCCTATCACTTTCAATAGTTCTGTGTAATTTAAGCTATATAGGGAGCCCAGTGACATGCCCACCCGTTTACCAAGATAGGTAAAACACTTCCCTGTTTGCTTCAGCCCCCACTGTTCTGTTTCTTTACCTAGCTCAGGAAAACACATCATTTCCGATTTCCTCAGACTGATTCTTTACCCCGAGAAGGCCCCAAACTCCTTTATCAACGCCAGTAGGGGAGGCACTGATTGTTTCGGATTTTTCACAAACACTAACATGTCATCTGCATACACAGCAAGATTATACTGTGATCCCTTTACCCCTTCAATTCCCAAGATTGCTGTGCAACTCCTTATGGCTATCGTCAATGGTTCAATTGCCATTGCAAATAGCAGGGGAGACAGAGGTCAACCCTGTCTCGTACCTCTCTCCAGTTTAAATCCCTCTGATAGTTCTCCATTTACCAATACCTGTACTCTAGGTGCCACGTACATAGCCCTTTTCCAGCTAACGAGCGGTTCACCCAGACCAAACCGGGACATCACCTCAAATAAGTATTCCCACTCCACTTTATCGAATGCTTTTTCGGCATCCATGGAAATAACTCCCACCGCTACTTTTCCCTGATTTGCTGTCCATATAATGTTGAGGAGACAACGCATATTATGATGTGACTGTCGCCCTTTAATAAACCCAGTTTGGTCTGGGTGAACCAACTCCGGGAGTATTTGCTCCAGTCTCAGTGCCTAAAAACCTTTTTAACGAGTGGTTCAGTTTTTTTATCCTTTATACAGAAAACAAAAGCACTTTCACTTTCTGCTTCTGTCATTTCATCTTAATTCATTGGTTTCTCTTAAAGGAACCTGCGATTTGACCTTTGGTACAGTTTTTGGGGGTAAGAGACGTTTTTACTACTGGGCTCTTACTATTTTTGTGGGGTGTTTTATTTTTTTCCCCATGTTTTTTGAATGGCTTTTAGTACTTTGTGAGGATCTCTCTAATTTGACATATCAGAGAGACCCGGGGGTTCAACGTGCTGTAAAAATTGTTCTAGGGGCATGGATACAGTTCACTACCCACACTTTAACAGTTCTACTGGAAGTGCTGATTCGTCAGACTTTAAGCTAAGTTTCTGCCACCTCCCAGGCAGTATATCCTCTGATTCCGCCCTGTGACATCTGGTCTTCCAAAAGGAAGGTCTCCTCATTTGCAGCTCTTCAGCATTGAAGGATGACTTTGCATATTGGCTAATTCTTTGATATTCAACTTGTTCTTTGACTACGTCTCTGTTCCTTCAATCCGTTTCTGCCTTCTTCAACAGATGATGGAATCAGAGGAAGCAAATCTGTCCCTTGGTTTCAAGCTCTGCGTTATTTGTGGACAGAAGATGTTGAAAACAGACCCACACGTGTCTTGCCTTTGCTACCTAGGCACAGCCCACAATGTGTGGGGTTGTGTCCCGTGTCAGACAATGCTTCCTTTGTCGTTGGAAGATCACATGGCCCGGCTTCTTCTCGGTCGGCCAGCTGAAAGGGAACTGAAACTCTGGCCCAAGGGCTCACAAGAAGGCTTTCACAGGGTCAGCTGCTTAGCTTGCAGCCTTGGAAGAACCAGTGGCTGCCACAGCAGGCACCTCGTCAACCTTGGCACTGCTTCCTGCTGAGGCCAGTGCTGGAGGGTCCTCCTCGGATGGCTTCTGAAATATGTGTTGTGCCCCTCCTGACCTTTGGGGAGAGCCCAGTCCACCATGGTAAAAAGTTCAAGCTCCACTGGCACCGGTCATGGGATTGGGTGAGATCACAGTCTTCCTTCTTCCTCCACTTTGGTTGAGCTACCCTCGGTGAAGGGGTTGGACGACAGCTCCATGGTGCTTCTGCCAGGCTTTTCGACCTTGGCACTAGTCGAGAAGGCTGTCAAGATTTTTCTCGACCCTGGCAACTAGCTGTCTGAGGAGACTGAGGAGTTGATCTCCAGGACCCCAGTTCCCTGCTCTCCTCCCAGAAGGACATGGACTGGTCGGCTTCCCCAACTGGTTCCACATGGCTTGTCATCGACATTGGCCCTTTGGTCATTGGTTGAGGTGTTGAGGCACTGTTTGCGCTTTCGATCCCACTCGACTTGGAGGCACCACCATCGGTGTTTCTCAACCTCCTTGTCCTCAGGTGAGGAGAGGCAGTGCTGCAGGATGCCACTGCACTACAAGGAACTCCTCTGGTAGCAATGAACCATTGCGGAGCAGGGTAGGGCTCTGCGTTCTGGACCAATGGTCAGCTGGTAGGTGCCAGCATTGCCCATGCAGGTCTACCCTTGACAGATGTCCTTAGCACCTGCCTCTCCCCTGTGGGTGGAGCTGCCTCCACCATACAGAGCCTTTGGTGGGAGCCCCAACCAAGGGTTTTGGTGCTGCAGCTGACTTGCGAGGTCAGCTTGTGGAGATCACCCATTTGGAAGACTCCAGTGTGGCCCATGGTGGCAAAAAGCCAAGGGCCATTTTCGAAGAGTCCTAGGACAACTCAGATGGGTCATCCATGTTGTCATCGAGGATGCACACATTCGACAGAGTCTCTGTCGAACTCCTGCCAACAGCCATGGACTGGTGTCATTTGGGGCTGTCCTTTGCCTAATGTCATCATCATCAGTTGTATTGGAAGGTAAATTGAGAGAAACTGTCATTACAATTGCGTCCAACACGTAATAAAAATATACAAACAAGTACAATTGTACACATAGATCAGGTTAATAAACAATACAAATACAGTTGTAAATACAAAGCACAATTTGTTTCATTTGTTGGTACAAGTCATTAATAGAGTGAATGTTCAGCCAAAGCAATCACATTTATTAACCACCAACCCGACAATAAAAGTTTTAAAATGGGAACTGGACAGTAGGGTATTCAGATTACATTTTTTCTTAATTTCTTCCCAAGCCCGATGGACAGAGACAGATAAAGTGCAATCCCCATATTTTGAATGATATTTAGGAATAATGAAATTTGGACGTTTAATCTAAGGTTATATTTCGTTTCTGATTTAAGATTCAATTAATTTAAAAGAAATGCAGAAAGTACATTTATAATGAATTTATATACAAACAAATACCAATTTGTTTGTCTTCTGCTGTTTAAAGAACCCCAGCCAACAGCAGCTTATAAATAACAGTGGTGAATGTTACAGGGAAGGCCAAATATAAACCTTAAGGCACCATGATAAAGTGGGTCAAGTGTACCAAGTAATGATGCAGTAGAATTTCTATAAATACAATCCCCATAGTCAATAAGGAACAAAAATAAAGAACTAACTAATCATTTTCTAAGCGGAAAACTAAAAAAGTTTGTCTAAAAAAAAAAAGCCAGCAGCCTTTTTAACTTAGAAGAAAGATTTAAAATATGAAACTTAATTGTTCATTTAATATTATTCCACGATAGTTGTAGGTGAGGATCCTAGAAATCTTGGTTGTGTTCTTTTTTGTAAATAACATCCATTAGTCTTTTTTCGTTGAGCAATAGCCTTAGATCCAACAGTGCAGCGTGTACTTTACTAAAATCATGTTGTATTGTTTGAGTTGCTAGACCAACATCACTCTGGTGAGTATATAGTATTGTATCATCACCATATAAATAAACATTTGTTAAACAAGAACAATGTTTAGGCAACTCATTTATATATCAAAAATAGGAGGGTCCCAAGGACTGACCCCCTGGGGTACCCCCCCCCGATTGTTGCCATGTCAGATCTAAATTCTCCTGCTTTAACATATTGTTGCTGGAAGGATAAATAAGAATGAAACCATAATATGCAGAACATTCTAGACCTATGTTTTTTAATCTAACAAAATGATATGATCTAAAGTATCAAATGCTTTTGATAGATTGACAAATACAGCTTGAGTACTATGTCCCAAGCTAAAGGAAGTAAATACATCATTGATCACTTTTGATACCACATTTGTAGTGTTGTAACCTTTTCTAAACCCGGATTGATAATCAGTCAATACATTATATATAGAAATGTTTGAAGAAAGCTATCTAGGATCTGACACCTCATATCCTTTAAATACATGAATTAAGTATGCAGTTTTCCAGTCATTGGGCAGCTGTGAAGTTTGTAAAGAAAAATTATAGAGATATGCTAGATACTTAGCCAAGATTTTAGTGTCTATTTTATAAAAAAACTAGCTCTGTATTATCGAATCCTACACCTTTGTTAGTTTCCAATTTAGTAAGCTCCCTAAA
Organism: Neoceratodus forsteri; assembly: GCA_016271365.2. NCBI lineage: Eukaryota > Metazoa > Chordata > Ceratodontiformes > Ceratodontidae > Neoceratodus > Neoceratodus forsteri. The sequence continues at coordinate 1,260,700,001 of CM028129.1, forward strand.
AACATCTTCATCTTTTACTGTATATCATTAAAAGTAAACAAAGGTCTAGTAAGCTCCATTTCAAAATCAGAATCCAAAGATGATGGAGTCAAATTAGGATGCTGCCTTTTAAAAGAAAGGCTGGCCTCAGAGAAACATTTATCAAAGGCCAGGACCTGATCATTTGGGTTATGATATATTTTTTTATATACAAGATAACATTTTAAGTAAGGTAGAATTAAAACCCTTCCCTTGCAATGTTTTAATACCATCCCTTACTTCCCTTGGATTATTAGTCCATATAGTATCTTGACTTGGCCTTCCTAATTCCTGCAGCATACTTGTTTCTAAGAATTCTGTAAGCTGGTTTATCGCTATGATGTTTGAATGTTCTAGCTTTATCCCAGAGTCAGTCCTTAACCCTTCTCAAATGATTGGTAAACCAGGGTGAAGTTTTATGTTGGGAATCTATGAATGTGTCCTTGGAGCCGGTCCAGAAGAGGGCTGTGTACCCCTCCACGGATTATTCTGGACAAGGATGATTCCCTTGGGTTGCTTTTCCCTTGGCTGTGGCCATGGATCTTTGGCAGTATCCAGCATACTGCCTCGCACCCTCTACCCACATGGTCCGCAAGTAAGAGGTCCCTACTGGTGGCCACCTCTGCATACCAGGTGTGGGCAGATATGCCGATGGTGGCTCAGGAGTAGGTGGTTGGGTGATTTTTCAAGGGTCTTGACTACTTGTCCCCTCCAGTGCATGAACCACCATGGGACTTACTACAGGTGCTCGCTGTGCTCATCGGCAAGCCATTTGAGCCTGTAAACAGATGTGAGATGTCACACCTGTCATGGAGATGGCCTTCTTGGTGGCCATTATGTCAGCCCTTCTGTGAGCTCCAGATGCGCTCAGTGGAGTGTCCATATCATGTCTTCCCCAAGGACACGGTTATCTTTCACCCCCACGTGAAGTTCTTCCTGAAGGTAGTATCAGAGTTTAAGTTGGACCTGGTGATTAACCTTGCAGTATACTTTACGAATCTGTCTTCAGAGGCTGACCATAGGCTTCATATAAAGAACCTGCAGAGAGCACTTTCTTTATAGAGCACGCATGGCTGGAGTTTGGGGTGAGGCTTGCTAACATAAACTGAAGCCAATTCTGGCAGACCAGCAGCTAAGCAGACGATTGGCAGTTGGATAACACCCTGCACTGACTTTTGCTTTAGGTTGGCCGGTTGGGAACTTCCCATAGGTCTTAGGGCTTATTTCGCCAGACATACTGCTGTCTTGATGGCTGCTTTGAGACATCCCCATACAGGGGGTCTGTAGGACTGCTGCCTGGAAGTAGGTGCACACCTTCATTTCCCACTACAGCATCGACCTCAAGTCATGTCAGAATGCTGTTTTTTGGATCTCTGTTCTTCAGTCTTTGTTCGCCAAGTAGGTGTGTGTGCATTATCTCTGCCTCCCAGACAACTGCTAGTAGTCTACCAAAGTGTGGGTAGTGAACTGTATCAATGTCGCTAGAAAGATAGGTTTCTCACCTGTAACTGTTGATCTTACTTCGAGAGGGTTCTTGCAGTAGGTCATAACATATAGGACTGCGCCCTCTGGCGTCAGGACCGCACGGCAAACTTTTGCTAGCAATGTCTGATGGAGAACTGTCCACCAGGCGTCACATGACTGACGTCATTGTGACCCTATAAGTGGGAGGTCCCCACGACCGCCTTCCAGTTCTTTCCCGACATTGACCTGCGCAAGGACCTCATGGTGAACGTTACTGCAGTTGATCGTCATTTTGCTAAGTATTCCAGCTATTCTAACCCAAGTAATGCTCAGGATATTCATAACTTTATGCAGTAATCCTCGAGGGTTGGACTGCCCAGAGAGATGGAACACATGCAAATGAGTAGAATTCTTTGCACGTGAGCATCTTTCACATACTGCTGCTACCACCAGCTGTAGTGTTCTAACGAGATTTTTCTCTCTGCCTGAAAGTCTGATCGCTCGGAATTGTCGTCGTCCTCTTTCGCATGAAGAAGATTCAAAAACCATAAAAACTTAAGTATATTTCATTTCTTTTACTGCCACTACTATTTGTCGGTATAAAATCTTGTTTATTGTTTAAATTAATTATTTTTCCGGTTCCTCGCAGTTCAGTATAACCGTGAGGGAACTGGGTTAGTTATTTACTTTTGTCGGGGTTCTTTGATTAAAGAGCCTTTGATTTAGTGCATTTACTAGTTAGTTTTTTTGTGTATATTTTACTGTGTTTGTAACCGCTTTTATTGGTTACAGAAGCACTGAGCCGGTTCATTTGTCATCTCTTTGGTTCGGTTCCTGTCAGTTCCCGAACCGAACAGTAAAAAAAAAAAAGAACCACATTAGCTTTTTTATTTAGTTGTTCAGGCTTTTTTCTCTTGGACATTACCATGTCAGAGAAACGTAAAAGAAAACCGGAGAGCCCGGTTTTAAGATTGTTTAAAATGTGGAGATGTGTTTACTAAGGCAGACAAGCGCACATTATGTGTGGCTTGTCTGGGGTTTGAACATCTGGACCAGGATTGTGAAATATGCAAAACTTTCCCGGATAAAACCGTGGAAAAACACCTTGAAAGGCTCAATAAAAGATTTCCTAGGGGTCCCTCAGGCTCTGACCAGCTGACACACCAATCTGCTGTTGCTGAACCCACAAGTTTGCTTACCCCTGCCCCTGATATGGGTGAAAAAAGGGGCAAAAAGAGGTAAAAAACCGGCGGACTCCCTGGTTCCCTCAAAGAAACTGAAGAACGTGAAACATGCAGAACCCTCTCCTGCTAAACCGTGGACTTCTGCACAAGTACCTGCTTGCTCTCGCCTCAAGAAATAGCCCAGGTTTTTAAAATTATCCAGGCCCTACAAAACATCATCCCCCCCCAGACCCCAGGCTAGCAGTGATGTGTTGCCCTCCTTGCCAGAGGAGCAATTCTTTGAGGAGGAGGACGACGTTCCTTTTGAGGAGGATGAACCAATTCCTCCAGAGGTGTCACCTGAGCAGGACTTTGGTTCTCCCCCCAGGGTGTCCAAGGATTATTCCTCACATTTTACATTTGTGAGGAGAATGGCAGATGCTCTGGACATTGCTACCACAGAGCAGATTGAGGATGAGGAAGAAATTGAATACTTGAATATGATGGATTTAACACCCACAGAAGCTCTTCTTCTGCCAGTTTATACATTTTTTAAAAAGGACACCCTGAAACTTCTGCAGACCCCTAATTCTGAAAACAGATAAAAAATATCAGTTGGACAGTATGGGATCTGATTTCCTTTTCTTCCATCCAGACCATCAAGGGGTTATACAGCAGGTAGCCTGTGGCAAAGCCAGAGTCCCCCTGTCCTCCCACCCTCTGGACAAGGACTTCAGAAAAATACAGTATGGCCAAAAAAGGCTATTTGTCAGCATCTTTGGCCATGAGACAAGCTACCTTTCAAGTTTATGTTGCCCAGTATCAAAAATCCCTGTGGCAGTTCGTAATAGGCATGTCCATGAAAGCCCCGTCACCCTTGTCTGAAGACCTGGCTGAAACTGCCAGGTTTGCGCTGGAGGCGGCTAAGTACCAGTTCCAGATGGCTGCTGATTCAAACAATACTGCAGCCAGATGGATGGCTAACACTGTGGCATAGAGAAGATTTGCTTGGCTCAGAGCCACAAACCTTACCCAGGATACTCAATCTAAGGCCCTGGACTTTCTTTTAGAAGGAAGTTCCCTTTTTGGAGAATCCACTGTTGCCTACATGAAGAAAGTAGATGAATATAAGGCCAATTATAGAAGCAACTCTTCTAAATAGAGAGCTTTTTCATCCACTAGACCCTGTGAAAGGGCGGGCAGAGGAAGGTCTTTTATGACCAGACCCTTTTTCCAGCCAGTCGCTGTGCCCCAGTACCAGCAGTATCCACAGCAGGGATACTCTAGGGGTAGGGGTAGAAAGGGCTCCAGGAGGGGCTCTCAGGCCCAGCCTCAGCCCCCGTCAAAGCAAAATCCGTGAGGCTCAGGCCGCCTTCTCACTCCCTGTCGGAGGCAGACTGTCCCACTTCCTCCAGGCTTGGCTAAGCATCACCACAGACAAGTGGGTTCTGGAGGTAGTGGGTCAGGGTCTGTCCCTGGATTTCAGATCTTTTCCTCCACAGAAGACCAGGGTTTACTGCTCACCTCCTCTAGCAGAGAGAACACTACTAGAAGTAGAGGTTGAGAAATTGTTACAGCTCGGAGCAGTGGAATCAGTTTCTACCACCCTGAGAGGAAGAGGTTTTTATTCCAGATACTTCCTAACAACAAAGGAAAGTGGGGAGTGGCGGCCAATATTGGATCTCAGAGCTTTAAACAAGCATCTGAAAAAAACAAAGTTCAAAATGGTAACTCTGGCTCGGATATTGCCAACAATCCAAAAAGGGGACTGGCTGGCATCACTGGATTTGAAAGACTCCTATTTCCACATCCCCATAAAGGAATCATACAGAAAGTATCTCAGATTCAAACTCCCTTCAGGTCATTACCAGTTTTCAACTCTTCCCTTCGGCCTCTCCTCAGCACCAAGGATATTTACAAAATGCCTAGTAGCTGTGGTGGCATATCTTCGAAGACGAGGAGTGACTGTCTTACCATACCTGGATGACTGGCTAATGGTGGGCAAGTCACCAGATCAAGTAAGGAATTCCCTAAGAATCACCCAGCACCTCTTGGAGTCCCTGGTGTCATAATAAACCAGAAGAAATCTGTTCTAACTCCTGCTCAAATTTTGCAGTTCATAAGGGCAGAAATCAACACACTTCAGAGCAGAGCCTTTTTACCCTTAGACAGGATGCAAAGTCTTCAGTCAATAGCAAATTCCTTCAGTCTGCACAAGCCAAAAACTGCAAGGCAGTTTCTGAAGCTACTAGGTCAATCAATCAATCAAACTTTATTTAACCAAGCATTTTTCAAGATGGTCCTGGACACAGAGGACACTTTTGCTTACAGTAGACAACACTTCCTACAAAAGTAGATATCGGTACAGGCAGTTACAATACACAAACTCAGTACTTGGCCAAATCAGACATCTAAAGCAAGTGCAAATATAGGCATTTAAAGTGCAGCGTATACAGATTGTAGCTTATAGAGTAAAGTGAGGAGAGGGAGGAGGGACATAGAGAAGGGCAGTGGGAAGAAAGGGTATCAGGCACATAGTAGAGACGGAAAATAGGGCAGCCTAAAAGAATGAGACCCCCTGCGACGCACTGATTGGGGGTAGGAAGAGGGAGACATGGCCCTAAAGGGATGCTGGCCGACATGGGAATTAGGCGGCCCAGGATTACAGAGGTTAAGGGACTCAGTTGAGTGGAGTAAGGCATTACCTGAAACAATCGCATGCCGTTTTCAAGCCTCTGTAGAGCAACCCCCTAAATATAAAATGGCTGGGCAGCAGGGAGATTTTAAGTAACTTTTGCATGTTATTGCAAAGCCCTGGTAAAAAGGAGCTATTGGCAGTTGAGCCAAGACATGTCCTTGTTCGTGGTAGCTTAAGGAGGACAGAGGAGGAGTTCCTTAGTCCGTAGGCACCCTTTGAACTTTCAAACAGGTCACAGATATAGGGTGGTAGTTTGTTGGACAAAGCACAGAATAGCCACATGAGGGCGTTTGTTTGCCTCCTCGTGGAGAGGGACGGCCAATCTAATGCTTGGTACAATGAGCAGTGATGAGTCTGCAAGGGCAAGTCAAGAACAAATCTCAGTGTGCGATGATAGAGTGTATCCAGCTTTTGGAGTGCATACTGGGGGCAGTTGCTGTATAGGAAGTCGGAGTAGTCAATCTGGAAGAAAGGTTGTTTGAACCTGCAGCTTTCTAGCTTCCAGGGTGAGTAGGAGTCTTATTTGGTAGAAAATACCGAGGTGCTGCCTTAGCTTTTTTGTTAACTCACTTAGATGGACACCGAAGGTGAGTTTGTTATCCAATCAGACTCCCAAATATTTAAATTTATCTGCTAGCTCTAGTGGTTCATTAGGGAGGGTAATAATCTCTGGGGTCCCAGGCATCACCATATTGTGGGATGGAGAGATAATCATAGCTTTTTTTTTTTTTTTTTTTTTTTGCATCTAACAAGAGCTTTAGATTCAGCAGGTTGTGCTGCAGAATGATAAAATTCTGCTGTAGCTCTTTGTACGCAAGGTCCAAGGAGGGGTTGGTCGTGTAGAGGACTGTGTCATCTGCAAAGAGGTGAACGTTTCCAGCAACCAGGCCAGAGTTGATACAGTTGATGTAAAGGATGAAGAGGATAGGTCCCAAAATGGAACCTTGTGGAACTCCTCGGGGCATTAGTTTTAGTGGGGAGAATTCCCCTTGGGCTTTAATTTGCTGTTTACGATTTGTAAGGTAGCAGCGGAACCACTTTACTGCAGCAGAGGTTAGACTGATGCTACCCAGGGAATCAAGAAGTAGGGAATGATCAACCATATCAAATGCCTTGCTGAGGTCAAGGAAGAGTGCATAGATGTGCCATTTACTGTCCAGGGCTTTTAGTCAGTCATTTGACACTTTGGCAAAAGCAGACACAGTACTGTGCTTGGGTCTGAAACCTGATTGGACTCGATTGAGGATTTCTCACGATCCAAGTACTCCCTTAATTGAGAGCTTACCATTTTTCAAGTAGCTTAGATAAACAGGAAGCAACAACAGGGCCTATAGTTGTTCAGTGTAAGGGGTTCCTGACTTGAACAGGGGGATATTGTGTGCAGTTTTCTAACTAGGCCGCAATTCCCCTTGGGATAATGAGCTGTTAAAGAGATGGGCAATTAGAGCTGCCAGATAATAAGAACCTGCTTTTAAGAAGACAAGTTCAAGTGACTCGGCACCAGCGCATTTTTTGGTGTCCAGCGAGAGGAGCAGGTCCTCCATCTGTTTGTAGTAGACTGGCTGGAACTTGAAGAGGGGGCGATCAGTAGGAGGGGCTATGGTTGGTCTAGTAGCTATGCTGGTGGTGCTTGTGGTGCACAGTTTACTAACAGGTGGCGTGTCGAATGCGAGGCCTGCAGTGGTGAAGTGGTTATTGAGCTGATCGAGGATCTCAGACCTATTTGTGTAGGAGGGTGTTATTTGCCACACTTTTAGCTGCTAGCTGGGTGGCAGAGGAATGTCCCTCAACCTCTCTCGGTATCTGCCAAAAATTGGTGGAACAGTTTTTGTTTGCCTCCAGTGCTGAGTGGAAGAACCGTTGTTTTTCCAACTTTACCAGTTTGGTGCAGGCATTTCTGGCTACCCGGAAGGAGAGCCAGTCTGAGTCAGACTGCAACTTTCTAGCCCTTTTCCAAAGGATGTCTCTATGCCGTAAGGCCTTCTTAAGTAGTGGGCTAAACCACTCAGGTGCACGTTTCCTGGATTTGATTTTCCTTAAGGGTGCGTGTTAGTTGATAACGTTTACTAGCAGATCCTGGAAGATAAGAATGTTTCAGACACAGGGGGTATATGGTAGAAATCCTACCACTTTATGTTCTCAGGATCTGTCAGGAAGGCTGGGAAACAGAAGTATTTTAGGTTGCGCTTAAGCTTGAAAGTAGAGGTGGAGGGGAGGTGTGGGGAGCACCTAACGCAGGCGACTGCACAGTGATCACTCAGATCATTGTGGAAGACCCCTACATGAGAGATATTATGTGTCTTGTTGACAAGTATAAGGTCCAGAAGTGAACTTCAGTCAGGATTTTTCTTGTTAGGTCGTGTAACGTCAGAGATGATCTGAGTGAGCCCGTGCTCGTCACAGAAATCCTTAAGCTTGTTTGCACTGGCATCGTTCCAATTAAGGTTAAGGTCACCCATGATAATGCATTCTGTGTTTGCTTTTTCCAGGAGAGAGTGAATATGGGGCAGTATATACAGGCCCGCTGCAGGGGGTCTATAGCATGCAGCTACCAATAAGGCTATACCAGGTGAGAGTATAATTTTGAAGGCAAGACGTTCAAATTTTTTGTGCATTGATGTGCGGACAATATCGGTGGTTAGGAATTTATCTTTAATATATATGGCAACACCACCAGCTCTGGTCAACCTGTCACACCTGATCAAGTTGTATCCCTGTATGTTACACGTTTTGTCAGGTAAAGTATTTTTCAGCCAGGTTTCCAAGAGCATTGCTACATCAGGCTTGGCATGTAGTACCCAGGCATGGACCTGGTCAAGTTTGTTGGCAAGGCTGCATACGTTCATGTGTAGGAAGCTAAGACCCTTTAGCTGTGGGAGTTCCCCTGGGGCAGTTAGCAGTGGGGGGGGGGGTTAATTCCACACTGCCTGCATAGAGTAGCAGTAGTACTAATAACTTCCTGAGACATCTTACCAGGTATCTTAGGAAGGCTTTGTTTGGTTGTTTGCCTTGGACACTATCAAGGCAGTGGAGTGGGAGTTAGGTGGGCAGCGAAAGTTGATCAGAGCAGATAATACTACCCTAACAGAGAGGGTAAGGGCAGTCTGCTTAGAGAATGTTGGACAGTAGGAGGTGTGAAGGGTTGAAATGTATAAGGATTACTGCCTTTGGAGGAAGTTAATTGGTTGGCAGACACCGTTAGGCTTATTTCCAGTCCATAGGAGTATTCGGGTAGGGATGTATCTTCCTGAAGTCCAGAATTGGCTCCACTGTCTGGAAGGAGGATGTAGCCAATGAGGAGAAGGGGGGCCATGAAGCCATCTCTTGGATTTATTACAATAACTAATGAAACAGTACTATCTAGAGCTGTAAACCACAGCCAGGAAACAGAGAGCAGGGCTTTAAGGAGAAAGTGTCTTATAGTGAGGATGCCTTTAAGAGGAGGGCAGGATCAACAAAGATCAAAACGGGGGTGGGGAGACAGAAAGCTTTAAGCTCAGAGCACTAGTACTGGGAACCAGTGGGTCAGGATGGGGTATGGTAGGGAGGAGCTTAAATGTATTGAAGGGTGGCCTGGGAGGGGGAGGGGGTTGGTGAAAAATTTGGCATCAGACAGCGAGGCTGGGGCTGTGTATAGGCCGTACCTGATGCTTGATTCAAGGGGGCTGGTGGCAGCAGGCTCCTTGGTGCTGAGAGAGGCACAGAGTGGTGTCCAGGCGTGCAAGGTCATATGGCTGCATCCACAGGCACAGTGCAGGGATCCAGGTTTCACATGACGGACATCCAGTTTCACCTCAGGACTCACTGGAGTCAAAAGAGCGACCCTTTTTCAAAGCTTATTCCCGTGACAAGGGCACTATTAAGGGTCCTCTTGTGGTGGAAGGAGGAATCTAATCTTAGGTAAGGAGTTCCTTTTCAGAGAGAGAATCCCTCTCTGGTTCTCACAACAGCTGCATCCCTTTTGGTTTGGGGCGCCCACTTAGGGAAGCACACAACTCGGGGTACTTGGTCAGCAGCAGAGTCCCTTCAGCACATAAATTTACTGGAGCTTAGAGCAGTGCTCCTAGCCTTAAAGGCTTTCTCTTCACTGGTATTGGGCAGGGTGGTACAGATCAGAACAGACAATACCACCACAATGTACTACATAAACAAGCAGGGAGGCACCAGCTGAGGCCTCCTTTGCACAGAGGCCATGAAAATTTGGACTGTGGCATACTCTTTGAAGGTATCCTTACAGGCAATCCATTTGCCAGGAAAGGACAATACTGTGGCAGATGCACTAAGTCGCATCAACCAGACCCATCACAAATGGACTCTAAACAAGCAGGTGGTACAAGTTATTTTCAGGCGGTGGGGCACTCCAGAGATAGACTTATTCGCATCCCACCAGAACCACCAGCTACTTCAGTATTGCTGCAGATCTCCAGCACAGGACACAGTCCCTCTGGATGCCCTGGCTCTGGATTGGTCAGGCAGGCACCTGTATGCCTTTCCCTCATTCCCTCTGGTGTTTAGGGTATTACTGAAGCTAAGATTCCTCTCAACATCTCTGATCTTGATAGCTCCAGACTGGCCCAGGCAGCCATGGTACTCTCTTCTGCTCCCCATGTCTATCAGCAAACCAATACGATTGCCTCTCACGCACAATCTTCTGACCTCCAATCAGGGAACATTGTTGTACCCGAATCTCAAGTCTCTTCATCTCAAAGCATGGCTCTTGAGGAGTTGGAGTATGCAGATTTAAATCTTTCAGAAGCTGTCTTAAATATTTTAAAAGGTTATAGAAAACCTTCTACAAAGAAAACTTATTCTTCCAAATGGAAGAGATTTTCTCTCTGGTGTTAAAGTATGGACCTTACACCAAATAAGGCTGGAGTTTCAGTTGTCTTAGGCTATCTCACTCATTTGCATTCACAGGGTTTGCAACCCAGTTCCCTAAAGTTTCATCTAGCAGCAGTATCTGCCTGCCTCTCTTCATGGACAAAGGTGTCAGTGGCATCAGACAAAATTTTTAAAAGATTTTTTAAGGGGTTGATGCATTTGCACCCACATCACAGAGCACCAGTGCCTGCTTGGGATCTGAACGTGTGTATAGCCAAGCTCATGGGCCCTCCTTTTGAGCCCATGGCTACTGCCCATCTGAAATATGGTACTTGGAAAACAGTTTTCCTAGTAGCTATTACTTCTGCAAGAAGCATTAGTGAGCTCCAGGCTCTCTGCATTGATCAAGACTATATGCCGACTATAGCAGTGTCAGTGGCTCAGTAGGTAACACACTCGCCTCTGAGGCCGGGAAATCAGAGAGCTGTGGATTCAGTTCTCACATCTGGCACTTGGGTTAATATCCCAGTACCGACACTGTAGTGCAGCATGAGAGGGGTGCTGCTCTTCTGAGGTGCCATCTTTCGGATGAGATGTTAAACCGAGGTCCCATCTGTCTGGATTGGTGGTAGTTCAGGTGGATGTTAAAGATCCCATGGCACTTATCGAAAAGAGTAGGGGAATTTCCCTGGTGTCCTGGCCAAATTTCCTTCATTCACTAAAAATACCACCAACAGCTTAATCTGGTTCAAGGTCAGTTGGCATTCATCTGTATCCCCCTTCCCTGGGTCGTGCCTGAAAATAGGCAGGATTTGTCTAGTGCACTTACCCGGTCAACAAAAATGAAATAAATAATATCTCATTTCACGGAGATAAAGTAGTCTTTAGAACAAACAGACAGTTTCTTCCTAAAGTGGTTTCAGACTTTCAGCTGAACCAATCAATCACTCTACCTGTATTTTTCAGACCATACCAGTTCTGGTGAAAGAAGGCTCCATAGTCTGGATGTGAAAAGGGCCATCAGGTATTACATGACAGCCACTAAAGACCATAGAAAAGATAGAAAACAAGTATTCCTTACATATGGGGATGTAGGAAAGGGTAAACCAGCCTCGAAAAGATCCATTTCTAGATGGACAGTCCAGTGTAACTAATTCTGCTGCTGCACTAAAGCAGGTAAAGATCCCCCAACCGGGTTGAGGGCGCATTCTACAAGAGGGACTGCTGCCACTCTCGCAGCTGCCAGGGAGGTTCCCTTGGTGGACATTTGCAAAGCAGCTACCTGGAAAATGGTACACACCTTTACAAAGCATTACAGCTTAGACATTCTGTCCAGAAGGGATGCTAGGTTTGGCACAGCTGTCCTGCAGAGTCTGTTTCCAAAATAAGTTCTGTGCCTACCTCCAGTGGTACCGCTTGGTAGTCTGCATAAAGTTGTGAATATCCTGAGCATTACTGGGGTAAGAAGAAAAAAATTACTTACCATAGTAATCTTCTTTCTTCCCAGTGATGCTCAGATATTCATAACTTCCCTCCCTTCCTCTCCTTCCAGAACTTCAGCCTCTGCACTCCTCATGCTGGTACCACCATGCCTTGTTGTTTTGTTGCATATTCTCTGCTTTTTTCAATGTGTTCTCCTTTTGGAGTTTTCTTTGTGGTTTGGTCAAATGTTATTATTCTCCTCCCTTTGGAGTTTTTTTCTGTTAAATTCCATGCTTTAATTAGGGGTAACCCCTCCTTTTGTTTATAAAATGTTAAAGTTACATTAGTCTCCTAATGCCTGGCTTAGGCTTCTCACAAATCTGAAGAGGTTAGAACACTACAGTTGGTAGAGGCAGTATTTGAAAGATGCTCACATGCAAAGAATTCTACTAATTTGCATGCACCAAGCAGGAAAGGGATTTTGTGGTTATCATCTCTGATGACCTCAAGGTAGGGAAACAGTGTGACAAGGCAGCAGGTAAAGCAAATAGGATGCTGGGATGCTTAGGCAGGGGCATCACCAGCAGGAAAAGGGAGGTCATAATTCCACTATACAAGACACTAGTGAGGTCCCACCTGGAGTACAGTGTACAGTTCTGGAGACCTTACCTACGTAAGGACATAGACAGGGTAGAGAAGGTTCAGAGGAGGGCAACAAAGATGGTGCATGGATTGCATCACAAGTCCTAGAGGACAGGTTGAAGGAACTGAACATGTACTCCCTGGAGGAGAGGAGGGAGAGAGGGATATGATAGAGACATACAAGTATCCTACAGGGAGGAACAGGTGCAGGAATACACTATTTTAAGCCAAAAGATGTTCCAGGACTAGAGGGCATGGGATGAAGTTGGAGGGAGGATGATTCAGAGGAAACGTGAGGAAGAATTTTTTCACAGAACGGGTGGTGAACAAGTGGAACACCCTGCCAGAGGAAGTGGTGGGGGCTGAAACAATCACGGGATTTAAGAATGCATGGGATAGACATAAAGGAATTCTGGAGGTCAGGGGTAAGGGGCAACAGACTTCTAGGAAAACATAAACTGAACTTACAAACTCAAATGGGCAGACTGGGTGGGCCATAGGCCCTTATCTGCCGACACTGTCTATGTATGTATCTATGTATGTGTTCCATTTCTCCAGGCAGTCCAGCCCTCCAGGCTTACTACATAAAGTTATGAATAGGTGAGCATTACTGGGAAGAAAGATTACTATGGTAAGTAATTTTTTTCTTTCTACCGATATAGTTCATTCTTCTTTAGTTTTATGTCTTCTCCATCTGATCCTCTGAAGACCAAGAAGAAGTGCGGCTCGCAGATCCCTCATAAGGACAGCCATAAGCTCTTCCTCTTCTGCCTAGGCCAGGCCCATGACATTGAGGCCTGTCTGGATTGCAAGCCCTTCAATCAGGCCACACGCAGGCAGGAGGCCCTAGAAGCCCATCCTTTGAAATCCAGGATGGTTAGTATCTTTTTTTTTTGTAATTGTTATTTATTCTCCCCTGCGCCGGAGAACTGCTTCGACGGGAGACACACATGTGGCAGCCCCGCTTTACTGACCTACCTGACCTCTCGGCGGACCCACATGGAGCCGTGGCAGTACCTCCCAGGTGGGTACGAGGTGGGGCCTGTACACCCTGAGACACTTCAGTGTTTCGTTGGGTCCCTGGAGGATCAGGTAGGCGTGAGCCATTAGGGTCTCCGCTTCGGCTCTCCAGCGTTGATGTTCCTTGTTTTGGGGGCATGGCATGCGCCCTGACGTCATGGTATTAAACACTGACGTCCACCATGCCCCAACCCTTCCTTTTTGTGCTCTATGCTTGCTGTGTCGCCGGCTTCTGCCGGAGGTCAGTCAGGCACCAAACCTGAACCCCCCCGCGCACGCTCAAGCCGTCTCTCCCCGGCCGGACCTCCACCTCCCTGGGCTCATTCTTGAACCCGGGTTGACAGCGTTGCAAGTGGTAGTGCTATTGCTGCACCAGCGGGCCAGCCTCAGGATGGCCACTTTAGAGCAAGAGATGCAGAAGCTGAGGGACTCTGCTTCTTCCCCTTCAGAGGTGAAAAAGAAAGACAAGAGAGAAGCACCGGGAGCGTCTGGAGGACCGAGAGCGACCCTCTACCTGTAAGGTCACGGGGCTCAAGCCTGCAGAGAAGACCGCTCCTCGGCCGTCTTCCCTGGTGATTGTCCAGGCCTCGTCGTCCAGTTCCTCCGGTTTCTCTGCTTCTCTTAAGCCCATTAAAATGGGCTCCAAAACAGGATCCTCGACCGATAAGTCGCCCACCGGGACCTCCAGTAAACACCCAGTCAACACCGGTAAGTCGGACTCCAGTTCTTCCGGAACACGCCCGGTCATCGATAAGTCTGGTTCCCGCCCAGAGGGAACCTGCCTGACATCAGTCGATAATCCAGTCGGGGGTTCCTCCCCTGCCCAGCTTATCCTCCACCGGCTGATAAGTCAGACATAGGGGACTCTGGCATCTGCCCAGTCTAAGCTCACCTGTCGGGGGCTGATGGCGACACACCCGATGTCCAGCTGAGCTCGCTGACCTTCCAAGGCCAGCCCTTCGGTCAGGTTTCCCCTGACAGGGAGTCTTCCCCTCGACCTTTACCGGTGGAACCTCCTGTGCCCGACCCTCTGCCTGGGACGGAGGCGGAAGTGGGTCCCCTGGAAGTGGTCCTTTCTTCACCCACTCCAGTGCTGGTAATCCTCCTGATCCCCCACGGATGACCCTCCCAGGGCTCTCACGTCGGAGTCGGTTCCTTCTCTGTCTCCCAGGGGTCTTTCTACCCCATCAGGCTCTCCCTCAGCCCTGATGCCAGAGATCCCTATGCCAGGCTGTGGGCCACCGACTAAAGGTTCTTTGGGCCAATTCCCATCGGGGTCTCTGTCAGGCCCCCTAAGTAGATGCCATCTTTTCCGACGCCTGAGAACTAGACGCCAGGCTTCCCGCTGCCAACCATCCTGACATCATGACTCCCGACACCGGATAACTTACCAGATCCCTCTGCTCTGCCTCCTTCAAGGCCCCCGGGGACCCCCTTGAACCATCAGGGTATCCTCCTTGGTCTGCCGTTGGGCTGCCCACATTATTCGGTCCTGCCGATGCCAGGTTACCCGACGTCGGCTCCTTTTACCCACAGCTTTTACTATGGCTATCAGGCGCCGGCTATGGGGGCCCTTTTCAGGCTCCAGGTCTCCCCCCCCCCCCACACTTTATCCAGGGGCGAGTTACCGGTACATCCAGCCTCCGCCTCAGCAGGACCTCCAGGCCATTTTCCAGATCTGGTGGCAGGAGGCCAGATTCGAGTTGGTGGCGGCTTTGGATAAGAGACTGACTGCCCCAGTGGCGAACCCCACCCCACGCTGTTCGTCTCCCATGGGTTCTCACAGGTCAGGCCGTTCCACCACAGCACACATTTTTTGGGGTGCACTCCAGAGGTCACTCTGATTGAAATGAAGACCTCTGAGAAGGGAGAATCCTCGGACTCTGAGGCGGACTCCTCTGACTCGTCCTCTGGAAACCTTTCAGAAGTCACGATGTCCGAGGGTAAGGAGTCTCCCAAGTCTCCTCCAGAAGACCCCTTCTTCACCGAACTTTTCCGCAGTATCCAACAAGCTAACGGTTGGAATACAGAGGAGCAAGGCCTGAAATGCAAGTGCCTAGCAGAGCACTTGGACTTAGCGGAGATATCACCCATTCCGATCCCCCGTGGACAGAGCCCCACGAGGATCTTACCTCCACTATCTGGCAGATGCCTCGCTCCATCCCGGCCGTCCCCAAGAAGGCAGACCAGGCCTACCATTCACCTGAGAGCGCCCCTTATCTGTGCTCTCACCCAAAGGCAGGGTTTTAAATAATTGATTAGCAGTTTTTTTTTTTTTGGGGGGGGGGCAATACTAACTGTTCAGAAAGTATTTATATAGGATTTCTAGAAGTGTTATGTTTGTTAAACACAGTGAGGCAGGTGCTATGCATTTTCACAGTGTTTTAGCACTTTTATGAGCAAAACGCTAATCAATTTTTAGAGCTAAATAAAACCCTGAAAGGCAGACTCCATCGTGATTGCTGCGGCTCATGACCATACTGCCAAACCTAAACATATGAGCACCTCCCCTCCTGACAAGGAGTCGAGGCAGTTATATCAGTTCGGCTGTAAGATCTACTGCTCTTCTACATGTGTCTTACGTTCCTTGAACTATTTGGGACATACAATTTCATACCAAAAAGCTACCATGGCTCAGCCTGAGGACTTGGACCATAAGTCGGAGCTCTTCAAGGCTCTAAGGCTGTCTTAAGATATCTTGTAGGCATGCATTGAGGACTACCTACGACTTTGTAGATGCCGTGGCTTGCTCTTCAACTACAGCAGTTTGCCTCAGGCGCCATGCTTGGCTCCGTATTTCTGGGCACTCCCAGGATGTTCAGGCAGCCATACAGAACACCCCCCCATCCGAGGATCCGTCCTCTTCGGAGCGACAGCAAAGACATCATCATGGGCCTCCAGGACATTGGGCAGGCCCTGAGATCAGTTAAGTCCATGTACGAGGCGGGCTTCAAGCCTAAGCAGCCCTTTTGGCGCCAGCAAAAACACCAAGGCAAACAGCCTTTTAACAGGCATCAGAATAAAAGGAGAGCATCGGAACCTGCCATTACCTCTCCCCCTGGCTCCAAGACCCAGCATACTGCAGGTGGTGCCTTCCCCGCCCATTCCTCCACCTCCTTACTCCTTAAGACCACCTCCACCTCCCGACAGTGTGGAGCCAGTGGGGGAAAGATTTGTTCTCCACCTAGCAGAGTGGCAGGGCATCATGCCCAATTCCTGGGTCATTCAGCTCATAACAAGAGGGCACACCATAGAGTTTCTGGAAAAACCTCCAGACTCTCCTCCAAGACGATATCATTATCCCTCAGACCACATAACACTAGTAAGGGGGTGAGATCCAGGCTCTACTCCAAAAATCCACAATAGAGCCAGTTCCCTGGGCGCAGAGGGCAAAAGGGTATTACTCCCATTTCTTCCTTGTTCCCAAAAAGACGGGTGATCTCAGGCCCATCTTAGACCTTAGCCATCTGAACCTTTTTGTAGAGTACAAAAGGTTCCACATGCTGATGCTTCAGGGACTCCTGCCCCTGCTTCAGACAGACCACTGGCTCTGTGCACTGGATATGCAGGACACGTACCTGCACATACCAGTTTTCCTGGGCCACCGCCACTTTCTGTGGTTTTCTTTCCGAGGGGAGCACTTCCAGTTCAAAGCCCTTCCCTTTGGCCTTTCCTCAGCACCCAGAGTTTTCACCAAGTGCCTAGCAGTGGTGGCAGCGGCACTTCGTCACCAGGGAATTTATGTGTTCTCGTACCTGGACAATTGGATCATAGCAGCCCCATCCAGAAGCAGCCTAGAGGATTCCCTGTCCTCCACCCTGTACCTTTTTGCATGACTGGGTATTACTGTCAGTTACCCGAAGTTGTCTCTGGTTCCATCTCAGCACCTCCAATTCATTGGGGCGATAGGCCTTCCTCCCGGCAGACAGAGTGGATACTTTGCAGGAGCAGGACAAAATGGTAGCCTCCTCCAGCTGTGCCCCAGCCAGGGTGTTTTTACACCTTCTCAGCTTGATGGCTGCCGTGGCCATTTCAACCATACCTCTGGCCAGGCTGTACATGAGAGTCACCAAATGGACCTTACGATTCCAATGGGATCAGGGTACAGACGACCTGGATCATCCTATTTTGGTGTCCAGTACGCTCAAGAAGGACCTCTTGTGGTAGCAAGATCCTCTGAACATGTCTCAGGCGACACCGTTCAGGCCCTCCCCGCCCTCTTGTACCCTGTTATCGATGCCCCCCCCCAACTTCGCAGACAGTAATACTTGGGGCACAGGCACTTATCATATAAGCATAAGTGTCAGGATCTGAGTTCTACTGAACTTTTGCAATGCATATTATGCTTCACCATATCCTCGCAATATACTGTACCACTGGGAGAGGTTTTCTAGTATATTTTTATTGTATAATTAATTGTTAGGCAACAGTGCCATCTTTAGTGCTTGTGCATACTGTAACTGCAAGTAACCTTGTAAGACATACAGGACCATCTTTATCTTTTGCTAGCTCAGCAAGCTTTCCCAGGCTAGTTAGGAGTCAGGCCATTTGCCACTATCCAGTTATATACCTTTTTATGTATCTTCTTTATAGTTGATCTGTATATATATTTTCTCCCCAGTGGATTTTCTTTTCACTGTGTTTTGGGTATAAGCCTGCTCTGTTTACCAGCAATAAATTATTTTTATGCAGAAGACACCGCTTGTCTGTTTCTTCACTCTTGTACAGTTCCACCAAGGATCTGAGAGGGTGATTTATTCCCCCCCAATTACAACCCTCACCACTGATGCATCTTGTCTGGGTTGGGGAGCTCACCTGGGAGACCACCAAACCCAGGGGAAATGGTCCCAGTTGGAATCCTCGCTCCGCATAAACATTCTGGAGATGAGGGCGGTCCTGTACACCCTTCAGGCCTTCCAGACCCTTCTGACAGCGGGAACACTGTTGATACAGACTGACAATATGTCTGTGGTCTGGTACATCAACAAGCAAGGAGGCACCCGATCGTATCCCCTGTGCAGGGAAGCGATGCGGGTCTAGTACAGGACATTCCAGGAGTGCACAACATCCTGGTGGACAGCCTCAGCCATACCTTAGCACTAGCTCACGAATGGGAACTACACCAGGAAGTGGCAGAAAATTTGTTCCGCCTCGGGGGGGCATCCAGAGGTAGATCTGTTCGCCTCCCCATCCAACTCAAAACTTCCCAAGCTTTGCTCACTCGTTCAAGGGCCTGGTGTTATCTGGCTAGACGCATTATCTCTCTGTTGCACAGGGAGATACTTGTACATCTTCCCTCCCTTTCCCATTCTGAAGAAGGTTCTGCTGAAACTTCAGGCAGAGGGAGCACAACTGTTGCTGATCACCCCCCTCTGACCCAGGCAGTTTTGGTTTCCACTTCTACTACAGTTAGCTCTGGAACCCCCAGTACCTCTGCCTCTCTGGTGCAACCTGTTGACACAGGATTGGAGCAGGCTGGTGCATCCGGGCCTCAGGTCCCTATGCCTCCATGCACGGTTCCTTCAGACATAATCGCTACCCATTTTGGATCTTCCGACAGGGTCGCCCTAGTTTCGGTGGAGGCTAGAAAGCCTTCCACAAGGGCTGCTCACAATATGAAATGGAAACCTTCTTTCTTGCCTGGTGTCCCAGGTGATGGAGTATCTCTTGCACCTGTCTGACTCAGGACTCAGCTACTCTTCACTAAAAGTCCACCTATCCGCTATCTCCGCCTACCACTCCCTGGTAGACGTGAAGATGATAGCTCAGTTGGAGGTATCCAAAACATTTCTGATAGGAATCCTCCATCTGAAACCCCCTGTATGTAACCCAACCCCCCCAATGGGATTTGAATTTTATGTTGGAAAAGCTTACTTTACCTCCCTTTGAACCAGCAGTAAGCTGTGAGATGCGCTCTCTCTCCTGGAAGGTGCTCTTTTTAGTTGCCATTACTTCTGCTTGAAGGATCTCAGAGCTGCAGGCCCTGATGTTTAAGGAGCCTTATCTAATTTTCCATAGAGACCGGGTGGCTCTGCGTACAAATTCTAAGTTTCTTCCCAAGGTGGTTTCTGAGTTCTGGTTTCTGAGTTCACTTTGCATCAAACTGTTGAACTCCCAGTCTGTTACCTGGCTTACACTAATTGGGGTGAGGCTCTCCTGCACACTTCCGATGTACACAGGATATTGCACTACTACATTAATAGAACCAAGGACGTCCGTAAAGGTGAATACCTTTTTGTTTCCTTCGCCCCCAATATTCTAGGGTCAGCAGTCTCTAAGCAGTGCTTGTCCAAATGGTTGGCTAACTGCATCCATTTCTGCTACCAGAAGTACAACAAGCCTCTTCTAGGAGAGGTCAAAGGTCATTCCACCAGAGGTGTGGCTGCCTCTGCTGCTTTTTTCAGGAATGTGCTCGCAGCGATTTGTGCTGTGGCAACTTGGAGTTCAGTCCACACCTTCACTAAACATTACAGTCTGGACATTGCCTCTTGGTGTAGGGTGGGTTTTGGCCTAGCCGTCCTGCAGGGCCTTCTGTCATAGACCTGCTCTAGACTTTTTACAGACCTTCCTTCCTTCCTCCTGTGCTTCAGTTTGGCCTGATCGGTTGACTGCTTGGGACTCAGTCCTATATGTTATGACCAACTGCAGGAACCCTCTCGAAGTAAGATAGTACAGTTACGTAAGAACTTACCGTAACAGTAGATCTTCAAGAGAGGTTCCTGCAGTAGGTCATCTTTTTCCCTCTCTCCTTCTCCCAGTCTTCTGTTGGCTCTAGCAGACCTCTTTGGATTGGGCTCCGGGATGATACCTTTTCTCCTGTTATACTCTCTTGGGTCTCCGGCGAGAGAACTGGAAGGTGGGCGCGGGGACCGCCCAGTTATAGGGTCACGCTGACATCACTCATGTGACGTCGGGTGGGCAGTCCCCCGCCAGACATTGCTAACAAAAGTTTGCCATGCGGTCCTGACACCAGGGGATGCAGTCCTATATGTTATGACCTACTGCAGGAACCTCTCTCGAAGATCTACTGTTACGGTAAGATCTTACCGAGACACAGCTCTTGCAGCAGGTTACACCATTAGGACCGAAGCCGCCAGGCGCTAGGACTCGGAAAAATTCTAGCTAGCTAACTACAGCGGGACCGCCCGCGTCGGTCCGCCCCCGTCAGGCGTGGTACAAAGGGGCGGTCCCACCAGATTCTAGTGTTCTTTTCCTCCCGCCGCCGACTTAGCTACCTGACCCTTCATTACCAGTCTAGCGCCGACGCGGAATAGTTCTTTTTCAAAATCTTCAGAATCCTCTTCAAGCAAGATCTTGATGTCATCACCAACTTCGGCCATCCTTCAGTGCGCTGTGGAAAGCAGATCCCGTTCAAGGACCCCCACACGGCCTGCGTCCGGTGCCTAGGCCCAGACCACGATACCGGGCCTGTCCTTCTTGCCAAAGGGTTCAATAGCCGTACCGGATCCGCGCCAGAGGGTTTGCAGGCGCTTCTTCTGGAGGAATAACTGAAGACCATGTCCTCCAAGGGGAAAGCTCCAGGGTCCACAAGCACGCTGGAGAAGAGAAGGGAGAAGGCCCTTCCAGGTCCCTTCTAGGGGTTCGAGTCCCGTAGCTCGGTTCAAATCTCCCGGCTGCAATCAAGAAACCTTCATCTCAGGAGAAATCTGCCAGGCCTTCCTCCCTTCCAGGGCCTTGGCGAAGTCCGGGAACGACACCATCACCACCGCAAGTCGGGTTCCGCTCCTCGTTACCCGACGTCAGGTCTTCGCCGGTGCCTCCACGAAGACGTTGGAGCTCACGCTTTAAAAGGCCTGTAGCCCAGGACGCCGCTCGACAGCGCAGCCGTCGGCGCCCTCTTCCCTGGAGCCGCTGTCGGCCCGACGACCGACGCCGGCCATTACATCCCAGCGGACGCGGTAGGGGACCGCGCCCCACCCTCCTGAAAAGAAGAAGGCCCTGTTGCCTCTGACCGACATCGGTCAGGAGCCTCTATCGGAGGAGGACCTAGAGCAGCCCGAGGACCAGACGGGCGACCCCGGTCCCGTAGGTACTCCCAGGGATCCCTCGCCATTACCAGAGCCCCCTGTGGAGCCGACGCCGGGACCCGACGACCGCCCACCGGCACCCGGGCCGTCGTCTGGCCTCTCTCTAGTGGAGGTGAAAGATCTGTTCACCTACTGGTGGGATACCATTAAAAGACATGGTTCCCTCCTCCCTCCTACTCCTCCTCCTCCTACTCCGGTTCCTGCCCCTCGTCTTCGGGGTCGGCAGGCCGCGTTCCTCCTCCCCGGGAGCCTAGAACCCCTCCCAGGGGGAGACCTGATAAACGGAGACCTCCGTCGAATTCCTCTTCTGGATCACCCAGCCCCAAGAGATCCAGGAGACGCCGACGTTCGCCTTCAACGGAGGACACGGGATCAGACTACTTCACCTCTAGATCCCCATCTCCACTCTCCATCCCTTCTCCGACCCACGTGAGATGCCTAGATCTCCTCCGATGATCCCTCGCCTTGATATTATGAGACATATACAAGAGAACATGGGATGGGATGCTGAAGACTTAGACCCGAAGAGTGCGACTCGCCAAATATCTTCGCAAAAGGACCCCAAGCCTGTGGTGGTACCACCTTGGTTGACACTTCGTGGATCGCCACAAGGCTGCGTGGAAGCCCACACTCGCCTCGGCGAGACCAAGAAAGCTGATCGCTTGTACAAGGCTCCTATGACTCACCAGTACTTGACGAGCATCCTCAGGCCGATTCTCTGGTCATCACAGCTCACATGACCGGGTCACAGAGGCACAACATTTGAGCACCCCTGCCACCGGACCCAGAGTCCAAACAACTGGACGATTGGGTAGGCGACGCTGTTTCCGCTTACTCCGCGCCATCAGATCCCTGAACTATTTAACCCACATGGTTCAGTTCCAGAACGCTTTGGAACAGGGTCTGGAAGCGGCTGAAAAGATGCCCGAAGGTGAGCAGAAGGAGGAGATGCTTCAGCTCTCCACACGGGTTCAGACGTGGGGACCCAGTGCTAAGAGCAGCTGTGACTCAGCGGACTCATCGGCCCGAGCAGCAGCTTCTGAGGCTATCTCCGGAGACACTTTGGTTGCGCTGTCTCCGTTTACTCCCCGACGTCCAAAAGAACATCTTGGGCGCTCCTTTGAGGGAGAAGTATTGTTTGGTAATCCTACAGAAAAAGATCCTACCAAACTCCAAGAGGCCGGAAGGCGGTAAGGTCGGTTCAGGCCATGTGCACGACCTAAGCTTGGTTCCTTCAGAGGAACCAAAGCCGTTTGATGCTGGGACGAGAGGCAACAGACCCACTCCGCTGCACCTCAGAGGGGCTCTGGTTTCAGAGAGCCCAGGGCAAACACCCCGCCAGCCGAGGCCAGCGTTCTCCTAGGCAGGCCCAGCCAGCGGTCCATCTGCCGCCACAGCCTGACTCCTTTCCCGCCCCCCTCAGGATCAACGGGAGTTTATAGTCGGGTCGATTAGTAACTTCCTGCCGGGATGGTAGGCCATTACCACCGACAGGTGGGTTCTTCAGTTGGTCAGTCTAGCCACTTTATAGAATTCCGGAGGAAAGCCACCCCGAGGCCTCCTTTGCTCTCCCGGTATCAGGGTCAGCACAAAGCCTTGATCTGGCAAGAGTACTCGCCACTACTGAAAGGGAGTGATAGAGTACGTCCCAGAGAACCAGAGAGGACTAGGATACTATTCCCACTTCTTCCTGGTTCCCAAGAAAACAGGGGACCTCCGTCCAATCTTGACCTCAGCGACCTCAATGTGTCGGTCACTTACAAGAGATTCCGCATGGTGACCCTTCCGGTCTTATCCCCATGCTCAAACAGGACGCCTTTAGCGCTCTCTAGACATGCAGGATGCCTACCTGCACATCCCATGGCTCAGCGCATAGGAGGTTCCTGCGCTTCGAGTTTCTCGACCACCACCTTCAGTTCCGAGCCCTTCCTTTCGGACTGTCTTCCGCACCGAGGGTCTTTACCAAGTGCATGGCAGTCGTGGCAGCGTCTCTGAGGAGACAGGGCCACTACGTGTTCCCGTACCTGGACGACTGGCTTCTCATGGCCGCCTCAGAGGCGTTGCTTCTTGCAATCAAGAGCACCCAGGATCTGTTCGATCCTGGGCATCCTCATAAATTACGAGAAATCTCTCCTGGTACCGCGCGATAAACTGCAGTTCATAGGAGCAGTTCTGGACACTGTTCGGGGAAGAGCCTTTCTTCCGGCCGACAGAGCGGAGCGCATCAGATCCCTCATAAGGGACCTATCACTAAGCAAGGTTGTACCTGCCAGGTCGGTCCTTTGCTTGCTCGGACACATGGCTGCGGCCATTCCTACTGTCCTTTTCGCAAGACTCCACATGCGCATTACTCAGTGGATGCTCAAAGTGCAATGGGACCAAAGGCAAGACCACTTGCAGCATCCGGTCAGACTCACGAATTCAGTGATTCAAGACTGGCAGTGGTGGCTAGCCCCAGGGTCGCTCTCATCAGGCGTCCCGTTCATTGCGCCGTCCCCAGAGGTCACCTCACCACAGACGCTCCGGTCTTGGGTGGGGCACACCTGGACGGGTAAAGTCCCAGGGCACGTGGACCCAGATGGAAGCTCACCTTCACATCAACGTGCTGGAAATGAGAGCGGTCCTCTGCCCTGCAGGCCTTTCAGTCAGTTATCCCACCGTACTCTTCTACTTCAGACAGACAACACGGCGGTGATGTATTACCTCTCAACAACAAGGAGGCGCGACATTCTTACCCCTTTGCAGGAAGCCATGAGAGTGTGGCATTGGGTAATCAGACACGGCAAATCTGATCACTGTGCACGCCCCGGAGTGGACAACACGGTTGCAGACGGCCTGAGTCGTTCTCAGGCCAGAGTCCACGAATGGGAACTCCTTCAAGAGGTAGCAGAGGATCTGTTTCTTCGATGGGGAACTCCAGATCTAGACTTGTTCGCCTCCCCATCCAACGCAAAACTGCCCAATTTTTGCTCACTAGATCCAGGGCCTGGTGTTTTCTGGCGAGGCCATTGTATCCTCTCCTGGGCCAACAGATTCCTCACGCTTTCCCTCCTTTCCGTTGATCCAGAGAGTTCTTCTCAAACTGCTGCAGGGAGCACGCATAATGATCCTAGTGGCCCCATTTTGGCCCAGACAGATTTGGTTCCCTTGTTGATTCAGCTTATCTCGGAACCCCGCCTCCAGTTGCCGCTCAGCTCCCACCTTACTGTCTCAGGAGAAGGGTTCACTTGTCCACCCGGACCCACGTCCTTGAACCTGCATGCTTGGCTCCTAGAGACATAGCCATTTTATGCGTCACGGGTCTCGCAAGAGGTTGCAGAAGTCCTTTCTGCAGCCAGAAAGCCGGGCAACGTGTAGACGCACGCCATGAAATGGCTGCTTTTAGGTATGGTCGAGCAGACGCCGACCTTTCCCCTTTAGGTTGTCCTGTGGGAGTAATATTAGAATATTTGCTCTCCCTCTTTCATTCGGGTCTAGCCTACTCCTCTATTAAAGTGCACCTCTGTGCCATTTCGCTACCACCTCCCGGTGGAAATCGTACAGTGGCTCAGGTGGACGCCTCTCGGGAATTTCTTAGGGGAGTGTTGCACCTTAGGCCTCCTATTAGAGACCCTGTGCCTCCATGGGATTTGCTTTTTGTCCTTGAACAGCTCACGCTTCCCCTTTGAACCTGCCGCAGATTGAGAGCTACGTTTTTCATCGTGGAAAACGTTGTTTTTAGTTGCTGTTACCTCGGCAAGAAGAATTTCTGAACTTCACGCTCTCATGTGCAAAGAGCCTTATTTAGTTTTCCACCGGGACAGAGTATCCCTGAGGATGAACCCTAAATTCTTGCTTAAGGTGGTTTCTTCACTCACTCTGAACCAGGATATCGACCTTCCGGTCTACTTCCCGAACTACTCTAATAGAGGAGAGGCTCTGCTCCATACCCTGGATGTTCACCAGAGCCTGAGGTTTTACCTCAACAGAACTCAGTCCTTTCGTAGTTCTGAGCAGCTTTTCATTTCCTTCTCTGAGAGAATGATGGGCCAATCAGTATCCAAACAGTCCCTTTCTCGCTGGCTTGTCCAGTGTATTTCTCACTGTTATGGTATCAAACAAAAGCCCCTCCCAGGTACAGTCCGGGGTCATTCCACTAGAGGGGTGGCTACTTCCTTTGCAGCGCCAAAAATGTTTCCACTTCTGCTATATCGCTGCAGCCACTTGGAGTTCTGTGCATACCTTTATCAGGCATTATAGCCTGGACATCAGCTCGGCTAAGGGCTGGTTTTGGTTTGGCAGCATTTCAGGGTCTCCTGTCCTAGGTTCAGGACCTGGTTTTTATCCTTTATTTCCTCCTCCCGGATTTTCTGACAGCGTTACTGCTTGGGAATCAGTCCTAATGTTATACCTGTTGCAAGAGCTGTGTCTCGAAGTAAGATAGTACAGTTACGTAAGAACTTACAGTGAACAGTAGATCTTCGAGAACAGCTCTTGCAGCAGGTACTTCCCGCCCCACCTTCCCCTTTGAGGAAGCATGGCTCAGTCTTTCTGAGCAGGAATTGTTATCTTTCTGTCTTCTGACGGCGAATCCTAGGTCTCCATTTTGATGTCAGCCTGCGGCAAGAAGTCTCCGCGGGAGAACTGGGAATCTGGCAGACCGCCTTTTGTACCACGCCTGACGCCGGAGGGGCGGACCGACGTCGGATGTGTCTCTGCTGTAGTTAGCTAGCTAGAATTTTTTCCGGGGTCTCTAGCGCCTGGCGGCTTCGGTCCTAATGGTGTAACCTGCTGCAAGAGCTGTTCTCGAAGATCTACTGTTACGGTAAGTTCTTACGTAACTGTACTTTCTTACGTAATAGTACTTTCTAGGAGTGGTATACAATTCACATCCATGCAACCTACCCAACCTCCCCTGGCAAGTGGCAGACTCCTGCTTCTGTTGTACAAAGATCTGACATCATGTGGCACAGCCAGAGGATATACCGCCTGGGTGATGGGAGGAACTTTGCTTAAAGATGTCCAAAGAATCAACACTTCCAGTGGAACTGCCAAAGTATGCATGTGAACTGTATACCACTCCTAGAACAATGGTTACAGGTGAGCAACCTAGCTTTTTTTTTTTTTTTTTTTATCTGTGTTTTATGCCCGGTATTTCTGGGGCTGGCAGGTGACTGGCTCTGGTCCCTCCCTTGAGGGAGTCCTAAGTTTCTGGTTGTCAGTCAGCGATCCCATCACTGGGAGCGCCACTGCTTTCATCATGGAACCTGCCAGCGTTTTCTCCTCTCCCCTGCTGCAGTCTCTCTTGCGCTTGTGGAGGCATGCGCACACAGCGCCCTCCCTATTCTTGCAGCTCGCCTGCACTACCCTCGGGCCTCCACCCAGGGGTAGTTGTGCGGCGGGAGCAACGAGATCCCTCCCCGGAAGAGGAGAGCTGCCTTCCAGCTGCTCTAACTCCCGCACTACCCCCCCCCCCCACAACCCAGGCTCATTCCCAAACCTGGGTCTGTGGCACAGCGTGAGGTGTGGCGTCCCTCAGCGCCACTGACCCGGCAGGAGTAACATATCTTTTCCAGCTCCTGGCAAAGGCAGACTGCCACAAGCTTTGTGTAAAATGCCTGGGACCAGACCACTGCTTTATTAATTGTGAGTCCTGCATTGCTTTTTGCCCCAAAACTTTAAATAAAAGGGCAGATAAAGTCATTACGGCTTCTTGGTCTGCCTCCTTGTCACCAAAAAAAACAAACAAAAAAAAAGACTCTGAGGGAGTTTCCAGTGATGTTGGAAAGCACGCATCAGAAAGTTCCATCTCATGTTCAGCAGCAACATCAAAAAATGTAAAAGGTGACAAGAAAAAGGATAAAGCTGCTTCGCTATGTGAAAGGCATGACAAAGATGGATCAGATACCAGGGTGTCCAAAAGGGGGAATCCTGAATCCGTTGATGGCAAAAATAAAAATTAAAGAGCCTCTGAGCAGATACCGGAAATGGTTCCTGCTGTAAAGAAACTAAAAGGAAAAAATGTCACTGCCACTCCTCCTCAATGGAGAAAAAAGCAGGCAGATGACACAAGAAAATGCCCTCATAAGAGGACATATTGAAGATGTTGCAATTTTTCCAGACCATATAGGCTTCGTGAAATGTAAATGCCACCCCCACCCCTAGCTTAGGCTCCAACCTGTCTGCCTGCAGAGGAGGAAGAAAAGGAGTGCTGTGTAAAAGAGGAGGAAGGTGACCCCATTGAATCAGAGGGTGCACCTCAGCAAGACTTTAACTCTCCTCTAGGGCATAATAAGAATATATGAACGTATGAAGAAGGCCATTTGGTCTATCAAGTCTGCTCGTATTGCAGGGTTCACAACTTGAGCTAATGTCCCTGCCCTCCCTCCCCACTCCTCCCATCCTCCCTACCCATGATCCTTACCTTCCCCCTATGCTTAGCCCAGCCTGTCTTAAAGCTACCCACTGTCTTCAACGAGATGACTTCTTCCGGCAGTGCATTCCAAGTGTTCACCACCCTCTCTGTGAAGAAGTGCTTCCAGACCTCCCTCCTAAACCTCCAGCTTAAGACTGTGCCCCCTCGTGTTATGGTTGCCATTCAGCGTAAAGAGACTCTCCTTAATCTTATTTATCCCTTTCAGGTACTTGAAGGTCCCAATAAATAAGGATTTTCTTCATTTATCAGACAGATGCTTGATACTGTCAACACCCCACCCCCCCCAAAGAAGCTGAGAAGCTGAAAAGGATGAAGATAATGCTGAACTGATGGACATTATGGGTATAGCACCATCAAGGAGGTTGCTAGTCTCCCCATAAATAATCCTCTTAAGATGACTCAGATTCAAAATCATTGTCTGCAAATACTCAGCTGCAGCCATTGATAAAAAGATCGTAAGAAAGTATCAGATGGACAAAGGTGTAGAATACATGTATGCCCATCCTGATCACCAAGGTGTAGTCCAGTCTTCTACTTGAGAGAGAGAGCAAAAGTCACCCTCTCTGCACAACATTCTGAGAAGGACTCCAAAAATTGGATGCTATGGCTAAGAAAGTTTATACTTAATTTTTCTTGCTCATTGGGCAGGCAGCTTATTCCGCATATACAGTATAGCACAGTACCAGAAAGCATTGTGAAATGCAACTCTGGCACTTGCTGATAGAGCAGATAGTGATCTGGCACAGGACTTGGTTGCCACAGGAAGATCAGCCCTGGATGCCACTAAGTAACCACTTCCGCACTGCTGTGGATACTACTGCAGATAGAGTTTTGGCTCATGAGTATCCTTAAGAAGATTTTCCTAGTTGAGGGCCCCCATCCTTTCCCAGGATACCTAAACCAAAGCTATGGATTTTTCCTTTGAGGGAAATTCAGATCTTCTTCGAGATACAGCTCTTGCAGCAGGTTACACCATTAGGACTGAAGCCGTCAGGCGTCAGGACCCCACGGAAATCTTCTAGCTAGCAGTCTTCAGCGGGGACCGCCTCGACGTCGGTCCACCCGGCGTCAGGCTGTAGTACATAAGGAGGCGGTCCCGCCAGAATCCCCAGTTCTTTCCCGCCGTCGACTTTGCATGTCTCGACCTCTCGGTTAGTCTAGCGCGCGACGACCAGGAAAACTTTCAAACTTTGAAAAATTAACTCTCTTCAACCGTTTTTTCGTCTGATGTCCTCCCCAACTTCAGTGGAGGGCCATTCTTCGAAGTGTGCCTGTGGAAAGCAGATTCCTTTCAAAGACCCTCATTCGGCCTGCGTTCGTTGCCTGGGCCCGGACCACGACACCCAGGCTTGCTCCTTCTGTCAGGGCATTAACAGCCGGACGAGAATCCGCCGACAGAAGGCCCTCCAGGCTTTCCTCCTTGAAGAAAACCTTGGGGCCATGGAACCTTCCTCCAAAGGGGAATCTTCAGGGAAGTCACACAGGCACCATGAGAAGCACCGGGAGAAGGTGAGACCCAGATCCCCCTCCAGGGCCTCGGACTCCCGCAGCTCCGGCTCCAGGTCAGACCGCTCTCCGTCGAGGGCCCGCTCTCAGCCTCCCCCGGTTGTGGTCAAATCGGTCAGTGGTTCCTCTACTCTGCGGCCTGCAAGACCTCCAGGCCCGCTTCCTCGGCTAAGGCCTCGTCCAGGTCTGGGGAGTCCCACAAGTCGTCTTCCCGGCATTCGGCCTCCGACGTCCGGTCAGTCTCCCTACCGCCGCCTCCCCAGCGCAAGACCAAGGAGCTGACCTCCGTTAAGCAGACGTCGGACCTGACGTCGGCCAAGGTACACAAGCACTCCAGGGAACCGGTGACTGTTCATCACCCGTCGCTGCTCAGGCATTCACCCCCCAGAACGCTGGCGGGGGGACCGGCGTCAGATACCGCAGTCAGGAGGACCACACCACCGCCTACCAACGTCGGTCGGGAGGCGCTGTCGGAGGAGGAGTCTACCCAGCCCGAAGACCAGGCGGGCGATCCCGTACCCGTCGAACTCCCACAGGAACCCTCTCCAGAACCAGAGATCCCCGGGGAGCCGGCGCCCGGTCCGTCGGGCCTAAACTTGTCAGAAGTGAAGGAGCTCTTCACCTTCTGGTGGGACACCATCAAAAAGGATTGGTCACCACGCAGCCTACTCCCGCACCTGCAGCACCCCCGACGCCTGCACCCCTCCTTCATCCAAGGGGTCAGTAACGAGCACCTCTCCCCCAGGAGCCAGAAGCACCTCCTAGGGGTAGATCTTTGGAGAAGAGAAGGCCTCTGTCAAGATCCTCTTCAGGGTCACCCAGCCCCAAGAGACCCAGAAGACGCTGGTATTCACCGTCCACGGAGGATTCCAGATCTGACATCTCTGAATGCTCCAGGTCTCCTTCACCAATCAGCATCCCCTCTCCGGACCCACGCGACCTCCCTAGGTCTCCTCCGGATGACCCCTCGTTCTCTGAAATAATGAGGCATGTTCAGGAGAACATGGGATGGGATGCCGAGGAACTCGACCCCGAAAGACTACGCCTTGCCCTCTACCTTCGGCAAAAAGACCCCAAGCCTGTGGTAGTGCCACCCTTGGTGGACACCTTTGTGGACGTCACCAAGGCAGCGTGGAAGCGTCCACATTCGACCCCGGCAATGCCGAAGAAGGCTGACCGCCTGTACAAGGCTCCAAGAGAGGACCAGTACCTGGCTAACCATCCTCTGGCCGACTCCCTGGTCATTACAGCCTCTCATGACCGGTCTCAGAAACCGCAACATTTGAGCACGCAGCCACCGGACCTGGAGTCCAAGCAGTTGGACATGCTGGGCAGGCGCACGTACGCGGCCGCGACCTACGCCATTAGATCATTGAACTACCTCACCAACATGGTTCAGTTCCAGAACACATTGTGGGAACAGGGACAGGACCTGGCGGAGAAACTGCCAGATGGTGGCCAAAAGGAGGAACTCCTGCAGCTCCTCCGTATGGGTTCAGGCGTGGGGACCCAGGTGCTCAGAGCCGCATACGACACTGCGGACTCTTCGCCAGAGTGGCAGCCTCAGGCGTGTGGTCTCGAGACACTCATGCTCGTGGTCTCCGGTTTACCCCAGACGTCCAGAAAAATATCATGGACGCTCCTTACTATGGCGAAGATCTTCCCTTGTCAATCTTCACCATTCATTACTGCCTGGTGTAAGCTGAGGCGCGACCGCGCCACGGGAGCTTTTTTTTTTTTTTTAAAGCCAGTTTGATCGCGCCCCCTCGAGACCGACGCCTTGCGCCAGCGCGGGGCGCCAGTGGCCACCGACCTCCTCCAACTCAGTTCTGTTTCTCCCCCGTCAGGCAGTACTGCTTGCGCGGAGCGAGTAATTAGTACACGTAGTTCAGGCCGACTTCTGTTTTCGCTCGCACTCAACACCATACAATGGTAAGACTGTTCTTTTCATTTGTAACGGCCGGTGCTTTCCTACTGTGTTTTACCTCATTTGTTTCGCGCATGTCCGGTTCTGGAGCGATGCTTTTCTAAGACTGGCGCACTTTCTATGCGCCTGTGCTCCTGTGGCCGGGCATTTCTCCGCCTGGACCGGCATGACGGATGTCTTCAATGCCTGGGACCCAACCATGATATGGATTTGTGCGATGTCTGCTTCTCCATGGACCGTCCCTCGTCCTCGGTCTGCTCCACAAGCTCGTGCAAGGCCTCGCCACTTCGGGGACGGCTCACTGACCTCAGGTAGGTCCTAGGCTCCTTCCTCGGGTCCTCTCCCCTGGCCTATACGGTCCGCTGGAGGAGAGGGTTTCTCATCTCTTGGCGACGGGGAGGCCCTTCCACAGTGTCGGGAGCGCTGTGTCCTCCGGGCCGCTGACGCCGACACCGCCGCAGCTCACCTCGAGGTGCAGGCTCCCCAGTGTCGAGGCTCGATTGGGCCGACACCGCTGACCGTCGACGCCGCTCGCGCCTGCTTCGATCCCGCGCCCGCTTGCGGTGCCGTGATCGAGGCGGCGCTTGTTTCGGATCCCGCGCCGTCATGTGCAGGTGGTGATCGGACGGTGCCGTCATGGCCTTATTTTGGATCCCGCGCCAGCTCGCAGCGCCTAGTGATCATGACGGGCGGCGTCATGGCCCCCGGCACCATTGGTGGCGCTGGCCTGCCTCCTCCTCAGCGCGCCGGCTCGGTTTCCGGCGCCAGGAGCAGTGCTGTTGGCTCGCTGGTGCTGCGGAGGAGCTGGGACTGGGCCTGGCTGTAGCTAATGTTGGGGCAGGCGCGCCTCCTGGTACCGGTGCCGTTCCACGCGCCGTTGCTTCGGGACCCCTGGGGTAGCCAGCATTGAGGTCCTGCTGATCTCGCCCTTCTCGAGGGCATGATTCAGAGGTGGACTCATCCTGGCACCCCCACTTGGGGTCTGGGTCCTCTGGCACGAGGTACCAGGCGGAGAGGCCTGGCCCTCCTCTGTCCCCCTTCCGTCTCTCCTGAGGGCTCTCCGGCTGGGGTGGCCTTGAGTCCCAGGAGGAGGCGTGAGTGACTGGGAGGCTCCTCTCCGGGGACTGTGACAGCTACCCTCCGGGTGCTGTTGTTCCTCTGGGGTGGGAACGCTGCAGTGAGAGGAGGGCTCTCTCGAGTCCGAGGGGTTGAGGGCAGGGGACAGGCCCTCGGTCTTCTTTGGCCACCTCAAGGGGGTGGCCAGGAGCCGAGTGCTGAACCTCGCCCTTCCCTCCGGGCTCTAGGGTGTCCTCCGGCTGCGTTGTTGTGGCTGCCCTTCTGATCCATGCAGTCCCGACTTCCGTGAGGGAGGTTCTCCTGGGCTCTTCCAGGCTCCGCCTCAGGGTTCCGCCTTGCGGCTGGTTTGTTGTCCGGGATCCCGCCAGCTCGGGCTCCGCTCCCGATTCCAGAGCCCTGGCAGAGATCTATTGCCCTCGTGAGGTGCCCCTCTCCATCTCTCTGCCTCCATCACCCCGCCTCCCGGGCCATGTCGGTCCTACGGGTCCGTTATCCTGGGAGCAGTTCAGAGGTTCTGCAGCGGCCTTCCCTTCATACGTTAGATGTATGCATGAGCGGGTCTTTCGACTCTCCCTCCGCCGCAGGAGTCCTCTGGGCATTCCAGTTCCCCATCATCCTCGTCTCCCTCCTCTGAGGGGGAGGAACCCCCTGCTCATCTCTCTCCTCCGATGGTGATTTCACTGAATATCAGCATTCCTATCGAGGATGGTGAGGGACCTTCGGATCTCCCTTTATTGAAGAGACAATACGAGCGGGAGACGTGTGAAATTCTTGGGGAATTAGTGCCCACACTTGGTGGTACCTTCCTGGCCAACCCTTCCACGAGGCGTCTATCCCATCTCAGTCGGCAGCCGCTTCTTCTCCAGCCCCGGCTGACTGTCAGCGTAGGTATTGTGCCCCTCGGAGTCTCTAGATACCCTTCCCAACCCTCTTCTGGTTTGGTCACATTGACCTCCTCCAGCGCCGCTGCCTGGTACACGACCGCCCACCGGACCCGGACTCACTTCAGTTCGACTGTTGGGGGCGAAGAGTGTTCTCTTCTTCTCGTGCGGCTGCTTGTATAGCATCACATCAGGCTCACCACGCTGCCTACAATCGGCACCTGTGGTCGATACTTTCTCAACTCCTAGCGTCGATGCCTGATACGGAGCAAACCAGACAAGCTGTTGCCCTCTCCGCTGTAGGCCTGGAGCTGGCAAGACACCAGGCAAGGGCATCTTATGACGCCAATGAGGTGGCTTCCAGGCTTGTGGGGACAGCGATCTGCATTAGGCGGACGGCATGGCTTCGTCTTTCAAGGTTGTCACCCCTGGCCCGGCGTGAGGGTGATCTGCCCGCCTTCCGGGGACCTGCCTTTTTCTCTAGAGCTAGCAGACTTTGCAGGGCTTTCTCCGCCTCCTCGTCCTCGGGAGGCACCTCCTAGCTCTTCTCCCACTTAGGCTTCTGTGAATTAGCCAGGGTCTTCCCCTTCTGTTTCTCACCAACAGGAGGCTGGGGGTCTTGTTCCCTCAGGGTCTTACCCCTCCCCCCTTCTGGGAGAAGAGGAGCTTGGTACTCACCCAGGCAGTAATGAATGGTGAAGATTGACAAGGGAAAATATGAAAATTACGTACCTACCGTAATTCTTGATCTTCTATTGTATCTTCACCATTCATTACTGATCCCTCCCACCTTCCCTTCTGTGGCGTCTCCCCCTCCCGTCTCGTTCCTCCCTCTTGCTGAACCAAAAAAAAAAAGGACATCTCTCTGTCCTTTCCTGTTTTTCTTAGACATTTCCAGGAAAATTATTTACTCTAAGATTCGTGGGCTTTTGTTGCAGAGTGCTGGGTCGTGAGTAAGCTACACGACTATCTCTCCGCCATGTTCTCTGGCGAGGCACTCCTAGGGACCTTGCCTGACTCTGTCTGTGCAGTTTGATCCCGCAATATTCTGCTAATCAATTACTAAGCCCTAGAATCAACCCCCTTTTTCTTTTCTTGCAGAGCAGGAGGAGGAACGAGTATGGTTATTTCCCTTCTCTCTTAAAACTGAGGGAACTCTCTCCGACTGCTTGAAGGCAGCCCCTGGCTTCTCAGGTCATGTTTTTCCTCATAAGCCTGCGAGTCATGCTCTGTCTTGAAATTCCCCCTTTTCAAGCGGCCTTCTGCGGACAGTGTTGCAGGAAAAGCAATGCCAATCATGACCGGTTCTTGCCAGTTTCAAGTCTCTCCTGCCTTGCCATAGCAAGTCCGATTGAGTTCCGTTATATTACCTACAAACCGCCTGGAAAGGCTAAAATTTTCTTCCTAAACCCTTGAGCAGCTCTTACGTGCTGCCTGGGAATTATCCTTTTCCTAGCCGGATGTCCTCCAGACGAAAGGCCTGCTCTCAGGCCAGGACCCCGCAGCTAGGATCAAGGACCATGGCATGTTGAGGTCAGAGACTATGCCCTCCTTAGTCTGTCTAGCGGGTTCGGTGAACCTTCTCTTCAGCACTACCAGTGGATTCTTACTCCTTGTTAAATCGAGCCTTTAGCCTCTCAGCTAACTATGCTCGCTGGGCATTCTGGTCTCCTCAACATCCCATCTTTCTTCTTCTTCATTCTTTCTCCTTCCCTTTTCTCTCTATCTGTTCCTCCTAGAGTCGCCCCGGTAAGGAGGCCCTGCGATCCCTAGGGCAGGAATACTCTCTCCTCTGTCTATTCTCCATCGGCTTATTCCTTTTTCAGTTCATTTTTCCTTACTTTGCTATCCCTTGGCTCTTTTGCCTCGATTTCTCTTTTTTCCAGAATTTGATTTTTTGCCTCTCCGGCTCACAGAACTGAGTTGGAGGAGGAGTCGGTAGCTACTAACGGCCGCCCCTCGCGCAAGACGTCGGTCTCGAGGGTGGCGCCGTTAGAGCTAGCTTTTAAAAAAAAAAAAAAAAAAGTCCCGTGGCGGGTGCGCGCCTCCGGCTTACACCCAGGCAGTAATGAATGGTGAAGATACAAGAGAAGATCAAGAATTACGGTAGGTACGTAATTTTCATTTTTGTTTGGTGAAGCCTCGGAAAAGGTGATCATCAAATTGCAGGAAGCCGGGAAGGCTATTAGATCTGTCCATGCCATGTACAGATCTAGACTTAGTTCCTTTCGTAGGAACCAGAGTCGCTTTCGCAGCTGGACCCAAAGGCAACAACCTCATTCTGGCCAGCAACAGAGGGGTTCCTTCTCTAGGAAAGCCCAGGCTAAGACATCCTCAGGCAGAGGCCAACGAGCTACCAAGTCGGCCCAACCTGCAGGATCCAATGCTGCCACAGCATGACTCCTTCCCGGCCCCCGCCCCTCCTCAGGATCAATGGGAAACGAAGGTCGGGGGTCGAATCGAGGACCACCTGCCAGGGTGGCGGTCGATCACCACTGACAGGTGGGTACTACAGTTGGTCGAAAAAGGCCATTATATAGAATTTGTAGACAACCTTCCCACAAGGCCTCCTCTGCTCTCCCGTTATTCGGGTCAGCACGCCCTGCTCATATGGTAGGAAGTGCTCACGCTTCTACAGAAAGAAGCTTTGGAGCATGTTCCAGGGAACCAGAGAGGAGCAGGTTACTATTCACACTTCTTCCTGGTTCCAAAGAAAACAGGGGACCTCCGTCCAATCTTGGATCTCAGCGACCTTCCGCATGGTGACCCTTCTGGGACTAATCCCCATACTGAAGAAGGACGCTTTCTTGGCGTCCTTGGACATGCAGGACGCTTACCTGCACATCCCTATTGCTCAAGCACACAGGAGGTTCCTGCGCTTCGAGTTTCTCGGCCGCCATTATCAGTTCCGAGCGCTTCCTTTCGGGCTGTCGTCAGCACCCAGGGTATTCACCAAGTGCATGGCAGCATCTCCAAGGAGACAGGGCCACTATGTGTTCCCGTACCTGGACATCTGGCTTCTCATGGCCTCCTCCAAGGAGGCATTGCTGATGGCCATTCAGCATACTCAGGCCCTTTTTCAGTCTCTGGGCATTCTAATCAACTACGAGAAGTCTCTCCTGGTACCGTCCCAGAAACTGCAGTTCATAGGGGCAGTGCTGGACACTATCAAGGGGAAAGCTTTTCTTCCCGAAGACAGAGCGGAACGCATCCGATCCCTCATAAGGGACCTATCAGCGAAGAAGACCGTCCCAGCCAGATTGGTCCTTCGCCTGCTCGGACACATGGCTGCAGCCATTCCAACAGTCCCGATGGCAAGACTCCACATGCGGGTAACCCAGTGGATGTTAAGAGTGCATTGGGACCAAAGGCAAGACCATCTGCAGCATCCAGTCAGAATCATGAAGGCTGTGGTTCGGGACTGGCAATGGTGGCTAGATCTGGGAACCCTCTCTGTGGGGGTTCCCTTCACAGCGCCGTCCCCAGTGATAACACTCTCCACAGACGCCTAAGGGCTGGGGTGGGGCGACGGAACAGGGGGTGAGGTCTCAGGGAACATGGATCACTCAGGAATCTCATCTCCATATCAACATATTGGAGATGAGGGTGGTCCTTTATGCCCTGCAAGCCTTTCAGTCGGAGATTCCACCGAGTACTCTCCTGTTACAAACAGACAATACTGCGGTGATGTATTACTTCAACAAACAAGGAGGCACACACTCCTACCCCCTTTGCAGGGAGGCCATGAGGGTGTGGGAATGGGTAATACCACACGGCTCAAACCTCATTGCAGTTCACGTTCCCGGGGTGGGCAACACTGTCGCAGACAGCCTGAGTCGTTCCCAGGCCCGAGTCCACGAGTGGAAACTTCTACAGGAGGTGGCAGAGGATCTGTTTCACAGATGGGGCACTCCAGAATTGGATCTATTCACGTCCCCATCTAACGCAGAACTGCCCAATTTTTGCTCGCTAGATCCAGGGCCTGGTGTTTTCTGGCGAGACGCGTTGTCCCTCTCCTGGGCTGGCAGATTCCTCTACGCCTTCCCTCCTTTCCCGTTGATCCAGAGAGTCCTTCTCAAACTTCGCAGGGAGCATGTGACGCTTATTTTGATAGGGCTTTTTTGACCCAGGCAAATTTGGTTCCCGCTTTTGAATCAGTTGTCCCGGGAACCTCCACTTCCCTTGCCAATCAGCTCCCACCTGTTGTCTCAGGAGGAGGGTTCATTAGTCCACCCGGACTTACGTTCATTGAACCTACATGCCTGGCTCCTAGAGACATAGCCATGTTGCGACACAGGGTCTCGCAAGAGGTGGCAGACATGCTTTCTGCTGCCAGAAAACTGGCAACATACGCAAACATACGCCATGAAGTGGCGCAAGTTTTGCCTGTGGACTCAAACACGCGGTTTCTCACCCTTAGACTGTCCTGAGAAGCTGGTTCTGGAGTACCTGCTTTCCCTCTTTCAATCCGGGCTAGCTTACTCCTCGACCAAAGTGCACCTTTGTGCAATCTCAGCTTATCATGCCCCCATAGGCCATCGCATGGTGGCCCAGTTGGATGCTGCTCGTGCCTTTCTAAGGGGGGTCCTCCACCTTAGGCCGTCCATTAAGGATCCCGTCCCTCCTTGGGACTTGCCCTTCATCCTGGGAGCAGCTTACACTGCCACCCTTTGAACCAGCCGCGGATTGCGAGCTACGTTTTCTGTCGTGGAAAACGTTGTTTTTAGTTGCTGTTACTTCGGCTAGAAGAATCTCCGAATTACATGCTCTCATGTGTAAAAAGCCTTATTTAATTTTTCACCAGGACAGGGTATCCCTGAGGCCAAATGCTAAGTTTCTGCCGAAGGTGGTTTCAGCCCTTACCCTTAATCAGGACATCGATTTACCAGTGTACTTTCCCAAGTACACCAATCAAGGAGAAGCACTGCTTCACACCCTGTATGTTCACAGGTGTCTCAGATAATATCTGACCAGAACCAAACAGCACCGGAAAGCGGAGCAGCTGTTCGTATCCTTCACTGAGAGGATGAAAGGGGCCCCCGTCTCGAAACAGACCCTTTCACGCTGGCTTATTCAGTGTATCTCTTTCTGTTATGACAAACGCAGAAAACCCTTGCCAGGAGCGGTCAAGGGCCATTCCACCAGAGGAGTGGCTACCTCCTTCGCAGCACTGAAGAATGTGTCCACTTCAGCTATCTGTGCTGCAGCCACCTGGAGCTCGGTGCATACTTTTATCGGGCATTATAGCCTGGACATCGCCTCAAGACGAAGGGCTGGTTTTGGCCTAGCCGTCCTCCAGGGACTTCTGTCTTAGGCTCAGAAGGGGTCTTAATCTCCGTCTTTCCTCCTCCCGATGGCTTTACAATGTCGCCATTGCTTGGGAATCAGTCCTAATGGTGTAACCTGCTGCAAGAGCTGTATCTCGAAGAAGATAGTACAGTTATGTAAGAACTTACCGTAACAGTAGATCTTCGAGAACAGCTCTTGCAGCAGGTACCTTCCCGCCCACCATTCCCCCTTGGAGGAAGTAGGTTCTAACCTAACACCCATCCTTCGGATTGGAAAGGTCTGTCTTTATTCTTGGCCATCTGATGGCGAGTCCTCGGTTTCCTCTTCTGATGTCATCCAGCGGCCAGAAGTCTCCGGCGGGAGAACTGGGGATTCTGGCCGGACCGCCTCCTTATGTACTACGCCTGATGTCGGGGGCCGGACCGACGTCGGAGGCGGTCCCCGCTGAAGGCTGCTAGCTAGAAGATTTCCGTGGGGTCCTGACGCCTGACTGCTTCAGTCCTAATGGTGTAACCTGCTGCAAGAGCTGTTCTCGAAGAGCTACTGTTACGGTAAGTTCTTACGTAACTGTACTTTTTTGGTGACAAAACAGAGGCATACATGAAAAAAGTGGATAAATACAAGCCCACTCCCAAGAGCAGGGATAAAGGAAAAAGCCTGTGCTTCCTACAGGCCCTATGTAAGGGGAGTCAGAGGCAGGGTTTACTTCCCAAGAATTTATATCCGATATGCCACATGTGAGTATCGGCCACAAAGAGGCTACTACAGGGCAGAAGGGGGCACAAAGCATACTACTACTACTACTGCTGCTGCTGCAGCACCAGCACCAAAGCCCCAGTCAAAGCAAAACCCCTAACATTTCTGCCCAGGTTGCCCAGCCATTGCCAGTGGGGAGAAGACTGGCTCACTACCTTCAGGAATGGGTAAACATTACTTCAGACAAGTGGGTGCTGGAGGTAGTGGACCTAGGACTGTCTCTGCAGTTCAAAAAATTCCCAAGACAGCAGAAACACAAAACTTTTACAGCACTATCCCACAGAAAGAATGCTACTGGAACTGTAAGTAAAAATTGCTGACAGCAAAAGCTGTAGAACCGGTCCCAGGCTCTCAGTTGGGCAAGGGTCTTTTCTCAAGGTACTTCCTGACCCACAAGAAAAATTGTTGAGTAGCAACCCATTTTACTGTAGATCTCAGGTATCTAAATAAGTATGTATATATATATATATATATATATATATATATATATATATAGAGAGAGAGAGAGAGATATATATATGCATTGCATGCTGTTTTCTTATTTGTATACAGTTGTGATGACCTCCAGTGGCGTAATATCCCTGGTCATGGCTGAAAATAGGCAAATGTTTTGTCTAATGCACCTGCTTGGTAAATTAAAAACTAACTAAAGAAAGAGAAAGTCAAGATGGCCACACTGGGAACGGTGATACCATCCCGTCCGTCAGGACAGTAGTGGCAAGGATTACTGAATCTGAAAGATGCCTATTTTTATATCCCAGTCAGGCCATCACACTGAACATATTTCAGATTCAAGCTTGGTAATAGCCAATACCAGTGCATAGTTCTCCCCTTCTGCCTCACCTCATCACCAAGGGCATTCACATAGTGCTTGGCTATGGTGACGGCACACCTGGGAAGGCAAGGTGTGGTGGGTTTTCCCTACCTGGACAACTGGCTAGTCTCAGGAATAACAGGAGAGAAGGTAGTCAATTCAGACTCTAAAAAATACCTTTGAGTCTCTGAATTCTTGATAAACTTGCAAAGTCCAACTAGAACCCATTCAAGTACTGGACTTCATAGGCACAGAGCTAAACACCCTTCAGGGGAAAGCCGTCCTACTGCATGACAGAGTTCCAGCTTTGAAAGCAACAGCAGAATCCTTCATAGCAGGCAGCTCAAGACCTGCGAGGGATTTCCTGCAATTACAGTTACATGCCTGCATCCACAGCTGTGGTTCCATGGGCCAGATTCCAAATGAGAGATATCCAGTACCACTTAGGGGACAACTGGTCTCAAAGATGGAATCTGCTCTCAAAGCCAGTGCCATTGACAAAAACACTAGTAAAGTCACTGGAATGGTGGAGGGAAGAAAGCAACCTCAGAGAGGGCATTTCCTTCTTTCAGCAGTCACCAGCAAGTGTTCTTACTTAAGATATCTCACTCCTGGAATTGGGTGCCCATCTGCATGACCTTGCAGTGAATGACATATGAAGCCAACAGGAGTCAGTGGAACACATCAGACTCCTGGAGCTCAGGACAGTGCTGTTAGCAATGCAGCTGTTCTCCTTCTAATTAAGGGGCGAGTCTGTCCAGATCAGAACAGACAACACCACAACAATGTATTACATAAACAAGCAGGGAGGGGCAAGATCTTCAAAACTGCAAACAGAAGCAACAAGGATCTGGGAACTGGCATACACCTTAGAAGTAAATGTTTATGCGGCGCACTTGCCTGGCAAAGACTGTGTCCTGGCAGATTTCTTAAGCAGAATCAGCCAAGGAAGTCATGACTGGGCCTTGAACAGACAGGTTCTGACCGTAGTGTTCAGAAGGTGGGGCATTCCCAAAATAGACCTGTTCGCTTCTGGTGAAAACAGTCAATTCCCACAGTTTTGTTGCAGACCACCAACCAGAGGGGCAGTCCCAGAGGACACCCTGGCCTTGGACTGGATAGGGAGGCTTCTGTATGCCTTTTCTTTCCACTCATTCAGAAAGTCTTCCTGATAATCAGGAGGGAACCTCCCAACAGTGAACTAATGGTTCCAGACTAGGCCAGGTAAACCTGGTATTCAGTTCTGTTGGCCCTGTCTAGCAAGTCTCCAGTCAGCATGCCACTGAGCCACAATTTTCTGACCTTATCTCAGGGAAGGACAACATTCCCAAAATCCCAAGACATTACGCCTGAGAACATGGTTCTTGAGGTGTCAGAATACTCTGGTTTTAATGTTTCAGAGGAAGTCCAGAAGGTGCTTAAGAGTTTCAAGGAACCAGCAACGTGGAAAACCTATTCCTCCAAATGGAAGAGATGTTCTTTCTAGTATACCCCCCTGAAAAATAATCCCAATAGAGACAGGGTTGCCTATAGTCCGGGAATACCTGGCACACCCTGCAGTCTTTAGGCCTAAGACCTTCAACACTAAAGGTGAACTTTGCAGCAGTGCCAACTTTCATATCAGCAGGCAAGGGAAAATCACTGGCCTCTCAACCCATTTTCAAAAGGTTTTTTAAAGGCCTCGGTTACTTGTACCCACCGGTAAGGGACCCATTCCCTCCATGGGATCGCAACATCTGCCTTGCTCAGCTAATGGAGGCTCCATTCGAGCCTGTGGGCACAGCTGAACTAAAGTATGTGACATGGAAAACCATATTCCTGATTGCCATGACATGTGCTAGGAGGGTGAGCAAACTACAAGCCCTTGGTACAGAGCCAAATAACAGTCTTCCACAGGGATCCTTAGAACCAACAGAAAATTTGTACATATGGTAGTAGCTGAATTCCAGCTGAACCAGTCAGTAACACTTCCCGTGCTCTGTCCAGAACATTGTACTCCAGGTGAGCAAAAACAGCACAGCCTTGACCTGTAAAGGGTTCTGGATATTTACATGGACCAGACAAAAGAAGTTGGGTCTGAAACCACTCAGTTTTTTGTTACCTGTGGTGAGGTTGGCAAAGGTAAACCAGCAACTAAGAGGTCTCTCGATGGAGAATCTCTTGCATTCCAGTCTTCTATGAGAAAGCTGGGAAAATGCCACTCTGAGGCCTAATGGCACACTCCACTAGGGGGCACCTCTGCCTCTGTGGCATCCGCTTGTTGGACATTTGCAAAGCAGCTGCCTGGAAAACAGTGTACACCTTTACAAAGCACTATTATCTGGACATACAGCCCAGGAGGGATGCCAGCTTTGGAACTGCTGTATTGCAGAACCTTTTTCCTAAGTAGTTTCTGGGCCCAGCCTCCCAAGGTGCTGCTAAATAGTCTGCTTCAAATGTAACCATTAAGTGTGGGATTCCTGGGGTTACAAGGAAAAACTGCTTACCATGGTAGTGTTTATTCTCAGGGATTGCTCACTTTGGTTACATTCTTCCACCTAGCCTCCTCTTCCAGAACCTGAAAATAGGTTCTACTGTTTATGTATTGTTGAATTTTACATGCCTACTTCAATTAGATTGATGTCTTTAAAAAAGTATTGATATTTATATAATTTTTGGTAGCCTTTTAGCTAGATATGCTAGCCACCGCTCCACTCTGGCTATAGGAACAAATCTGGCAACTGACTAATTAGAATAGGGTTACTTCTCCTAGGAGATGATGCTTAGAGTGTAAATATGGTAAGGGATCCCTGAGAAGGAACAACATTTCTATGATGAGTAATGTTTTCTCCTTTCCTTTATCCTTAGTTCTAAGCACTATTTTGAGATGTGCTAGACGAGCACTATGTGAAATAAATGTATTTGATTGTTGTAAAAATAAATATATTTGATTGTAGTAAAGTAATAGCAGTCTGCTATTAAAAACCAACAGGAGAGAGTTGGTAGAATGTGTTGTGTGTTGCAGCTATGCAATAATTTATTATATGGCCTACATTTTCTTCTTATAGTATGCTTTGTTGTGCATGTATAAACTTAGTGGAACATACCTTTACACCAAAGTCTCTGTTGTGGTTTCCACATCAAACTCCGATACAAGAACTTACTAAAACTTTGCCGTGGGCAGCATTTTAGCTCAGTAGATTCAAGCTGTCAGTAATAAACTTTACACTGAAGTCTTTGTTGTGGTTTCCACATCAAACTCTGATACAAGAACTTAAGGAAACTTTGCTGTGGGCAGCCTTTTAACTCTGTAGATTCAAGCTGTCAGGAAATAGATTTCAGCCAGCCAATAAGTAGTTTCATCTTGGATCCTAATTGAAGCATGAAATAGGCAAGTGATGTCAAAGCAGTACGAGTTATTGCATACTGGAAAAGTAGTTTCATTTGCAAACCATTTGGCTGAACTTAATATATGTATTTTGAAAAAGGCGGAGGCAGTGGTTCTGCTCAAGATTTTGTCTTGAAATGTTTAAATAAAAAATCAGATGGCGCGCTAGCAAAGGAACAAAATAGGTTATTTCTAAGAAAAGTAATCCATCAGTGATGCCATACAAAAATGCATCATTCCACTGGAGTGTGATGCCGTGGAGAGAGAACTTTATGCTAATATTAGAAGTCAAAATGAAGTTTGAAATCTGCGCTGTTGACACACACACACACCCTACTGGCTTAACATCAGAGTTGTTTCTCCACTTGAAGAGAAAGGTCACCATAAAGTCATCTCCAGCCTTCTGATCATCTCTGTTGTGATATTATAATAAATGTGTTATTTTTATATGTTTAATTAGTTTTTGAATGCTCTGTGTTAGTTGGAGTGTTTTTGTATTTTTTTTTTTTAAATCGCATTTATTGGCAGTTTCTCTAGTTCCCAACTGGTTCACATCAAGCGATGACGATCGTTCTGAAGTGTGGTTCTAGCCTGAGGGAACTGATTGCATTTTGAAAAAAAATATTTAACCGCTTTCATTTTTAAACATATTTAAAGCAGCTTTATGTTTTTCCGATTTAATTTTTTAAGTGGGAACCAAATCGAACATATTTTGCAGGTCCTATAAGTGTTTGGCATGACTGATGGGCCTAAAAAGAAAACAGGACCCACGGGGTTTAAAAGTTGTGCTGTTTGTTTCCAGCTGCTGGCAAAGGCAGACTGCCACAACCTCTGTTTATGGTGCCTGGGCCATATCACGATTTTTTAAATCATGAATTTTGTAAAAAGGTTTGCCCTAAAACCTTAAAGAAAAGAAGAATTTATGGCTTCTCAGTCTGCCTCAATGTCACCAAAACACAGTAAAGGCTCAGAGGGAGTTTGTTGATGGAAAGTGCGCATCAGAGAGTTTGTGTCCTCGTAAGCAGCAGTCCCTGTCATAGGGGACAGATGAAAAAGATAAAGCTGCTCAGCTATCGGAAGGGCATGGTAAAGACAGAGTGTCTGAGAGGGGAGTCCTGACTCCATTTATGGCAAAAATTCAAATAAGCCTCCAAGCAGGTACTGGAAACAGCATCTGCCAAGAAAAGACAAAAAAGAATATCACATCCGTGCCACACCTCCTGCAAAGGAAAAGGAGGCGGCAGTCGAACAGAGAAAAAATGCCCTTAACAGGGTGTGTCAGAGATGTGGCAGTTTTTCCAGGCCATGGGAAATCTATTTAATGTACCTGCCCCCTCCCCAGACTCCAGTTCCAGAACACCAGCCTGCATTGGAAGGGGAACTTTATTATGAAAATGAGCTGGAGGGTGAGCCTACAAAACCTGGTGTCCTTCCTGAATAGGAGTTCAGTTCCCTTCCTATAGTTACTGAGGATTATACCTCCTACTCTTCTTTCATAAAACAGTTGATATCGTGAACATCCCCTCTCATGAAACCGAGGAGGATGATGAGGAGGAAGTGGAATTTATAAACATATGTAGGCAACAACCATGATAGGCCTCAGAGAGAGAATGGCAAGAAATGAGAAAC
The DNA here is from genome assembly GCA_016271365.2 of Neoceratodus forsteri. Lineage (NCBI taxonomy): Eukaryota > Metazoa > Chordata > Ceratodontiformes > Ceratodontidae > Neoceratodus > Neoceratodus forsteri. Next base: position 1,260,744,958 of record CM028129.1, read on the forward strand.
AATACTCACAGAAGTCTGCATACTAACACCAAACAATTTATTCCGGCTCCAAAAATTGAAAGTACAAGCACTAAACCTCAGTGCTTCACCTATTATGAGGCTTCATCAGGGGGTGTGGCCACACACATAGACTACACCCCCTTTTAAATACTGGAATTAAGCTGTGTTCACATTTTTAAGTAAAAGGGTGCTTTGATTTGTGAGCATATTAATAAAAACAGAGCTAAAATCACTTGCTCCAGAAAAAGACAGCGCTACATAATACCCACTACAGTTACAGTATTAAAGATTTCTATAAAAAGCCCATTATGTGTGTGGAGCGAGCGAGAGAAAGGCAGTTGCAAAGTGAAGTAAACACACAGCAGAAGTCATAGGGGAGGGGCGGGAAGGTAGAGGTAGGAAAAAGGTAAAGAATAAATGGGTGCTAAAATATAAAGACCTCAGCTGCATAATTATGAGGAATCCTAGTAAAGTACATAATAAAAGTAAAGGGGAACATTTCACAGAGAAAAGAGACACAGTGTCATGAACACTTCTTACAAGGCAGTCAGGACTTGGCAGCAAATGACAACTACATAGGTTAGAAGGAAAGGAAGAAAAAGTTAGAAGTTTAGCACAAGCTGCTTTAGTAGCGCTTGGTATTAGCTGCAATTAGAGGTAAAAAAGGAGATAAAAAGAACAGATGAAAGAACAAGAAAAAATGGCGAGGGAGGGAAAGTGAGAAAAAGAGGTGCACTGCTAAATAGTGTTAGGCTCAGACTTGTAATTGAAATCAACGTTATTACTAGATGTAACATGACATAGTGAAAGCAAAAAGATCTAACAAACCAAACTCCAAATTCATACTATACAGTCATTTCATAATTCAGTCTTACTTCGATCTTCGAGTTCCAGGAAGAAAAAATATAATGAAATCAGTTACAGGAATGGTAATATATCCAGGTTATCATTCAGTCCTTGCGGTACAAGTGCTTTCAGTGTATAAATCCAAAGGATTCCCTCTGTTGAAGAAGCCTTTACCTGTCCCCAGCTCTAGGATGCATAGTGATGTCTTCAGTACCTGTGTATTGCAAACTACTTGGGTCACTGTTGTGACGATTTGCAAATGTGTGCCTGTAGGAGTACCCAGATTTTATTTTGTAATAGAGCGCACACGTGCTTGTACCTGTTGGTCCCCAAACACAAGTTCCCTAAGAAGGTCACTTCAAAAGTCATGTCTGCTCCAAATTCAGCAGCTAGCATTGATTAAAAAAAAACTGAGAAGAGGAATAGTTATATGACTGCCTGGAGCATAAAGGAGTGGTACAGGTGGCTGCCTTTGAGCTGGCAAAGATGCCTCTCTTTCTGCACAGCCCCCTTAAAAGGATTCCAGGAAAATGGATACCATCACCAAAAAAGTGTACACAACAGCTCCCCTGATTTTAAGACTGGCAGCTTATTTGGTCTACACTAGTCAGTACCAGAAATCATTGTGGAATGCTATGCTGGTAGTGAGTCACAAAGTGGATGGTGAGATGACACAGGATCTGGCACCAGCAGCAGAGCCCGCCCTGGATGCCACCAGATACCTGTTTCATATGGCTGTAGATACCAAAGGCCCTTCATCATAAGTCCTAGCAAATGCAGTGTCCCTGAGAAGATCTGTCTGACTAAGAGCCATGGATCTCACTCAGGAAACCAAGGCAAAAGTTATGAACTTCCCCTTTGAGGGAAATTCCTTATTTAGTGACAGAATGATATATATATATATATATATATGTATATGTATATATATATATATATATATATATATATATATGTATATATATATATATATATATATATATATATAATGTAGACAAGTACAGAACCAGAGACAAACAAAGATGGCATGCACCAGGATCCAGAAGTGGTGCCCAGATAAAAATGCAAGACAATAAAATCTAGCACCTGCTGTAAAAACAGATGGAAAACATGGAAATGGTCTTACCACATTTATTGAAAATACCAGCGTGCACAACACATAGTGCTCGGCATCCTGGAGACATGCATGTAGTTCACCAGAGGTGGCTGTTGACGTCAGTAGGCACGAATACCTATTGTTTCACATGGTTGACTACCAGGCTTCATCACAGGATGCATTTCAGTAGTGCCCATACCCTTTTATAGTCCCTACTTAAAGGGAACTACCAATAATATGCAAAACAGTACATAATGACGTGTAAAATTTATGGGCAAAACCTGATCCAAGTGGACCAGGCACCAACTTACAGCAGTATACTGCAACTTACTGCAGTATAGTTAAAACAATGGGTGCGTCTTAAGGCATTCCAAACATCTATTGTTATAGCAGTTCATTCTCGTGCAGTCTGCACTCCGATATCTGACCCCATCTGTTCCCATTGTCTTAGACGGATATCTTGAGTGTGACAGTTATCTGAGTGTGGATTCAGTGACAAGCATAGCAAAAGGTAGCATAGCCACAGGGAAGGAAATGAATGTGACAGATAAGTAAGAGGCAGATAAACAAGTGCTGACTGTGGTTACATAATAAAGTATGTATAATTGTATGTAATACAGCATTAGCGAACTGTGCATCCAACTTCATTACAGTATGCGCCAAAAGTAACGGACAGCCACATAAAGCGGACAAAACCAGTTTGCCAAATGCCAGTCCGTTTGAACATCATGTTTAAAACATGGTGTTCAAGCATTATTAATTCGCGTAATAGCACCGCAATAGCGTTTGCAGCAGTCTTTTCCCCAAGTCTGTTCACACCTAATTAGCATTGTAACGCCTCCTGAGCAATAGCGGTATCACTTTTTCACTAACAACACCTCTGCTAATCACCGATTAACTCAATTGAACTGCAGCCATTGTTTTTTTTAAAGTCAGAACTGTCTCCACTATCTGCTGTCTTTCACCCTGTGTTTTGCTGCTCTGTCCTGCTGTTCTGCTGCTACGGCTATTCCTGCTGCTGCTGCTGGAAACACAACGGCTGGCAAACGGACTTGCCTGCTGTTGTCAAGGAAGGTAGAAATTCTAAATGAAATGGGCAAGCTTCCGAAACTAAGCATGCTGGATTTAAGCTCCCATTTTGGAATTTCGAAGTCCACCATTAGTGATCTTTTAAAGAACAAGAAGTCCCTGCTTTTCTGACTGGCATTCAAACCAGAACCCTGGGAGAAAAAGAGATTGCAAGGACAATGATGTGGAGGAAGCCTTGCTCCGCTGGTTTTCAAATGCCAGGGGAAGGGAGGCCTTACTCAGTGGTCCTGTCTTAATCCAGAAGGCTGAGCAAATTGCTCAGGCATTAAACAAACCAGACTTCAGGGCAACAGGTGGCTGGTTAAGCCACTGGAAACAGCGGCATAACATCAGTTTTAAAAAAATCAATGGAGAAAAACAGAACACGGACACAGTTGCTGCTGAGATATGGGTAAAAGAAGTCCTACCACAGATTCTAAGTAGTTACAGCCCTGACAACATCTATAACACAGATGAGACAGGGCTGTTTTTCCACTGTGTGGGCTACGGAACTCTAGCTTTTAAGTCTGAGGTTCCACTGGGCCTGAAAAAAGCTTAAGAATATGTGACAGTCCTTATGACTTGCAACATGACCAGTTCTGACAGGAGAATCTTGATGGTCATTGGCAAGTCAGCACAGCCCCGGTGTTTCCGGGGGGTCAGTAATCTGCTTGTCACTTATAGGCACAACAAAACTGCATGGATGACTGCAGACATTTTCAAAGCCTGGCTGAGGGATTGAGATAGGAGACTGTGGTCATGCAAAATCGCATTGCTGCTGGACAGCTGCAGCGCCCACCCCCCAGTCGCAAGGCTCAGAAACATTAAACTGTTTTTTTTTTTTGGCCCCAACACGAACTGCCTGATGCAGCCTTTAGACCAGGGGATTATGTACAGCTGCAAGAGACACTGTGTTACCTTGATGAGAGGAAGGCTACTCCAGATCCTGGATGCTGACCAGGAGATCACTGCTTCCACCTGCGTGCACTGCATCAGTCTTTTAGATGCGGTGTGTCTTCTGCAGCAGGTATGGAGCATTGTTTCACCAGAAACAATTCAACACTGCTTCCGGAAGGGAGGCTTTACCACTGACTTCTCAGTTGGAGTTGTGCAAGAAGAGGAACCTGAATTGCCAGAGGAGCTTGGCTTGACTGCTGAAGATCTGACTGTGCTGTCTAACCTTGGCAACAAAGAACCAAGCGAGGTCGTTGATGACAGTATGGAGGCCGTCACAGGACCATCCAGGGAAGCATTCCAGGAAGACAAGGAGGCCAAGGAGGAAAGGGACGCTGAAGAGGAGGTGATTGCCACACCTCTTGATGCCACACCTCTTGATGTATGCGCAGCACTTCTAATGATGCGGAGGGCAATGGAGCAACACGAGGACATTATGCCTAGGTGGGACCTGATGGCACAAACTGAGGAAACCTGACGCTGCTACACCAAAGCCCAGAGAAAGCAAACGACGTTTGTGGACTGTCTAACTCCAAGCACCAGCAATCATTGAGGGAGGTACAGTACTTACTTACTTACTTGATATACCTCGTCTGTTGTAAGAAAAGCATTCAAATAAAAGCTTACATTTTTTTTTTTTTTTTTTTTTGGTCCATGTCAATAATTGAGTAAAAGTGGCTATTTAACTACATCTTACAACTGTTTCACAATACATGAACAGAAGCTTATTGAGGTAAGTCAGTGACACTACTTCAGACTCACTTACCATCTCCAACTGCCTGAACTCCGCTTTCTCAGACCTAAGTGCAACTCCGCTTTCTCGGACCTAAGTGTAGCTCTCCCAAGCAACTTCTTTGATCCTGTCCCCGAGACCCCTGAACCTAGCATAGTACACCCCCCACCTCAGGGTCCTTTCTATGAATGAAGCGAGGCCTTATCTTGCAAATGCCCTCGGGGGATCAAGCTACTGCACAGACTCATTTGACATGAAAATCCTTAACTTGGTGCTGGACTCTGTGCTCTCCCCCCTAACTGACCTAATCAACCGCTCCCTATGTCTAGGGCAGTTCCCAACCACCTGGAAGATGGCCACCATCACCCCTATACTGAAGAGTGGGGACCCCACCTCCCCCAACAACTACCGACCCATCTCTATTCTCCCACCCCCAAAGCCCTTGAAATAATCGTTGCCACTCAACTCACCGACTACCTGCAAGCGCATAACATTTTATGTATGGAACAACATGGCTTTAGAGCAGGACACAGCACAACCACCGCCCTTACGGAGTTCTCTAACTTCCTGCACAATGCCGTTGATAAAAAAGCACCTAGCAGGAGCTATTTTCATAGACCTGTCGAAGGCTTTCGACACAGTCTCCCACCCCCTGCTTCTAAGTGCCCTCCGTCTTTCTGGTCTGTCTCCTGCACCCCTCAATTGGTTTACAAGCTACGTCTCAGATAGGTCCCAGTGCGTCAAGATTAACAGCACCCTCTCCTCTACCTTACCACTCCGCTGTGGGTTCCCCCAGGGCTCCATCCTCGGTACCTTATTGTTCAGCATCTACCTGAACACCCTTCCTAAATCCTGCCCAAGTAATCTGCTGCTCTACGCAGATGACGTGGTACTTTTTGCCTCACACCCGGATCCCACAGTCCTACAGTCCTCCTTACAATTTGCCTTCAACCAGGTTGAAAACTGGTTCACTGACCGTAGGCTCATGGTCAATGTAAAAAAAGATCAAATCTATGCTTTTTGCACACCGACAGAGCAAAGACAGTGCTGCTCAGCACACAATATTCTCCAAAGCTCAGCTACCACTGGAACAGGTCCATACCTATAAATACCTATGCCTAACATTTGACACCTGCATGTCATTCCACCCCCATATCAGTAACCTCTCTTCAGCCTTAAACATTCGTATAGGACTGCTGTACCGGCATAGAGCCAGCCTCCTGCTAGAGGCCCTTAACCTTGCTGTCACCTCCTCCATCCTCTCACTCATAGATTATGGACTCACCATATACTCGGCCGCTGACCACACAGCTTTCAACAAAATCCACCTGGCTACCAACAAGACATGCAGACTCCTCACTGGAGTAGATAGAAGCACCTATAACTGTACCTTGTATGCCCTTTCAAATATCCTCACCCTTGATGAAAGAATACGCTACCAGACTTGCCTTCTCTCAAAAAAATCCACCTCAGACTTACCTCTCTTGGAGTTTCGGCCTCCCTCTGCACCTCACATGCATCTGCAAACACCTGCTCAGCAAATAAGCTAGTTTGGACTGTTCCAAGAGTCAGGACCTCACTTGCCCAAAGATCCCTCTCCTACCAGGCACCTTTATGATACAATGATCTCTCCCCCCCCCAACCATAACCTCTGGCTCCAGACTTGGCCCTTTTAAAAAAAATCCCTTAAAGACCACATACTCTGCACCCGTAGCTGCCAGTGCAATGTCTAGCCTGTCCCATTGTTAGTCCCACCACACGACTACCAAGTCTTGGGCCTCCCTGGTCCTGCCCCTGTGGTGGTGCACCTAGTGGATATCCCAGTTAGTGTACACATGTCCTGCACAGCCTGCACAATGTATGAGAATGAGTATGCAAAAGTGTAACTACCTACTGTCTCTATACTCTTCCAAGACACACTGCTGATTATGTAACTGTGAATTTTCCACTTCCACTGTATCACTAGCTTTCATAAAATGTAAACCTCAATTCCGCGCATCATTGTTTGTAGCTATGACTATGTCGGTTCCGACTGCTAGCACCTTTGACAATGTCAGGCTCCTTGATTAGACCTGACTAGCTACCTAATCTGGATAGGCCTCTTTTCTCTAACTTAATTGTATTATCCACTTTGTGATTCTTCTAACCACTGTATTGCACTGTCCAATTGTTTGTTTGACTGTACTTTGACATGGAGCCTTTGTAAATGAGTCAATGACTCAAAGGTTGTAAATACGATTTCCTCAATAAATTAATAAATAAATAAAATAACTGAAGTTTTCTTAATCAGTTTGGAAACACTTGTTGAAAGGCTATATATACTGTAGAATTTTATAAATTCACTCTGACTGAATTAAATCTCATGCTTTTTGAGAGTCGTTGTGCGAATCATTATAAACAGTATTATATATGGAAGATGGTCTTAATTAGTGAGAACGAAGATACGTATAGATTATAGTATGCTGCTGCTTTTTGAGGGCATTTGTCATATTTTTTTAGGTGGGGTCAATATACTACTTGCATGGTTTGGTCCTTATCTGTAATATGTTTTCTGTTTATTAATATTTTCTATCTCTGTTTGACTCTGTCCCATTGTGCAATCACTTCAGGTGCTTAACCACATGCATTGCTACCTGTACCTAGACTTGGGGATCACCCTTGGGCAGCGGTGTGCAAATCCCATTGACCCCCATCCGGGGCAAGTAAATTTCCTTGAAGGGCAAGTATAAAAAGAGAGCTAATGTAATTTTAATGAATAGGGGCAAGTGAAAATTCAGCTACAGTCATGGTTGGGCAAGTACTAAAAGTTTTGAACACCCCTGCCCATGGATCTGTTGTCTACACTTCCTCGTTGCATACTGTGCATAGGGGAATGATGCAAATTAGCGGGAAAGGTTCCAGAAGAGGCCAGGAGGCACTTCGTCATGGAGAGAGTGGTGGCAAGGTGGAACAGGCTACCTGCGGAGGTTTTAAACCAGAAAGCGGTTGGGAGATTTAAGAGGGGTGGGAGGGAAGGTAAGAATGTTTGGTGAGGGGGGGGGGAGTGCCATGCAACACCAGATGCAGATGTTCCACATTGAGCAGACTCGATAGACTATAATGGCTTTCTTCTACTGGCAGTTTTGCATGTTTTCATATTCATATAATTGGTTCAATGCACAGCCAACTTTTCTACAAGAATTTTACATCTGCATTCAGTTGTGAATAAGCACTTTCTTTGTGAAAATGTGTTGATTTACTTTGCCTTGAGATGAAAGTGATGTTGGTATTAGACAGAAAATGTATTCAGAATACATGGGTCTCGCTCTAACCACCTACTGTGCCAGTGTGAAGAGACCTTCTTTTGAGTACTCTTCAATTGAAACACCTCACATATGAGCTGAAAGGGTGTGGGAACGTGTTCAGGAGGCACTAGAAACTACTATTTAACTCCCTCCCAACAGAAGAGGCCACATTGCTTGGAAGAGGGGTTCTGGCAGACTAGCTTTCATTCCCCCAGGTAAGAGGGGGGGGGGTCTGGGACTTGGGACTATGCAATAAGTCCTTTCAGTGCATGAATACAGAATAATACAAAGGTGTAAATTGTTACAAACATAACAAATTTGCTAGCAGAAGGCCATACAATCTATGTAGTCTACTTAGTGTGCTCATTTTGGAGCCAATGTAACCTGTGTTAACATGGCGTTCCGTCTCTTATTCACACACACACGCACACACTTTGCACTCTCACCTTCCTCGTGACTCTGTCCCATTCCCTTTTGAAACCCGTCCTTCACGCTGCACTTACATTTAGTTGTGTATGGCCCTGTTGGATAGGTATGGATGTGTCAGTAATTCCCACGGCTGTAGCTCAGGCAACTCATTTTATATGAATAGTGGATCAAATGTTTTATGTGTATTTGATTTGGCTTTACATGTATTGTCAGTTAACTGTATGACTGTAAATGTTGGGCTTTTAAAACTCAACAGTATCTTAACACAAAAACTGAATGTGAACCAGTGGTGAGTCTAATGGCTGCTGTTTTTTGGTTTTTTTTAAAATTCAATTCAGAACTACGCTATGGCAGTCTATCTTGTAAAACAGTTGTCATCTGCAGTGTTGCTACAGAGGCTACGAGCAAGAGGAATAAGGAATCCCGACCACTCCAGAGCATTAAGTATGTTTCAATACTCATGGTACTTTTTTGTCTGTGATACACTTGGAAATTAACAACCACTGTGTAGACTTTAACGAAATTGTTATGCATTGCCTGTCATTGCAGCATTCCAGGTTAATAATGCCAATCAGGAATGATGCAGGTGGATTGAGTATCCCACAGGACCCTTTTCTTCTCCCAGTGGGGTGGGGGTCTCTGGTGTGGATGCAACCCTGGGGCTCTCCAGAGAGTATGACACTGGTGTGCAGTTGACTGCTGCAGTTGAAAGGCTATGGGCGGGCAGGGGATTGAGTTTCTTTCGGATGAGAGAGTGGGAAGAATAAACATGGTGGAAAAAAGGGTGTTTGAGCAAATGCCGCCACCATGTCCACTGGGGCTGCCCAGCTGTCTCCAGCATGGGGCACTCTATCCCCTCCCTCTACAGAACCCCACCCTTGCCATGAAGGGTCAGCAGAATCCCTTAGTTGGCAGAAGCATTACCTAGTACAGGAGTCTACCTGCCATTAGTTGATGGAGAGCTCAGACATCTCAGGATGAGGAGGTGGAAATCAAGTGTAAAACTTGACAGCGCACTGTAATGAGTTGTCCCTTTTATAAGAAAAATTTCAACATTTAACTGTCATGCGTTCTGTGTCATTCAACGTTGTTACTGGAAAACTGACAATGATGGAAGTGAACTAACAAAGTAAGAAATTATCATAATTAAGTCCCACTGAAACAGTCTGCACCTATTAAGTGTTGGTGTCGTTGTGAAACTAGTTTTTATTTTCCGTTTTCAAAAATGGGGAGTTCCATTTAACAGAATCTTAAAATCCATTGTTTCCCCTGTTCTACCTCCTTCTCCTCCAAATCGAGTACAAATCAGCATGTTTGCACTAAAAATGGGGTGCAAAATGTGAGTTTAACACAAATTTGGCACCAAGTGTGATAGTAAACATGGTGCAAACAGTTTTTTATATGAAAATGGACTGTAAGTAGTGTCTGAAAATTGTTAAATCTGTTTTTAATCCCAGTGGTCCCATTTTTGTAGGAAAAGGGTGTCCCTAATAATTTGTACGTTAATTTCTTCTTTTGATTTTTAATTACAATTTGAGTACTTTGCACTCCTTTTACATGCAATCTCTGTGTATGTTCTTTTAGTCCAGAAATATAATTTACCCTACACAATATAAAGTAGTTTACCAAAGATTTTTAAATGTATTTATTTTGTATTTAACTTTTTATTGAATTATCAGTAGAACTACAACAACATTAAAGAACTGAACATATATACAAAAATATATAGTAGCTATTCTCTATCTATGAATTAACTGCATTTGCAAAAAACTTAACATATATACATGGAAGCAGTAAACATGGAAGGAATATTATTTTATTCAAGTCTTATATTGCTATCCTTATAGTTACAGGTGTTTAAGCCACTAAAGTGACATTAATCATCAGTGTTGTTTTTTTCTAGTCCATGTCACTATCACAGTAGTTTTTCTTATGATAGAGGAGCAGTAAAATAGAGTGTAAATGCAAGCTAAATACCGAATTGTGAAGACGTTGGAGAGAACTAGAGAAAATAATGTAGTAGGATTAAAAGTAAAAAAGGAAATGGGCAAAGAGAGAGTGGGGGGGGAGTAGGAGGAGCGGCCAACTTAAGGCACGAAGATGGAATCTATTTGTAGAAGGTGGATAACCCATCTTTCTCCAGGCTTGATGAAAAGTTGGGAATGTATTATGTATGCAGTGTGTCAGTCTCTCCATAACATCTATTTCCTTTGATAGTGTTCGCCAGTCGTCTAGTTTGGGGTTTTAGGAGTTAACCACATGTAGGTAATGACATATTTGGCAGCCAATATTAGGGTAAGAAGAAGTTTTAAAGTTTGTCCTCTAAAGGAGCCTTTTTGAGGTGGCGTAGCCAGTAAAATGAGCAAGAATGTTTTAGCCCCAGGAGAACTGAAGGTGTCCTCTAGGTCCTTTATCACTGCCGTCCAAAACTGCTGTATTGATGGACAGGATGAAAAGATGTGGGTGTGGTTTGCTGGAGTGTTCCCACATTTCCTCCAGCATAGTGCTCGGTTAGGATTAGTATATTTGGTACCACCTCGGGTGTCCAAAAGAATCGGTACCTACTCTTCTATGAAAATTCATGCCACATCGTGGCTGCTATTAGTCAGTGGGCCGGTAAAGCAAATCTATGCCAGAGTTGCACGCGAATGGTTTAGTTTAGCTCTTGATTCCATTTCTGGATTATATGTTCTGTCATTTCTGGGGTAGAGGTCTTGAAGGGCCTTAGTCAACTGGCTTATTAGATTTGGGACAGGAGCACCATTAACATGTGTAATTACAAGTTGCATCAGTAGAGGTATAGGTTCTTTTAAGATTGAGTATATTTTATCTTTATTAATATAAGAACGGATTTGCAGGTACTGGTAATGATCTGTAGATGGTAAATTATATTTAGAACGAAGGACCTCAAAAGGTAGAACTCCTTGGAGGTCTAAAAGTTGAAAATAAAATCATGGGCCCTGTCTGTTTCGTCTCTTCATAGAGGAATCAAGAGAGTTTAGCAGGAGGGTCTGATCATATGCTATCACTTGAAGTTGAAACTGTTGAGCAGGTGTAAGGTAGCGGGACACTATTGTCATCCAGTTTTTTATTACAGTAGTTGTACAGGAGTGAACTTTGATGTGGGTTTACTCTGTGAGGGGTTGCTCAGGAAGTAGTAATCCACATTGCGTTGGTTGTTTAGGAGAAATTCTATTGTTTCCAATAAGGGAATTTCGGTTTGGATATCCAGATACAAAATGTATGGAGGAGAGCTGCCTGTGCGAACCAAAGCATATTCAGTAAATTAACGCCTCCCCTACTTCGTGTAAGGTGTAAGGCTGAGTAACAGAATCATGGTTGTGCTCCATTCCAGATGAAGCTAGAGAAGATGAATTGCCAGGATTTAAATTAATACAGGTCTGACATGATAGGTAAAGTCTGGAGGTAGTATAGAATTTGTGGGAGTGTATTTTGTTGGATTACCTCAGTGTGGGAGAAGAAGCCCAGTTGCAGTTGTGACCACTTGGATAGATCGGTGGTGAGTGTGACGTAGGCAGCCAGCTCTGAGTGCTGTATTAATTTTTTTTTTACATATAAAATATGTGATGGGAAGGAGCACCTGACCAGGTTGGGTGACAAACTATCATCTATTTCGTCCGGCATCTTCTTCTCTGAGATCCTGCCAGTCTAGGAGAGGGGAGCAGATGGACGGAAGGTCAGAGAAGGGGAGATAGGGGAGCTAAACACGTGGCTCAAGGGCTGGTGCCAGGAAAAAGGACACAGATTTATAGGGAACTGGCAACAGTTCTGGGAGCGAAGTTCTTTAAATTTGATGGACTGCATCTGACTAGGAGGAGTCAGTGCATTGGGGCAGAAGTTTGAGCGTCTTTGCAGAATATTTAAACTAGCAAATGGGAGAGGGGTGCAGCACCCATACATCGAATGGGAAGAACACCCCTCCCCCCTCAGCTAGTGGTCAAACAGGGATTCAGCATGTTTGCAGTTCATTTGCATCACCAGGTAAGAAAAAAGGTTTGTCTCCCCATACGATGCACAGGGGTAATGCCAAACCTCACCCAACAACCAACACACCAAAATCTGGCCAATGGAAAATCATGTACACAAATGCTCACAGCCTGGGAAATAAGATCCCAGACCTGCAGGCAGTAATGTCAGAGGCTAAACTGGACATAGTAGCAATTAGTGAGACGTGGTTTACCAGTAACCACACTTGGGAGACTTCAGTACCTGGCTATGTATTGTTCAGAAGAGACCGAGGTACAAAAAGGGGGGGAGGAGTGGCCCTGTATGTCAATGAAAATATCAAAGCTACAGAAATTCAGAATACACATAAGGAGCCAGAAGAACTGTGGGTCACCCTGGAAACAGGAAATGGAACAGCCATAAGAACTGGGGTTGTCTACAGGCCTCCAGACCAGGGGGAGGACATAGACACATTACTGTTAGAAGATATACAAAACATGACAGTTAAAGGGTAGGTTCTGATAATGGGAGACTTCAACATGCCGGATACAGATTGGTCAATACCAGCAGGAACATCTGCCAGAACTAGACACATAGTGGATTCCCTGCAGGGGGAGGGCCTCAAACAACTGGTAGAACAACCCACAAGAGACAGGGCTATCCTAGATCTAGTACTGACTAACAGGAAGGGATCACAGATCTCAGGTAGAAGGTCACCTGGAGGCCAGTGACCATCACATGGTATGGTTCAGTTTGGCTACTACATCTAAATCATCCCATTCCAAGGCAAAAATATGGGACTTCAGAGGAGCTGACTTTGATAAGATGGCCAACAGAGTTAAGCTAGCCCTGGCAAATAGAAACACAGGTGAGGGGTACAGGCAAAGTGGGCAAGCATTAAGGATGCAATACTTGAAGCAACATCCCATTGTGTTAGACAGAAAAGGAAGTGCAAAAGAAGAAGGAAACCGCTTTGGTTCTCAAATACAGTAGCAGAAAAGGTCAGAGCCAAAAGGCTGGTCTTCAGGAAATATAAGGGAACACAGCGGGATGAAGATAGGGAGGCATACCAAACTGCTCTAAGGGAATCAGGGAAGGCAGTAAGGCAGGCAAAGTCCCAAACTGAGGAAACACTAGCACAAACAGTAAAAGAAGGTGACAAGACTTTCTATAGATACATTAGTGAAAGGAGAAAGTCCAGAGGGGTATTGCTAAGCTTAATGGAGAAAAGGGAGCATGTGGAGGACCCTCAAAGGCATCTATCCCAAATAGATACTTTTGCTCAGTATTTGCTGAAGAGAAGGTAGGGCAGGCCCACAGCTCAGCATCATGAACACAGGGGAGGAGGAGCACTACTCCTTTCACAAAAGAAAGGGTCCTACAAGAGCTTGATAAGTTCAGGGTGGATAAGGCAATGAGACCTGATGGCATACATCCCAGGGTACTTGAGCTAAAGGTGGAACTAGCAGAGCCATTAGCAGAACTGTTTAGTGAGTCTCTGAGCACAGGAGAGGTCCCAGAAGACTGGAGAAGGGCTCATGTGATCCCGCTCCACAAGAGTGGTAGCAGGGAGGAGGAGGTGGGGAACTACAGACCAGTCAGTCTTACCTCAGTAGTGGGCAAGATTATGGAGGTACTCCTTAAGGAAAGGATAGTGCAACACTTGGAATCCATAGGGGCACAGGATCCAAGACAGCATGGGTTTACAAAAGGAAGGTCCTGTCAAACTAATCTCATAGATTTCTTTGACTGGGTAACCAGAATGGTGGACCAAGGGGGAGCAGTTGATGTCGTCTACCTTGACTTCAGCAAAGCTTTTGACACTGTTCCACATAGAAGATTGATAAATAAGCTGGGTAGGCTCAGGTGGGTCAGAGTTGGTCAACTGGGTGGCAAACTGGTTGGCGGGCAGAAAACAGAGAGTGGTGGTAAATGGTATACAGTCAGAAGAGACGCAAGTCACAAGTGGTACCTCAGGGATCAGTCCTGGGGCCAGTCTCTTCAACATCTTCATTAGTGATCTTGCAGATGGACTGAGGGTAAGGCTTGTCTGTTTGCAGATGACACCAAGATCTGCAACAGAGTAGATGATCCAGATGGGGTGGTCAGAATGAGAAGAGATCTGGATAAACTAGCAAAATGATCAGAAGAGTGGCAACTGGGATTTAATGCAAAGAAGTGCAAAGTCATGCACATAGGAAGAGAAACCCTGAAGCCACCTATAGACTGGGAGGAGTTGCTAGCAGTCACAAAGGAAGAAAGAGACTTGGGCATCATCATCACTGATGACCTGAAATCATCAAGAGACCTCTAAAGCAGTAGGTAAGGCTAGGGGTGTTAGAGTGTATTAGTAGGGGGTATCACAAGTCGTAAGAGGAGGTAATAATACCTCTTTACAAGACACTGGTTAGGCCCCATCTGGAGTACTGCGTGCAGTATTGAGGCCACACCTTCGGCCAAGGACATTAACCAAATTGAGGCAGTCCAGAAGGGCAAATCAAAATGGTGCAGGGACTGCATCAGAAGACATATGAGGACAGATTAACAGAGCTCAATATGTATACCCTTGAGCAAGGAGGGAGAGAGGTGATATGATTGAGGCATTCAAACACCTTAAGGGCATTAACAAGGTGAAAGAGTCTAACATGTTTAAATATAAGAAAAATAGCAGGACAAGAGGACACAGCATGAGATTAGAGGGGGGCAGATTAAGGGGGAATGTGAGGAAATTCTTTTTCACAGAAAGGGTGGTGGATGCATGGAATGGCTTACCACAAGAAGTGGTGGCTGTGAATGCAGTGCAGGGCTTCAAACAGGCATGGGATAGGCATAAGGAGCAATACAAATGACTATGAATAGATAGGCCACTGACAGAGCAAAGACCGATGGCACATTTATAAGGTAGAAAAAGAAATGGGTAGACTGGATGGGCCTTGCAGTCCTTATCTGCCGTCAACTTCTATGTTTCTAAGGTCAGTTTGAGGAAAAGGCTGTCTTACTGGAACTGACACATCAAGACCCCCAAGGATAGTTCAGTGGACAGGAGGTGGTTTGAATCTGCAACTATTTAAAATGCAATTCCTTTGTTCAATTTTCTTTGAAGGAAGAAACCAAAGTATCCACTTTATAATGCCCTCAGGGAGATCCTTTGACTTGCATAGTTGCCAGGAAGGACTTGTGGGGAAGGGTGTCGGAGAGAGAGTCCAGAATGGACATTGAAGAGGTTTGATGTCTGAGCCAGGGAGGACCAGATGAATTTGGAAGGTCCAATATACATTTCCCGGGGAACCCTTGAATTACGTCAGAGAGACCTTTGAAGTGTAGATTCCAAGGTCCAGACAGGGTTAAAGAGGCAAATACACTTTTGCTTTGAATACAATGACTTAGATCAACGAAACTTTCGAGATGTACGTGTAGCAGAGCACAAACCAGTTCTGACCAGTTAACCTGAGGAGAGGAAAATTGAGTATGTCACTTATCATTTTTTTTAAATCTTGTTGGGACATCCTGTTCTTTAAAATATAACTTTTAATACTCCAAGGTGGAGTTTAATGACATCATGAGAAGGCCGTCTCAGAACTGTTTTAATTGCTGAAAGAACCTTGACAGAGACATAAGACAATATTCCTGACTGAGAGAAGAGAGACCCTCAAAGCACTGAAAGAAAGTAAGCATTAGATTAGACCAGTCTAAATGTATGTATTGTAGAAACTTTACTTTTTCCTGTTTGTTTTAAGGCTGTATGTGTTGGGATATATATTTTGTTCTGTAATTATTGTTCTGTTTTGGTATTTTTACAACGGAACTGTCTGGAGTGCTTTGACATTTCTTTTTATTTAAGTGGAGCTTTTAAAGGTTATAAGTAACACTGTGTATGGGCTTATTGTATACCACACTGGGAAATGGATAGAGTTTTCGAAAGTCTTGCATAGAGTTCTAAGGGTTCATTTGAAAGACCTGGTTGGGTGCCCGTTGGCAAAGATATCTGACCCCCGAAGACAGAATTATCTGAGCCTGATAATTGGGTATACTAACAAGAGGTTATCAGTTTGAATCCCTCCAGAGCTTGAGATTAAGGTGACTTGAACCCACAAAACAGACAAGAGGGCTACCTTGTTCTGTTCCCTGTACACAAATCATGCGCTCAGAGGTTGACAGTTTGGGAGTAGAGGGCTGACCGGCTGAGCGAGTTTGTGACAGTGATCTGTTGGGTTAACGGTTCATAGTTCAAAAGGTCTAAATGGTCAAGGTTTTTTGTTAATTTACTTGCTAAATATCTTATTGCTCCTTTATGCCATTTAAAAAGGAAAGATGTTTTTCGGGACAGAGGTGAAGTATAATTATAGAGCAGTACCTCAGTATTTTGTGTGTTAAACTTATAACCAGCGAGCTCACCAAACCATCCAAGAAGTTTCCACAATGCTGGTATGGAGTCACCTCAGGATGTAAGGGTCAGGAGAATGTCATCCAGAAAGAAAGTTTATTATCCTCCCCCAATGGGATACCGGTGATTTTTGTATCGCTCCGTATTGCAGCTGCCAGGAGCTCCAAGTACAAGGCAAAAAGAAGAGGGAACAAAGAGCATCCCTGGCGCATACCTGTCCATAAAGCAAAAGGAGGTATAAGGGATCCATTAATCTTAGGCTTGTGGAAACGATACCTTGGAGCATTGAGACTATTTGGGTGGGGATACCAAAGGTGGGCAGGGTGTTCCATGGAAATGTCCGGTTCACCCTGTCAAAAGCCTTCTCTGCATCTAGACTGAGAAGGGCTAGAGGTATTTGTCTGGATGTGATGTGCTCAAGCAACAGCAGCGTGTGGCGGACACTATCATATGCCTGACGGGTTCTAATAAATCCCACCTGGTCTTTGTCGGCTAGTTTGGGCATAAGAGACTCCAGTCGCTTGGCTCAAACTGCCATAAAAAGGTTATAGTTGCAATTTAAAATGGAGATAGGGCAGTATGAGGTAGGATGCTGAGGGTCCTTATCAGGTTTTAGGATAGCCAAGATGGTTGTTTAGTTCTGGGTGGGGGGAGGGATATCTTCCATTTGTGCCTCTTGGAATGTCTGCAGTAGTGGAGGGAGTAAGACGTCCTGACATTTTTTATAAAATTCCGCCGGATATCCATCGGGGCCTAGGCATTTCTGGGCTTTAGTTTTTCTTAGGACTGCTGTCACTTCCACCAGTGAGATTGGGAGGAGTAACTTCTCAGCATCTATTACAGATATTTTGGGGAGGGAAAGATGGTTAAAGAATGAATTTGGCAGAGTGCAATCCATCTGAGGAATAGAGTGTGTGAAAATATTGTGACATGCTATTACAGATATCTTGTAAGTGTCCCATATAGGCATGCGTCTGCGAATTATATAGTTGCAAAATGCACACTTGCGTTTTTCACTCTCAAAGTCATTGTGCCAAGGTTTCTGCACCCCGAGAGCCTCCTTTATAGCTTGACTGTTTTAAATATTGCAAAACTTGCTCGGTGCAGGCATCTAAGAGTTTTTGAAGTTCTTGTTTTACTTGAGCTAATTGTAGCCCCGAAACATCCCCTTGTTGTATGAAAATCTGTAGGGTTTGAAAGGGCTGTTGGAGTTCTAAATATTTTGCGTTGTGTTTTTTAGTTTGAGTGGATGAGCAGGCTATCAGTTCACCACATAGAACTGTTTAAAGTATATCCCATAAAATGGGGGAGATGCATCTTTAGTGGTGTTGTCTGCAAGAATTTGGGGGATATGGTCTTTTAGTTGTTGCACAAAGGCAGGGTCTTTTAATATAGATAAATTTAATTTCCAGGAGTTAGAATGTTGCAGTTTTCTTAGGGACAATTTGGCAAAGACTGGGGAATGGTCAGAAAGTAGTACCCATTTAGATATCTTGGACAGAATCCAGATGTTCAGCTGTAGTGAAAAGATAATCTAAACGACCTCGGGGCATAGTGTGCATACTGTCAAATCATGGAGAATGTATGCCACCAAATATCAATTGGTCCTAGATGGGGGAAGAGTACTTCACAGGTATTTTTGTATTGACGTTATTCGAAAATTCTTAGGGCCAGTGGAGTCTGTGGTAGGATTCAATGTAACGTTAAGGTCTCCACCCAGAACAAGTTGCCCTTGTAACATAGGGAGACGTTTATTAAAAAAAGGATTGTGCTGTCTGCTTGGTGGATCCTGGCAAAAAATATACATTCGTTATTGCATGAGGGGCATGGTATAACATTCCCATGAGAATGACGTAATGACTATCTGGGTTTATTACTTGGTTCTGAAGTCGAAAAGGAGCTCCCTGTTGGATTAAAGTGATCACTCCTTTCCAGTGCCTGGATTTGTGGGGGGAGCCTATGGCTATTGAGAAGCCCAAATTCTGAAATTTTTCATGCTCTGTTTTGGAAAGATGCGTTTCCTGGAGTTTATTAATTTCCGTCCGTTCTTTTCGTAAATATTGGAGTAGTCTTGATCTTTTTATGAAGCTGTTGATATAATTTACATTGAAGGTAAGTATCCTTGTAGTATTAGCCATTTGTTTGTAATTAGAAGGGGTCAATGTAGCAGTTGGCCCCTCCTACCTAGAGGAAGGAGGGTGTGTTTTTAGAATGGAAGTATAGTAGGGAAGATAAAGTTTAGTGAATAAGATTCGGCATGGGAGTGAGAGCCACAGGGGAATGGGAGTGTAGAGGGGGAGGTGAAATATAGTGAGTAAATTTCAGTAAAGGAGTGAGAACCACAAAGGAATAGGAGTATAGTAGTGTACATAAAGTATAGACGAGGACTCGATATGGAAGTGAGAAATAAAGGGAAGGATATCCTTCATCAAGCATGTCAGTAAAATACCTTGTGATATACATTGATCTGTTCTGGTATTTAAAAAGTTTAATGTCAAACAGAAATTCTAACCAGTTGCCAACAAGGCAACATGCAACTTTCTAACACAATTTAAACAGAAGAGGGGAAAAACCTTGAGTACTTCTAATAAGGAAATTACTCTTCTTTAGGAAACGGTGAGATAATTCCTGGAGGGAAGTTCGCTAACCAAAGTGAAGCGAGCCCTTGTGACGGATAATACTGTCACTAGTATGGGAAATGAAGGGTGTTAGATGGTATGTTGCACCTCTAGTTGGTGTAAACAATCACAAAATAAGTACTCACAGAGGGATACCGGCCCCCCATAAGACGTGTCAGATCTATAGCCTTACATTGTGTTTATGAGCTGGTCTGCAGGGAATAATGTAGGCCACTGACCTCCGTTGAGGTACAGTCTTTAGTCTCTGGCACTGTGTTATGCAGTACTGTGTGAAGCATTATCCACAGAGATGATACCTGTAAAGGCAGGGATATTATCTAAGAATTAAATTACTCTCTGGGATGTGGAGATGCATGATCCCTTAAGTGTTGATTTAACTCTTAGAACATAAATTGGCTAAGGGTAGATAAGAATAATTGTGTTATGATTAATGTCTCTCCCCTTTTTCCCATTGGGAGACCGTGCCGTAATTTGCCATTATAAAGGAGCGTTTATAACGGCAAACACGCACTCAGTTTCCCTCGGTCTGCTTATGTGCCCGCCACAGTTTGTCCCTTCACGCCGCTTCCTTCTTCAGAGAAACTCAGCCGACACACCAGAGGACCTTGGCGGTGAGTGATTTCTTTTAAAAAAAAAAAAAGTAATTTTCTTCCACATAGAGTGAGCAAACAAAACAGGTAAAAACTTAAAAATCTGCCAGGTTAAAATAAACAACAAAAAAACGAACCAGAGCGTGGCAGCACTGCAACATGTGGGGGAACATCTTGTATTTTATATAATTGTTGTGGCGAAAAAGGGGAGACCCAGCAATTACATAAAATAAAATATGGGGTGCTGTGTGTAAACTTGAAGTTTACACACACACCCTCAGGGTTATATGCCTTTCATAAACCCCTCGATCTTCGCTCTCGAGGTTTGTGTAGTATCTAACCCCTCAGGTGTGTGTAAACTTCTTGTTACACACAGCACCCCATACTTTATTCTATTTATACAAAGTTTTTGCTGTTCCGTTAGATTTGGTTATCCATTCTTCCCAACACATACCTTCAGCATCATCATATGGTATTTCTCGCATAGAACAGTCTCAGGAAGCAAGCAAGATGTAGGGATTATTAAAACCCCCTGTTAAGACTGAGGGATTGTTCACCAAAAGTCCACGTCTAAGAGGAGGTCTAATTTAAGGGGCTTGGCATGCCATAGCCTTTCCAATAGGAACCCATTTCATTTTGACAAAGCTGATTCATAGGGTGTTGGGACCCAATATTTTAGGCATATAGTCTGTATCGAATCAGCCAGCACCTTTAGGTTGTATGTGCTCAGTTCTTCTAAACCATTAGTGACTTCAGCAAAGGGGAGTCTCTACCTGTAGTAGAATTTGGGGGTCCCAAATTTAAGTCAGAAACCAGAATTATTCTCCTAAGGTTTTCAGGGGAGAAAAAGCTAAATGAGATCCTAACACATCTTCGGGGGAGAGAGAGAGAGGGCGTAGTCAATTAAAAGATTAGATTAAGTCTCCCTCTATTGGATGATGATAGGCAAAGTCTCTCTTTTCAAGATTACCTTAGTAGAGAAGGCGCCACGTTATATTTTAAGATTTAGGGGTCTCAGTATCGCGAGGTTATTTGGCTGTTTATCCTAAGAAGTAGTCACTCATCGAGGACTGATGACACTGTGCTTCAGTGTATCTTAGTCATAAGACAACCTCAGATAATGTCTGTCTGGTTTCCTAGTTGATGAAGAATTGACCTGAGCATAAAGGCATCCGATCCGTAGTACTGGGGTCGGGGGGGATTGTAGAAGTACTTTTGTTCTTGGATTTCTGTGGTAAACTGTATTAGTCTATTCTATTTTTGGTTTTTTGTTTGTTTTTTCCCTCCTTTTCTCCTCCTTTCTGTCCCTTTTTATTGCTGTGTATGTTGTCAACAACTGCTGAGGTGAGTGTGTTCTGGGGGAGAGCTGAATTTCCGAAGAGGCACAGTGTTTCATTTGCTCTGGGTTTCTTGCTCTTCTTCCCTTGTCCAACATCATCGTGTTAAACAGAAAGGGGTTGTTAACTGCATTGTACAAGCTTCTTGTATTAATCTTCTACTCGTTCGACTAGGAGTGCTTTTCTATTTTCTTCCCATCTTACAGACACTGGTGAGACTTTTTGTAGTTTGAAGAGTTAGACTCTTCGTGGTATAGCATAGTGAGTTCCTAGACAGTGTAAATGACCTACAAATAGAGCTGCGGTGAGAGTCATCAGGCAGTATCGCCCGAGGCATAAGATTTTATATAGGTTTGTGATATTCAAAGTTATAATGAACAGTCCGTCTCCAGATTAGGGGGTACACTCTACCCGACCTCCACGACCGTATTGAAAGCTTCTCTAATTACTGAGGTGGTCTCTTAGAAGCGTTTTGGTTAAGCTAAATTGCATGGTTACTAATGCGGTGGAAGCAACCTTTTTCAAGTCAAATCAAATCTTTATTTATCCAGGTGATCATCATTGAGCAAGCTCATTTACAAGATGGACCTGCTGTTGTCCAAGACAGTTACACATACATAGATTGAGAATACAAAGTACATCATGTGCAAAGAGTTACAAACAAATTTACAGAAAAGTGGTTGGTGCACGATATACATTCCAGGCGTTCTTTTAGGAACATACATGCATCACTCAACTTTGCTGTGGTATATACAGTCTCCATGTATGCAGAAGTTGAGGTGGTATGTTTAGTCAAGTAAGGTTACGGTCTTTAATTCAAACAGTTAACTTTGGGTAGAAGTTTATTCCTGCCCCTCAGTTCGGGCTCTTACACCACCGATCACAGTTCATGCGGCTGTCTGGGAGATTACTGGGCCCAGTGTTATCGCTTCTACTGTAACTCTATAGATTTATGCAGTCTCCTATCGATGGGGGACTGCTGAAGAAATCTAACATAGTCTGCACATTTAGCTGCTGGTGTGCTTATTCCCTCGTCTTGTTAAGCTGTCTAAAGAGTGATCTGCACTTGGGGCCATTAGAGCTTTTTTTTTTTTTTTAATATGGGAAACTGGAGTCAGTGACTGGAGGGGAATAGCAGCTTCTTTATACTGTGCAGCTACTGAGATGGAGGAAAGGGCTGCTTATGCGGCTAGCCACTTTTTGTTTTTGTCATAAATTAGAGAGAGCATTCAGCTGGCCCGGTGGCGCTGGACGCCTTACCCCGCATCACTCCGGCGACCCTGGTTTGGGGACGAGTTCGGGGGGGGGAGGGTGGAGCTGGATTGAGCTGCCGACAGGCAGGCCTCTCTTTCTGGGAGGGGATGCGTACCCTCGCCAATGGTGACTCTTTAGTGGAGGCTAGGAGTGGCACGGGCTTAGAGGGGGCCGGGCGTTAGGCCATGGGGTGGGGGAAAGGAGTCGTCACTGGGGCCATAGGGTGCATGCATGCCTCCACGCGCATGCACTCCTACTCCTGGGTGATAACCTGAAGCAGAAAACACCGGCGGCAGCAGGATGATGACCGACTCCCCACAGGCTCCGCTCCCGGGACGGGTATAAGGTAGGCACCGGCTATTCCGGGGGACGGGGTGGTGGGGTCGGTTGGAATGGGGCTGCCGACTGGAAGAGCAGAAATAGAAATAATAAAAAAGGAAAAAAGAGAGAAAGAGTATTCAGAAGAGTTATTTTTCTACCTCCGATCAGCTTCTTCGGTTGACAGGGAGCATAGGAGCAGCTCCAGCGTTGTTAGGGCTAAATTTCCAGAGCATGCACTGACCACTTTTAAGGTAAGCCCTGGTGCTGCAGGGGAGTGAGATATGCTAAAATCTGATGTGGAAATTAATGGGCGGTGGGGTGGTCGTTTGTTCAAAAGTACGGTAATTCCATTGTTACAATGAAAAAAAACTCACTGGCCACCTAATTCTTTAAGGAGATAGTATATACAAATGGGGGGATGCAAATCTTATTTAAGCAGGCACTACCTAGTAAAAAGATTCCGGTAGGGGGAGCCCAGAGCTAGTCCGATATCACCCAGTTACCCTAATTGACAATAAATAGAATTGTGCAACAATTGCACTGTACATAACCAGCTCATGGTGTAGGGGTGCATTGAAAGCTTTATAAGAGCTACTTAATGTGCTGAAGTGCAGAACAGCGAATGTGTTCTTTTTTTGGCTGCTGTCGAAGAAGAATGCCAGACCTCTTAGGAAAGGGTTTGTGTGTCTGCAACTGGCGTTGATCTGCGTGGAAGTGGAACATCAGTTTTCCCTGCCCATAGTTCCTTTGTGGCTTCTTCTGGGGTGGAAAAAATGCGCAGGTCATCCGGGAACATCACTACAAAACGGGCGGGGTATGGAATCTGGAACTTCAACTGTTGAGCCCAGAGAATTGTCAGGATCAGAGCGCAGGCCTGTCTTCTCGCTGACAATGCTAGTGAGTATCATTGTCATTGTAGATTCTTTTCCCTTTGTAATTAATCAGCTTCATTCTCCATGTCTGTAGGAGAAGATCCTGTTTTTTAGTGAAGTTTAGTAAGTGTAAGACAATAAATCGGGGTCGATCCTCTGGGTGTTTGGGTTAAACAACAATGATCTGTAGGCCCGCTCTATGTCTAGGGGAAGGGCTGGATTGAGCTGTAGAATTTCATGTTAAAAAAAAAAAAAAAGGAATCCATAAATGCAGGCATGTCCCAGCCATCTTCACCCTACGGAACACACCATTAATGCGAAGGTTGTTGTGTCGGCATCTGTTTTCCAAGTCATCACATTTGGCTTGGAGTTGTTTGTTTTCTTCAATGAAGTGGAGCATTAGGCACTCTAGATGATCCGTATGAGAGTCAGTGTTCATGGCTTGCATCTCCAGATCTGCGAATCTGGTTTTGACTTTTGTTAGGTTTTCTTTTAGTGCTGCACATTGTGTGTGGATTTCTGCTCTTAAGTCTCTTCGCTCACTTAGTATAATTGCATTTGTGGATTGTACTGTGGATTACTGAGAGGTAGGCCTCTGCTCCTCTCTGGTATCTTGGTCGGTTGGTTCCATAATTGGTGTGGACGATCAGCTTCAATCTGCTGTTGTTTCTACCATCGGCATCTTTTTACGTCTGCCCATCGGAAGTGCACCACTCCTCCATCTGTTTAGTTGTTTTTATTTAATCTGAAGATCACTTATTTAGAGGAGTTTGCTGGAACGGGAGCCAGAGCTGAAATCTCAAGCGTCCATTTCTTTTGGTGACGTCACCAGACGTCCTTTAAATGTATTTAGTACGCGGCTAGTCAGCCCAACCAAGCCCATGTTTGGATGTTTTGTATGTAGATTGTTTACAGTTATAAGCATGCGGACAGAACTGCCATGTAGCAGGTTTATTGCCAGACCTGAATTTAAGCAACAATACTTGAACATTTGGTCTTTTCCAGGCGATTAATGCCCAGCTTGGAAGTATTCGCTGAGAGACAATAACCCTAACTGGGTGTTGAGTTAAACAAAATGCCCGGTTATGAGGATGTTTTCCAATTATGTGTCTTAATTTTGACTTATTTTTGTTTGTTTGTTTTTTTAAGTTTAAACTTAACAGCTTGTGCTTGTGGTCCTCTGAGCGGCACTGGGGATTTGTATGAGAATAATTTGTGGTACAGTAGCCAATCAAGAACTGTATAGTAACTATTACATTTCTAACTGGTTCAGACAGCCACTGCAACCAGCATAATACTGAACATCTCACTGAAGATTACTGCAGTGAACTCACTAACAATTATAGTGACTGTCCCAAGTTGACACCCGCAGTGGTGGCCAAGGAGGATGTAGGGGTCTTCCATTATGGAGACCTTGGGGGGAGAGGGAGGCAGAGGACCCTAGAGGAGGAGGAGGAAGCAACTCCTGGTGGGGGACTCTTATCGTTAGGGGGGGTAGACTTGGGGGAAGAAGGGGAGGGAGTGAGGGAGGTCAAGTGCCTACCCGGCGTCAAGGCTCAGAGAGATGGCAAGTTCATCCTAAGCATTGCTGGGGCAGCAGGGTGGGAGGGTGAGCTAGATGCGATTGTCCACCTGGGGACAAATGACCTGGCCAGGGATGAGGTTAGGGTAGTGCAGGAGGAGTTCTGGGAGGTGGGGAAGGGTCTTAGACAGGTAGCATGCTCAGTGACCTTTTCAGAGACATTACCTGTCTGGGAGTGCAGGGTACTCTGCACCAGGAGCTTCACCGTATGGTTGAAGGGCTAGTACAGAGCAGAGAGGTTCAGCTTCATTGGGAACTGGGGTCCCACCTGGAGGGTTGTAGCCCTATAGAGGAGAGATGGCCTGCATCTATCGGGGGGAGGAATCATGATACTCAGTGAACGGTTTAAATGCTTCATTGGCAAGCATTTAAAGTAGCTGAGGGGGAGGCAGAAGAAAGCAGGGAGAATCAAACTGCCCCCCCAACAGGATGAAGCATTCAGCAGGGAGAACTCTAAGGCTGGGAAATCACCAAAGGTACCTAAAACCAGACAGGGTAGAATGGCAGAAAAAGGAGGCATGGGATTAAAGACAGGAGGGGTAAAGAGAGAAGGCATGAGGATAAAAGTGGAGCTGTCTGGAGGGGAGGTAGCAGAATTTGGAAGCCCATGTGCATGAATGCTCGCAGTCTGGGAAATAAAATCCCAGACCTAGTGGTCTTGATGGCAGAAGCTGACCTTAACGTTGTCGCTATTACCGAGACATGGTACAATGGGAAACATGATTGGAATATAGCCATACCAGGTTATACTCTATTCAGGAGGGACAGGGTGGGTAAATGGGGGAGGAGGAGTGGCTCTTTATGTGAGGGAGGGCATAAAAGCAACTGAGGTACAGGGAATACAGGGAAGGGTGGAGATGGGTAAACTGTGCCCCTGGAACTGCTCTTGGCTTCCATAAGGTGTTTATGTTGTTATGTTAATACTGTATAATCTATGCCTTACCACGCTCATACACTGTGTTGAATCTGTAACATTACTGCTCTTATCTCCCACAAAGTGTTTATTTTTGTTATGTTAATACTGTATAATCTACGCCTTACCATATTTTGTATGCTGTGTTGAATCTGTATCCTCACATGAACTGTAACATGTCTAATTTGTACAATGTCGTTGTATGTACTTAAATCTATTATTCCTGTACTCTCCCGGGTCGTACCTGAAAATAGGCAATTGTCTTGTCTAGTGTACCTATCTGGTTAACAAAAGCTAAATAAATAAATAATAGAACCGCTGTTTGCACCGGCATGATCTACAGACCTCACGGGTAAGAGTTAGACAGGGTTCTGGTGGAAGCTATCCATAAGATGGCAACTAAAGCAGAGGTGCTGCTGGTGAAAGACTTAGTAGTAGTAAAAAGTTTTATTTCTGACATCAGAAACAGGATAACCCAATTTAGCCGAAGCTAATTTAACAGTGTGGTCCTACTTAACAAAAATATCTGTTGCACACTAAAAAGTACTATAACATACATATAAGTAAATTCATACAAAACCAAATAGCAAATATACAAATAAATATATATCACTCAGGTACAACAGCTTTTTGAAGAAAGATGATTGGAGCATCCCGGCTGCAGCCTCAGCCAAGAGCAGGGACATCCTGGGTTCCCTGCATAGGGCGTGCCTCAGGCAGCTAGTGGTAGAGCCCCACCTGTGAGGGGTGATACTGGACCTGGCACTTACCAACGGGGACTGTGTTGCAGATGTCATGGTGGGTGGCCACCTGGGGTCCAGTGATCACCATACAACGTAGTTCAATATGAGAACAGTGGCAGAGTCAAACCACACAAAAAGCGAGGGTCCTGGACTTCAGGAGGGCTGACTTTGCAAAGCTGGGGAAATGTCCTGGTTGGGGAGGGGGGCAGGACTGGGGGGTGTAGAGGAAAAGTGGGCGAATCTAAAAGGAGTTATAGTGAAGGCAACAAACCTTGCACTAGGCAATTGAAAACAAGAGAAAAAAAAGACCACTGTGGTTCTCAAAGGAAGTGGCGGGGAAGGTAAGAGTGAAAGGGTTAGCATTCAGGAGGTGCAAGGAGATACAAAGGGAGGAGGACAAGGAAGTGTATTTGGAAAAGCACAGGGAGGCAGGGAAAGCAGTCAGGAGTGCAAAGGTGCAAACAGGAAAAAGTAGCCCAGGCATTAAGGAAAGGGGACAAGACATTTTTGAGGTACACTGGTGAAAGGAGAAAGACTGGGGTGGGATTGTAAGGCTAAAAAGGGAGTGTGCGGAGGGGGACCTGGAAAAAGCAGTGATCCTGAAAAGATATTTTACGAACATACGAATGTGCCAGCAGAAACAGACCACCTGGTCTGTCTTAAGTCTGCTTGAGTGTGCAGCCAATACCCCTAGTTTGCAGCTGCCCCAACCCCCCTCCCTTTTGTCATCCCACTGCCACCCCCCACCCTCACTCTCCCCTGTTCCTGCCCTTTTGAAGCTGTTCACAGATTTACATGATACCACCCATTCTGGTAGGGCGTTCCATTTTGCTACCACCCTGCCTGTGAAATAGTGTCTCCTCATTTCCTTCCTAAATCTTCCTCCCTCCATTCTTAGCCCGTGCCCTCTGGTGACCCTCCCCCTCCTTAACTTAAAGACCCCATCTGCCCCATCCTTATTGATTCCCCTCAGATACTTGAATGTCTCTATCATGTCCCCACTGTCTCTTCTATCCTCCAGGGTGTACATATTGAGGTCTCCCAGCCTGCTGTCATAGTCTCTCCCTTCCATTCCACATATCATCTTTGTTGCCCTCCTCTGCACCATGAATAGTGTTAAGAGTGTGCTCCATGCTCTGAGCACAGCCAGTGATCACAGGAGCACATTTTCTTTGAAAAATATTCAGTTATCTGTGCTCCTCTTGCTTTTCTGGAGCAACAGTTAAGGGCAAGAGTTCTTGGCAGTGGGACAATGGTGGAGGGAGTCCAGTAGGGGCACTGGGATACAAATCAGGATATTTTTATGAACTAGATGGAGTTCAAAGTTAGATCGGCAAATAACTGGGTGAGTAGGCAGCTGCTACATTAATAGCTGGGCCGACAGGGATCAAGTGTGTCGGTAGTTAGCAAGTTGGTGTTCATTTTGACATGCTGGCAAGGAACAAGCGTACTGGCAGCCAGGACAGGTTAGTGAGTGAGCTGGCAGGCGGGCAGGGAAAGAGCATGAACATAGCTGGCAGACTAATGTGGTTTAGAGCGAGTTTACATGTGGGTGGCAAAAGTGTGGAAGAATGACACAGAGAAAATTAGTGCATCGACCACAGGTGAATTTAAAAGTAGGTGAACGAGCAAAGAAGGAAAGATAATATGTAGGATAGTATATGGTAGCCAATACACAACACCCTATTCTTACACTGAATGGTTACTATGATGTCAGGGACCTCAAGAGCGAAGCCAGCGGGGGTCCCTTTGGTGTCATAGTAACAGAGTGATGTGTTTTTGGGCTGTCGTACACTATTCTATATAGTGCATGGTCCCAAAACATCATAATTGTTTACTTTTCCTTGTTCAGGCAGTTAGTATCTTGCCATCGACGACCTGCACTTCTTGGCCATCCGTCCACCAGCCAGCTTGTGCACACAATGCTTCAACCATCACTAGTCCTATCAACAACGCTGATGGGGTCGCTTGCATTGTGATGTCCATGCTAACGAAGAACAAAGTCGTTTTGAATTAAGTTTGTCACTAGTGGAGCAAAATGACTTTTTACAGTGTGTGGATCTCCATACACAATCACATCCCACCATACACTATCTATTTTAAAGTCCATAGGCAAAAGGAAACAGAAGGAAATAGTTGAAACAGGGATAGTGAAACTGTGGCCAGAGGAAGATGAAAGAATGAAAACAAAGATGAGGCAGAAAGACCAGAATAAAAGGCAAAACAGGATGGAAAGAACAAAAATCACAGAGGGATAAAAAATTAAAATTGAAGGCAAGTCACTGAGACTCGTAAGCCAGAAGAAGTAGCAAGACAGCAAGACCAACAATCATGGTGTCCTGCATGTATCCAGGGAAGCCTTATGGGTAATTCCATTTTTTGTTAGAAAGTTGACTATTTTCAACAGGTTGTCTTTGGAATATTAAAAAAAAGAAAAATACCACATTTTGTTTTATACTTTGAGTTGTAGACCACCAGAAGTTTGAATGATCTGTAATTGATGTATGATTTTGTTGGAAATTGTTATGGTGAAACTAAAGACTAGTCCGGGATATGGAAGCTAAATTGCTCCGTTTTCCTAAATGTACACAACACACATATGTGGACACAATTCTCCTGTGAACTGTTTCTAAATTTACCTTAAAAATACAAGAATACTTGCAAATATCGGAGCCTTGCCAGTGGAGTCACTACTGAATGTAGTCAGCACATGGGATAAAGTGGTGCAAGGCTTCAAGATCTAAATTAATCCCTGTATTTTACAGGCAGATGTACAGTAGCAGTCTATGTAAAATTGTTTTAGATCGAGAGATGAACTGGGTACATGGGAAAACAAAGCAATTCAGGAAAAATTTCCCAACAGTTATAGGGAGGGGAAATATTAAACCGATATGGGAGCCCAAGTGGTGTGGTCTGGAACAAGTGGCTGTGGACTATGAGCCAGAGGGTAAAGAAATCAATGGCATGTGTATGTCTGACTGTGGGTGGACACGGTGCTTGGAGATTCGATGTATAGTGGTGATTGGGTGGGTGCATTTTCAACACTTGATGGCATCAGCAACACACACTACGAAGTCATACTGTGATGTGCTCAGATCTCAATAACAACTAGGAAGCGGGCAGCAAAATTATTATTGCATATGAATTACTCAGACCCTTTATTACAAACAAAAAATAATGAACTAGCAAATTTAAAAGAAGATGGCTAGGAGCACAGCCAAGGTGTAAAGGAGCACGTATTTTAGGGTGCAATTTATAGATTCTGTGCACCTCTATTTTGGAGGAGCACACCATGCTAAATCCTTAACACCATTCCTGCTCTGCACCCCCTCCAGCAGCCTAATATCATGCTTTAGGTATGGCCTCCAAAACTGCACACAATTTAAGTGCGGCCTTACCAGTGATCTGTAGAGGGGCAAGATCACCTCACTTCGTCTGGACGAAAAACCCCTCGCTATGCACCCCAGCATTTTGTTCACTTTTACAGCCACTCTCCTGCACTGGGCACTGTTGTTCATGGCCCCCGTTATCATTACTCCAAGGTCTTTCTCCTCCCCAGTGATCCCCAGCTTAACTCCCCCCCCAGCCAATATTCTGTCCTTGGGTTCTTCACCCCAAAGTGCATAATCTTACACTTCTTTGCATTGAACCCCAGCTGCCACCTCTCTGACCACTCCTACCTTGCTTAGGTCCCCCTGCAGCTGCTTCCACCCCTCCTCTCCATCCACCACTGCTCCAATTTTGGTGTCATCAGCAAACCGACTTAACCTTGCTCACCACCCCATGTCCAATGTCTGATACGAAGAGCCCAAACAATACTGGCCCCAACACAGAGCCCTGTGGCACCTCACTTGTCACCGGCCTTGGAGTTGAGAGCTCCCCTCTCACCACCACCCGTTGCAGCTTCCCACTCAGCCAGCTTGTAATCCAGTTCATCATTTTTGCCCCTACTCCTACACCAGTTAGCTTCCCCCCAAGCCACCCATGAGGCACCGAATCGAAAGCCTTACTGAAGTCCAAGTAAAGAACATCCACCACATGACCCTTATCCAGTTCACTTGTCACCCAGTCATAATATTGTATCAGGTTGGTTTGACAAGACTTCCCTAAAACAAACCCATGCTGCCTCACATCCTGGAGGCCATTGTCCTCCAGGTACGACACCAGTCTTTCCTTTAGTATCGTTTCCATGAGTTTGCACACTATGGATGTGAGACTTACCGGACGATAATTACCCGGTTCATCCCTTTGCCCACTGTTGTGTAATGGCACATGTGCCATCCTCCAGTCCAGTGGCACACATCCTGACTCCAGTGAGGTGCTGTACAGATCCACCAGCGGCTTCGCCAACACCTCCGCCATCTCCCTCAGCACCCTGGGGTGGATACCATCCGGCCCTGGTGCCTTGTCTACCTTTCAGTGTCCTCAGTCTCTCAAGGACTCTACTTGCCTCAATTCTTCCATCTCTTGCCTCCTTTCCACCTGTCCCCACCCTCCCAGCCTATGTTAGTGGTCCCCCCCTTTTCTTCCGTGAACACGGAACAAAAGTATTCATTCAGTGATTCTGCGTGCTCCTCCCCCCTTTTCTGTCCACTTCCCAACTCTTTTTATCCTCACAATTGTCTCCTTGCACTTTCTTTTCTCCCTGATGTATCTGAAAATTCCCTGTGCTTATCTCAGCTCCCTCTGGGCCTTGGCTCCTCTTACTTTTCTGCACCATCTTGCATATTCTCCCTGTCCACTTCCTTCCCTGTACTCCTAAACTTCTGGTGAGCCACTCATTTTTCCCTCACCACCTCCACAACCTCGCTGTTCAACCAGAATGGTTTTCTTGCTCTGCTTCTCTTACTCTGTGCCTTGGTGCAGGCTTCTATTGCCTCTGTAACTCCCCGTTTAATAATATCCCTTTTCAGCTCCACGTCCATCTCACGCCTTATGCCCTCCAGTTTCTCATTCAGTACTTCCTGCTTCCTCCCAAAGTTCACCCCCCTGAAGTTTACCACCCAAGTAACTGATTTCTCTGGCTCCCCACACATCGTGATATTAGACCACACCGTTTGGTGATCGCTGTCAGATAGTGGGTCCTCTACCTTTATTTCCCTCACTGCCTCCCCATTCGACAATACCAGATCTAAAGTGTTCTTTAGCCTAGTAGGTACAGTAACCAACTGTGTCAGGAGACCATCCTGGATCACATCCAGGAGCACTTGCCCCCTAGCACTGGAGGTGACCGGAATACTCCAGTCAACCTCCCCGGCAAGTTGAAATCCCCCACGATGACCACCTTCCCTTTTCTACATACCTTTTTGATTTGTCCCGCTAGCTCCCTGTCAAGCTTCTCAGACTGGGATGGTGGCCTGTGTACCACCCCAAACCTTAGTTTCCTACCGCTTGAGTCTAGGAGCTGCAGCCAGATTGCCTCTGTTCTCCTTTCTTCTCCCTCATCCCTTGTGCATCTGATCCCGTCCCTCACATAGACTGCCACCCTGACCCACCCTCTCCTTACGGTCTTTCCTGTATAATTTGTATCCTGGGATTGCCAGATCCCAGTCCTGGTGCTCAGTTGCCCACATTTCTGTGACAGCTGCAATATCCACCCTCCACACTGCTGAGTGCCTGTAGCTAAGTGGATTTGTTTCCTAGGCTTCTTGCATTCAGTGAAACCACCCTCCATAATGCCCCCTTCCCTTCACTAGCCTCCATTTCGTCCCTTCTACTCCCTCCTTTTTTGGCCTCCCTGAGTCCTTCCCTGCTAGCCTGGGGGTAGGCTGTGACTCCACTCTATCGGATCCCTGCCTACCTGCTGTCCACTTGCCACCTCCCTATCTAGTTTAAATTCACCCTTGTCGCAATATACCTCTCCAGTCTTTGCTTTAATACCTCCTTCCCCTTCCCACTCAAGTGCAGCCTATCCCTTGCAAACAGATTGTTGTTATCCCAGGTACTGCCCCAGCTGCCCACAACCCCATACTCCTTAGTTCGACACCATTCTACCAACCATGTGTTCAACTCTCTAATCCTCTCCTTTCTCACTGTGCTTGCACAAGGTACTGGGAGCACTTCGGAGAAGACAACAGACTTCCCAGTCTCCTCTCACAACCTTCCCACTTCCTCAGTTCTTTCCCTTGTTACCGCCACCATTTCCCCCGCTAGGTCATTTGTACCCACATGTACCACAATGTGTGGTTTCCTTCTACCCCTCTTTACACACCTTAGGATTGCCTGTTCTGTCATGTCTGCCTTTAATCCTGGTATGGACTCCACCTTGCCACTCCATCTGATCCTCTTGAGTATGGAGTCCCCCAAGGCCCCAACACTAGTACACCCTCTCCTTTTCCTTGTGCCCGCCGCCACCCCCAACACCCAGGTTCTCATTTTTGGAGCCATTCAAGACTGTGTTTTTTACCATGTGCCCCAGTGTCTTCCCCCATCCATCCCAGTTAAGACCCCTCCCTCTTCTCCTGTTTGACTGCCAACCTCCCTCTCTCTCTCCTTACCTCTCCGAGTATTATCCCTCGCTCTGTCACACCATGCTCAGTCTCTCCACTAGTAATGCCGCTCACACACTCTTCTTTGTGAGTGCTATGCCTTGTGCAGTCACCTCCTGCATCATCTTTTCCATGTGTTTCTAGCAAAGTAAACATGTTCCCTATCCCCTTTCCCTTACTGTGTGCTTTCTCCTCCCTCCTGCCTACAGCTGCTCCTCTTTTCTAGGTTCTAGTAGAGTCCACCTTTCATCAGCTGGCTTCCTATCTAGTTTGCCCCCTTCCCCGACCCACTGTTCCTTCTCTGTGGTGTCCCCACAATACTCTCAGATGTCAGCCCTCCTGCCAATGAAATCCTCCCCTTCCCTCATCCCTCAACCTCCCCAACTCCCTGCCCAGCCACTGAACTATTCCTCGAGCCTCCTTAGCCTGTGGCATATTGGGCACCTTCCCAGCCTCCACAGTATATTCATCTGCATTGTTCAGTATTCACAGAAGAAGGGGAAGGTGAGGGACCACAATTAAGCAACAGGAGCATGAATGGAAGGGAGGTGGACACCATTCCATTTACGGAGGAGAGAGTCCTAAAGGAACTCGCAAAACTGAAAGTGTACAAGGGAATGGGGCCAGATGTGATACATCCAAGAATATTAAAAGAGCTTAGAGAGGTGCTGGCAGTACCACTGACAGACCTGTTCAGCCAGTCGCTGGAAGCGGGAATGGATCTAGAGGACTGGAGGAGGGCAGATGTAGTCACTCTTCACAAAAGTGACAGCAGGGAGGAGGCTGGCAACTACAGGCAAGTAAGCTTGACCTCGGTGGTGGGGAAATTAATGGATTCACTGCTAAAAGAAAGGATTGTGGTATATTTTGAATCCAGCGGATCACAGGATCTGAGGCAGCATGAATTCGCAGCGGGAAGGTCACGTCAAACAAATCTGATAGATTTCTTTGATTGGGTGGCCAGGGAATTAGATCAGAGAGAAGTGGTGGATGTGGCCTGCCCGGATTTCAGCAAGGCATTTGACACCGTTCTGCATAGGAGGCTTGTAAACAAGCTGAGCAGCCTGGGAGGGGGTTCCAAGGTGGTAAACTGGGTTAGAAATTGGTTGTGGGATAGAACACAGAGGAGAGGAGAGGAGGATGACCAGCGGGGTGCCACAAGGATCTGTTCTGGGGCCAGTCCTCTATAATATCTTCATAAGTGACATTGCAGAGGGGCTGGAAGGGAAGGTATGCCTCTCTGCAGGTGACACTAAGAAGAAAAAATGAGGAGGGACCTAAGTAAGGGTGAGGAGTGGTCAAGAGTGTGGTTGGTTGGTTGGTTAGTCAGGTAAAACCATTGAATAAAAACTAATTTCCAATGGTGACCTTACAGAAGAAATAAATACATGTGCAACACAAAATAAATATAATTAAAACACAAACATCATGAAAACATTAACAACATTTACAGGTTTCCTGCAAGGAATACAAATATTTTCTTAATCAAGAGATAGACCGAGGCCTACCATGCTTTTGTTTATATTCGGGGGGAAGACCGTTCCAATGAATTGGTATATAATTACTAAATAAATGTTGGGAGCGCTTTGTTTTGACTAAAGGAACAGCCATTTCTAATTCAGCCGATTTCCTCAGGGATGGTTCTACATTTCTAAAAACAATCTGTCCCTTAAATATGAGGGAACCATACCCAACCCACATTTGTAAGCAAATAACTGTTCATATATTTTTTCTTCTCCTACTTAAAGGTATCCATCCTAGTCTTTCATATAATTCACAATGGTGAGTAAATTTAGGGCATTTAAGTACCAAT
This sequence comes from Neoceratodus forsteri, assembly GCA_016271365.2. Taxonomy (NCBI): domain Eukaryota; kingdom Metazoa; phylum Chordata; order Ceratodontiformes; family Ceratodontidae; genus Neoceratodus; species Neoceratodus forsteri. The sequence goes on from CM028129.1 coordinate 1,260,780,267, forward strand.
CTTGCTAAACAATTTACAAGAACATCTAATTTAGATAATCGATCATTAATAGCTCCAGCACAGAGAACATCCCCATAATCTATCAATGGCAAAATTTGCACCTTTATAATATAATTTAAGATTTCTGGTTCAAAACAAGTCTTATTCCTAAAAAGAAAACCCTCACATTTGTTAACTTGAGAAATTAGATTATCAACATGTGCATTACCTGACCCAAATCTGTCCAGCCAAAATCCCAGATATTTGTACTGATTAACTACTTCCAAACCTGTCCCCTTACTATCAACAATTTCCAGATCCTCTTTTAATTTAATGGGAGACCCAAACAACATACATTTAGTTTTAGATGAATTAAGTTTTAACTTGGAATTAACAAAATACATTTCCATACTATCAAAACTTTCTTGTAGAGTACATTGGATTCTGGGACAGCTGCACCCGAATAGTACAAAAATAGTATCGTCTGCGTACAAATGGTAGTGTGATGTCCCCACATGAGAACCTGAATCTTTTAAGTAAACTAAAAATAAAAGAGGACCTAAAATGGATTCCTGGGGTACCCCTCTCCGCACCACTTGTAACTCTGACACAAGACCATCAACGGCCGTAACCTGAAATCTCTCCGTAAGATAGAAAATGAACCATTTCAAAGTTAAATGGCTCATCCCTGCCTCAGATAGTCTCAAAAGTAGCTGTTAATGGTCCACTGTGTCGAAGGCCTTGGAGAGATCCACTAAAATAGCACCAGTGTAACATTGGGTTTTAATTGAAGTGCCAGTGTCGTCCAGGACCTCCGACACAGCCATAACGGTCCCATGGTGTTTCCGAAAACCAGACTGATACTGATCTGGTAAATTGTTACTTTCCAAGTACTCCATAATCTGTTTCGCCAACAACCTCTCCATCACCTTATTGACCAATGGCAGCAGAGAAATGGGCCTATAGTTTGATAGACGACCAGGGTCGCCTCCCTTAAATATGGGGATGACCCTGGCCGACTTCCAACCACCGTGGTACACAGCCTTCCCTGACAGAACGATTAAACAGAGAAGTTAAAGGGTCCGAAATATGAGTAGCTGTGGTAGTTAAGATTCAGTGCAAAGAAGTGTAGAATCATGCATTTGGGGCACAGAAACCCAGGGGAGGAGTTCATGCTGGGGTGGGAGGTATTGTCGGCCACCAAACAGGAAAGGGACCAGTGGGTAATTGTATCTGATGGCCTAAAGGTGGTCAAACAATGTGACAGGGCTGTGGGGAGAGTCAACAGGATGCTGGGGTGCATAGGGAGAGGTATCACCAGCAGAAAAAAGGAGGTGGTGATACCACTGTGCAAATCATTGATGAGTCCTCATCTGGAGTACTGTGTCCAGTTCTGGAGGCCGCATCTCTGGAAGGGCATAGACTGAGCAGAGGCAGTTCAGAGAAGGGCAACAAAAATGGCACATGGGCCTGCATCAAAAATCATATGAGGAGAGACTAGAGGACCTCAATATGTATACCCTGGAAGGGAGGAGAGAGAGGGGTGGGTATAATAGAGACTTTCAAATATGTCACTTGCATAAATAAGGTACAAGGGGGTAGCATCTTTCAGAAAAAAAGATGTTCAAGAACTAGGGGTCATGATATGAAGCTGCAGGGGGGTAGATTCAGGGATAACATGAGGAAGTATTTGTTCACAGTAAGGGTGGTGGATGCATGGAACAGCCTTCCAGTGGAGATGGTGGGGGCAAAAATAGTAGGGGAATTCAAGAATGCATGTGATTGGCATAGGGGAACCCTAGCGATAGGAAAGGGAGGGTAAAGCCAGAGTTCATGTAAGGTCTGCAGTATTGCAGTAGGTAGGGAAAATGGGCAGACTAGGTGGGCCAAGTAGTCCTTATCAATTTCTCTGTTTCTATGGCCATAATAATAAATATGTAACCTTAATAATAATGCTTAAAAAATGGTCATGAACTGAAATGCAGCTTGGGAGAAACAGTTATATTTAGCTTCAGAAAAGAGCACATGTGAGTGACATGACTAAGTAAATAATGTACAGCAATTAAGGAACTCCCATGTGCTTATTCTGAATTAGTTTCATGGTGTCTCATGGTATTGACAGAAAAGGTCACCACTGGAAATGAAGGTTGAATTTAGAGATGCAAATATTTTTCTTTCTTCTTCACATTCACCAGACTTCTCGGCTAGCTCCATCCTCCACATGACCAGGAGTTGACAGAAGATTTTACAGTAGGGATCTCCTTACTCGTCAGAAACACCCCCTTTTTCCTCGTTCTGTTTCTTGTTTGTTTGTTTGGTAATTTAATTTATATAAGACCCCTCTGGAATTTGGAGCGCATGTACGCCATCATCATCATCATCATCATTAAATACCACAGACCATAAAGAAATACAGACATAAAAACATTCGCCCCTAAAATCTGTTCATAAAAATGTTCGCAGTAAGATGAAAGAACATTAAATATTACAGTGCATTCTGTAGCCTCATAAATTGCAGCATATTTTGGAGAACCAAAACTACATACTGTATACAGTTAGCCATAGGCTCTCTGGAGTAGGTGCAACTGTAACTTATTTTTGGATGACGGAAATGAATTTGCAACATGAATCCCCTCAGGTAACACATTCCAGAGGGTCTGGGCAGCCACCAAAAAAGCCTGGTCACCTGCGGACTTCAGGTGAGACAGTGGCACCCTCAGCAGTGCCCAACCCTTGGATCTGAGATCCCTGCAAGGCTTGTGGAGTCGGGGGTGGTGTCTTATACTCCAACCTCGAACAAGGCAGTCAAGCAACCTTGCTGCCATGTTCTGAACCCGCTGCAGGAGATGCAGTTGGCCCCTGGGTAAGCCCTTGTAGAGCACACAACAGTAGTCAAGATGAGAAAAATGAGGGCATTAACTAAGGTGGCAAGATCAACAGAATTAAGCAGTTGCCACAGCCTGGAGATATTTTTCAAATGGAAAAAAGCAACTCCTGACTACAGAAAACACATGAAAATCAAATGTCAGCTGATTGTCAAAACTACACCCAGGCTGCAGACCTCTTCTGCTGCTTGAAGTTGAACTCCACCTCCCCAAGGGATGGCAAACTCAGGCCACCTCGAACAGCTGATATCTGTTTTTCATCCCCCACCACAAGCAGCTCTGTGTTGGAGGGATTCAGAGCCAGCCAGTTGGAGGCCTTCCTAACTCTGATTTTCTCCTAACACAGTTCTAATCCTAGTATTGAAGATGTCCCTGTCCCTGTCAGGAGCAAAGGACACATACAGCAGTGTATCATCTATTTGGGAAAGTCCATGCTGCAGCACCTAATGGTCTTTCGTAGTGGAAACATATACACTAAGAACAACACAGGGAGAAATACAGAACCCTTAGGAACTCTGCATTCCAGCACACCCAGCTGCAGCCAGTAAGAGCTGAGAACCACTGACTGCCCAGTTCTGCTGAGGAAAGATCTAAGCCATCACAAGGCCGTCCCAATCAATTCTCCAAGCTCCTCAGGTCTGGCCAGCAAACTTACATGATCCACAGTGTGAAATACTGAAGATACAGCTAAAGATCTCCCTGTAACCCCTTGCCAAGAAGAGATCATTGCATACTCTATTGAGGGCGGTGTCCGTACTATGTTTGCTTTGGAAAGCAGACTAAAGTGGCTCGAAGAGGTAATTTCTCTTCATGTGGCTCACCAGCTGGTCCACAGCTATCTTGTCAGCATCCTTTGCCAGAAAGGTAAGGTTGAAGACTGTGTGATAATTGGCAATTACAGCAAGATCGAAAGACATGTTCTTAAGCAGGGACCTTACCACTGCCCTTTTTGAGAGCGGAAACAACAGCCCTTCCCTTGGAGAACCATTGGCAACACCTGTCAGTATTGGAACCAGTATCCTTCACCCAACCTTGAGCAGCTGAATGAGTGCTGGGTCCAATACAGAAGTTGTACATGCCAAGCTTTTGGCAACCTTAAGAACCTCCTTCTCATCCAGTGGTTGAAACTCCTCCCAGCAATACACCTGGCCACTCGCAGTCTTATCTCTGTCCCTGTTGCCCAGTACCTGGGCAGTTGAGGGAATCTGGGCATGAATGCCAACAACCTTGGCTTTAAAGAACTAATTTACCTGTTCATACCTCTAAGTGGGAACTGAATTCCTCTGCTGTAGACAGTCAGAATGCAATAAAACTGTCTACGGACAAGTGAGAAGGTGGCAGTTCTTCTCAGCTGCAGTCACGGCAACAAAGAACGTATTCTTTGCTACCCTGACAGCCTCCTGGTACAGCCTCAATTGCTCCTTCAGGACAGGTTTGTCTGCATCTACCTAGAATCTCCTCCACCTGCACTCTAACTTACAGTCTGCGACCTTCATCTGCTGAAGCTCATATGAAAACTGTGGAGCACTTCAGCAAGAGGTCTGCAGGTGAGAATGGACTAGTGCCAGGGAGTCCAGTGCCCATTTGTAAGACCTAGCTGTGGCATTGCACCCCCCTGGCAGAAACCTCAGTCTGGCCCAAAATGTCCAGTAGATCTAGAAAATAAATTGGATCCAGATCCCGTTTAAAATTATATTAGATCACTTTTGCAGTTGAATGTGGCTTCTTAATGGCCCCAGCACTGAATAATATGGTGCAGTGGTCTGACCAAATGACAGGCACAGCTGAGATATTATTTACCTTCAGTGCAGCTGAGAAGACAAGGTCGAGCGTGTGTCCTCCCAACTGAGGTAGTCTTGTCTGGGATCCAGGTCCGCTGTGAGCTGGAATCTGATTGCAAATACATCTCAAGCCCCTGGCTTGCAGAAGTTTCCATTTGTTCCTAGCGATGACGCAGGTATAGCTCTAAAGGTGTAGCCTGATGAAAGAAAGTCATACAAACATACGAAGAAGCCAGCAGAAGAGGGACATTTGGTCTATCAAGTCTGCTGATAATGTAGGGTCCACAGCTTGAGCTAATGCCCCTGCCCTCCCTCCCCACTCTTCCCATCCTCCCGACCCATGATCCTTACCTTCCCCCTATGCCTGTTCCCAGCCTCTCTTAAAGCTGCCCACTGTCTTCAATGAGATTACCTCTTCTGGCAGCGTATTCCAAGTGTCCACCACCCTCTCTGTGAAGAAGTGCTTCCTGACCTCCCTCCTAAACCTCCCACCCTGCAGCTTAAGACTGTGCCCCCTCGTGTTATGGTTGCCACTCAGCTTAAAGAGACTCTCCTTATCAACCTTATTTATCCCTTTCAAGTATTTGAAGGTCCCAATCATGTCCCCCATCTCTATCTCTCTCTCTCTCTCTCTCTCTCCTGTCTTCCAGGGAGTACATGTTCAGTGCCCATAACCTCTCCTCATATGCCTTACCCTGCTGACCCGCTGTCATCTTTGTATCCCTCCTCTGGGCCCTCTCCAGCAGGTTAATGTCCTTTTTAAGGTGTGGGCACCAGTACTGAAGTATCTTGAAAATCTGCTGTTATGTTAAGTAATTAAGTAACTGTTCTTTTTCCTAGTCTCAAGAAAGTCACACCAGGAGGCCAAGTCCTCCCTCCTCCTCACACAGCACATCCTGGAAGGACCAGGGTTTCCCGATAAATGCCCAGAAGTCTCAGAAAGAACCAGTTCTCTGGATGTGTATATGGTGCACTTATCCACACTGTGGCAGTCTTCATTTACCCAGAACATCTTCAAACTAAGCTCCTCCCATCCACCCAAGTGTCATCCTCCTCGGCTCTGCCCCGTGACGTCAGAACTTCCTTTCCGCTAGGAGCGTCAGGTTTCCTCCTCCGAAGCTCCTTGTAAGCCAGTGTTGCTCTCATTTTTAATGTGTTGTTTTCCTCAAAAAAATTGAGCATAACGAACTTTGGTCTGGTCCAGGATTTAAGCGATGCATCACCTGCAGTCAAATGTCCCGAATGGACCCGCACGCTTCATGCATCTACTGCCTTGGGGCAGAGCACGACCCGAAGGCTTGTGGGCTATGCAAATCTCTGTTGCCTTCCTCTCTCGAGGAACAGTGCGCCCGTCTGAGCCGGACAAACAGAACTGTCCAGTCTGCTCTAAGGACACCCTCAAAGTGGTCTTAACTGCTGCAGTTTGGCCTCCCAACTTGCCCGTCCTACAAGAGGCAGCAGCACAGGCCGTGGCAATTTTGTCATTGGTGCCCGCACTGCTCCTAATTGACATCAGCATTGGGGCTTCCTTCACTGGCTTCTGTTGAAACGTGCCAGTCCCTGCATTCCCTTGGGGATGGCCCTTCCTGAGGGGACAAATCTAAGAAAAACAAACTCACCGTCAGTCGTGGGACTGGGAATGAGCACGCTCTTCCTCCGATTCCCTCGACTACTTGATGGCTGTTGAGCTCTCAACCCTCGGCTGATCCTTCCCTGCTCAAGGGTCAGGTCACTAGCTCCACGGTACCTCCATCAGGATTGCTGGCCATGACACAGTCTGATCAGCCAGTTGAGATTTTTCTTGATCCGTTGTCGAAAGACATTGAGGACGATTTGATGTCTAGGATTACGGTTCTATCAGCCCTCTCTCAGGAGGGACAGGAGAAGCCTGCCGAGTTGACTGCCTCCTTCCAAGAGATATCACCCTCGGGGGTCCTGTGGAAGGACCCGGTCTGCGTCATGTGCATGGCTCCTCCTCCTGCATCCCCTTGCCATCGATACTCTAGTCGAGGTCTCGGTTGAGATTGCGGTCTCAGGTTTCTTTGCTTTCCTTTGCTTGGCCTTCGACCAGGAAGCACCATTGACCCTTCTCTACCTCTTCATGCTTGGATGACAAGAAGCTCTGTTGCAAGCTGCGTTGGCAGCAGTGGGTCCTCGGCCATGGTGAGCCTATTTTGCAAGCTCCAGTGCTTTCCTGGTCTCCCCCAGCCTGGCCCGCTCCAGTCCTGCCATGTTGGTATTGCCTGTGCTGGTATCTCTGCTGATTCTGCTGGAGCCACCGCCCAAGCAGTCCTTGCAGGGGCTCCAACCAAAGTCGATCGTCCAGCTACCAGTCATCCATCATCCACTCAGACGTGTCCAGGGTGATTCACAGGGAGAAACAGCCAAGGACAGTATTTGAGGAGACTTTGGATTCTGAAGGGTCCTCTATGCAGTCCTCCAGGACCTCCGGTTTCAACCGTAAGTCGACTGAAGGGCTCTCTACTGAGTATGGCCTGGTCTTCTACGGGGCTTTGCTTTGACAGATCTCTGAATCAATGGAGAACCCCCTGGAGCCGGTCCAGAAGCAATCCCAGTACCACCTTACAGAGATCCTCAACTGGGATGATTCATCAGGGGTTTGTTACCCTGTGGCAGAGGCTATCTTGGGTCCTGCGTTGAAGCTTTGGCAACATCCATCTCCGTGCACAGCACAGTCAGCCCACATGGTCTGCAAATAGGCAGACCTGACTAGTTTTCTTCTAAGGTATTTCGGACCAAACACCTCGGCCGAGGGACTGGTTGCAGACTCCATCTTTCTCAAGATGGGAATTGTCGGAGACATGGACAAGCTCCCCAACAAGGAGTCCAAGAAGCTGAATCATGCAGTGAAAAGGGTCTACGCTGCCTCTTTCCTGGGTCTCCATCAAGTGAGTTCTGCCTTGATGATGGCCAACTTCGGACACGCCCTCATGGGTGTCCTGGACCATGTATTTCCACACCTTCCTGCGAATGTGCAGTCGATAGTCAGGATGGTCAGAGACCAGGGTCACTCTCTAGTGATGTACCAGCTTCAGACAACCTTGAATATCAGCAACTCCTGCGACTGGTCTGTGGCAGCAGCAGTTGCTATGCACTGTAGAGCCTGGCTGCAGTTTTCAACCTTTATGGCGGATAGCCAACACAAACTGGCTGATGTCCCCTTCTTGGGCACCGACCTGTTTTGTCCAGGAGCAGATTGACACCTCACTAGAATCAAGAAGTCCAGTTCCACCCTGGACTCAGTACCATCCTTGCAAAAGCATCTTAAAGGACGGAAGCCAAAGAAAAAGCCATTTCAGTTTCAGTCTTTTCTTTCCCGCTGCCCAAACCACAGCAGCCCCAGGCAAGGCCATCCTGAGCTTAGCGACCTAAGGCTAAATTCGCCAGCCAAGGCTCCAGAAAACCCAGAGGCTGGAACAGCGGTGATCCTCCAGTGGCCCATACTGGTGCCTCCTCCTCGGCTGCGCAGTGACAGGTCGGGGACTGCTTGCTTCCCACACATCAGGTCCCTGCCTCTGCTTCCCGTGGGGGGTCGGCTTTGCCATTTCTGGCACATCTGGTCCGCCATCACTTCGGACAAATGGGTGCTAGACGTGGAGGGTTGAGGACTGCCTCTCAACTTCGAGGCTGTCCCGCCCTATCAATCCCATGTCCCACGGGCTGTGGTGTCTCAGGACGTGCTTTCCATCCTCAGAGAGGACATCGCTGAACTGATAGGGAAAAGAGCTGTAGCCTGTGTCCTGAACACCATGGCCGGGCAGGGATTTGTGTCCAGGTATTTCCTGGTCCCAAACGGATTGGGGGGGGGGGGGTGATCTTCATGATCTGAATCACTGTCTGAGGAGGCACAATTTCTGGATGGTCATTCTGAACCAGATAATACCACTTCTGCAGCAAGACACAGGGTTCTGCTCTCTGGACCTCCAGGACACCTTCTTCCACATTTCCACTCAGTCTGTCCCACTGGTGATACCTTCAGTTCCACACAGAAGGAGTTCTTTAGGAGTTCAGGTCATGCCTTCTGGTCTCTCCTCTGCCCTCAGGGTCTTCACCAAGTGCATCACAGTGGTGGCAGCCTTCCTGAGGCGCCAGGGAACTCGAGTCTATCCATACCTGGACTACTGGCAGATAGCCGGAATGTCTTAGGAGGCAGTGGAGTGGCCCAGGGATCTGGCCCTCCAGACTTGATCGGTCTTTGGTCATCTGATCAACCCAACCAAGTCGGAACTCAACCCTTTGCAGGTCATCCACTTTCTCGGGGTTGAGCTCACTCCCTCTGGGCCAAGGCCCAGCTCCCAGTGGACCTGGCAGTGGATCTTAACTCCTTTGCCAGATCATTTTAGGTAGGGTGCTGGTGCCCTGCTTGAGACTTCCTGCAGCTGCTAGGATACATGTCATCCTGCACTAGCATGGTCCGGTGGACCCTCTGGCAAGTGCGCCACCTGCACTGGGGACTGGCTCACCAGTGGTCTCAGCATCTAAGTAACTTGGACCACCCAGCCATGATGACACAGCTGATGTGGGATGCCATCCAGCGATGACTCATCCTGGAACATCTAGAGGAAGGAGTCCCATTCGTCCTCTCAGAGCCGACTATCACTCTGATGACCAGTGTGTCTCTGATGGGATGGGGAGCACTCCTAGGGGATCACAGGGTCCACGGGCTCTGGACCCCCAAGGAGTCCCATTACCCCATCAGCCTGCTGGAGCTCCATGCAGTGTGTCTTGCTCTGATGGAATTTGCTCCATTTGTCTGGGGTCAGGTTGTGCAGGCCCTGATGAACAATACCACGACCATGTACTGTCTCAACAGGCATGGCGGAACGCATTCCCTCATGTTGTGTCCAGAGGTCCTCTGCCCCGGACCCTCATGCGCAGCTTGGGTGCCGATCTCCTGGCAATTTATGTAGCTGGAGCCTCCAGGCAGTTTGCGGATGCCCTCAGTCAAGTGGGCGAGGCGTCTCATGAGTGGTCTCTGCATCAGGAGATGGTGGACCACCTGTTGTCCTAGTGGGGCACTCCCCTGGTTGACTTGTTTGCCTCCTGGGAGAACGCTGTTCTGTGCCTGCCCCCCACAGTATGGGACTCTGTTGGATTCCTTTGCGAGGCCCTGAAACCTAGGCCTCTTCCACACCTTCCCCTTTATCCACAGAGTGCTGGTCAAGGTTCGGAGGAACAAGGCATGGATGACATTGGTAGCCCCAGACTGGCCACACCACTTCTGGTACCCAGATCTCCTCAGCCTCAGCAGCAGGCCTCTGTGGTGCTTGCCTCTACGCCGGTTCTGCTTTTCTGTCACAAGTGGAAGGTCTTGCACCTGGACCTTCAGTCCGTGCATCTGAAAGCCTGGTTCTTGAGTTCCAGACATTAGGTCTCTCAGAAGAGTTTCTCCATTTTGTGGAAGACTCCCAGAAAGAGTTGACCCGCCAGTGCTGTACCTTCAAATTGAAGCGCTTTTCCATTTAGTGGGGCAGGGAGCTAGATTCCTTGTGTTGCCCCTTGGTTAGCATTCTGGACTACCTGTTGTCCCTCTCCCAGTCGGGCCTGAGTTTGATGACCCCCAAGGTGCACCTAGCAGCCATCTCTGTATATGGAGCGCAGGCTGGTATGCAGACAGTGGCACAGAAGAAGATGGGTGCTTCTTTAAAAGCCTTGACCACCTATCCCTTCCAGTGTGTGAACCACCACCACTTTGGGACTTGTTGCTGGTACTGGCAGTGCTGAGGGGCAGACCATTTAAACCAGTGCACAGATCTAAAATCGCTCACCTGTCGTGGAAGACTGCCTTCTTGGTAGCCATCACCTACGCCAGAAGGATCAGTGAGCTACAGGCACTCTTGGTGGAGTCTCCTTCTTTGGTGTTCCACAGGGACAGGGTTGTCCTCCGTTCCAAGCTGAAGTTTCTCCCGAAGGTTGTTTTGGAGTTTCACTTTAACCTCCTGATGTATTTTACCAATCCAACCTCAGAGGCCGTGCACAGGCTCCATTCGTTGGACCTGAGGCAGTTGCCCACTTATTGTACGGAGCATACGACTGGAGTTCGGGGAGAGGTTTGCCAGCTATTTTTCACCTATGCTGAAGCCACACCTGGCAGACCGGCAGCTAAGCAGACAGTTGCCAGGTGGATTATATCCTGCATCGATCTCTGCTATTGCTTGGCTGGTAGGGAGCCTCCCGTAGGACTTAGGGCTCATTCCACCAGACATACCACTGCATCAGTGGCTGCTTCCAGGGATGTCCCTGACTAGGGAAAACATTTTCTTTATGGTTTGCCACTAAGCAGCTCAGTCCTCTTAATGTGGACCTGCCCAAGCTTTTAGATTACTTGGTCCACCTTTAGGCCTCTGGTCGCAGGCCATTTACCCCGAAGGTACACCAGGCTGCCATATCTGCCTATGTCTCGGCAGGGAAGGAGAAAACAGTGTCCTCACAATCCCATTTTCAGAAAATTCTTCAAAGGGCTCCTACACCTGCTTCCCTCGATTAGGGACGCATTCCCTCCCTGGGATTTGAACTTGTGCATAGCAAGGCTCATGGAACCTCCCTTTGAGCCCATGGCTACTGCTGATTTGAAATATGTCATTTGAAAAACAGTGTTTCTGATGGCCATAACTTCTGCCAGAAGGGTGTGTGAGCTGCAGGCCCTCTGCACAGAGCTAAATTACATTACCTTCCACAGGTACAAGGTAGTCCAAGGAACTAACAGAAAATGTCTCTCTCTGGTGGTGTCTGAGTTTCACCTGAACCAGTCCATCACTCTTCCAGTGTTCTTTACAGCAAAATCCAGCTCTAAAGAGCAGAGACTCCACAGCCTAGATGTTAAGAGAACAGTCGGTTACTACCTGGACCAAACTTAGGACCTAAGATCTTCCCACTCACAGCTGTTCCTCACATATGGTAAAGTGGGCAAGGGTAGGCCAGCCTCCAAAAGAACTATTGCTCACTGGATAGTCTCTTGCATACAGTTCTGTTACAGCAAAGCTGACAAACTACCTCTGCAAGGCCTCAGGGCATACTCCACACATGGCACCTGCAAGGGATGTTCCCTTGCTAGAAATTTGTAAAGCAGCTACCTGGAAAACCGTGCACACCTTTGCAAAACAATGTTGCCTGGATGTGCAGTCCAGAAGGGATGCCATATTTAGCACTGCTGTCTTGCAGAACCTTTTCCCTAAATAGGTTCTGTACCCAGTCTCCCAAGGTCCTGCTTTGTAGTCTGCACTAGTAAGCATAGTGAGGGATTCCTTGGGTTTGAAGAAAAAAATTACTCACTGTAGTACCAATGGACGGACGCCTACTTTCAGTTTTTTCAGCTCATAAACTGCCCCTCCAGCGAGCGGGTCGTTTAATAGCAGCATTTCTGCTGGAGTAGCGAACCTCTGGAGAGAGGGGGTGTTGTGCACATTTAAACTTAATATACCTTTGAATACAACAATCATTTTAATGATATGTGTGTTTGTGTGTAAACTATATTGTACCATCTGCCTGGCACTATTCTTTTGGTGAACAGCAGAGCAGTGTGCGTTACTGGAGGACTAGCAATAGGCTAGTATACCTCCTTTCTGTAACACTTCCCTGCTTAGAGCACTGTGATTCTTGTGGATATTTCTGCCCTTTTTAGGCTTGTACAGCCTTCAGCTAGCAGATCTGGCTGAAATTAAGTTATTTGTGTGAAAAACACCATTGTGCGAGCCGGAGTAAGCGGACGCCGCTTCTGTTTTTCGGCTCATAACCTACCCTCCAGCGAATGGGGCGAGCGTGCGCGGGGCCACTCGCGGAGACGCACGCAGAGACACTCGAGTTTGCATGTGTTTGCTGTGTCCGCTGGAACTGCTGGACACCAGATTCCACTAGAAACTTACAGAACATCATCTACTCAGTAGGTACACACCATTAAATATGGAAAGGGAATTCACTAAGTGTATTCAATGCTCGGTGTATAGTGAGGGCAACTTTGGTACTGAGTTTGTATGTACTAAGTGCCATCTGATTACTACATTTGAAGCAGAAATAGCTTCTTTGCATAACAGTAAATCGATTCTAACTGATAATAGTGAATTGGAAAGATTTATAGACTTCATGGATGAACAACTCCATTCTAACCAACACTCCCTTCCACCGACAGTAGCACTTCTATTTCCGCTAGTGAGGAGCTAATTTTAACATCTAGCATTATGTACCTCATGTCTCTGCCCTCTGTAGTAAGGTGGATGACTATCCACCCCCCCCCCATGTGATAATAATGACTGGGCCACTGTTACCAAGCCCATTAAAAAAAGGAGTGGTGGTCACATCCATAATAGTGCCCCTATTGCAGCCCGCAATAGATTTGAGCTATTGGCTGGGTTAAATAATGAAGAATCACAGGACTTACCCTGTGCATCACCCTATGCTGGCTCAAATATACCTTTCAATCAGGGATCAGTGCCTTTTAATACCTGTCCCAGCAAGTCTCATCCCACAAACTCACTACCTGCTAAGTCGACTACCCCTGAACACATTACACAATCAACATTCCCTGCTTCTGTTCCTTGTATCCCCACTACCTCGAAACAAGTGTTTGTCCTGGGAGATTCAGTCATTAAACATATAGACAGGGCAGTTTGCAACAGTGATAAAAGCAACCGCACTTGCTCCAGCTTCCGTGGGGCCAGGGTATCTGACATTACAGCCATGATACCCAGAATGTTACACAATGCTGAAGAAAATCCACTAGTCATTATACATGCTGGTATTAATGATATAAACAACACTTCATTTAACCAATTACAACAGCAATATGTGGCGTTATGCAGTCTGCTACTAGACAGGGGATGTTGTGTTTGCATATCTGAAATTTTACCTGTCCCAAGAGCAATATTTACCATGACACAGAAAATCAAAGCCCTAAATGAATGGCTGAGAAAGTGGTGTTTTAAACAGGAAATACCCTGTATTACTCATTGGGAATCATTTTCAGATCATTCTTCCTTGTTTTGCTGGGATGGTCTGCATCTTAGTCGCAGAGGCAGCACACTTTTGGGGAAAAGTATTACTGCAATCATAAATCACTGTTTAAACTAAAAACGTTGGGGGAGAATGGGTTTGTCCCCAAGTCTCTAAGTATTCATCAAAATAATATTACAACTAAATGTAAATTCTTAGCCCTGAATGCAAGATCCCTAAACCAAGTCAAATTAGCGGAACTTGATGCCAAATGTAAAACTATAAACATAAGTGTGGTGGGAGTAACTGAAACCTGGTGGGATACATCTTCCATCTGTTCCAGGGAAATTCCAGGTTATAAGCTGTATCATGAAAACTGAGCAGATAAGCTAGGCGGTGGGGTTTGCATGTACATAGGAAATCAAATCCCCTCCTTTGAAGTGTGCTCTCCCTTCTCCCTGGAAAGTATCTGGGTTAAGATTCAAATAAAGGGGCACTCATATATAACTGTCGGAAATATCTACCAACCTCCGTCCGCTGATTCTGATTACACAACTAATATATTTAAAGAAATTGCAACTTTCTTAGAATCCCAAGATACTGTAATATTTGGGGATTTTAACTTCCCTCATATTGATTGGGATTCACTCTCAGGACATTCCTGTGCTGAGAAAGGATTAATAGATGTACTGACCAGCACTGGGTTGCAACAACTTGTTAATGAACCCACTTGAGGTCCTAACATTCTGGATTTATTAATTACAAATATAGAGCAACAAATTAGAAATCTCCAAATTTGGGACCCACTTGGAGCCAGTGATCATTCTTCTATTCTTTTTGTAATTCAACAGACTAAAACTGTACAAAGAAAGCTAAATAATATAAAAAATTACAATAAAGCAAATTTCTCTGAAATAAATATTTAGAAAGTATTCATTGGGAATCTATTCTCTTCATCTATACAACACAACAAGCATGGGACATTTTTAGAAATATACAGTATTTGGAGAACATTTACATTCCATCAAAAAAGAAATTTAACAACAACGGAAAAATCCCCCCTTGGTTTAACAGGTCGATAAAAAATCAGATTAAAACAAAAATTAAACTATTTAGGAAACTTAAGAATAGTTCTCTCCCTTATAAAATTACTTTACTGTATGAATATAGACTATCTGTTAAAAACCTAAAACATTCTATTAAATTGGCTAAAAACAAGTTAGAGTTTAAACTAACTCATACGAAGGACTGCCATAGATCTCTTTTTTCCTATATAAATAATAAAAAGGGTGTATCAAGGACCATCGGTCCCATTATAAATAATGGTTCTCCTTTATCTGATATGGAAACTTCAAATGACTTCAATAAATATTTTTGCTCGGTTTACTCTCAACAATCATTCCGTAATACACTTAAAGTTCATCATACAGACATTCACAGGTTTAATCCAGCCGTCATTTTACAGGCTATAAAGAATTTAAAAAAGACCACTAACCCAGGTCCGGACGGTATACACCCATGGTTTCTGATTGAAACCTCAACAAATATCTCTGTACCATTGTCAATTATTTTTAATAAATCCTCACAAGAAAGTATTGTACCAAATGATTGGCGCTCAGCAGTAGTTACTCCCATATTCAAAAAAGGCAATAGAAGTTCTGTGCAAAACTGTTGCCCCATTAGTCTGAGACTTCGGTGGCTGGTAAACTGATGGAAAGGGTAATAAAGTCCTTGATCGATCAGGAATGTAAAAAACTAGGTATCAGTGATCCAATCTAGCATGGGTTTACTCCAGAATATTCTCGTACCACCAACTTGATATCGTTTTACAACAATATAAGTGCTTTATTGGATGTAGGCATCCCTACTGATGTTATTCTTCTGGACTTTAGCAGAGCCTTTGATAAAGTATCACATGAAAAACTGATTACTAAAATGCACAATCTAGGCTTGTCAACTGATACTGTCAACTGGACTTCTAATTGGTTAACAAATCGCTTCCAGAAAGTTAGAATTAATAACGCCTTGTCTGAACTGGGTAGAGTGACAAGTGGTGTGCCTCAGGGGTCAGTACTGGGACCAACATTATTTAATCTTTTCATTAGCGATTTAAAAACTGGGCCTAATAATTTCATGGTTAAATTCGCAGATGATACTAAACTGGGGGGCATGGTTAATAATCAAGAAAGTATTTCCTCATTAAAAGAGGACTTGGAAAAATTTATATTTTGGGCAAATCAAAACCATATGCAGTTTAATCAAGATAAATGCTTGGTAGTACATTTTGGTACTAATAACCCTAAAACAGTATATCACATAAATGGAACTCCACTTCACTCATCTAACTGTGAGAAAGATTTAGGTGTTTATATCAATAATAAACTGACGTCATGGGATCACTGTTTAAGAACTGCTTGTACGACAAATAGATTATTGAGGCAAATTAAACGCACTTTTATTAACCGCTCTGAACAATGCCTCATCCCACTGTACAGAGCATATATTAGACCATACCTAGATTACAGCTCCCCTTTTTGGAATCCAGACCTAAAAAAAAGATATTGCAATACTTGAACAAGTCCAGAGGAGAACAACTAAAATGATTCCCAGACTAACAAACTTAGACTATCAGGCTAGGTTAAAAGTTACTGGTCTCTTCAGAATAGAAGATTAAGAGGAGACATGCTCATGGTCTGTAATGTAATAAATTCACCAGATCTCATGGAAAAATGTGTTCTAACTTTCTCCAAAAGGAGACATGTTTCAAGACTGCATAACAAACAGCTTGAGGTTAAAATTTGTAGAACTAGTAAGAGGGGAAACTTTTTCTCAATAAAGGGCATCTAGTGTATGGAATACCCTGCCACAGGATGTAGTTGAGGCTCCTAGTACCACAACTTTTAAAAATAAATCAGATATTTGTATATAATGTCCCACACTGCGTGGGGGACAGTCACGATGGGCCGCGGCCTTTTTCTGTTCGATTGTACCAAGTAATAGTAATAATTGTTTCTTCCAAGGGATCCCTCACTATGCTTAACATTCCCACCCTTCCAGAACCTGAAAAAGGTTTTACAAGATTTATTTATTGGCTTGAGCATTACTTACTGCATTCCCTACAGTCATTTTTTTGTTGTTTGTCACACAGCCATAGTTTGTCCTGTGGGACCAGTCTTTTGGAGTTTTTACTTTTTTCTGTTTATATGTTAGAGTTAGTTTAGTGAGCTTAGTGGTCACAGCCTCGTGGCTGTCGAAATAAATCTGATGTTGGAGAGCAGGTTAGAATGCCAGCACGTGTCAGCGATTTTAATTACATTCCATAATTTACATAAATTCCACGGTAGCTCCGACCTACAGGCTGATTATGCACTATTAAGCATTGTGAGGGATCCCTGGGAAGAAACAGTATTTTATTTATTTATTAAATTTTGTTAACCGGGTAGGCTCGCTGAGCCCCGAAGGTCCCTTTTTCAGGGGCCACCCGGGATTAGTTACATATAGCAAGGCATAAACAAATTTGAATACTACATTTCTGGACATATCATACAGGATTACAAAGAGAGTGTACAGTATGACATAGTACAGAGAAGTTATTTACAGCAGGGTTATGCAGTTAACTGCACAATATTGCAGTGACAAGCTTGAAAGAAAGGGGGATTGTTAGGGCAATAGCAGATGCAGGTTCCACTGAACCGATTGGCAGGTAACAGCCTTGGGGGAGGGGGGGATGAAGGGACAGTGGTGAATGTTAAGTTATTCTTTGGGACAGGAGCAGAGACTGGAGTTTAGTAGGTGCTCATATAATCCCTTCCAGAAATTCACTAGGGAGGTAGCTTCCTGTAAGTTGCCAGGGAGCTTATTCCACAATGCGGGGGCAGCGTGAACATAGGATTTGCAGCCTATTGTGGAGCTGAGCCTGGGTACTTCAGAAGTTTTTGCCTGTGGTGCGGAGGGGTCTGGTGGATCGTTTTGGAGCTAGTAGCCCAGCTAGCCCTGCAGAAGGGTGGTCATCAAGAAGCTTATACGTGCTATGTAGTAGGGGGTACTGAAGTCTGTGGCTGAAGGAGGATCAGTTGAGCGAGGTGAGGACATCGCAATGGCGAGTCCTTGGGAGAGATTTTGTGGCAAAGCGGGCTGCTTTGTGATGCAGGGTTTGCAGCTAACAGTGGTCCTTCTTTGCCAAGCCATGTAGAATTGGAGCAGCATAGGTTAGGGTTGGGAGGAGGATACTCTTTGCGATTGTCAGGCTACCCTTAGGTAATCATGCTAGAGCTTAGGCGGTAGAGCAGTCCAAGCTTTTGGTATGTGTTTTTTGTTACTAGGTCCACGCAGGGTTTTAGAGAGAGACCCTGATCCAGCACCAGGCCAAGATATCTGAAGGACTGAACCACCTCAGTTGTGGAGCCAGATGCTGTGAGAAGCAGGAGAAGGTGAGTATGGTCAGGGACTAGGGATCTAGATCCAAACAGGAGTGCTTTTGTTTTTTGGGGGTTTAGAACCAGACGATTTTCCATTAGACAGGTTTTGATCTTAGCAAAGTCTGACTGGAGTTGTGGTCCTAGTTCGTCCATGTGAGTCGTAGTTCTGTATAGTACCACGTCGTCAGTGTACTGTAACACAGAGCTGCTCCCGCAGTGGTAATTGAGGTCGTTGACGAACAGAGAGAATAAGAGGGAACCCAATATTGAGCCTTGCGGAACCCCCTCATTTATAGGGAGCGTTCCGGAGGTTGAACTTCTCCACTTGACTTGTTGGGAATGGCCAGACAGGTAGTTGCTGACCCAGTTCAGGGAGTGTTGATCAAGACCAAACTTTCTCAGCTTCGTTAGCATAACGGAGTGATCTACCAAATCAAAGGCCTTTGTCAGGTCAATGAAGACAGCCCCTGTTGGGATGCCTTTGTCCAGAGCAGAGAGGACATCAGAGGTGGATCTGATGAGCGCAGTGTCAGTCCCGTGCTTTAGTGGGAAGCCATGTTGGGTGGGGGCCAGGAACTGGTTCGTTTCCAGGTAGTCCCTAAGTTGGCAATAAACTAGCCGCTCTTGGATTTTGGCCAGTGAACAGAGTAGAAAGATAGGCCTGTAGTTACCTATTGTTTTCCTAGGTCCTCCCTTGTGGACTGGCACCACATGGGCCTGCTTCCAAATTTTGGGAACTGCTCTGTCCAGCAGGGACCTATGGTGACGGGTAGGGCAATGGCAGGGAAGTTTCCTTGAGCAGCCTAGGGTCTAGGCCATCTGGTCCCACTGATCCAGTTGATTTGATAGATAGTAGGAGGGGTAGCACTTCTTTGGTGCGTACTGTCCTTAGGTGAAAGTGAGGGGGTAGAGGATCCAGCACTTCAGTATCCGCAAGGTCCTGTTTATGGTGGGGTGGGTTTGTTCCAAAAGTTCCAAGGTCATTGAAAAATTTATTGAAGGCAGCAGCTGCCTCGCCACCCTCTGTTAAGGTTTGACCATTTCAGATTATCTGGCCCTGGGGTGATTTATTTGGGCCTTTTATCAGGTCATTGATACAAGACCAGAAGGACTTTGGGTCTGCCAGGTTTTGCCGTTGAAGGTTTTTGATGAACTCCCTCTTTGCATTTTTTGTGGCCTTCTTACATTGGTTCCTCAGTGACCTATAGTCAACTAGGTCTTCTGAGAGGGTCGAGCACCTGTACTTTTTCCAGGCCTTACCTCGGCTTTTCATTAGAGATTTTAGCTCCCGTGTGATCCATCTGTAGCAGCGACCGTTGGTGGAGCATAGAGATTAGCCACAACTGAGAAGATGTGTTGAAAAAATTGTGCAGCTTCATCTACACTGTTGAGAAGTTTGATTGCGGGCCAGTCAACACTGCTCAGACAGCTCTGGAATGCCTCTGCAAAGAAACTAGAGAAGTCTGTAGCTGCAGTGAGTCTGAGGAGAATCCTAGCTGGTCTGTTTTTCCAAATGCAGAAAGTGGGTGAATGGTCACTCAAGGCATCCGACATCATGCCAGCCGCTTGGACAGTTGCAGGATTTGATGCTAGAATCCAGTCTAGGATGGAATGGTTCCCAGTTTTTGTATTTTGCCTGGTGATTTCAGTGATGACCTGAGTCAGGTTGACTTCAAGGAGCGAGACACTATACGCTTGTTCAGTGCTCGTTTCCCATCTTAGGTTGAAGTCCCCCAGGATCAGTAGCTCCATGGGAGCAGTCCCAGCCAGGGTACTTGTTAAGTCCTCAAGAGCAGAGTGGGCAACATTGGGAGGATTGTATATGCAGCCTTTCGTAAGGTACTTTGCATGGCCCTGGACAATCCTGATGAATATTGATTCGATGCCTGTGGAGTTTGGCAGAGGTAGCAAGTGAAGCCTCTAACAAGGATCTTACATAGATGAGGACCCCACTCCCCGCTTTCTGAAGGTGTCATACCTGACTAGCTCCATCTCAAGTGTGAGAATGTGAGGCTTCAGCCAGGATTCAAAGATGGCAAGCATATCGGGTTTGTATAGGTCTACCCAGGACTAGACCTCATGCAACTTTGGTTGCAGGCTGCAGACATTCATATGGGCAACTCTCAGGCCCTTTGTGTTGATCCAGATTGGATCAGTAGGGGACCCTATGGCAGAGTCTGCTACTCGGGGTCCAGTATTTGGTTGAATGTCTCCGGAGTGAATTATCTGCATTGTAGCAATCAATCTGAGGACTCTTGGTCCAGTGAATTGTGCTATTTTCACCCTCTTATCACTTATTCCAGAGAAGATGAGGTAGCAGGCTCCCTTGTGAGTAAGCCCATGCAACATTAGCAGGGTTTCCATCATGGACATTGCGGGGCAGTTGGTAAGGTGCTTGCAATGGCAGTCCTGCATGCCCCAAAGTGGGTTGGGGTTTCAGCAGGCGTTCATTTGCTTGTCTAACCAGATGACGCGTAGATGTACAGGATGATCAGCACAGTTCCCGTAAGGGGTGCCTGACTTAGGTTAATCCGATTGTGTGTGTGTGTGTGGGGGGGGGGTCCCGGTATGGAAGATGAGCTGTATTAGGGTGAGTCATGGTGCACCATGTCACAGATACCAGTATTAGTGGCAGCAGGTCTAAATTGGCAAGATGGGACTGTTGTAACCCTCAGATAAGGGTCAGGGTGGGCAGTGGGACAGCTCCAAGTCTCTAGTAAGGTTCCTCGCATGTGACCCTAGTGGAAGCGGGGTTTTCTTTGAAGTATTGTTTGTCTAACTTTTTGTTTATTTTTGAGGTTTCCTAGTGAGCCTTATATTCCTGTGATCCCAAATTGTAGGTAGCCGAGCACTTGCCCCCAGGCTACACCAGACTCTTAAACTGTACAAGAGCAGTCAGCTGGCCAGATAGTTCTATGCAACTTTACTGCTCGCCTCTGAGACCCTTAGCTGAGGTTTACTAGCTGGAGCTCAGTGACAGTTCCTGGGATGCAGTGTGTTTAAAGAGATGTATTTGTAGCTGTGCTATAAGAGCGGTCTCTAGTGGCAGCAGCTGATAAGATGCAGATGGGGAAGTAGGCTGATTGGCTGAATAATGGCAGGTGATCTTGCCTTTATAAGGCAGAATCCACCAAGGGTGGTGGTGGGGCTCCGCTGGTCCAAGTCAGAGCCTCTGGAGCCTAGAAAAACGGCTGATTTGTGTACCTGGTCTCGGGCTGTGGGGGAGTTAAGCATGGTTTTTACTATGGTAAGTAAATTTTTTTTATATCCTCTCTCCTGATGTGAGTTTCCCCATCATGGTTTTGATAAATATTTTTTCTAGGGACATGGATATGTTGTTCATCCACACTGTCTGGCAGGTTCCTTGCTGCTTTAAATCTTGCCAGAAGGTCTTCAAGCTGGCTCCTCCCACCCACCCGGGTGGTAAAACTCTCAGCTCCGCCCCATGACGCCAGATCTTCCTTGCCGCTTGGAAGCTCAGGTTCCCTCCTTAACGCTCTGCGTGATAGACTGGGTCCTAACTCTTCGGTTCGCCCGAAACTAATTTTAAAATTTTCAAGACTTGGTCTTCTTTCTTCATTGTGGCTGCGATAGACAAATCGACTCCCAGATTTCGGCGGTGCCCTTGCGGGCAGAAGATGTCCAGGACGGACCCGCACTCCATGTGCGTCTACTGCCTCGGCCTAGAACACGACCCGCAGGCCTGCGAGTCATGCCGTTCATTTTCGGCCAACGTCCTGGAGGACCGTGCTGCCCGGTTACAGCTGGGGCGCCCCGAGAAGCACTACCCGTCGGTTAAGTCGAAGGAGGCCCGTTGGGCGGTTACCGCGGCGGCTGGCTCGGCTGAGCAACTGGAGCAGATGATCGTCCTCGAGGAAGAGGCGCATCATCCTCTTCCTCGGTCACGGCATTTATCCCGCTCTCTCTGGGTACCTCGTATTCAGCTCCGTTCAAGGAGCTTTGCCAGTCCCTTTCCACAAAGGGAGAGGGGCCATCGGGACGTTCCTCTCGGTCCAAAAAGAAGAACTCTTAAGGGTAAGTCCCATCGTCGGCGTGCGTGGGAGAGGGAGAAGTCTCCTTCCCCAGACACCTGACTGTCGACTTCGGTCGAGGTTGCGGCTAAGGCCGCTGGCTTCATGGCGTCCCCGTCAGGCCAGCTGGCCGAGACTCCCGTCGACTCGGTCGAGATTTTTCTCGACCCGTCGGACGGGCTGTCGACTGGTGAGGCCGACAACCCTTCTTCACCGGTTCCCCCAGTGGAGACAGAGGATCTGCCTGCGCCTCCGGTGCAGCAGTCCCCATCAAGGCGTCCGAGCCGAGGGAAGAGCGGGTGTCTCAGGCTCCTTCCCAGACCCGTCTTCGGAAATACCGAAGATCTCGGTCTCGGACTTCTTCTCGGTCCAGCCGATCCCGCCGACATCGGCGGTCTCGGTCTCGGCACCGAGGTAAGCGGCGCCGCCGCTCATCCTCGTCTTCCTCCTCGGAAGAGGAGAGACTTAGGCGCAAATTGCGTCAACGCTACGAGGACCTGATGTGGCAGCAGTTACTTCTGTCCGGGAGCAAGTCGACGCCTTCCCCGGCCATTAAGTGGCTGTCACCCGAGCGGCTGAAACAGCCCCTCGCAGTAGTTGAGATGCCCAAGCTTGGGCCGGTTGTTCGGCCAAAACCTGCTGCCCCACCAATTGTGGTGGAACCTCCGTCTCCACAACCAAAATCGGGGGGCACCGACCAAGGTCTCTCGGTCAGGTCAAGGCCTGCCCCACAGATTGTCGGTCACCCTTACTCCCGACCGTCCTCGGCAGGTGGAGGGTGGCTCCGGCCCCAGGCAGCTCTTCGCGGACTCCTCCAAGTCCGACGACGACTCCTCCCTGTTCTCCAGGCCGGCTGACCTGGAGTCCTCCGGGGGCCAGTCGTTGGACTAAAGCCCATCGTCCTTCATGGGTTTGCTTCGGCTCATCTCGAAGTCCACTGGGATGCAGCTCGAGCCCGTGTCCAAGCAGGCCAAGTATCCCCTGACGGAGATACTGGACCAAGGGGATTCACCCACGGAGGCCTTTCTGGTGGCCGAAGCCATTGTTGGCCCAGCCTTGGAGCTCTGGCAGGGGCCTGCTTCCTGTCGTGCGCCTTTGGCCAGGAAGTATGCGGTCCCTACCAGCTCTTTGCTTGGTTTTTCGGAACACCCCTCTGCTGAGGGGTTGGTCACCGACAGCGTTTTCTGGCGTTCCGGGAATGCTAGGGACATGGACAAGCCCCCCGACAAGGAGTCCAAAAAGCTGGACTACGCCGGGCGCAAGGTGTACGCTGCATCCTCCCTTGGCCTCCGCCAGGCCAGCTCGGCCATGCTGATGGCACACTTCTCCCACGCCCTCATGGGCTCCCTGGATAAGGTGATCCCTCATCTCCCGGCCGACCTGCAGACCACGGTCCAGCAGGTTCAGGACCAGGGTAGGGCAGTGGCTAAGCAGCAGCTCCAAACAGCTCTGGACATAGGAGACTGCTGTGCCAGATCGTTTGCGGCCGCGGTGGCCATGCGCCGCAGAGCATGGCTGAGGATATCCACCTTCACGGCGGATACCCAGCACAAACTGGCGGATGTCCCCTTCTTGGGGACCAACCTCTTCGGCCCTGGAGTGGAAGGTCACCTCCAGCGGATCGAAAAGTCCAGTGCCACTCTGGACTCTGTCACCTCCGCCCAGAAGGACAAAGGCCGCCGTCAGCAGCAGCACAAGCCCTTTCGTCCTCCTGCGCCTGCGGCACGTCCGGCCCAACAGCACCAGCATCAGGGCCAGCAGGCTTGTGCTTGGCATCCCAAACCCAAGCCCGTGGCTTCCTCCAATAGGAAGCAGGGAGGTAAAGGCCCAGGAGGTCCCTCGGCCGGTCCCTCCTCCAAGCCTGCCCAGTGACGGGTTGAGGGGTGTCGCCCCCAGCCTCGTCACTCCCCCCTGGGTTCCCCTGGGGACGGCTCCGCCACTTCCTTTCCACCTGGTCTGCTATCACCACGGACCGCTGGGGGGCCACGGGGTCCAGAGCCTCTCTGTCGGCCAGAGCCGATATTGCCTTGCTCCTCGAAAAAGTGATCAGGAGGTGGCGGATCCTCCTCAGACCCGGAGTTTGTGTCCAGGTATTTCCTGGTACCAAAACAGATGGGGGCTGGCGCCCATTCTCAACTTGCACGACCTGAACAGGTTCCTAAGGTCTCGGACCTTCAGGATGGTCACTCTGGCTCAGATAATCCCATCCTTGGAACGAGGCGTGTGGTTCTGTTCTCTGGACCTTCAGGACGTGTTCTTTCACGACCCAATTCGTCCGTCCCATCAGAGATTTCTCCGCTTCAGAGCGGAGGGATCCCTTTACGAGGTCCGGGCCATGCCCTTCGGCCTTTCCCTAGCTCCCAGGGTCTTCACCAAATGCATGGCAGTGGTGACAGCATTCCTGCGGCACCGAAGGGTCCGGGTGTACCCCTACCTGGACGACTGGCTGATTGCAGCCCCCTCCAGAGCGGAGGTGGAGCGGTCCAGAGATCTGGCCCTCCAGGTTTGCTCTCAGGTTGGCCTCCTCATCAACGAAGCCAAGTCGGAACTCGTGCCAAAGCAGGTGATACAATTCATCGGGGCAGAGCTCGACTCTCTACGAGCTAGAGCACAACTTCCGGCGGACAGGGCCGAGGTTCTTTCCTCCTTTGCCCAATCATTTCAGGTTGGGCAATCGCACCCTGCTGGGACTTCCTGCGCCTCCTGGGCCTCATGGCAGCCTGCACCAGCGTGGTCCGTTGGGCCCGCTGGTACATGCGTCCCCTTCAATGGGGACTGGCCAGCCAATGGTCACAGCACTTCGATCCGCTGGATCAGCTAGTGACAGTGACCCAGGGGATGTGGAACGCTCTCCAGTGGTGGACCGTTCCAGCACATCTGCAGGAGGGCATCCCGTTTGTCCGCTCCGAGCCGACGGTCTCTCTGTCGACCGATGCCTCTCTGATGGGTTGGGGTGCCCATCTGGGGGAGCACAGAGCGCATGGCCTCTGGTCCCTCGGAGTCGATGCCATATCAACCTACTGGAGCTTGACGGTTCGTCTAGCCCTCACCGCCTTCGCTCCGTTTCTATGGGGTCAAGTGGTTCAGGTCCAGACGGTCAATACCACGACCATGTACTACCTAAACCGCCAGGGCTGGACGCGCTCCATGCCTCTGTGCAGGGAAGCTCTCTGCATTTGGTCTTTCGTGCGCAGTCTGGAGGTGGATCAACTCACCATTCATGTGGCAGGAGCCTCCAACACCCTGGCCGATGCCCTAAGCCAAATAGGGGCTGAGTTTCACGAGTGGTCTCTCCTGCCGGAGGTAGTACAAGATCTCTTGTCCCACTGGGGCACGCCTCAGGCGGACCTGTTTGCCTCCAGGGAGAATGCGAAGCTGAGACTGTTTCATGCCCGCCCCCCTCAGCAGGGCTCGCTGTAGGGGGATGCCTTCTCGAGGCCGTGGACCCCGGGCCTCTTCTACACCTTCCCCCATTTCCCTTGATCCACAAGGTGCTTCTCAAGGCGAGGAGGGACAAGGCGCAGGTGATTCTGGTAGCCCCAGACTGGCCCCGCCAGTTCTGGTATCCAGATCTCCTCAGTCTCAGCTCCAGGCTCCCGAGGCAGCTTCCAGCACACCCGGACCTGATCTCAAGTCAGTCAGGGGAAGGGATTCCATCCGGACCTTCAATCCCTGCACCTGACGGCCTGGTTCCTGAGCGGCTAGAGTTCCAGGCCTTGGGTCTTTCCGACGAGGTCCTCAACATCGTTGAGGCGTCCCATAAGGAGTCGACCAGAAAATGCTACACCTTCAAATGAAAGAGATTCTCCATTTGGTGTCAGGGCAAGGGCCTGGACCCTTCCTTCTGTTCCTTGGCCAGCATTCTGGACTATCTATGGTCCCTTTCTCAGCAAGGGCTTCAGTCGACGACCCTTAAGGTGCACCTGGCAGCCATCTCTGCTTACCGGGCGCGGGCTGGGAAGCAGTCGGTGGCGCAGGAGAAGGTGGTCGGGCGCTTTTTCAAAGGGCTTGATCACATATCCCCTTCGGTGCGAGAACCTCCACCTCCGTGGGATCTACTGCTGGTATTGGCTAAGCTCATGGGCAGGCCATTTGAACCGATGCACAGGTGTGACATCTCTCACCTGTCGTGGAAGACTGCCTTCTTGGTGGCTATCACGTCAGCCAGAAGGATGGGAGAGCTCCAGGCACTTTCCATCGAGTCTCCTTATCTGGCCTTCCACTAGGACAAGGTTGTCCTGCGTCCCCACCCGAAATTCCTTCCGAAGGTGGTGTCGGAGTTTCACCTTAACCAGGTGTTGACTCTGCCAGTGTTCTACCCCAATCACAACTTGGAGGCCGAATATAGGCTCCATACTTTCGACCCTAGAAGAGCGCTCGCTTATTACAAGGAGCGGATGGCTGAAGTTCAGGGAGAGGTTCGCCAACTGTTTGTCACCTACGCTGAAGCCACACCTGGCAGACCTGCAGCCAAGTGGACGATAGGCAGGTGGGTCACCTCCTGCATAGATCTCTGCTATAGGTTGGCGGGCATGGAGCCTCCCAGAGGGAAGAGCTCATTCTACCCGCCATACCACTGCCATCGGTGGCTGCTTCCAGGGACGTCCCTATCCAGGAACTCTGCAGGGCTGCTACCTGGAAGTCAGCACACACCTTCATCACCCATTACCACATCGACCTTGAGTCACGCCGGGATGCTGGTTTTGGGGCCTCGGTTCTCCAGTCTTTATTCCCTAAGTAGGGTGTTTGTGCCTTGCCTCCCTCCTCCCAGAGAACTGCTAGGAGTCTGCCAGACAGTGTGGATGAACAGCATATCCATGTCCCTAGAAATACAGGTTACTCACCTGTAACAGGAGTTCTAGGAATGGTATGTATTGTTCATCCTCATTCCCTGACCTCCCGGCCCGACACACACAACCTGGCTGCTGGGCTAGATCTGGTGTCATGGGGCAGAGACAAGAGTTTTACCACCCAGGTGGGTGGGAGGAGCCATCTTGAAGACCTTCCGGCAAGATTAAAAGTGGCAAGGAACCTGCCAGACAGTGTGGATAAACAACATATACCATTCCTAGAACTCCTGTTACAGGTGAGTAACCTGTATGTTTTGTTTTCCTGTTTTTTACAACCACATATCTGCTGTTTTCCTCTTTTTTTTTTTTCCACTGTTTCCATTTATGTGTGTCCTGGGCACTCTTTGATGTTCGTTCTACCATTCCATGGCCAGCAGAAAGAGCAAAATGGCAGTGTTGTGAGTGCACAATGTAATTTATCGTTTGTGAACTTTGACACAACATTAAACAAGCATTTGCTTAATTGCCTCACAAGTCAGCCTGTTCCTTGGATAGTGTGTGCAGTGTTGTTCCCCTCCCTCCTGTTGAGTACTGCCTCATGCCATCTGCACTGCAAGGACTCTGAGCGGCCTCTGTTTGTACCTGGTAGACAAGCAACCAGAGCACAAGATGTCTAGTGGACCATGTGAGCAGTTCATGTTACTGTCTTTGGTAATAAAGAAAAAGGGAGAAAATTACAAAAAGTATGTATAATAAAGACTCAGTTGTATTTAAATCTTACATTTTTCACGGTTTTCCCAATGGTGGTGGTGGGGCCTTTCTAAACCTAAAATTGACAGGCCTGGCTAAAGTTTTCGTTGAATAAATTGTTGATTATGTTTATTTTGTCTTGGTATTATGCAGTGTTCCGGATAATGTAGCAGTGGTTTATGGTTTTGATTTTTTTTTTTTTAATTACAGTAAAAGAGAAGTTAACGGCAGATCCTGACAGTGAAATAGCTACAACCAGTTTACGGGTTTCGCTTTTGTGTCCGGTAAGCTTACAATAACAATGCTTCCTTTGGATTTGAAAATATTGCTGTCATAGACAAATATTTTATCAGATGGAGACATCCTAAAAAATTTTTTTTTATAAATAACAACAAGCTTACATTTGCCTAGTATGTGAAGAGATTGCATCTTTATGCCTGCATTACTGTGGCCTAGTTGCTACTAATTATTTTTAGCTATTAATACAGTGCTAACATTTTTACATGTTAATTGTACCTAACTTTCATCTGAAACCAAAACCATTTCTAATCCGTTGCCCAGGTTTCACGAACTGTAGCAGTTTTAGGCCTCTGGCAAATACAGCGCTGTTAATCCATCAGTCCTACCAGCAGTCAGTCTGCCATCAGCAAATTAGAGCATATTTAGAGAGATAACCACTTTACTGTATCTCCTTTAAGCAGTGTTTCAGAGTCTACATCCTGGTATTTTTGTTGTATTTTGTAACATGTTGGGCTGACAAAACATTGTTTTGGGAGTACTAAACCTACTCAGTTGGGAGTCCATTTGTGTGGCAAAAAAGAAATGGGTTTAGATAAATTAGTGGTGGGGGACTTCTTGTTGCAGTATTCAGTGCCTGCTAGAAATTACATAAAATGTATATGGGCTGGTCGGCAAGGAGAGCATAAAGAGATAAACTAAAAAAAAAAAAAATGTTGTTAAATTTAACCAAGTCAGTAGTTGATAATTAAATTGAATAATGGGTACGCTAAGAAAGTCTTAGAATTAACAGCACTAATCATTTCAATTCAGTAAAGAAGCAGTGAGGCTCCTGTACTGAATTGTGTGACTAAGTTCTAAATGACTGAGTCCACCAAGAGTAAAAGATCTGCTGAGCAGGCATCTGAACAGGTGCCTGCCAAGAAAAAGCAGAAAGAAAAGCATGTCACTGCCCCTCCTGTTGAAGAAGCAAAGGAGATGCCAATTGAGAAGAATAGAATGCCCTCTGCTGAGGACATGGCTAAGGCAGGCAGCTCTTCCAGGCTTTCCAGACTATGGGAGCCATTATGTCCATACAAGCCCCCACCCCCTTGGCTCCTCAACCCGTACCAAAGGCCGTGGTGGAGGAGGCTGAGTTGTTGTATGAAGAGGATGAGGAAGAGTATGAACCCATAGAGCATGATGGTTCACCAGTTCAGCTCTCCTCCACAGTCTTCTGAGGAGCACACCTCACACTATTCTTTTGTGAGGCAGATGGCAAGCACCCTCAGCCTCTCTCCACAAGAGATGGCAGAGGATGTTCCTGCCTGTTCACAAATCCCTTAAGAAGACCACCTCCAAAATCCTGGAAGTTCCCACTTCTGCAGCTGACATAGACAAAAGTGCTGAAAAGAAATACCAGCTAGATGGGCAGGATGCGGAGTACCTGTATACTCATCCTGACCATGAAGGAGTAGTGTGAACTGCTGCCAGTGACAAGACCAGGGTCCCCCTTTGCTCTCTACCCCCAGAAAGGGATTCTAGAAAACTGGACAGCATGGGCAGAAAGGTGTACACCTCAGCCTCTCCTTTGCTGAGACAGGCAGTTTATATGGCCTGTGCAGCTCAGTACAAGAAGGCTGTTTGGGGGAGCCCAGTAGTGTCTGTGAGTGAGAAGGCTATTGGTGACCTAACATAGAAGTTGACAGCAGATAAGGACCACAAGCCCCATCCAGTCTGACCATTTTTTCCACCTTATGAATGTGCCATAGGCCTTTACTCTGTCAATGGCCTATCTATTCATACTCATCTTTATTGCTCCCTTATGCCTATCCCATGCCTGTTTGAAGCCCTGCACTCTATTCATATCCACCACTTTCTGAGGTAGGCTGTTCCACGCATCCACCACACTTTCTGTGAAAAAGAACTTCCTCACATTACCCCTTAATCGGCCACCCTCTAATCTCATTCTGTGTCCTCTTGTCCTGCTATTTTTTTTATATTGAAACATGTTAGACTCTTTCACCTTGTTAATGCCCTTAAGATGTTTGAATGTTTCAATCATATCGCCTCTCTCCCTGCTTTGCCCTAGGGTATACATATTGAGCTCCATTAATCTGTCCTCATATGTTTTCTGATGCAGTCCCTGTATCCTTTTGGTTGCTCTTCTCTGGACTACCTCCATTTTGTTAATGTCCTTGTGCAGGTGCATCCTCCAGTACTGCACGCAGTACTCCAGATGGGGCCTAACCAGTGTCTGGTAAAGAGGGATTATTACTGCCCTCTTACGACCTGCGATACCCCTGCTTAATACACCCCAACATCCCTCTAGCCTTACCTACTGCTTTAGTGGTCTGTTTGAATGATTTCAGGTCATCTGTGATGATGATGCCCAAGTCTCTTTCTTCCCTTGTGATTGCCAGCAACTCCCTTCCCAACCCACAGGTGGCTTCAGGGTTTCTCTTCCCTATGTGCATGATCTTCCACTTCTTTGCATTAAACCCCAGTTGCCACTCTTCTGACCATTTTGCTAGTTTATCCAGATCTCTTCTCATTCTGCCCACCCCATCAGGATCATCCACTCTGTTGAAGATCTTGGTGTCATCTGGAAACAGACAAACCTTACCCTCCAGTCCATCTGCAGTGTCACTGATGAAGATATTGAAGAGGACTGGCCCCAGGACTGATCCCTGAGGTATCCCACTTGTGACTTGCATCTCTTCTGACTGTATACCATTTACCACCACTCTCTGTTTTCTGCCCGCCACCCAGTTGACCAACTTCTGACCCACCCCGAGCCAACCCAGCTTATTAATTAATCTCCTATGTGGAACAGTATCGAAAGCTTTGCTGAAGTCAAGGTAGGCGACATCAACTGTACCCTCTTGGTCCAACACTCTGGTTACCCAGTCAAAGAAATCTATGAGTTTAGTTTGACAGGACCTTCCTGTTGTAAACCCATGCTGTCTTGGATCCTGTGCTCCTATGAATTCCAGGTCTTGCACTATCTTTTCCTTAAGGAGTGCCTCCATAATCTTGCCCACTACTGAGGTAAGACTGACTGGTCTGTAGTTCCCTGTCTCCTCCTTGCTACCACTCTTGTGGAGAGTGATCAAATGAGCCCTTCTCCAGTCTTCTGGCCTAGCCCAGAACTTGGCTGACACAGCAAAGGGCTACCATGGACACCACTAAATACCAGTTTCACATGTCCGCGGATGCCAGTGACACTGCCTCTAGGGTCATGGCACATGCAGTTTCCCTGAGATGCATGGCTCAGAACTACAAACCTCTCACAGGACACCCAGCCTAAGGCCATGGATTTCCTCTTTAAAGGGAACTCCTTGTTTGGTGACAAAACAGAGGCCTATGTGGAGAAGGTGGATGAATATAAGACCACCTGTAAAAGTCATACAGAGAATGAGAAGGCTGCGACTTCCAATGAGCCTTATTGAAGGGGATACAGGCAGGGGTTATGTACCTCAGACTTGTGTGACTTAGGATTACTCCCCTCATAGGGGTTTCATCACGGGAGGAGGCAAGCAGGGTGCAAAGCAGGCTGCAGCCACCCCAGCTAACAAGGTGCAGGCAAAGCAGAACCCATGACAGATTTGTGCAGGTTTCCTAGCTATTTTCAGTGGGAGGAAGGTTGGCTCACTATTAGGAAAAACATCACCACAGACAAATGGGTCCTGGAAGTAGTGAGTCAGGGTTACTCCCTTCCATTCAAAAAGTTTCCAGAACTGCAGGCACACAGGGCCTTCCCATCTCATACCCCGGCAGAAAAACTCCTGCTGGAGTTGGAGGTCAAAAAGCTGCTGCAGGTCAACACAGTGGAAAGGGTTCCTTCTGACCAATGTGACAAGGGGCTTTACTCCACATACTTCCTGGCCCACAAGAAAAATGGAGAGTGGCAACCCATTTTAGACCTAAGATTTCTGAACAAACACTTGAAAAAAGAAAAGTTCAAGATAGTGACACTGTCTGCAGTGATCCCATCTCTGCAGCAGGGATATTGGTTAGAGTTACTGGATCTAAAGGATGCCTACTTTCCCATTCCAATAAGACCCTCCCACAGAAAGTACCTCAGGTTCACGGTAGGGAACTGCCACTATCGGTTTGGGACTCTACCTTTCAACCTGTCCTCAGCACCAAGGGTCTTCACAAAGTGCCTGACAGTAGTTGCAGTTGACTTGAGAGGGCAAGGTGTGGTTGTCTTCTAACCCCAGGAATCACTCATTATGATTAAACTTAATACGGTCAGCCTCCTGTGTTGAACTGCCCGTAGAGATGGAATTTTATGCAAATTATGGAACTCTCAGTTGGCTCATGCCACTTTCAAACTGCTGCCCTAACAACTGCTGCACTCTTGAGTGCTTCAGATTCTTTACTCCGCCTGCCTAGTAAGGACGTCCTGGAGAGCTCTCCTTGGACTGTCTCAGACTAAAGTTTATCTGTAGATAAGTACTCATTTTCAGTTTAATTTTAAATTGCTGCCTTAGAAACATTGTTTAGTATAGTAAATTAGTGTTTTAGTGGTTTTTCATTTATATTCGTGGTTCCCTCATGGTTCCTTGGAACCGAGGGTTCTGAGTCTATTTTACAGTTTTTATCTCAGTTTATTATTATTTAGAGATATTTAGCGGTCGGTTCCTTGAACCGCTTTAGTTTGGTCTAAATTTAGTATTTTTCTCGGTTCCTTTTTCTTCAGGAACCGAATAGCGCTCGATTCTAGGAACCACTAGCGGTAGTTATTTTAAAGTAATCTCTGGTTCCGAGTTACTTTAAATAACTTTTTTTTTTGAAGTAATCTTTTTTGCCTAGCTTAAATGTCAGAGGTCCATTTGGATAAACCTAAAAAACGCACGGGACCCACAGGTTTTAAATGTTGTGAGTCTTGTGGGTAACTTATAGCAAAAGCAGATAGACATTCTCTCTGTATTTCTTGTTTGGGTACAAGTCATATATTTGCCAGTTGTGATATTTGTAAGACCTTTTGCCCAAAGACATTAAAGAAAAGGTCTAAAATTTTAGAAGAGATGGCTTCTGCTTCTAGTGGGATAATTCTGCTTCCTCTTCCTCCCACAAAAATGATGGAGGTAGATCCTGACAGGAGTTCAGATAAATCTGAACAAGGTAAAACAAAATGGGCTGTGGAAACAGGCACCGAACCTGTTCCATTAAAGAAAAGTGTAAAGAAAAACATGTCGCTGCGCCTCCGGCCGAGAAGGCTAAGGAGCTCCCAGCAGACAAACATATTATGCCCTCGGCTGAGGACATTGCTAAGGCACTACAAGTGTTACAAGCCCTACAGGGTGCAGTCACGGTTCCTACACCAACTGCCCTGGTTCCTCCTACAGGCCCAGCAAGGCAAGAAGTGCTGGAAGTGTTTGGTGAGGAGGAGGAGGACTTTGAAGGGGAACCTATAGATCCAGAGGTCTCTCCTGAGCAAGAGTTTGGCTCTCCTCCTAGGGGTCCTGAAGAATACTCCTCCCACTTTGCTTTTCTTAAGAACATGGTAGAAACGCTGAACCTTCCTCTTCAGGAAACAGGAGGATATGGAGGAGGCAGACTTTCTAGAAATGATGGGGTTAACCCCCACGAAACGTCTACTTCTGCCCATACATAAATCTTTAAAGAAGGCTGCAGTGCAGATTTTTAAGACTCCAACCTCTATCCCTGGTGTGGATAAGAAAGCTAACAAGAAATACCAGCTGGACAGAACTACAGCTGATTTTCTATTTACGCATCCTGATCCTTAGGGAGTAGTCCAAGCTGCTGCCTGTGACAAGGCCAGGATCCCATTAGCTACTCATCCACCAGACACAGATTCAAGAAAATGGATGCTATGGGAAAGAAAGGGTACATGGCTGCCTCTTTATTAGTTAGGCAGGCCGGTTACATGGCATATTCAGTGCAGTACCAAAAAGCTCTATGGAACACTGTTCTAGCTTTGGCTGATAGGGTCCCAGGTGAAGTGGCTGTAGACTTGCAAGATACAGCAAGGACTGCACTTGATGCTACCAAGTACCAATTTCATATGGCAGTGGATGCCAATGATACTGCATCCAGGTTAATGGCTTTGTCAGTTTCACTCAAGAGGTTTGCGTGGCTTAGAGCCACCAACCTAACTTTAGACACCCAGGCCAAAGCAATGGATTTCCCCCTGGAGAACAACTCCTTGTTTGGGGATAAAACAGAGGGATACATGAAGAAGGTGGAGGAATATAAATCCACCTATAGGAGCAATTCCAAGGATAGGCCCTTCACCTCTTATAGATCCCAGAGTAGGGGAGGTAAGGTAGGGTTTTTTTTTTTTTTTGTACCCCAGACCTTTCTTTCAGGTGCAAGCCTCCCAGTCTCAGCAGCAAGCCAGAGGTTATTTTAGAGGAAGGGGCAGGAGAGCCATGAGAAGAGCGGCTCCTGCACCACAGGTTCAGGCATAGCCTGCACAGAATCCGTGACGGGCTAGTGCAGGTCACATCCCCTATTACAGGTCCACCAGTAGGTGGCAGACTATCTCATTACCTTCACGCTTGGCATTCCATCACCACAAACAAGTGGGTGTTGGAAGTAGTGAGCCAGGGCCTGGCACTCAGTTTCAAATCATTCCCAAAGCTGAGAACAAGAACCTTTGCTCCGGTAACAGCTGCACACAGGATTCTGTTGGAAGCAGAGGTAAAACATCTGCTAGCAATCAAAGCAGTAGAGGTAGTGCCTCTAATAAGCAGGGGGAAAAGGTTTTTATTCCAGGTACTTCCTCATAAGGAAGAAAAACGGGGATTGGTGGCCTATTTTGGATCTAAGACTTCTGAACAAGCACATTTTGAAACCAAAGTTTAAAATGGTTACTCTTGCCATAATCATTCCTTCATTACAAAAGGGAGACTGGCTAGCCTCCCTAGATCTAAGGGATGCTTATTTCCATATTCCCATCAGACCATCTCACAGAAAATTCTTGAGATTCAGGCTATTATCAGTTTGCAGCTCTCCCTTTTGGGCTAATTTCGGCACCAAGGGTTTTTACAAAGTGTCTATCAGTAGTGGTAGAGTTTTTGAGAAAACAAGGTATAACAGTCTTCCCCTACCTGGACAACTGGTTAGTAGTAGGACAGTCTCTGCAGCATGCAGTACAGTCACTGGCACTAACAAAATCCACACTGGAGTCCCTGGGATTTCTGATAAACGAAGAAAAATCTCAACAGGTACCACTCCAGATGCTGGAGTTTATTGGAGCAGAACTAAACACCAGACAGGGCAGAGCCCTCCTGCCACAGGAGAGGGCGAGATTGCAAAATCCTTTGTGTCTGGGAGACCCAGAACAGCCAGAGAATTTCTCAGGCTACTAGGCCACACGGCATCTGCCACGGCAGTGGTAATGGGCTCCAGGTTTCAAATGAGAGATATTCAATTCCATCTCAGACAGAATTGGTCTCAAAGGACGAATCCTATGTCTAGACTGGTTCCAGTCGCAGAAAGTTTAGTCCAGGCCTTACAGCGGTGGCTGGATGAGCACAACCTCAGGTTGGGTGTACCTTTTATAAGGGAACAACCTTCAGTAATCCTCACAACAGATGCCTCTCTTCTAGGCTGGGGGGCATACATGTTAGAGCACACAGCAAGTGGCACATGGTCCCCCCAAGAGTCTCTGTTGCACATAAAGCTCTTGGAGCTCAGGTCTGTTTACCTGGCTTTGAAAACATTTGCTCCTTACCTGCAAAACAAGGTGGTGCAAGTCAGAACAGACAACACCACAACCGTGTATTACATCAACAAGCAAGGAGGTACCAGGTCACATCTAGTGTGCACAGAAGCAATGAGACTGTGGTCTCTGGTATACTCCATGGGAGTATCCCTGTCAGCCATACACTTTCCAGGGAAGGACAATGTACTGGCAGACTCTCTAAGCAGGATAAGTCAGGACCACCACGAGTGGTGCCTGAATACTCAGGTACTCGGTACAATTTTCAGAAAATGGGGCACTCCAGAGGTGGATCTCTTCGCCTCCCCAGAAAATCACCAGCTTCCAATGTACTGTTGCAGGCCTCCTCTAAGGGGCACAGTCCCCCTGGATGCCTTGGCCCTGGATCGGACAGGGAAGTTTCTGTATGCATTCCCTCCTTTTCCTATGATATTCAGGACCCTACTGAAATTGAGGTCCCTACCAGCAAAAATGATACTGGTGGCTCCAGATTGGGCAAGACAGCAATGGTACTCTCTTCTGCTGTCTCTGTCAGTGGTTTCCCCAATCCATCTGCCCAGGAGGCACAACCTGTTACCCTCTTCTCAGGGCAGGATCCTGTACCCCAGTCTCAAATCACTGAGGCTCAAGGGGCGGCTCTTGAGGACTTAGAATTTGCTAACCTTAACCTATCAGAACAGGTGCTGACAGTGCTTAGGGGTTCCAGGAAGCCTTCTAGTAAGAAGACATATTCCACTAAGTGGAAAAGAGTTACAATATGGTGTACAGGTAAAGGTTTGAGCTCTTTCTGGGCTAATTTGGCTATTCTTCTAGATTACCTTACACATTTAAATTCCTTAGGTCTGAAGCCTTTCACCCTCCAGGTCCACTTAGCGTCAGTCTCTGCTTACCTGTCAGTTGGTAAGTAGAGGTCTATGGCTTCTCATCCAGTATTTAGAAAATATTTTAAAGGCCTTAATCTTAAGGGAACCGGTTCCGGCCTGGAATCTAAATATCTGCATTGCTAAACTCATGGATGCACCATTCGAACCTATGGCAACCGCAGATTTGAATTATGTCACTTGGAAAACTGTTTTCCTGGTTGCCATTACTTCAGCCAGAAGGATCAGTGAATTACAAGCCCTGTGCACAGATGTGGACTACATCTCATTCCACAGGGACAAGGTGGTCCTTAGGACTAATAGAAAATTCCTTCCCAGGGTGGTATCTGAATTTCACTTGAATCAGTCTATCACTCTACCTGTCTTCTTTAGAAACAACTCCAGTTCTCCAGAAAGGAGACTTCACTCCCTTGATGTCAAAAGGGTGCTTAGCCACTACATTGACAGAACCAAGTCTTACAGGACAAGTCAATCACAGCTCTTTCTCACATATGGTGAAGTTGGTAAGGGCAGGGCTGCAACAAAACGTACAATTGCTCGCTGGATAGTGGCATGTATACAGTTTTGTTTTAGTAAGGTGGGTAAACAGGTCCTCTGGGCCTGAGAGCACAGTCCGCCAGGGGCACAGCTGCTTCAGTGGCAGCTTCAAGAGAAATTCCGCTACTGGAAATCTGTAAAGCAGCTACATGGAAAACAGTACACACCTTCACAAAGCATTACAGCCTGGACTTGCAATCCAGAGGTGATGCTAGGTTTTGTACAGCAGTACTGCAGAGCCTGTTTCCGAAATAGATTCTCTGCCCAACCTCCAAAGGTACTGCTTGGTAGTCTGCATTAAGTTTAATCACAATGAGTGATTCCTGGGATTAGAAGAACAAAATTACTCACCATAGTAATCTTGTTTCTTCAAAGGGATCATTCATTATGATTAAAGACCCTCCCTACCTCCCCTACTAGAACCTATAGAAGTTGCTCTGCATCCCTCCATTAGGGTTTTTTTCTTTTCTCCTATATAGGTTAAGATACTCACTTTGTTTAACAGTTGGTGTCCAGGTGGTCTCAAGTTTCTTAGGTTTGTTGGTTAAGGATGTTTTGACCTGAAAGGGCAAAAAATATTATTTTTTAAGGTTATTAATTTTAGCTAGTGGGTCTTTTACCCAGTTAGGCTCCATAAGAATCTGAAGCACTCAGAGTGCAGCAGTTTGAAAGTGGCATGAGCCAACTGAGAGTTCCATAATTTGCATAAAATTCCACCTCTCTGGGCAGTTCAACACAGGAGGCTGACTGCATTAAGTTTAATCATAATGAGTGATCCCTTTGAAAAAACAAGATTACTATGGTGAGTAATTTTTTCTTCCCTTACCTGGATGACTGGTTAATATCAGGAGGGTTGTACCATGAGGCCACGGCCTCCTTCCAGCTTACGCAGTCAACTCTAGATGATCTAGGGTTCCTGGTAAACATCCCAAAGTCCCAGACTGAACCTGTCAGGGTATTGGACTTTGTTGGAGCAGAGCTGGACACACAGCAGGGAAAAGATTTCCTCCTTTAGGATGAGGGTGGTAAGTCTCACAGAACTGGAAAAGCTGGACAGCCCAGACAGCAAGAGTCTTCCTTCAGTTGCTGGGGCACATGGCTGCCTCCACAGCTGTGGTCCCAGGCACCAGGTTTCAAATGAGGGATGTTCAATGCCACCTAGGATCTCACTGGTCACAAAGGTGGGATCCTCTGTCAAAACTGGTACCAAAGTACCTGCTAAAGGCACTGGGCTGGTGGAAAGAGGAGTAGAACCTCTGAGAGGAAAACCTGCCCTCCAGCAATTACCACAGTGGTGCTCATTGCAGATGCCTCCCTCCCTCCTGGGATGGGATGCCCACCTGGTGGACCTTACTGTAAGTGGAGTGTGGACCCCACTGAAGTTCCAGAAAAACATAAACTTCCTGGAGCTCAGGGCTGTGTATCTGGCAATGCAGGCCTTTTCCTCCAACATCAGGGGTATGTCGGTCCAAATCAGGACAGACAAAACCACCACCATGTACTACATAAACTGAGATGAACAAGATCTTGCAATCTGTGCACAGAGGCAGTGAAGACCTGGAGCCTGGTATATGAGCCAGATGTGCAGCTCTCTGCAGTGCACCTACCAGGGAAAAATAGTGTCCTCACAGAGCAGAATCAGTCAAGGCAACCACGAATGGACCCTGAACAAGCAAGTGCTTGCAGCAGTGTACTTAAATTGGGGCACACCAGAGATGGACCTGTTCACCTCATGGCAAAACTACCAGCTCCCCCTCTTTAGTTGCAGGCCTCCATCAGTGGGTAAAGTCCCAGAGGGCACCCTGCTCTTCTTTTAGTCAGGGAGATTCCTTTACGCCTTCCCCTTTTTCCTCTCCCACTGAGGGTGCTTCTGAAGCTCAGAAGGGAACCTGCGACAGTGATCCTAATTACTCCAGACTGGGCCAGGCAGACATGGTATTCTCTGCTACTGACCCTGTCCAGCAAACCTCCAGTCACTCTCGCCCTGAGGTACAACCTGATGACCTTGCCTAAGGGCAAGATAACATTTCCAGAGCTCAGCACTCTGTGCCTCAGGGCCTGGTGCTTGAAGAGTTAAGTGTGTTCTGGTTTAATCCTCAGTAAACGGTCTTAAATGTGTTAAAGTTTCCAGAAAGCTAGCCACCAGGAAAACATATGCCCCAAAGTGGAAAAGGTTTTCCCTGTGGTGCTCTTCCAAGCAGATCAATCCTTTATAGGCCAGTCTGTCCAGCATCTTGGATTATGTGGTACACCTATAGTCTCTGGCCCTTCTTGTAGCAGTCTCAGTGTATGCTTTGATTGGCAGAGGCAGGGATAGATCAATAGCCTCCCTGGCTGTTTTCAAAAGGTTCTTCAAGGGTCTGACCTGCTTGAACTCTCCCTTTAAGGATCCAGCCCTACCTGGGATCTGAACCTATGTACTGAAACCTTTTAATGCTGCTGTATAGTAATTTTGACATGGTTTTAATAAGGTTTTATTTCATATTTTAATTACCGCTGCATGTTAATAATTTACGTTCGGCGCCCAGAGCCTCCGGGATTGGGTGCCTTATAAATAACATTTCCTTGCCTTGCCTATTGCCCATCTCATGGGTGCTCCGTGTGAGTCTATGGCAGCTGCTGCACTGAAGTACCGTGTGTCTCCTGGAAAACAGTTTTCTTGGTAGCCCTCCCTTAGCTAGAAGAGTGAGCAAGCTCCAAGCTCTGTGTACAGATCCTAACTGCATTATCTTCCACAGAGATATGGTAGTTTTGATGTCAACAAGAAATGGTTTCAGAATTTCACCTCAACCAGTCTTATCACGCGCTCCCTGTGTTCTTCACTGAAAAATCCAGACCAGGGGAGCAGAGGTTTCATAGTCTGGATGTTAGAAGAGCTTTAAGCTACTACTTGGACCGCACAAAGGATGTTGGGCCCACATCAACACAACTTTTTGTCACCTATTTGGGATGTACACCAAGGAAAGCCAGCATTCAGGAGTACTATTGTTCACTGGATAGTGGCGTGCATTCTGTTATGGCAAAGCTGGCATACTTCCACCAGAAGGCCTAAGGGCCTATTCCACCAGGGAACCCCCTGCCTCGGTGGCGATATCTAGGGGTGTCTCCATTCAGGATTTTTGTAAAGCAGTTACCTGGAAAACAGTACACACCTTTACAAAGCACTACTGTCCGGACGTACAGTCCAGACGTGATACTAGCTTTGGTGCTGCTGTCCTGCAGAACCTTTTCCCTAAATAGGTTCTGTACCCAGCCTCTTCTTAACGATAGTGAGGGATTCATGGAGTTTGAAGAAAAAATTACTCACTGTAATAATGTTGTTTCTTCCAAAGGGATCCCTCACTATACTTGACAATCCCTTCCCTACTTCCCCTTCCAGAACATGGAAAGGGTTCACACATCAGGCAATTCTTAGTGTAGTTAGGCATTTCTTGTTGCATGGTCTCTCAACTGAAACTCTTTGTGTGTTTCATTCTCATTTGCTTTTCATTTGACAAAAGGGATAACTTTTTTGGTAGTCACTTAGTTAGATTTGGTGGTCACTACTCTCCCACAATTTGCAGAATAAATCTGCCATTAGAGGGCAGGGAGAGGTGACTACAGCAGAGTTTCAAATTGCATTCTGAGTTCTCTAATTTAGCATGAAATTCTAGACCCTGGGGCAGCTCCTTCTAGGGGAATGATTGCAGTTGTCAAGTATAGTGGGGATCCGTTTGGAAGAAACAACATTGCTGCCGTGAGTAACTTTGTTAATCTGTGCCATTTATACTATTGTGGATCTGAAATTCATGCCATTAATTTGTTTACAGAGTTTTTATTTTTATTTTACATCAAACATCCTGCCGGAACTCTTAATTATGTCTAGATTGCTTGGTGAGGCTTGCCAGTACATTTGCTCACCCCTGTATAATGATACATATCAACAGAAAGCCACAGTTTGCCATTGAAGTAACGTACACTGTCTTAGCAGAACCAGAGTCATAATTAGGTTTCTGCACTTGCAAAAACAAGTAATATAATCGACACAGAGACATTTGGTGTATCTTTGTAGGGAAGCTAGAATTGTTTTTGTGTGTTGGTATAAAGAATCAGTGGGAGGAAGAAGGCTGGATGGATGGATGACACTGCAGCACGTAGTATGGACGTGTAGGGGTGCTGGGTTCTGGAGTGCACTCTGACACCCCCCCCCCCCAGGGGGAACCACATTATTCTTGCACTGCCACTACCCACTGAGAGAGAGATTGGGAAGGTGGCAGCTACTGGGGAAGGAGTGACCTTCCACTCCACACCCAAGCCAGACATCAGCTGCATGTCAAGGCCACTCCAGTTAAGGTGACATGTGGGGCTATGTTGGAAGTCTTTATTTTTAACTTGCAAGTATTTCAGTTTCAGCCATGTGTGACAGGGTGGAATAGGACCCTGTCCCAGTTGTTAGGGAGAAAGTGTTTAAATGCAAGGATCTGTCCTTTTCGGTCTCTTCTCTGTCTGGTTGCGCAAACAAATTTTCCTGTGAGACCTCGGACTTGATCAGCCTGACAATCTCGCAATTCTTTATTTATTTTGTTTATTTATTGAAAATGTTTCGCCAGGAAAGGCACACTGAGCAAAAAGATGCTCGTCTCACGGGGCGACCTGAGGGGGGGGGGCATGGGAGGATGGTATACATACAGCAGTCAATAGGTTGAGCATGGAATGGAGCAATGCAACAATTGTTACATAATTGAGTGAGATTACATACGAGCTTGTTACCTGAGGAGAACAGTACAGAACATGAGCCTCTAGGTACTGTAAGTGTAATACATAATTGAATACACATCTAGGATTATACATGAATATGTAAGTGCCAGTAACAGAGATTTAACTCTAGCAAGAACTTCAAGTTGGCAGCAGAGATGGAAGTAGGAGATTTGGGGTAGGAGGCGGCAGGGCTGTAAAGTAAACACTAGGGTATTTAGGAGGAGAGGCTTGGGGAGGGAGGTGAGACATTAGAGCATTGGTTGTTAGGGCAGTGTGTAAGCCAGACAATTAGGTGAAGGCCGAGCCGCTGGTCAAGCACGTAAGGAGGAGGGATCAGGAGGAGGGAGGGGAGGGAGGTCAGGGCAGGTACAGTTTGGTGCAAGGAAGTTAGTGAGGGCAGAGGATAGCGAGTGTTTGGAAGAGGAATGGCAGATTTAGGCTGGCAGGCCATTCCAGAGATTAGGAAAGAGGTAAGGGAAAGCCAGTAGGCCTGCAGAGGTCTTTCTGTGAGGGATTGCTAATAGCCTGGAGTCAGTAGACATGAGGGCGAGGGCGGGGGTAGGGGGGAAGATAGGGAGGATACGAGGTAGGGAAGAAGGGAACCGAGCCAGAATTTAGAAAAAATTTAGCACAGTGAAGTAGGCGCCGGTTATTCAGGGAAGGAAGGGTCAGTGAATGGAAGAGCTCACAGTGATGGGTGCGGGGGGGCATCGAGGGCAAAGCGGCAGAAAGCATTAAAGAGGGGGTCTAGTCTGGCTAAGGTGGACTTAGCGGCAGAGCTGTAAACAACATCGCAGTAATCGAAGGATGGTAGAATCATTTTCTGGACTATTTTGCGTCTCACAGGGAGTGGGAGACTTGACCAGTTTCTATAGAGGGCACCAAGCTATGGGCACAGTTTTGATAGGATGGTGTCCACATGTAGGGAGAAGGAGAGGTGGTGATCAAGCCAAACCCCCAGGTACCTAAAGGAGGGCACGTCTTCAAGGATGGTGTTATTTAGGGTATGGAAGATCGGGGGGATGTAAGTCTGGATAGTCTCTGTCTAGTGCCGAATGGCACAGAGA
This sequence comes from Neoceratodus forsteri, assembly GCA_016271365.2. Taxonomy (NCBI): domain Eukaryota; kingdom Metazoa; phylum Chordata; order Ceratodontiformes; family Ceratodontidae; genus Neoceratodus; species Neoceratodus forsteri. The sequence goes on from CM028129.1 coordinate 1,260,822,984, forward strand.
CAGTTTTCTTGGCATTTAAGGAGAGTTGGTTGGAGTTAAACCAGTTTTGTACTTTGTTGAAGTCGGTCTGAAGATTAGAGGTGACTTCTTCGTAGGTACGGCCGGAAGTGAAGAGGACCGTATCATCAGCGTACATGTGTATTGCCATAGTGGAGCAAGAGTTAGGCAGATCATTTAGTAGGATGGAGAATAGGATGGGGCCTAGGACTGAGCCCTGGGGAACGCCGGTGGTAATAGGGAGTGGGGGGAGTGCCTCTCTCTGTCTCCCAGTTTTCTCAAGCTATTTTTCCTCCCTTGCATATCCGCTGATATAAAAATATATGCAAATCAGTATGTGGAAAGGAAACTGATATTGGGATCCCCTTTGGTTGAAAAATGTGTAGCATTACTGTTGAAATGTGTATGATTATAATTTGAGATGACTGCAAAAAGCTGTTGGGAACTTCAGAGGTTACCAGAGTTCAGTTTTTAGGCATTTTTGCAAAAGCTGTGGAAATGGGACCTCTCAGCTCAGGCACAATGTATTCTAGCAGCTCCTGCCTGATATTTACAAAAACAGGATGCTTACTAAGGATGGGGGTTGAAAGGACTTATAAGAGAGCAGAGTTGCAACTGCTGGAAGGAGAGGAGAAAAAGGGACACAGAGACTGAAAGAAAACTTTTATTTAGCCTTTGTAATTAGTTTTACTGAACAAGTTTATCTTTTTTATGTTGCTGCTACTGTAAATAAATATTTTTGGAGAATTCTGCAACTGCTCCTGGTTTTCCTGTGCTTCCTGACCTGTGCCTCAACAGAAGATGGTGTCAGCCTAAGTGGGATTTACGCTGTGCATACCCTAAGAGAGGAGTTTTGTGCATGGGTACTGGACCTAGTACCAGGGAAGCATAAAGAAAGATATGGATTCTGCAGCAGCAAGTCCAGGAGTGGTTACCAGGAGAATGGCAGCCAAACTAGCAGAGAGAGAGAAGTCCAGTCTGAGATTGTACAGCCAGCACAAGTTATGGAAAAAGAACAGACAGTGACAGAACTTAAAAGCCTGATGGGCTTTTTCCACCTGTTGTGTCCCTCCCATTCTTGCTCCCTATTGGGCCCTGTCTTCTCCGCCTTTCTCTCACTCCACCCCGCTCTCCTCCTACGCTCGTCCTGCCCGCTGCTCCTACTGCCTGCCTGTCCCTCCCCCCTCGCCCCCTCTACCTCTGTTAAATATGCATACCACCCCCTCAATGTTCTACCTCCTCCTCCTCACTGCCCTCCCCCGCTCCATTTTCCTTCAGCCTGTTTCCCATCCCTCTCCAAAGCTATGAACTGAATTGCTCCTATTGCTGCAATGGCACTCTTCCTTATGAAGTTAACCCTGCCCACATTGGACATCACCTCACTGCAAATCTGCACCGTCGTACGAGTGTGCGCTGGACTCCGCTATCTTCCCATTATGCAGTGCTCCTGCTGTACCCCCGCACCCACTCCTCAGCATACTCCTTCACAAAAAAGACTAGCAAGTTCTCCCTCAGGGAATTACGCCTGGCCACCCTGCAACTCTTGCTCCTACTCCTGCAACTATCGGGAAGTGTTCACCCCAACCCAGGTCCGGAGATAGCAAGGGTTCCCACCCAAACCAAGCAATCGGGCACTCTCTCAATCAGATGCCTGAACATCTGTAGTTTACTACCAAAGCTTGACCAACTGCAAGCCTTTACAAGCATTCACCACCCCGATATTTTGGCAGTGGTAGAAACCTGGCTCACCCCTCGGTGCCTTATCAAGTAATCTCCCTCCCAGGCTATAATATCGTTAGGTTCGATCGTAAGTCTAAAAGAGGGGGAGGTTGTGCTCTGTACCTAAAAGACAATCTGCTGGGGCACCCTCTCCACATGGACCCACCGACATCCTCTGCTCAATTACTACACATCTAAATCCTACTTGGTGCCCAAAATAAAGCTCTCACAGTCGTTACCATTTATATCCCGCCTAAAGAACAGGGACCTGACCTCAACGCTGTGCTGGACCTCATCAAAACACTACCACCTGACTCTGAAACCATCCTACTCGGTGATTTCAAAGTAAACTGGCTGGGAGCTGAGGTGGGAGCTGTCAGGGATACTGTCACATCGGCATATCTTACCCAGATGCTGGACTCCCCAACCAGAAAGAACTATAAAACTGGAACCAGCACCCTACTGGACTGGATCCTGACCAGCCACCCCACTCGGATCACAAACTCCACCATCCTTCCTGACACACTCAGCGACCACTCCCCCATCAGCTGTACCTGGTCAGACATTCTGTAAACCCCCATCAAAAATCATCCTCAGCAGAGTCCTACCTCGGGGTCACCTATCCCATCTAAAATCACACTTACTCCATCAGGACTGATCCCCCATCTACAGGGCCACTGACACAAGTACCACCGTGGAACAATTCATCCTCATGTTTAATGAAGCCTGTAACACCTACGCCCCGCTAAAAAAGCGCAAAGTTAAATCTGTCTGCAACTCGTGGCTATCTGGTGCCCTCATAAAGAAGTTAAAACTTAGGGACCATCTCTGGGGAAATGGCTAGATCCACCAGGAAGCAAGCTGACATCCAAAAATATAAAAGCGCACGGAATGACTGCACCAAATCCATTCGCTAACAGAAATCGGACTACTACAAGAAAGCCTTCACTGACTCATGGGGAAGTGGGAGAACTTTCTGGGATAACATTAAATACATCACTGGGAAGCAATCCAAATCACCACCGACCGTGCTCCAGGTCAATGGGAGTACTACACTGGACCATAAAATCATTGCTGACACATTCAACAATGCGTTCACTGACCTTAGCAGTGTTCTTCCCCCATATTTGTTCAGTGATGGTGACACTTCTCTATCCGCCCATCCTTCTCAAACCAACAACCCCTTCCTTTCTACTTCAAAGCGGTAAGTAGAAATGAAGTCCGTAAGTACATCTCCAAAGCCATCTGCAACTCCAGAACAAGCACTGATACACTTGACCTAAAGCTTCTGTCTCTCACACTAGAGGAAGTCCTGGGGCCTCTCATCAGGAATTTTAATCTCTCCATCTCACTCAGCCAGTTCCCTGACAAATGGAAGTCTGCTACAGTTACTGCTATCCATAAAAGTGGTGATAAGACCACACATGGGAACTACCGCCCAATCTCTATCCTTCCACCTCTTTCTAAGGCCCTGGAACGGATAGTAGCTGACCAGCTCACCGACTACCTGGGCAAATATAACATTCTGTGCTGGCAGCAACATGGCTTTAGAAAAGATTACAGTACTGCCACTGCCCTACTTGAGTTCACGGGTGCCATCCACAACTCTCTGGACAACGGCCTTCTAACTGGAGCAATATTTATAGACCAGACCAAGGCTTTTGATACCGTCCACCATTGACTCCTGCTCGGTCAACTACAGAACGCTGGCCTCTCCACTGAATCTGTTGCCCGGTTCAAAAGTTACCTGGGAAACTGGTCCCAGTGTGTGAAAATTGTGGATGTGCTCTCTGATACCAAAGAGGTCCGCTCTGGTGTTCCCCAGGGCTCCATCCTGGGCCCACTATTTTCAGCTTGTTCCTCAACACACTCCCCGGCTCTTGTTCCCAACAAATCATACTGTACGCTGATGATGCGGTCATTCTTGCTTCCCATCAGGACCCAAACGACCTACAACTGAACCTTCAGCATGGTTTCACCTCGGTTGAGAACTGGTTCATAAAACATAAGTTGATCCTTAACCAGAAAAAAACCAAGACCATGGTTTTCAGCAGCTCCCATAACAAACATAAGCACCTCCATCTCTCCATAAACACCAGCCAAGGTGGCCCTCTGGATCAGGTCCAATCCTTCAGATATCTTGGGATCACCCTAGACTCCCACCTATCCTACGCTGCCCACATAAATAACGTTGCCAAAACTATGAACTCCAGACTGGGACTGCTCTACCGCTTCCAGCACCACCTAACACAAGAGGCCCTAGCAGCTGCTGTCCAGAGCTCCATCATCTCCCCGATTGACTATGGCCTTGTCATCAATGGCTCCGCCACTGCCACAGCATTCAGACAGGTAACTACCACCCTAAACAAGGCCTGTCGACTCATCACTGGTGCCAGACGTCTCTCACACACACGTGTGACTTCTACACTCAAACAAATTGATTGCAGCTGGAAAATAGAATAAAATAAACCTGTGTGGTTGCAAAGAAAATCCAGATGGGCCTTGTTCCACCTGGAGTATGTACCCTCCTTCAACTGAAAACCAACAGTCGAACCACCAGGGGATCAAAGCCACTGCTGTTTCAAATTATTTGCCGCCGTACAACACAAGGCCAAAGATCCTTTGCCTATAGGGCCCCTACCTGGCTAAATGGTCTTGCTAGTGACACTACCTCTACCACCTTGCTCGATGCTTTCAAATCCAGGCTCCGAAACACCCTCATTGCCTCCAGCACCTGTGACTGCCCTGGCTGACAAAATGGCAGTCCTCTTGATACCCTTTGTGTGGGGCCTTGGCCCCATCTCTCACTTGCCCTCCCTGTGCCCCTTCTCATGCTCTTATCCCCCTGACAACGCCACATTGGCCGCTTGACTCCACCATCCCTGACCTCACCTCACTATCTCCCCTGTCCCATCCCTTGTTTCTTTCTATTCCCTCTTGCTACCCCTCCATTTCTTTTTTCCTTCCCATCCTCTTTCTTCTAATCCCTTGTTCCCCCTTCCAGCACAGTTTGGTTTGTCTCGTCTCTAAATCAATCCCAGTGTTTTTTTTTCCTGTTGCAATTTGTGTTGTCTACTGTAACATGAGACGTGGAACCTTTGTAAAAGAGCCTTGGCTCAAAGGTACTTGTAATCCTAGATTCAAATAAATAAATAAATAATGGTGGGCTGTACTACAAAAAGAGATGGAGGAGAAGAGATGCAGTGACAGGAGCAGCAAATGAGAGAAGAGATGCAGCAATGGCTGGATGCCTTGCAAGCTATCAAAGGCAGAGGATCCGCACAGATCCAGATGAGCAACAAAATGCAAGCAACCTAAAAGCCATTAAACTTACAAAGTTGTGTCCCTCAGATGATTTTGAAGCATACCTAACAACTTTTGAAAGAGTTGCCACAGCCTGCCAATGGCCGGGACAATAAGACTGGTACCCTACCTGACAGGGAAAGCCCAACTTGCCTACAGCAGTGTGGACACTGCACAGTCAGAAAACTATGACCTGGTGAAAAGCAAAATCCTGAAAAGGTATGACATCTCCAAAGAGACATACAGGCAGAGATTTCGATCTCTGAGATACAGTTTGGTCGACAATCCTCGAGAAGCCTTCACCACATTCTGAGAACTCCTGATAAAATGGATCCAACCAGAGAGCCAAAACAGTCCCACAGATCATCAACACATTTGCCATGGACTAGCAATTCATCAACATCTTGCCTACAGATGTGCAGCTCTGGGTAAAGGAACACCGACCAGAGAGTGGGGAAAAGGCTGTTTCTTTGGCAGAGGACTACCAAATGGCCAGACAGATGCCACAGCAGCAAGGTAACAGACAAGCACTGTTAAGACACTCTTTTTCCCATTTAAACTTCAAGCCTGATAAGAACTCTGGTAGGGGTAACAAACCTGTGTCCAAAGACGTTATCTACTATAACTGTAATAAGCCAGGCCATTTTGCAAGAAGTAAGGAAAGTGGCACTGGAGCAGATTTGTCATTGGCAAATTGGGGCAAGTACTTAACAGATGTGAAGGTGGGGGATAAGACTGTGAAGGGACTCATTGATTTGGGAAGCAGACAGACCCTAGTGCATGTTAAAGTGCTGGGAAAACACTGTGAAAAGGGACAAGGTATTGGTGTCATCTGCATCCACAGGGACACTGGATACTATCCCACCACTCAAGTGACTCTGACCATTAAGGGTGTGTCGCACCAAATGAAAGTGGGAGTAGTTCCTAAGTTACCTGCACCTGTGATTAGTGGAAATGACTTTCTAGCATTTACTGAGTTGCTCAAAGATGGAGTAAATCCAGATGTTTCAGCAGCTGTGGTGACAAGCTCAGGCAAAGAAAATTTCAGAAGGTGGGGTCACTTTTCCTTTCAAAGATTTTAATTTGAACTTGTTTGAGCACAGCTCCAAGATCCGGAAATCCAGGAAAGAAAGAAGAAGCCTGAAGAAACTGTGGCAACAAATGACTGATGGACATGTAGGGTTAAAATATGAAAATGCTGAAACGAAACTGATAACCGATAAAAATATATGCAAATCAATATGTGAAAAAGAAACTGATATTGAGATCGCCTTTGTTTGGAAAATGTATAGCATTACTGTTGAAATGTATACAATTATAATTTGAGATGACTGCAAAAAGCTATTGGGAACGTCAGAGGTTACCAGAGTTCAATTTTTAGGCCTTTTTGCAAAAACTGGGGAAATGGGGCCTCTCAGCTCAAGTACAATGTGTTCTAGCAGCTCCTGCCTGATATTTACAAAAACAGGATGCTTGCTAAGGATGGGAGTTGAAAGGACTTACAAGAGAGCTGAGCTGCAACTGCTGGAAGGAGAGGAGAAAAAGGGACACAGAGACTGAAAGAAAACTCTCTTATTTTGCCTTTGTAAATAGCTATACTGAACAAATTTATCTTTTTTATATTGTTGCTACTGTAAATAAATATTTTTGGTGAGTTCTACAAGCTGCTTCTGGTTTTCCTATGCTTCGTGACCTGTGCCTCGATGACACCATGGAAGAACTAATGGGGGACAGACAACTGTTAAAGCTTGTCTACCCCTGGGAGCAGGGATCTCTCAAGCAACAAGCCACCCAAATTATTCCCATCCAAGAGGTGCTGTGAGGAATGGACCTCAGAAGAAAGATGTTATATAAAACATGAGTAAAAATAGAAAAATGGACAGGAAGGGTTTCGATGATTCATGTTCAGATCTGCCTCGCATTGCCACCAGCCCAGTAATTATGACTTGTGTGGGAGATGAAGTGCTGTAATAAGTTGTGATTATGGTAGCAAACCAACTGCATGACGCAAAAGATGTAAGTCAGTTTCTGAACTGCTTAGTCTGGAACAAGAAGAAAGAATGCTCTTGTTCATTTTCTGCTCTGAAAAATACTCCCCTCCTGGACCTCACGGGTAAATACGGTACAGATGGGGAGTATTTTTCAGAGGGAAAAAATGCATAAGAACAGGGGGACATGCAATGAAGCTGGAAAGAGGTAAATACAAGAGATGAGGAAGTACTTCTTCACTAGTGGATGTCTAGAACAGTCTTCTAATGGAGGTGTGGGAGCAGGAACAGTGGTGGGATTCAAGAATGCATGGGACAGGCATAAGGGAGTTTTAGTGGGGGGGCAAAGATCATGTAGGGTCTGTGGTGACAGTATAGTCAAGGAGGAAATGGGCAGATTACGTGGGCCAAATGATCCTTGTCTGCCATGAAATTCTGTTTTTTATGTCTCCAAGCTAGCATATGACAGCTAAGAAAGGAATATCTAACCCCACACACTTAAGTCTGGTCCTTTGTGAGAGCCGGCCATTTCCAACTTTAAAAAAATCATTGTGAAAAGAGACCTGTAGCTAGCCATCACCAGGTTCAGCCTGGATGAACCTTATGGTTGTTGTGACGTAGTTTTTGCTGCCGTTATCCTCCTGTATCACTGGCAGATGCATTGATGTATATACAGGGGGAGCAGTGTAAGCTTTCACAAGTCCTGTCTTGTGGTTATAAGAGACCAAATCAGAGGCAGTTAGTTTATTATGTGTAGAACTTACAAACCACTCTATAACATGTTTGTGCAAAGTAGATCAGTTTGAAACTGGTGGTGGGGGGGGGGGGATTGCTGATGGACCTACAGTGCCTGCCCACCTTTAGTTTCTGTTACTTATATTAATGGCTTGAAGAAGTGTTATGTTACTCAGTTTTCTCATGGCCTAGTTATAACCATTCGTACTCCGTAATAGTGTGGATATTTTATTGAGTTTGTTATTTGCATACAGAAGGAGGGAGTGTCACATTTTGAGGTGTTTTTTTTTTTTTTCAGCTGGGCAAAATGCGATTAGTCATACCATGTCGTGCAATAACATGTTCACATCTGCAATGTTTTGATGCCACACTGTATATTCAAATGAATGAGAAGAAACCAACATGGGTATGTCCTGTCTGTGACAAGAAGGCTCCATACGAACACCTCATTATTGATGGGTAAGCAGTTTCCCAACGTCAACAAAATATTCCAGCTTGCTTCTGGTAACCCCACTGCAACACTTGCCAGGAATTATTTACTGCTAATTTACAGCTGCTCGTTTTGTCTTCACTTTGGTGGTGGTGCAACCTTCAAAAAATGAATTGTGGATAACATACAAAGTGATGTTGCATAATTCCAAGATAGTTGACATGCCTTTTGTTGCCTCTTGTGGGAATAAAATTAGTTACTGTATTCTAAACCTATGTAGACAGAAGTTTGTCTGCATTATAGGAATGTTGACACCAGTTCTCTGGATTGTTCAGTCTGTACAGGTCTGTTGGTCCAGGAAGAATTTTTATGTTGGCTCGCGTGTGCGCGCCAGCCAACATATTGCATTAGTAGCAGATTTGGAGGTGCGGTCATTGTGGCTGAATGCAGGGCACGCATCAGTAGGTGCGTCCCTCATTCCCCAATAAGGCAACATGCAGGTGCTGACACCAGCTATACGTAAAGTGGCCACCAGATCTAAGGAAAGTGCCGCTGCAGTGAGAGGCAAGCTCCTCATGCAGCGGCACAATAACACGCCCTCGCAACATGCCTTTCCTGGTGAAGCAGTTCAGTAAACATGGCAGCACTGACTGCCACCAAGCAGAGTGCCCCAACCCACTTCATTTGCCGATGGGGAGCCCACTCCCCGTCGGCATAATACCCATTTAAAGTTTATGCCGGTGCCCAATCCTCCCTCAAACTCATCGCCCAACAGTCTTTCTTTGCGGCGGGGACCCAATCCCGTCGGCTGATCCTTCCTAGTTTAATTTTGCGACAGGAGGTACTCCCGTCGACATATGTATCCTCCCCTTTGTTCGCCCCCGGTATATGCTGGCGGGGTGCCCAATTTCCCATCGGCTACAGCACCACCCCAAAAAAAAACACTCAGGTGGCACGCTGGGAGCCCCCAGTGCAAATGCCCAGTAAAACAAAACTGTCTCACGATGTTTCTTTTTTTTTTTTTTTTAACCTGCAAATCAGAAAACGGGCCCTCGTCGAGTCCGGTGGCCCTCATAGAAACATAGAATGTGACGGCAGATAAGGACCTTTTCGCCCACCTAGTCTGCCCATTTTCCTACCTAACAGATAAGCTGCAGATTCTAGTTAACCAACAGCTTACTTTCTCCTACCCCCAACTAGGACTGCCTTATGTCTGTCCCATGCATTCTCGACTTCCCCCACTGTTCTTGACTCCACGACCTTCTCAGGGAGGCTGTTCCATGCATCCACAACCCTCTCTGTGAAAAAATACTTCCTCACATTACCTCTGAGCCATCCCCCCCTCTATCTTCAAATTGTGACCCCTTGTTCTTGCACATCTCTTTTTCTGAAAGATGCTACCCTCTTGGACTTTGTTGATTCCCTTGAGGTACTTGAAAGTTTCTATCATGTCCCCTCTCTCCCTTCTTTCCTCAAGGGTATACATATTAAGCTCCTTTAGTCTTTCTTCATATGTCTTCTGGTGCAGACCCTGCACCATTTTGGTTGCCCTCCTCTGGACAGCCTCCACTCTATGTCTTTGCGGAGATGGGGTCTCCAGAACTGTACACAGTACTCCAGATGGGGTCTCACCAACTGTCTGTACAGAGGGATAGCAACTTCCTGTTTTCTACTATTGATGCCTCTCACTTTGCATCCCAGTATCCCCCCAGCCTTTCTTACTGCCTTCTCACATTGCTTGCCAACCTTTAGGTCATCTGAAATAATTACCACCAGGTCCCTTTCCATTTTCACTGTTGTCAGTATCTCACCCCCCCCATTGTGTACTCTTCCCCTGGGTTTTTGTTTCCCAGGTGCATTACCTTTCACTTCTTTGCATTGAATCTGAGCTGCCCTACATCTGACCATTCCTCCCACCTTGCCAAGTCCCTTCTCATCCTTTCCACTCCATCTTGTGTATCAACCCTGTTGCAGATCTTTGTGTCGTCTGCAAAGAGACATACTTTTCCTTCCGGTTCCTCTGCAATGTCACTTATAAAGACATTAAAAAGGACCGTTCCCAGTACTGAACCCTGCGGTACCCCGCTAGTAACCCTCCTTTCTTCACTGTGGACTCCATTTACTACTGCCCTTTGCGTCCTGTTGTCTAGCCAATTTTTTATCCAGGCTACCACCTTGGGACCCACTCCAGGGCTGGCTAACTTGTGTATTAATCTTTTGTGTGGGACTGTATCAAATGCCTTGCTAAAATCTAGGTAGGCCATGTCCACAGCCCCTCCCTGGTCTACTACTTTGGTTACCCAGTCAAAGAAATCTATTAGATTTGTCTGACACGACCTTCCCATCGTGAATCCATTCTGCCTTGGGTCCTGTGCCCCACTGGCCTCTAGGTACTCAACAGTTCTTTCCTTCAGAAATGATTCCATAATTTTCCCTACCACTGAGGTCAAACTAACTGGTCTGTAGTTTCCTGCCTGTGTCCTGCTCCCACTTTTGTGAAGAGGAATCACATCCGCCCTCCCCAGTCCTCAGGTACCACCCCATCCTCCCGTGATTTGCTAAAGAGAGTAGTCAGCGGTGTCACTAGTTCTTTTTTTTTTTTTTTTTTTGCTTTCTTTTTATCCCCTCCTATCGCCCCGTCGTTCCGCTCCTTCGGGCTTGCTCATGTTACCCACCCCACCACTGAGTCTGCCCCTAGAGTGCCCATGGGTGACTCCTACCTTTCCTCCCGTCTTCCGTGGAGCACCCTGGCACAGCTGAGTCTGCCCGTGGTTCCTGGACTGGGCAACTGGAGGCGGCCGTCATCTAGGACCACGAGTTGGTTTCTGTTTTCTGTGCTTCCATCTCCCCGAGGACGCCGGCTCAGGCAATCGTGCTGGCGCATGCCTGCCAAGTGCCTAACAGCGTCCTCCCGACTCCAGCCCTTCTGAAGCTGCCAGTGCTCCCACCGCCCCCCAGGGATGTCGGATGCATACAGCACCCCTGGTAACCCACCCCGAAGGAGGAGAGCATCCGTTGGGACGCTCAATCCTCCTTCCCCCTTCCGACCCCCGACGAGCCGAGTCCGTACCCGAACCCGGGTTGCCGGCGTGGTGCGAGGTGTGGCGTCCAGCACCTCAACCCTCAGCGCCACCGGGCCGGCTCGGTGTCACTAGTTCTACCCTTAGTCCCTTTAGAATTCTTGGGTGAATCCCATCAGGCCCCATTGCTTTGTTCACCTTCAATTTTATTAGTTCTTTCAGAACCCTTTCTTCTGTAAATGGACTGGTATAAACCCCCGTCTTCAGAGTGTTTCTCTTGTTTGGTTAAGGTACCTCCCCCTCCTCTTCCTTTGTGAATACTGAGCAGAAATATTCGTTCAGTATCCCTGCTTTTTCACTGTCACCCTCTACCCACATTCCCTCCCCTTTATTAAACCTCAGTATCCCTCCTTTGGTCTTTCTTCGCTCCCTAATGTACCTATAAAAGGTCTTATCCCCCTTCTTAACAGAGTTGGCTATTCTTTTCTCGGTTTGGGCCTTTGCTATTCTGACTGCCTTCCCAGCCTCTTTCTGCTTTAACTGATAAAGTTCTCTGTCCTGCTCCTTCTGTGTTTCCTTATATTTCCTGAATGCTATCCTTTTCTCCTTAATCTTCCCTGCCACCTCTTTTGAGAACCATAACGTTTTTTTCCTGCGTTGTGTTTTGTTGATTTGCTTTACACAAAGGCTTGTTGCCTCTGTGATGGCTGTTCTGATTACTCCCCATTGTTCCTCCACCCCTCTTTCTTGTCTGTTTGCTAGTGCTTTTCTGAGGCACTCTCATTTTCCCAAAGTCAGCCCTCCTAAAGTCCAGTACCTTGCTTTTGTATGGCTTGATTGTATGGCTGTGTTTATCGAGAACCACACTGTTTGGTGGTCGCTTGTTCCCAGATGGCTACCCACTTCTAAATCTGAGATTCTTTCTCCATCCCCATTTGAGAGTACCAGGTCTAAGATTGCTCCCTCCCAAGTGGGTTCCAATACTAACTGTCTGAGGCATGCCCCCTGTAGGGCATCAAGAATGACCATGCTCTTGGATGTGCCTGCAGCAAAGGTGCTCCAGTTAACATCTGGCATATTCAGGTCCCCCATCAACAATATCTCCCTTTTTCCTGCCATTCTAAGGAAGCCTTCTATCATTTCCTTGGCCATTCCCTCCCCCTGAGATGGGGGTCTGTATGTAACCCCCATATGGATTGTGGTGCCATTTCCTGTCTCCAGGGTGACCCAGAGTGCCTCATCTGCTCCCTGTTTACTCTTTAGTTTTGTTGCTTTGATCCCTTCCTTTACATAGAGAGCTACTCCTCCTCCTCCTCTTTTACACTCCCTGTCCCTCCTGTAGATTGTGTATCCTGGTATGTTGACATCCCAGTCATGGTTCTCTGTGTACCATGTTTCTGTGACTGCCACAATATCCAGGCAACCCTCTTCCATCAAGGCCACTAGTTCAGGGAGCTTGTTACACAGACTATGGGCATTGGTACTCATCACCCTCCACTTTTTGCTGACCTTACCCCTTTTAGCCCCATTCCTGTCCTTGCCTTTTTTTTTACATTTACCTCTGTCCTTCTCCCTAATGACTTCTCTACCTTGGTGTTTACCTCTCTAATTACCGTGTTTTGTGGGGGGAGGCTGGGATTTCCCTTCTCCTTTTCAGTGCCTCCCCCCTTTGCTAGTTTAAATACTTGCCAGTGAAGCATTTAAACCTCTCATCTAGGATCCTGGTTTCCCCGGACAGATGCAGACCATCGCACCAGTATAGGTCTGCATCCCTCCAGGTGGCTCCCCAGTCCCCAATAAAGCCAAAACCCTGAGCTCCACACCAGTTTTTCAACCATTTTTTGAATTCCTTGGTGAGGAGTACCCTAGCATCACCCTTGCCATAGACAGGCAGCACCTTCGAGAAGGTTACCGTATGCCGCTACTTGTCTAAGGCCCCTCCCCAATTCTACAAACTCCTCTTGCATTGCTCTGATCCCATTCCTAGCCAGGTCATTTGTCCCTAGGTGGACAATGACATCCAGCTCCCTCCCTCGTGCAGCTGCTCCACGATCCTGAGGATTAAGCTTCCTGTCCCTCAAGCCATGGCACCAGGCAGGCACCTTACCTCCCTCTCCCTCTCCTTTCCTCCCCATTTCTACCCCCTAATGATTGGGTCCCCACCAGGGTTGTTTCCTTCTCCTGTGGGGTCCCATCTCACCCTCCTGTGGGTCTCCTTTGTGAAGATTCCCAGCATCCTCCTTGGTCTCCACTGCAGGTGCCTCCATAGAGGAACCACTATCCACCAGAAGAGTGAATGAGTGTGGAGAGGTACAGCTGGAGGGATGCAACTCTGTTCCTAACCCTCTCCCTCCCTGGTCCAGCCTCTCCTCTTTCTTGGCAACCTCTGAGGTAGTGGCATTGGCCCTGGTGGTCCCTGGGTGGGTGAGGAGGTTTCACGAATCCTAGCCAGGTCAGCCTGGAGACGGGCAACCTCCTCCATCAGACCAGAGAGGTGCCTGCAAATAGGGCAGCATCGCAGCCTCCAGAATGTCTGCCAGAACACTGCGCCCACCCTCTGCGCACCTTGCCTCCTCACACCCCCCTTCACCCCATACTTACCTCCGGAGCATGGCACAACAATCTTCGGTGGACTGGGAACACGTCTGCACTCTTCAAAGCCGACTGTGAACTGAAGAAATGCCAGTAAGCTGTACAGTGGCTTAAATAGAGTTTTTTCAACTTTGGGGCATATATCGGTCATTTTTGGGAATTTTGGCACCAAATTTTCAACATGGGGTTATTGGGACCCCTCCTCATGAGTTCAGTCACTGTCATGACGTTATGCGGTCCCAAAAGGTGATTTCATAGTCACTGCGCGGAATCACCTTTCGGGACTGATTAACGAAACAACAGTGCCACTATTCATGGGGGGCTCTCAAAAAGCCTATGTTGCGAATTTAATGTAAAATCTACAAAATAGCTGTTTATAACATCACGTTGCAGTTTCCATGCTGCTGCGTAACTTTGTGAATTTGTAATATTTTCCTCCAGATTTTCAAAATTGGCATTTTCCACCTCCTTATGAACAGCATAGCTGTTATTTTACATATCCTGGCCGAAATGTGTTTTGCATGTCCGGTATGAAGAATAAGCATGATCGTTGTCTTAGTCAGTTTTCGTGAAAGTTTAAGAAAATGACGGTGACACTGTTCATGAGCAGAGGTTCTAAAATGCCTGTTTTGAAAATTTGGTGACTAAAGTCCATAAAATAACTGTGTTACAAGCGTGTATTGCCCAGTTTCCATGCACCCTTGTAACTTCGCAAATTTGCAATATTTTCATGCCAGATTTTCAACACTGGCATTTTTTCCCACCTCCTTATGAACAGTACAGCTGTCATTTTTCACATCCTGCCCAAAATGTGTGTTCGTCCCTGTGTCACCAAATGGCATAGCCGCTGTGCAAAACCACCTTTCAGCTAACAAACTGATAGTACCGCTCTTCATGAGGTGGGGTCACAAAAAGCCTATGTTGAAAATTTGCAGTGAAAATACCAACAATCGCCTACGGCGTTAGGGTTTCCAACTGTAACACCCCACCCTGTAGAGACTGACAGACATCAGGTGTGTGACTTGGGATCATTGGCTGTAATGCTCTGGCCATTCCGCCCCCACCCCACCCTGCAGCCAGTGACAGGCATCGAGGTCTGCCTTGGTGTGTTACGGCCTAAGTTCACCCCATTCTCTATACTGCGTCTCAACATATTTCCTTATGGAATGGGGTAAGTATAAGGACCCAAGACCCAAAGCACACCACGACATGTCAGTTGTCTACAGGGTAGGGTGAGTAAAATGGCATGAGCTTTATAGCTGGCTGACTCAAAGGCACACCCCACGCCTGTCGTTCTCTGCAGGGTGGGGGTGGGGTTGGTGTCAGTTCAGTACTTCACTGCCATTCCTATTATGCATCTCTAACTCCAGCACTACCAATGCCAATGCCAGCGAGACAACATTCGGCATTGACAAATGCTTATTTTGTTTATTTAGCAGTATGTCTTGCACCCTTGTGATTCTCCACTTGGCAGCACTGTAGGGGGTTTCACTCTTGTGC
Organism: Neoceratodus forsteri; assembly: GCA_016271365.2. NCBI lineage: Eukaryota > Metazoa > Chordata > Ceratodontiformes > Ceratodontidae > Neoceratodus > Neoceratodus forsteri. The sequence continues at coordinate 1,260,838,268 of CM028129.1, forward strand.
GTCGTGGTATCAGACTTTCTTAGCATGAGTAACAGTTCGAGGTCACGTGGACACAAGTGAAAACTGACAGGAGGGAGGTTCAGGAGGGACTTGAGGAAGTATTATGTTATAGAAAGAGTGGTGGAACCATGGAACAGTCTAGCAGCTGAGGTGGTGGATGCTGAAACCATTAATGGTTTCAAGCACGTTTGGGAGGGATTGAAGGGTATAGTGGTTACTCTGGGCAACAGAAATAGGGAGAGGAATAGAGAGGTGGATGGGGTGCGCTAGGTCCCTGGATGGACAGTAGGTCCTGGGGTTACATGGTTAGATAGGGAACCACAGGCAGACTGGATGGGTCAGTGTGTGTTTGTTTTTGTGTTTCTACAATAAAATATCAAACTGGTACCACACTGCTGATCAAATGACCGTGATGAATAGATCACCCTGATACAGGGATCACTTGTCTTTTGAGGCGAGTTGGACACCAAGTGAGAGTATCTGTTTGAGCTTCAAACAACATGAAGTCTTGCTGTATTCTGACAAACTGCAGTTAGCACCAGCCTTTAAACTGCCCCGGAGAACATAGGGTTAAATTTCTATGCAGAGCATAGAACATTGAGCTCAAGCTCGGTTGAGGTCTCTGTCTGCAGCCCTTTGAAATCCAACCGTCAGATTCTTTACTCCGCCTCACTGAACAGTCGCCCCGGAGATTTCTTCTTCAGCTCAGTTCAAAAGTCGGTTAAAGTGTTGGTTTTAAACTGAAATTATTCCACATCGTCGGTTCAGGCTCTGTCTGCGGTACCGTGAGTACTAGATAGCTTTTTCTGATTATTGTGTGGAAACTGTAAGTTTTGTTCGTCGGTTGATTGAACGATCCTTTAGATGATTTCTTGTACTTTACTTTGGTGTGTGGTTGCATCCTTATTGGTTCTAAAAAAAAATACATTTAAACTTTTTTTCCCCAAATACCGTGACACGGTTAGGAACCGATAAGAGAGTCTTGCCTGGCGGTTGCCGAAAAAAGGGTAAATGTGGGTAGGTTGGCCATGTCTGAGAAACCCAAGAGAAAGACCAGGCCCACTGGGTGTCAACACTGCAGTGAAAGTGGGGAAGTCTTTGCTAAGGCCGATCCCACATCACCTGTGTATATTGTCTGGAGTTTGAACACCTCGATACAGACTGCCAAATTTGCAAACAATTTTCCTAAGTCTACCCTGGAAAAGTGATTAGGTAGACTTAGGGAAAAGGAGGCTGAGACGTCCGCTGACTCTGATGGCCAGCCCGGTTTAGTTCCGACTGAACCAGAAGGAGAGCCCTCTGACCAGGGCGATACTTCTTCGGGCAAGAGGAGAGCCGATCCTGAGGGATCAGTTCCTACAAAAAGGAAAAGAAAAGACAAATCAGCCGGTTTGGATACAGAGGTTCATGTTCCGACCGCTGATGACATTGCCTAAATGATTCGGATTGTTGCATCGCTTCGCCTGGTTCCGTCCGATCCGGTTCCAGTGGCTAGAGGCTCAGTTTGGTCAGTTCCACCAGTTCAGGAATATGCCCCTGAAGATTTTTATGAACCGGAATTTGAGGAGGAGGGGGATTTTGAACAGGATGATGACTATGATGGAGCAGAAAGTCTGGATGTGCCCATTGAACCGGACATCTCCCCAGACAGACCTTCTGGTGTTTCCCCTCCTAGGCTCTCTAAGTCCCTTCCCCACTATTTGTTTTATAGGAAAGTGGCTGAAACTCATCAGCTTCCTATGGAGGAAGCTACAGAGGATCAAGAGGAGCCTGATTTTGTAGAGATGATGGACATCCCAGAGTCCAGGAGGCTGTCTATTCCCTTGCACAAATCTTTTGGGAAACAGACTAAAAAAATTTTAAAGTCTCCTAATTCTGTACCTCCTGTTAATAGAAGAATGGATAAGAGACCTTATCAGGCTCAGACACAGAGTTTTTCTACCAACAATGCAGCCATGTTGGGGTCGTGCAGGCTGCAGCCTGTGACAGGGCTAATGTCCCCTTGGCTTCACACCCCCCAGATAAAGACTCCAGGAGGATGGATGCCTTGGCAAAGAAGCAATACATGGCATCCTCTTTGGGACTCAGGCAGGCTAATTATGTGGCCTATACAGCCAGGTACTAGAAGTTCAGGTGGGACACTGTACTGGCACTGGCTAAACAGGCCTTCCCCCAGCTGGCCAAGGAGGAGGAGGAGGTGGCTGCGGATGGGTTTGAGGCATCTAAGGTACAGTTCCATGCTGCTGTGGACTCCAGTGATGTCATCAAGAGTCATGGCTACATCTGTGGCTCTTCGGAGAATGGCTTGGCTCAGATGTACTAGCTTCTCACAGGACACCCAGGCTAAGGCCATGGATTTCCTTGTGGAAGGTAATTCTCTGTTTGGGGAGCAGACAGAGAATTACATGAAGAAGATGGAGGAGTATAGGACCACTTATAGGAGTGCACAGGCCAAAGAGAGGCAGGCAGCTCGTCAAAGGCAGCATTCTAGGGGCAGGCCTTTTCATTTAGGGAGGCAGTATAGCACAGTGGTTTAAGGCTCTGAGCTGCAAATCTGGTGACATCCAGCCGACCAGGTCTGGGTTTGAATCCCACAGCTTCCACTTGCATACTGTGTGACCCTGAGCAAGTCACTTAGCTTCCCTGTGCTCCCAGGTCGCTCCTGTAAAAAAAAAAAAAAACTTTCAGCTTAGTGTGCTACTCCTGGTTAAACAACTAAATAAATAGGCCTTTCTACCAAGCACAGGCCTCTTCTCCCTTTTCACAGAGGGGGTTCTTCAGAGGGAGAGGCAGAAGGGGGATGAGGAGGGCTGCATCCACTCCTCAGCCTAAGGCCCCTGCCAAGCAGACACCCTGATGGGTCTGCCCGGGTCGACTCTCCTATCCCTGTAGGAGGCAGGCTGGCTTACTTCGTCCAGGACTGGGTGTCTGTTACTTCAGACAGGTGGGTCCTGGAAGTAGTAAGACAGGGACTGGTTCTCAGCTTCAAAACATTTCCGAAGTTGAGAGCCAGATCTTTTCCACCTGCAAGTCTCTCTGAAACCCTTGCCCTAGAGGCAGAGGTTTCATCTCTTCTGGCCCTAGGAGCTATAGAGAGAGTTCCGACCCTACACTGGGGCAAAGGTCTGTACTCCAGGTACTTCCTTACTCCAAAAAAGACAGGAGTGGCAACCCATCCTAGATCTAAGATACCTGAACAAACATCTTTTAAAACCAATGTTCAGGACGGTGACTCTGGGAATAATTCTTCCCTCTCTAAGGCCAGGGGACAGGCTAGCCTCCCTGAACCTCAGAGATGCCTACTTTCACATTCCCATCAGGTGCTCCCACAGAAAGTACCTCAGGTTCAAGTTGCCCTCAGGCCATTATCAGCTCAAAGCAGTGCCCTTTAGCCTAACATCAGCCCCAGGGGTTTTCACAAAGTGCCTGGCAGTAGTAGTGGCCTTTTTAAGAAGGCAGAAGATTTCCATTTTTCCATATCTGGATGACTGGCTCATAGTGGGTCATTCTCCAGACCAGGTCAAGTCAGACCTGCAAGTGACCCAGCAAGTGTTATCTTCCCTGGGGTTCCTTCTCAGCCTCCCCAAGTCAGTCCTCGAACCAGTGCAGCTTCTTACCTTTATAGGGGCAGAGCTAGATACTGTCAAAGCAAGAGCCTTTCTTCCCCTGGAAAGGGCGAGAGTTCTTGAGGAGCTGACTTCTTCCTTCAGCCTTCAGGTGTCCCGACCAGCAAGGCACTTCCTTCGGCTCTTGGGCCACATGGCAGCTTCTACAGCAGTGGTCCAAGGGGCAAGATTTCAGATGAGAGACATTCAGTTCCATCTGAGGGCCTTTTGGTCCCAAAAGAAGGACCCTCTTACCAAACTGATTCCAGTGACTCTGACACTAATCCAAGCCCTTCAATGGTGGCAGGATCAGGACAACTTAAGGCAAGGGGTCCCATTTGTCACTCAGTCTCATTCGGTGGTCCTTACCATGGATGCTTCCCTTTTGGGGTGGAGAGCTCATCTGGGAGCTCTCACAGCCCAGGGACTGTGGTCCCCTCCAGAGTCCCTTCATATCAGTCTGCTGGAACTCAGGGCAGTTTTTCTGGCCCTGCAAGCTTTCTCTCAGTCTGTGCAGAACAAAGTAGTTCAGGTCAGAACAGACACCACCACCACCATGTGGCACATCAACAAGCAGGGAGGCACTCGGTCTATGGCCTTGTGCACAGAGGCCATGAAATTGTGGTCCCTAGCTTATTTCCTGCAGATCTCTCTGATAGCAGTCCACCTTCTGGGGAAGGACAATATGCTAGCAGATGCACTGAGCAGGATCTCCCTGAGCCATCACGAATGGTCCCTTAACCCCTTAGTGTTGAAAGTAATTTTCTCGAGGTGGGGCACTCCAGAGATAGATCTCTTTGCAGCCCCAGACTATCAACTTCCTCTGTTTTGTTCTAGACTCCCAGTCATGGGTTCAGTCCCTCTGGATGCTCTGATTTTGAACTGGGAAGGGAAATTTCTGTATGCCTTTCCTCCATTTCCTCTACTGTTCAAGGTTCTAGTCAAGATAAGGTCACAAACTTGCAAAGTGATTCTGATTGCTCCAGACTGGGCCAGACAGCCTTGGTACCCTCTGTTGCTGTCTCTAGCAGTCCATCTTCCCCTGTCTCTTCCCAGGAATTACAACCTGTTAACCTCCTCTCAGGGGAGGATTTGGTATCCCAATCTTTGTTCTCAATCTCAAGGCATGGCTCTTGAAGAGTTAGAGTATGCAGATTTGCATCTGTTTCAGGGGGTTCTGGATATTCTCAAAGCTTCTTGAAAGCCCTCCACCAGAAAGACTTTTATAACTCCAAATGGAAAAGATTCAGCATTTGGTGTTCCAAGAAGCATATTTCTCCAGGCACTGCTGAATTGCCTACAGTTTTGTATTATATGGTCCATTTTAATGGCCTAGGCCTCAGACCAGCTACTCTCAAGGTACACTTGTCAGCTATTTCTGCTTATTTGTCAGTGGGGAAGTCTTCCTCACTATCTTCTCATCCTGTGTTCTATAAATTTTTCAAGGGATTGCTTTATACCAATCCTCTCTTTAGAGATGCTGCCCCCTGCCTGGGACTTAAATGTTTGCATTGCTCAACTTATGCAACCTCCTTTTGAGCTTATGTCCTCAGCAGAGCTTAAGTACTTGACTTGGAGAACTGTGTTTTTGGTAGCCATTACCTCTGCCAGACGTATCGGTGAACTGCAGGCCCTGTCAGTGGAACCTGATTTTATCTTTTTCCATAGGAATAAGTGGTCCTTAGAACCAATAGGAGGTTCTTGCCCAAAGTGGTCTCAGACTTACACTTGAATCAATCTGTCTCTCTTCCTGTCACCTTCACTGATCATTCCTTCTCAGGAGAGAGGAGGCTACACAGTTTAGATGCTAAAAAGAGCCCTTAGCTACTACGTAGAGCATACCAAGAGCCACAGGTTTGATTCCCTCCAGTTGTTCCTCACTTATGGGGAAGTGGGAAAGGGCAAACCCGCCACCAAGAGAACTATTGCCAGGTGGATTGTGTCTTGTATACAATTCTGCTATGAGAAACTAGGGAAGATTCCACCCTCAAGCCTGAGGGCTCACTCTACAAGAGGTACAGCTGCTTCCCTGGCTGCAGACAGGAATATCCCTTTGTTAGAAATTTGTCAAGCAGCCACCTGGAAAACAGTCCATACCTTTACCAAGCATTACTGTCTTGATATCCAGGCTAGGAGTAATGCTCGGTTTGGCACAGCAGTACTTCAGAGCCTATTCCCAAAGTAGGTTCTCTCCCTCCTCCATGGAAGTACTGCTTGGTAGTCTGCAGTTTGTCAGAATACAGCAAGACTTCATGTTGTTTAAAGAAAAAATTACTCACCTTAGTAATTGTGTTTCTTCTAATGGAGTGTTGCTGTATTCTGACCTCCCTCCCTGCCTCTCCTCTCAGAGCCTGTTTTTTGGGAATTGGGTGGGCAGGTGCAGTGCTGCACCCCAGAGGTGCTTCTTGCACACCCTCCTTTTTATTTGGGTGTTTTATTTATTTATTTAATTTTATTTTATTTATTTAGCTTTTGTTAACCGGGTAAGTGGACTAGCCATAAAATGACTATTTTCAGGCACGACCCGGGAGAGTACAGACATGCAGAAACTTAACAGGATAACAAATTATAAGTGCTTTACATACAGTGAGTTAGAGAGGATACAATATAGCTGAACATACAGAGTAAAGCACTTTACATACAATGAGTTAAAGTGGATAAAATATATCAGAGACATACAGAGTAGACCATTCATAAGTTCATAGGTGCATATCTATGCAATGAATAGAGAGGACCTTGGACAATAAATTTGCAGGTGGCACATCATATGATGTTGTATTGTTATCCTTATTTTGGATTGTTTTTTGGTTTTGGGTTTCCTGACTTGAGTCTTCCTTGGGAATCCAAAACTCTCTGTTGCCAGCTGGCTAGTTTAAAAATTTTACAATTTCCACGCAGTATATTTAGTGAGTTTTTGCTCGTAAGAATCTGACGGTTGGATTTCAAAGGGCTGCAGACAGAGACCTCAACCGAGCTCGAGCTCAATGTTCTATGTTCTGCATAGAAATTTAACCCTATGTTCTCTGGGGCAGTTTAAAGGCTGGAGCTAACTGCAGTTTGTCAGAATACAGCAAGACTCCATTAGAAGAAACACAATTACTAAGGTGAGTAATTTTTTCTTCTGAACCTCTTTTTCTTGAATTTGTTCGAGGACAAGTTCCTATGACCCTTAAGCAATGCTAAATTCAGAGAAAATGACTTTTTACCGAAAAGGGTCCTTTTACTACTGAAGCTGAATAGCCTCTCTTCTTGGTCAGATTGTAGACTAAGATGTAGTCCCTATCTTTCCTTATCATGTCCTTGAAACCTTAGCTAATGTCTTAGTGTTTTACATCAAGGCTGGGGCATAACCAGTTAAGACATATGTCATGAGCATTCCTGTTAGAAATTATATTCAGATGATGTGGCTCTGTGATTAGATTGTTCAAAGATCTAGAGTCACTGTTAAGTAACTTTCCTTTCTTTTCTTAAATACATTCAAAATCATGATATATTCTATGTGAATAAATGGAAAATAAATGTTAAGTAAAGGATCTGGTAGAGACAAATGTGTTACATTTACAATATGAACATATGAAGAAGCCAGTAGAAGGAGGCTATTTGGTCTATCAAGTTTGCTCGTATTGCAGGGTCCACAGCTTAAGCTACTGTCCCTGTCCTTCCTCCCCACTTCTCCCATTCCCCTACCCATGATCCTTACTTTACCCCTATGTCTATCCCAGCCTCTCTTAAAGCTGCCTACTATCTTCAACGAGATGACCTCTTCCGGCAGCACAATCCAAGTGTCCACCACCCTCTCTGTGAAGAAGTGCTTCCTGACTTCCCTCCTAAACCTCTCACCCTCCAGCGTAAGACTGTGCACCCTCGTGTTATGGTTCCCACTCAGCTTAAAGAGACTCTTCCTATCAACCTTATTTACCCCTTTCAAGTACTTGAATGTCTCAATCATGTCCCCTTTCTCTCTCTCTCTACTGTCTTCCAGGGAGTACCTGTTCAGTGCCCTCAACCTCTCCTCATATGCCTTACCCTGCTGACCTGCTATTATCTTTGTAGCCCTCCTCTGGACCCCCTCCAGCGGGTTAATGTCCTTTATGAGGTGTGGGCACCAGTACTGAACTCCATACTCTAGATGCGGCCTTACCAGTGACCTGTACAAGGGCAGTATAACCTCCTCTCGCCTTCTACTGATCCCCCTAGATATGCATCCCCGCATCTTGTTTGCCTTTGCTGCTGCTTTCTTGCACTGCATGGAGTGCTTCAGGTCACTAGTGATCATCACTCCCAGGTCCTTCTCCTCCTCTGATGCAGATATTCTCACTCCACCCAGGTGGTACTCTGTCCTGGGATTCTTGGCTCCAATATGCATAACTTTGTATTTCTTGGCATTGAAGCCAAGCTGCCAGATCCTGGACCCTCTCCCCAGCTTTTCCAGATGATCTTGTAGGCCCTGTATCCTTTCAGCTGTGTCCACTCTCCCACAGAGCTAGGTGTCTTCCGCGAGTAGGCACATTTTGCCCTTAATGCCATCCCCAGTGTCATTGATGAAGACATTGAACAACACCAGCCCCAGCACTGAGCCCTGTGGGACTCCACTGGTTACCTCTCTGCTGCCAGATAACTCTCGCCCCACAACCACCCTCTGTGTTCTGTCCCTCAGACAGTTTTCCACCCATCTGGCCATCTTTTCTCTAACCCCAAGATCCATCAACTTCCTGATCAACCTTTTGTGGTGCACAGCGTCAAAGGCCTTGCTGAAATCGAGAGAGGATGTCTACCCCTTGGCCCCTGTCTACTGTCTTAGTGACACAGTCAAAAAAGTCAATCAGATTTGTTTGACATGATCTCAACCTCGTGAATCCTTGCTGTCTCACTTCCTGGAGACCATGCTCCTCAAGATATTCTTACCAGCCTTTCCTTTAGTATGATCTCCATGAGCTTGCCCACAATGGAGGTCAGACTGACTGGCCTGTAATTCCCTGGGTCATCCTTGGGACCGCTTTTGTGGAGGATCACTACATGTGCTGTTCTCCAGTGCTGCGGTACCACACCCGACTCTAATGAACTATTAAATAGGTCTGCCAGTGGCCCTGCCAGCTCCTCAGCCAGTTCCTTTAGTACCCTTGGATGTACTCTGTCTGGGCTCAGTGATTTGTCCACCTTCAATGCCAGCAGTTCCTCTCTCACTGTATCCTCCTGTATCACTACATCTCTGTTCTCCATCCCCCGTTCCTCTTTTCCCTCCTGAAGGCACTGGTCTGTCCTTCTCCCTGGTGAAAACAGAACAGAAATAATCATGTAGTATCTCTGCTTTTCCCCCATTATCCTCCACCCCTTTCTTAAGCCTAACAATCCCTTCCTTCTTGTCCCTTTTCTCACTTATATAGCAAAAGAAAGCCTTCTCCCCCTTCTTAATTCCTTCAGCTATCTGCATCTCCTTCTGTGCCTTTGCTCTTCGGACTTCCTTACTTGCCTCACTAGCCAACTTTAGGTAATTTTCCCTATCTACCTCTCGACCTTGCTGAATTTTCTAAAGACCAACCTCTTTTCCCGAACTGAACCAGCTGGGCGCTTTGGCCTTGTGTTCTTCCACTTGAGCCTAATGCACTCATCTGTGGCAACCAGTATTGCTTCCTTAATGATGGTCGACCTTTGGTCCACCCCCATATCTGCTCTGATGCCTGCAAGATGGCTGTTTAGCACTTCGCCCATTTTCCTGAAGTCTGCCCTCCTGAGATCCAAGATTTTGGTCTTAGTCGGGATGCTTTCCCTGCACATATCCAACTGGAATCGCACTGTGCGATGGTCACTTCCAGCCAGTGGCTCCCTAACCATTATGTTCTATCCATGCCCCCTTTTTGTGAGCTCCAGATCAAGAATTGCCTCAGTTCTTGTTGGTTCAGTGACACCCTAAGTCAGGAACCCATTCTGCAGTCCTTCCAGAATCACCTGACTCCTAGCACATGTTGTGGATGTTATATCCACATAAGTATAGTATATAGTAGATGGTACTGGGAAAAGGTAATATGTCTGTAATTATGAACTGTTTAATTCTCAGTCTGGGTCAATGTAGGAAGTAGGGGTCTCCCTTCTCTGTTTTAGTAACAGAGATGGCACATAATATAAAGGCACTGTGGAAACAATTCCAGGGACATGGATATGTTCTATCCAGACTCACTGCCAGGTTCCTTACCGCTTTAAATCTTGCCAGAAGGTCTTCAGGCTGGCTCCTCCCACCCACCCAGGTGGTAAAACTCTTGGCTCCGCCCCATGACGCCAGATCTTCCTTACCGCTTGGAAGCTCAGGTTCCCTCCTTAGCGCTCTGCGTTTTAGGCTTGGATCCAAACTCGTCAGTTAAGCTGAAACTTATTCTTAAATTCTCTAGACTTCGGTCTGTTTCTTCCTTTGCCGCTGCGATGGATAAATCGACTCCCGGATTTCGGTGGTGCCCATGCGAGCAGAAAATGTCTCGGACCGATTCGCACTCCACATGCGTCTATTGCCTTGGACTCGATCACGATCCGCAGGCCTGCGAATTGTGCAAGTCCTTCTCGGTCAATGTCTTCGAAGACCGTGCTGCCAGACTCTAACTTGGGCGCCCCGAGAGATGTGTTCCTCCGGTAAAGTCAAAGGAGGCCCATTGGGCGGTGTCCGTGGCAGCTGGCTCGGCTGAGCAATTTGAGCAGATGATCCCCCCTCGAGGAGGAGGCGGCCCAGGCTGCATCTTCGTCTTCCTCGGCCGTGGCATTTATCCCGCTCTCCTTGGGCTCCTCCTACACGGCTTCTTTTAAGGAGCTTTGTCAGTCCCTCTCTACAAAAGATGAGGGTCCATCGGGACTTTCCTCTCGGTCCAAGAAGAAGGACTCGAAGGATAAGTCCCACCGTCGGTGTTCGTGGGAGCGGGAGAGGTTCCCTTCCCTGGACAGTCGACACTCGACTTCGGTCGAGGTTGCGGCTAAGGCCACTGGCTTCACGGTGTCCCCGTCAGGTCAGCCAGCCGAGACATCGCCAACGCCGTCGAGATTTTTTCGACCTGGTCGGCTACTGGCACTGGAGAAGCCGACAACCCTTCTTCACCGGTTCCCCGGTGGAAACCGAGGACTTGCCTGTGCCGGAGTCCCCGGTTAAGGTTCCCGAGCCGAGGGAGGAATGGGTTTCCCCCGCTCCCTCCAAGACCCACCCTCAGAAACACCGACGGTCTTGGTCTTGAACCTCTTCTCGGTCCAGCCGATCCCACCAACACCGGCAGTCTCTGTCTCGGCACCGAGGAAAGCGGCGGCGCCGCTCGTCCTCATCTTCTTCCTCCTCCTCGGAAAGGCTTCAGTGCAGATTGCATCGACACTACGAGGACTTGATGTGGCAGCAGCTTCTTCTGACCGGGAACAACCTGAGCCCGTTGCCTTCCCCAGCCATTAAGTGGCTGTCACCTGAGCGGCCGAAACAACCCCTCGTGGTCATCGAGGAGCCGAAGTGGCGCCGGTTGTTCGGCCGCAACGAGCTGCGCCACCCATCGTGGTGGAACCCCCACCTCCACAACCAAAAACTGCGGCCCCGACCAAGGATTCTCGGTCGGGTCATGGTTACCCCATCGGTTGTCGATCACCCTCACTCCCGATCGCCGTCGGGAGGTGGAGGGTGGCTCAGACCCTCAGCAGCTGTTTGCAGACTCCTCGGAGTCTGATGATGACTCTTCCCTGTTCTACAGGCCTTTCAACCTGGAGTCCTCTGGGGGACAGTCGGTGGATGAGAGCCCGTCCTAGTTCATGGGATTACTTCGGCTCATCTCAGAATCTACTGGGAGGAAGCTCGAACCTGTGTCAATGCGGTCCAAGTATCCCCTCACAGAGATACTGGACCGAGGGGATTCTCCTACAGAGGCCTTTCCTGTGGCCGAAGCCATTGTCGGCCCGACCCTGGAGTTATGGCAGCGGCCGGCTTCTTGTCCAGCTCCCTCGGCCAGGATGGCCAGGAAGTATGCTGTTCCCACTGGCTCACTCTCCGGATTCTCGGAGCACCCCTCTGCAGAGGGGTTGGTGACCGACAGTGTTTTCCGGCGCTCCGGAAGCGCTCGGGATGTGGACAAGCCACCGGATAAGAAACTGGACTACTCTGGGCGTAAAGTTTACGCTGCATCCTCCTTAGGCCTTCTTCATGCCAGTTCGGCTGTACTGATGGCACACTTTTCCCACGCCCTTTTGGGCTTCCTGGATGAGGTGATTCCTCATCTCCTGGCTGTCCTCTATACTACGGTCAAACAGGTGCGGGATCAGGGAAGGGTGGTGGCAAAGCAACAGCTTCAAACTGCTCTCGACATTGGAGACTCCTGTGCCCGGTCAGTAGCAGCCACAGTGGCCATGCGCCGCAGAGCTTGGCTGCGGATCTCCACCTTTACAGCGGATACCCAGCACAAGCTGGTAGACGTTCCCTTCCTGGGTACCGACTTGTTTGGTCCCGGGGTGGAGGGTCACTTGCAGAGGATCGAGAAGTCCAATGCCACCTTGGACTCTGTCACGTCTGCCCAGAAGGACAAAGGCCACCAGCAGCAGCGTAAGCCCTTTCGGCCTTCTGCCCCTGTGGCACATTCGGCCCAGCAACACCAGCATCAGGGCCAGCAGGCACGCACTTGCCACCCCAAACCTAAGCCTGCAGCTTCCTCCAGCAGGAAGCCGGGAGGAAAAAGCCCAGGAGGTCCCTCGGCCGGTCCTTCCTCCAAGCCTGCCCAGTGACAGGTTGAGGAGTGTCGCCCCCAGCCTCGTCACTCCCCCCGGCTCCCTGGTATGGAAAGGTCTGCCTCTGGAATTCGAGCAGGCCCCACCCTATCGGGCCGTCGCCCATCGGGGGGCTATGGGGTCCGCAGCCTCTCTGTCGGCTCATCGAGCCGACATTGCTCTGCTCCTCCAGAAGGAGGTGATCAGGGAGGTAGCGGATCCTACACCAGACCCAGGGTTTGTGTCCAGGTATTTCCTGGTCCCAAAATGGCGGGGGGCTGGCATCCCATTCTAGACCTACACAACCTAAACAAGTTTCTAAGGTCTCGAACCTTCAGGAGGTCACTCTGGCACAGATCATTCCATTCTTGGACTGAGGCGTGTGGTTCTGTTCTCTGGACCTCCTGGACGCACTCTTTCACGTCCCAATCCATCCGTCCCACCAGCGATTCCTTCGCTTCAGAGCAGAGGGGTACCTTTACGAGTTCCGGACCATGCCCTTCGGCCTTTCTTCAGCTCCCAGTGTCTTCACCAAATGCATGGCAGTGGTGACAGCATTCCTGCGGCGCCGAAGGGTCCAGGTGTACCCTCACCTGTACGACTGGCTGATTGCAGCCCCCTCCAAGCTGGAGGTGGAGCGGTCCAGGGATCTGGCCCTCCAGGTCTGCTCTTAGATTGGCCTCCTCATCAACGAGGCCAAATCGGAACTCGTGCCATCTCAGGTGATTAAATTCATCGGGGTAGAGCTCGACTCTCTTCGAGCCAGAGCACAGCTCCCGGCGGACAGGGCTGAGGTTCTCTCCTCCTTTGCCCAATCATTTCTGGTTGGGCAATTGCACCCTGCCCAGGACTTCTTGCACCTCCTGGGCCTCATGGCAGCCTGCGCCAGTGTGGTCCATTGGGCCCGCTGGCACATGCGTTCCCTTCAGTGGGGGCTGGCCCGCCAATGGTCACAGCACTCCGGTCCTCTGTACAAGCCTGTGGCGGTGACCCAGGAGATGTGGAACGCTCTCCAGTAGTGGATCATTCCAGCTCATCTGCAGGAGGGCATCCCATTTGTCTGCCCCGAGCCGACGGTCATTCTAACGACCGATGCCTCTCTGATGGGTTGGGGTGCCCATCTGGGGGAGCACAGAGCGCATGGCCTCTGGTCCCCTCGGGAGTCTCGATGCCACATCAACCTGCTGGAGCTTCGAGCGGTCCGACTAGCCCTCACCGCCTTCGCTCCATTTGTACGGGGGCAAGAGGTCCAGGTCCAGACGGACAATACCACGACCATGTACTACCTAAACCACCAGGGCGGGACACACTCCTTGCCTCTTTGCAAGGAAGCTCTCCGCACTTGGTCCCTCGTGAGCAGACTGGAGGCGGATCTCCTAGGCATCCATGTGGCGGGAGCCACCAACACTCTGGCAGATGCCCTAAGCCGGATAGGTGCTGTATCTCACGAGTGGTCTCTCCTGCCGGAGGTAGTACATGATCTGTTCTCCCACTGGGGCACTCCTCAGGTGGACCTGTTTGCCTCCAGGGAGAATGTGAAGCTGAGGCTGTTTCATGCCCGCCTCCCTCAGTAGGGCTCGCTGCAGGGGGATACCTTCTCGAGGCCATGGACCCCGGGCCTCTTCTACGCTTTCCCCCATTTCCCTTGATCCACAAGGTGCTTCTCAAGGCGAGGAGGGACAAGGCGCAGGTGATTCTGGTAGCCCCAGACTGGCCCCGCCAGTTCTGGTATCCAGATCTCCTCAGCCTCAGCTCCAGGCTCCCGAGGCGGCTTCCAACCCGCCCGGACCTGATTTCAGTCAACCAGGGGAAGGTACTCCAACCGGACCTTCAATCCCTGCACCTGACGGCCTGGTTTCTGAGCGTCTAGCGTTCCAGGCCTTGGGTCTTTCTGACAAGGTCCTCAGCATTGTTGAGGCATCCTGTAAGGAGTCGACCAGAAAATGCTATGCCTTCAAATGAAAGAGATTCTCCATTTGGTGTCAGGATAAGGGGTTGGACCTTTCCTCCTGCTCCTTGGCCAGCATTCTGGACTACCTATGGTCCCTTTCTCAGCAAGGGCTTTGGTCAGCGACCCTTAAGGTGCACCTAGCAGCCATCTCTGCTTACCGGGCACGGGCTGGAAAGCAGTCGGTGGTACAGGAGAAGGTGGTCGGGCGCTTTTTCAAAGGCCTTGATCACATATCCCCTTCGGTGAGAGAACCTCCACCTCCATGGGATCTACTGCTGGTATTGGCTAAGCTCATGGGCAAGACATTTGAACCGATGCACTGGTGTGACATCCCTCGCCTGTCGTGGAAGACCGCCTTCTTGGTGGCTATCACGTCAGCCAGAATGATGGGAGAGCTCCAGGCTTCCATCGAGTCTCCTTATCTGGTCTTCCACAGGGACAAGGTTGTCCTGCGCCCCCACCCGAAATTCCTTCCGAAGGTGGTCTCGGAGTTTCACCTTAACCAGGTGTTGACTCTGCCAGTGTTCTACCCCAGTTAGACCTTGGAGGCCGAATATAGGCTCCATACTCTGGACCCTAGAAGAGTGCTCTCTTATTATAAGGAGCGGACGGCTGAAGTTCGGGGAGAGGTTCGCCAGCTGTTTGTCACCTATGCTGAAGCTGCACCTGGCAGACCTACAGCCAAGCGGACGATAGGCAGGTGGGTCACCTCCTGCATAGATCTCTGCTGTTGGTTGGCGGGCATGGAGCCTCCCAGAGGGATAAGAGCTCATTCTACCCGCCATACCACTGCTTCGGTGGCTGCTTCCAGGGATGTCCCTATCCAGGAATTCTACAGGGCTGCTATCTGGAAGTCAGCACACACCTTCATTACCCATTACCACATCGACCTTGAGTCACGCCAGGATGCTGGTTTTGGGATCTCGATTCTCCAGTCCTTGTTTCCTAAGCAGGGGGTGTGCGCCTTGCCTCCCTCCTCCGGAGAACTGCTAGGAGTCTGCCATGAAGTGTGGATTGAACAACATATCCATGTTCCTAGAAATACAGGTTACTCACCTGTAACAGGAGTTCTAGGAATGGTATATGTTGTTCATCCACACAACCCACCCGACCTCCCCGGCTTCGATGCACAACCTGGCTTCTGGCAGGCTAGATCTGGCGTCATGGGGCGGAGCCGAGAGTTTTACCACCCGGGTGGGTGGCAGGAGCCAGCTTGAAGACCTTCCGGCAAGATTTAAAGCGGCAAGGAACCTGCCATGAAGTGTGGATGAACAACATATACCGTTCCTAGAACTCCTGTTGCAGGTGAGTAACCTGTATTTACTCACCTGTAACAGGAGTTCTAGGAATTGTGTATGTTGTTCATCCACACTACCCACCCGACCTCCCCGGCTTCGACACACAACCTGGCTTCCAGCGGGCTAGATCTGGCGTCATGGGGCGGAGCCCAGAGTTTTACCACCCGGATGGGTGGGAGGAGCTAGCTTGAAGACCTTCCGGCAAGATTTAAAGTGGCAAGGAACCTGCCAGTAAGTGTGGATGAACAGCATAACCCATTCCTAGAACTCCTGTTACAGGTGAGTAACCTGTATTTACTCACCTGTAACAGGAGTTCTAGGAATTGTATATGTTGTTCATCCATACAACCCACCCGACCTCCCCGGCTTCGACACACAACCTGACTTCCAGCGGCTAGATCTGGCGCCATGGGTGGAGCCCAGAGTTTTATCACCCGAGTGGGTGGGAGGAGCTAGCTTGAAGACCTTCCGGCAAGATTTAAAGCGGCAAGGAACCTGCCAGTAAGTGTGGATGAACAACATATACCATTCCTAGAACTTTAAAAAAAGAAATTTACCGGAGTAACTCTCTGTTTTTTAGTCTATCTTCTGTTCAGTGTCACAGACCAAGAAACAAATGGGCCCCACAGGTTTCCAACATTGTACAGAGTGTGGGGAACCATTCGCTAAGGCAGATTCTCATTTAATTTGTGTTTTTTTTGTTTGGGGTTTGACCACCTCCAAGAGGACTGAGATATTTGCAAAAACTTCCCTCAGTCAATGCTTGCTAGGTGACTTAAGCGACTGCAGGAGAAGATGTCCGATTAAGGCTGCTGAACCGGCTTTGGACAAACTGGCTACGGGCCAAGTTGAGCCGGAGAACCAGTTCTGTGGCCAGGGTGACGGTTCTTCTACCAGGAGGCGCCCCGCAGATCCTGCCACTAACCCGGCAACTGGGAGTATGTAGGTCGAACCCAATCGAAAGGGGTAGCAGTTCTGACTGCTAAGGAGATAGCAAACGTTATCTGTATAATTCAGGCTTTGCAACCGAGCACTCCGGTTCCAGTTGGGAAGGCCTCTTCAACTCCTCCTACACCAGTTCCCAGTTCATTGGAAATTGAACAGGCACGATTAGCTGATGAGAAGGAGGGCCCATATGATGAGGATGAGGATTACGGGGTGGTTATTGAACCAGAGGTTTCCCCGGATACTCACCATTCTGACTCCCCTGATAAAGGACATAAGGATTTTACCTCTCATTATGCATTTATTAAACAGGTGACTCAGTCTCTTGATCTTCCTACACAGGATTCTACTGATGAGGAAGAACAACAAGACTATAGAGAGATGATGGATGTACCTGTCTAGAAGAGGCTGCTGGTACCTGTCCATAAATGTCTTAAGAGGCAGGTTCATAAGATCCTGCAGACTCCTACCTCTGTGCCATCAGCAGATAAAAAAGTGGACAAAAACATTGGGTTGCCAAGGCTGGGGCAGACTTCCTGTTTGGACACCTAGCCATGAGGGAGTGGTACAGGCTGCTGGCTGTGACAAGACTAGCATTCCCCTGTCTTCCCACCCTCCTGATAGATTGAAGGAGGATGGACACCATTGCAAAGCAGACATATTTGGGATCCTCTCTCCTTATCAGACAGTCCTCTTATATGGCATACATAGCCAGATACCAGAGGACCTTGTGGGACACAGTTATGGAAATTACTAAATTTGTGCCAGCCCCTATGGCAGCTGATTTACAAGAAGCTGCAAAGAGGGGCATTGAGGCTTCTAAGGCACAGTTCAGACTGGCTGTAGATAATGACGCTGCAGCCAGATAGATGGCTTCCTCTATTTCCCTCAGAAGATTTGCTTGACTTAGGACTACCAGCCTGACCCAAGACACACAGTCCAGGGCTTTGGACTTGCCTTGTGAGCCCTCCTCTCTGTTTGGTCAGAAGACAGAGACTTACATGAAAAAAATGGATGATTACAAAACAGCCTACAAAAGTGCTGCAACCAAGGAGAGGGCCTCCACCCCTCAGAAAAACCAAGCAAGGGGAGCTAGAGGTAGTGGTCAATATATGCCTTATTTCCAGCCACAGGCCTACCCTCTGTATCAACAGCAGAGGGGCTAGTTCAGAGGCAGGGGCAGAAGAGGTGGAACCCAAACTAGCCCCAGTCACCGACCAGCATCCCAGCCTAAGCAGACACCCCAGTCCAAATAGGGGGCAGATTGGCCCATGCCTCCAGGAATGGAAAACCATCACTACAGACAAATGGGTTCTGGAGGTAGTGGGCCAAGGACTGACTCTCAGTTTCAAGCTACAACCAAGGCTGAGGGCAAGAGTTTTCAGACCATCTTCCCCCTCAGAAACAAAGTTGTTGGAGGAGGAAGTACTGAATCTGCAATCCTTGGGAGCAATAGAACCAGTTCCTCTGGCACAGAAAGGAAAGGGGGGTCTATTCAAGGTACTTCCTCACACTGAAAACAACAGGGGAGTGGCGACCCATATTAGATCTCAGGCATTTAAACAGGCATCTACTGAAGCCAAAGTTCAAAATGGTAACCCTGAGCACTGTCCTTCCAACCCTAAGACAAAGGGATTGGTTGGCATCATCGGATTTAAAGGATGCTTACTTCCATATACCCTTAAGACAGTCCCACAGAAAATTCCTGAGATTCCGACTGCCATCAGGTCACTACCAGTTCAAGGCAATGCCTTTCAGACTTGCTTCTGTTCCAGGGGTGTTCACAAAATGTTTGGCTGTGGTTGTGGCACACCTCAGAAGGCAAGGAGTAGTAGTGTTCCCTTACCTGGACGACTGGCTTGTCGTAGGGCAGTCTCCACATGAGGTGAAGCAGTTTCTGGCACTGACACAGGAGCTCCTCCAGTCTTTGGGGTTCCTGGTCAATCTGGAAAAGTCAGTACTACAACCAGTGCAACTCCTGGAATTCATAGGAGCCGAGCTGGATTCAGTGAAGGGAAAAGCTTTTCTCCCACAGTCAAGAGCAAATACCCTGGTTCAGCTGGCAAGCACTTTCAAAGCCCAAAGCCTCAGGCCTTTCAGACACTTTCTACAGCTGCTGGGCCATAAGGTAGCTTACACAGCCTCACTGTCAGGAGTGAGATTTCAAATGAGGGCTGTCCAGTATCACCTCAGATTGTACTGGCATCAGAAATCAGATCCATTGTCAAAACTGGTTCCAGTCACACAAACCGTCCTGCAAGCACTGCAGTGGTGGTTGGACATAGACAACCTCAGACATGGAATTCCTTTCCTTCAGGAGCTTCCTTTCCTGGTGTTAACCACGGATGCTTCCCCTGCTAGGATGGGGAGCACACTATTCATGGTACATGGCTCAAACAGGAATCACTGCTTTACATCAACCTGCTAGAGCTCAGAGCAGTCTTCCTAGCACTTCAGGCATTTGCCAGTCTGTTACAAGGACAGGTAGTGCAGGTCAGGACAGACAATATGACCACAGTGTATTACACAAACAAACAAGGGGGGCACAAGGTCTACATTCCTGTGCACAGAAGCCATGAGAATATGGGGTCTCACCTGTTTTCTGGGGTTGTCTTGTCAGCAGTGCATCTTCCAAGGAAAGACAATGTGTTAGCAGATGCACTGAGCAGGATAAATCAGAACCATCACGAATGGGCCCTGAACAGGCAGGTGCTACAAGTGGTATTCAAGCGGTGGGGCACTCCAGAGATAGACCTCTTCGCAGCCCCAGACAATCACCAGCTTCCCAAATACTGTTGCAGACCTCCAGTCTTGGGCTCATTCCCACTGGATGCACTAATTCTGGATTGGACAGGGAAGTTTTTATATGCCTTCCCCCCAGTTTCCCTTGCTACTGAGAGTTCTGAACAAGCTCAGATCCCAGCCTGCCACAGTGATCCTTGTTGCTCCAGATTGGTCCAGGCAGCCATGGTACCGTCTAGTGCTGGCATTGTCTGTGTCCAGACCAATCAGCCTCCCCGGGAGACACAACTTGTTGACTTATTCCCAGGGCAGGATCCTTCAGTCCCTCAGGCTCAAGGTGTGGTTCTTGAGGACCTAGAATATGCTGATGCCCACCTTTCAGAAGGGGTTATGGAGGTCCTTAGGATTCCTAGAAAACCCTCCACCGAGAAGATTTATGCGTCCAAGTGGAAAAGATTTTCCATTTGATGTCAAAAGAGAGGTCTGGATCACACTCAGGTGGGTTTGCCAGTAGTGTTCAATTACTTGGCACACCTCCATTCCTTCGGCCTTCTACACTCAAGGTGTACTTGGCTGCTGTATCAGTCTATCTGTCGGCAGGTAAGGCATCATCACTGGCTTCAAATACAATATTTAGAAAATTATTTAAGGGTTTGCTCCATTTGCACCCCTCACATAGGGCTCCCAACCCAGCGTGGGACCTCAACATATGTATTGCACAGCTCATTCAGTCACCTTTTGAGCCTATGTCGTCAGCTGACCTCAAATATGTAACCTGGAAGACTGTCTTCCTAGTTGCATCTACCTCAGCCAGAAGGATCAGTGAGCTTCAGGCTTTGTGCATAGAGACTGATTATATTGCATTTCACAGGGACAAGCTGGTCCTTAGGACCAATAGCAAGTTCCTTCCTAAAGCAGTGTCTGATTTTCATGTCAACCAGTCCATTACACTACCAGTCTTTTTCACTGACCATTCTTCATCAGGTGAACGTAGGCTTCATAGCCTGGATGTTAAGAGCCATCGGCTATTACCAAGAACATACAAAAGGCCACAGAGGGGACAGAACCCAGCTTTTATTTTTACTTATGGGGAAGTGGGGGAAGGTAAACCTGCCACAAAGAGGTCCATAGCATGGTGGATTGTGGCATGTATCCAGTTTTGCTATAGCAGTGTGGGCAAACAACCCCCTCAGGGTCTTGGGTCCCACTGTACAAGAGGAACAGCTGCATCCATAGCAGCCTCTAGGAATATCCCTTTGTTGGAAATCTGTAAAGCAGCTACCTGGAAGTCGGTTCACACATTCACTGGGCATTACTGCCTCGATTCTCAGGGTAGAAGTGATGCCAGGTTTGGCACAGCAGTTCTGCAGAGCCTATTTCCTAGTAGGTCCTCTGTCCGCCTCCAAAGGCACTGCTCAGGTAGTCTGCATTTGTCAGAATATAGTAAGATTTCCTTGGGTTTGTAGAAGATATTGCTTACCACAGTAATCTTGTTTCTTCTAAGGGAATCTTACTGTATTCTGGGCTCCCACCCTCCTCCCCTGCTAGGACCTACAAGGCACTGCATACTGTCTGTACAACTAAAGTTGGAAACCTGCGGATACCTAGTAGTTTATTGGGCATCGGTGACTTGAGTCTTAGTGATGCCCTCTGTTATTTAAGGGATGTTTTTTCCCCCAACAGGGGTTCTACTAATTGTTATATTAGCTTTGTTAGATAGTGCCTTTTTAGCTTCTGCATGCTTTGTAAGAATCTGAGGGTTGCAGGAAGTGCAACCCGGGACAGTGGTTTGAAAACCAAGCTCGAGCCTAACATTCCATCATTAGCATAGGTTCTATTAACCATTTCGGCTCCGGGGCAGTCCTATGGTGAGATCATACTGCATTTGTCAGAGTACAGTAAGATTCCCTTAGAAGAAGACCAAGATGAAAAGGACAGTCGAAGGGAGTGGATCTTCACAACAGTCCCTGCAAAAATAACAAGCGTTTGTCAATGCCGAATGTTGTCTTGCTGAGGTTGGCAGTGCAGGAGTTAGAGAGATGCAGCAAAGGAATGGCAGTCAAGTATTGAACTGATGCCAACCCACCCCCACCCTGCAGAGAGTGACAGGTATTAGGGTGTCCCTTTGGGTGTTTGTTAGTGCAGTGTGGGAAAACATGCTGGGCAGGATGTGAAAAATGACAGCTGCACAGTTCATAAGGAGGTGTAATAAAATATCAGTGCTGAAATTGTGGCATACAAATATACAGAATTTGCGGAGTCGCAAGGGTACGTGGGAAATATGCAAGGCACGCTTGCAGCACTGCCAGTTTATGGGCGTTCGGCACCAAATTTTCAACATAGGTATTTTAGCACCTCTGCTCATGTACAGTGTCACTGTCATTTCCTCAGAGTGTCCCAAGAAGTGATTTCGCACAGCAACCACGCTATTCTGCGCCGGAAGTGCGGAAACACATTTTGGGCAGGATATGTGAAGTGATGGCTGTACTCTTCATCAAGAGGTGTGGAAAAATGGCAATGGTGAAAATCCAGAGTGAAAATATCACAAATGCACGATGGTATGAGCGTGCGTGCAATCTGCCAACGCACGCTCGTAACACAGTCATTTTATGGAGTATCAGCTCCAGATTTTCAACATAGGCATTCTAGGAGCTCTGCTCATGAACTGTGTCACTGTCATTTTCATAATCTGGCCCAAACACTGATTTCCCATAGCGACTGTGCTATTGTGCACCGGAAGTGCGGAAACACATTTCGGGCAGGATGTGGAAAATGACAGCTGTAATGTTCTAGAGGAGGTGCATAAAAATGCCAATGCTGAAAATCCAGCGTTAAAATATTGCGAATGCGGCGAGTTACAAGCCTGCGTAGGAACTGCATAGCGCTAAATAAAACAGGCATTTGTTGGGTTTTCCACAAATTTGGAACATAGGCTTTTGAGAGCCACCTCATGAACACTGGCACTGTCATTTCGTTAATTGGTCCCGAAGGTGATTTTGCGCAGTGGCCGCGAAATCACCTTCGAGGCTGATTAACGCCATGACAGTGATAGAATTCATGAGGAGGGGCCCCAAAAACCCCATGTTGAAAATTTGATGCCAAAATTCCAAGAAATGCCTGAGATATGCAGCAAAGTTGAAAAACCGCTATTCATTGCATTATACAGCTTACCGGCATTTCCTCAGTTCGCGGTCGGCTTTGAAGAGTGCAGACGTGTTCCCGGTCCACGGAAGACGTCGCGCGGAGAGTGAAAGTATTGGGTGGGGGTGAAGGAGGCAGGGTGCGCAGTGGGTAGGTGGGTGGGAGGAGGGGCCATCTAAAGTACGAGGGACGGTTTTCGTTTTTGCAGGAAAAAAAGGAAAACCGCGCGGGACGTTTCCGTGTTACAGGGCATTTGTAGCGCTGGGGTGGGCTCCCAGCCGTGCCACCTAAGTGGGTTTTGGGGTGTCAGTAGCTGACAGGGGATTGGGCACCCGCGTCGGTACACAAAACGGGAGGGGTAATGCCGACGGGGATTGGGCACCCCCCGTCGGCAAACAAAGCGGGGGGGAGCGCGAGCCGAGGCAGATTGGGCA
Source organism: Neoceratodus forsteri (assembly GCA_016271365.2). NCBI lineage: Eukaryota > Metazoa > Chordata > Ceratodontiformes > Ceratodontidae > Neoceratodus > Neoceratodus forsteri. Next base: position 1,260,861,090 of record CM028129.1, read on the forward strand.
CCCCCCCTCGGCATTCCACAGTTGGGGGGGGTGATGCCGACGGGGAGTGGGCTTCCCCATCAGCATGCAAAGACAATGAGGGGTATTGGGCACCCCCCCTCGACATTCAACATTTGAGGGGTATGCCGACGGGAGAGGGCCTCTGTCGGCACACAAACACGGGAGGGTGCCGACAGGGGATTGGGCACTCCGTGTCGGCAAGCGTGAGGCGCCCCCCCGCCGCTAACCATGGTCGAGATGGCAGCGAGCACGGCAAGCAAAGGACCACTGCGTATGATGAGCTTTGCTCGGATTGCAGCAGACTTTGCTTAGATGTGCTCGCCCCATTATGTATTTATGGTGTGTCGCCGGCATGCAGGCTGATTGGGGAATGAGGGATGCACCTACTGATGCGTGCCCTGCATTCGCCCAACAGCAGCCGCACCCCCAAAACCCGTACTAGCGCAAGATGTTGCTCCAACATAAAAATGGTAGAGTTAGAGGGAACATAGAAAGGAAAGGCAGAAACTAGACACAATAGTAAAATATCTAAAACTGGTAGCCTTCAACTTGAGATGGAGATAACCTCCTGGTTAAAGTGAGTTAGGAAATGGATTTAAAATGATGTAGATTTTAACAGACTTAAGCATATGTTTATGTAATGTTTATTTATGTTGTTAAGGTTAAGCGTTTAGTAGGATTATAGTTATAACAGATAATTATAAAAATGAGATACTGTTTAGAACTAAGAGTTGATATAGCCTGTAATAGAAACTGTTTACTCAAATGGATTGTTTATAAATGATGTATGGTTTTTCATGTTATGTATGAACTCAATAAAATCTGAAGTATATATAAAAAAAAAAAAAGATTCCCTTAGCAGAAACAAGATTTTTATGCTAAGTAATCTTTTCTTTCCTGCCATCGACCTGTGCACGTTGGACTTATCGGAGAGCACTGCTACAGTTTGTCTGCCATTTTGGATGAGTATTTCCCTTGTAAAAGATTTCATTTATTTTTAGCATTACTCTTAAATAATTGTTGTGTATGTCTTCTCCAGCGCCTTCAGAGTTGCATAAAAACAAGTGCGATTCCTGCAGCACACAACTCCCGCATAAGGATGATCATTCCCTCTGCTTCTTCTGCCTGGGCCCGGAACATAAGATCGAGGACTTTAAGGCCTGCCTGAGCTTCAGTCAGGCCACACAGAAATGCAAGCAGAAAGCCCTCGAGGCCCATCTTTTAAAATTAAAGATGGCTTAGATGGAGAAGGAGTTGCAGAAGCTGAGGAATCCCTCTTCCTTTCGCATCTTCAGAGCACCGACATCGGAAGAAAAAGGACAAGGAGACCCACCGGGGCAGGATCAGTCCCCTTCTCACCTGCGACTCTCTCCGGGGACTTTGGACGACGAGCAGCCTTCTTCCTCTGGAACAAGTGCCTCAGTGGACAAGCCTGCCTCCTCCTCCCAGGGGCTGCCACTGTTTACAGTGGGTGCCTCGATCGAATCTGAGGCTCCAGCCACTTTGAGGCCCCTCAACATGAAAGGGTCGAAGTCACGTGATGGGGCTAATGAGCCGCTCATTGGGGTTCCTGACGAGCACACAGCCAGGCTGATAAGTCAGTCGCCAAGGATTCCGACAACCGCCCAGCCACAGCTGTTAATCCAGACGTCTCTTCTCCCGGCGCCCTTTCAGCCCAGGTGCTTCCGAAGGGGGTGCCAACGTTGCTCTCCAGTGCCCGCTGCCACAGCCCACCCATGAGGGTGCATCCTACCAGGGTAAACTTTCTCCCCCTCTGGCCTCGTCAGACCACCAGAAACCAGAACTAGAGGGAACTCAGCCTGACATTACTCTTTCTGGGTCTCAACCGGGCTTCTCTGAAAGCTTTCTGGTCATCCATCAGGACCCTTCTCCTCTCCACCAGAGGGTGCCTCCTGGTTGATGCAGGCCTTTTTGCTGGTTCTTTCGCTCCGCCTTTCAGGCCTCCTCAGGGTCCTCCTTAGGTCCTGCGGCCCCTTCCCATCAGGACCTTCGATGGATCCCCTGACACATGGCTACCATACGCCACGCTACCATCCCCCTGGATACCTTCCATTGGGGTATAAGGCACCCGGTCTTCCTTTGCAGGAGTATGCTCCTCTTTACCATACATCAGGTTATCAGACGTCAGGATACCTGACGCCAGGCTGTTGCTCCGGTTTCCAGCAGGTATACTAGCCCCCACTACCCCCCTCCTCCGCCCCCTCAATCCCAGGCGGACTTTGGAGCCATTCTTCAGTCGTGGTGGAAGGAGACTAAGTCTCAGCTAGTTTCCGAACTGGACCACAGTCATCCAGTAGCAGCCTCTACTACCGGCATGCACGGCCCTGACACTTGGGTCCTCTTCGCTGGTGGAGTCCTGTCCTTCTGCAGCAGGCCTTTCGAGACCTCGATTTCCACCAACAAGGGGAGTTAGCATGTTTTTTTCTTTATACAAGAACATCTGCAAAGATTTAAGTGTTTTGAAAAATTACATTTTGAGGTTGGTTAGCAGGCTACAGCTCCATTGGACTGTCACCTGGGAGAAGAGGCTCACTGGGAACCCATCTGTGCTAAATGTAAATTACCGCGGAGGTGTTCTCATTCAGGAGGTTCTCGCTCAGGGGTCATGTCTCCGGTTCCGACCCATTCATCGGCCTTGAGTCTGACTCCTCTTCCTTGGTCTCTAGGTTTGAGACACCTCCACCGGACAAGGCTAAGGAGTCTCCAGGCCTCCTCCAGAGGACCCCCTCTTTCATGGACCTCCTTAAAAAGATCGCGGCGGTCAGTGAATGGAAGTCTGATGATCAGGACCCCAAACACAAAAGACTGGCTGAGCATTTGGACATGCCTAACCTGTTTCCTGCCCTCATGCCTCCTTGGTTGGAGCCTCACGAGGACTTATCCTCCACTATCTGGTCAATGCCTTCATCCATTCTGGCGGTTGCCAAGAAGGCAGACAGGGTCTATCACATGCCAGAGGGCAAGGATCACCTTGGTGTCCACCCTAAAGCAGACTCGATGATCATTAGCACAGCACATGATAGATCTGCAAAACCCAAGCACGTGAGCACCTCCCCTCCGGATAAAGCGTCGAGGCAGCTCGATCATTTTGGGTGAAAGTTCTATTCTTCATCCATCCTGGCAATGGCCGCCCTAAATTATGTGGCACACATGTTGGTGTATCAAAAGTCCCTCTTTTGCCGGCCCATCGGCACAGCAGTTGGATTTCCGCTTGCAACGCTGGCGACCCGAGTTTGGGAGCGGACTTGGGTCTCTGGAGGGCCCGGCTGGGGAATAAGGCTAGAGCGTCCTACAACTGCTCGTCTTCGGGGGTGGAAGGGGGAGGTCAAGGCCCACAGTTTGCCTGACCCCAAGCGGAGGCTTGGGGTATGGCAAGTCCAGTTACCAGGAGGGGCCAGCTAAGACACACGGTGGACGATGGCGCATAGTGCCTTGATGTCAAGGACACATACCACACGAGGGGGAAAGAGAAGGAAACACCAGTGTCTGTCTCCTAGGTGAAGGAGACCCAGCAGAGATCCTGTTTGCCCGCACCTGCCTGACGTCCCCAGCAGATCCGACACCAGCAGTATTCTCAAGGCGACACCACCCTGCCCTGTACCCGCCTGGGGGTACAGCCATGGCTCGATGGGGAACCACCGCAGCAGAATTGGGGAGGTTGCGGAGCGGGGAGAGACTGCCATTTGTGTTTCCCGAAGGAGTGGGGACTGGCACTGGAGGAAGGAGGTACAAACAGAAATTTCGAAATAAAAAAAGTCCCTCTTTCGCTACTGGAGCCAGTGATTGAGGCCATGACGGACTCAGGAAAAAGGAACGCTGTCTGATACCATTAGGTCAGCTAAAGTAGCATGTCGCCACCCGCTGAGGGCAACTTGCGACACCATTGACTCCTCAGCCTGGGGCACGGCCACTGCTGTCTGCCTAAGGAGGTACTCTTGATTGAGGGTTTCTGAGTTGGCACCTGACATTCAAGCTACCATCCAGGATGCACCTTTCCGGGGTTCTGTCCTCGTTGGAGGCGACGCCCAGGATATCAGTACCAGTCTCTAGAGTAGGGGCAGGCATTATGCTCTGTGCAAACTGTATACTGTGCTGACTTTAAACCCAAACAGCCCTTTCATCGCTAGCAGAGAAGGCAGATGAAACAGCAGCATCAGGCCAGATGTTAGCCTAAATATTGGGCCCCCTCAACCACAGCCACTCTCCCAGCTAAGAACCAAAGGGCTTCAGGAGCGAGTCTCCCAACCCTCCTTCTGCCTCTTGACTCACGGGCCTTCTCCTCCTCCTCTTCTACAGTCGGAGGAACGGTGGCGAAGATCGCTGATCATTTGGCAGGGGTAGGAGTGCATTAATGGGACTCATGCTCTTCAACTAGTTTCGCGAGGATACGCTGAGAGTTTCTGGAGAGACCCCCAGACAACCCTCTGGGTCCATCCTCTTATCCAAGGGCGTACATTCCTGTCATCAGAGAGGAAACAGAGACTCTGCTGCAAAAGGCAGCCATAGAACCCATTCCTCTAAACCAGGTGGAAAGAGGGTACTATTCTCACTTCTTCCTGGTACCCCAAAAAAAGGGAGACCTGCATCTGATACTGGCTCTCAGCACTGTAAATCTGTATAAACTGAGTACAAAAGATTTAGAATGCTAACACTTCCAGGCCTGCTGCCCATGCTGCACAAGGGACAATGGCTCTGCACCCTGGATATGCAGGACACTTACCTGCACATACCGGTGTTTCAGGCTCACAGCCGCTACCTCAGATTCTCCTTTCAGGGGAACACTACCTGTTCAAAGCCCTCCCTTTGTCAGCGTGGCTCATTTGGTAGCTCATCCTCCTCTGGACCAGAAAATCGTGGGTTCAAACAACATGAAGTCTTGCTGTATTCTGACTAATGCAGTTAGCCCCAGCCTTTAAACTGCCACGGAGAACAAAGGGTTAAACTTTCTGTGCAGAGCATAGAATGCTGAGCTCGAGCTTGGTTGGTGTCTCTGTCCGTTTCCCTTTGAAATCTAACCGTCAAATTCTTTACTCCGCTTCACTGAACAGTCGCTCCGGAGATTTCTCCTGCAGCTCGGTTCGAAAGTCGGTTGAAGTGTCAGTTTACTGTCAGTTTTTAACCAAAATTTATTTTTGCATAGTCGGTTCAGTCTCTGTCTGTGGTACCATGAGTACTAGATAGGTTTTGTACTGTTTTTCTGTGTGGAACTTGTAAAAGTGTCATTTGTTGTTTCTTGTATCTTACTTTAGTGTGTGGTTACCGGTCCTTATCAGTTCTAAAAAAAAAAAAAAACGTGTTTGGTCTTTTTCCAAGACCCGTGACACGGTTAGGAACCGATAAGGGAGTTTTGTCTGGTGGTTGCCAAAAAAAGGGTAAGTTGGTTAGGTTGGCCATGTCTGAGAAACGCAAGAAAAAAACCCAGGCCCACTGGGTTTCAACACTGCAGTGAGTGTGGGGAGGTCTTTGCTAAAGTCGATCCCCACACCACCTGTGTTTATTGTCTGGGATTTGAACACCTCGATTCAGACATCCAAATTTGTAAACGCTTTCCCAAATCTACCCGTGGAAAGAGATTAGGTAGACTGAGGATAAAGGAGGCCAAGAAATCCGCTGACCCAGATGGCCAGCCCAGTTCGGTTCCGACCGAACCAGAAGGAGTGCCCTCTGACCAGGGCGATACTTCTTCAGGCAAAAGGAGAGCCGATCCCTAGGGTTTGGTTCCGACAAAAAGAAAACGCAAAGAGAAATCGTCCAGTTCAGATCCAGAAGCCATGTTCGACCGCCGAGGAAATAGCCAGCGATTCGATTGTGGAATCGCTGGCTGTTCCGACCGATCCGCACCTTTGGCAGGGGCTCGGTTCAAGTCAGTTCCCCCGGTTCACGATTATACCCCTGAAGAATTTTATGAACCGGAGTTTGAGGAGGAGGGGGAGTTTGAAGATGATGATGGTGATGGTGAAAGTCTGGATGTGCCTGTGGAACCGGACATCTCCCCAGACAGACCTTCAGGTGTATCCCCTCCTAGGCTTTCTGAGTCCCCTTCCCACTTTATGTTCTGCAGAAAGGTGGCTGAGATCCTCCAGCTTCCTATGGAGGAGGCAATGGAGGATCAAGAGGAGCCTGATTTTGTGAAAATGATGGAAATCCCAGAGTCCAGGGGACTGTCTATTTCCCTTCACAAATCTTTTGAGAAGCAGATACAAAAAATGCTGAAGTCTCCCAATTCTGTGCCTCCTGTTGATAGAAGAATGGACAAGAGGTATACACGTTCAGGCTCAGATACGGAGTTTTTATATCAGCAATGCAGCCACGTTGGGGTTGTGCAGGCGGCTACCTGTGATAAGGCAAACATCCCCTTGGCTTCACACCCCCCAGACAAAGACTCCAGGAAGATTGATGCCATGGCAAAAAAACAGTAAATGGCATCTTCCTTGGGACTCACGCAGGTGAATTATATGGCCTGTATAGCCAAGTACCAGAAGTCCAGGTGGGACACTGTACGGGCACTGGCTAAACAGGCCTCCCCCCAGCTAGCCAAGGAGCTGGAGGAGGTGGCTGCAAATGGGATTGAGGCATCAAAAGTTCAGTTTCATGCTGCTGTGGACTCCAGTGATGTGTCATCAAGAGTCATGGCTACATTTGTGGCTCTTCAGAGAATGGCTTGGCTCAGATGTACTAGCCTCTTGCAGGATACCCAGGCTAAGGCCATGGATTTTCCTGTAGTGGGTAATTCTCTGGGGGAGCAGACAGAGAATTACGTGAAGAAAAAGTATGAGTACAGGACCACTTACAGGAGTGCTCAGGCCAAAGAGAGGCTGGCAACTCCTCAAAGGCAGCAGTCTAGGGGCAGGCCTTTTCATAGGCCTTTTTACCAAGCAGAGGCCTCTTCTCCCTTTTCACAGAGGGGGTTCTTCAGAGGGAGAGGCAGAAGGGGGGATGAGCAGGGCTGCATCCACTCCTCAGCCTAAGGCCCCTGCCAAGTAGACACCCTGATGGGCCTGCCCGGGTCGACTCTCCTATTCCAGTAGGGGGGCAGGCTGGCTTACTTTGTCCAGGACTGGATGTCTATTACATCAGACAAGTGGTCCTGGAAGTAGTAAGCCAGGGACTGGTTCTCAGCTTCAAAAAATTTCCAAAGATGAGAGCCAGATCTTTTCCACCTGCAGGTCTCTCAGAAACCCTTGTCCTAGAGGCAGAGGTTTCATCTCTGCTGGCGTTAAGAGCCATAGAGAGAGTACCTACCCTACACTGGGGCAAAGGTCTGTACTCCAGGTACTTTCTTACCCCAAAAAAGACAGGGGAGTGGCGACCCATCCTAGACCTAAGATACCTAAACAAACATATTTTAAAACCAAAGTTCAAGACGGTAACTCTGGGAATAATAATTCCCTCTCTAAGGCAATGGGACTGGCTAGCCTCCCTGGACCTCAAAGATGCCTATTTTCACATTCCCATCACGTGCTCCCACAGAAAGTACCTCAGGTCCAAGTTGCCCTCAGGCCACTATCAGTTCAGAGCAGTGCCCTTTGGCCTAACTTCAGCCCCAAGGGTCTTCACAAAGTGCCTGGCAGTAGTAGTTGCCCTTCTGAGGAGGCAAAAGATTTCCATTTTTCCATATCTGGACGACTGGCTAATAGTGGGCCAGTCTCCAGACCAAGTCAAGTCACCCAGCAAGTGCTCACTTCTCTAGGATTTCTTCTCAACCTTCCCAAGTCAGTTCTCAAGCCTGTCCAGCTTCTTACTTTTATAGGGGCAGAGCTGAATACGGTCAAAGCAAGAGCCTTTCTTCCCCTGGAAAGGGCAAGGGTTCTTATAGAACTAGCCTCTTCCTTCAGGTATCTCGACCTGCAAGGCATTTCCTCCAGCTCTTGGACCACATGGCAGCTTCTACGGCAGTGGTCCAAGGGGCAAGATTCCAGATAAGGGACATTCAGTTCCATCTGAGGGCTTTTTGGTCTCAGAGGAAGGATTCCCTTACCAAACTGATCCCAGTGACTCTGACCTTGATCCAAGCCCTTCAATGGTGGCAGGATCAGGACAATTTAAGGCAAAGGGTCCCATTTGCCACTCAGTCTCATTCAGTGGTCCTTACCATGGTTGCTTCTCTTCTGGGCTGTGGAGCCCATCTGGGGGCCCTCACTGCCCAGGGACTGTGGTCCCCTCAGGAATCCCTTCTCCACATCAATCTCCTAGAACTCAGGGCAGTTTTTCTGACCCTGCAAGCTTTCTCTCAGTCAGTACAGAACAAGGTGGTTCAGGTCAGACCAGACACCACCACCACCATGTGGTACATCAACAAGCAGGGAGGCACTTGGTCTATGGCCTTGTGCACAGAAGCCATGAAGCTATGGTCCCTGGCTTATTCCCTGCAAACCTCTCTGATAGCAGTTCACCTTCCAGGGAAGGACAGTGTGCTAGCAGATGCACTGAGCAAGATCTCACAGGGCCATCACGAATGGTCCCTGGACCCTCTGGTATTGAATGTGATTTTTTTCAAGATGGGGCACTCCAGAGATGGATCTTTTTGCAGCCCCATACAATTACCAACTTCCTCTCTTTTGTTGCAGACCCCCAGTCTTGGGCTCTGTCCCCCTGGATGCTCTGCTTCTGAACTGGGAAGGGAAATTTCTGTATGCCTTCCCTCTTCTGTTCAAAGTTTTAGTCAAGATAAGGTCACAACCTTGCAAAGTGATTCTGATTGCTCCAGACTGGGCCAGACAGCCCTGGTACCCACTGTTGCTGTCCCTAGCAGTCCATCTTCCCAGGAATTACATCCTGTTAACCTCCTCTCAGGGGAGGATTTGGTACCCCAATCTTCAGTCTCTCAATCTCAAGGCATGGCTCTTGAAGAGTTAGAGTTTGCAGATTTGCATCTGTCTCAGGGGGTTCTGGATATTCTCAAAGCTTCTCGAAAGCCCTCCACCAGAAAGACTTACAATTCCAAATGGAAGAAATTCAGCATTTGGTGTTCTAAGAAGCATATTTCTCCAGATACTGCTGAATTGCCTACAGTTCCGGACTATTTGGTCCATCTTAATGGCCTAGGCCTCAGACCAGCTACTCTCAAGGTACACTTGTCAGCTGTTTCTGCTTTTCTGTCAGTGGGGAAGTCTTCCTCACTATCATCTCATCCTCTATTCTGTAAAAAAAATTTTTAAAGGATTTCTTCATACCAATCCTTCCGATACCCTGCCCCTGCCTGGGATTTAAATGTTTGCATTACTCAACTTATGCAACCTCCTTTTGAGCCTATGTCCTCAGCAGAGCTTAAGTACTTGACTTGGAAAACTGTGTTTTTGGTAGCCATTACCTCTGCCAGACGTATCAGTGAATTGCAAGCCCTGTCAGTGGAACCTGATGTTGTCTCCTTTCACAGGGATTAAGTGGTCCTTAGAACCAAAAGAAGGTTCTTGCCCAAAGTGGTTTCAGATTTCCACTTGAATCGGTCTATGTCTCTTCCTATTTTCTTCACTGATCATTCTTCCTCAGAAGAGAGGAGACTACACAGTTTAGATGTTAAAAGAGCCCTTAGCTACTATATGGAGTATACCAAGGGTCACAGGTTTGAGTCCCTCCAGTTGTTCCTCACTTATGGAGAAGTGGGAAAGGCAAACTTGCCACCAAGAGAACTATTGCCAGGTGGATTGTGTCTTGTATACAATTCTGCTATGAGAAACTGGGAAAGATTCCACCCTCAGGCCTGAGGGCTCACTCTAGAAGAGGTACAGCTGCTTCCCTGGCTGCTGCCAGGGATATTCCTCTCTTAGAAATTTGTCAAGCAGCCATTTGGAAAACAGTCCTTACCTTTACCAAGCATTACTCTCTGGATATCCAGGCTAGGAGTGATGCTCGGTTTGGCACAGCAGTACTTCAGAGCTTATTCCCAAAGTAGGTTCTGTCCCTCCTCCTTGGAGGTACTGCTTGGTAGTCTGCATTAGTCAGAATAAAGCAAGACTTCATGTTTGAAGAAAAAATTACTCACCTTAATAATTATGTTTCTTCTTTTGGAGTCTTGCTGTATTCTGACCTCCCTTCCTGCCTCCCCTCTCAGAACCTGGTTTTTGGGATGTGGGTGGGCAGGCGCAGTGTTGCACCTCAGGGGTGCTCCTTTTACGCCCTCTTCTTTCTGTTTGGGTGTTGTTTTATTATTATTCTTATTTGAATTGGTTTTGTGTTTTGGGTATCCTGACTTGAGTCTTCCTTTGGGAATCCAAAACTTTTTGTTGCCAGTTGGCTAGTAAAAATTGTAAAATTTCTACATAGGATAGCCAGTGAGTTTTTGCTCGAAAAGATCTGATGGTTAGATTTCAGAGGGAAACAGAGACACCAGCCGAGCTCGAGCTCAGCATTCTATGCTCTGCATAGAAAGTTTAACCCTTTGTTCTCTGGGGCAGTTTAAAGGCTGGGGCTAACTGCATTAGTCAGAATACAAGAAGACTCCAGTAGAAGAAACATAATTACTAAGGTGAGTAATTTTTCCTTCTCGTTCCACACCGGGATTGAACTTGCACCTAAAACACTGGTATCCGAGTGCAGTATTAGGGGGGTGCTGTACTGCTGGGGTGTGCCGTCCTTCGGATGAGACGTTAAACCGAGGTCCCTTCTACCCATCCTGGTGTTATCCTGGTGGGTGTCCAGGTGGACTTAAAAGAACCCAGGGCATTCTTCACAAAGAGTAGGGGACATTCTCGGTGTCCTGGCCAACATTCCCCTACCCATAAACCAGTTCATGCAATTATCCAGGCTGTGTGTGAGTGCTGATGTGCGATATGGCTGCCACTACACATTCAGTCACTTCACTACCAGTCTAGCATTGCTTGTAAAGGGCTTTGGGCTACACTGTGTATGAAAAGTGCTATATAAATGCTGATTCTTCTCTTCTTCTTCTTCTTTTGGCCTGTCATTGGCATCCAGTGCTTTTACCAAGTGCCTGGCAGTAGTGGCAGTGGCTTTGAGGAGCCAGGGCCACTATATTTTCCTGTACCTCGACGATTTGCTGATCTGTGCCACATCGAGGGAGCGGTTGGAAATTTCCGTTTCAACAACCCTGGATCTTATTTCGAGAGGGTTCCTGCAGTAGGTCATCACAGATAGGACTGCACCCCCAGTGTCAGGACCTCACGGCAAACTTGTAGCTAGCAGTCATCATCGGAGACCACCCCCAGCGTCAGGTGACGGACATCAGCGTGACTATAAAAGGGGCGGTCCCCTGCCTGCCCTCTAGTTTTTTCCTGCCGTCGACCTGAACCGTCGGACCTAACACAGTAGAACAGCTTCAGTCGCCTGCCATTTTCTAAAACGTTTTTTCGATATCTTTTATTCCGAATCTTCCCTATCCAACATAGTGGTGCATTGCGTCTCGTTGGCCCAAGAAGAAGTGCTCCAAGTGCGGAGCTCAGATCCTGCACGGTAACGGCCATTCCCATTGTGTCTTCTGCCTGGGGCCTAAGCATAACTCCGTCGAGTGTTTCATCTGCCAGGGCTTCAACCAGGCCACGCGCACCCATTGCAAGAGGTCCCTCTGTACCCATCTGTTGACCCGAAGACTTGCATTGATGGAAAAAGAGCTCCAGGAGCTGAGGGAAAGATAGTTATCACCGGCCCCAGAGAAGGAGAGACGCCGGGAGCAGAGCCACTCTCCACAGCAAAAATCCAGCCAGATAGCCAATTCCATCTCTGGTGGGGCCTCCACCTCCATGAGTACCCCACCTCTAGGGCCGCCTACCTCTCCGGCGAACTGGATGCCCTGCCCCTCCCTGGCTGAGGTCAGTGGGGGGGGGTTCCTCTTCAGAGGAACCAGCTCAGGTACCTGCTTTGAGCTCTGCCGTTAAGTCGCCTTCCAGGCCGATCAGCCTGATTCTAGGCTTCCGGCTTTTGTCAGCCCGGCTGCAGTGTTAATGTCGGTTGATGGCTCCACCATCGACTGCCAGGCCATCACCTCTAAGCCAGACGCTGAACCACCCAGCACCTGCGTGGTGTCTTCTCTCCTGTCGGACTCCCTTGTGGACTCTGATGCTGAGCAGAGAGAGCTCGCAGGTCCCTCTTCATCCCTCCAGGGCTCCCCCTCAAGTGATTCACTGTCCTTCTCTGACCTCTTTGGTCCCGATTACCAGGACCCTCTGTCGTCGGATACCTTGCAAGACCTGTCGACGGGGACTCTTTCTGAACTTCTCCCTTCGCCGGGTTCCATTCCGCCGACGGATCCTCATCTGATTCCGGATCCCTTGCCGGACACCTTCGGGGGCGGTATGAACTCTACTTCCTTGGGACCTTAGGGGATCCCCCCCCCAACCAAACCCACCACCTAGCGTTCCTTTGGCGCTGCCTCCGGTGGGGCCCTACATTCCTCCGTCGGACCTGACTGGGTACTATTCTGGATACACACCACAGTATCCGCTGCTTGGGGGTCTGTCGCCAGGTTACCCAACGCCGGGCCAGGATATTCATTATCAGAGTTACCAGTACCCTTAATGGTACCAAACACCTAGCTACCCTCCTTATTCAGGGTACCCATGTTATCCACCACCACCACAGTTGGAACTGGAGACCATCCACACCTGGTGGAAGGACGCGAAGTCCCAACTACTCCAGGAGTTGGGCCAACCTCAAATAGTGGCCAGGGCCACCCCACCTCAGAGTGTTACCCAGTAGCCCGGCACCTTCTAGTCGAGCCTCAGACAGAGGCTCGGGTGTTCTGCGCTCTGGCATTGCCAATCACAGACTCACGATCCCAGTTCCAGAGGCGGCCTTGCCCAGTAGACCGAAATCATCCGAATCAGATGAGAATTCTGATGTGGGAGACCAGTCTGAACCACACTCTCCCATTGAGACTCAGCCTAAAGAGTCTACAAAATCACCTCCAGAGGACCCGTCCTTTGCGGAGCTCTTCAAACAACATGAAGTCTTGCTATATTATAGACATTAGCAGTTTGATCCAGCTCTAGAACTGCCCTGGAGTGAAATGGTTAAAACCATTCCAAAATAGAATTTTGGCACGAGAGCAGCTCTATCTGTGTCATTTCAAACTTGAACTGTCAGATTCTTTTCTCCGCCTCAGTGAACAGTCGCTCGAGATTTCTCCTTCTGCTCGGTTCATTTCTCGGTTTAAAAAGTGTTTTCTCGGTTGGATTTAACCGAGAATAGTTTATTTAACCGCAAAAACCGTTCGGTTCAAGCTCTATCTGTGGTAACCGTAAGTAAATGAAGGTTTTGTCTGTGTGGAACTTGTAAGTTATCGGTTCGGTTTTGAACCGATCGTGGTTTAAAACTCATTTAAAACTAAAAGTTACTATTTTAGAGTGCGGTTCCGGTTCTTATCGGTTCTAAAACCGGATTTATTACGCTTTTTCCAATACCCATGACACGGTTAGAACCGATAAGGGTGTCTTGCCTGGTACTGCCGTTAAAGGGCAAGTTTTTGGTTAGGCTGGCATTATGTCTGAGAAACCCAAAAGAAAACCGCCACTTGTTTCAACACTGTGATGTTTGTGGGGAAGTCTTTGCCAAGGCTGACCCACACACCATGTGTTTATTGTCTGGGGTTTGACCACCTCAGTCAGACTGCCAGGTATGTAAGAATTTCCTGCAACCCTGGAAAAAGATTGGGCAGGCTCAGGAGACGAGAGGCCAAAAGTCCGCTGACCCGGATGGCCAGCCCGGGTTCGGTGCCAACCGAACAGAGGGAGTGCCTCTGACCAGGGCCAGACTTCTCGGCAAAGAAAAGCTGGTTCTGAGGAACCAATTCCAGTAAAGAAAACAAGAAAATCAGCAGGTCTGGAGTCCAAAATTCCTTCTCCAACTGCTGCAGAGATAGCAAAAGCCATACAAATTGTCCAGTCACTGTCTCAGGGTCCGTCCGAACCACCACTATCTGGTAAAGGTCGGTTCGTCGGTCCCAGTGGTTCAGGATTATGATATTGAGGAATTTTATGAACCAGAGGAGGGGAGGAGGATTATGAACAGTATGAATGTGGCTGGGAAGGTCTGGTGTGCCCATTGAACCGGACATCTCCCCAGACAGACCTTTAGAATCTCCCCTGTGCTATCTGAGTCCCCATCTCATTTTATGTTTTATAAAAAGTTGCTGAAACCCTCCAGCTTCCTTTAGAAGAGGCTGTGGATGAGCAAGAGGAGCCTGATTTTGAGAAATGATGGATATTCCAGAGTCTAGGAGATTGTCTATTCCTTTACATAAGTCTTTTAGGAACAAACAATTAAAATTTTAAAAGCTCCTAATTCTGTGCCTCCTGTAGATAAAAGATGGACAGAAGGTATACATTGTCAGGCCCTGATACAGAATTCCTTTCTTAGCAATGCAGTCATGTTGGGAGTAGTTCAGGCTGCTGCCTGTGATAAAGTAATATTCCTTGGCTTCACATCCTCCTGACAAGGATTCCAGGAAGATTGATGCCATGGCAAAAACAGTATATGGCAGCCTCTCTGGGACTCAGGCAAGCAAATTATATGGCTTATGTAGCTAGGTATCAGAAATCTAGTTGGGATACTGTTATGCAATTGGCCAAGAGGCCTCATGGCCAGCTGGCTAGTGAACTAGAACAGGTGGCTGATGATGGCATTGAAGCCTGTAAGGTTCAGTTTCATGCTGCTGTGGATGTTAATGATGTTTCCTCTAGGGTCATGGCCACATCTCTAGCTTTTCATAGGTTGGCCTGGCTCAGGTGTACTAGTTTGTCACAGGATACCCAGACTAAGGCTATGGATTTTCCTGTGGTGGGAAATTCTCTGTTTGGACAGCAGACAGAGAATTACATGAAGAAGATGGATGGATATGGGATACTACTTACAAGAGTGCCCAGGCTAAGGAAGCCAAGCCACTCCTCAAAGGCATACCCCCAGGGGGTAGGGGTAGGCCTTTTCACAGGCCTTTCTACCAGACTCAGGCCTCCTCTGCCTATGCTCAGAGGGGCTTCTTCAGAGGCAGGGCAGACGAGGGTGGGCAGATCTGCTCCCACCCCCAGCCTAAAACTCTTTGAAACAGGCACCCTGATGGGGTGCCCAGGGCCGATTCTCCTGTACCAGTGGGGAGGCTGGCTTACTTCAGTCAGAATTGGGCTTTTAACCTCAGACAAGTGGGTTCTGGAAGTAGTAAGCCAGGGTCTGGTTCTCAGCTTCAAAAGTTTCCCAAGTTGAGAAGCAAATTTTTCTACCTGCAAGTGCTTCAGATACCCTCGCTCTGAAACAGAGGTCTCATCCCTGTTAGCTCTCAGAGCAGTAGAAAGGTTCCTCCTGCATCAGGGCAGGGTCTGTATTCCAGATACTTCCTTACCCCAAAAAGACAGGAGAATGGCGGCCCATCTTAGATCTCAGATATCTGAACAAGCATCTTTTGAAACCAAAGTTCAAAATGGTAACTCTGGCAATGATTTTACCTTCCCTAAGGCCAGGGGACTGGCTAGCCTCCCTGGACCTCAAGGATGCCTATTTCCATGTCCTAATCAGAAGATCCCATCGAAAGTACCTCAGATTTGAACTGCCCTCAGGTCATTACCAGTGCAGAGCAATGCCCTTCGGCCTTACCTCTGCTCCAAGGGTATTCACAAAGTGTCTAGCAGTGGCAGTGGCCCACTTAAGGAGGCAGAGGATATTCCCTAAGTAGGTTCTGCCCCTCCTCCATGGAGGTACTGCTGTGTATTCTGCTAATGTCTATAATATAGCAAGACTTCATGTTGTTTGAAGAAAAAAATTACTCACCTTAGTAATGTTGTTTCTTCTAATGGAGTCTTGCTATATTATGACCTCCCCCAACCTGCCCTCTCAGAACCTCTACTTGGTGGGGTGCGGGCAACTAGTGTGGGCACACTACTTGTGTTCTTTTAGCATTTGTCCCTTTTGGGACTTTGAGAATGTGTGTATGTGTGTGTGTGTGTTTTATTATACTTATGTTCCATTTTCATATTATTAGAATGGTGTTAGTATTTCTGGTCCCCTCACTTGAGTCTTGGTGTTGGGACCATCAATGGTTGTTATTATTTAGGTAGCCATTTGGCTAGTGTAGGTTACAGCTTCCACACAGACCTTAGTGAGTTTGGCTCGTAAAGATCTGACAGTTCAAGTTTGAAATGACACAGGTAGAGCTGCTCTCGTGCCAAAATTCTATTTTGGAATGGTTTTAACCATTTCACTCCGGGGCAGTTCTAGAGCTGGATCAAACTGCTAATGTCTATAATATAGCAAGACTCCATTAGAAGAAACAACATTACTAAGGTGAGTAATTTTTTCTTCCGGACTATCCAGAAATCCTGCAGGTGGGCCTGCCAAGAATTGGATCCCAAACACAGGAGGGTGGCAGAACATCTGGACCTGGTCAGTGCAGACCCCCTCCCCATTCCTTCTTGGACGGGGCCACATGAAGATATCACATCCACTATCTGGCAGCAACTGTCGTCCATACCAGCCATTTCTCAGAAGGCCGATAGGACATACCCCCCACCCCCAGGAAGAGGTTTCCCACCTAACTGCCCAACCTAAGGCCGATTCTTTTGTGATTACGGCTGCTCACAATCGTGCTGCCCAACCGAAAACATCTCAGTGCCTTTCCTCCAGACAAGGAGTCAAAGCAGATGGACCAATATGGTCGGAAGAGCTATGCTTCTTTCACTTGCACTGTTCGCTCCTTAAATTACGTGGCCCATATGGTGGCTTTCCAGAAATCCTCCTTATTGGATCTGGAAAAGGATCTTCAGGAGATTCCAGATGAACAGCTCAGGAACAAGCTACTGGAGAAAGTTAGGATGAACAAATCATCCTGCCACCATGCCATTCGAGCCACCTACGACTCGGTGGCACGAGGTGCGGCTACTGGCATCTGCCTTAGACAACAAGTTCCCTTCTGGATGCTCTTTTCAGGGATCCAGTTCTGTTTGGCGGCGATGCCAAAGATATTATCACAGAGCTGCAAGAGAACAGCAAATCCTTGAAGGATGTTTATTCCCTCTATCGTTCCGGCCAGAAACCTCAACAGCAGCCCTTTCGTCACCAGCAGAAATGGAATAAGCAGAACCACGGCAGACGGCAGACCAAGCGTCACTCCCTGGGTTTACGGCGCTCAAACCCCCGAGGCCAAGTTTTCCAAAACTGCCTTCGGGGGAAAAGCGCCCCTCCCCTTTGCGTCCTGACTGCCCCTTCTGCTCCCTCTCATTCCCACAGAGGAACTGGTGGGGGGACGATTCAGCCTCCACCTACGCGAGTGGAAGGCCATCACTGCAGATGCATGGATTCTTCAACTCATCGAAAGAGATCACTCGATAGAGTTCCTGGAGAGACCTCCCTCCAACCCTCCGGGAAGGTCGCAGTACCCGTTAGGCCAACTACATCTGGTCTTTCAAGAGATCCAAGTTCTACTGCAGAAGGCAGCCATAGAGTGAGTTTCACCAGATCAAACAGGGAAGGGATTCTGCTTCCATTTCTTCCTGGTTCCAAAAAAGAAGGGAGATCTAAGACCTATTCTAGATCTCAGCATGCTCAATCTTTTTGTAGAGTACAAGCGGTTTCACCTGCTGACCCTCCAGGGACTATTACCCCTGCTCCTACCCACAACACTTGGCTGTACTCTCTGGATATGCAGGATGCCTACCTCCACATCCCCATCCTGCCGGCCCACTGCCACTTCTTGAGGTTGTCTTTTCTGGAGGACCACTTCCAGTTCAGAGCCCTCCTATTTGGCCTTTCCTCGGCACCTCAGGTGTTTACCAAGTGGCTAGCGGTGGTAGTGGCGTTCCTACGTTGCCGGAGCATTTATATGTTCCCATACTGGGATGACTGGCTCTTCTCAGCCCTTTCTCTGGACAGTCTGAAGGATTCCCTTTCCTTCACTCTGGACCTTTTCTCCAGCCTGAGCATTTCAGTCAGCTTCCCCAAATTCCATCTGATACCCTCCCAGCACCTCCAGTTCATTGGAGCGATGCTGGATATGGTCCAGAACAAGGCCTTTCTTCCGATCGACAGAGCAGAGACCCTAATCTCTCAAGCGATTCTCGAGGCTTCATCCCGGTGGACCACAGCATGTTCGGTCCTACGGCTGTTAGGGTTGATGGCAACCGCCATACCCACAGTCGTCCTGGCCAGACTGCACATGAGGGTTACCCAGTGGTCTCTTCGAGTCCAGTGGACCAGTGCCTGGACG
This sequence comes from Neoceratodus forsteri, assembly GCA_016271365.2. Classification (NCBI taxonomy): domain Eukaryota; kingdom Metazoa; phylum Chordata; order Ceratodontiformes; family Ceratodontidae; genus Neoceratodus; species Neoceratodus forsteri. Next base: position 1,260,879,253 of record CM028129.1, read on the forward strand.
ACATGGAGCAGAAAGTCCTAATCTCCAACAGCCTGCAAAAGGATCTCCTTTGGTGGCAGGACCCTGTAAACCTTTCGGTGAGGTTCCCTTCCACCTTCCATTTCTCTCCATGATTCTCACCTCGGATGCCTCGAATTTGGGATGGGGAGCACATCTGGGAGACCATCGAACTCAAGGCTTTTGGTCGTCCATGGAGGAAAACCTTCACATCAGTGTTCTAGAGATGAGAGCGGTACTCTGTGCTCTCCAGGCCTTTCAGTCGCTTCTGATTCCAGGAATACTTCTTATCCAGACAGACAACATGGCCACTGTCTGGTATTTAAACAAGCAGGGAGGCACCCGGTCATACCCTCTTTGCAGGGGGGCAATGCAGGTGTGGTACTGGGCAGTACAGCATGGCCTTTCCTTGATAGCAATCCACATGCCAGGTGTTCACAACATTCTGGTGGACAGTCTCAGCCGATCAGTCGCCAGGGCTCACGAGTGGGAACTAAAGCAGGCAGTAGTAGAAGACCTGTATCATCAGTGGGGTCGACCAGACTCGGATCTCTTCGCCTCCCCATCCAATGCAAAACTACCTAGCTTTTGCTCGCTCATTCCCGAGTGTGGTGCTTTTTGGCTAGACACACTGTCTCTTTCCTGAACAGGGAGATTTCTATATGCTTTCCCTCCCTTTCCTGTCTTACAAGAGGGTTCTGCTGAAGCTTCAGGCTGAGGGGGCACACATGATTCTAATTGACCCCCTCTGGCCTTGGCAGATTTGATTCCTGTTGCTGCAGCAGCTGACACTGGAACCACCAGCAGCTCTTCCTCTCTCTCACGACCTTCTGTCCCAGAAGCAGGGCACCCTGGTACATCTGAGCCTCAAGTCTCTTCATCTTCACGCATGGCACCTTTGGACTTAGCGATTTCTCGCTATGGCATCTCTTCTGGAGTCGCTCAGGTCTTAGTGGAGGCCAGGAAACCCTCCACCAGATCCACTTATGCCATGAAGTGGAAGAGATTCTCCATCTGGGCATCAGCTAAAGGCCTAGATAAATTTTTCTGCTTGGCCTTCCAGGTTTTAGAGTACCTCTTGCACCTGTCAGGGTTGAGCCTCAGTGATTCCTCCCTGTAGGTCCATCTCTCTGCGGTTTCGGCCCACCACTTTCCAGTGGAGGGCAAAACCCTAGCACAGCTAGAGGGTTTCCAGAACTTTCCTAAATGGAAGCCTTCACATCAAACCTCCGGTCTGGAATCTTGTTCCCCACTAGGATCTTAATTTTATGTTAGAAAAGCTTACTTTGCCCCCCCCTCCCCGAACCGGCAGCAAGCTGTGATGTACCTTTTTTAGCGTGGAAAACGCTCTTTTTAGTTGCTGTCACTTCAGCTCGAAGAGTTTCAGAGCTTCAGGCTCTAGTTTGTAGAGAGTCTTATTTAATTTTCCACAGAGACCAGGTGGCTCTGCATCCTTTCTTCCGAAGGTGATTTTGGAATTGACCCTTAACCAGAATGTTGAACTGCCGGTGTTTTTCCCAGAACATTCCAACAGGGGGAGAGTATCTTTTGCACACCCTTGACGTACACAGGATTTTGAGATATTATGTCTCAAGGACTAAGGAGGTTCATAAATTGAACCAGCTCTTTGTAGCCTTCGCTCCCAAGTGCCAGGGCAAGGCTATCACAAAACAGACTTTGTCAAGGTGACTGGCAAATTGTATTCACTACATTTACCAGGAGTATGAGAAGCCCCTTCCGAGGACAGTCAAGGGCCACTCTATTAGGAATGTGGCCACTTCCACTGCATTTTTCAGGAATGTATCCACTGCAGACATCTGTGCAGTGGCCACTTAGTCCTCCATCCACACCTTCACTAAACACTACAGTCTGAACATTGCCTGTAGGCGTAGGGCTGGTTTTGGCCTTGCAGTCCTGTAGGACCTCCTGTCTTGAAAAGACCTACAGTTGGCAGACACTTCTTCCTCCTCCTGTATCCTCATCTCAGACTCCTTCTTTTTGGTTTGACTGCTTGGTATTCAGTCCTATCTGTGAAGACCTACTACAGGAACCCTCTCGAAGTAAGATATAGCAATTATGTAAGAACTTACCGTAACAGTAGATCTTCGATAGAGGTTCCTGCAGTATGTCTAGATTTCCCACCCACCTTTCTCACAGCTCCTGTGTTTTATCTCTTTATTCCCTTCCCAAGACTTTGTTTCTTCTAGGGCTCAGAGTATCAGGAATTTCTGCTCCTTTTTTGTGCTTCCTCTTTAGTGGTCTCCGGCAGAAGAACTAGAGGGCGGGATGGGGACTGCCCCTTTTTTAGTCACACTGACGTCCATCACCTGACGCCGGGAGCGGTCCCAAAGATTGCTAGCTACAGGTTTGCTATGTGGTCCTGACACCAGGGGGCACAGTCCTGTCTCTGAAGACCTACTGCAGGAACCTCTCTCGAAGATCTACTGTTGCGTTAAGTTCTTACGTAACTGCTATATGTATTTGACCGAGTTGGGGTTACGGTGAACTACCCCCAAGTCTCACCTAATTCCCTCACAGTACCTGCAGTTCATTGGGGCGGTGCTGGATATGGCCCTGGGACAGGCTTTCCTCCCTTTGGACAGGGCGGAAGCCTTGCAGCAGCAGGGCATGGCTGATGGCTTCCAGTCATTGGGTTTCGGCCAGGTCAATGCTGTGCCTTCTTGGCCTTGTGGCAGCAGCCATCCCGACTGTCCCTCTGGCCAGGCTCCACATGCGGCTATTGCAGTGGACGACTTCAGAGATCGGACGACCTCAACCACGAAGTCTTGGTCTCCAAGTTGATACATCGGGACCTCCTGTGGTGGCAGGATCTCAGCAATCTCTGCAGTGGAGATCCTTTTCAATCCCCTCCCCCGTCCAGACCCTGACCACGGATGCTTCAGGGCTGGATTGCGGTGGGCTCATATGGAGACATACAGAACCCAAGGGATGTGGTCTCAGTCAGAGTTCTTGCTACACATCAATGTGTTGGAGATGTGGGTGGTATTGTATGCTCTTCAGGCCTTTCAGCACCTTCTCAATCCAGTCCATTGCTGGTCCAAACAGACAATATGTGCATGGTCTGCTATCTCAACAAACAAGGGGGCACTCGCTCCTACCCTCTTTGCAGGGAAGCGATGTAGCTCTAGAACTGGGCAATTCTCCATGAGATCTCCCTTACTGCAGTCCATGTCCCGGGTGTCCAGAATGTCCTAGCAGACAGTCTCAGCTGCACCCAGACTGAGGTTCATGAGTGGGAACTAAAACAGTCAGTAGTCAAAAGACATTTTCAACCGATGGGGTTGTCCACATCTCGAGCTGTTCGCCTCCCTATCCAACGCAGAACTTCCCAAGTTTTGCTCACTTGTTCCAGGGTCTGGTGTTTTCTGGCGAGAAGCTCTCTCTCTCTCTCTCTCTCTCTCTCTCTCTCTCTCTCTGCTGGACAGGGTGGTTCTTGTATGCCTTTCCAATCCTGCAGCAGGTACTGATCAAACTACAAGTGGAAGGGGCTTGCATGATCCCGATAGCCCCGCTTTGGCCGCACCAAGTTTGGTTCCTGCTTCTGCAACAGATGGCAGTGAGCCCTCCAGTTCCCCTGCAAATATGTCACGATGTCCTGACCCAGGAGGGGGGCACGCTCGTACACCCAGGATCCAAGTCTCTTCACCTTCATGCGTGGTACCTTCGGACTTAGTGGCCTCGTGCTTTGCAGCTTCCTCTAGGGTAGCCCAAGGACTCACAGGCCCGAAAGCCTTCCACGAGGGCTACTTATGCCATGAAGTGGAAAAGATTTTCCATTTGGGCCATTTCGATGGATTGGGACCCTTTTTCATTCCCTGTTCCTCAGGTCATGGAGTGTTTGCTGCATCTCTATGATGTGGGCCTGAGTTACTCTTCACTGAAGGTCCACCTCTCAGCCATTTCCATTTCCACCTACCACTTTCTAGTGAAAGTCAAAACGGTCGCTGAGCTGGAGGTTTCCAAAACGTTTCTGAAAGGAATCCTCCAGCTGAAGCTGCTGATGTAACACTACAGGGGTGGTTTACTTACGTTTCCTGCATTTTTTATTACATTGGCAGGACAACAAGAGAATTTAGGGTAAGAATTAGTGAACACCTAAGGGCACTGGACAAAAAAGATGTAACCTCTGCCATAGCTCAACATGTGAGCGGTTACAGAGACAAGAACACAATACATGAGTTCAATTTTACAGGTTTGGAAAAAGTCACTGTAAGACCTAGAGGAGGAAATTTAACAAAACTAATTGGACAAAGGGAAAGCTTTTGGATCTTTGTGCTATGATCTAGCGAGAGTTTTGGTTTAAATGACAATATTGATTTGGCAGCCTTTTTGTGAAGGTAGTGGTTGACATTTTAAGCTAAAAAAGCTTTAATAGATTTTACCAGAAAATATCTGGTGATGCTTATATGAATAGCATATTATCTATTAGCATGCAACATATTTATTGGAAATGCCATATGCATACGGCTATTCATTAGGTTCATTATGGGTTAAATTAACTGTGGGCTGCTGGGGTGATTTTGTTATAAATTACAAACACTACACATAAATGGATGTGGCAATAAACCATTGCCTTTGCTTCCATTAGTGTTATATGTTAAACCATTTAAATATATGTTGGATTGTAAAATAATGTGCTTCAAATAGATTATCCATGGTCTGAGTCTGAAGTAGTATTAAGTAACCATGTTTTTAATTGTAACAGTAAACTTTACTAATTATTGAGCACGTGTTGTAATTGCATGAGTTTTCATGTGTGTGTGTGTGTGTGTATATATATATATATATATACACACACTGTATATATATATATGTGTGTCATGGTTTCCTAGCCTGATATCTCTGATGGAGCCTGGTGTTATACTGGGCGAAATGTAAGAAGTTTTTTCACCAGCCTGTGACCATTATGGTTTAAGAGCCATTATTTTGCATTTGCACGTTCAATAAATTTGTTATATAGAGTCCTGGACTGGGTGCTTACCTTTGTGCTCTTGTGGGATTCAGGCCTGCAGTATTCTTCGCTCAGAGTGCACCTGGCTGCCATATCAGCTTTTCGTGTGCCTATCGATGGCCATATGATGGCTCAGCTGGTGGTAGCCCATACATTCTTGAGGGGCATTCTGCATCTGAAGCCCCCTATCTGCAGTCCAGTCCCAGTTTGGGACCTGAATTTTATTTTGGAAAAACTCCTTCTGAGCCAGCCGTAACTCATGGCATGTGCTTTCTTTCTTGGAAAGCATTATTTTTAATTGCAATAACTTTTGGCAAAGGATTTCAGATCTTTAGGCTCTAATGTGTGAACCTCCTTATTTGATTTTTCACTAAGACAAGGGGTATTTTCTATTAATCCTAAATTTCTACCAAAGGTGGTGTCTGAGTTTACTATGAATTAAACCATCCATCTGCCAGTGTATTACCCTGAGCATGCCAATCCAGGGGAAGCATTGCACCATACTTTAGATGTACATGGAATACTCGGGTGCTATACACACCACACCATACCAAGCACTGCAGGAAGTCCTCACAGCTTTTTGTTTTGTATGCTCCTGGGAAAGAGAGCACCTTAGTTTCTAAACCGTGCTTGTGCAAATGGCTAGCAGATTACTTTTTGTTACAATAAGGAACTTCCTGGTGTGGTTCGTGATCATTCCACAAGAGGCGTGGCCACTTGTGTAGCTTGTTTTTGGAATGCATTCGCTGCAGAGATCTGTGCAACTGTATCTGGACTACTGTTCAGACTTTCACTAAGCACTACAGTTTGGACATTGCTTCTCGTTGACAGGCTGGCTTTGGCCTAGCTGTACTACAAGGCCTGCTTTCGTAAGCCTATTGACTCCATCCCCCCAGATTGTCAACTTTTGGTGCTACTTGGTACTCGTTCCAAAGGTGTGGCCTGATGAAAGAGATATCCTTGAAGGCAATAAAACAGTTAACGTACTTATCATCACAGTAGATGTTCGAGAGAATCTCTTTCATCAGGCCATGCCATCCTACCCTCCTTCCCCCTTTTTGGGTCTGCAACACTGCCTGTGCTGTTATCGCCATTCTTTCATTTTCCAGCCTCTGTCTCGCCAGGTTTCTGGAGTGCTGGGTTTTCTCCTTGTTCCCTAGAGGGAGGTCCTCCAAGCAGATCTCCGGCGGGGAACTGAGAAGAGATGGGACCACCCATGTTTATGTATATGCTGACAATCTGACCTTGTCATGGACGGCCCCTAGCAGACTTCTTGCAAATGTTTCCACGTGGTCCTAGTGCCTGGCAGCTATAAGTTCCAAAGGTGTGGTCTGATGAAATAGATTCTCTTGAAGATCTACTGTTACAGTAAGTACACAACTGTTCTTTTCATGTATTTGACTATTAGGAGTTCATGGAGGCCACACCTCCGTAAGGATGTAGACACGGTGGAGGTGGTTCAGAGAAGGGCAACATAAATGGTGCAGGGCTTGCACCGAGAGTCATATGAGGAGAGACTGGAGGACCTCAGTATGTATACCCTGGAGTAGAGGAGTGATATGATTGAAACCTACAGATATCTAAAGAGCATAAATAAGGTACAAGAGGGTAGCATCTTTCAGAAAAAAGGGATTATTCAGGAACAAAGGGGCACAGTATGAGATTGGAAGAAAGTAGACTGAGGGGTAATGTGAAGAAGTATTTTTTTCACGGAAAGGGTGGTGAATGTATGGAACAGCCTATCTGCGGAGGTGGTGGGGGCAAGCACAGTGGGGGAATTCAAGAATGCACGGGATATGCATAAAAGCATATTAGCATTAGGAAAGAGAGGGTTAAGCTGGTGATCAAGTAGGTTCAAAAGGCTTTACACTATAGGTAGGGGAGACGGGCAGACTGGATGGGTCTAGCGGTTCTTATCTGCTGTCAAGTTCTATGTTATGTTTCTATGTATTGGACTTCAGGAGGGATGATTTTAAAAAGATGGGGGAATGCCTCAGGGATGCCTTGGTTGGGGGGGGACTTGGGAGGAGTGGAGGAACTTCAGGCAAAACTAAAAGGGAGCGTAGAAAAAGCAACAAGCCTCTGCCTCGGGCTAGTAGACAAGAGGAAAAAAAGGCTGCTATGGTTCGCAAAGGAGATGGCTGAGAAGATAAGGGCAAAAAAAATATTTATTTAAAATTTGGTAACCGGGTAAGGTACACTGAGCCGGAGCTCATTTTCTGGTGCATCCTGGGGGGTGTGGGGGTAGTGCAAAAATGCAGAGGTGACTGCATAGCAAGCGGTACAATAAAATACAGGATTTGTTTTTCAGAATATATACAATAAAGTACAAGAACATTGCAAATGTATACCATGGGTGGGATATTCAAACTGCGCCATTCATAGGCGCAAGCCCTTGCGCTGCGCAAAATAGTTGCACAGGGGTGTGTCCGGGGCGATATTCAAAGGAGTTGCGCCATTGGGCAACTCTTTTGAATATCGCCCCCCAGCCACAGCCACTGTGCATGGCGCAGTGGAACTTGCGCCACCGCAAGTTGACAGAGTGGAGCATTCAACTTGCGGTGGCGCAAGTTCCATTGCGCCATGCGCAAAATCCCGATATTCAAAAGGTGACATGCAAATGGGGCTATAATTCATGCAAGGCGCAGGGGGGGCCATTTGCATCTGATTATGGCCCCATTAGCATGTAGGTGCGCCGATCCCCGAGGACTTGCGCCTGGTGCCCTGCCAGGCAGCAGCCGTCGGGGACCGACGCCCCCTGCAGCCCGATTGCAGGGAATCAGTGTACAAACCCCACCACCACCCCCCAGTGGCCTGATCGCGGGCATAGTGTACCCCCCCCACCAGTCCGATCGCGGGCAGTAAGTTTAATAAACCCCTCCCTCCTCCCGCAGTCATCCCTGGTGGTCCAGTGGATCGAAATGCCCGATTGCGGCAGTACATTTATTAAACCCCCCACAGTCATCCCTGGTGGTCCAGTGGATCGAAATGCCCGATCGCTGGCAGCATCTTAATAAACCCCCCAAACATAGCCCTGGTGGCTAGCGCCCCCAACCCCACCCACTCCACGAAGCTCCCACCTCACCTGCCTCTCGCCGGCAGCATCGCGCTGCTGACTCGTCTGTTGCACGCTTCATTGGGGAACAAGCCAATGGGCGCAGTAGCCCTATCGCATGACAGTCCAGATTTGTGAATGAAATTCACAAATCTGACTATCATGTACAGTATGAGCGCACGCCCATTGGCTCTTGCCTGCACCACTGGGCGCTCAGTCCTACCGGCAGGCGGTGGGATGCTGCCGGGGGAGCGGGGGCTTCATGGGGGACGCTAGCCACCAGGGCTATGTTCGCTGGGGGTTTATTAAACCTACTACCCACGATCGGCATTTCGTCCACTGGACCACCAGGGATGACTGCGCGGGGGTTTAGTAAACTTACTGCCCGTGGATCGGGTATTTTGGTCCACTGGACCACCAGGATGACTGCGGGAGGAGGGGGGTTAGTAACTTACTGCCCGCGATCGGGCCAGTGGTGGGGGATTTAGAGTCAGCTGCCTGCGATCGGGCTGCAGGGGCACAGGGAGTGGATTAGCCAACCACAGTGGCAGCTGCTGTGTTGCCGCCTGCAATGCAGCAGCTCACCTGTGGGTGGCCCTCAACTTAACCTTTTTTTTGGCTCAAAGGTTGTACAAGCGCTTAGGTTGGGGTTGCGCCTGCACAACTCTCCTGCACAGCCCGGCTGAATATCGGGCTGTGCAGTTTATCATGGTTCCTCCCTCCAGTTCAGCATGCATTCATTTGCATTGCGCTGTTGCTCAGCCTGTTTTCAGTGGCGCAACTGCCTCCTGCTGAATATCGCAGAATGGCGCAATTTCGGACTTGCGCATGCGTAACCCTTTTGAATATCCCACCCCATATATACAATAAATGCAAATGAGAATGTACAGTGTTTTACAATCAGGCAATAGTATAAGGAGCGAAGAGCAAGGAGCCGCATATAAATATATAGAGAGGTAAGGGGAAGGGTAAGAAATTGGGGGGAAGGGGGAGATGAGGAAGTTATATCTTCTGAATGTTAAAAGTTAGCATTCAGGAGATATAAGAAGACACAGAAAGAAGAGGATGGGAAGCTGTATCTAGAGAAACAGATGGAGGCAGGGAAATTGGTTAGAAGCGCAAACAGAGGAGAAAATAGCCCAGGAAGTTAAGAAAGGAGACAAGACAATTTTTAGGTATATAAGTGAAAAGAGAAGGGAAAAGAGAGCTGGCCTGGTGGCGCTGAGAGTTGAGGCGCTGGATGCCACACCTCGCACCACGCCAGTGACCCGGGTTCTGGAGCAAGCCCGGGCGCTGGGGATCGGCAGGGGAAGGAGATGGATTGAGTGTCTGTAGGACAGCTCTCCTCTCCCTGAGGAGGGATCCAAGGTCTTCCTGGTGCAGTAGAGAACCCGGTGGAGACCGTGGGTACTACCAGCATGGGAACAATTCGCGGCTGTGCTCGGGGCACGACACAAAAGAGGAGAAATCCCTTTCGCCTGGATAGGCAATGGCCTCTCTGGTCACCGCCACACGCCAACACGGACCTTGCCTCCGCTCTTCTCCCCGGCCAGCACTAGATTTTAGATAGAGCTGGTTCAGTGGCAACCTGTCCCAGGGGGCCCAGAGCTGGGGGTTCCTGGTTGGAGGAGGGCAGAATACCTCTAAGGAGGCAGGGGATCAGGGCGGCGGTGAGTGCGGCCGGTGAGCAGAGGTAGCTCGAGAGAGTTCCTAGTTGCAAAGAGAATAATTATAGTTGTAAAAAAAAATAAAGAAGGGAAGAGGGGGGATTGTGTGGAGGGGGACCAAGAAAAAGCAGACATCTTGAACAAATACTTTTGTTCAGTGTTTACAGAAGAAGGGGAAGGTGAGGGGCCACACAAAAGGGACAGGAGCATCAAAGGATGGGAAGTGGACACTAGTCCATTTACAGCGAAGAGAGTCCTGAAGGAACTCGCAAATCTGCAAGTGGATAAGGCGATAGGGCCAGGCAGAGTCCATCCAAGGTTACTGAGGGAACTCAGGGAGGTGCTTGCTGCACCTCTGGCAGACCTGATCAACCTCTCACTGGAGGAGGGCAGATGTAGTCCCACTTCACAAAAGTGGTAGTAATGAGGAGGCTGGCAACTACAGGCCAGTCAGCCTGACTTCGGTGGTGGGCAAACTATTGGAATGACTACTGATGAAAAGGATAGTAGAATACCTTGAATCCAGTGGCTTACAGGACCCAAGATGGCACGGATTCACAAGGGGAGGTCTTGTTAAACAAATCTAATCAATCAATCAAAATCTTTATTTAACCAAGCGGACACCATTGAGCAAGCTCATTTTCGAGGTGGACCTGGGGTAGACAATATAAGTATACAGACCAAAGTTCTTTGATTGGGTATCCAGGGAATAGGATCTGGGAGGAGCAGTGGATGTCTCCCACCTGGTTTTCAGCAAGTTTTTGACATCGTTCCACATAGGAGATTAGTAAGCAAGCTGGGTAGCCTAGGAGTGGGACCAAAGGTGGAAAACTGGGTAAGAAATTGGCTGAGGCATAGGAGACAGAGGGTGGTGGTAAACGGAGTTCACTCCAAGGAAGGGAGGGTGACCAGTGGAGTACCACAGGGATCTGTACTGGCACCAGTCCTCTTTAATGTCTTTATTAGCGACATTGCAGAGGGGCTGGATGGGAAGGTCTGCCTGTTCGCAGATGACACTAAAATCTGCAACAGGGTAGACACAGGGGATGAGAGGGATCTGAAAGTTAGAGGAGTGGTCAAGGGTATGGACACTGGGCTTCAGTGCAAAAATGCAGAATCATGCACATGGGGCACAGAAACCCAGGGGTGGAGTACAGATTGGGAGGAGAGGTATTGTTGACAGAAAAAACAGGAAAGAGAACTGGGGCTTATCATATCTGATGACCTAAAGGTGACAAGGCAGTCAGAAGAGCTAGCAGGATTCTGGGGTGCATAGGGAGGGGACCTGCAGAAAGAGGGCGATGGTGATACCCCTGTGTAGATCACTGTTGAGACCTCACCTTGAGTATTGTGTCAAGTTCTGGAGACCTCATCTCCGGAAGGACATAGCAAGAGTAGAGGCGGTCCAGAGGAGGGCAACCAAAATTGTGTAGGATCTGCATCAAAACCCCTGTGAGGAAAGACTGAAGGACCTCAACATGTATGCTCTGGAAGGAAAGGGAAATATGATAGAAATTTTCAGATACTTCACAGATATGAATAAGGTTCAAGAGGGAAACATTTTTCAGAAAAAAAGATGCCCAAGGACAAGGGGTGAGGCTATGACACTAGAGGTGGGTAGAATCAGAGATGTGAAGAAGTACTTCTTCACAGGGAGGGTGGTGGATGCCTGGAACAGCCTCCCAGTGGAGGTGGTGAGGGCAAAAACTGTAACAGGGTTTAAGAAAGCATGGGATGGGCATAAAGAAATTTTAGAGATGAGCCGTGGGAGGAATAAGTCGGAGATCAAATAGGGTCTGCGGTGATACAGCAGGTAGGTAAAAACGGGCAGACTGGATGGGCCAGGCGGTCCTTAGCTGCTGTCAAATTCTATGTTTCTATCAGGATGGCAGAAGTACCGTATGTAACAGATACTGCACTCTGTTACGCTCCCCCTCCCCAATCATACCACTGTTTGAGTAAAGGTGTCATTTTGGTTTTGCATATCCTAAGACACTGTTAGCGTGCAGAGCTATAGTTTTTTCCACATTATAGCCATCGGATTGGTAGTTTTCCCTCGTGTAACCGACGGTGTTTTCTCTTACTAAATGTTGATAAGAGGTCATGATTCGAAGCTGGAAGGGGGAAGGCTCAGAGGGGATGTGAGGAAATACTTCTTCACGGAAAGGTTGGTGGACGTCCGGAACAGACTCCCAGCAGAGGTGGTGAGTAGTAAAAAACGGTAACAGGATTCAAGCATGCATGGGATAGGCACAAGGGAACCTTAGTAACAGGGCTGAGGTGGGGGCAAGGCCAGAGATCAAGTAGGGTCTGCGGTAACCAAGTAGGTAGGAAAATATTTAGGGCAGACTAGGTGGGCCAAGTGGTCTTTATCTGCTGACAACTTGTATGTTTCTATGTTACTGCATTGTTTCTAAACATTACTTGCACTGTATTGAAACTGAAGCATGAACCGTCTAATCACAGTGCAACCCTCAAAATGAGCTCACACCCAATGGTCTAACCTTGTTTGAATATATAAGTAAAATTAAAAATTAAATTGTACACCTGGTTATTATAAGGTGTGGAGTAGATAAGAATGACCACATAATCCACAGTGAATAGTGTGCTAACTGCAGTTTGGAGCAGCCTGATAATGTTTAGTGAAATATTACCTGAGCTTTTACAAGAAGGCAAGCGTAGTCCATTTTGATGAGCGGCACCTAGTACATTGTTTTTCTTTTTCCCCAGATTGTTTATGGAAATCCTAAACTGTTGTTCAGATTGTGATGAAATACAGTTTAAGGAAGATGGGTCCTGGTCTCCAATGAGATTGAAAAAAGAGGTGCAGGAAGTATCTGCGTCGAATGGGGTGGATGGTAAGTATGGCAATCAGGAGCCACATCATAAGACAAACAACAACAGAGTCCCATTTTGGACCATAATAGCAATAATGGGATTGAAATGCTATAAGTAAGGAATTAATTTGCCTGTAGTACTAAATTGTGAACTAATTGTTAGCCACGTTACTGACAGATTGACCTCATTTAATAATATACTCAACAGTAGCATTTTAAAGCTTGATGTTCCTTCATACAGTGCTAAGCCAAGTATGCTAGCAATGGTGCATCATAATGTGGCAGCAGTCATCCGAAATCAGAGGAGGAGGTGCTCTATACCTCTGGAATATACTTTTGACTGCGGCACATAAAGCCATCACCAAACACTGGTTAGCAGCGGTCCCACCAGCCTACGCACACTGGCAAGGGGTGGTTCAGAATATAATGGGAATGGAAGGACTGACCCATAAGGTCAACTTCTGAGTGCCAGTATTTGTGCGCAGATGGACTAGATGGGTATTGTGGAAAGAAACTGGGGGGGCGGGGGGAGATATAATTAAGCCGGAGTTGTAAAAGGGGAAAGAAAATCTGAAACACCAGCACTAATAAACAGGATAGCATGAATGACAGGTATTTGCTTCGAGGAATGAATTGTAATTTTGATGCCATGGAGATTATATATTAGTGGTATGGAATGTATTCTGCAGGGTCTAAGATAGTGCTGTGTAGTTAAGTAAGTGAATAATGAAATGTAATGTTAAAAACACCATGTACCCTTGAATGTCAGTAAACTTGAATTTAAAAAAAAATAATGTGGCAGCAATAATGTGTAAAAATTGGATTTGCTTTTAGAAAACTGAAACGTCAAGTTCTGTCAGTGTACTGCTGTATACACCATTTTGCTCTGAATTGATACCTGACTTGTAACAAAATGCCTGTCTTCATTTTTTTTGTTTATAAAAAACAATAAACCTTTAGGTAGTTGCATAAGTGCCTCTTCAGACCATCAGATGTCCTCTAACCTGCACTCGGGCAAAACTAGGAAAGTGGAAGTCATCGACTTGACACTGGACAGTTCATCTGATGAAGAGGAAGAGGAAGAGCCTTCTGCAAAGCGCAGCTGTCCATCTGTATCCCCTGCATCACCCCCAGTAAACAACAAAGCGTAGGTTTCAATACAATTTAATTCTACTAAGAAAGCACAGTTCAAGTAGCCAAATAAATCTGTGAACAAAAACCAGTGTTTGAGATGGAAGGGGTATAAGGTCAGAACTTAGTAGTGGACCTCGCTGTAGGGGCAGCTTTAAAGCAGCAATATTTGTTACTAAGCATTTATTTCTTACCATTAAGGTTTGTCGGTCAGAAATATCAAAAAACACATTTTCCTTTCCTTCCTTTTCTTTTATTTGTATTTATTGAATTTTAAAAGGAAAAAAAAAAACACAAGGTGATACAGCTCATGTCAGACATTAAGATATGATACAGGAGACATTCAGTGTGTGGCAGGATAAATAGCCGAAACAATCTGGCTTACGAAGATGAGGGTACACCAAACATTAGATCAGAAAACGAAATATTAGAGTCCAAATAGCTAACACCTTGCAAATGTGAGAGAGCCATCGAGATATGTAGTACTGTATCCAATATTTATTTATATTCCTGTATAGAAACTGGGATATGCTCTCAAACCAAATGTTAAAAATATCAAACTTAGGAAATGCACGCAGTCCATCTCTCCAACAACGAATCCAAACTGAAATAAACTCAAAGCTATGATGTGTTAAGGTACTGTAAACTAAACTGTATTAACCCTTGCATGGCCGCAGACTGATATCAATCCAAAATCCCTATACGTTCTAATTCTGTCGGCAGCCTAAGGGTTAAAGTGCGCCTGTCTGCCATATCAGCCTTTCTTGTGCTCATTGATGGCCGTACGGTGGCTCAGTTGGATGAGGCCCATACATTTTTGAGAGGCATTCTCCACTTGAAGCATCCCATCTGTAACCCGGTTCCAGCTCGGGACCTCAGTTTTTTGGAGAAACTGACCCTGCCTCCTTTAAACAACATGAAGTCTTGCTGTATTCTGACAATATGCAGTTAGCCCCGGCACTTGAACTGCCCCGGAGAGGAAAGTGGTAACTCTGTGCAGCAGCACAGAACATTGAGCTCGAGCTCGGTTTTCAAACCTCTGTCTCTGGTACTTATCAGTGTAACTGTCAGATTCTTTACTCTGCCTAACAGTGATTCTCCTCCGCTTGGTTTGGTAAAGTTTAACAAAAGCATTCGGTTTCTCAACCGATTTATTATTTTTCGGATTTCAGGTCTCTGTCTATGGTACAGGTAGTGTTGTAGATAGGCAGTGACTTATTTATCTGTGGAAATACTTTTTCTTGGTTTCTGATCAATTGGTCCGGTTGGAAACCGACCTTTTGTTTATATATGTGTTTTCTGGGATTTAGTAGTGGTGTTCCGGTTCCTATTGGTTTAAAAAAAAAAAACGGACTTTTTCTGGGTTTTTTTTCCACAGCCCATAACACAGTTGGTAACCAATAGGGGATTATTACCTGGCTTGAAAGCTATTAAGGGTAATTGGTTAGTCTGAACATTTCTGAGAAGCCCAAGGAAAAATAACGGTCCCACTGGGTTTCAACACTGTACTGAGTGTGGGAAGGCCTTTGCCAAGGATGACCCCCACCTCATCTGTGTTTAGTGTCTGGGGTTTGACTATCTCAAAACAGACTGCCAAATCTGCAAGAATTTTTCCTAAAGCCACTCTGGGGAAAAAAAGTTGAGCAGGCTGAAAGAAAGGGAGGCCGAGAAGTCCGTGGATCCAGATGGCCCGCCCGATTCGGTTGTGGCCCAACCTGAGGAGGTGCCCACTGACCTGGGCAATACCTCCTTGGGCAAAAGGAGGTCCAACTCTGAGGGGTCAGTTCCAACAAAAAGGAAAAGAAAATCAGCCGGTTCAAATTCAGCACCGCATACTCCTGCTGCTGACGAAATAGCCAAAGCGATTAGTATAGTCCAGTCGCTGCGCCCGGTTCCGTCCGAACCGGTACCGCCGGCTAGGCAGTCAGTTCGATTGGATCCGACTCCATCGGATTATGATCCGGATGCTTATTATGATGTGGAGTGGGAGGGAGATGAAGAGTATCCCAAGGAGAATGATGATGATGATTTTGAAAGTCTGGATATGCCCATTGAACTGGACATCTCCCCAGACAGACCGTCTAATGTCTGCCCCTTCCCCCAGCTTTCTGAGTCCCCTTCCCACTTCTTGTTCTACAAGAAGGTGGCTGAAACCCTCCAGCTCCCAATGGTGGAAGCTGCTGAGAAGGAGGAAAAGCCTGATTTTGTTGAGATGATGGACATCCCAGAGTCCAAAAGATTGTCTATCCCTCTTCATAAATCTTTGGGGAAACAGACAAAAAAGATATTGTAAACCCCTAACTCCTTACCTCCTGTAGATAAGAAAATGGACAGGAGGTACATGTTATCAGGCTCATGTACGGAGTTTTTATATAGTCATTGCAGCCATGTTGGGGTAGTGCAGGCTGCAGCCTGTGACAGGGCTAATATTCCTTTGGCTTCACCCCTCCCAGACAAAGACTCCAGGAACGTGGATGCTATGGCCAAAAAATAGTATTTGGCATCCTCTTTGGGACTCAGGCAGGCTAACTATATGGCCTACACAGCCAGGTACCAGAAGTCCAGGTGGGATACAGTTCTGGAACTGGCTAAACAGACCTCCCTTCAGCTAGCCAAAGAGCTGGAGGGGGTGTATGCTGATGGAATTGAGGCATCCAAAGTACAATTCCACGCTGCTGTAGACTCCAGTGATGTGGCATCAAGAGTCATGGCTGCATCTGTGTCTCTCAGGAGACATGCTTGGCTCAAATGTACTAGCCTTTCCCAGGATACCCAGGCTAAGGCCATGGATTTCCCTGTAGTGGGTAACTCTCTGTTTGGGGAGCAGACAGAGGCTTACATGAAGAAAATGGATGAGTACAGGACCACCTACAGGAGTGCACAGGCCAGAGAAAGGCAAGAAACTCCTCAGAAGCAGTAGTCTAGAGGCAGGGGCAGGCCTTTCCACAGGCCTTTTTACCAAGCCCAGGCTTCCTCCTGTTTCCCACAGAGGGGGTTCTTTCGAGGGAGAGGCAGGAGGGGGATGAGCAGGACTGCATCCTCTTCACAGTCCAAGGCTCCTGCCAAACAGACACCCTGATGTGTCAGCCCGGGTCGACTCCCCCATTCCAGTAGGAGGATGGCTGGCTTACTACTTCCAGGCCCGGAAGTCTGTTTCCTCAGACAAATGAGTCCTGGAGGTAGTAAGCCAGGGACTGGCCCTCAGTTTCAAAAGGTTCCCAAAAATGAGGGTCAGGTCCTTTCCACCTGCAACCAGCTCAGAAACCATTGCTCTAGAAGCAGAGGTTTCTTCTCTACTTGCTCTCAGAGCTGTAAAGAAAGTTCATACTCAGCACAGGGGCAAAGGTCTGTACTCCAGATATGTCCTTACTCCAAAAAAGACAGGGGAGTGGTGACCTACCCTAGACTTAAGGTATTTGAACAAACACATCACAAAACCAGAATTCAAAATGGTGACTCTGGGAATAATTCTTTCTTCTCTAAGGCCAGGGGATTGGCTAGCATCCCTGGACCTCAAGGATACCTATTTCCATATTCCTATCAGATGCTTCCACAGAACGTACCTCAGATTCGAGTTGCCTTCAGGCCATATCAGTTCAGGGCCAAGCCCTTCGGCCTAACATCAGCTCCAAGGTTGTTTACAAAGTGCCTTGCAGTAGTAGTTGCCTTCCTCAGAAGGCAGGGTATATCCATCTTCCCCTGCTTGGACGACTGGCTCATTGTAGGTCAATCCTCCAACCAGGTCAAGTCAGCTCTACAAATCACTCAGAACTTGCTCAGTTCTCTGGGATTTCTCCTCAGTCTTCCAGAGTCAGTTGTCGAACCAGTAAAACTCCTTACTTTCATAGGAATAGAGTTAGATACTGTTCAGGCAAAGGCCTTCCTCTCATTAGTAAGGCTAAAGGCCCTTACAGATCTCGCTTCCTCTTTACGGCCTCTGGTCTCTCGCCCAGCAGGACAGTTTCTTCAATTCCTAGGCCACATAGCAGCTTCCACTGCAGTGGTACAAGGAGCCAGGTTTCAGATGAGGGATATTCAGTTCCACCTAAGGTCCTTTTGGTCTCAGAAAAAAGACTCTCTCACCAAATTGGTTCCAGTGACTCAGACTCTGGTCCAAGCTCTCCAGTGATGGCTGGATCAGGACAATTTCAGACAAGGTGTCCCATTCCTCAAGTCAAGTCCCCTCAGTAGTCCTAACCACAGATGCTTCTGTCCTAGGCTGGGGAGCCCATTTGGGAGCCCTCACGGTTTGGGGTTTGGTCTCCACAAGAGTCTGTCCTTCATATCAATCTGCTGAAACTCAGGGCAGTATTCCTGGCCCTTCAGGCTTTCTCGAACTCAGTCAGAGGCAAGGTGGTGCAGGTCAGGACAGACAGAGCACCACCACAGTGTGGTACATCAACAAGCAAGGAGGCACTCAGTCCATGGCCTTGTGCACAGAGGCCATGAAACTGTGGTCTCTAGCCTATTCCCTTCAGGCTTCTCTTGACAGCATTTCATCTCCCAGGGAAGGACAATGTACTGGCAGATGCTCTGAGCAGAATCTACCAGGGACATCACGAATGGTCCGTGGATCCTCCCATCCTGAAAGTAATCTTCAACAGATGGGGCACTCCAGAGATAGATCTCCTTGCAGCCCCAGACAATCACCAACTTCCTCTGTTCAGCTGCAGACCTCCAGTCTTAGGGACTGTCCCTCTGGATGCTCTCATATTGGATTGGAAGGGCAGGTTCCTCTATGCCTTCCCTCCCTTCCCCCTGTTGTTCAGAGTTCTAATCAAAATCAGATCTCAGCCCTGTACAGTGATACTGGTGGCTCCAGATTGGGCCAGACAGCCTTGGTATCCTCTGCTTTTGTCTCTGGCAGTGTCACTTCCCCTGTCTCTTCCCAAGAGACACAATCTCCTAACCTCCTTTCGGGAGACTTTGGTTCCCCAATCTCCAGTCCCTCAATCTCGAGGCCTAGCTCTTGAAGAGTTAGAATATGCAGGCCTGCATCTTTCTCAGGGAGTTCTGGATATTCTGAAGGTCTCCAGGAAACCTTCCACCAGAAAAACTTATAATTCCAAATGGAAAAGGTTCAGCATTTGGTGTTTTCAGAAGGGCATTCTGCCTGATACTGCAGGCATTTCTACAGCCTTAGATTATCTGGTTCACCTTAACGGCCTAGGCCTTAGGCCTGAAATTCTGAAGGTTCACCTAGCAGCTGTGTCTGCGTTCCTTTCGGCAGGGAAGGACTCTTCCCTGGCATCTCATCCTGTTTTCAGTAAGTTCTTCAAAGGTCTGGTTCATATCAACCCTTCCTTTAGAGATCCTACTCCGGCTTGGGATCTGAAGGTAAGCATTGCTCAGCTTATGCAGCCACCCTTTGAACCTCTGGCTTCCGCCGAGCTTAAGTACGTGACCTGGAAAACTGTGTTCCTGGTAGCTGTTACTTCTGCCAGGTGGATTAGTGAGTTACAGGCCCTGTCAGTTGAACCTGACTTTATCTCCTTCCGTAGGGATAAGGTGGTCCTGAGAACCAGTAGGAGGTTCTTACCCAAAGTGGTGTCAGATTTTCATCTGAACCAGTCTATGTTTCTACCTGTGTTTTTCATTGACCACTCTTCTTCAGGGGAAAGAAGATTACACAGTTTGGATGTTAAAAGGGCACTTAGCTACTACATAGAGCATACTAAGGCACACAGAAATGACTGTCTTCAATTATTTCTCACTTATGGTGAAGCGGGGAAAGGTAAGCCTGCTACTAAACGAACTGTTGCCAGGTGGATTGTCTCTTGTGTACAGTTCTGCTATGACAGATTGGACAAAGCACCCCCTTCAGGCCTGAGGGTTCACTCGACTAGGGGTACAGCTGCTTCTCTTGCTGCTGCCAGGGATATACCCTTGCTAGAAATCTGTAAAGCAGCCACCTGGAAAACTGTCCATACATTCACCAAGCATTACTCTCTGGTCATCCAGGCTAGGAGTGATGCTAGGTTTGGTACAGCAGTACTGCAGAGCTTGTTCCCAAAGTAGGTTCTGCATTCCCTCCTCCTGGGGGAACTGCTTAGTAGTCTGCATATTGTCAGAATACAGCGAGACTTCATGTTGTTTGAAGAAAAAATTACTCCCCATAGTAATGTTGTTTCTTCTAATGGAGTCTTGCTGTATTCTGACCTGCCTCCCCTCTCAGAACCTAGTTTTTGGGAAGTGGGCCCGCAGGTACAGTGTTGCACCTCGGGTGTACCGTGTACCCTCCCTCTTTAGGGTGAGGTAGTTGTTTTATTGTTGTTGCTTTTATGTTTAATATATATATTCACTACCTTATTTTCTTGGGTTCTCGACTTGTGTCTTTTGGACCCAGGTTGTTGCCTTTTGGCTATACAGTTAAACAGTTTTCATATTTACTGTTTGGTTAGTTTGCTCATAAGAATCTGATGGTTATACTGATAAGTACCGGAGACAGGTTTGAAAACCGAGAGCGAGCTTAACGTTCTATGCTGCTGCATAGAGCTAACTCTTTCCTCTCTGGGGCAGTTCAATTGCTGGGGCTAACTGCATATTGTCAGAATACAGCAAGACTCCATTAGAAGAAACAACATTACTATGGTGAGTAATTTTTTCTTTTGAGCCATCCATGTCCTGTGAGCTACGCTTTCTGTCGTGGAAAGAGTTTAGTTGCCATTACTTCTGCTCGAAGAATTGCAGAGCTACAGGCTCTCGTGTGAGGAACATTATTTGATTTTCCACAAAGATAGGGTCTCTTTGTGTACTAATCTTGAGTTTCTTGCTAAGGTGATGTCCGAGCTTACCCTCAACCAATCCATCCACTTGCCTGTTTATTATCCAGAGCATGCCAATCCAGGGGAAGCATTGCTCCATACTTAATATGTGCATAGAATTTTGCGTTACTATACACACCGTACCAAGGACTGCAGGAAGTCCAAACAGTTATTTGTTTCTTTCGCCCCCAGTAGAGAGGGCGCTCCAGTTTCGAAACAGTGTTTGTCCAAATGGTTGTCCAGCTGTATTTTTTTTGTTACAGGAAGTACGGTAATGAACTTCCTGGGGTTGTCAATGGCCATTTCTCCAGGGCATGGCCACTTCAGTTGTCTGTTTCAGAGGTGTATCTGCAGCCAAGATTTATGCTGCTGCCACTTGGAGTACTGTCAACACTTTTACCAAGCACTACATTCTGGACATTGCATACCAAAGAAGGGCAGGCTTGTGCCTTGCTCTGCTTCAGGGCCTTCTTTCTTGGGCCTCTGGCCTTCTGACACCCAGACTGTCATTTCTGTCAGCACTGCTTGGGACTCGATCCATTGGTGTGACCTGATGACAGATTCCCTCAAATATCTACTGTTACGGTAAGATCTTAATTTGAGATGCAGCTCTTGCAGTAGGTTACACCATAAGGACTGAAGCCAGCAGGCAGCAGGACCCCACGGAAAACTTCTAGCTAGCTATACATAGTGGGGACCACCCCTGACGTCGACCCCACCCCCGACATCAGATACATCATAAAAGGGGCGGTACCCCAGCATACCTCAGTTCTTTTGCCGCCATCGGCTCCACGGACGCCTTCAGGAGACGAACGATGCCAGAAAGAATTTGCCATAATGTCCATCGAGATTTCATCTCTATTCGACAAGTACATGTCTTTTTCCCCCCCCGACTCCTTCCACAGAAGAACACCACTCAAAGTGTGCCTGCGACAAACAGATCCCCTTCAGAGATCGGCACTCAGCCTGTGTGCGGTGCCTAGGCCACGATATCCAGGCCTGTTCATCTGCCAGCAGTTTAACAGCAGAACTAGGATCTGCCACCAGAAAGCACTACAGAGTTTTCTCCTCGAAGAAAAACTTAATCATGGAGAAAGATCCATCCTCTCGAGGGGAACCTTTGCACAAATCAGGGACACACAAGGCTAAGCACTGGGACAAGGATAGTACTCGATCCCCGAGTCTGGCCTCGGACTCCTGTGCCAGTTCCAGCTATGCCCGGTCGGAATGTTCTCCATCCCGGGCTAGGTCTCAGCCCCCTCCTCGGTCAAGGATAGGGCTTCAGAGGGCTCTAGCTCTGTGTCTTTACAGCCACTGAAAACCAAGACTAAGAATAGCCGTCCTTCGGTTTCGGCCGCCAGATCAGAGGCTTCTGACCGCCACAGGCCTCAGTCCAAGTCGGCGACTGTCTAGCACCGACGCCGGGACACCGATCTTTGTCTCCCAGCCGCCCAGGGGCTCAGATGTCCCTCCGAGAAAGACTTCGGAGCTCACGTCACTCAAATGGACGACAGAGGCTAAGTGGGCGCCGGAGCCATCGTCCGTAAAACGCCCCAAGGACCTGACGCCACCTCCGACACCAGTCATGGGGGGACGTCAGAGGAAGACGCCAGTGCTCACACCACCGACGACCAGACATTGAAAGATGTCAGTCTGCCCGACGTTGGTCTGCCAAAAGACCTGACGCGAGCCCCGACTACGCCTCAGCCACCGACGCCTGACCCTAATGCCAGACAGGCACCGGCATCAGGTTCTTCGTTCGGTCTGAATATCCAGGAGGTCAAGGAGCTGCTCAGTTTTTGGTGGAACACCATTAAAAAAGATATTGTACCCACAAAACCCCCTGGTGAGGCACCACCTCCCATGGCACCTCCAAGGGCATTGACTCCTGAGCCTCAGGCCCTACACCGCCGCCTAGGGGTAGGTCCAAGGCCAGACACGCTAGGCCTCGAAGTTCAAAGAGACCTCCGTGCTCCAGGACCCCCTCAAAGTCTCTTAGTGACCACAGAAGAAAAAGACCCCAACGAAGATCCCCCTATTCATCAGACGACAACTAACATCCTGATTCTTTGAGTACACCTCGGTCTCTCTCTCCCTTTGAGCCTCCATCTCCAGATCCTCATGACCTCCCTAGGTCACCACCAGATGACCCATCATTCTCTGATATTATGCGCCACATTCAGGAGAACATGGGATGGGAGACAGAAGAGTTAGACCTGGAACGGCAACGCCTGGCACGCTATTTGAGACAAAAAGACCCCAAGCCTGTGGTGGTTCCACCCCTGGTGGACACTTTCCAGGATGCTACCAAGGCTGCATGGAAGCGTCCTCATTCAACCCCAGCAGTCCCCAAGAAGGCCAACAGGCTTTACAAGGCCTCGTTGGAGGCTCCTTACTTATCTCAGCAACCCGTGGCTGACTCAGTAGTCATCACAGCTTCGCACGACTGCTCCCAGCAGCCCCAGCACCTCAGTACACAGCCCCCATACCAGGAATCCAAACAGTTGGACTCACTTGGTCATCATCGCATGTATGTCTCTGCTACATGCTCTCTCAGGTCCCTCAACTATTTGACGCACATGGTGCAATTTCAAAATGCACTATGGGACCAGGGACGAGACCTACTGAAGGACTTCCCAGATGGTGAGAATGAGGAGGAGCTCCTAAACCTCCTTCGCACAGGCTCTGATGTTGGGACCCAAGTCTTCTGGGCCGTGTAAGACTCAGCAGACTCTGCAGCCAGAGGTGCCTCGACAGGCGTTTGCCTCCAGAGACACTCCTGGTTGAGGGTCTCTGGATTTACTCCAGATGTCCAGAAAGGAATCATGGATGTCCCATACAATGGATCGGTGTTGTTCGGTGAAGGCTCAGAGAGGGTCATCACCAGACTTCAAGATGATGGGAAGGCGGTTAGAACGGTTCAGGCCATGTATAACTCCAGGCCTGGTTCCTTTCGCAGGCCACGGAACCGTTTTCGTGGCCAACAGAGTAACCAACAGCTTCGGTCAGGCCAACAGCAATACGGGCAGTTTCAGCTATAAGAACCAGCAAAGATTCTCTGGAAGTCAGGGCCAGAGAAATACTAAGTCTACCCAACCTGCCGGAGCCACCACCGCCACAGCATGACTGTGCCCTGGCCCATGCCCCGCCCCCCCACCAAAATCAAAGGGAAGAGAGGGTCGGGGGTCGAGTTGCTTACCATCTGTCAGGGTGGCAGAGGATCACCTCCGACCAGTGGGTTCTTCAGCTTATCAGTCAAGGACACACTATAGAGTTCCTCTCGACCGCCCACCGTCAAGACCTCTGCAGTCCTGTTACTCGGGACAGCATGCCCTGCTCATCCAGCAGGACATCTCGACACTCCTTTCCAAGGACGCCATCGAGGTTGTACCGAAGAACCAGAGAGAAAGATGATACTATTCCCACTTCTTCCTGGTTCCAAAGAAAACCAGGGACTTGTGCCCGATTCTAGACCTCAGTAACCTAACGTCTATGTGATGTACAAATGCTTTCGCATGGTTACCCTACCGGGTCTCATTCCCATGCTCAAGCAAGGTGCATGGCTAGCATCTCTGGACATGCAGGACGCATATCTTCATCTTCCCATTACCTGGTTGCACAGGAAATTCCTGCGCTTTGACTTTTTGGGATGCCATTATCCGTTCCAAGCACTCCCGTTCAGCTTGTCTTCGGTGCCACGTGTCTTTACCAAGTGAATGACAGTCATAGCAGCAGCCCTCAGGAGACAAGGCCATTATGTCTTCCCTTATCTGGACGACTGGCACCTGATAGCCTCCTCCCAGGAAGCACTAGAGAAGGCCATTCACGACACCTGCTCCCTATTTCAGTCTTTAGGACTCACCGTCAACCAAGGGATGTTGTCTCTCATTCCCTCGCAGAGACTACAGTTCATTGGCGTGGTTTTGGATACCGGTCAAGGGAGAGCTTTCCTGCCGGAGGACAGGGCAGAATGCATCAGTTCACTGATAAGGACTATCACGGCACGAAATCTGGTTCCCGCTCGGACCATACTTTGCCTGCTCAGACATATGGCGGCTGTCATCGCCACTGTCCCCCCTTGCTCGCCTCCACATGAAAGTTACTCAGTGGACGCTGAGAGCCCAATGGGACCAGAGGCAGGATCACTTAGACCACCTAGTCAGAATCACAGGGCCAGTCATTCAGGGCTTGCAGTGGTGGCTTGTTCCGGAATATCTTTCCGTGGGAGTCCCTTTCATGGCGCCTGCCCCATCCCTGACTCTCACCGCCGACGCTTCGGGGGCCGGTTCGGGAGCTCATCTGGAAGGAACCAGGACCCAGGGAACCTGGTCGCCCCTGGAGACTCACCTCCACTTAAAGGTTCTGGAGATGAGGGCAGTTCTGTACGCCTTACAGTCAGAGATCCCACCGGGTCACATGTTAGTCCAAACAGACAACACCTCAATGGTGTATTACATCAACAAACAAGGAGGCACTTACTCCTACCCCCTTTGCAGAGAGGCAAAGCGGGTGTGGGACTGGGTACTACAGCACGGCGCCATGCTTACTGCAGTGCGTGTTCCCGGTGTGGACAGCACTGTCGAGGATCTCCTGAGCCGGTCAAAGGCCAGAGCTCATGAATGTGAATTGCTACAAGAGGTCATCAAGGACCTGTTCCTGCGATGGGGGACACCAGACGTAGACTTATTCGCGTCCCTATACAACACAAAACTGCCCAATTTCTGCTCGCTAGATCCAGGGCCTGGTGTTTTCTGGTAAGACGCGTTGTGCCTCTCCTGGACGGACAGGTTCCTCTACGCTTTACCACCCTTCCTTTTGATCCAGAGGGTTCCTTTCAAGCTCCAGTCAGAACGAGCATCAATGATCTTGGTAGCACCATTTTGGCTCAGGCAGATTTGGTTTCCGCTGCTTCACCAGCTAGCTCTGGAGCCTCCCTTACCCTTACCGGGCAACTCACATTTGCTGTCCCAGGACGCCAGCTCCCTGGTCCATCCAAACCTCAAATCCCTGAACCCCTGCACGCCTGGCTTCTAAAGACATAGCCATTCTTAGGCATGGGGTCTCACAAGGGGTTGCCGATATCCTGGTTGCAGCTAGGAAGCCATCTACTCATGTCACTTATGTTCTGAAATGGCAGAGGTTTTGTCTCTGGGCTCAGGCTCGTGACCTCAATCCACTTCGATGCCCTGAGAAGTCTGTTTTGGACTATCTCCTATCCCTTTTCCAGTCGGGATTGGCGTAGTCCTCTCTGAAAGTACACCTCTATGCCATTTCGGCATACCACACACCGGTTGGTCAGCATTCATTAACCCAGTTAAAGGCTTCCCGTGCTTTTCTGTGCGGCATCTTACATCTGAGACCCCCCTATAAAGAATTTGATTCCTTCTTGGGACCTTCTTTTTATCTTAGAGCAGCTCACGCTGCCTCCTTTTGAACCAGCCGCGGATTTCGAGCTTCGCCTCCTGTCGTGGAAGGCGTTATTTTTAGTTGCCGTTACTTCAGCAAGGAGAATTTCCGAACTCCAGGCGCTCATGTGCAAAGAACCTTATTTGATTTTCCATAAGGACAGGGTGTCCTTAAAGGTGACCTGCAAACTAATCGTAGCAGCCTGCTCCCATCCCACATACCTTTCTACGATGCTGCGTGAGTCCAGGGCTGCTACGATGATGATCTTTTCGAATAAAATTAATATTTAAAAAAAGCGCCAAAACTTTTCGGCGAACACGGAAGTGCCTTGGGGGTCCCAATCGAGCGGGCGCAAATTACTATGGGTATTCCTCTCAGTTTGTGACGTGGCAAACACCACTGCTATGAATGAATAGCAGTGGCTGTAGTTTACTATTTATTTTATTGCTTCTATGAGGGGATTGATGCTTAAAATCATACGTACAGCAACACCTGGACAGGTCCTTGCTGTACATATGATTTTAGGCATCAAGATCCACGTAGAAGCAATAAAATAAATAATAATAGTAAACTGCAGCCACTGCTATTCATTCATAGCAGTGGTGTTTGCCACATCACAAAGTTTTGGCGCTTTTTTAAAATACTAATTTTATTCGAAAGATCATCATTGTAGCAGCCCCGGACTCCTGCAGCACCGTAGAAAGGTATATGGGATGGGAGCGGGCTGCTGCGATTAGTTTGCAGGTCACCTTTAAGGATCAATCCTAAGTTCCTTCCCAAGGTGGTTTCAGCCTTAACCTTAAACCAGGACATCGACCTTCCAGTGTACTTCCCCAACCATTCGAACAAGGGGGAAGCCCTATTGCACACTGTAGAAGTGCATAGGATTTTGGGGTTTTAGTTGGCCAGAACCCATTCACACAGACAGTCCGACCAATTGTTTTGATCCTTCGCTCAAAGGATGATGGGTGCACCTGTACTGAAACAAACTCTCTCTAGGTGGTTTATTAACTGCATTGTTTTCTGTTATCAGCAACTCAACAAGCCCTTACCGGGACCAGTGAAGGGCCATTCTGGGGGGGGGTGGCTACCTCCTTCGCTGCCTTGAAAAATGTGGCGACATCTGCCACTTGGAGTTCAGTGCACACTTTCGTTAGACACTACAGTTTGGACATCGCTTCCAGGCGTAGAGCGGGCTTTGGCCTGGCAGTCCTCCAGGGACTTTTGTCCTGAGAGGTCCCTCTCCCTTTGATCTCTCCTATCCTTCTCCCGACAGGGTTAACAATACACCTTTACTGCTTGGGAATGAGTCCTTATGGTGTAATCTGCTGCAAGAGCTGTATCTTGAAGTAAGATAGTACAGTTACGTAAGAACTTGCCATAACGGTAGATCTTCGAGAACAGCTCTAGCAGCAGGTAGTTTCCCTCTCACTTCCCCTCAGGAGGTTTGGTTCTACTCCATAGCGTCTCAGGCGCATCAGAATTGTTAGTCTTCCTCTGGAAGCGGATCCTCAGTCTCCCCTCCTGAATCACATCGTTACGCCAGGAGTCTCCAGCAGGAGAACTGAGGTATGCTGGGGGACTGCCCCTTTTATGATGTATCTGACGTTGGGGGTGGTCCCCCACTGTGTTTAGCTTGCTAGAAGTTTTCTGTGGGGTTCTGCTGCCTGCCGGCTTCAGTCCTTATGGTGTAACCTGTTGCAAGAGCTGTTCTCGAAGATCTACTGTTACGGTAAGTTCTTACGAGACTGTACTTTCTTATGTAACTGTTCTTTCTTTACTAAGGTGGTGTCAGAGTTAACTTTAAATCAATCCATCCACCTTCCTGTTTATTACCCAAAGCATGCCAATCCAGGGGAAGCATTGCTGCACACTTTAGATGTGCATAGGAGTCTACTTTACTACACACACCATACGAAGGTCTGCAGGAAGTCCTCACAGTTGTTTGTTTCTTTCGTCCCTGGGAAAGAGGTCATTCCTGTTTCAAAACTGCTTATCCAGTTGGTTGGCCAACTGTATTACTTTTTGCTACAGGAAGTATGGCAAGGATCTTCCTGGTGTTCGTGGCCATTCCACCAGAGGCTTGGCCACTTCTGTTGCCTGTTTCAGGAATGTGTCAGCTGCAGAGATCTGTGCCGCTGCTACTTTGGAGTACTGTCCACACCTTTACCAAGCACTACAGTCTGGACATTGCTTCTAGGCACAGGGCCAACTTTGGCCTAGCTGTCCTCCATGGCCTGTTTTCTTAGGCTTGAGATTTCCTCCACCCAGAGCTGTCTGATGATGGAAATGCTTGGGACTCGTTCCACAGGTGTGGCTTGCTGCAAGAGATACCCTCGAAGTAAGATAGTACAGTTACGTAAGAACTTGCCGTAACAGTGGGTCTTACTTCGAGAATCGCTCTTGCAGCAGGTACTATTTTTGGACTAAGCCGCTAGGACTCATGGAAAATTTTCTGGCTAGCAATACCCGTCTGGGGACCGCCCCCTACGTCGGCCCGCCCCTGACGTCATGTCTGGTATAAAAGAGGTGATCCCCAGCCCATCCCCAGTTCTTTTCCCACTGTCGACCGCACTAGTCGGACCTCCGCGGAGGCCTTCAGCTTGTCAGACGCCATTTTGCCCGCATCAGAAGACCCTCGAAGCTTTCCTTTTGAAAAAGCAGATATCTGCCATGGACTAGGAACTCCACCGCAAGAGCTCTTCATCTTCTCCTTCTTCAGCATCTTCTCACAAGGAGAAGAAATTGAGCGGCAAACACATGCACTGAGACAAGGAGAAATCCTGGGCAGAAGACCTCTCTTGGTCCCCGACCAAGTTGGCGACCCCCTCCTTCTCTGGGCCAGCCTGAAGGCTCTTCGGGACGTGGGAAGTCCTCTCACACCTCCCAGTCGCTCAAGCCCGTTACCCCTTGGGGCTCTAATCCTAGTGGCTCAGCCGGAGTTTCTTCGGGTGGTAGACCGCTGTCTATCGCCCTCCCGGCCAGGATGTCCACCCTGTCGTCAGGGGCCGATGCTGGCAGGTGGTACCCGGGACAGTCGCCCTCTTCCTCCGGGACCAATGGGCATACGTCCCATTTGGGAGATATGACTCCTCCGCAGGCAACTCCAGCCCAGCGTCCACTGGCAACGCCAACCTCCCCAGCACCACGTCGGGAAAACATGGTGATGCCTCAGATGCCAGTAAACTCCAGCTTCCCTATTAGACTGACGCCCGAGGACCTGACACTTGATGGCCAGACGTCAGACTAGATGCCTCCGACGCCTGACGGTACACCTGGGCTCCTGATGCCAGATGATGGGGTCCAGGCTTCTCCGGCGCTAGAGCTATGCAACTGGATGACCTGACGCCAGGGTTGTCTAAGCCAGCCTCCCCTCCATGCCAGATGCTCCGGCTCTGCCTCAGGACCCTCCACAGGGTCTGAATAAACTATTTGCAGCCTGGTGGGCCTTCTTTAAAGATAAACAGGCCCTCTTGGCTCTGGTTCTGCCAGTACCTCAAGGGTCTTCCCCAAATGAGCCCTCTGGTTGTTCCCCTACTTGGTCTTCTAGGAGGCCAACGCTGGAAAACAGCCTTCCCTCCCCAAGGGATCGTCCCCACAGACCACTGAGGTCTCCTCCTCCGGCGGTGGATACTCAGACCCTCCTTCCGACCCCGTCAGGAAGGACACTCCCCGCTCCCTGCCAGATGATCCATCCTTCATGGATGTGATGCATCACATTCAACAATTGAATGTCTGGGACTCTGAAGACCTCGACCTGGAAAGGAAGAGGTTAGCAGCATTTCTTCAGAAAAAGGATGCTTTCCCAATGGTCGTCCCTCCAGTGGTCGACTCATACAAGGATGCCAACAGACTGGCATGAAAACACCCTTTTTCGACCCTGGCAGTTTCTAAAATGTCGGACCGGCTGTACACCATCCATCGGGACAACACCTTCTGCAGGGAACATCAGAGGCAGACTCTGGTGCTGAACACCGCCCACGACAGGTCCAGACGCCCACGGCATCTCCGCCCACAACCCCCAGATAAGGACTCTAAGCAGTCTGGCCATTTGGCTAAGAAAGTCATTTCCTCCACAGCTTGTGCCATCCGGTCACAAAACTTCCTTGCCCACATGGTACAATACCAGAATGCCCTGTGGGCAAGGCATTAGAGCTCATTCAGGCCATGCCAGACTCACCCAGTTGGGCGGAGCTCATGACGATTTTGAAGTCCAGTTCAGATGTCGGCAACCACATCTTGCGGGCTTCTTAAAACACTGTGGATTCAGCGGGCAGAGCCGAGGCTTCCGCAGTCTGTATCCGCCGTTACTCTTGGCTGCAGGTCTCTGGGTTCGCCAAGGAAGTCCAGTTAAAGATTATGGATGCCTCCTTTAGAGGGCCGGTCTTGTTCAGGGAAGATACCCAAGTTATCATTATCCGTTTGCAGGAAGCCGGGAAAGCGATTAGGTTGGTACAAACCATGTACAAGCCTAAGCAGCCTCCTAAGCAGTCCTTTCGTAGACGTGGAAGACAGCAATTTCGAGGTCAGCACCAGCAACAGGCTGGCTTCAAGCGCAGGGCCACTACCCCTGCTACCCGAGGTTCTGCTCATCTGGCCCGTAAAACCTCTCAGCCTGCACTACCCCTCCCCGGCTTCTCCACATAACTCGCTGCCCAACCCTCCTCCTTCAGCAGAGTTCGTGGGGGAAGCTGTGGAGGTCGGTTCTCTTTGCACAAGAATGGGTGGTGTCAGATGACATCAGACCACTGGGTCCTGCAGCTCATTGAGAGAGAGCATAGTCTCAAGTTTAGAGACCCCTCTAGACAACCCTCCAGTACCGTCTCAGTACTTTCAGGCCTACAGTGCCTTCATAGCACAAGAAATCCAGGCTTCAGAAGGAGGCCAAATCTTCCCTGACCAAATTGGACACTCTTTTTAACTCCTTCTGCTGCTTTGCCCTTGACTCTCCCTCTTGTATCCATCACTGTTATTGCTCTCTTGCCTTCCCTTCTTTATCAAACAGGCGCCTCTCCCACCGTGCCAAACTAACCTCCAAATTCTGGCTTGGAGAACTCCCTTCTTACCTCTCATCCTCTCTCTCCAATCCTTCTCCACCCTCCCATTTCCTCCGATCTAGTGACACACGCACCTTGGTGGTCCCACGCCATTCCACTCTCATCTGTCAGACTAGCTTTGCCCATCGCTTCCCTAAAATCTGGAACTCCCTCCTCCCCCCTCAAATATGCCACTCCTCTTCCACCTATTCCCTTAGCATTGCCCTCCATAATTTCCTGTCTCCCAGGTGTTCCTGCTTTAACCCTCCTTAATTACCTTTATTCTTAGCTCCTGCCTGCCAACTTCTACCCCCTTGCAGGGTTCACAGCATCCTGAAGGTGATCCAGAGTTGGGTAGCATCCCTCCCCCCTTCAGGCTCAGCTCCCCTCGCAGCGTTCCTCATCTTCCTGAAGGGGTAACTGATGTTGGCTGCCTCCCCTCCCTTACTCTCCTGCTCTTTCACTTTCACCTCTTCAGCACTTATTAGCTACTCCTCTCCGTACTCCTACTGCAGCACATGTGTACTACCTTGAGCGTGTACTTGGTATATCATAGCACTATGATTGTTCTGTTTGTATAAATTGTACTGCCTGTTATGCTGTATCCTTCCTGTGGACTCCTTTGTTGTATTTTTACAAACTGTAGTGCCTGTGCCGGGTCCTACTGCTGCATTATTTTGTCTCTCTGCTCCTACACGATTTGTAACTGTTCTTCCATCCATTAATTGTATAATTTCTGTTTTCTTATCCTCATGTAACCTCCTCCCCCAAGTCGCAATGTGAGACGAGCAACTTGTTGTTCAGTGTGCCCTCCTGGTGAAACATCTCAATAAATAAATAAATAGAACGCCATCGAGCTGGTACCCCCGCAGCAACGAGGAACAGGGTTCTACTCCCACTTCTTCCTCTTGCGTAAAAGGCAGATGATCTTTGTCCCATCTTGGATCTAAGCCATCTGAACCAGTACATACAGTACAAAAAAATTCAGGATGGTCACTCTAATATGCCTCCTGACCCTGTTACATCAAGGGGACTGGTTGTGCTCCTTGGACATGGGACGCATAGCTCCACATTCTGATTTTCCAGCCACACAGGATGTATCTATGCTTCCACATTCAGGGCCGCCATTAGCAGTTCAGGGCCCTGCCCTTCAGCCTGTTCTTTGCACTGTGGGTGTTCACCAAGTGCTGAGCTCTGGTAGCTGTAAATCTCAGGTGGCAGGGGCACTATGTCTTCCCCTACCTCAACGATTGGCTTCTTATCGCTCCCTCTCAGGACCGGCTTACAGAAACCCTCCGAGACACGTTCTCCCTCTTTCAGGACCTGGGGGTTACTCTAAATCTCCCCAGGTCCTGCCTTTGGCCAAGTCAGTG
The DNA here is from genome assembly GCA_016271365.2 of Neoceratodus forsteri. Classification (NCBI taxonomy): domain Eukaryota; kingdom Metazoa; phylum Chordata; order Ceratodontiformes; family Ceratodontidae; genus Neoceratodus; species Neoceratodus forsteri. Next base: position 1,260,911,491 of record CM028129.1, read on the forward strand.
GCTTCAGTATGTAGGGGCCGTACTGGACACTGCACAAGGCAAGGCCTTCCTCTCCCAGGACAGAGCGGAACACCTCCAGTCCCACGCACGGCAGCTGCTCTCTGCTCGCCAAGTATAGGAAAGGACAGATCTTACTTCGAGAGGGTTCCTGCAGTAGGTCTTCAAATATAGGACTGCGCCCCCTGGCATCAGGTTCCAACTGCAAACTTGTAGCTAACAGTCATCAGTGAGGACCGCCCCCGACATCAGGTGATGCGACGTCAGGCCAACTACAAAAGGGGGCGGTCCCGCGCCCGGCCTCCAGTTCTTTCCCACCGTCGCCTCAGTTCATTCGGCTCTCATGTAAGAACAGCAATCAAACGCTCACACATCATTCGAAGTTTTTTCTTCTTCTAACATCGTTTTTCTTCCAGCATCCCACCGAGTGTATGTCGGCTCGCCCTGAAAAGAAGTGCTCTAAGTGCGGAGTGCAAATCCTGCATGGGGACGACCATTCCTGCTGCCTTCTGTGTCTAGGCCCCGAGCACAACTCGGACGAGTGTCTGGCCTTTAACCAGGCTACTCGGACCAGATGCAAGCGGATCCTCAAGGCCCACCTTCTTACCCGATGGCTGGCGTCAATGGAAAAGGAGCTTCAGGAGTTAAGGGAAAGGTCGTCGTCGCCGGCCCCGAGGAAAAAGAAGAAAGATGAGGAGAAGCGCCGGGAGAGGAGTCCATCGTCACATGGAAGGCCTGCTTCCTCAAAAACCGTGAGTACTTCTTCAGGTACCCCATCCGCTTCTTGGGGTCGGGCACCTTCTCCCCCTCCTGCCGAGGTGAGCAGGCAGCCAAAGGTAGCCTCTTGCGAGGTGTCTGTTGCGTCTCCTCCACTCAGCACTGCCGATAGTTCGCCCTCTGACCCTGTCAACGGGTGCACGGCCGCAACCGTTAAGCCTAGCGGCAGCCCCTCGACTACTACTAGCCCGGTCAGGTCCCGATAAGTCGGGCGATGGACCTTCCGTCGTCTGCGCGGACTCTCTGTCTCGCTCGTTGGTCTCCCGTGAGGACCCCAATGTCGGCTCAAGCGTGCTGCCAGGAGACTCCTCATCCCTTCGGGTACTCCATCCCAGGGTTTGCCACCCGATCCTGCTTTATCTTTACCCTCAGGATCGTTTTTTGGACCTCTCGTTGGGGTCTCTTCCCGAGTTACCCCCATCGCCTGGTCTTTTGCCGACCCCGGACAGGAGTCTGTCACCGGCCCGGGATCCTATTATGGAGCCTCTTCCTTCGGGACCTTCAGGGGGCCCTTCCTGATCCCATGCCACTTTGTGGCCCTCAGGCACCTCCCCCGGTAGGTTCAGCAGAACCTCCAGGTGGTTTTCCGGGGCCAAACCCCCATTTTCCGCCGCCGGGCGGGCCTCTGTCGGCACCTTATTACCCGACGCCAGGCTCTGTGCTGCCGACACTAGGATACCCGATGCCGGGATACCCTGGGTATCCTCCCTATGGTTTCAATCTGGGATTGCCAGGATTCCAGTATCCTCCTTGGCAACATCCCCAATGCCCAGGTTACCAGCCTCCTCCTCCACCGTCGATCGATCGGGATGCGATCCTGGCATGGTGGCAGGATGCCAGAACCCAGCTTCTCGCGGAACTGTGGCATCCGGTGGGTGACATTCCCCTGCCCAGGGCACCTCCCCCCATCGATTCCCTCCAGACGAGCTTCGGGTTCCCTGCCGGTGGGCTCCTCTGGGGTGGACCCATCCATCCCCAGCGGTTCAGAACCTTCAGACTCGGACTTCAACTTCGATCCTTCGGACACTCGGTCTCCTGTTGAGGTCCCACCTAAGGAATCTCCTAAATCACCCCCTGAAGACCCCTCCTTTGGTGACCTTCTGAGGACTATTCAGGGAGCAGGAGGCTGGCCTTCTAAAGAAGTGGATCCCCAGCACAAGAGACTGGCGGAACACTTAGATCTGGCCACTACAGACCCTCTCCCCATCCTTCCCTGGATGGGTCCTCGTGAATCTGGTCACCACCATCTGGCAACAGCCCTCCTGTATCCCAGCTGTGTCCAGAAAGGCCGATCGCACTTACTTTTCCTTGGAAGGTATTCCACATCTAACGTCTCATACGAAGGCCGATTCAGTAGTCATTACGGCCGCTCATGACCGATCGGCACAACCCAAGCAATTGAGCTCCTTGCCTCCCGTTAAGGACTCAAGGCAATTGGACCAGTTTGGCAGGAAGATATATTCCTCTACTTCCTGTGCCATCCGGTCCCTTAACTATGTATCGCACATGGTGGCCTTCCAGAAGGCTTCCCTCTCGGAGCTCAAGAGGGAGCTCCAAGAGGTCCAGGATGAGACGCTCAGAAATAAGCTACTGGACAAGGTCTGTATGAGCAAGTCTTCGTGTCGTCATGCCCTTTGGGCAACTTACGATTCAGTAGACTCAGTGGCTAGGGCTGCCGCTACGGGGATCTGCATCCGACATCTTTCCTGGCTCAGGATCGCAGGTTTGGCACAGGACGTCCAGTCCTCCCTCCTGGACGCCCCTTTTAGGGGTTCTGTCCTTTTTGGCGGCGACGCCAAAGATATAATAACTGGGTTGCAGGAGAGCGGACATTCACTGCGGGACATATGCTGTATGTATAGGACGGGGCAAAAGAAGCAGCCTCTTCACCATCAAAGACGATGGAATAAGACTTAGGGCAAACGACGAGCCCCTGGATCTGGAGCCCAAACTCCTCAGGCAAAATTTCCCAAGCCTGCCTCCAGGGCCAAAGCTCCTCTCCCCTCGGCGTCCTGACTCCTTCCCCCTCCTCCCGCTACCTCCAGTCGTCAAGGAGGAACCGGTAGGAGGGAGGTTCAGCCTCCATCTGGTGGGATGGAGGGCCATCACCGCAGATCTATGGGTTCTGCAACTCATTCACCGAGGTCACTTGATAGAGTTTACGGAGATTCCTGCTCCTCACCCTCCGGGACGGTCTTTTTGTCCAAGGGATCAGATCCCCAAAGTCTTCCAGGAGATTCAGGCCCTCCTGCAAAAAGCGGCCATAGAACCCGTCCCTCAAGACCAAGTAGGAAGGAGATTTTACTCCCACTTCTTCCTAGTATCAAAGAAGACAGGAGATCTGAGGACGATCCTGGATCTCAGCATGCTCAGCCTCTTTGTTGAGTACAAGAGGTTTTGCATGCTGACCCTTCAGGGTCTTCTTCCCCTGCTCCAACCAAACTCTTGGCTGTGCTTCCTGGATATGCGGGATGCTTACCTACATATCCTCATCCTCCCGGCCGACCACCACTTCCTTTGTTTCTCCTTCCAGGAGAACCATTTTCAATTCCGGGCACTACCCTTTGGCCTTTCCTCGGCTGCCTGGGTTTTCACCAAGTGCTTAGCAGTGGTTGCGGCCTTTCCACGTCACAAGGGCATTTACGTGTTCCCGTATCTGGATGACTGGCTTCTCTCGGCACCCTCTCCAGACAGCCTGAAAGAGTCTCTCTCTTTCACTCTGGACTTGTTTGTCCAGCTGGGTATCACAGTCCGTTTACCCAAGTCCCAGCTAATACCCTCCCAGCGCCTCCAATTCATTGGAGCAGTACTAGACACAGTTCAGAGCAAGGCTTTTCTGCCATTAGATCGAGCTGAGACTTTAGTTTCTCAAGCCACCCTGGTGGCCTAGGCCTGATGGATCCCAGTACACGCTGTGCTTCGCCTCCTGATACTTATGGCAGCGGCCATCTCGACATTTCTCCTGGCCAGACTTCATATGAGGGTCACCCAGTGGTCTCTTCGAGTCCAATGGGACCAGAGGACGGCCAACATGAACCAGCGGGTCATGATCTCCAACAGCCTCCAGAAAGATCTTTGCTGGTGGCAAGATCGTTCCAGTCTCCTAGTGGGAGCTCCCTTTCACTACCCCACCCCCACCCAGATCCTCACCTCGGACGCTTCGGACATGGGTTGGGGAGCCCATCTGGGGGACCACAAGACACGAGGGTCTTGGTCCGCTCAGGAGCTTCTGCTCCACATCAGTGTTCTGGAAACAAGAGCAGTCCTCTATGCTCCGCAGGCGTTCCAGTCACTTCTCCTACCGGGATCACTTTTCATCCAGACGGACAATACGTCCACAGTCTGGTACATCAACAAACAGGGAGGAACTCGCTCGTACCCTCTCTGCAGGGAAGCAATGAGAGTTTGGTACTGGGCGATTCAGCACTGCCTTTTCCTGACAGAAGTCCACGTCCCAGGTGTAAGCAATTGTCCTGGCGGACAGTCTCAGTCGATCAGTGGCCTGGACTCACGAGTGGAAGTTAAAGCAGGAGGTGGTCGAAGACATTTTTCTTCAGTGGGGTCGGCTGGAAGTAGATCTATTCGCCTCCCCATTCAACACAAAACTACCCAGCTTTTGCTCGCTCGTTCCTGGGCGTGGTGCTTTTTGGCGAGATGCACTGTCTCTCTCTTGGACAGGGAGGTTTCTATACGCTTTTCCTCCCTTTCCTCTCATTCAGAAGGTTCTGGTGAAACTTCAGGCGGAAGGAGCACACTTGATTCTGATTGCCTCTCTGTGGCCCTGTCAGATTTGGTTCCCACTGTTACAACAGCTGGTGCTAGAACCTCCAAGACTCCTGCCATTGTCTCACGACCTTCTGACACAGGAGCAGGGCACCCTGGAGCATCCGAGCCTTCATGCGTGGCACCTGTGGACATAGCGGCTTCCCGCTGTGGAGTTTCCTCCCAGATTGCTCATATCTTAGTGGAAGCCAGAAAACCGTCTACCAGATCCACCTACGCCATGAAGTGGAAAAGATTTTCGATTTGGGCCTTAGCCAGGAGCTTGGATCCCTTTACGTGCTCGGTCGCTCAGGTGTTAAGAGTACTTCATACATTTATCAGAGATGGGTCTTAGTTATTCCTCCATCAAGGTCCATCTCTCTGCGGTGTCGGCCTTCCACCTCCCGGTGGAGAGCAAAACTCCGGCTCAACTGGAGGTCGCCAAAACCTTTTTGAAAGGTATCCTCCATTTAAAACCTCCAGTCCAGAACCCCTGTCCTCCCTGGGACCTTAACTTTATGTTAGAAAAACTTACCTTGCCACCCTTTGAACCGGCTTCAAATTGTGACATGCGCTTCCTTTCTTGGAAGACTTTATTTCTTCTAGTCGCGGTCACTTCGGCCCAAAGGGTTTCAGAACTTCAGGCGTTCGTCTGCAAGGAACCATATTTGATTTTTCATAGGGACAGAGTTGTCCTTAGGACTAACCCATCCTTCCTTCCTTCCAAAGGTGGTTTCGGAAACAACCACTCTCAATCAGAGTGTGGAATTGCCGGTCTATTACCCTCAGCATTCTAACAGGGGGATTATCTTTTGCACACCTTAGATGTGGACCGGATCTTGAGGTATTTCACAAACTGGACTAAAGAGGCCCGTAAGTCCAATCAACTTTTTGTGGCCTTTGCCCCCCAGTGCCAGGGTAAGGCCATTTCAAAACAGACCATATCTAGGTGGTTGGCTAACTGCATCCACTTCACTTATCAAAAACATGGAAAGTCACTTCTGGGGGTGGTTAAAGGTCACTCCACTCGGAGTGTTGCTACCTCTACTGCCTTTTTCAGGAATGTATCCACGGCAGAGATTTGTGCAGCGGCCACGTGGTCATCTGTCCACACCTTCACTAAGCACTACAGTCTGGACATTGCCTCTAGGCGCAGGACCAGTTCCTCCTCCCTGAACTTTTACTCTGAATTTTTCTTTTGGACTGCTAGGTATTCAGTCCTGTATGTGAAGACCTACTGCAGGAACCCTCTCGAAGTAAGATATTGCAGTTACGTAAGAACTTACCGTAACAGTAGATCTTCAGGAGAGGTTCCTGCAGTAGGTCTAGTTTCCTACCCACCTTCCTCCATCTCCTGGAATGTTTCCTCTGTTTTCATCCTGCCTAGCCCTTGGGTCTAGATAGGAATCAGGGTCACAGGAATTATCACTCCTTCCTTTCTACTTACCTTTCTTTAGGTCTCCGGTGGAAAATAACTGGAGGGCGCGGGACCGCCCCCTTTTGTAGTCTGCCTGACGTCGGGGGCAGTCCCCACTGATGATTGCTAGCTACAAGTTTGCCATTGGAACCTGACGCCAGGGCCGCAGTCCTATATGTGAAGACCTACTGCAGGAACCTCTCTCGAAGATTTACTGTTATGGTAAGTTCTTACATAACTGCAATTTCTCTGGTTACTGGGCCATATGGCAGCAACCATCACCACAGTCCCTATGGCCCGGCTTTACATGAGGGTGATCTAGTGGAACCTTTGGGTTCAGTGGGATCAGAGGTCAGACGACCTGGACCAGCCAGTCCTGGTATCAAGTCCAGCCAAGCAGTTTCTGGCATGGTGGCAGAGAATCTCCCACCCAGATCCTGACCACCGACGCATCAGGGCAGGGTTTTGGCGTGCATCTGGACACTCATCCAGACTCAAGGGTCCTGGCCTGAGCAGGATCTTCATCTCCACATCAATAGTCTGGAGATGAGGGCAGTTCTCTATGCCCCACAGACAGACAACATGTCGGTGGTATTCTATATCAACAAGCAGGGGGGACACACTCTTACCCTCTTTTCAGAGAAGCCATGCGGGTGTGGTCTTGGGTGATAAATCATCAGCTGGAACCATCAGTAGTTTACGTTCCAGGCATTCACAGTTCTCTGGCCGAAAGTCTCAGCCAAACTCTGTCCAGGGCACATGAATGGAAGCTACTCCCTGCAGTGGCAGAAAGTCTTTTTGCCAGATGGTGTCATCCTGAAATCGACCTATTTACCTCCCCATCTAATGCAAAACTGACCAATTTTTGCTCGCTAGATCCAGGGCCTGGTGCTTTCTGGCAAGACGCATTGTCCCCTGCTGGGCGGGGAGGTTTCTTTACATATTCCCTCCCTTTCCCCTTCTGCAACGGGTGCTCATCAAGTTTCATTCTGAGGGAGCAGAAATTATCCTGGTGGCTCCGTTCTGGCCTCATCAGATTTGGTTCCCACTGTTGCAACAACTGGCTGTGGAACCTCTGGTCTGAAATGCTCTCCCAGGAGCAGGACTCACTGGTACATCCGGATCTCTGCATCTCCATGCGTGGCTCCTGCAGACCTAGCTGTCTCCAGATTTGGGGTCTTCCCGAGGGTAGCGGACGTCTTAGTGGCGGCCAGGAAACCCTCTACTTGGGCGACCTACACTATAAAATGGAAGAGGTTTTGTGCTTGGGCCACTGCCAGGAGTTTAGATGTTTTTACTTGCCCAGCCAATTCGGTACTGGAGTAACTTCTCTCTCTCTCTCTCTCTCTCTCAGATGCAGGACTCAGCTACTCTTCATTAAAGGTGCACCTGTCTGCCATTTCTGCATATCATCTGCCTGTTGAGGGCAAGTATACTGCCCAGCTGGACCTCTCCCATACTTTCCTACGGGGAATGCTTGACTTGAAGCCTCCCATCCTGGACCCGTCCCACCTTGGGACCTTTTGTTTGTTTTGGAGAAGCTCACTCTGCCTCCCTTTGAGCCTGCTGCGAGCTGCACTTTTTGTCGTGGAAAGTGTTATTTTTAGTTGCCTTTACTTCTGCTCAAAGAATTTCTGAGCTTCAGGCCCTGATATGAAAGTAGCCTTATTTGTTTTTTCACAAAGACAGGGTGTCCTTGAGAAGTAATCCTAAGTTTCTGCCGAAGGTGGTCTCAGAGTGTACCTTGAATCAAAATATCCACCTGCTGGTATACTACCCAGAGTGCTCAAACCAAGGGGAGGCTTTGTTGTATACTCTGGATGTCCACAGGGTACTCCATTTTTATTTGGAATGTACCCATTCTGTTCGTAAATCTGACCAGCTGTTTGTGTTTTTCATTTCCGAATGCTAGGGGCTCCAGTTTCTAAGCAATGTTTATCCAACTGGTTGGTCAGCTGCATTGTGTTCTTCTACAACAAGTACGACAAACCCGTACTGGGCTCGGTAAAGGGTCAGTCCACCAGGGGCATGGTGGCTTCTTTCGCCTTACTTAAAAATGTGTCTGCCACGGACATATGTGCGGCTGCCTCTTGGAGCTTTGTCCACGCCTTTGTGAAGCATTACAGTCTGTATTGCTTCTCACCATAGAACTGGGTTTGGACTTGCTGTCCTCCAGGGCCTCCTGTCCTAATTGCACATTAGGAGACTTATACCTCCACCCTTCTGCCTAGGATTCCTCCTCTACTGCTTGGGACTCTGTTCTAAAGGTGTTACCTGCTGCAAGAACGATTTTCGAAGTAAGATGGTACAGTTACGTAAGAACTTACCATAACAGTAAATCGAGAGGAGCTCTTGCAGCAGGTACTACTGTTCCCATCCTCTTTCCCTCTGGAGAGTTCCTTTCCATCTCAGATACTTTCGTTCTTCAGTTCTCATTTTTTCCTTTTTAGCCAGTCTCCAGTGGTAGAACTGGGGATGGGGTGGGGGAACACCCCATTTATACCAGATGTGACTTAGGGGGTGGTTCCCCGCTGGGTATTGCTAGCTAGAAAGTTTCTGTGGGGTCCTGGCGCCTGGCAGCTTAGTCCAAAAATAGTACCTGCTGCAAGAACTCTTCTCAAAGATCTACTGTTACGGTAAGTTCTTATGTAACTATACTATATTCGAGAAGATCTCTTGTAGTTGCCATGCCGTCCCTCCCTCCTTCCCGCTGGGCTTGGGAGGCCTTTCTGTGTCTGTACCTCCTTCTTTATCATCTTTCTTTGGTGGGAATCTTCGGTTCCTCCACTGTTCCCTTATCTGGGGCTGGGTGGCCTGTGGTCTCCAGCGAGAGAACTGAGGAGGGCTGGGGGCCGCCCACTCTTATAGGATAGGGCGATGTCAGCATATGACATCGAAGTCAGTGGTCCCCTGGTAGACTGCTAGCTAGAAAAGTTTCTGTGTGGTTCTAGTGCCTGACAGCTATAGTTCCATAGGTGTGGCCTGCTGCAAGAGATCCTCTCGAAGATCTACTGTTACGGTAAGTTCTTATGTAACAGTTTTTTTTTTTTTACACAGAGTGCAAATTGGGACCAGCCCCATACTTGGGTGTGGGATTCTTAGTGCTGACTGTTCTCACACTTGTGTATGGGGCTCTTAGTGCTGGCTGTTCCCATACATGAGTGGGGGGCTCTTAGTGCTACCTGTTCCCCCACTTTGGTGTGGGGCTCTTAGTGCTGGCTGTTCCCACACTAGGGTGTGAGGCTCTTTAGTGCTGACTGTTCTCACAGTTGGGTGTGGGGCTCTTCGTGCTGAAGTAGGACTTTAGTGTGGACTGTTCCCACACTTGGGTATGGGGCTCTTAGTACTTACTGTTCTCTTTTCAGCATTCATTCTCCTTGTTGTTTTAGTACATTTTATTTTAAAGCAGCAGTTCAATGAATAATGATGTTCCAAAAAGTATCCTTCCAGCGTCAATTAATAAAAATGTTAACATACCTTTTCAGTGTGCTTTTTTTTTAAACTTTATTTATTGCAGTTTTAGCAAACAATCACAGACAAAACGTTTAACAACAACATAAACTAATACAGACAGCTTTTTTTTTTTTTTTTTTTTTTTTAACGTAACTTAAAAGGAGCGTATAATTTCATCCAGAGCCACTAAATTAATGCTACTTCATGCCTATGCTCATAACTCTTTTGTCCTGGGGTCAATACATGACATAGGTGGCATCTGCCATAATCAATAACAACAAACTGATCACTCAATGCAATAAATAACAGTTGCACCAGTTAATATCCCAAGGTAGAAAATACCATCCATCTGAGGTTTCTCAACATCATCACCTCAGTAATTGATATAGGGAACTAATGAAACCTGCCAGCCAGATCCTCCCCTAAGGTGTAAATTCAGGTCTCTGTGACATGATATATATAACCCATCTCCTCCAGGGAAGTTCAGATTGTGGCTTTCTTTTATTAAGAGTGGCCGTAAGACTCTCCATCTTATACAAATCGATCATTAGGTCATGCCATTGATCTTTGGTGATTTTAGTGTTGGTAAGCCATTTTTTCGTAATCACTTTTTGTGCAGCTAAAAGCATGATTTTCAGCAATTTAGCTGTTTCTTTACCCCTGTATCCTGGTGGCAGATCCAAAAAGAAACAGAGTGTAGGGGTTAAGTCAAGATTTGGATCAAAGACAGTATGAATAGCTATTTGTAATTCTTGGAGAAAAGGGGCCAAGGAAGGGCACCCCCACAAAATATGTACCAGAGCTGCTGGGGAATGGCCACAGCCCCTTCAACAGGACGAGGACTGTCCCCTACCATATTTCCCCGTTATTGCCGGAGTCCTGAAGTATCTAGAGAGCACCTTCCAAGAGAACTTTCTCCAACCCCCCCAGTGTATCCTCTCTAAGGCCCCAGTCCAAACTATCTCAGGAATTGGCGTACTCAGATCCTGTGTCCAGGCCCTCCTGATTGTCTGCAAGGAATCTCCCCTCCAATCAAGGAGGGCTTTGTACAAATATGAGATAACTCTTTTCCTGCGGCACTCGGTTCTCTAGTGTCTCTTTAATTAAGGATAATATTTGTGGGGGAGGATCTGCATCCCAGGAGGGTAGACCAAGCGATTGTATATAGTCCCTGGCCTGGAAATACCTGAACCTATCCTGCCATGCAAGTCCTTATTGAACCACCAGCTCTTGAAATGAACGTATCTCCCCTGCTTCCAAAAAGTGCCAGACCAAGCTGAGACCCCTTCAAACAACATGAAGTCTTGCTGTATTCTGACTAATGCAGTTAGCCCCAGCCTTTAAACTGCCCCGGAGAACAAAGGGTTAACATTCTATGTAGAGCATAGAATGCTGAGCTCAAGCTCAGTTCATGTCTCTGTCTGTTTCCCTTTGAACTCAATCCGTCAGATTCTTTACTCCGCCTCACTGAACAGTCGCTCTGGAGATTTCTACTGCAGCTCAGTTCGAAAGTCGGTTGAAGTGTCGGTTTACTGTCGGTTTTTAACCGAAATTTATTTTTCGCATAGTCGGTTCAGTCTCTGTCTGTGGTACCGTGAGTACTATATAGATTTTGTACTGTTTTTCTGTGTGGAACTCGTAAAAGTGTGGATCTGTTCGGCTGAACTGATCAGTTGTTAAATCTTGTATCTTACTTTAGTGTGTGGTTACAGATCCTTATCGGTTCTGAAAAAAAAGGTGTATGATACGTTTTTTTCCAACACCCGTGACACGGTTAGGAACCGATAAGGGAGTCTTGCCTGGTGGTTGCTGAAAAAAGGGTAAGTTGGTTAGGTTGACCATGTCTGAGAAACCCAAGAAAAAAACCAGGCCCACTGGGTTTCAACACTGCAGTGAGTGTGGGGAGGTCTTTGCTAAGGCCGATCCCCATACCGCCTGTGTTTATTGTCTGGGGTTTGAACACTCGATTCAGACTGCCAAATTTGTAAAAACTTTCCCAAATCTACCCTTGAGAAGAGATTAGATAGACTGAGGGAAAAGGAGACCGAGAAGTCCTCTGACCCGGATCGCCAGCCCGGTTCAGTTCCAACCGAACCAGAAGGAGTGCTCTCTGACCAGGGCGATACTTCGGGCAAAAGGAGAGCCGGTCCCTAGGGTTCGGTTCTGACAAAAAGAAAACGCAAAGAAAAATTGTCCGGTTCAGATCCAGAAGTCCATGTTCCGACCGCCGAGGAAATAGCCAGAACGATTCGGATTGTGGAATCGCTTTGCCCGGTTCCGACCGATGCGGCACCTTTTGGCAGGAGCTCGGTTTGGTCGGCTCCCCCCGGTTCACAATTATACCCCTGAAGAATTTTATGAACCGGAGTTTGAGGATGACGATGGTGATGGTGAAAGTCTGGATGTGCCTGTTGAACCGGACATCTCCCCAGACAGACCTTCAGGTGTATCCCCTCCTAGGCTTTCTGAGTCCCCTTCCCACTTTATGTTCTACAGAAAGGTGGCTGAGACCCTCCAGCTTCCTATGGAGGAAGCAATGGAGGATCAAGAGGAGCCTGATTTTGTGGAAAAGATGGACATCCTTCATAAATCTTTTGGGAAGCAGACACAAAAAATCTTGAAGTCTCCCAATTCTATACCTCCTGTTGATAGAAGAATGGACAAGAGGTATACACTTTCAGGCTCAGATACATAGTTTTTATATCAGCAATACAGCCATGTTGGAGGTGTGCAGGCTGCTGCCTGTGATAAGGCAAACATTGCCTTGGCTTCACACCCCCCAGACAAAGACTCCAGGAAGATAGATGCCATAGCAAAAAAACAGTACATGGCATCTTCCTTGGGACTCTGGCAGGCGAATTATATGGCCTATACAGCCAGGTACCAGAAATCCAGGTGGGACACTGTACTGGCACTGGCTAAACAGGCCTCCCCCCAGCTAGCCAAGGAGCTGGAGGAGGTGGCTGCAGATGGGATCGAGGCATCAAAAGTTCAGTTTCATGCTGCTGTGGACTCCAATGATGTGTCATCAAGAGTCATGGCTACATCTGTGGCTCTTCGGAGAATGGCTTGGCTCAGATGTACTAGCCTCTCACAGGATACCCAGGCTAAGGCCATGGATTTTCCTGCAGTGGGTAATTCTCTGTTTGGGGAGCAGACAGAGAATTACATGAAGAAAATGGATGCGTACAGGACCACTTGCAGGAGTGCTCAGGCCAAAGAAAGGCAGGCAACTCCTCAAAGGCAGCAGTCTAGGGGCAGGGGCAGGCCTTTTCACAGGCCTTTCTACCAAGCACAGGCCTCTTCTCCCTTTTCACAGAGGGGGTTTTTCAGAGGGCGAGGCAGAAGGGGGATGAGCAGGGCCACATCCACTCCTCAGCCTAAAGCCCTTGCCAAGCAGACACCCTGATGGGCCTGCCTGGGTTGACTTTCCTATACCAGTGGGGGCAGGCTGACTTACTTCGTCCAGGACTGGATGTCTATTACATCAGACAAGTGGGTCCTGGAAGTAGTAAGCCAGGGACTGGTTCTCAGCTTCAAAAAATTTCCAAAGATGAGAGCCAGATCTTTCCCACCTGCAGGTCTCTCAGAAACCCTTGCCCTAGAGGCAGAGGTTTCATCTCTGCTGGCTTTGAGAGCCATAGAGAGAGTACCTACCCTACACTGGGGCAAAGGTCTGTACTCCAGGTACTTCCTTACCCCAAAAAAGACAGGAGAGTGGTGACCCATCCTAGACCTAAAATACCTAAACAAACATCTTTTAAAACCAAAGTTCAAGATGGTAACTTTGGGAATAATCATTCCCTCTCTAAGGCCAGGGGACTGGCTAGCCTCCCTGGACCTCAAAGATGCCTATTTTCACATTCCCATCAGGTGCTCCCACAGAAAGTACCTCAGGTTCGAGTTGCCCTCAGGCCACTATCAGTTCAGAGCAATGCCCTTTGGCCTAACTTCAGCCCCAAGGGTCTTCACAAAGTGCCTGGCAGTAGTAGTTGCCTTCTTAAAGAGGCAAAATATTTCCATTTTTCCATACCTGGACGACTGACTAATAGTGGGTCAGTCTCCAGACCAAGTCAAGTCTCATCTGCAAGTGCTCACTTCTCTAGGATTTCTTCTCAACCTTCCCAAGTCAGTTCTCGAGCCTGTCCAACTTCTTATCTTTATAGGGGCAGAGCTGGATACGGTCAAAGCAAGAGCCTTTCTTCCCCTGGACAGGGCAAGAGTTCTTATAGAACTGGCTTCTTCCTTCAGGTGTCCCGACCAGCAAAGCATTTCCTTCAACTCTTGGGCCACATGGCAGCTTCAACAGCAGTGGTCCAAGGGGCAAGATTCCAGATGAGGGATATTCAGTTCCACCTAAGAGCTTTTTGGTCTCAGAGGAAGGATTCCCTTACCAAACTGATTCCAGTGACTCTGACCTTGATCCAAGCCCTCCAATGGTGGCAGGATCAGGGCAATTTAAGACAAGGTGTTCGTTTTGCTACTCAGCCTTGTTCAGTGGTTCTTGCCACGGATGCTTCTCTTCTGGGCTGGGGAGACCATCTGGGGTCCCTCACTGCCCAGGGGCTGTGGTCCCCCCAAGAATCCCTTCTCCATATCAATCTCCTAGAGCTCAGGGCAGTTTTTCTGGCCCTAAAAGCTTTCCCTCAGTCAGTACAGAACAAGGTGGTTCAGGTCAGAACGGACAACACCACCACCATGTGGTACATCAACAAGCAGGGAGGCACTTGGTCCACGGCCTTGTGCACGGAAGCCATGAAGTTGTGGTCCCTGGCTTATTCCCTGCAAATCTCTCTGGTAGCAGTTCACCTTCCAGGGAAGGACAATGTGTTAGCAGATGCACTGAGTAGGATCTCTCCGGGCCATCACAAATGGTTCCTGGACCCTCAGGTGTTGAAAGTGATTTTTTCAAGGTGGGGCACTCCAGAGATAGATATCTTTGCAGCCCCAATTACCAACTCCCTCTCTTTTGTTGCAGACCTCCAGTCTTGGGCTCAGTCCCCTGGACGCCCTGATTCTGAATTGGGAAGGGAAGTTTCTGTATGCCTTCCCTTCCTTCCCACTCCTGTTCAAAGTTTTAGTCAAAATAAGGTCTCAACCTTGCAAAGTGATTCTGATTGCTCCAGATTGGGCCAGACAGCCCTGGTACCGCCTGTTGCTGTCCCTAGCAGTCCATCTTCCCCTGTCTCTTCCCAGGAATTACAACCTGTTAACATCCTCTCAGGGGAGGATTTGATACCCCAATCTTCAGTCTCTCAATCTCAAGGCATGGCTCTTAAAGAGTTAGAGCTTGCAGATCTGCATCTTTCCCAAGGGGTTCTGGATATTCTCAAAGCTTCTCGAAAGCCCTCCACCAGAAAGACTTATAACTCCAAATGGAAGAGATTCAGCATTTGGTGTTCTAAGAAGCATATTTCTCCAGATACTGCTGGATTGCTCATGGTTCTGGATTATATGGTCCATCTTAATGGCCTAGGCCTCAGACCAGCTACTCTCAAGGTACACTTGTCAGCTGTTTCTGCGTTTTTGTCTGTGGGGAAGTCTTCCTCACTATCTTCTCATCCTGTGTTCTGTAAATTTTTTAAAGGATTGCTTCACACCAATCCTCCTTTTTAGAGACCCTGCCCCTGCCTGGGATTTGAATGTTTGCATTGCTCAACATATGCAACCCCCTTTTGAGCCTATGTCTTCAGCAGAGCTTAAGTACTTGACTTGGAAAACTGTTCTTGGTAGCCATTACCTCTGCCAGGCGTATCAGTGAATTGCAAGCAATGTCAGTGGAACCTGATTTTATCTCCTTTCATAGGGATAAAGTGGTCCTTACAACCAATAGAAGGTGCTTGCCCAAAGTGGTTTCAGACTTCCATTTAAATCAGTCTGTGTCTCTTCCTGTCTTCTGCACTGATCATTCTTCCTCAGGAGAGAGGAGGCTACAGTTTAGATGTTAAAAGAGCCCTTAGTTGCAACATAGAGCATACCAAGGGTCACAGGTTTGACTCCCCTCCAGTTGTTCCTCACTTATGGAGAAGTGGGAAAGGGCAAACCTGCCACCAAGAGATCTATTGCCAGGTGGATTGTGTCTTGTATACAGTTCTGCTATGAAAAACTGCACCCTCAGGCCTTAGGGCTTATTCCACAAGAGGTACATCTGCTTCCATGGCTGCTGCCAGGGATATCCCTCTCTTAGAAATCTGTCAAGCAGCCACCTGGAAAACAGTCCATACCTTTACCAAGCATTACTCTCTGGATATCCAGGCTAGGAGTGATGCTCAGTTTGGCACAGCAGTACTTCAGAGCCTATTCCCAAAGTAGGTTGTGTCCCTCTTCCATGGAGGTATTGCTTGGTAGTCTGCACTTGTCAGAATACAGCAAGACTTCAAGTTGTTTGAAGAAAAAATTACTCACCTTAGTAATTATGTTTTTTCTATTGGAGTCTTGCTGTATTCTGACCTCCCTCTCTGCCCCCCCTCTCAGAATCTGTTTTTGGGAAATGGGTGGGCAGGAGCAGTGTTGCACCTCAGGGGTGCTTTTTTACACCCTGTTCTTGTATGGGTGTTTATTTTGTTATATTCCTATTTGGTTTGGGTTTTGAGTTTTGGGTTTCCTGACTTGAGTCTTCTTTTGGTAGTCCAAAACTTTTTGTTGCCAGTTGGCTATTAAACATTTTGTTTTACAATTTCCACATAGAATACTATTAGAATGTTGCTCGTAAGAATCTGACGGTTAGCGTTAAAAGGGAAACAGAGACATCAGCCGAGCTCGAGCTCAGCATTCTATGCTCTGCATAGAAATGTTAACCCTTTTGTTCTCCGGGGCAGTTTAAAGGCTGGGGCTAACTGCACTTGTCAGAATACAGCAAGATTCCAATAGAAGAAACATAATTACTAAGGTGAGTAATTTTTTCTTCCCTGTCCTTCTGGTCAGTAATACAGCGGATGACTCATTTTATATACTGAAGAGCACGCCCTCTGTATCATCAGAGTCCGTGATGGAAAATCTTTTTCGGTAGTTCCTCAGTAATGGGGTCCACTGTAGTATTTCACACTGCGTCCGTGGACCATACACTTCTGCGTCTAGACTTTTTCAATCGTCAAGACAGTTACACTCTGTGGAACATTCTAATTTAATGATCAGGAACCGCTCTGGCTCTTCCGCTCCTTTGATAGGGGTATATAGCCCCCTTGTGATATTGCCCCTTCGGTGGCTTCTTCTGCACAGGTGGTTAACATCTCCCCAGCTGTGATGATTATTAGTCCGGTTGTGATTTCAGTATGGACGCTCAGGCTCCTTCTGCACTCAGATGGAGAACATCTTTGTCATTTTGTATCACGACAATCCTTGCGAAATAGCAGCCTGAAAGTCTTGTTAGGCTTGGAGTTAAAAAAAAAAAAAAAAAAAATTTTTTTTATCACAGCACAGGGCCTAGCAAGTACCATACACCCTTTTTGATCTGATCAGGTTCCGCCTCAGCCCCTGAGGCGCTCATCTCCAGAGTACGGTAAAGAGTACCTGACTTCTTCTTTCCCGGGGGGGGGGGAGTCCGATCCAGCGGCAGTATGGGTCATCTCTATCTTTAAGAGAGAGTTCTCTCATTCAGAGACATTTCCTAGACCTAGGCTTTCTTCTCTTGAGCAGAGCCTTGCAGCAGCAGAAGCGACTCTTCACCGAGTCGGAACTCAGGTTCCTACTTCCTTGCTTACTTAACTTAACAGCCGA
This sequence comes from Neoceratodus forsteri, assembly GCA_016271365.2. Taxonomy (NCBI): domain Eukaryota; kingdom Metazoa; phylum Chordata; order Ceratodontiformes; family Ceratodontidae; genus Neoceratodus; species Neoceratodus forsteri. The sequence continues at coordinate 1,260,928,613 of CM028129.1, forward strand.
TTTTCTCCTTCTTAACGGAAGGTCAAGTAGGTCTTTTTTCTGAGGTGGCTTCTCAAATATTCACACCTTCAGTTCCTGCGCATTGGTCCATGCCAGTCGCTCACAAAAGCTACCCTCTTCAAGTGCGTGGTGGAGTTGTGATGTTTGTTTTACAGCAAACAAACTAGAATCCTTTCCTACTCCCTTCAGGAAGGCCAGAGTGGGTAGTGCCTCACTGCATTGAGTCACTGCCTCTTTCAGTCACTTCAACAAATGGGTTAGCCCTAACTTGGTCCTGCTGTGTCCCTCCTCGACGCACATCTACCTCTATTTGCCTTAGAAATCCAGCCCCTGTTTTTTTCTGTCTGAATGTTTTTTCTCCGCAGTGGACACGTCCTCCTGTACACTTTTTCCTTTCTTCCCTGAGTTCCGAGACTGCTACTACAGTTGTACACACAGCGGCAGGATGATTCCTTTTGGAATATGCAGTGGGTAGGATCTGGTTCTACTAGACCACCACGAGAGGCTTCTAAGTCGTGCTTGGCCTTCCATCAGTAAGGTTCCTGTGACTAAGTGGAGACCATTCTCCTTGATGGGCTAACCCCACCTGGACCCCCTTGCTCACCAAGTAAGGGGTTCAAGTGCTCCTGCACCTGTTGTTTACAGGTCAGCCATACTTGATAGTGGGGGCTTCCATCTGCACTTTCCGGTCTACCCTGAACCAGTAGACTTTACCTCTGACTCTTTCAGTTCCTGAGGTCCATTTACGTTGCATTAATACATGTCTCTGACACTGTTAATTTTGGTCCTAGACCAAATTGTGAGGCCAGGTTCTTGCTGCTCTCCTAGAGTGGTTGCGGCTTCTTGACAGACTTTCATTTTGTGCCCATTGCAGTCGTCTGCAAAGTGGTGAGTTACAACTCGAGCGCTTATCTTGTAGGCACTATGTTCTAGATTCTCTTTACAAGACAGCTCTTTTTATTAGCAGGACAGTCCTTGGCTGTCCTTTCTGAGTGAACCGTATCTCCTACCACCCTACTCAGGGTTGTTGGTTTTTAGCTCGGTACTCTCTCACTAGTGTGAATGAGTGATGGAGACTTAGTCCAGGAAGATATGGAAATTACGTACTTACCGTAATTGTTGATCTTCTTGGACAGTCTCCATCACTCATTCACATGCCCACCCACCATCCCCTGGGTTCACTCATTTTCTTACCTGGTCTTCATGGTCCTATGGTTCAGACTGTGAGGACGTTATCCTTTGACTTTTCTTGCAAAGGCTGTCTGGGCCCTCTCAGGCCCAGAAACTCAGGATGAGTTATTCTCATTAGTTACGCTGCACCACCTCGGTCGAAAAGGTACTGAGATGGTTGGAGGGTCAATGCCACGATAGCCTTCACAGGCGCGAGCTGGTGCCGTGCATGCGTGGTCCTGTCTTGGTGCCAACCCTTCAGAAAATTTTAGGCTCCCGCTTGGTCCTAGCACCTCTGGCGCTATCCCACTAGTGTAAATGAGTGATGGAGCCTGTCCAAGAAGATCAACAATTACGGTAAGTATGTAATTTCCATTTATGGTGAGCAAAGACTCCACAGCTTAGACATTAAGATGATGTTCAAATACTATCTGGACCACACAAATAGCCTCAGTTCTGCCCATTCACTACTGTTCCTCACATATGGTGAGGTGGGTACGGGTAGGCCAGCCTCCAAGAGATCTACTGTGTTCGCTGGATAGTCTCTTGCATTCAGTTGTGCTACAAGGCAGGCAAGCAACATTGCTGCCTTGGTGGCACCTACAAGGGATATTTCCTTGCTAGAAATTTGTAAAGCAGCAACGTGGAAAACTGTGCACACCTTTACAAAGCAATAGTGCTTGAACATGCAGTCCAGGAGGGATGCCAGGTTTGGCACTGCTGTCTTGCAAAACCTTTTCCCTAAGTAGGTTCTGTACCCAGCCTCCCAAGCTACTGCTTTGTAGTCTGCATTGTTTAAACATAATGAGGGATTCCTGGGGTTTGAAGAAAAATTACTTACCACAGTATTTTTGTTTTTTATAGGGGATCCCTCATTATGCTTAAACCTTCCCCACCTTCCAGAACTTGGAAAAGGTTCTTTAAAAATCAGTATTCTCTCAGCTGTTACGATTTGCTGCTTGAGCATTTCTTGATCTTACTTCGGGTGGGTTCCTTTAGTAGGCCATTACATATAGGACTGGTGCCACCTGGCGTCAGGCCACACGGCAGACTTTTCTAGCAATCCCTGATGGGGGACCGCCCACCCAACATCATGTGACCGACGTCAGCATGGCCGTATATAGTGGGCGGTCCACATGCCCACCCTTCAGTTCTTTCCCGCTGTCGCCTCGTGTTAGTCGCATAGCAGACTCCAGTGTCCATCGCGTAAGTTCTTGCGTCAGATTTCTTTGACATTTTTTTCCTTAATTCTCACTTATGTCTTCTCCTAAGAAGAAGTGCTAGTCCTGTGGCACGCAGTTTCCTCATAAGGACAGTCCTCTGAAGTGCGTTACCTGTCTGGGCCCAGACCGTCCTGTCTCATCCTGCTTGGAGTGCCAAACATTTAATCAGGCCATCAAAAAGCAGAGACAGCAGGCTTTGAAGGCCCACCTTCTAAAAGTCCACCTCGCTTCATTAGACAAGCAAATGGACTGCATCAGAGAGTCCTAGAAACAGCACAATGAGAAATCTCGAGAGCAGGAGTGCTGCAAGGACCAACCTGAGGCCTCGCGGCCCTCGACGAGCAAGGCCGCCTCTCAGCCGCCGCCTAAGAAGACTTCAGACGGTAAGTCTGGACAGTCTTCTACGGGTCAGTCCACCATCGGCTCCTCTGACGGCCACACCGCTATGGCCGCTAAGTCAGCCCCCAGCTCCTCCGGGGACCGGCTGTAAGACGGCTCCTCAGTCTCTGGGGAACTACCCGGCACCAGCCGATAAGTAGGCTGGGGCCTCCTCCCTCACCTGCCCACCTCCTTCTGGTAAGACATCCATCTCTTGATGGCCGCTCAGGTGTGATTCTCCCATCGAGGCTTAACGTTACCTCACCCGACGTCCGACAGAGCCAGGGGGAGAATGCCTCTCCTTCTCAGGTGGGTACCTCAGGCGAAGATAGTGTGGGACCCCTCAACATCATAGACCGTTCCTTGGGGTCAGTCCCGCACTCCCCTGACGGGTCACGGGGAAGAAGGCTTCTCCTCAGCCATCTGGCATTACAGTGGAGGCCCCTCCTTCTCCTTCACGTGGGATCCCTTCAGACCTGACGAATGTCCCGGTCCCGATCCCACCATTGGATCCGGCGACACCAATTCCAATGCCAGAACCTCCGGCAACTCTCCCTCAGCCAGGGCCTAGTGGTCTGCTCCAGCTCCGGCGCCAAACCCGGTCCCGCTTGGTGAGCCCCCCTCCGTCCGGCCCCGATGCTAGCCCCTGATGCGGATCCCTTTTGGCGCCTGATCGAGTGATGTTGGTCCCCTAACATTGGCTATCCCAACGCCCGCACTTCCCGACGACACTACAGCGGGGTCCGACATGGGTCCCCTCTGTCAGACCTGACAATGGGATTTATACTAGACCCGGACTGTCCCTCATTACCCCTTTGGGTACACTAGGGACCATTTCCGGCTGATCCTCCTCCTGAGTGGAGTTCCTTTGGACAGTACTACCCTGATTACAACCCCTACCACCATTTTCAGGGTTACCAGGGGTATCATTACCCACCTCCACCGGTAATGCCTCCTCTTCCACCTCAACCCCCTCCACCACCCCTTCCGCCTCCTCCGACTATGCCGGACTTCAAGACCTTAATCCAGTCTTGGTGGCAGGGGGTGAGCTTGGAGTTGGTGTCAGACCTGGAGACAAGATTCCCACTTCCACGCTGTCCAAGGTCCGCATCCCCAAGGAGCTCTTCTCCATCCACGGTACACGTCTCAGGGACAGCACGTCAGGACATTACCCTTCCGGACATTCGTAATCTTCCTGACGAGGGGGCAGACGATGATAATGACGATGATGCCGACAAGCCGGTGGAGGATGCCTTGGAGGAACCCGAGGGTCCGAAAGGCAAGGTTTCCCCAAAGTCCCCCGACCCTGCCTTCTCGGATCTTCTGAGGTCCATGAAAGATTTCTTCGACTGGGGGTCAGAGGAACAAGACCCCATGAGACAGAGACTAGCTGAGCATTTGGACTTCGAGTCTCTGTCTCCGGTCCCCATTCCTCCCTGGATCGAACCTCACCTCTGCGGTCTGGCAGATGCCTCAGTCTCTCCCGGCTGTCCCCAAGAGTGCGGACAGGATATCCCGGGTGCCGAAGGAAGCTCCTTTTCTTAAGACGCATCCCAAGGCGGACTCTGTCATCATTTCAGCTGCTCATGATCGCTCTGCTGCACCCAAGCACATGAGCACCTCTCCTCCAGATAAAGAGTCGAGGCAGATGGACCAGTTTGGCAGAAAAGTTTATGCTTCTGCCACATGTGCACTCAGATCCCTCAACTGTGTAGCCCACATGGTGTCACACGAAAAGGCTACCTTAGCCAGGTTAGAGGCCCGAGTCCAGTCAATGGAACCCTCGAGCCTCAAAGAGGAGCTTGCCAGGGATCTTCACCTCTCTCACTTCTCCAGTAGGCATGCTTTGTGGGCTACATACGACTCTGTCAACTCTGTATCTCACACCTCGGCAACTGCCGTCACCTTAAGACGGCATTCATGCAGTCGGCGATTCAGGATGCCCCCTTCCGGGGCTTGGTACTTTCTGGTGGGGACACCAAAGATATTATTACTGATCTTCAGGACAGAGGCCTCGTCCTCAGATCAGTGAGGTCAGTGTACCGATTGGGCATTCAACAACAGCAGCAGCAGCCCTTTTGGAAAAAGATGTGGAGGCAGAGGAAGCAGGCCCCAGCTCGACACCAGGGCAGATGCAAGGCCACGGGTTCCGCCACTCCTCCGGCCTCCAAAAACCAGAGATGTGCATGAGGTCCTCCTCCTGAATGTCCTGCCACTTCCTGACTCCCTGTCCCTACTAACTCTAGCGAGTAGCAGGTGGGGAGGTTTGCCTGCCATGCACAGAAATGGAAGGCAGTAACCTTCGATGCATGGGTCCTGCAACTGGTGTCAATCGGACATACTATAGAGTTTCTGGAAATTCCTCCAGAATCTCCACCAAAAAGGTCTTCTTACTCCAGGGATCAGGCTTTTCTCGTTCAAGAAGAAGTTCAAAGCCTCTTGCTCAAGGAAGCAATAGAGCATGTTCCCCTCTGGCAAAGGGGCAGGGGGTTTTACTCCCATTTTCTCCTGGGTCCAAAAAAAAATGGGAGACTTCAGGCCCATTCTTGACTTGAGCAGCCTCAGTTTGTCAAGTACAAAAAGTTCCAGATGCTGACGCTCCAGAGTCTTCTTCCACTCCTTCTGGAGAATCATTGGTTGTGTGCTCCGGACATGCAGGATGCTTACCTGCACATCCCGATCTTCCCCAGCCACCACCGTTTCCTGTGGGTCCAATTCCAAGGGGAGCACTTCGTTTTTCGGGCTCCCTTTTAGTCTGTCCTCAGCACCTCGGGTATTTGCCAAGTGCCTGGCGGTGGTGGCGGCCTCTTTACGCCATCAGGGTATTGCAGTTTTCCCTTACCTGGACAGTTGGCTGATTTCAGCCCCATCCAGGGACTCTTTACTGGAGGCTCTCTCCTTTACCCTGCACCTCTTTGGTGAACTGGAGATCACAGTCAGTATTCCCAAGTCATCCATGACCCCGTCCCAGAGACTACAATTCATTGGGGCGGTTTTGGATACAGTCCAATGCAGAGCCTTCCTTCCTCCAGACAGGGTGGATTCCCTGATCCATCAAGCTTCACGGGTGGCTTCGTCCAGGACCATCCCGTCCCGGGAGATCCTCCACCTTCTTGGCCTGATAGCAACCTCCATCACTATTGTTCCCCTGGCGAGGCTCCACATGATAGTTACTCAGTGTTCCTTGCGGGTGCAGTGGGATCAACTCCTGGATGACCTGGATCATATGGTACTGGTGTCCTCAGCAGTTCGGAAAGAATTGCTTTGGTGGAGAGACCCTGCAACCCTTCCTTAGGTCTCCCTTTCAGGAGCCCAGCTCCCTTGGCATCCCTAACTACAGATGCATCGAACATGGGAATGGGAGCACATCTAGGGGAGCACCAAGCTCAAGGACTGTGGTCCAGCTTGGAAGCATCACTACACATCAACGTTCTGGAGGTGAGGGAGGTCTTGTATGCCTTACAGGCCTTCCATACCCTACTTCCCAAGGGATCACTGCTGGTCCAAATGGACAATATGTCGGTAGTTTGGTACCTCAACAAACAAGGAGGAACTCGTTCGTACCCCCTGTGCAGAGAGGTGATGCGGGTGTGGAACTGGGCGGTCCAGCACAATCTGGCCCTAGTGGCTGTGCATGTTCCAGACATTCAGAATGTCCCAGTGGACAGTCACAGCAGGTCTCAGACCCTAACTCATGAATGAGAATTAAATCAGGAAGTGGCAGAATCTCTCTTCCTAAGATGGGGACGTCCGGAAATCGACTTTTTCTTCTCTCAGTACAACGTAAAACTTCACAGTTTTTGCTCGCTCGTTCCAGGGCATGGTGCTTTGGGGCATTACGCTCTGTCTCTGTCCTGGACTGGGACATTTTTGTATGCCTTCCCTCTGTTTCCCATTCTCCAGAGGGTCCTTCTCAAGCTTCAGGCAGAAAATGTGAGGATGATCCTCATTGCCCTTCTCTGGCCGAGACAAATTTGGTTCCTACTGCTACAACACCTAATGAGGGAACCACCGGTTCCACTTCCAGTGACTCACAACCTCTTGTCTCAGGATCAAGGTTACCTTGTCCATCCAGGGCTCAGGACTCTGCATCTTTACGCATGGCTCCTGCAGACATTGCGATTTCTCGCTCCGGGGTCTCCTCTTGAGTAACCCAGGTTCTTTTAGAGGCTAGAAAACCCTCTACTCGTTCCACTTATGCCATGAAGTGGAAATGTTTTTCCATCTGGGTGACTTCCAAGAAGTGGAACCCCTTTTCTTGTTCTGCCCCACAAGTCATGGAATACTGCCTTCATCTGTCAGACTCAGGTCTGTCATATTCTTCCTTGAAGGTCCACCTTTTGGCAATTTCGGCGTACCATGAGCTGGTGGATGGTAAACCCGTGGCTCAGTTGGAGGTCTCAGAAACCTTTCTGAAAGGGATCCTCCATCTGAAACCCCCCATCCGCAGCCCAACCCCACCTTGGGATTTGAAGTTTATGTTGGAGAAGCTCACTCTCCTACCATTTGAACTGGCGATGATCTGTGATTTGCGCTTCCTTTCCTGGAAGACGTTATTTCTAGTTGCCACTACATCAGCTCGAAGGATTTCGGAGCTTTACGCTCTAGTTTGTAAAGAGCCTTATCTTAGTTTCCACAAGGACCGGGCAGTCCTCAGGACAAATCCTAAGTTTTTACCAAAAGTGGTGTCAGAAGCCACACTGAACCAGTCAGTAGAGCTTCCAGTTTACTTTCTGTCCCCTTCGAACAGAGGTGATTCTCTCCTGCACACCATGGACATCCATCAGATCCTTCGGTGCTACACTCACCGAACCAAGGATTTCCATAGCTGCAATCAGCTCCCCCCCCCCCCTTTATTTATTTATTTGCTTTTGTTAACCGGGTAAGCACACTAGACAGCCAAGTGCCTATTTTCAGGTGCGACCCGGGAGATTACAAGGTACATACATGAACATCAGGCAAATACAAGTGGAGGATTACATTACATAGAATTAGCACAACAGGGACTTTACAAGCATCAGATTTCATCAGGCAAATAGTAGTGAAGAGTTAATATAAAGTGACCAGAACACAGGGACATTGTAAGACAACAATACCAAAAACAGGTATTTACAATACAGTATTAAACATTGCAGTCAGTAGGAAGAAGTGCAGTGTGAATTCATCGCTCCAGGCAGCAAGTTATAAGGCTAGCAGTTAGGATAAGGAGGAGTCGCAGCTGGGATAGAGTGGGCCCAATGTGAGAGAAAGGAGTGCACAGTTATAGTGCTCACCCTGTTTTGGCGGTGGGCCTAAATGGTCCATCTTTATATGTGCTGTGAGAACAGGAGGAGTATGAGCACAGTTGTGCTTTGCTCAAGTTGTAATGTTTAGGTAGCATCTCAGTTAGTTGGGGCATCTCAGGCTGAGAGGGTTTGTCTAGTGCAGAGACAGGTGACAGCCGTTTTGAGAAAACCCCAGAAGGAGGCTTTAAAGCTCTGGTGCGAGGGAGAGGAGCGAGTGCTAGTTGGAAGAGAGTTCCAAACCCTGGGCACATACGCCCCCAGGTTGAAGGGCAAAGCAGTTTAGAAGCAGTGCCTTTCCAAATGGTTAGGCAACTGTATTCGGTATTGTTACCAAAAGTATGAAAAACCTCTGCCGGGTCCCATCAGAGGTCATTCTAGGGGCATGGCTGCTTCCGCTGCTTTTTTGCGGAACATCTCTGTGGCTGATATCTGTGCCGCAGCCACTTGGAGTTCTGTCCACACCTTTACTAAGCACTACAGTTTGGACATTGCTTCTAGACAGAGGGCAGGCTTCGGCCTAGCTGTCTTGCAGGGCCTTCTGTCCTAGGCTGGGTCCAGTCTTGTTCCCAGTTTCTATTGGAGTTATTTTCTCCTCCTCCGTTGTTTCTCGCAGTCTCTCTCTTTGGAGGGACTGCTTGGGACTCAGTCCTATATGTAATGACCTACTGAAGGAACCCTCTCGAAGTAAGATAGTAGTTACGTAGGAATTACGTAGCAGCAGATCTTGGAGAGGCTGCTTCAGTAGGTCATATTTTTCCCTCCCTCCCTCCTTCCCCTCATTTTATTTCTTACACAGGGACTCCAAATCTTGTTTGATCCTGTTGTTAGGCCTCTTCCTGGCTCTGGCGGGAGAACTGGAGGGCAGGCATGGGGATTCCATCAGGGATTGCTAGAAAAGTCTGCTGTGCGGCCCGATGCCAGGTGGCACCAGTCCTATATGTAATGACCTACTGAAGGAACCTCTCTCGAAGATCTACTGTTACGGTAAGTTCCTACGTAACTGTACTTTCTTTCACAATCACTTTACTATAGTTTTTGTTTTAATCTGCCGTAGAGGGGCCAGAGAGGCCCATCTGGTAGTAGGATGTTAGTTTTAATTCTCCTGTTTAGTATAAGTTAGGATAGTAACTTAATAGCTTCTGTTTTATAGGCCTGCAGTTGAGCAGCAGAGCACAGCATAGCTGCAAGTCCAAAGTTCTTCTCTGATCCTCATGCCTTACTTGCTTGCAGTCTACACTCTTCGGTGCAGCTCAAGGCGCCAGCCTAGCTGCATTGTTTAAACATAAAACTCTTTTTCGAACTTAAGTTGTAATTCATAATCTGCTCTGTTTAATTTAATTTTATGTTCATTTATTGTTGAATAGTGAGTGGTATATGATTGGAAAGTTGACTGATTGGGTGTGTAGTATGGTGTGAAGTTATTTTGGGTGCTCTGAGTGTGTGAAGATGTGTTGGGGAGTTGCTGGGATGGTCAGGCATTATTTCCCCTCCCAGCTTAAGGACCTCCGCCCTTTCAGGCGTTGCCCACTATCTCTGGAGGTGTATAGATGGTGTCGGGCTCTGGGGATTGTGAGGAGGAGGAAGGCGGGGGCAGAGCCTGGAGGGGGAATGGAAAAGAGTGGACGGATTGAGACAGTGGGGACAAGAAGACGCCCTGGGGCGAAATGGGTTCAGGAGAGGGGTGCTCCCTGCCTAATTCCCATACCCAAGGGCTCTGCTTGCGGCAGGCAGGTGGCTCTGTCATCACTGACGACTCGTCCTACTCGGACAGTGTTATGTAACGCCAGGTCCATTAAAAACAAGACTGCTATAATAGCTGATCTTGTCGAGTCATCGGACCTGGCGTGCATCACCGAGACCTGGCTGGATGATAACGCTGGCCCTGTTTTGGCTTCGGCTGCACCAGCCGGGTACTCAGTGATACACCATCTGAGGTTGGATCGTAGGGGCGGGGGAGTGGCAATCTGTTTTAGAAAGGAACTGAACCTGATGGAGGGAATCACCAACTCCTTTGAATGTATTGTGGGTGAGGGCGTGGGGTGCAGGATTCTTCTCATTTACCGTCCACCAGGTAATGGGAATGTTTTCCTGCGGGAAGTTGCAGAGTTCATTGTCGACATGACATTGGGATCCTCCAGATGGCTGATCCTGGGGGATTTCAGTGCCTGGGTCGACGATGAACTCTCACAGTTTGGGCATGACTTCCTCCAGCTGATGAATTCGCTGGGCTTCACACAGGTTATTTTCTCCTCGACCCATATAGATGGTCATTCATTGGACTTGGTGTTCTTCCTGGGGATGGAGATATCTGACTTGGTGGTGGAACCAGTCGGGTGGTCTGACCCTCACACCACTGGGTTCAGTTTCCTGGCCCCCCCCCGGTAGGCTGACCCTGGAGGGCCTGATGGCGTTGCTGGACCTGTCGAGTCTACCGAGTGAAGGCATGGATCCTGGGACCTGGTTCTTGCCTATATTAAGGCAGTAGTAGGGGCCCTGGATTCCATTGCTCCTGTTCGAGTTCATTCCCTCACATATCGCCCCAGGTCTCCTTTGTTTGATGAGACCTTGAGGGAGGTGGGAAGAAGGCTTAAGAGGTGTTGGCAGAAGTCGGGTCTGGAGTGTGACAGGCTTAGTTTGATGGACCATTATCGGGTCTATCAATCAGCAATTACCTGTAAGAAGGCAGAATTCCTGTCCAGGGAAATTGCTGCTGCGCTGAATTGACCAGCCCAGCTTAACCGGACTTTGGACAGATTGTGCAAGCCACTCTGTCTTCAGCCCGAAAGTGTGTTTTCACAGGAACGGTGTGAGGAGTTAGCTCAATTCTTCGAAGATAAGGTTACCACAGTCAGGTCCGATCTCCTAACTCTCTCAAATAGGAGTTGTGGTGGTCGGCAGATGTCAGACACCCAGTTTGTGTTTTTTTTTTTTTTTTAAACTTTGTATTTGTTAATTTCTTTATAAACACTTAGCTTTTTCCTGATGTAGTACATTAGGATAGGTACAATAACCACATGAGGGCGCCACCCCTCTTAATACATGCTCAAGTAAAATCGACTAACATCAATAAGATACAACATTGGGGGTGATTCACAGTATTAATCAATGAAATTAAGTCCAATATATACAGTGTATTTAAGCCCGAGAGCTACATGCATAAAACCAATTAATTAAAGTTATTCCCAGTTCCCCCCTCCCATTTAGGAAAAGCTTTAAAATTGCATGTTTAACCCTTAGAAGGGGTACCAAAAATGGCACCTTGTAAGTGGGATTAAGTTAAACTATACAAAAGATTCCTTAAACATCAGTCCTTCACTTCGTTACAAGGCAATTAAGATTATCACCAAATTTGAGATAAATTTAAACTGTGATTTAGACCAAGCTAAATTTATAACTGTATTAGGACTCAAGCTTCAATCTTAGCCTCCCCCCCCCCCCCAAGTTACCCCTTAAAAACTGATTGAGGCCAAGCTGTTCCCCTAAGAATAAGCAGAAATACAGCTGTTGAACAGTATAGGGAAATAAACATTTTGGGCACTACTTTTTTAGAGTCCTGAAATACCAAGTCTCTCATTATGTCTGCAAGCCCTCCTCGTCCTCCGATGTGGAATAAGATGGTTCACATCTTCCTCTTGAACGCTGAGTGTGTTTGGGCCCATTTCAAGGGCCTCCATTGCATCAGAAAATATGAAGACCTTTTGTTCAAACACCAGATGGAGTCGGGCTGGAAATAACATATTATGGGCGATTCCGGCTTCTTGAAGCTCTAATGCCATCAAATCGTTTTTTCTTTTGATGGGTCGCATAACTTAAATCCAGGAAGAGGGAAACCCTTTGACCGTCCTGTAGTAGTGTTCGCTTTTGTCTAGCCAGCGTTAAAATCAAGTCTCTAGTTCCCACATTGTCTAATATGGCAGCTATCGCCCTTGGTGCATCCGTGTCATTAGGCCTGCTATGAAAGGTCACCCTGTAGGCCTTCAGAATCGCCCAGCTCTTGTCTGTGAGGGTTTGTCCAAGTTGGTGCTTCAACCATTCCCAAAGAAAAAGAATAATGTGGTCCCCCTCAGCTTGTTCCGGCATCCCAACAATCCTTAGGTTGGTGGCTCTGGCTTGGTTTTCTAGATTCTCTAGGCGAGACCGTAAGTGTATGTTTTCCTTTACAAGTGTTGCTACTGTGCCCATTGCTGTCTCCAACTGCTTTTTGGCCTCACATATTTCAGTTTTTATTGTACCTGCCTCCAATTCCAAAATAGTGACCCTATTAGTTAGGGCATCAAAACGGTCAGACAAGCCTGCCATTGACACCAGCATATGATTCATTTTATGTCCTAACGCCAGGAGAGTTTCTTCTCCTTCAGTACTTGCCTCTGGTGTAGGGCAGCTTTGCAGTGACCGCGTGGCAGGTGGAGCAGATGATCCTTTACTTTTTGTAACTTCTCCCGTATATTTATCCTTTTTAGGATTCCCATTTCGATTCTGGTGATATTCCGATTCACCGTTATGTAAGTGTAAAATATTTTCTAGCTCTTATAACTGGTGTAAATCCGCTTAATTTTGTACTCTTCAAGAGAGATTCACATCCCAACAGCCATATTGCTCGGGCTCCACAGCGCCCCCACCCCCCCCAGTTTGTGTGGTTTGACTTCGACCTACCCACAATCAATGACATAGTGATGATCGTCCAGTCACTGCGACTGACCAACTGTAGTTTGGACCCGGGCCCCACACGCCTTTTAGTAGGATGTGTGGATAGAATCGGCCCAGCCCTTGCCAAGACAGTCTGGTTGTCATTGGAGAAGGGGATCTTTCCTGATCCCTTGAAGGAAGCAGTGATTCAGCCCCTTCTTAAGAAGCCTTCCTTGGACCCGGACTGTGTGGCTAACTACAGGCCCGTCTCTAACCTGCCTTTTGTGGGTAAGGTTATTGAGAAGGTGGTTGCGTTGCAGCTGGATGGTCATTTGACCAGCCACAATGTCTGTGATTCTCTCCAGTCCAGATTTAGGAAGAGACATAGTACCGAGACAACCCTTGTTCGGGTACTAAATGACCTCCTAATAGCGAGAGGTTGAAAGACCCGTTCCATCTTGGTCCTTCTTGATCTCTCTGCGGCATTTGATACCGTTGACCATGGAGTGCTGTTGGAGGGCCTGCGGTTTATCTGTGGACTATCTGGTTCGGTCCTCAGTTGGTTTCGATCATTCCTTGAGGGTAGGACTCAGAGGGTGGTGCCTGGGATTTTTTCCTTGGCATCACTCCTCCTATCCTCTGGGGTGCCGCAAGGTTCCATTTTGGCGCCCATGTTGTTTGCGGTATATATGCTGCCGTTGGGAGCGATTATTAGGAGGTACAGCTTGAGTTTTCACTGCTATGCAGATGATACTCAGCTGTACATGTCCTTTATTCCCGGCCAGGGTGATGCTGTCTTGGTCTTTAACAACTGTCTCACCAAGATCCAGGACTGGATGACTGTGAGTTGGTTGCGGTTAAACCCTGAAAAAAACTGAGGTGTTGGTTGTGGACCCAGGTCGTTGGGAGGCGGGTTTGCTGATATGATCACCTTCGGGTCTTTGGCTTGGGGGAGTCCAGTTAGCTACCTCAGACCAGGTGCGGAACCTGGGCGTTATATTTGATGACTGCCTGACCCTTAAACATCAGGTGTCGGCTGCTGTCAAAACCCCCTTCTACCATCTAAGGAATATAGCCCGGGTGAAGCGCCTGGTTCCTGCTGACGATCTTTCAGTGTTGATCCACACCTTCATTACCTCCTGCCTGGACTACTGCAACACCCTTTACCCAGCGCTACCGGGGGTAGATATCCGCCGCTTGCAGCTAGCGCAGAATGTGGCGGCCAGGCTTTTGACTGGTACTTCTAGGACCAGTCATATAACGCCTGTCCTCCGTGGACTGCACTGGCTGGCGGATCACCTTCAAGGTCGGTTTGCTGACCTATAAGGCCCTACACGACCAGCGACCTAGTTACCTGCAAGATCTTCTTCATCCCTACTGTCTCGCCCCCCCACCCTCTCTGATCCACCAACGAGGGATTGCGAGAGATTCCCAGGGTCCGTTTGAAGACATCTGGGGCCAGATCATTTAGTTTTATGGTCCCGACCCTGTGGAATTCTCTACCTCATCGGTTGCAAGATTGCCTGACCATCCAAAGTTTTAAATCAGCATTAAAAACTTACCTGTCTAGCCCAGCTTATTCTTATTTTTAAGAATGTTTTAGTGACTGATTTTATTATATTGTTTTAATTTTATGTACTTGATCTGTTTATTGTAAAAGCGCTTTGGTTCTGGAAAGGCGTTTTTTAAAAATAAAGAATGAATGAATAATGAGGGATCCCCTGGAAGAAACAATATTCCAATGGTAAGTTTTTCTTACTATCTAGATTTTAATGGGCTAACAAAAAGGTAAGACTGACTCATGCCAAAATTATGAGATCCACTAGTGAAGGGGGACTAAAACACCTGATTTGAAATGATGTGGCATGCAGAATACAACAGGTAGCAAGATGGCTACAAAGGTATAATATAGAGGACAATGTTTGTTCCATTATACGCAACAAGCATGTGTGGCCATTGAGAGGTTGCTATGGCTACCGTTTAAACCTCGAGGGCGAAGCTGGAGAGGTTTTCGAGCAACATGGCAACCTCGAAATGGCTATTCATGCTTGTGTATAGGGGAACATACATTGTATTTTATATTGTGTGGTCCCCTAACACAGGAATAAATGTTTGTTTTTTTTTCCACGCCGCTGTATTCCAGGTCCAGCTGTCACCGCCATGGTCATTTCAGGAAGACCAGAGGTTTCCATATCGTGCATGTGCAAAGACTGTAACGCACATGCGTAAAGACGTTCCAAGTTGAAGTTGTACTACAGTAGCTTCATATCTAGTGCAGCACAACACAAAGATGACGTAGCTACTGCAGCACAACAGCATTGTCCTAGATATGAATTTCTACATAGAACAACGTTCTGCCATGCACTATAACCAAAATTATACACCTGAGTGCTTAAATATGGAGATATGTATTGCTAGAGGTAACAATCTAGATTCCTTTTTCTTTACAAAGCCAGGAAAAACACTAGGGGAATACACTGATTTTGGATTCAACCCTTATAATTACTGAGTTTTACAAATTACTAAGCATAAACTAATCAAAGTCAACAAAACAACCAATTTGGAATATCCCAAACATATTCGTAGAAGAAACATGAATCATAAACGAGAATTGATTAAGTAAGGAATTAAGAATATTTGAGGAACTAATAAAAGGCAGTCACTTTAAAAGTTACTGTGACCTATGGAAAGAGCTTAAACTACGTCAGTCAGGTAACATTTTATACACGAAACTAAAACAAAGCATAAGAAACCTCTACCAAATGAAGAACGTTTATTCAAAACAACACCAAACACGGAAGCCTTTCTAAATGTAGTAAAGAATAAACAGAATATAACATATATATAATTTGATGATTGACTCCATAAGAAGAAGAGCAAAAGTAAAAATAGCCTGGTGGTCCACAGCAATGGAATTTGAAGTGTCAGGTTGGAAATGGACAAAAATCTGGGTTGTTTCATATAAAGCATTTTCCTCATTTAACCATAAAATAACCCAATTCAGAATGCGTAATATACCCCAACAAAATTAGAAAAAAAAAGGCTAAGAAAGGAGAATAACTGCCCCAAATGTAAAGCATTAAATGGTAACCTAATACAGATGTTCTGGACATGTCCTTACTTTATTAGTAAATTTGCATACACTAAAAGCATAAGAAGAAACATGAACATTGAAACATGTTTACTAGGACTTTTTTTTCTATCACATTTTGATAATGTGACATCGATAGACACAGGTACAAAATATGCTATAGGTTTAATTTCAGTGGCGGCTAAAAATTGTATTTTGAGGTTATGGACAGAGTCTAGACCCCCATCCCTAAGGGTGAATGATGTTCTGATGATTAATTGTTACAACATATTGAATTTATTTGAGTGTAATGAGTTATGTGAATTATGTCTAAAGCTTTCTGTAAACATATTCTTAAAAAAGAAAACTCGTGAGGGACTTCTGGTGACGTCATCGGGTGAAGAACAACTAGTTTCTGGTGGTCCGCTCCCCACCTAGCAAAATTGTCATAAATTCTCAACTCAAAGACGGAATTTCCAACTCAAAAAGACAAACTCCATAGCATTAGGATGGCAGCGTAGCAAAGCCTCAAAGATTTCAAGGCTGATAGTCCCTTAGCAAAAAGAACTCTGCAAAATCAAAAGGATAGCCTTCCCCGGCCACTGCAACCACAGCCTGAGATTTCCGACAGCCCGAGCGACATAGACGAGGAGGACGAGGGTTGATACACAAGGTGGGGTGGAAAGGATGAAAAGGGACTTGGCAAGGTTGGAGGAATGGTCAAATGTATGGCAGCTTAGATTAAATACAAAGAAGTGCAAAGTAATGCACCTGGGAAACAAAAACCCAGGGGAAGAGTACACAATGGGGGGTGAGATACTGACAACAACAGAAATGGAAAGGGACCTGGGGGTAGTCATATCAGACAACCTAAAGGTGGGCCAGCAATATTAGAAGGCAGTAAGGAGGGCTCGGGGGATATTGAGATGCAAAGGGAGAGGCATCACCAGTAGAAAACAGGAAGTTTTTGGCCCTTTGTACAGACAGTTGGTAAGACCACATCTGGAGTACTGTGTACAGTTCTGGAGACCCCATCTCTTCAAAGACATAGACAAGGTGGAGGCTGTCCAGAGGAGGGCAACCAAAATGATGCAGGGTCTGCATCAGAAGACATATGAAGAACGACTAAAGGAACTAATGATGTATAGCCTCGAGGAAAGGAGGGAGAGAGGAGACATGATAGAAAATTTCAAATGCCTCAAGGCAATCAACAAAGTCCAAGAGGGTAGCATCTTTCAGGAAAAAGAGATGTGTAAAAACAAGGGGACACAATTTGAAGATAGAGGGGGGACGGCTCAGAGGTAATGTGAGGAAATATTTCTTCACAGAAAGGGTTGTGGATACATGGAACAGCCTTCCTGAGGAGGTCGTAGAGTCAAAAACAGTGGGGGGAATTCAAGAATGCATGGGACAGACATAAGGCAATTCTAGTGGGGGGTAGGAGGAAGTAGGCTATCGGTTAACTAGGATCTGCAGCTTATCCGTTAGGTAGGGAAATGGGCAGACTAGGTGGGCCAAGCGGTACTTTTCTGCCATCAAATTCTATGTTTCTAGGAGGTTAACTGCACGATTACCCCGTGCAAACTGATAATGGAGCTGCAGAAAATTGGCAGTACCCTCAAAAATATGCAGCCTGACATATCAGAAACCTGAAGAGATCTCAGGGACATCAGCAAGCACACACAAGACCTAGAGCGCAGCCTGATGGAGGAGAGTGAACAGGACGATCACCACAATGCAGCTCTACTTTACCTCTACAACAGGGAGCGAGCCATGTCAGCCAAACTCGACGATATAGAGCAGAGATCCTGCAGAAACAACACCAGGCTGTACAGAGTCCCCGATGATACTGAACAAGGCACAGTGGAGGAATTTGTCTCGTCCTTTCTACTGGAATTGCTTGGATGGGACTCTGCTATTAATCTGCAAATTGGAAGGGCACTTAGAATGTTGCCACCAAAACCTACAGACGCTAAGGCTCGCCTCAGATCTGTTGTAGCCTGATTTATCAATTGAAAGATAAAAGTAATAAGGGCAAGCTGGAATAAAATATAACTGATTTTTGGAGATCAACGAATCTATCTGGAATATGATTTCACTCCACTAATTATGGAGCAACGTAGGGAAATCATCACCATCATCAAGGAGTTACGGGGAAAACACATCAAGGTGCAACTCTTCGCCCCAGCACAGCTCAAGTTCCATTTGGACTGTGGCATCAAATTTTTCTGATCTCTAGAGGAAGCAGCTCCAACTGTGTGTAGATTGGGGATTGCTATGGGGCATTTCGACAGAAAGGACCCTTCGGGTGAACAGGACCTCCAGAACTATCAGTGGACTGTGCAGGGGCCCAAAGGACACAGACACAGCACTTCCCTCACAACAGTACATAGTTGGGAAGCCATCTCAGCACACTGGATGACATGTTGTGGAGAAGAGGCCCTATCAACCTCGAATCAGGCTGGCTGAAGGACCCGGTTTGTGAGTGAACTAAACATTTCACATGTCCTTCCATTTTCACCTCTGTAATTCACTTCTGTGATAGTCTGATTACTAATTGCAACTGGGGACTGAATGGTTTATTATCCTGTTTGTGTGACTGGCTTTGGGAGGGGGTGGATGGGATGTGGTGAGGGCGAGGGGGGCTTTAATTAAGCCATCACAGTGTTTTACCTCAGGCCTGCAAATTTGCTTGGACTACCTTCACTGCTCTCACCTATTTGAGGCCAGCCACGGGACATGGTTGAAATTAAGTTATAAAATGTTTCGGCGGGGGCATGGAGAGGGAAGGTCTTCGGGGTTGGGAGTTCGTCACTCTGGGTTCAGGAGGTGCCACCTTCTCGGCTTCTGGCCTCCCTTGCTGGATTCCTCCCAGTGGTGTCCCCTCTTTCACTTGCCTTTGGTGCCTTGACTTTCCCTGGGTATACATAGCTGAAATAATAAAAAATGACCTGGGGAAAAGGAATCTCTCCTAGTACGGAGGGCAGACATCATTTTATTTGATGGAGGGGGGATTGACTGGGCTTTGTTCGATCACGATTTTTTTCTGTGCCAAGAATAGCCACTCTCTTATTCAAGGGTGGCATGTACTAGGCATGAAACAAACCATTGAGGTGATGGCCATTTACACCAGGCCTACAGGCCCTGGAACAATAGGCCAACGGGCCCTCTGGAAGGGACATAGTCACGTCAGTCTGAAGTCCAGACCACTTGGTTGGACCCCTTGGAGCCCCAGGTGGAGCTGAGATTATGTTTACAAATGTTACTTGGGTTTACCATTGCTATCTTTTGTATGTATTTCTGGTTGTTATTCATTTAAATTGTGGTTGATGTATATTGGTGTGGTGTGTTCATCTAGTTATGGTCATGGATGATTTACAGATTGTTACATACATCATTAAGGAACTCCATTCCCCACTTAAGAGAGCATGTATCCTTCAGGAGTTAGGCCGTCTCAGAGCCTCTGTTGCTTTCCTATAGGAGACTCATCTCACCCGGCCCGAACACGAGACACTTAAGAGGGGCTGGGTGGGAGCAGTATACTCCTAGTCATATGCAGCACACCCGCATAGGCGAGGGGGAGCTATCCCGGTAAGAAAAGATACCCCCCTGATTATTAACCAAGTCACCACAGACGAGGAAGGCAAATATTTAAAACTTCATGGGTCTTACAGAGGCATTCCCTGTATTTTGCTTCATATATACGCACTCAATATAGGCCAAGATAGGGTGTCTCTTTTTAACCAACATATTTCATCAAACATAGGGGATCAAGGTCCTATGTTCTTGGTGGGAAGGGACTTCAGTTGTGTAGTCCAACCTGAATTAGATAAAAGTGGGTCAGGATCAAGGGATCCCTTGCAGGAAAGTAAGAAACTCAGACACCTACTGGTCGAATCTGGACTGCTAGATGTTTGGAGACACTTACATGGGAAGGAGAGAAATTACACTTTCTTCTCAAACCCACATAAGCAATATTACCATATAGACCAGATGGTGTTCATAAAAGGCAGGTACCTGCAGGATAGCATCAGAAGAGTTCTTAACATCTTCTCCTCACAACACACCTCCACACAGAAACAACTGGCCCTGTCGTTAGATGCCAAGAAGGCATTTGACAGGGCCTGCTGAGGGTACCTCCGGGGGGTTCTGAGGGCAGTGAACTTTGGCCCGGGTTTCTAGGCCAGTGTCGGTGCTCTATACAGGGCACCAGAGGCAGTAGTGAAAGTAAACTGTGTCAGTTCAGCTAGATTTCCACTAGCTAGGGGTACAAGGCAGGGTTGTCCCCTGTCCCCTCTCCTATTCACACTATACATCGAGCCCCTTGCAGTTAAGGTGCGGGAGGCGGATCTCGCTGTACGCAAGTGATGCCCTATTGTTTTTAAGGGACCCTGACTCGTCTGTCTCTGCACTGCTCCAGCTTCTGCAGGATTATGGGAAAGTGTCCAGTTATAAAGTGAATCATACCATGTCAGAGGCGGTCAAGATCAGTGGGAATTTTACACAGGCAGACAAGGTACAGTTTCCCTTTGTCTGGGCTAAGCGTAACGTGATACACTATCTGGCTGTCCATATAACTCCCAATTTTAGAGAGTTATTCAAATTGAACTACAGGAAACTCACCAGTGAGGTCACTTTGGACCTGAAGCATTGGACACTGCTTCCTTACTTCATCCTGAGTAGAATAAATGCAGTTAAGATGAATGTGTTACCCAGGTATTTGTTCTTGTTCTAGGGACATGGATATGTTGTTCAATCCACACTGTCTGGCAGTTCCTTGCCGCTTTAAATCTTGCCGGAAGGTCTTCAAGCTGGCTTCTCCCACCCACATGGTAAAACTCTCGGCTCCGCCCCATGACGCCAGATTTTCCTTACCGCTTGGAAGCTCAGGTTCCCTCCTTAGCGCTCTGCGTTTAGAAGTGGATCCAAACTCTTCGATTAACCCGAAACTAATTTTAAAGTTTACAAGACTTCGGTCTGTTTCTTCCTTCGCAGCTGCGATGGATAAATCGACTCCCGGTTTTCGGCGGTGCCCATGCGGGCAGAAGATGTCTCGGACCGATCCGCACTCCACGTGCGTCTACTGCCTTGGGCTTGACCACGATCCACAGGCCTGCGAGTTGTGCAAGTCCTTCTCGGCCAATGTCCTCGAAGACCGTGCTGCCAGGCTCCAACTTAGGCACCCCGAGAGACGTTTTCCACCGGTGAAGTCAAAGGAGGCCCGTTGGCTGAGCAACTTGAACAGATGATCGCCCTCGAGGAGGAGGCGGCCCAGGCCGCATCTTCGTCCTCCTCGGTCACGGCATTTATCCCACTCTCCTTGGGCTCCTCCTGTATGGCTTCCTTTAAGGAGCTTTGTCAGTCCTTCTCCACGAAAGGTGAGGGGTCCATCGGGACACTCCTCGAGGTCCAAGAAGAAGGACTCGAAGGGTAAGTCCCATCATCGGCGTTTGTGGGAGCGGGAGAGGTCCCCTTCCCCGGACAGTCGACACTCGACTTCGGTTGAGGTTGCGGCTAAGGCCACTGGCTTCACGGTGTCCCCATCAGGTCAGCCGGCCGAGACACCCGTCGACGCGGTCGAGATCTTTCTCGACCCGTCGGACGGGCTGTCGACTGGAGAAGCTGACAACCCTTCTTCATCGGTTCCCCAGGTGGAAACCGAGGACTTGCCTCCGCCTCCTGTGCCAGAGTCCCCGGTTAAGGCTCCCGAGCCGAGGGAGGAACGGGTTTCCCCCCCGCTCCCTCCCAGACCCACTCTCGGAAACACCGACGGTCTCGGTCTCGGACCTCTTCTCGGTCCAGCCGACACTGGCGGTCTCGGTCTGAGCACCGAGGAAAGCGGCGGCGCCGCCGCTCGTCCTGATCTTCTTCTTCCTCCTCGGAGGAAAGGCTTCGGCGCAAATTGCGTCGATGCTACGAGGACTTAATGTGGCAGCAGCTCCTTCTGTCTGGGAACAAGCCGACCCCGTCCCCTTCACCGGCCATGAAGTGGCTGTCACCTGAAAGGCTGAAACAGCCCCTCGCAGTTGTCAAGGAGCCCAAACCGGCACCGGTTGTTCGGCCAAAACCAGCTGCGCCACCTATTGTGGTGGAACCCCCGCCTCCACAACCTAAATCTGGGGCTCCGACCAAGAATTCTCAGTCGGGTAAGGGGCTACCCCACCGGTTGTCGGTCGCCCCTCACTCCCGACCGTCCTCAGCAGGTGGAGGGTGGCTTAGGCCCTAGGCAGCTGTTCGCAGACTTCTCGGAGTCTGATGACGACTCTTCCCTGTTTTCCAGGCCCCTTGACCTGGAGTCCTCTGGGGGACAGTCGATGGACGAGAGCCCATCCTCGTTCATGGGTCTGCTTCGGCTCATCTCAGAGTCTACTGGGATGCAGCTCGAGCCCGTATCCAAGCGGGCCAAGTATCCCCTCATGGAGATACTGGACCGAGGGGATTCTCCCACGGAGAGGCCTTTCCGGTGGCTGAAGCCATTGTCCGCCCAGCCTTGGAGTTATGGCAGCGGCCGGCCTCTTGTCCTGCTCCTTCGGCCAGGATAGCCAGGAAATACGCGGTCCCCACCGGGTCACTGTCCGGTTTTTCGGAGTATCCCTCTGCGGAGGGACTGGTTACCGATAGTGTTTTCCGGCGTTCCGGGAACACCAGGGACGTGGACAAGCCTCCCAACAAAGAGTCCAAAAAGCTGGATTACGCCGGGCGTGAAGTGTACGCTGTGTCCTCCCTAGGCCTCGGTCAGGCCAGTTCGGCTGTACTGATGGCGCATTTCTCCCACGCTCTTATGGGCTCCCTTGATGAGGTGATCCCTCATCTCCTGACTGACCGCCAGACTACGGTCAAGCAGCTGCGGGATCAGGGAAGGGCGGTGGCGAAGCAGCAGCTCCAGACTGCTCTTGGTATTGGAGACGCCTGTGCTTGGTCAGTAGCGGCCGCAGCCATGCGCCGCAGAGCTTGGCTGCGGATCTCCACCTTCACGGTGGATACCAAGCACAAGCTGGCAGACGTCCCCTTCCTGGGTACCGACTTGTTCGGGCCCGGGGTGGAAGGCCATCTCCAGAAGATCGAGAAGTCCAATGCCACCTTGGACTCTGTCACGTCTGCCCAGAAGGACAAAGGCCGCCAGCAGCAGGGTAAACCCTTTCGGCCTTTTGGCCCTGCGGCACGTCCGGCCCAGCAACACCAGCATCAGGGCCAGCAGGCTCACACTTGGCACCCCAAAGCCAAGCATGCAGCTTCCTCCAGCGGGAAGTCGGGAGGAAAAGGCCTAGGAGGTCCCTTGGCCAGTCCTTCCTCCAGGTCTGCCCAGTGACGGTTGAGGGGTGCTGCCTCAGCTGCCGCCCCGGGTTCCCCCGTGGGTGGGACAGCTCTGCCACTTTTCACGCCTGGTCCGCTATCACCACGGACCACTGGGTGTTGGAAGTGGTAGGAAAGGGTCTGCCACTGGAGTTTGAGAAGGCCCCACCCTTCCGAGCCGTCGCCCCACGGGGCGCTGCTGGGTCTGCAACCTCTCTGTCGGCCCATCGAGCCGACATTGCCCTGCTCCTCCAGAAGGAGGTGATCAGGAAGGTGGCGGATCCTCCACCAGACCCAGGGTTTGGGTCCAGGTATTTCCTGGCCCCAAAACCGACGGGGGGCTGGCGCCCCATTCTGGACCTGCACGACCTGAACAGGTTCCTAATGTCTCGAACCTTCAGGATGGTCTCTCTGGCTCAGATCATTCCATCCTTGGAACCAGGCATGTGGTTCTGTTCTCTGGACTTCCAGGACACGTTCTTTCACGTCCCAATCCGTCTGTCCCACCAGCGATTCCTCCGCTTCAGAGCAGAGGGGTCCCTTTACAAGTTCCGGGCCATGCCCTTCAGCCTTTCTCTAGCTCCCAGTGTCTTCACCAAATGCATGGCAGTGGTGACAGCATTCCTGCTGCGCCGAAGGGTCCGGATGTACCCTTACCTGGACGACTGGCTGATTACGGCCTCCTCCAGACTGGAGGTGGAGCGGTCCAGGGATCTGGCCCTCCAGGTTTGCTCTCAGGTTGGCCTCCTCATCAACGAGGCCAAGTTGGAACTCATGCCAAAGCAGGTGATCCAATTCATCAGGGCAGAGCTCGACTCTCTGCGAGCCAGAGCACAGCTCCCAGCGGACAAGGCCGAGGTTCTTTCCTCCTTTGCCCAGTCATTTCAGTTTGGGCAATTGCGCCCTGCCCGGAACTTCCTGCGCCTCCTGGGCCTCATGGCGGCCTGCACCAGCGTGGTCCATTGGCACATGCGTCCCCTGCAATGGGGACTGGCCAGCCAATGGTCATAGCGCTCCGGTCCTTTGAACCAGCCAGTGGCAGTGACCCAGGAGATGTGGAACGCTCTCCAGTGGTGGATCATTCCAGCTCATCTGCAGGAGGGCATCCCGTTTGTCCACCCCGAGCCGACAGTCTCTCTATCGACCGACGCCTCTCTGATGGGTTGGGGTGCCCATCTGGGGGAGCACAGAGCGTACAGCCTCTGGTTCCCTCGGGAGTCCCGATGCCACATCACCCTGCTGGAGCTTTGAGCGGTTCATCTAGCCCTCACAGCCTTCGCTCAGTTTGTACGGGGTCAAGTGGTCCAGGTCCAGACAGACAATACCACGACCATGTACTACCTAAACCACCAGGGCGGGACGCGCTCCATGCCTCTGTACAGGGAAGCTCTCCGCACTTGGTCCCTCGTGCGCAACCTGGAGACGGATCTCCTTGCCATCCACGTGGCAGGAGCCTCCAACATTCTGGCCGATGCCCTAAACCGGATAGGAGCTGCGTCCCATGAGTGGTCTCTCCTGCCGGAGGTAGTACAAGATCTGTTCTCCCACTGGGGCACTCCTCAGGTGGACCTGTTTGCCTCCAAGGAGAATGCGAGCTGAGGCTGTTTCATGCCCGCCCCCGCCCAGCAGGGCTCGCTGCAGGGGGATGCCTTCTCTTGAGGCCGTGGACCTCAAGCCTCTTCTGTGCCTTTCCCCATTTCTCTTGATCCACAAGGTGCTTCTGCTGCTGCAGGAGGACAAGGCGCAGGTGATTCTGGTAGCCCCAGACTGGCCCCGCCAGTTCTGGTATCCGGATCTCCTCAGCCTCAGCTCCAGGCTCCCGAGGCGCCTTCCAGCCCCCCCGGACCTGATCTCAGTCAACCAGGGTAAGGTATTCCATCCGGACCTTCAGTCCCTGCACCTGACGGCCTGGTTCCTGAGCGGCTAGTGTTCCAGGCCTTAGGTCTTTCCAACGAGGTCCTCAGTGTCATTGAGGCATCCCGTTAGGAGTCGACCAGGAAATGCTATGCCTTTTAGTGGAAGAGATTCTCCATTTGGTGTCAGGGCAAGGGGCTGGACCCTTCCTCCTGTTCCTTGGCAGGCATTCTGGTCCCTTTCTCAACTAGGGCTTCGGTCGACGACCCTTAAGGTGCACCTGGCAGCCATCTCTGCTTACCGGGCGCGGGCTGGGAAGCAGTCGGTGGCGCAGGAGAAGGTGGTCGGGCGCTTTTTCAAAGGCCTTGATCACATATCCCCTCCGGTGCTAGAACCTCCATCTCCGTGGGATCTACTGCTGGTATTGGCTAAGCTCATGGGCAAGCCATTCTAACCGATGCACAGGTGGGACATCTCTCACCTGTCGTGGAAGACTGCCTTCTTGGTGGCTATCACATCAGCCAGAAGGATGGGAGAGCTCCAGGTGCTTTCCATCGAGTCTCTTTATCTGGTCTTCCACAGGGACAAGGTTGTCCTGCGCCCCCACCCGAAATTCCTTCCGAAGGTGGTGTCGGAGTTTCACCTTAACAAGGTGTTGACTCTGCTGGTGTTCTACCCCAATCACACCTCGGAGGCCGAATATAGGCTCCATACTCTGGACCCTAGAAGAGCGCTCTCTTATTATAAGGAGCAGACGGCTGAAGTTCGGGGAGAGGTTCGCCAGCTGTTTGTCACCTACGCTGAAGCTGCACCTGGCAGACCTGCAGCCAAGCGGACAATAGGCAGGTGGGTCACCTCCTGCATAGTTCTCTGCTGTAGGTTGGCGGGCATGGAGCCTCCCAAAGGGATAAGAGCTCATTCTACCCGCCATACCGATGCTTCGGTGGCTGCTTCCAGGGACATCCCTATCCAGGAAATCTGCAGGGCTGCTACCTGCAAGTCAGCACACACCTTTATTACCCATTACCACATCGACCTTGAGTCATGCCAGGATGCTGGTTTTGGGACCTCGGTTCTCCAGTCCTTATTCCCTAAGTAGGGTGTGCGCCTTGCCTCTCCTCCCGGAGAACTGCTAGAGTCTGCCAGACAGTGTGGATTGAACAACATATCTATGTCCCTAGAAATACAGGTTACTCCTGTAATAGGAGTTCTAGGAATGGTATATGTTGTTCATCCACAACCCACCGCCTCCTCGCACAACCTGGCTTCCAGCGGCTAGATCTGGCCATGGGCAGAGCTGAGAGTTTTACCACCGTGGGCGGAGGCCAGCTTGAAGACCTTCCGACTAAGATTTAAAGCGCAAGGAATTGCCAGACAGTGTGGATGACCAACATATACCATTCCTAGAACTCCTGTTACAGGTGAGTAACCTGTGTTTCCAGACCCTACCGATAGGAATGCCCAGTTCATTTTGGAATCAATTAGATAAACAAGTGATAACTTTTGTTTGGGGTGGTAAAAGACCCGGGGTAGACTGCAAAAAATTGATTCTTCCCTTGGGGGATGGGGGCCTAGGTCTTGCAGATTTCAGATTGTACTACGTTGCAGCTCAGACCCCCTACCTAATTACCTGGGCCAATCAGAGGACAGAGTCCAGATGGTATCCAGTGGAGGTAGGAGGAAGTGTGTCCCTCCCTTTACATGCTCTCCTCACTACAGAGATCACTCCCCAGCTGAGACGGAGGATTACCAACAGATGGGTCCTGCATTCCCTAAATATTTTTAATAAAATTAGAGCCCTGTCCAGTACACCAAATGAAATCAGCCCACTTACTTTAATTATAAGAGACTGGCACTTCGAACCCGGGCATCAGGACAGGGGAATGCAAAGGCACTGACCAGGTTTGAACAGCTTCTGGAGGGGGATCATTGTATCTCATTTCAGTTCTTGTGTACCAGATATCAGATAGTAAGAACAAGTTTTATAGATATCTGCAATTGCGCAGTTTTTTGCTGGACAGAGGCAGGCTCCAGGCAATTAAGGGAGCTAAAACCCAGTGGGAAGAATTTCTTTATTGGTCTGTCATCCTGAGGGCTCGAACTAAATACATCTCTATGAAGTACACCCTGCTTTTAAAGACACGTGGAGTCACACTGCTGGCCCTTAGAGATCAGTGGCAGGAAGAGGCTGGTATACCCATCTCGGATAGTAATAGGAAGTATGTCTAGAGCTGGAGGGTGTCAGTTTCTCAACACTGGAGAGAGTTCAGGTGGAAAATAATCAGCAGATTTTTCTATGTTCCTTCCGTCACTAAACATATTGGGACAACTGTCTCAGATAAGTGCTGGCGTAATTGCGGAGCCTCAGGCACTCACTACCATACATTGTGGTTCTGCCCCATCCTAGCCAGCTATTGGACACAAATCCGACGGGAGCTCTCTGTGATATGGGGGACTGTGATGCCAGATAACTTTTACTATTGTTTGTTGGGAGTTGGCGTACCCGTGGTTTCAACAGATAAAAAAGTAAAGAGATTTTCCAATGCATAGTCCTAGCAGCCCTCAAGACAGTGACATCTCACTTGCGTAGTCCAGAGGCACTGGAGCTAGCGGAATGGAGGGAAAGGGTAAATCAGATTTTCAGAATGGAGCAGCTCATGCCTAAACTTCGTCTACTTGAAGATAAATTTATGGAAAACTGGGGGGCTTGGATGCGATACGTGACTAGGGTAAGTGGGGAGTAGTTAGCCCTGCTAATAGGTTTAGGAAGCTGAGAGGGAAGGGTGGAGGGGGGGTAGGAGGCAACCCACCATGGCCAGGACCTGGAGATGTACCTTCTAGGTTGTATACAAAAGGTATATATAAGAATAAACACACACACCAATAAATGTTTGCTAACACAGTTCATTCTTTTTATTAAATACAGTTTCCAATGTTTTATTCTGTTATTATTTTTAGATAGCCAATTTTTATGTATTATTGCCTCACATTATCACAACTTGCAGCCTTGTAAATGTTGGCAGATTATCTTTGCAGAAGTAGGAGGTTGAGTCCTTGTTATTTTAAGATGGTGGTATGGACTACTGCAAACAAAACCACCCAAATCCATTTCGGATCTGGAAAGACGAATGGACAAAAAGACTCTGTACTCAAATTTTCTCCCCTCGTAGTGCTACAGAATATGAGGGGTCGAGACTCACCCCAACCAATAAGCCTATCCCAACCTATAAAGGCATTTATTTTTGAAACTGTACTGATTATTACAGTGCAATCTTTACATACAGAGAACAGTTTCCCATACATCCATATGGGTTAATAGAGGGAGTATTTCTTTGTCTACCAACTTAGGTTAATCAATTTACTGTTTTAGGAAGCAATGTATAAAATGCTGGACTGTTCCAAACTGCTGTAACAATAATGTATTTATGCTGCAAAACAAAAATGTTTTTCTTTTTTGCTACATGTGATGTATTCATTGAGGCATGCAATAAAGCTGAGTTTCAAAAAAAAACTTGTGAAGATAAAAATGTTTCTAGGGATGTGGATATGGTGTACTATCCACACTTCTGGCAGAATCCTTTCCCCTTTAAGAATAGCTGAAAGGTCTTCAGTCTGGCTCTTGCCACCTGGTTGGTGTTCTCCTCTGCACCACCCTGTGATGTCAGATCTTCCTTTCTGCTGGAAGTATCAGGTTCCCTACATCCCAGCTCCACGCTAGGTGTAGGCCCTTATTTTTCAAACAAACTTTAGTCTTCAAGCTTCACGCTTTTCGATTGTTTCATCTGTGCTGTTTTACAGTATGGACTCTGGAGACCTAAAAGCCGGTCCCTGCTTCAAACGGTGCTCGACCTGCGGGCAGAAGATGTTGCGCACAGACCCGCACTCCACATCAATCAACAAAAATCTTTATTTATCCAGGCGGGCACCATTGAGCACGGCTCATTTGCCAGATGGACCTGGTCATACAAAAATCATAGTACAGTAACATGGTAAAACATAATGCAATAGAATACAAAGAAGAAAAATATACATATGTACATCAACATTTGAGTGAGCGGGCCTTTACAACAGATAGGCTCATAACTGGGTACAGCCGGAATGTTCACTTAAAAGGAGAGAGAAAGGCAAGAGGGATACCAGCTTAGGAAGAAATGTTGGGGTTGGGATAGTTAACTTGCATACTTCAGGGAAGGGTGTGGAACTTGGGCATGGCTAAAGAGAGGCAGAGAAACCGGTATTTTGGTAGGGAGAGAGGGGCAGAGACAGGGCGGGAGGCAGGATGGACAGGAGGGAAACTGGAAAATAGGTGAGCTAGCAGACGTGGGGAACA
Organism: Neoceratodus forsteri; assembly: GCA_016271365.2. NCBI lineage: Eukaryota > Metazoa > Chordata > Ceratodontiformes > Ceratodontidae > Neoceratodus > Neoceratodus forsteri. The sequence goes on from CM028129.1 coordinate 1,260,957,842, forward strand.
TCTGCAGGATTCCTTCACAGAGCGGTCATAGAGTGACTTGAAAATATTCAGGCTAACAGGACAGCTCAGCTTCAAGTTTTTTTGCATATTGTTCCACAAGGAAGGCAACGAGAAACTTATGGCAGCTCTGCCGAAACGAGATTTGAACTTAGGTAATTGCAAGGCAATTAGGGAATAGCTTCTTCGAGTATACGCACCTATCACTCTCGGGGGGGGGAATACAATCAGAGAAGTATAGGGGGAGCTTGTTGGTAACTGCTCTGAAAGCCCATAGAGCGGCATTTCTATTTCTCCTATAATGAAGGGAAGTCCAGCCCACCGCAGTGTACAAGGAGCAATGGTATATGGAAAGTGGAAGGCCCATTATGAACCTGATTGCTCTGTGGTATATGGTGTCCAACTTAGCCAGGGCAGAGGCAGTACAATGGCTATAGAGAAGGTCCGCGTAATCTATTAATGAAAGGAACGTGGCTTGAACCGACCGCTGCTTGGCATCCCTAGTAAGGAAGTGGTTAATTCTGTAGAATAGTCCTAGTCTTTGTCTTAGTTTCTTCTGTAGTTCTTCGAGATGTTCAGAGAAGGAGCGTTTGTGATCAAGCCATACACCCAGATATTTGAATTTTGGCACATATTCTAGATTTTCTCCAAATTCTGTGGTAATCTGAGGGATAGCCCCAACACAAGCGGGGTTCGCCGGATAGGAGGAAGGGGAAAAGAGCATCGCTTTTGTTTTTTTTGCATTAAGCAGAAGCTTTTTGCTTATGAGCTGGTATTGCAATAGGTTAAATTCGGCTTGGAGGTCTTCACAGGCTGCTTCCGATGTAGGATGACTCAGATAAAGTACTGTGTCATCAGTGAATAAGTGGATATTGGCCTTATTGATTTTGTCATTGATGTTGTTAACATAAACTGCAAACAACAGGAGACCAAGGATAGACCCCTGAGGCACACCTCTCTGTAGGGGTTTAAGTGGCAGAAGATCACCTTCAGCTTTAACCTGCTGTTTCCGATCTGCGAGGTAGTCGGCAAACCAGCACATAGAGTTAGGATCCAGACCTAGGTTACATAGGGAGGAAAGAAGCAAGCTGTGGTCAACTGTGTCGAAGGCCTGACTTAGATCCAAAAAAATGACACAGACAAAATTCTTATTGTCAAGGTCAAGGAGCCAATCATTAGTCACTTTTGCTAGGGCAGTTATGGTGCTGTGCTTTGATCTGAATCCAGACTGCACTGGGTTTAACAGACTCCTGGATTCAAGGTACGCCCTTAGCTGACCACTCACTATCTTTTCCAGTAATTTAGACAGAATGGGGAGGAGGGAGATCGGTCTATAATTATTAAGGTCGCAAGGGTCACCTGATTTGAGCAGAGGGATGGCATGGGCTACTTTCCATTGCGAGGGCAGGCTCCCCTGGGATAGTGACAGGTTGAAGAGGTGCATGATTGGCACTGCCAACACATGGTATGCACATTTCAGAAAGTAAGGCTGTATAGAGTCCGGACCTGCACCCTTCTTGATATCCAGCTGCAGCAATAAATCATCAACCTCTTTTAGAGAGGCAGGCAGGAAGGAGAAGGCCTCTTTGGTAGCAGGAGACTTGTGAAACAATAATCTCTGTTGAATATGGATGGCATTAGCAGGGGATGTGTCAAATGCTAGCCCAGTGGTTGCAAAATGATTATTGAGGGCTTTCAGTATCTCCGATCGGTCTAAAATGGCGTTACTACCGGATATAATTTTTGATGGAAGGGAATTTCCAGGTGAATGACCAGACATGTCCTTTATTATTTTCCAAAATTTTGAAGGATTCCTTGAGGTAGAGTCTAGCTCAGTGCGATAGAAAGCGGCCTTGGCTGCTCTGTCCAACTTGGTGCACTTATTGTGTGCCCTCCTAAACTGACACCAATCCAAGTCATTCTTGCTTCTGTGTGCTTTTTTCCAAAGCATATTCCTATCTAGCATGGAAGCTTTGAGTTCTGGTGAAAACCAGCGGCAAGTGTTGCTCCTTACATGTACCTTTACCATGGGGGCATGCCTGTTTAAGGCCACAGTTAGTATTTCGTGAAAGATAGTATATGCCTCATTAAACGTTTTGGCTAAGTAGAAATCCTGCCATCACAGGAATGTTTCAATTCGTCAAGATAGGCAAGCAAGTCGAAGTTGCGTTTACACCTCTTGATAGAGAACTTTGCTACAAACTGTGGATTATGCACAGATCTGATGCTGGCGATGAAACAGTGATCACTGATGTCAGAAAATATGTTCTGACATGGGAGAACGAGTGTGGTTTGTTAGCCAAAATTACATTTTTGAACCCCTGGCAAAAGGTGCAGGCCTTGGTGTCGTGGTCCGGGCCTAAGCAACGCACGCAGGAAGAATGAGGATCCTTGAAAGGGATCTGTTTTCCGCAGGCACACTTTGAAAGGTGACCCTCAAATGAAGGAGTTGGAGAGGACATTAGTTAGCGGTCTTCCTCTTCCACCCGACGTCGGGACCCCGACTCCCAGTCAGTTTCCCAGCCCTGTAGGGGCCCGGATCCTCCACCCAGGAAGACAAAGGACCTGACGGCCCTCAAGTGGATGACGGACCCGACGTCTGCTAAGCTCCCGACGTCGGCCAAGCACCCGAAGTCGGCCAGACGTTCGCCGGAGCTGATAACATTGGCCAAGCACCAGACGCTGGCCAGGCGTTCACCGGACCCGAAGTCATCGGCCAAGCGACCAACATCAGCCTCATCGGAGCCGAAGACCGCCCCCCAGTCACCGGTAGACACCGGTCACAGGGACTCCACAGAGGAGGACACCGCATTGCCTGAAGACCAGGCGGGTGACACCGAGGATGCCGGGCTTCCGAGGGAACCTTTGTCCACCCCGGAGACACCCGATGCCCGACCCCTGGCGACAGACCACTGGCACCAGGCCTGTCGTCGGGCATGAATATCCAAGAAGTAAAGGAACTCTTTACTTTCTGGTGGGACACCATCCGCAAAGACGTGGTCCCAGTGAAACCTCCTCCTACTCCTTCACCTCCTGTGCCCCCCTCCTCCACCACAGGGGCCAGCAGGACGACCACCAACCCCCAAGGGACAGACTCCACCTCCTAGGGGTAGATCCCAGGATCAGAGAAGGCCTCTCTCAAGATCTCCATCAGGCTCTCCCAGCCCCAAGCGACCCAGACATCGGCAGTATACTCCATCAGGGGAGGAATCCAGATCGGATTCCTCGCATTACTCCAGATCTCCTTCTCCACTCAGCATTTCATCACCTGACCCACATGACCTTCCCAGGTCTCCTCCGGATGATCCCTCTTTCTCTGAGATCATGAGGCACATCCAGGACAACATGGGGTGGGATGCTGAGGACCTCGACCTCGAAAGGCAGCTCCTTGCTTGTCATCTTCGGCAGAAAGACCCAAAGCCTGTGGTAGTGCCACCCTTGGTGGACACCTTTGCGGATGTCACCAAGGCTGTGTGGAAGCGTCCGCACTCCACTCCTGCGGTGCAGAAGAAAGCTGACCGCTTGTACAAGGCCCCGAGAGAGGACCAGTACCTGGCTCAACAACCTCTGGCAGACTCCCTGGTCATTACGGCCTCACATGACCGGTCCCATAGACCGCAACACATGAGCACACAGCCACCGGACCAGGAATCCAAACAATTGGACACCCTGGGGAGACGCATGTATGCAGCTGCTACATGCTCCATCAGGTCCCTGAACTGCCTAACCCACATGGTACAATTTTAGAACGCCCTATGGGAACAGGGCCAGGACCTGGTCGATAAGCTTCCGGATGGTGATCAGAAGGTGGAGCTCCTAAACCTTCTCCGCACAGGGTCTGATGTGGGGACCCAAGTATTACGAGTCAGATATGTTTCTTGCGGACTGTCCGCCAGAGCTGCAGCTTCAGGCGCCTGCCTCCGGTGACACTCTTGGCTCCGTGTCTCCGGCTTCACCCCGGACGTACAGAAGAACATTCTGGACGTCCCCTACAACGGTGAGGTACTCTTTGGTGAACCCTTGAAGAAGGTGATCACCAAACTCCAGGACGCTGGGAAGGCAGTCAGGTCTGTACAGGCCATGTACAGACCCAGGCCCGGTTCCTTTCGTAGGAACCAGAGTCGTTTCCGCAGCCGGCAACAAAGGCAGCAGCCACGTTCTGGCCAGCAACAAAGGGGCACCTTTCAGCGGAAAGCCCAGGCTGAGTCGTCCCCAGGCAGAGCCCAATGCTACACTAAACTGGCCCAGCGTGCAGGGACCAGTGCTGCCACAGCATGACTCCTTTCCAGCCCCCGGCCCGCCTCTGGATCAACGGGTGCAAAAGGTCAGGGGTCACATCGCTCGCCACTTTTCAGGGTGGCAGTCGATTCCCACCGACCGGTTGGTTCTCCAAGCAGTCAAGAAAGGTTATTTCATAGAATTTCTCGACCACCCACCAGCAAGACCTCCCCTGCTTTCCCGTTACTCGGGTCAACACGCCCTGCTTATACAGCAGGAGGTGCTCGCGCTCCTGGAAAAAGAAGCGATAGAGCACGTTCCATGGAACCAGAGGGGTGCGGGATATTATTCTCACTTCTTTCTGGTTCCCAAGAAAACAGGGGACCTTCATCCAATACTGGACCTCAGCGACCTCAACAAGTCGGTCCTGTACAAGCACTTCCGCATGGTGACCCTCCAAGGTCTGATTCCCATGCTCAAGCAGAGCGCCTTTCTAGCGTCCTTGGACATGCAGGATGCTTACCTGCATATACCCATCACTCAAGTGCACAGGATGTTTCTGCACTTCGAGTTCCAGGGCCACCATTATCAGTTCCGAGCCTCCCTTCGGCTGTCATCGGCACTCGGTATTCACGAGTATGTATGGCGTCATAGCGACGACTCTGAGGAGGCAAGGCCACTACGTGTTCCCCTACCTGGACGACTGGCTTCTCATGGTGCCCTCTCGGGAGGCCTTGATGTCTGTCATTCATTATACTCAGTCTTTGTTCGAGATGCTGGGCATCTTGATCAATCAAGAGAAGTCACGTCTGGTTCTGTCTCAGACTCTGCAGTTCATAGGTGCAGTTCTGAACACCGTCCAAGGGAAAGCCTTTCTTCCCCAGGACAGAGCGGAACACATCAGATCCCTCATCAGGGACATTTCGGCAAAGAAGACCGTTCCTGCCAGATTGGTCCTTTGCCTGCTCAGACACATGGCTGCGGCCATCGCAACAGTCCCGCTTGCTCGTCTCCATATGTGGGTCACCCAGTGGATGTTACGGGTCCAGTGGGATCAAAAGCAAGACCATCTGCAGCTTCCAATCTGGATCACGAAGACCGTAATCCGGGATTGGCAATGGTGGCTAGATCTGAAGAATCTGTCAGCAGGGGTCCCCTTCATTGCACCGTATGCGATTGTGACACTCTCCACAGACGCCTCAGGGCTTGGATGGGGAGCACACCTCAACGGTGTCCGGTCTCAGGGCCTGTGGACAGCCCAAGGGACTCATCTCCACATAAACATCCTTGAAATGAGAGCAGTTCTTTACGCCCTGCAGGCCTTGCAGTCGGAGATTCCACCGGGTACTCTCCTGTTACAAACAGACAGTTCTGTGGTGATGTATTACCTCAACAAACAAGGAGGCACCCGTTCCTACCCGCTTTGCAGGGAGGCCATGAGGGTGTGGGATTGGGCTTTGCAACACAGCGCAAACCTCATTGCTGTTCATGTCCCAGGAGTGGACAACGTCATTGCAGACGGCCTGAGCCACTCTCAGGCCAGAGTCCATGAGTGGGAACTACTTCAGGAGGTAGTAGAGGATCTGTTTCACAGATGGGGTACACCAGAGTTAGACCTTTTCGCGTCCCCATCCAACACAAAACTGCTCAATTTTTGCTCGCTAGATCCAGGACCTGGTGTTTTCTGGTGAGACTCATTGTCCCTCTCCTGGGCGGGCAGATTCCTCAATGCCTTTCCCCACTTTCCGTTGATCCAGAGGGTTCTTCTAAAACTTCCCAGAGAGCAAGCGACGCTGATACTTATCGCGCCATTCTGGCCCAGGCAGATCTGGTTCCCTCTTCTACACCAGCTATCCCAGGAACCTCCAGTGCCTCTGCCAATCAGCTCTCACTTGTTGTCTCAGGAGGAGGGCTCCTTGGTCCATCCGGACCTTCGTTCATTGAGTCTGCACGCTTGGCTCCTAGAGACATAGCCATTTTGCGACACAGGGTCTCGCAAGAGGTAGCTGATGTCCTGGTGGCTGCGAGAAAACCGGTCATTCGTGCCACTTACGCCATGAAATAGCGCCGTTTTTGCCTATGGGCTCAAGCGGGGGATTTTCGCCTCTAGACTGTCCAGAAAAGTCTGTCTTGGACTACCTCCTGTCTCTTTTTAAGACTGGCTTGGCCTACTCCTCGATCAAAGTACACCTCTGTGCCATATCAGCCTATCATTGTCCGATAGGCCAACGCACTATATCCCAGTTGGACACGGCACGAGCCTTCCTGAGAGTTATTCTCCACCTTAGACCTCTGATTAAGGATCCATTTCCGCCATGGGATCTACCCTTTGTCCTGGAGCAGCTCACGCTGCCACCCTTTGAACCAGCCGCGGATTGAGAGCTATGTCTTCTCACTTGGAAGATGTTGTTTTTAGTTGCCATTACTTCGGCCAGAAGAATTTCTGAACTCCATGCACTTATGTGCAAAGAGCCTTATTTGGTTTTTTACCAAGACAGGGTATCCCTTTGGACTAATCCCAAATTTCTGCTTAAGATGGTCTCAGCTGTCACCCTTAATCAAGACATCGATCTACCAGTGTACTTTCCCAACTATTCGAATCGAGGAGAGGCCCTGTTGCACACCCTAAATGTGCATAGGTGTCTCCGATACTACCTGAACAGAACCAAACACCACCGAAAATCGGGCCAGCTTTTTGTCTCCTTTGCCCACAGGATGATGGTAGCTCCTGTTTCCAAACAGTCGTTGTCCAGGTGGCTCATTCAGTATATCACGTTCTGTTACCAGAAGCACAAAAAACCCTTACCAGGCGCGGTTAAGGGTCATTCCACAAGTGGGGTGGCTACTTCCTTTGCTGCCCTTAAGAATGTGTCTACCTCGGCCATCTGTGCTGCAGCTACTTGGAGCTCTGTACACACTTTCATCGGGCATTACAGCCTGGACATTGCATCGAGGTGAAGAGCAGGTTTTGGTCTAGCAGTCCTTCAAGGACTTCTGTCCTAGGCTTTGGTTTCATTAAGGATTTCCACCTTCCCTCCTCCCAGTGGTGTGGGATTTCCATTATTACTTTGGAATCAGTCCTAATGGTGTAACCTGCTGCAAGAGCTGTTTCTCAAAGTAAGATAGTACAGTTACGTAAGAACTTACCGTAACAGTAGATCTTCGAGAACAGGTCTTGCAGCAGGTACTTTCCCTCCCACCGTCCCCGCTGGAGGTAGATTCTAGTTTCAACATCCTTCTCCTAGGATCAGGTGTCTCAGCATTTCTCTGACTGCCATTTGATGGCGGATCCTCAGTCTCCTCTTCTGATGTCATCCAGTGGCCAGGAGTCTCCAGTGGGAGAACTGGGGATTCTGCAGACCGCCCCCTTATGTACTGTGCCTGACATCGGGGGCGGTCTCTGCTGAATACTGCTAGCTAAAAAATTTCCGTGGGGTCCTGGCGCCTGCCGGCTTCAGTCCTAATGGTGTAACCTGCTGCAAGAGCTGTTGTCGAAGATCTACTGTTACGGTAAGTTGTTATGTAACTGTACTTTCCCTCCGATGGTAAGGTCTTCCTATATGCCACAGAATAGGGCCTGGGTGCGTAGCATGACCCGCAGGCTTACGGACTGTGCTGTACCTCCAGCCCTCCACCTTGGAAGACTGCTTCACCCACCTCCTCCTGGGCCATCCAGATCAACGGATCCCCCCCAAAAAAAAAAATTAAATCTGAAGATGCCTGCAAGGTGGTTTCCAACAGCTGCCTATATGAGGCCACAGCCAAGGCTGCAGAGGGTGCTTCGTCTGTGTCCGCCCTGGTTCCAGTGTGCATGGGTGTCCCGTTTACCATGGCATTTCAAGACTTGTGCCAGTCCCTTCCGACTCTCGGGGAAAGCTTTTCCCTAGGGTCTAAACCTTCAAAACAGGACTCCAAAGGCAGGAAGTCCCATTGCAGGTCATGGGACCGGGAGCGGTCTTGGTCCTTCTATTCCCACTGACTCAATGGCTGTCGAGCCATCGGCTTCGGCTGACATTTCTGTCCAGGCCACTGGCCCCACAAAGTCCTTATTGGGCTTGTCGGCCGTGACACAGGTCAACCAACCTGTCAAGATCCTTCTTGGCCCTGTCGGCCCGTTGTTGCCAGACAAGGGGAAGGACTCTCTCCAGGACCCTGGTCCTGCCTGATCTTTCCCAGGAGCTGAGCCAGTTCCTCCTCTCCGGGGCGGGTTCAGGCATCCTTGCCTGTCCTCACTGACTGGTGTTCAAGGTCCAGCCCAAGGTTGAGCGATTCCCGATATAACTGTCAGTCCTCTCCTGACCCTCGGTGAAGAGATGGCACTGATACTCCTCATCGAGGAGGAGGACTGGCTGCACCATAAATTGTGGTGCAGCTATGAGGAGTTCATATGGCAACATTGGATTCTCGGCACTGGCCGCATGCTGCCGCCCATGCGTCAGCCCACTTTGGTGCTTCTGTGGCTGCTGCACCTTCGGCCCGAGCCGGCCCCACTGGTCAGACTGACGCTCGCCTCTCCACCCATTTGAATGGAACCTCCGCAACCCAAGGAGGGGCCTTCTCCTAAGACTGCATGCTCGGATCCCGAGCTTTCTGGTTGGCTCTCAGTCAGCATCACCCAGTCCGACAAACCTCGCATTGTCAGCGGGGATACAGGTGCTCAGCCAGTATTGGAGGAGTCTGATGACTCGGAGAACTCCTCCACGCATTCTCATCAGACCCTGGGCTTCGGCCATGAGTCCATTGAGGATCTCCCGATGAAGCAGGGCCCTGCTTCACTTGATTTCTGAATCAGTGGGGATCCCGCCTGAACCTGTCCAGAAGCGGGCTAGATATCCCTTGACAGAAATACTCAACAGGAATGACTCCCTTGGGATTGCTTTGTCTGTGGCAGAGGCCATCCTTGACCCTGCTGTGGAGCTGTGGCAGAGCCCTGCCTCTTGCCCTATGACCTCGCTCTGTATTGTCCGCGAATATGTGGTGCCCACTGGGTCCCTGTTGGGGTTCACCGACCACCCTTTGGCTGAAGGGTTGGTAGCTTACTCGGTGTTTAGGAGTGTGGATAATGTCGGAGATGTTGACAAACCTTCCAATAAGGAGTCCAAGAAGTTGGTCCATGCAACCAAAAAGGTCTATACGGTCTCGTCCCTAGGTCTTCGGCAGGCTACTTCAACCATTATGCTGGCCAACTTTGCCCATGCTTTATTGGGTAGCCCGGACCAGGTTATCCCCGGCTGATCTACAGCTGCCAGTCAAGTTGGTCTGCGACCAAGGTCACGCTGTTGCTAAACAGCAGCTCCAGACAGTCCAGGACATTGACAACTCATGTGGCAGGCCAGTGTCCTCGGTGGTGGCTTTGCCCCACAGGCCATGGCTGCGGATTTTGACTTTTACAGCTGATACCGGCACAAACTGACGGACATCCTTTTTTTTGGGGCACCGACTTGTTCGGGCCCGATGTGGATGGTCATCTCACCCGCATTGAGAATCAAATGCCTCCCTGGACTCTGTCACTTCCACCCAGAGGGATGCTAAGGGCCAGAAACAAAGGAAAAAGTATTACTCAGCTCCTCTAGCCAGACCACCTCAGCCCCCAGTGGGGCAACAGCAGGCCTGGTGGTCTCAGCCGAAGCAAACCTTTTCCGCCACCAAGAAGTCCAGAGGGTGAGGGCAAGCTGCTCCCTCAGCTTGCCCAGCCACTGCTTCCAAGTCTGCACAATGACGATTTATAGGTGTCTTCTTCCTGCCCATTTTGTCCACCCCGGGGCCGGCTGTGGGGGCCGGCTGTGCCACAGTGCTCAAGGTGGTCGGCCAAGGTCTCCCTCTGGAGTTCGAAGCTCTCCAGCCCATGCCCCATGGGAGGACGTGGTTTCAGTTGACATGGCCGTCCTTTGGGAGGATGTCGCCTAGCTCCTCCAGAAGGCGGCAGTGGTTCATGTCCCAGATGCCACGGCCAGTCTGTGGTTTGTCTCCAGATACTTTCTGCTTCCATAACCGGGGGGTGGGGCTAGCGCCCAATACTGTATCTGCACAATCTCAACAAATATCTACAGCTGCACAGATTCCAGATGGTCACTGTGAATCAGATATCACTGTCCCTGGCGTAGGACATGTGGTTCTGCTCCCTTGAACTCCATCCTCATCCGTCCCACCGGCAGTTCCTGTGGTTCCGCATGGAAGGGATCCTGTATGAGTTCCAGGCCATGCGATTCGACCTTTCCTCGTCCCCCAGGGTCTTCACCAAGTGCATTGCAGTGGTTGCAGCATTCCTGCGGTGCCAGGGAGACAGGGTATATCCATATCTGGCCTCCTAGTCAACGAGGCCAAGTCAGAACTCAGTCCATCACAGGTGATTCAGTTCATTGGGTTGGAGCCCAACTCTCAGCAGACAGGGCAGAGATTCTTCCCTCCTTTGCCTGATTATTTCAGGTTGGGCAGTCGCACCTTGCACAGAACTTCTTTGCCTGCTGGAGTACATGGCGGCTTGCACCAGCATGGTCTGTTGGGCCCACTGGAGGGTGTGCTCCCTGCAGTGGGGGCTGACCCAGCAGTGGTCTCAGCGCCACAATCACCTCGACCAGCCGGTCATGGTGACACAGCAGATGTGGAACACCATCCAGTGGTAGCTAGTCCTGGACCATCTCCAGGAAGGAATCCTGTTTGTCCACCCAGAGACAACAGTCACTCTCGCAACCAATGCCTCTCTGCTGGGCTGGGGTGCCCACCTGGGGGACCACAGAGTCCATGGACTCTGGACCTCCCAGGAGTCCCGATGTCATATCAACGTGCTGGAGCTCCGTGCAGTGTGTCTGTGCCTTCGCGAGGCCAGGGATCCTGGGTCTCGTGTACACCTTCTCTCCCTTTCCCCTGATCCACAGGGTGCTGATCAAGGTGCAAAGGGACAAGGCTTGGATGATCTCAGTGGCTACGGACTGGCCACACCAGTTCTGGTCCCCTGATCACCTCAGCAGCAGGCCTCCATGGTGTCTGCCTCTCTACCCGGACCTACTTTCTTGCTCTCAGGGGAAGGTCCTCCATCCAGACCTTTAGTCCTTGCACCTGATGGCCTGGTTCCTGAGCAGCTAGAGTTCCAGGCTTCGTGGTCTCCCTGACGAGGTCCTCCATGTTGTCAAGGCAACTTAGAAGCAGTTGACTCGCCAGTACTACATCTTCAGATGGAAGAGATTTTCTATTTGGTGTCAAGGCAAGGAGCTTGACCCCTTGTCCTGCCCGATGGTGAGCATTCTGGACCACTTGTGGTCCCTCTCCCAGTCGAGCCTCTTGTCATTGACCCTCAAGGTGCAGCTGGTTGTCATCTCTGCATACCGAGCACGAGCGAGTATGCCAACAGTGGCGCAGGCGAAGGTGGTCAGGTGATTTTTCTAAGGCCTTGACCACTTGTCCCCACCGGTGCATGAGCCACCACCACCTTGAGACTTGTTGCTAGTTTTCGCAGTGCTCATGGGCAGGCCATATGAACCCATGCACAGGTGTGACATCACATATCTGTTATGGAAGACCACCTTCTTGTTGGCTGTCACCTCCGCCAGAAGGATCAGTGAGCTCCAGGCACTTTCAGTGGAGTCTCCTTACCTGGTCTTTCCCAAGGACAAGATTGTTCTTCACCCCAGTCTGAAGTTCCTCCCAAAGGTTGTTTCGGGGTTTCACCTTAACCAAGAAATTAACCTCCTGGTCTATTTTACCAACCCAACCTCGGAGGCTGAGCACAGGCCCCACTCGTTGGACCTGAGGCTCATGCTAACCTGTTACAAGGAGCATACAGTTGGAGTTCGGGGAGAGGTTCTCCATCTCTTTGTCACCTACGCTGAAGCTGTACCTGGCAGACTGGCACCTAAGTGGATGATTGGCAGGTGGATAATCTCCTGCATTGACCTCTGCTATAGGTTGGCTATTAGGGAGCCTCATGTTGGGCTTCGGGCTCATTCCACCAGACATACTGCTGCCGCGGTGGCTGCTTCCAGTTCCAGGGACATCCCTATCCAGGAGATCTGCAGGGCTGCTACCTGGAAGTCTGCACACACGTTCATCTCCCACTACCAAATTGACCTTGAGTCACACCAGGATGCTGGTTTTGGGGCATCAGTTCTCCAGTCTCTTTTCCCTAAATAGGGGGTGTGCACGCCTTGTTCCCTTCTCCCTGAGAACTGCTAGGAGTCTTCCAGAAATGTGGATAGTACACCATATCCACATCCATAGAAATAAGGGTTACTCACCTGTAACTGTAGCTCTATGAGTGGTATATGGTGTACATCCATACAACCCACCCGACCTCCCCCAGCAAGTGGCACATCGATCTTGCTTCCAGTATGTAAGATGTGGCGTCACGGGGCGTTGCCGAGGAGGAGGATATCACCCAGGTGGGTGCGGAGGAGCCAGCATGAAGACCTTCGGGCCATTCTTAAAGGGCAAAGGATTCTGCCACAAGTGTGGATGTACACCATATCAATCAATCAAAGTCTTTATTTAACCAGGCGATCACCGTTGAGCAAGCTCATTTTCGAGGTGGACCTGGGTTTGTTAACAAGGGACAATATACATGGGATGCAACACACAAGAAAACAGTAATAATACAAATAAAGTGAGATACAATAATACAGTATGTACAAAGTATCAGCAGGTAGCACTGACAGTAGTATATGTTTGGAACAGAAGATACAGCTAATTTTGGGTACGACACAATTTTTCATAAAAGTAAAGAAATATACATATCAGGTGCACCGAACACAAATAAAACCTAATATAAAAGATATATAGTGATACGGTATGGAAGATTTAGAGCTGGAACCAGGGTCAAAGGAATGTGGAAGGGACAGATATGGGGGTAGAAAAGGGGGAGAGGGAAGAGTCGATTATAGATGTGATCAGTCTTTTAACAGTAGTAATTAGAGTGTGCTTGGACTTATAGGAGTCACTATTTAGGGTAGACAGGCACAGGACTCCTTATTATGATGTAGATATAGAGATTTAAAAGCTGCTAGGCTGATGGGGTGAGTTAATTTCAAAGTTTTTAGCAGCTTGTTCCACAGCTGAGGGAGCACAAAGCTGATGGCTGCTCTGCCAATGCGAGATTTTGCTTTGTAAACATAAAGGTAGATATACGAGGTGCTTCTGAGGGCATACTTCCCCAGAGTGCACAAAGGTAAACAGACAGAAATATACTGGGGCAGTTTATTTGAGATAGCTTTGTATGTCCAAACCGCAGCATTTTTTTGCCGTCTGTAAGCAAGGGATGACCATCCCACTGCCGTGTACAATGCACAGTGGTGGGTTAAGTATGGAAGACCCGTGATAAATCTTATGGCTCTGTGATAAAGCGTATCAAGTTTAGCTAGGGTACCTGCAGGTCCCTGACTGTATAGAAAGTCTGCGTAATCCAACAGGGAAAGAAAGGTAGTTTGAACCAGTTTCAGTTTAGCGTCTCTTGTGAGGAAATTATTAATCCTAAAGAACAGATCAAGTCTCACTCCTGGAATTATAGTTATTGGTGAGAAACCCTCATATCTGCAGCCAACCAATGTCTTATCTGCTAAATGTTTGTATGTTCATAGTGAATATTTAGTTTTTAAGGATTTGTAGATGATAGCTTTGAATTCCATGATCTTATTGCGAGAGGGTTCCCGTAGTAGGTCTTCACATATAGGACTGCGACCCCTGGCGTCAGGACCACACGGCAAACTTGTAGCTAGCAACCCCCCCCCCATGTCATCAGGTGAAGTGACTGCAGTGTGACTATAAAAGGGGCAGTCCCCCATCTGCCCTCCAGTTCTTCCCCACCGTTGCATGGTATCATTCGACAAACGCAGTAGAACAGCTTTCAGTCGCGCGCCATTTTCTAATAGCGATTTTGTTTTTCCAGTTCTATTCACGATCCATTATGGGGGGATGATCATTCCCGGTGTGACCTCTGCCTGGGGCCTAAGCACAACTCTGCCAAGTGCACCATCTGCCAGGGCTTTAACCAGGCCACGCGCACCCATCGCAAAAGAACCCTCGATGCCCATATGCTGACCCAGAGACTGGCTTTAATGGAGAAGGAGCTCCAGGAATTCAGGGAAAGATCGTTGTCGCTGGCCCCAGAAAAGAAAAAGAAGGAGGATAAGGGGAGAGATGCCAGGAGCGGAGCTGTTCTCCCCAAAGGAAGTCCAGCCAGACAGCTGATGCTGACCAAGGTGGGCCCTCCACTTCCATGAGTACTCCACCTGCAGGGCCTTCCTCTGCTCTGGTGGACCAGACGCCCTCTCCCCTCCCCACCCCTGCTGAGGTTGCGGGGCAGTTGGGGGTCACCTCTTCAGAGGTTCCTTAAGGGTCTCCTGCTCTGAGCTCCACTGCTAAGTCACATTCTGGCTCCGCCGCTGGGCTTCCGGCCCAGGCCGATCAGTCTAACACTAGCCAGCTGGCTTGTGTCAGCCCAGCTGCGAACAGTAAGTCGCTCGACGGCTCCTCTTGTCGACCACGTGGATGCACCCTCTCTCACTTGTGGTCCCCGACATTGCGCAGGGAGAGCTTGCAGCTACCTCTTCATCCCCTCGGGGTTCTCCCTCCAGGGATTCGCAACTGGTATCCGACCTTCTCGGGGCAACCCTACCATCGAATACTCTTCCAGACCTGTCGTTGGGGGTATTGCCTGATCTTCCCCCTTTGCTGGACTCTCTTCCGCTGACGGAGCCTCACCTTTTGCTGGATCCCTCACCGGACCTTCTCAGGGGTAGTATGGAACCTCCTCCTGTGGGACCTTCGGCTCCTCTGCCTACCTCATCAATGGACCCGCTTCCCAGCGGTCCTTCGGCACCTCCTCCGTCGGGGCCTTCTGCCCCTCCTTCGGGCCCATCTGGGTACTTTCCTGAGAATCCTCAGTTTCCAACGCCGGAGGGTCCGTCGCCAGGTTACAACCTGCTGACGCCAGGCTGTCCGACACCGGGATATCCAGTGCCGGGCTATCCGGCACCAGGACAGGCGTAATACCAGTACCCTTACTGCTACCAATCTCCCAGCTACCCTCCCCATGTAGGGTACCCGGCCCCTCCACCTCTGCCTAAACATGATGTCATTCCTGCGTGGTGGAAGGATGCTGGGTCCCAACTGCTTTTAGAATTGGGCCGGTCTCAGGTCACAGTTAGGTCCACACCTCCTATCAGGGTGCCCCCAACTAGTCTGACACCCTCTAATCGAGTCTCTGAGGGAGATCTGGGTACTCTGCCTCATGGAGATCATAGACCCCATACCCGGGGCTCTCGAGGCATCCTTGCCCAGCAGACCGGAATCCTCGGATTCAGATGAAGGCTCGGATCTAAGCATTCAGTCCGAACCTCATTCCCCGGTTGAGCCTCAACCGAAAGAATCACCAAAGTCTCCTCCTGAGGATCCCTCCTTTGCGGAGCTCCTCAGGACCATTCAAAAATCTTGTGGATGGACCTCCAAGGAATTGGACCCCAAGCGCAAAAGGCTGGCAGAGCACCTGGACCTCGTCAATGTGGACCCCTACCCATTCCACCCTGGATGGGTCCGCATGAGGACCTCGCGTCCACCATTTGGCAGCCACCTTCATCCATACCGACTATATCAAAAAAGGCCAATAGGACGTACTCCCCCTCCCCAGAAGGGGTCTCACACCTAACTACCCAACCTAAGGCCGATTCCATGGTCATCATCACTGCCACGATAGATCGGCCCAGCCGAAAATACCTTAGTGCCTCCTCACCAGATAAGGAGTCTAAGCAGATGGACCAGTATGGTAGGAAAATGTACTCATCTTCCACCTGTGCTATCCGTTCCCTGAATTATGTAGCCCAAATGGTGGTTTTCCAAAAATCCTCTCTCTCGGAATTGGAAAGAGACTTCCAGGAGATCCCTGACAAGCAATTACAGAATAAACTCCTGGAAAAAGTCAGGATGAATAAATCATCCTGCTGCTATGCCCTACGTGCCACATATGACTCAGTGGACTCTGTGGCTCAAGGAGCAGCTATAGGAATCTGTCTCAGATGTCTAGCCTGGCTCCGTCTAGCGGGATTGGCACAGGATGTTCAGAGCTCTCTTTTGACACTCCTTTTAGGAGTCCAGTTCTGTTTGGCGGTGATATCTTTACCGAGCTGCAGGAGAGTGGCAAATCCCTCAGGGATGTCCGGTCCATGTACCGTCCCGGTCAAAGACAACAGCAGCAGCCATTTCGTTGCCAACGGAAATGGAACAAACAGAATCAGTGCAAATGACAGAACAAGCATTGTGCCCCAGGTTCTGGTGCCCAAACCCTCCTGGCCAAGTTCTCCAAATCTGCCTCTGAGGGAAAGGCGCCCCTCCCCTCCCCTCCCCTCCATGTTCTGACTCCCCCCTTCTGCTCCCTCTGACCGTTTCGGAGGAACCAGTGGGGGGAAGGTTCGGCCTCCATCTGAACGGGTGATCTTCTGTCCTGAACAGAACTTTAGTTGGCAGACATTTTCCTCCTCCCAGAACCTCATCTCCGACTCCTTCTTTTGTGCTAGACTGCTTGGTATTCAGTCCTATATGTGAAGACCTACTGCAGAAACCTCTCTCGAATATCTACTGTTACAGTACGTTCTTACATAACTGCTGTTTTTTTACTGCTAAATGATTTGACGGTTGAGGCACAGGGTCATCTGACCAGTGCTGGGATTGGTTCAAGCTCCTTGAACGTTCCGTGGCAGAAAGCATGCACAGGCTATCTGCTTAAAGTGGTGATCAGATGAAAACATCAGTTAGAAGAACTACATTTGCAAGGTAAGTAATTTTTCCTTCTGGGCTATAGTTTTTTGGCACTTGAGATAGCTAGTACCTATAGGTGAAAGGACCTCAGCACCTCCAGAGTCAAGATCGACTCCTACCTTGACTCCCTCCCCCTCCCCAATCTTAATGAGGCACAGCTAGAATGTCTTCAGATGAAATTCACATGGCCATTAAAAACCTAAGTGCAGATAAAGCCCCGGGACCTGGGTTTCTCCTTTTTTACAAATGCTTTAATGAGGAATTGTACCCCCCATTAACAGATAAGTTTCAGCATGTTTATTACAAGTGCGTACAGGAACTAGAATTTATGGGCACCTTAGTTACATTGATATCAAAACCCGGAAGAGACCACTCACTACTCGGGAATTATAGACCAATCTCTTTATTAGACCTAGACAACACAATTTTAACGAAGGTTCTAGTCAACAGGCTCAACAAACTGTGGGACTCTCTTATAGCGAGTGATTAAGTGGGATTCACATCAGGGTGGCTGTCATCAGACCATGTATGAAAACTGGCCCATCTTGTCTCTGCATCCAGGGAGCCATGCACCCGTTGGATGCAGAGAAAACATTTGACAGGGTTGCATTGGACTGTCTTTTCAAGGTACTGGCTAAATATGGAATTCCAGATGAAGATGCACAATGGGTGGAAGTGTTGTATACCAACCCCACAGCTCAGATATTTTGCAGTGGTGTATACTTAACCTCTTTAGACTGTACAGGGGAGCGAGGCAGGGATGCCCCATCCCCTTTGCTGTTTAACCTATTTTTAGAACCTTTGATTCTTAAAATAAAACAAACATAGAATATAATGTTTCAGTGTATGCTGGTGATATTATACTACATGTCGCACATCCACTAACATCCCTGCCTTACACTCTTAGGGTGATCTTTGAGTTCAGGGAGTGATCAAATTATAAATTAAACATAGATAAAACTGAGGCAATACCCCCTCAGTCAGGGTGTGTGCAAACACTAAATATCTGCACTTGGGCTTAAATGGCAGGCCGACGAAATAAAATATGTGGGTATACTGGTAGTGAAAACCCCAAAGGAAATGATCACTCAGAATCTGAATCCACTACTTAATAAACTCAGACTATAGTTGGACAGTTGGGGACACCTTCCTCTCACACTGTGGGTCAAGATGAAACTGCTACCCTGAGTTCTCTAACCATAAAGCATGTTAAATGTAGTTATTCCCAAAAAGTGCTTTGATATTTTACATGGACACATATCCAGGTTTATATAGAGTGGGAAAGAAGTACGAGGGTTTAACAGAAACTGGCAGCACCAAAACTTATGGGCAGAATAAAATTACCCAATTTATACCTATGCCACCTTGTCATCTACAGTGGCGAGTACATTCAGTGGCTGAGAGAACCCCCACCACTGCTGCCACCACCACCACCACCACAGGAGAAGAAATACATCACACTGTGGCTACAAATAGAGAAGGCGCTCTGTGACAGAATAAATATTGACCTGCAAACAAAGGCAGGACACTTTCCCAAGAGCCTAAAAAACACACCAATCGATGTAGCAGTACAAATACACTTGCAGCTCTGCAGACTACTTAATTAAATTGAAAGCCATAGCAGATACTACACAGCCCCTAATCCACAGCCTTAGTTTCCTGATAAATAGGGAAAATATCCCAGGCCCTCCTTTGTCGACCTGGAATACATCAAGAGTCGAGCAGCTGCTCTTTGGCAACAAAATCATCTCCTTCCAAACATTCCAACAGAGATGCAGAGTATCATACGAAGTACTGTTCCATTCCTTCAAATATCACATATCGTAGCGATACATGTAAGAGGTGAAACTTGGGACTTAAGCCACAGTAAAGCCATACTTCCCCCTTAGCGAACTGGACCTCGCTGCCACACCAAGTCACCGACCTATATAGATGCATGTATGACCAGACAACCAACTAAGTGAATGTATCAGCCCCATATTGACAGAATGCATTACCTATACCCCAGGGAGAATGTGACTGGCAACAAATCTGGAAGGACCTCTACAAGCATGTAAAATTTGATACCTCTAGACTTGAGCATCTCAGGATCCTGCATAACATGTATTTTCACTCCTGAGAAGTTACTCAAAATGCACAAACTACATTCGGGACATTTACACAAGTTGTAAGGAAGATCAAGGCACATTACTACACATTCTATGGCACTGCACCAAAGCTCAACCTCTCTGACTAAACTGAGAAAAACTGGAACATCTATTAGAGCTGGAGATCACTTTCACCCCTTATCTGCATCATGGGGACTACGAAGGCCATGTCATAGGGGCACAAAAATGTGTTGCTGAGACACTGGCTAGACCAGGATATAACCAGTTATTCTAAATGTCTCCTCTCTCTCTGTTGCTCCACTCTCCCACAGGTGCAAAATCCATAGTCTCACCCTCATTGCTAAATACTGGTTCTGGGCACTCCCTTCGTGTCTATCCTCCCGCCTATCACCCGCTCGCCCTTCTTCCTACTCCCTTTACTCTAGGGACTCTCGTTCTTTCTTCCTCTCCTTCCCTAACTCCAGTGCTGGGCAGTCTACGTTTTCGTATCGCCTCCCCTCTCTATAGAATCTATGTCCCTGGAACATTTGTCACTCCCCCTCACTCTATGCCCTCAAATCCTTGCTTTGTTTCCTTCCTGACTCCAGTTGCCCATGTGTCTCTGCATCTTCCTTAACCAGCTTCCAAACAAATTAACCTGCTCACTGCTTGAGCACTATTGCCCATCTTTTTTTGCTTCCTTTGCAATTTCCACTGCACATATTGTACTTCAGTGTTGTTTTCTCCCTCCACTTTACTGCTGTGCTCCTACAGCTGTTGATTTGTTATAATTTTTTTTTAAATGCATTTCCGACATTTGTTTTTATTGCTGTTGAAGACTTAGACTCTCCTATTGTTGTATCCTCCCTTCATGTATGTGCCCCCGGGTAGCACTTGAAAACGGGCCTCGGCTCAGTGTGCCTTTCTTGGTTATCAACTTTTAAGTAAATAAATAAATTACATGCAGAACTTCTGTTTGCACTGAAAGCAGAAGAATCAGTAGCCAGCATGACTAATTGACTATCTATTTATTAAATTTTGTTAACCGGGTAAGCCCGCTGGCCCCGGAGGTCCCTTTTTCAGGGGTGACCCGGAGTTAATTACATACGAAAAGCAGTGCAGGTACAGTCCAAGTGTACATAGTGGTTACATAGAGCGGTGCAGGTGCAATCCAAGAATACATAGTGGTTACATTAGAGCAGTGCAGGTACAATCAAAGTATACATAACAGTACAATGCGTACAGAATATTTAGACAATGTACAGTGATCATTGGAGAAGGGGTAACTTTTGACATGACAACAGTGGTAGCAGTTAGACCTAGGGTAGGCAGAGCTATTGCATCTGCGCCCCGTTCAGTGCAGGACAACAGGAGACAGGTTACATTGGAAATGATGGGTTATCAAAAGCGAGAATGACTACTTACAGAAAATGGAACACAGGCTCAGGGGTGGCAGTTAGGTGCCAGTTAGATTAGACATTCCCTGGACATGCTACAGGGAGCTTGTTTAGGCTAGTCTACTGGACAGGCGCAGGAGCTAAGTTTCCGGTGGTGATTGCGTAACCCCAACTGAAAGATTATTAGTGATGGGGCTTCTTGGAGTTGTCTAGGGAGCTTGTTCCACAGCGTGGGGGCTATATGGGCAAAGGATTTACTGCCTGCTGCAGATCTGGACCTAGGCAGTTCTAGCAGAGTTTTACCCGAGGTCCGGAGGGGCCGGCTGAGCCGCTTTTGGGCGAGTAGACCCAATAGTCCTGCAGGGGATCAGCAGAGAGGAGCTTATAAGTCCAGCTTAACAGGGAGTACTGCAGCCGAAGGTTCAGAGTGGGCCATTTGAGGGCGGCAAGGGCTTTGCAGTGGTGGGTCCTTGGGTGGGCACTTGTGGCGAATCGGGCAACTTTGTGGTACAGTGTCTGTAGTCAGCCTTGGTCGAGTTTTGCTATACTGAGTAGGACTGGGGCAGCATAAGTAAGGGTTGGTAGGAGGACACTCTGAACTATTGCCAATCTTGTTTCAGGTATCAAATGTGCGCTAAGCTGGTAGAGCAGCCCTAGTTTTTGATGGATATTCTTTGTCACCAGATCTACGTGAGACTTTAGTGTGAGTCCCTGGTCCAGTGTAAGACCCAGGTATTTGATGGATTGGGCCACTTCGATAGTGGCGCCCGATGTGGTGATCAGAAGAAGAAGATGTTCCCAGGAGGTACCCAAGGATTTAGGGCCAAACAGGAGCACTTTGGTCTTGCTAGGGTTGAGGACCATGCAGTTCTCAATCAGCCACTCTTCAGCCTGAGTGAAGTCAGACTGGAGCAGGGGTCCGAGGACATCCGGCATGGCTTGGTTCTGCAGAGTACTGCATCGTCAGCGTACTGCACCACAGAGCTGCCCCCACAGTGGAGGTGGAGGTCGTTAGTGAACAGGGAGAACAGAAGCGGGCCAAGGATGGAGCCTTGAGGTACCCCCTCATTTAATGGTAGCTAGTCAGAGGTCGCACCTCGCCACTTGACCTGTTGGGTGCGGTCAGTCAGATAGTTACCGAACCAATTCAGAGAGTGTTGGTCCAGTCCAAATGTGCTCAGCTTGGATAGCAGGAGGGGGTGGTCGACCAGGTCAAAAGCCTTTGTTAGATCTATGAAGACAGCCCCCGTGGAGATGCCTTTGTCCAAGGCAGCTAGGACTTCGGAGGTAAGCCTGATGAGGGCAGCGTCCGTCCCGTGCTTTTGGCGGAAACCGTGCTGTGTCGGTGCCAGAAGCTGATTACCTTCCAGGTAGTCTCTCAGTTGGCCGTATACTAGCCGCTCCTGTATCTTTGCCAGGTGGCAGAGGATGGAGATGGGTCTGTAGTGGCCAGTAGGGTCTCTGGAACCACCTTTATGGATCGGGACCACGTGGGCCTGTTTCCATATTTTGGGGACAGTTCCTTCCAATAGGGATCTATTTATTAATGTGGAGATGGGTAGGGCTATAGCAGGGGCAGCCGCTTTGAGCAGTCGTGGATCCAGTCCATCAGGTCTGGGAGATCCCGTGGGTTTTAGGGATTGCAGGAGGGGTAGCACGGCTTTGACTCTTACAGTCTTTAGGTGGAAGTGGAGGGTCAGAGGATCCTGCATTTCGTTGACTGGTGGACCCTGTTGACTGGAGTGCGGTTTCTTCTGTAAGAGCCCAGGTCTGCGAAGAAGCTGTTGAAGGCTGTGGTGGCCTCACGTCCATCATTTAGGGTCATTCCATTGTAGGTTAAATTTCCAGGCTGAGGTTTGTTTGAGCCTTTTAATAGGGAGTTGATACAGGTCCAGAAGGACTTGGGGTCTGCCAGGGTATCCCTCTGTAGAGTTTTGATATAGGCCTTTTTAGCGGATTTTGAGGCTTTCTTGCACTTGTTCCTTAGGGACCTGTAGTCCGCAAGATCTGCTGGACTAGTTGAGCATCTGGTCTTTTTCCAGGCCTTGTCTCTGCTTATCATTAGGGATTTAAGTTCACGCGAAATCCATCTGTGGCATTGCCCTTACGCACGTCTTTTCTTAACTGGGGCATGGAGATTGGCCGCCGCAGAGAAAGTGTCCTGGAAGTACTGTGCCGCTTCATCAATACTCTCTAGTGGGCTTAGTGGTGCCCAGTCTGCATTTCTTAATGAGCTCTGGAAGGCCTCGGGGGAGAAGCCTGAGAAGTCCCTGGCCACTATGAGCCTAGGGGGAATCCTGGGTGGTATATTTTTCCAGATGCAGAAAGTGGAGGAGTGGTCACTCAGGGCATCAGACATCACGCCTGCAGCTTTGATGTTGGCCGGGTCAGAGACTAGGATCCAGTCGATGGTGGAGTGGTTCCCTGTCTTTAGGTTTTGCCTGGTGACTTCAGTTATGACCTGTGTCAGGTTGGCTTCTAAGAGCGTGGCCCTGTGGGATTGCTCTCTGGCGGGGTCCCACCTCAGGTTGTAGTCCTCTAGGACCAGGAGCTCCGCAGGTGAAGAGTCTGCGAGGGACCGAGTTAGGTTCTGGAGTACAGCTCTCTCAGCTGAGGGGGGGATTATAAATGCAGCCTATAGTTATAGTTTTGCATGGCCTAGTATGATTTTGATAAAGAGGGATTCAAGCCCTGACTAAAAAGCTGTCAAAACAAATGGGAAAGATTACAAGTACTCATGACCTTGCAGGGTTTTAAATAACTGATTAGCAGTTTTTTTCTTGGGACGATGCTAACTGTACAGAAAGTATTTATATAGATTTTCTAGAAGTGCTGTGTTTGTCAAACACAGTGAGGCAAGAGCAATTCATTTTCACAAAGTTTTAGCACTTTTATGAGCAAAACGCTAATCAATTTTTAGAGTTAAATAAAACCCTGCCTTGGAATGATGTAGGAGGGTAGATGGGCACAGATCAAAAAATGCATTGTGCTGTAACACTCCTAGGAGTCATTTACATACTGTGTACTGGATACTGTAATTCTTGTGGCCTGGACTGGGTAAATAGCAAATCTTAACAACTCTTGTGGTATTGTTATTCTTATTGGGTATGTCAAAAGATATACTGCAGTGTAATGTCTTAATATTGGGCTGTGATTCTGGGATCTTAGATTGTCCATTTATGAATGTATGTCATGTCCTATGTTGTCACTAAAACCAGTAAAGTACAATTAGTTAATTAATTAAAAAAAAACAAAAGGAAAACTAGTACCTATAGTGGCCTAACCCTTGCGTGCAATTGGGGCCCATGGTATACTAATACCCCATGAAGGGCTGAGAACCTACCCTGCTGTTTGTGATGTTTTCTATAACACTGTATTAGGCATTGCTGTCCCGAAAGGGGCTTCCTTTGGACAAGATAGAGCTACATGAATTAAAGAGCTAGTGGAACCAAAAGAGGCAGACAGGAAAAATGATACAGATTTTAAGAAGTAGTCAGCTGTAACTTTTTATTTCTCAAGTATTTCTTTTTCTCTTTGCTCATTAAAAATTTTTCTATGCGATAATATTGCACTGGTTGTGTGGAACAGCTCTCAGCCTGGCAGCTGACATATCTGTCTCTATTCCTCCACTAAATCATCAGCATTGTGGGCTCACTGATAGTGACATCACAGGAGACTGACCTGGCAGCTGCTGTTTGGATTTAGTTGAATTGACAATCCCTAGGTCTAAAACATTGTGAGCAAATAATTTCTTTAGTCATACGATTCCTTACGAATGGAACTCCTTGCCAGATAGATTTCGCTTGAAGGGCAGTAATATACCATCATAGTTACATTTTAAGAAAGGGGTTACATAGGATTATATAGTGCAGTACACGTGTGTTAAGTATTTATATTGTGAAATTTGGTTTGTTATAAGTGTTGATGCCTGTGTATTCATTTGATAACTTTTATTTATATGGAACATTAGTTTGATTGTACAACGGGACATCATTGTGAATGAGCTTGCTCAATGAAATTATCCCAAAATAAACAAACTTGTAACTTGATTGTGTGGCTTTTCCTAAGCAGCAGTGATGTCACAGTCCATGAGGTCATTATGCTGATTATGTAATGGGTGGGGGGGGGCAGAGCTAGATCGTCAGCTGCCAGGCAGAGTGCTGTTCCGCACATAACACCGACTAACATGAGGTAAACAATCTTTTAATTAACCAAAGTGGAAAGAAAAAGTGCCTCAGATATAAAAGTAATGGTTGACTGCTTTTAAAAACTAATATTAGTTTTAGGCAGGGCACTAGCCCTCTAAATAAGCCAGCTTTCAGTCTGCATTTGGTACAGCCTCCTGATTTGATGTGATCTATTCCATTAAGCCACAGTTCAGTGAAGGAAATTATACTGAATTTGTCTGAGCTACTATTCTGGGAGCGTTACCTTGTGAATTTTATGGCAGCTGCCATATTCTGGATAGTGTTGTGAACGCAACTTATTTATTCATGTTTTTGCTTTAGGGTGCTGAACCTGCATCATCAGGCGTCCCCAGTTGCAAGGACGCCCAGTATGCCAGCAGTAGACACAAACTACATCAGCCCATCACTTATGCAAGACTACAGAGCTCCATTCCACTTGCCAGCAATGTCATATGATCTACAAGGTACATTTTGCACATCCCCATGTGTTGTGAATATTAAACAATTTGTTATGTAAAGGTGCCTTACTGTTGGCCTTGAGAAACGCTGCATGCTGAGAAGTGAGATCATCCAGCAATATCCTTCACTAGGCATGCAACCTTGTTAATTCAAATTCTCACTTTGTGAACAATTCCAGAGAACACAATGTCGCTTTTTGGTTGTACATAAATCAAATGTTGTAACAACAGGAATGTGAAGTATGGGTCACACTAATTTCACAAGTTTGTGTCTGCATGATGCACTGAAGAACATTGAGAGATTTAATGAATGCCTCCGGCACTGTATGAAATGCTTAAACAAAACCGCTACCCCACCACCCAGCTGGCTAGAGTGAGATTTGTTCCCATAGTGCGGTTCTCAGGGCAGCACCCTTTAGCTCCTCCTCCTCCAGCTTGCTCCTGTTGGTGGATTTCGCCCGCTGGCAGTGCTGCCCCTTGGGCAGCACCCTCGCGGTCTGCCTCCCACCTATCCCTATTGGGGGAGTTCTCCCCTGCCCCCAGGGCAGCATCCTGTAGCTGTTACTTCCCACAGATCTGATTGTTACAAGTCTGAGGAATTGAGGGTTTTAAGTGTAGATGAGAATGTTATGGAAATGTTCCCCGACCCAGCTGCCAAAATTCCCCCTCCCCAAACTGACTTGTGAGTTCATTAATCCCCCCCCCCCAAATATCCGTCACTGTGTTACTGGTTTTGTTACCATCCTAGACAGAGTGATCTTTACTAGCTCTGCATTTCTGTCCATCTATCTGTATTTATTTATTTTGCACCAGTATCATTGCCAAAGTTAATATTTTTGCACCATGTGGTAGGCATAACCGATTTACAACTCTTTCTAAGAGTGCCAAACCATTCTAAAACTTGTCATTTAAAATACAGATAATTTTTTGGGCTCCATTAACTGTTAGCAAAGCCAGCTTGAAGTACTCGAGATTATTATAAGCTTTTGGCTATAGAAGCACACTCTTCTCTTCTTGGCTGGTTAATATTGCACCCTTCCATGTGAAACAAATGGCTTTCTGGATATGCTCTTTGAAATAGTTCTGCCTTTTTTTGTGTGTGTGTTTGTTTGTGTACAGTTTTTTTGTTTGGCAAAGGCACACTGAGCCGAAGCCTTCTGTATCTTCCATAGTTTTTGTTTTTGCACCCAGGATGCAACTGGAAACAGGCCCCCCCCCCCCCAACTAATTTTTCTTTCCAAGCTAAAATCATTTAGATAAAATAAATACCCTTCCGAGAAATTCATGAGTAAAATATTCAAACAGAATCCCACAGCTGCCAACCCCACTTCCATCAAAATAATTGGCAGCACCACTGTTTCTCTTATTGACGACCCAAATGAGCTGTTGGTCCCTTTGGTATGCCTGGTCGTAGTTGCTTGTGAGTGCTGCTGAGAAGTCTAGTTCAGTGTCGTGCTCAAGTAAATACAGCCCTGCACTGTAGAA
Organism: Neoceratodus forsteri; assembly: GCA_016271365.2. Taxonomy (NCBI): domain Eukaryota; kingdom Metazoa; phylum Chordata; order Ceratodontiformes; family Ceratodontidae; genus Neoceratodus; species Neoceratodus forsteri. Next base: position 1,260,984,409 of record CM028129.1, read on the forward strand.
GAAGCATCAGTGTATTTGGTTGGCCAGTAACAACAGTGGTGACTGTAGGCACGTTAACGCGGGATTAACGGATTGCTGTTTTTTGGGGTCGCTAAATATGTACCAAAGTCATTGGTTACTATGGGTGAGTTTGAGTGTCAGCAGCATCGTGGGAGAATGGGATTTTTTTTTTTTTAAAGACACTAAATTGGGTAAAGTGGTGGAGAGTAAAATGTGGCAATTTGAGTCCTAATTAACAGATACTCATGGCCATTTTACCAGAGGAATTAATTCATTTTTTAGGAGAATTAATTATTTTCTAGGACTGTGGCAGAGTTTCTTTAATGGTGGTGCATCCTGTTTTTTTTTTTCGGGGGGGGCGGGGCTAGATCTAAACCATGATTTGTGTCATAATAATTACACAGTTGAGGGGTCTCATTAGCCAGTCAGGGCGTGGAATTTCTCTAACCCATTATATAAGTTTACATTAAGAATGGTTCAGTTTTCTTTATTCTAGCAATGCAGGGTGGCCCATATGACAAACTTTTTTCCAGCAATTGTAGGAGTAGGAGCTTCTGAGGCACTGAGATAAAGGGGAACTGAAACCTGCCAAAAAATAGTGCTGCTCAGACTGAGTGTAGAACACTCCTGCATTGTATATATGCCTGATGCCTTGGAACCAGCAATGATGGATAGGATTTTTTGATTTGAAGGTGTTCTTTTTATGGACTTTATTAATTTTACGTAATACTTGATGACAGACATACCATAGCTACTTAATTTAAAGTGTTTTACTAAGATACAGGGTTCTATCCCACTATCCATCTCCACGCTCCCCGCCCTACCGTTACCACACTGAGCAACCACTAAACCCTTCACTCTGCCCCAGCTATATTTGAAACAATTGAAAGTTTGGACGCCTACCACATCAGCTGGCAGATTGTTTCATAGCTCCACCACCCTTTCTGTAAAATAACATTTTCACACTTCTGTCCTGAACACCCCCTCCCCCACCCCCCGTTACCGTTGGATCTTCTTCAGGTACATCTCTTGCAGCAAGTCACGCAGGTAGGAACATCCAGCCGCAGGCATGAGATCCACCGTAAGTTTTCACCAGCAGTTGACCTGGGGACCGATCACGACAATGTCACATGCTGTGGTGTAGCCTGTATAAGTGTGGGTGGTCCCCAATCCTCACCATGCCGACCTGCATGCTATACCTCTCAGAGGAGTCTAGCCACGGTCAACCTGTAACTTCTTGAAACTTAACCAATTCGCCTTTGTTGATGCATTGCGTTACAGTGTCACGTCCGCCTTTTAGATGTCTTCCTTGGATTCTCTGTTTCAGCTTTGTACTTGAGGATGGAAACTCGCTATCGAGTACCTACAAGAAGTCTGTGTGCGTTGCCTGGGACCCTCACACGACACTCACCAGTGCAGTCTTTGCAAAAGATTTACAAAGCAACCTGTCAACAATGTTTACAGACCCTGAGGGGGCACTTAATGGAGTAATAAGTGACCTCTTAGAGCAAGATTTCCATGCCAAATACTCCTCCTCGTCATCTTCATTTTCAGGATCCCGCCACTTGAAACGGGATACTTCGTCAATGGAGAAATTTCACTGCCAGGAGAAACACAAGCACTCCCATGAGTAGGGGAAATCTTCCCGCAGTCTTGTCGACAACAATAACTGCTACAGTACCTCAGGCAGTCTTGAATACAAGGGCTGTCCTCTCTGTGTTGTCGACGGGCCTTGCCCAGTCCTCTAGGCTTACTTCTTCAACGATTACTGTCCCTTCTGACTCAGGGGGCCCGACGACGGCTCCCTCATCGATGAGAGTGGCTAGTACATTGCTTTTACAGTTCTTACCACTACCTCCGTCATTGTACATGGCTCTGTATAATGCTCCGGTGGGCCATACTCGGTCGTCGATGAGCCTCATTCCGGGAGACTGCTATTATAACCAGGGATCGGGCCTGCTGAGTTTGTCAACAGCAGCATTCTCACCGACGACGCCTTTTCCCAGCACATTTGCGGAGCCACTTAGTCCATTGATGAGGGCTCCTACTTCACACCTGGTTCCACAACCACCTCCAATTCCATCCATATTGCCAGTTGGAAAGTCGACACTTAAATCTACCAATGCCCCACAGCCTCAGATGGCCATGATAGATATCTGGGCTCTGGTTCACACCATCCTGGACCTCACACAAAAGGCTAATCTGGCTGCCACTGCTCCTACTTCGCCAAAGCCTCCACCTCTACCACGGCATTTGCCCACACATGCTGCCAGTGGTTCCTCTGCCTCTCCAGCTCCCTCATCCAACATGGATATGGAGGAGGAGGAGGAATACGACCATGACCTCTACCAGGGTGATTAGGAAGAAGAAGAAGTGGATTTATCACCTCCATCCACCACTTCTGCAAGGTCATTTCCGAGGGAGGATACAACCCAATACCTTCCATGTTCACCCCCAGATGACCCTTCTTTCACGGACATAATGCAGCATCTACAGCAAACTTTTGGGTCTAATGCAACAGAACAGGACATCTCAAGAAGGAAACTTGCCCATTACCTCAGGCTACCTGATAACTCCCCTCATTTCACCAGCAGTTGACCTGGGGATCGCCCACAATGACGTCACGTGCTCTGGTGTAGCCTATATAAGTTTGGGCGGTCCCTAATCCTCCCTGGTTCTTTTCCCGATGGCAGCCACGCACTTCTTGTGCACTATGGAGTTGCTTCGGGGGAACCAAGTAGTAGGTGGGAGGTGCCGTGTAGTCTTCAGAGCAGAAGATGTACCCTCTTTGAGCGGGAAACTCCAAGCAGGCTGCTCAGGTGGATGAGGGAAGGACGACTTGACCTGCTGCCAGAAATTCTCTCGAAGATCTACTGTTACGTTCAGTACCCGTGTAACTACTTTTCCACTCATGCCCCTGTGTTCTTGATCGGCTGCTTATGCTGAATAGTTCCTCGCAGTTCACCTTGCTCATTCCTTTCAGGAACTTTATGGTCTCTGTCTTATCTCCCCTCTCTCGTCTGACCACCAGCAAGTACATGTTCAGTGCCTTGAGCTAATCCTCAGGAGATCTGCCCTGCTGGTCCTGAATCATTTGGATCACCCTATGTTGCACTGTCTCCAGCGTGTTATCTTTCCTTAGGTGATGACTCCAGAACTGGGTACAGTACTCTAGGTGAGACCTCATCAGTGATCTATAGTGAGGTAGAAATAGCTCCTTCCTTCTGTGTTAGTACCCCTTCCTATACACCCCAGCATCCTGTTTGCTGTACTATAGGCCTTGTTACACAGGCTTGATTGTTTTAGGAAGTCACTGATGATGACCCCTAGATCTCTTTTGTGAGACTTCATTCCCAGCATTACAGCACCCCCCCCCCCAAATCCTGTACTCTGTCCTTGGGTTCTTGTTACCTACATGCATCCCTTGCACTTTTTTTTTTTTTTAAATTACTCTATATCTCTCCTTACTACCTGCTAGCCCCGACCCTTCTGGACATCCAACGAGTCATCCTCCTACCACATACCCACCAGGACTCACCTCTCACTCCTCCATGGAGCTTAGGTTTTCCCCCCCGAGCGGGGATGAGGCGGGATCCAATGCCCCGTAATCTAATCTCGTCAGGCCGAGATGGTGGTCCCGGTGAGCGGGGTACATCGGAGGCACGCTGTGGGAAGTCTGTCTTCCTGGAGCCAGCAGGTGTCTTTCCTCCCTTCCCTACAGTGCGCAGCCCCCCTGACATCAAGGTGGCAAGCGCCGACGTCTGAACTGTAATGCGCCGCCTCTTCTCCTGCAGTTGGGGCTAGGCACTGAGCTCTGCTCGATCAGAAAAAGTGCTCGGCTAAGGCCGCAACCCTCCTCGGAGAAGGCAAGCTGTTATCGGACACTCAAGCCTGTTTCCCCCCGGCCGACCCACCAGTGACCCGAGTCCGCTCCCAAACCCAGGTCACCAGTGTGGAGCAAGGTGTGGCGTCCAGCGCCTCAAACCTCAGCGCCACCGGGTCGGTTCTCCCTTGCACTTTTTGGTATTGAATTTCAACTGCCAAACCTTTGACCACCTCTCTAGCCGTTTCAAGTTTCCCTGAATCTCCCTAACCCTTTCCTCGCTGTGTAACCTACCACAGAGCTTAGTGTCATCTACAAAGAGACATATCCTACCCTGGATTCCGTCGTCCATCTTGCTGATGAACATATTGAAAAGAATTGGACCCAGGACCAGTCCTTGTTGGCACCCCACTGGCGGCCTCCCAGTGTTCTGACTTGACCGTTAACCACAACCCTCTGCTGTCTTCCTTCTAACCAAATCTTCGGGGGTATCTCAGTGATCAGGTCACACTGTAAGAACTTCACCATCCATGAAGCAGGATCTACACAGAAGATTTTCAGAAGTACCACTGGGGCCGCCCAAGCTGACAACATCTGCCAGTGTCACCAACCCTATAAAGGCGCGAGTGGCCCCGTTCCCTCCTCAGTTCTTTCCCACTGTCTCATCTGTTCGCATGGGTCTCGGAGGAAGCTCTGATGCAGTTTCGCGCCATTTTGCCTGTGATTTTTCTTTCACTTTGGAACTTTGAATCTCTTTTAAATAAGATATTCTTTTACCTTGTTTATGTCGAGAGTTACTCCCTCCACTTTTCTTTTCCATCACTGCTGCTGCAAAAGAAGATTGCCTCTTAATATGACCATAACCTTTGTGTCTGCTATCTTGGGCCTGATCTTAATGCCTCCGATTGTGAGCTCTGCCAGAAATTTAACCAAACAACCCTTAGGTGACTCAGAAAGGCTTTGAAGAAATTCCACGTGGAGCCAGGTCTGGGCAGGATCCTCCAGGGTCCCTCCTTCCCAGTCGCTGGTAGGTTCGATGAGCTCCCAGGCCTCTAAGGCCCGAGACAAATCCTCGGGGAGAAGTCATCAAAAAGACTACGATCAGTAGCACTCCCGCTCCCCAACGGCTTCTTCTTTGTCCTCCGGGGTACTCTGTCAGTTGCGGCTACACCAATGTTCTCTGCTACCCAGGCCTCTGTTCCTATCGGGCCCATAACTGCAGTATTGCCTCCCGCTGTCCAGGGAATCCTACTGTTGACCCTTGGGTCATCAGCGCCAGTCCACCAATCCTCAGGTCGTCAGTGTCAGCTCCTCCGTCAAGGCCTGATGCTTCCTCACGCCCACAGCCGTCGGGCTCCTCGGCTGTCAAGCCCCGACAGATGGTTCGTCGCGCCCTGTAGCAGTGACCCCTACACTGTCAACGCAGCCCTCTCCTGCCATCTACCTCAGTGATATTTTTGCCAGGGTCACTACAGCCCTTGTGCACCAGTTGGGCTCATACAGACCTGGTTCCCCAGCGTCGTCAACTGCCCCATCATTGTCGACACCTCTTGGACTTCCTCAATCTGCGCCCCATAGGGCGACGTCGAGGAGGAATACCACCCAGACCTGATTCTTCCTGAGGAACATGAGCTTCTGCACTCAGACAGGTCCACTACATCTTCAGTTAGTGAGAACTCTGTCAAACATACTCCTAGGTCCCTTCCTGAAGATCCTACTTTCTTTAATGTGATGAAGCAGCTGTCCTCAGCCATGGGCTTTCACACAGAGAAGGAAGATGCCACCAGATGGGACCTGGAAATCCCATCCTTTTTGCCTTGAGGAATGCCACTGCAGTGGTCGGGCATAGGCCAGACACGGTACCTGCCATGCGTCGCTTGGCGGATAAGCTTTATTATGCCCCCCAGGGCCTTCCTTACTATGCCGCCCAGCCGGAGATCGATTCTGTGGTCATTAAAGCAGCACACAACAGGTCCAAGATGTCCAAGCACCTTAATTCTCTCCCCAACAGAGAATCCAGGCGGCTTGACCTCTGGGGCAAGAGGGTCTGTTCCTCATCTAACCTGGGGTTTTGGATTACTGACTATCTTTTGCATATGGTCAAGTACCAAAATACCACCGGGAAGAAGGGCAAGGTGGCTGCCCAAACTCTCCCAGACTGTTCCCAGAAACAGGAGGTTCTCAAATGCTTACAGACTGCGGAGGACATTAGTAAGCATCTCCTTAGGGCCTTATACGACATTTCAGACACTGGTGCCAGGGGTGCAGCCACAGGCATTTGCATTGGTAGGCACTCCTGACTGAGAGTCTCTGTGTTTGTGGTGGATGTCCAACAGAAGGTGCTGAATGCCCCCCTTTAATGGAACCGGGTTGCTTGGGCCAGATGCCAAGGACATCATCAGTGACTTGCAGGCATCTGGTAGGGCTATCAGGTCTGTCCATTCGCTTTATCATACACAGCCTAGCAACCTGGGGCCACTGGCGTTTCTGTTCCTCCAGTTGGGGCACCCCCTTCCTTGGTGTGTTTGGACAGCCCAAGTTTGGGGCAGCCCGGGGTGCGCCAGGAAGGGGAGGGTACTGCTCCCTGGGTGGACTCCTCGGAGGCCACCCGGAGTAGCCAGCTGCCTAGGCTGGTGGCTACAAGGACGAGGTCCCCCTCCGATTCCAAAGGGTTGAGAGGTAGGGGTGTGGTGCGGCGTGCCCTCATTGCATCCCATCTGGCCCTGAGCCTTCTTCATCTTTAGGGCTGCTATCCCTTTCCAAACCTTTTCACTGGCAAATACTCGCTGCCTCATCTGAGAGCCCCCCCACCACCAGACTGTCCTAATGCCACTCTCTGGCAGAGTCCCACTTTCTTCCTCTGTGAATACAGAGCAGAAGTAGTCATTAAGAATGGCTGCTTTTTGTCCAGCCTCCTCAGTTACCCTACCTCCCTTTGTTAGCCTAACAATTCTGTCTCCCTTCTTTCTTCCCTAATGTGTCTGAAGAACTGTTTTTTCTGGGGACGTGGATATGGTGTACTTATCCACACATTCTGGCGGTGTCCTTTCCCCTTTAAATCCTGCTGGAAAGTCTTCAAGCTGGCTCCTCCCACCCATCTGGGTGGTAACTCCCCTAGCACCGTCCCGTGATGCCAGTTCTTCGTTTCCACTTGGTAGAATAGGTTCCCTCCTTACCGCTCTGTGTTACTGAGGCCCTAAAACCTTCTAAAACCCCTCAAGAGTTTTTCAGCTTAAATTGTCTTCCCTACTTCTTGCCGCTCCGATGGATGACGTGAAGTCCGCTCTGGGTTTCCGGTTCTGCAATTGCAAGCAGAAGATGCCACGAACCGACCAGTACTCCATGTGTGTATACTGCCAGGCTAAGATGTCCAGGTCTGTGATTTTTGTTGCGTCTTTTTGCCTTTGACTCTGGAGGATTGCCTCGCCCACTTACTCCCTGGATGACCAAGCAAATAGGATCCGTCCTTCCGCTCAAAGGAGGCACAGAAGGCAGTTTCCGCCGTTGCAGTTTCCACCGAGCAGTGGCCATGGAGGAGGAGGAGGCGCGGGACGCGGCGCAGTCTTCCTCGTTGTTGGTCTTCATGCCGCTTCACGGGTGCATTTTTTTTTCCCGGAGTTGCCCAGGAACTGTGTCAGTCTCTGCCTACTTTTGGAGATGGTCCCGTGGGCCCCAAGAAGTCCATTAAAATCTAAGGATTCCAAGGAAAAAGAGACCAAGAAACAGTATTGTCGACACCTTGTGGGTTCAGGAGTGCTCTTAGGCCTCTGATGCCCACATTTCTTTGGAGCTCCCGGCTTTGGTTGAGACTTCAGTTTTGACCGCCGTCTCCACAGTACCCCCATCGGGCCAGTTGGCCGAGGATCAGACCGACTCCCCAGCTGAGATCTTTCTTGAGCCGATCCTTTCTTCAGTGGAGGTCGACACCTCCCTCTCGAGGACTCCGGTGCTCTCGGGGGGACACTGGGTAGGCCACTGTCCCGCCACCTCCTACTCTAGGGCTTTCCGACCAAGGGGTGGGTCGGCAGTCACCAACGCCCTCTGATCGACCATGCAGGTCCCCCTGACATCGGCCAAGGTCCCGCTTTGGTACCCAGACTCTGGCAGCCCGCATCCTTCACACTCATGCAAGCGGCACTGCCACTGTTCCTCCTCGGATCAGGAGAAGCACCTGCACAAGCTGCACCAGTGCTAGAAGAAGAAGAAGAAAAAGAATCTGCATTTATATAGCGCTTTTCTTACATCCAAAGCGCTTTACAAGCAATGCTAGACTGGTAGTGAAGTGACTGAATGTGTGGTGGCGGCCATATCGCACATCATCACCCACACATAGCCTGGATAATTGCATGAACCGGCTTATGGGAAGGGGAATGTTGGCCAGGACACCGGGAATGTTCCCTACTCTTTGCGAAGAGTGCCCTGGGTTCTTTTACTTCCACCTGGACACCCACCAGGACAACACCAGGATGGGTAGAAGGGACCTCGGTTTAACGTCTCATCCGAAGGACGGCACACCCCAGCAGTACAGCACCCCCCAATGCTGCACTCAGATGCCAGCGATTTTTTAGGTGCAAGTCCAATCCCGGTGTGGGGCGAGAACCCACGACCTTCTGGTCCAGAGGCAGATGTGCTACCAACTGAGCCACGCTGACACCTGCTACAAGGAGTTCATGAGGCAGCAGCACCTGTTTTCCCAGGTGAAGCCACCCTTGGCGCCCAACCTGGCCATAACTGCGCTGCCATCACCGGAGCCGCAGCAGACTCCGCCCTGGCAGGTGCCGGCTCGGTCTGTCCCGGAGCAGCCCACTCCAGCCTCTCCACCAATAGTGGTGGTGCTACCAGCCCTTGTGCTGAACAACAGTGTCCCGACCTAGGACACTCAGTGCGAGAAAGGGCTTCCCCATCAGCTCAAGGTTACTGTCATCACCAACTGCCCCAGGCAGGTGAGCAGTGACACGGGCAGTAGCCCTCTGTTTTATGAATTCTCAGAATCAGAGGGTTCCTCTCTCTTCACTCCTGCCCGGTGGACGTGGAGTCGGCCAAGCATCTCTCTTCTTTATTCATGGGCCTTCTCCGCTTGGTCTCAGAGTTCATGGGGCTCCAGCTGGAGCCCGTTCAGAAGAGGGAAAGGTACCCCTTGACCGAGATCTTGGACTGGGGTGACTCTCCGATGGAGGCCTTCCGAGACCAGGATGCTATCCTCCGTCCTGCTCTAGATCTGTGGCAACACCCAACTTCTTGCCCGGCACCCTCGGCCCGGATGGCCCGAAGGTAAGCGGTCATTACTGTTTCCTTCTCTGGAGTTACCGAGCACCCCGTGGGGAACGTGGACAAGCCCCCTGACAAGGAGCCAAAAAATTGGACCACTCAGCCAAGAAGGTGTATGCCGTCTCCTTCGCTGGGCCTCAGGCAAGCCAGTTCGGCTCTTCTGAAGGCTCATTTTACACACGTCCTTCTGCGGTCCTTGGACAAGGTGCTTCCCCACCTCCCTGCTGACTACTGTCAAGCAAGTCCGAGACCAAGGCCATGCCGTAGTGAAGCAGCAGTTCCAGATGGTCATTGACATTGGTGATTCCTGAGCCCGTTCTGTGACCGTGGCAGTTGCCAAGCACCACAGAGCTTGACTGCACATATCTACGTTCACCGTTGATATGCAGCACAAGTTGGCAGACGTGCCCTTCTTGGGGACCGACTTGTTCGGTCCCAGTGTGGAGGGGAATCTCACCCGGATTGAAAAGTCCAGTGCCACCTTGGACTTGGTGACGTCTGCTCAAAGGGACCAGAAAGGCTCCAAGTCCACCAAGAAAAAGCCCTTTTGGCCCACCTCTGCCCCTGCGGCCAAACCTGCCCAGCCCCAAGCTGGTCAGCAGCAGGCCTGGCATCTGAGACCTAAGTCTGTGGCCTCGATCGTCTGGAAGCCAGGGGGTTGGAATCCGGTGGTCCCTCAGCCGGATACTCTTCTGCTTCCAAGCCTGCCCAGTGACGGGACGGGGGGGTGCCCTCCCCTCTCCCATCCTGTACCCCCTGGGTCCTTCCGGGGGGGCCAGCTCCACCACTTTGTTTCCACCTGGTCCGCTGTCACAATGGACAGGTGGGTTCTCGAGGTGATCGGCCAGGATCTGCCTCTGGAATTCGAGCAGTATCCTTCCAGCTGAACCCGCTCCCCATGAGAAGACATGCTGTTAGTCGACATTTAGTCAGTCCTTTGGGATGACATTGCCCAACTCCTGGTCAGGGAGGTGGTGGCTCCAGTTCCAGACCCTCCACAGCATCCGGGGTTCGTGTCCAGGTACTTCCTGGTACTCAAACGGACGGGGGGTTGGGGCCTCATTCTAGATCCGCATGACCTGAACAAATTCCTCGAGTCCCACACTTTCAGGATGATCACTGTGTCTCAGATCATACCATCTCTGCAGCAGGACATGTGGTTCTGCTCTCTGGATCTTCAGGACGCGTTCTTCCATGTCCCGATCCTTCCGTCCAACTGACGGTTCTTCCACTTTCAGGCAGAGGGCACCCTCCACGAGTTTCAGGCCATGCCATTTGGCCTGTCCTCGGTGCCCAGGGTCTTCACCAAGTGCATCGCAGTGGTGGCTGCCCACTTGAGGCACCGGGGAGTTTGGGTATACCCCTAACTGGACGACTGGCTCACCACTGGTCCCTCCAGACCTGCATCTCTCTGGGCCTCTTGGTTAACAAGGTCAAATGGGAACTCTTGCCTTCACAGGTGATTCACTTCATTGGGGCAGAGCTCGACTCTTGCAGAGCCAGAGCACGGCTTCCAGCAGACAGAGTGAGTGAAAGCTCTTACCATCTTTGCCCAATCATTTCAGGTTGGGCAATTGCGCACTGCTCGGGACCTCTGGTGCCTCTTGGGCTACGTGGTGGCCTGCACCAGCATGGTTCATTGGGCCTGCTGGAAAATGCGCCTCCTGCAATGGGAGCTGGCCGGCTAGTGGTCTCAGTGCAAGGGTCACTTCAACCAGCTGGTCACGGTGATCCAGGGGATGTGGGATGCGCTCCAGTGGTGGCTAATCCCAGAACACCTGCAGGAGGGTATCCCGTTTGTCTGCCCAGAGCCGACAGTCATACTGACCGACACCTCCCTCATGGGCTGGGGAGCAGGGCTGCGTTCAGGGTCGTCCCTATCCAGGAAATCTGCAGGGCTGCTACCTGGAGGTCAGCACACACACCTTCATTTCCCATTACTACATTGACCTCGAGTCACGCCAGGATGCTGGTTTTGGGGCCTCAGTTCTTCAATCGCTGTTCCCTAAGTTTGCTAAAGTTGATCCTCACTTAGTGTGTGTTGTCTGTCTGGGGTTTGAACACCTTGAGGCAGGCTGTGAAATCTGTAAGAATTTTCCTCAGTCGACGCTTGACAGACATTTGAAGCGACTAAAGGAAAAAATGTCCGAGAAGGCTGCTAACCCAGCTGCAGATCAGACTTCCTCCTCTCAAAAGGAGAAACCCAAGGAACCGGTTGAACAACCCTCTGACCAGGGTGAAGGTTCCTCGGGCAAAAAGAGAACCACAGACATTGCCTCTGAACCGGCAAGTTCTGCTAAGAAAAAGAACGAAAAGCACTTGGTTAAGTAACCACAACCAACGATTTCGGGTGTTCCAGGCTGCAGAAGCTATAGCTATCACTATAAGTGTTCTCCAGGCGCTGCAAACTGGTGCCATGGTTCCAGTTCAGCGACCCAGTTCACAGTCCTCTGTTCAGGACCTGGGTTCCTCCTCGGTTTCCCAGTTCACTCGAACGATTTGCTGAAGTTTATATGGAAGGGGAGGATGAGGATTATGGGGAACCTCTTGAGCCAGAAATATCCTGTTCTAGGATCGTGGATACGTTGTTCATCCACACTCTCTTTGGCGTGTCCCTTTCCCTTTGAGGATCGCCGGAAGTCTTCAAGCTGGCTCCTTCCACCCACCCAGGTGGTATAACCCTCTGCTCTGCCCCATGATGCCAGATCTTCCTTTCTGCTGGAATATTCAGGTGGCCTCCTGCATGCTCCTGCATTTTATTTATTCTCTCGGATTAACGAGTACCTTTGACCACAGGCTAGCTCATTTACAAAGGTTCCACATCAAAGAGTGGGAGGGTAGAACAGACAGACAAAGGATGGCATAATGTACATTTACAGATATTGAAAACAACTTAGTACAAAATGATAAATACAATCTCCGATAAAACTATGATACAAATGCAAGCAGAACAGAAAAACAGAGTGGAAGGGAAGTAGGGGTAGGAGCTAGGGAGGGTCAAAGAGGGGTGAAGAGGGTAGCAGCCAGGAGGCTTTGTCAAGATAGTGCGTGGATGGGGAAAGGGTGAGAGTAGCGGGAAGGATGAAAGGAACATGAGCCAAAAGAGAAAAGCCACAGCTGGTGGCCTAGAGGGCTAAGTGGAAATGGCTTGGTTTCGTAATTGGGCAGGCTCGTATTAATTTAGGCAGTCACAGGTGCTCTGTAACAGGATACTTTGGTGCAGAAGGCATTTATAGTTGGATATCCCAGTTAGGCTTGTTAAATCGTGGCCAAGGCCATTTAGCCAGTTGGGAGCCCTGTAAAGGAAAGACCATTGGCATTGTGTAGTTCAGAACCTAGGTACAAGTAGAAGCTCAGAATCCGAGGCCTGGGTATGGCAGACCTTGAGGGACCTGGGTAGAAGGCAAGAGATTCCAGTAGGTAGATCTCCACTGAGCGCTTTCTTTGCTAGTATACATGAGTGATACTTGATCCATCCTTGCAGATTGAGCCAGCCAGTTTGTGCATAAAGATCACGTGTGAGTGAGGCGGTCTGAGTTCATGATGAGCCTACATGCTTTGTTAAGTGTTAAGTTTAGCCTTTTTTAGTGACGTGGAGGTAACGTGACCTGTGCTTATGTCGGGGGGGGGGGCAGAAGCTTCGTTTTTTTGTAGTTCAGGACAAGTTTGTGCATATAGAACCATTTTTCGACTTCAAGGAAACCAGTCTGAAGATTATCCTCGAGCGCAGTGGGATAAGTGTTGTTTGTGTAGATGACGGCATTGTCGGCGTAAAGGAGTGTCCTGAGTTGGCAGGAATGGGGTATAGGTTGTTTAGGAAGATACTAAACAGAAGAGGACCAAGGGTTCTTTCCAAGAGCTGTGGCAGCCTCTCCCGACTAAAGGGGAGAGTCCTGCGGGCACACACTCCTCTGGGTCCCGTAAGCAGGAAAAGGACCCAGGATCATCTTCGTCTCAGATGTTCTTGGGATCAGGAGAGATCTCGGTCCCAGGAACCAGCAGCCTCGACTTCAGTCAAAATTGCCTCTTTGGCTGCTGGCTTCTCGGCTTTGCCGTCTGGCCAGTCGACCGAAGTGTGGATCGACGAGGTTGAAATTATCATAAACCCGATCGACCCCGTGTCACGCTGTAAAAAGAGGCGACAACATCGGTCGTCGTCATCCTCCTCGAATTCGAGCAGTGCCCTCCCAGCCAAGCCAAGCCCTTCAGGAAGAACGAGTATCCGTCCAGACTCAGTCGGCTCTCCGAGAAGACATTGCTCAGCTCCTCCTCAAGGAGGCAGTAGCTCCAGTGCAGATCCTCCAGCAGACCCAGGCTTTGTCTCCTGGTACTTCCTGGTGCACAAGAGGACAGGGGGCTGGCGCCCCATTCTAGATCTGCACAACCTGAATCAGTATCTCAGGTCACGCACCTTTCGGATGGTCACTCTGTTCCAGATCATACCATCCTTGGAGGGAAACGTGGTTCTGTTCACTGGATCTGCAGGATGCATTCTTTCATATCCCAATTCGTCCGTCTCATTGACGGTTCCTCCGATTCTGAGCCGAAGGGACCCTATACGAGTTCTGAGCCATGCTGTTCAGCCTGTCATCGGCCCCACGGGTCTTCACCAAATGCACTGCAGTGGTGGCAGCCCATCTCAGGCGTGGGAGGGGGTCAGGATTTATCCCTACCTCGACGATTGGCTCTTAGCAGGTCCCACTCAACAGGAGGTAGAGAGGTCCAGGGACCTGTCCATTCAGACCTGCTCCCAACTCGGCCTCCTTATCAACGAGGCCAAGTCGGAACTCGTGCCTTCCTAGGTGATGTGCTTCATCGGGGCCGAGCTCGACTCTTGTCAAAACAGAGCTAGTCTCCCAGTGTATAGGGCGGAGGTTCTCTCCTCCTTTGCCCAATCATTCCTGGTTGGGCAATTGCGCCCTGCCCGGGACTTTCTGCACCTTTTGGGTTACATGGCGGCATGCACCTCAGTGGTCTGTTGGGCCAGTTGCACATGCACCCTCTCCAATGGGAGCTGGCTGACCAGTGGACTCAGCACCACGGTCATTTCGATCAGTTGATCACTGTAACCCAGAAGATGTGGGATGCTCTCCAGTGGTGGACTGCCCCAGACCGGTTGTAGGAAGGGATCTATTTGTCTGCCCCGAGCCGACTGCCGTCCTCATGACCGATGCCTCTCTCATGGACTGGGGAGCCTACATGGGGGACAAAAGGGCCCATGGGTTCTGGACCCCTGAGGAGTCCCTATACCACATCAACCTGTTGGAGCTCAGAGCAATCAGACTGGCACTGTCAGCTTTCACTCCTCAGCTCCAGGGTCAAGTGGTTCAAGTCCAGATGGACAATACCATGACCATGTACTACCTCAACAAACAGGGCGGCACGTACTCCCGCCTGCTTTGCAGAGAGGTGCTCTGCATCTGGACATTCATCAACCATTTGGAGGTGGATCTCCGAGCCAGCCATGTGGCAGGATCCTCAAACCATCTGGCTGATGCTCTCAGCCGCTTAGGCGAGACATCCCAAGAGTGGTCTCTCCATCCAGAGGTAGCTTATAGCCTGTTCTCCCACTGGGGCAAACCGATGGTGCACCTGTTTGCCTCCAGGAAAAACACCAAGTTGAGGCTGTTTCATGCCCGCCCCCCTCAGCAGGGCTCGTTGCAGGGGGATGCCTTCTCGAGGCCATGGACCCCAGGCCTCCTCTATGCCTTCCCTTCCTCCTTCCCCTTGATCCGCAAGGTGCTCCTCAAGGCGAGGAAGGACAAGGCGAAGGTGATTCCGGTAGCCCCAGACTGGCCGCGCCAGTGCTGATATCCAGATCTTCTCAGCCTCAGCTGCAGGCCCCTGGAGCAGCTTCCAGCATGTCCGGACCTGATCTCTCTCAATCAGGGGAAGGTATACCATCCAGACCTTCAGTCCCTGCACCTGACAGCCTGGTACCTGAGCAGCTAGAGTTCCAGGCTTTGGGTCTTTCCGAGGATGTCCTCACCGTGATGGAGGTATCCAGAAAGGAATCGACCAGGAAATGTTATGCCTTCAAATGGAAAAGGTTCACCATTTGGTGTCAGGGCAAGGGCCTGGACCCTCTGTCCTGTCCAGTGTCTAGCATTCTCGACTACCTTTGGTCTCTGTCCAAAGGGGGTCTTCAGTCATCGACCCTTAGGGTGCACTTGGCAGCCATCTCTGCTTACTGGGCATAGGCCAGTCATTCGACGGCGCAGGAGACAGTGGTTGGGTGCTTTTTCAAAGGCCTGCATCACGTATCCCCTCCGGTGAGTGAACCTCCACCTCCATGGGATCTACTGCTGGTACTGGCAAAGCTCATGGGCAAGCCATTCGAACCAATGCACAAGTGTGCATTGTCACACTTGTTCTGGAAGACGGCCTTCCTGGTGGCTATCATGTCTGCCAGAAGGACAGGGGATCTCCAGGTGCTTTCAGTGAACTCCTCTTATCTGGTCTTACACAGGGACAAGGTTGTCCTATGCCCCCACTTGGAATTCCTTCCGAAGGTGGTGTCAAGAGTTTCACCTTAACCAGGTGTTAACTCTGCCAGTATACTATCCTAACTACACCTCAGAGGCCGAATACAGGCTCCATAACTTGGACCTGAGATGAGCTCTCTCTCATTATAAGGAGAGGACAGCAGAAATTTGGGGAGAGATTCGCCAGCTGTTTGTCACCTACGCTGAAGCCGCTTCTGTCAGACCTGCAGCAAAGCGGACAATTGCAAGGTGGATTACATCTTGCATCAGTCTGTGTTATGAGTTGGCAGGCATGGAGCCTCCCAGAGGGATAAGAGCTTATTCTGCCCACCATACCACTGCATCGGTGGCTGCTTCCAGGGACATCCCTATCCAGGAAATCTTCCGGGCTGCTACCCGGAAGTCAGCAAACACCTTCATTACCCATTACCATATTGACCTTGAGTCATGCCAGGAGGCTGGTTTTTGGGCCTCAGTTCTCCGATCTCTGTTTCCTAAGTAGGTGGTTGTGCGCCTTGCCTCCCTCCTCCCGGAGAGCTGCTAGAAGTCTGCCAAAGAGTGTGGATGAACAACATATCCACGATCCTAGAAAAACGGGTTACTCACCTGTAACAGTAGTTCTAGGAGTGGTTTATGTTGATCTTACTTCGAGAGGGTTCCTGCAGTAGGTCTTCACATATAGGACTGCGCCCCCGGCGTCAGATCCGAACAGCAAACTTGTAGCTGGCAAGCATCAGTGGGGACCGCCCCCGACGTCAGGTGACATGACGTCAGCCCGACTATAAAAGGGGTGGTCCCACGCCCGCTCACCAGTTCTTTCCCACCATTGCCTCAGTACGTTCGGCACGCAATAGAACAGCGATCAAATGTCTGCCTTTTTTTCCAAGTTTTCTTCGCATCATAGTAAATTTTCTCTTCGAGTTACACTACCATTTGATGTCTTATAGACAGAAGAAGTGCTCAAAGTTCGGCGCCCAAATCCCACATGGGAATGACCATTCCCGCTGTCTCCTCTGCCTTGGTTCCAAGCAGTGCTCTATCTGCTAGGCCTGCAGCCAGGCAACTCGAACCAGGCGCAAGTGGACCTTCAAGGCCCACCTCCTGACCCGACTGGCATCAATGGAAAAGGAGCTCCAGGAACTGAGGGATAGGTCGTCGTTGCCGGCCTCAAAAAAGAAGAAAAGCAAGGAGAAGCGCCAGGACCGGAGTCCGTTGCCACGCGGGAGGCCTTCCACAACTGTGAGTACTTCTACTAGTGCCCTGCACGCTTCTTTGGGCTAGGTACCTTCTCCCCCTCCTGCCGAGGTGAGCGGGCAGCCAGGGGTGGCCTCTCTTGAGGTCTCAGTTAAGTCACCTTGCCTAGCCGATAAGACACTCCTCGACTCCGTCGAAGGGCGCATGGCTCCAGCCGATCAGCCTAGCGGCAGTCTCCCAGCCACCACTAGCCCGGCGTGGTCTATTCAGTCTGTCGACGGCCCCTTCATCACCCACCCGGACCTCTCCACTCTCCTGTCGGGCTCCAGTTTGGCCCCCAACGCCGGACAGAGTGAGCGGCACAGTGACCCGTCGTCCCACCGGGTCATTCATCCCAGGGACTCTCCACCCGATCCTCTGATTTTTCTTCCAGCAGGATCGCACTTGGACCTGCCGTCGGGGCTCCTCCTGTATCTCCCCTCTCGCCAGGCCTACCGCCGTCCCTGGACAGGAGTCCATCGTCGGCCGGGGATCCTTCTATGGAGCCTCCTCCCTCAGGACCTTCAGGGGCCCTCCCGGATCCCACGCCTCCTAGTGGCGCCTTGGCACTTCCCCCAGCAGGACCAGATCCTTCTGGTGGGTTTCCGGGTCCAGAACCCATCGTCCCGCCTCCGGGCCGCCCACCGTCTGCTCCACAGTATCCGACGCCAGGCCATGTGCTCCCGACGCCAGGATACCCGACACCGGGGTATCCTGGGTACTCTTTTTATCCTCAAACTTTGCTGGGTTTCCACTACCCATCTTGGCAGTACCCTCAGTACCCAGACTACCCTAATTTCCAGCCACCACCTCCGGCTCCAGACCATGAGTTGGCCCCCCAAATGGTGGCAGAAGGCCAGAACTTGGCTATTATCAGAGCTCAGGCAGACTGTGGTGGATGTTCCCCTACCCCGGGCCCCCCACTGCCTCCTTCCGGCAGAGCCTCGGGTTCTTTAGCTGTGGGATCTGCTGTGGTGGATCCTCACGTCTCCAGCGGCTCCAAGCCCTCCGACACGGAGTCTGACTCCGAACCTTCATACCCCAGATCTCCCATTGAGGTCCCTCCTAAGGAGTCCCCCCCCCCCCAAGTCTCCCCCAGAGGACCCTTCCTTCGGGGACCTCTTGCGCTCAATACAGTCAGCTGGAGGCTGGCCTTCAAAAGAGGTGGATCCGCAACGAAAAAGATTGGTGGAGCACCTGGATCTTACTACGTTTGATCCTATCCCCATCCTCACCATGGATGGGACCCCATGAGGACTTGGTGACCACGATCTGGCAACAGCCGTCCTCTATACCAGTGGTCTCCAGAAAGGCAGACCGCACTTATTATCCCTCGGAAGGGATTCACCATCTCACCACCCATCCAAAGGCTGACTCCATGGTAATCATTGCCGCTCACAACTGATCAGCCCAACCGAAACACCTGAGCTCCTTGCCTCCGAACAAGGACTCTCGTCAATTAGATCAGTTCGGACGAAAAATCTGCTCTTCTTCCTCTTGTGCTATTCGATGCCTCAACTTTGTCTCGCACATGGTTGCTTTCCAAAAAGCTTCACTTTCAGAGCTGGAAAGGGACCTCCTTGAGGTTCAGGATGAAAACCTTAGAAAGAAGCTCTTGGACAAGGTCAGGATGGGTAAGTCCTCGTGTTGTCACGCGCTCCATTGCAACATACGACTCGGTGGACTCGGAGGCTAGAGCGGCAGCCACAGGGATCTGTCTCCGCTGGCTCTCCTGGCTCCGGATAGCAGGCCTGGCACAGGATGTACAGTCTTCCCTTTTGGACACCCCTTTTAAGGGTTCTGTCCTCTTTGGCGGTGATGCCAAAGATATTATCACAGGACTGCAAGAGAGTGGACACTCCTTAAGGAACGTACGCTGTATGTACAGGACAGGTCAGAAAGAGTAGCCCTTTCACCGCCAAAGAAGGTGGAATAGGAACCAGGCTAAGCATCAAGGAAAAAGACGCACCCCTGGCTCAGGAGCTCAAACCCCACAGGCCAAGTTCTCCAAACCAGCCTCTGGGGCTAAACCTCCCCTCCCCTCGGCATCCTGACTCCTTTCCCCTCCTTCCGCTCTCTCCCTTAAGTCAGGAGGAACCGGTCGGAAGGAGGTTCTGCCTCCACCTGGAGGGTTGGAGGTTCGTCAGCGCAGAGTATTGGATGCCTCAGCTCATCCAGCGGGGTCACTCGATCGAGTTCCTTGAGATCCCAGCCCCTCTGCCACCGGGACGGTCTTTCTATCTATGGGATCAGGTCCCCTTTGTCTCTCAAGAGATCCAGGCACCACTTCTAAAGAAGGCCATAGAATCCGTCCCTCCAAGCCAAATAGGAAGGGGATTTTACTCCCACTTCTTCCTAGTTCCAAAGAAAACGGGCGACCTGAGACCGATCCTGGACCTTAGCACACTAAACATCTTCGTCGATTACAAGAAGTTTCATATGTTGACTGTTCAGGGTCTTCTCCCCCTGCTCCATCCAAACTCCTGGCTGTGCTCCCTAGATATGCAGGATGCCTACCTGCACATCCCTATCCTCCCGGCCCACCGCCACTTTCTCCATTTTGTTTTTATGGAGAACCACTTCCAGTTTCAGGCGTTCCCATTTGGCCTTTCTTCGGCCCCTCTGATGTTCATGAAATGTCTAGTGATGATGGTGGCATTCCTACGCCACCAGGGCATTTATGTCTTACCATACCTGGACAACTGGTTCCTCGCAGCACCCTCTCCTACTAGCCTGAAAGAGTCCCTCTCTTTCACTCTGAACTTGTTCTCACTTCTGGGTATCACGGTCAATTTTCCCAAGTCCCAGCTAGTACCATCTCAATGACTCCAGTTCATTGGAGCCGTACTAGATACAGTTCAGAGCAAGGCGTTTCTGCCATCGGATCGAGCCGAGACTTTAGTTGCTCAGGCTACTCTCATGGCCCAGGCTCGACGGATCTCAGCACATGTCATGCTCCGTCTTTTGGGACTGATGGCAGCGGCCATTTCAACAGTGCCCCTTGCCAGACTTCAAATGAGGGTCACCCAGTGGTCTCTCAGAGTCCAGTGGGATCAGAGGACGGACGACATGAACCAAAAGGTCATGATCTCCAGCAGCCTACAGAGAGATCTTCGCTGGTGGCAGGATCTCTCCAGCCTTTCGAGGGGAACACCTTTTCATTCCCCTGTCCCAACCCACATCCTCACCATGGACACCTCAGACTTGGGCTGGGGAGCCCATCTGGAGGTACACAAGACACAGGGGTCTTGGGCCAACCAAGAGCTTATGCTCCACATTAACGTTCTGGAGACCAGGGCGGTTCTCTATGCTCTCCAGGCGTTCCAGTCTCTCCTAGGGATCACTTCTGGTCCAGACGGACAACATGTCCACTGTCTGGTACATCAACAAACAGGGAGGAACCCAATCGTACCCTCTCTGCAGAGAAGCAATGAGGGTCTGGTACTGGGTGTTCCAGCACAGCCTTTTCTTGACAGCAGTCAACGTCCCAGGCGTAGGCAACGTCCTGGCGGACGGTCTCAGTTGATAGGTGGCTATGGCTCATGAGTGGGAGCTAAAGTCAGTGGTGGTCGAAGAACTCTTTCTTCGATGGGGTCGACCAGAGATAGATCTGTTTGCCTCCCCATTCAGTGCAAAACTACCCAACTTTTGCTCGCTCTTTCCCGGGCATGGTGCTTTTTGGTGAGACGCATTGTCTCTCTCGGACAGGGAGGTTTCTCTATGCCTTTCTTCCCTTTTCCTCTCATTCAGAAGGTTCTGGTGAAACTTCAGCAGGAGGGAGCTCATGTGATCCTTATCGCTCCTCTCTGGCCATGCCAGATTTGATATCCCCTTTTGCAACAACTGGCACTGGAACCTCTGGTCCCTTTGCCGCTTTCCCACAACCTTCTGACACAGGAGCAGGGCACCCTGGTGCACCCAAGCCTCTAGTCTCTCCACCTTCATGCATGGCACCTGTGGACATAGCGGTTTCCCGCTATGGGGTCTCCTCGCAGGTTGCACATATCTTAGTAGAAGCCAGAAAACCCTCTACTAGATCCACTTATGCCATGAAGTGGAAAAGATTTTCGATCTGGGCCCAAGCAAGGCGCTGGGACCCATTTTCGTGCTCGGCAGCCTAGGTGTTAGAGTACCTCGTACATTTATCTGAGATGGGCCTTAGCTACTCTTCCATTAAGGTTCATCTCTTTGCAGTGTCGGCTTACCACCTCCCGGTGGAGGGCAAAACCTTGGCTCAGTTGGAGGTTGCCAAAACCTTTCTGAAAGGCATCCTTCACTTGAAACCTCTGATCCGGAATCCCTGTCCCCCCCGGGACCTGAATTTCATGCTCGTGAAACTGACTTTACCCCGTTTGAACCAGCTTCTGCTTGCGACTTACGCTTCTTCTCCTGGAAGATTTTATTTTTAGTCGCAGTGACTTCCTTCAGAAGGGTCTCTGAGCTCCAGGCTTTTGTCTGTAAGGAACCCTATTTAATTTTTCATAGGGACAGAATGGTCCTTCAGACTAACCCTTCCTTTCTCCCCAAAGTGGTCTCAGAAACCACTCTGAATCAGAGTGTGGAATTACCAGTATATTATCCCCAGCATTCCAACGGGCAGAATACCTTCTGCACACCTTGGATGTACACCAGATTCTGAGGTACTACATGAACCAGACTAAAGAGGTTCGTAAATCTAACCAACTCTTTGTAGCCTTTGCTCCCCAGTGCCAGGGCAAGGCTATCTCCAAACAAACCATCTGTAGATGGTTAGCCAACTGCATCCACTTTTCTTACATGAAATATGGGAAGTCCTTTCCAGGGGCAGTCAAAGGTCACTCCACCCACAGCGTGGCCACCTCTACTGCCTTTTTCAGAAATGTGTCTACTGCAGAGATCTGTGCAGAGGCCACGTGGTCATCTGTTCACACCTTCACTAAGCATTACAGTCTGGACATTGCTTCTAGGTGCAGAACTGGTTTTGGTCTTGCAAGGCCTCCTGTCATAATTCCCTATGTCGACTTTTCCTCCTTCCGGATGCATCTCAGTATTATTTATTTAGGAGACTGCCTGGTATTCAGTCCTATATGTGAAGACCTACTACAGGAACCCTCTCAAAGTAAGATATTGCAGTTACGTAAGAACTTGCTGTAACAGTAGATCTTCGAGAGAGGTTCCTGCAGTAGGTCTAGTTTTCCTCCCACCTTCCCCCAGCTCCTGGATGTTTTTTCCTTTATTTTACATCCTACCTAGCCCTTGGGTCTAGAGAGGAAGCAGGGTCCTTGTAGTCTTTACTCCTATTTTATTCTTACCTTTCTATTGGTCTCCGGTGGAAAAGAACTGGAGAGTGGGCGCGGAACTGCCCCTTTTATAGTCAAACTGACGTCACATCACCTGACATCAGGGGCGGTCCCCGCTGATGGTTGCTATCTACAAGTTTGCCGTTCGGATCTGACACCAGGGGGTGCAGTCCTGTATGTGAAGACCTCCTGCAGGAACCTCTCTTGAAGATCTACTGTTACGGTAAGTTCTGCAATTTCATCCCCACAGACCCACCTGACCTCCGTGGCTGTGGACGCATAACATCTGGCTTCCAGCGGGCTAAGATCTGCCATCATGGAGTGGAGTCAAGTGTTATACCACCCGGGTGGGTGGGAGGAGCCAGCTTGAAGACTTCCAGCAATCCTTAAAGGGAAAGGGACATGCCAAAGAGTGTGGATGAACAACATATATCACTCCTAGAACTACTGTTATAGGTGAATAACCTGTTTATCCTCACCATCCTGACTCCCTTGAGAAGGGAGCTGAGGATTTTTCTTCCCGCTTTTCTTTTATGAAACAAGTGGCATAGACTCTGGACCTTTCCACCCAAGAATCCACAGAGGAGGAGGAAGAGGAACCAGACAATATGGAAATGATGGATGTACCAGCAACAAAAGGCTGTTGCTGCCCATCCATAAATCCTTGAAGAGACAGGCCTCCAAGATTTGGCAGACCCCCACTTCCATCCCCCAGTGGACAAGAGGATGGATAGGAAGTACTTGGTGGCCAAATCTGGAGCAGAATTCCTTTTTGGGCATCCTAGCCATGAGGGGGTGGTGCAGGCTGCTGCATGTCATAAAGCAGGGATTCCCCTGGCATCACATCCACCAGAAAAGGATTCCAGGAAAATGGATTCTGTTGCCAAGAAATTCTATTTGGGTGCTTCTCTAGCCATGAGACAAGCAACCTACATGGCTTATGTATCCAGATACCAGAAGAGTCTCTGGAATATAGTTTTGGAAATAGCTAAGCCTTGCTCTGGTCCCACGGCCTCAGATTTTTCCAAAGCTGCAAAAGGCATAGAAGCTGCTAAATGCCAGTTTCGGAAGGCAAATGACATTGTTGCCAGGTAAGTGGCAACCTCAGTGTCTCTGAGGAGATTTGCCTGGCTAAGGGCCACTAATTTGTCACAGGATACACAGAGGCGCTGGACTTCCCTTCTGAGCCTACCTCTCTGTTCTGTGAGCAAACAGAGGCTTACATGAAGAAGATGGATGAGTATAAAGTAGCCTATTAGAGTGCTGCTACAAAAGAGACGGCAGCAACACCACAGAAGTACCAGGGAAAAGGGGGCAGGGGTAAATCCCACTACAGGCCCTTCTTCCAGGTCCAGGCATTAACAGCCTATCGCCCCACAGAGGGTACTGCAGAAGCAGAAGGGGCAGCAGCCCAGCTGGCCCCAGCACTCAGCAAGGTACACAATCCAAGCAGATCCCTGAGGGGTCTGCCAGGGTCGCCTCCCCATTCCCAGTAGGAGGCAGGCTGGCCAACTGTCTCCAGGCTTGGGAAATCATCACCACAGACAAGTGGGTCATGGAGGTAGTGGGCCAGGGGCTTGCTCTCAGTTTCAAAGTCCTTCCCAAACTGAGGACAACACTTTTTAGACCTGCCAGCCAAGCAGAGGCAACTCTGTTGGAGGAGGAAGTAGCAAAATTGATTCTGATAAAAGCAATAGAGCCAGTTCCCTTGGCACAACAAGGAAGGGGTTTCTACTTAAGGTACTTCCTCACTCTAAAGAAAACGGGAGTGGTGACCCATATTGAATCTCTGACACTTAAACATTTGACAAAACCAAAGTTCAAAATGGTCATTTTGGCTACCATTCTCCCTACACTCAGAAAGGGTGGGAATTGACTGGCATCTTTGGACCTAAAAGATGCCTACTTTCATATTCCCATCAGGCAATCACACAGAAAGTACCTCAGGTTCAGATTGCCATCAGGTCACTACCAGTTAAAGGCCATGCTTTTCGGCCTGACATCTGCTCCAGAAGTGTTCACCAAGTGCCTAGCAGTAGTGGTGGCACACCTGAGGAGGCAGGGTTACAATCTTCCCATACTTGGATGACTGGCTAGTGGTGGGCCAGTCCCCCAGCAAGTAATGGAAGCACTGACCACGACTCAGGATACCCTGCGTAAACTAGGCTTCCTGGTGAACAAGAAAAGGTCCATGCTAACACCAGTTCATCTCCTGGAGTTCATAGGGGCGGAATTAGACACTCTGAGAGGAAGAGCCTTCCTCCCTCAGGGAAGGGTAGACTGCTTGGTACAGCTGGCAGACTGTTTCCAGCTTTATACCCCCAGACCGGGAAGGCATTTTCTCCAGTTGCTAGGTCACATGGCTGCATCAGCAGCAACAGTGTCAGGGTCAAGATTCCAGATAAGGGACATTCAGTTCCACCTAAGGTCTCACTGGTCCCGGAGAAGCGATTCCCTGTCAGAGTTGGTACCAGTCACAGGAACTCTACTTCAAGCTCTGCAATGGTGGCAGGAAAATGACAACCTCAGGGAAGGAGTGCCTTTCCTCCAGCTATCACCAGCAGCAGTCTTGACAACACATGCCTCCCTTCTAGGGTGGGGGTGCCCATCTAGGTGAGCATACCGCCCACAGTATCTGGCTCCAGCAGGAGTCTCTGCTCCACATAAACTTGGTGGAGCTCAGGGTGATTTATCTGGGCATTCAGTCCTTCACTTCAATGCTGCAGGGCAAAGTGGTTCAAGTCAGGACAGACAATACAACCACAGTGTGTTAGATCAACAAGCAAGGGGGCACAGGGTCTCCCCCCTGTGCACAGAGGCCATGAAGGTATGGAACCTAGCTTACTCCCTGAAAATCTCCCTCTCAGCAGTTCATCTCCCAGGGAAGGACAACATCCTGGCGGATGCCCTCAGCAGGATCAACCAGAATTACCACGAGTGGTCACTACACAGGCAGATCCTGCATGTGGGGCACCCCAGAGGTGGACCTTTTTGCAGCCCCAGACAATCACCAACTTCCACTGTTCTGCTGCAGGCCTCCTGATGGATTGGACAGACGTTTCTGTATGCCCGCCGCCCCCCCCCATTTCCCAAGCTGCTCAGAGTACTGAACAAGCTCAGGGTTCAGTCAGCAACAGTGATCCTTATTGCTCCAGACTGGGCTAGGTAGCCATGGTACTTATTGCTACTGACCCCGTCAATATCCAAACCAGTCTCCCTGCCCAGGAGGCACATCCTGCTGACCTCCTCTCAGGGCAGGGTTTTGTACCCCAATCTCCAGTCCCTCAGACTCAGAACTTGACTCTTGAAAACTGAATATGCTGACCTACATCTCTCAGAAGGGGTGCTAGAGGTCCTCATAGAACACCTTCCACCAGAAAGATTTCTAAGAGGTTTTCTATTTGGTGTGGACACAGACAGATAGATCACCGCCAAGCTGGTTCGTCAGTATGATAGATCACCGCCAAGCTGGCTTGTCAGTAGTTTTGGACTATCTGACACATCTGCATTCCCTAGGCCTTCGGCCTTCCACCCTTAAGGTGCACTTAACAGCTGTCTCTGCATACCTTTCTGCTGGAAAAGGGGCATCCCTGGCTGCCAACCAGGTATTCAGTAAGTTTTTCAAGGGCCTACTGCACTTGCATCCCCCTCACAGGGAACCCAATCCTGCATGGGACCTTAACATATGCATTGGCCAGCTAAGGCAGCCACCGTTCGAACACATGTCTTCAGCAGAGCTTAAGCATGTGACATGGAAAACTGTTCCTGGTAGCCATCACCTCTGCCAGGAGGATCAGTGAGCTCCATTCCTTGTCCACAGACCCAGACTACATAGCAGTCCACAGGGACAAGGTGGTCCTAAGGACCAATAGGAAATTCCTCCTTATGGTGGTATCAGACTTCCACCTTAACCAGTCCATGACTTTGCCAGTCCTCTTCACTGATCATTCCACCTCAGGTGAGCGAAGACTGCACAGTCTTGATGTCAAGAGAGCTATAAGCTACTACTTAGTTCACACGAAGGGACACAGGCAGGATAGGACGCAGCTCTTCCTGACCTATGGAGAAATGCAAACTCATCTCAGAGAGGACCATTATCTGCTGGATTGTTGCCTGTATCCAATTTTGCTGCAGCAAAGTGGGTAAAGAGCCTCCTGTAGACCTCAGGGCCCACTCTACATGGGGTACAGCTGCTTCTATAGCAGTTGCAAGAGATATCCCTTTGTTGGAAATCTGCAAAGCAGCTACCTGGAAAACAGTTCACACCTTTACCAAACACTACAGCCTGGATACCCAGGCCAGAAGTGATGCCAGGTTTGGCACAGCAGTATTGCAGATCCTGTTTCCTAAATAGATTCTCTACCCTCCTCCAAAGTTACTGCTTGGGTATTCTGCAGAAGTAAGAATACAGTAAGATTTCCTGGGGTTAGAAAAAATTACCATCGTAATCTTGTTTCTTCCAATGGAATCTTACTGTATTCTGAGCTCCCACCCTACCTCCCCTGCTAGAACCTACGGGCACTGCAACACAGCTGCTCATGCTATTTGAAACCTGTAGGTGTTTCTTTTTTGGGCTTCGTGACTTGAGTCTTAGTTTTGCCCACATTTTTAAATAAAGGGGAATAGTTGGTGTTGGGTGGTGTTAATTTATTTAATTATTAGTGTAGTTTACAGTGTTCTGCACTAGCTGTCAGTCAGGTGGAGGGTCCTTTTCAAAGTGTGTCTTCTCACCTTTAAGGACTGGGTCCTGATTACCTGTCTGAGCTCCTGACACTGGTGTCCTCTGCTCGCTCCCTCCCTCTGCTCCTCTTTGAGGGGGCCTCCTGAACGTTTGCAGGGTTCGGCTTAAGACCTCTGGAGATCGTGCTTTTAGTGTCTCCAGGCCAGCCCTGTGGAACTCGCTTCCACCTGCAGTCCAGGAGACTCCCTCAGTTGAGGTGTTTAAGGAAAGGCTAAAGGCCCACCTCTTCAGCTTAGCTTTTGACTGTTGATACCATCTTTAAGTTTTGGCCAGTCCCTTGAAGATTGACTTTTAGAAATCTCTGTGTTGCTGAATTTTAATCTTGTTACATTTTAATGAGATTTTATTACGTTCTTATTTACTGCTGTATGTCCTTGTTTATGTTCGGCGCTCAGAGCCTCCGGGATTGGGCGCCTTATAAATAAAATTGCCTTGCCTTGCCTTGCCTAAATAGCTTGTTATTATGCATGCTGTGTAAGAATCTGACGGTTGCAGAATGTTTACCAGGGACAGCGGTTTGAAAACCGAGCTCAAGCCTAACAGTCTGTGATTAACATACTGTAGGTTCTATTTACCATTTCAGCTCTGGGGCAGTCTTACGGTGAGACCATACTGCAGAAGTCAGAATACAGTAAGGTTCCCTTGGAAGAAGCAAGATTACTATGGTAATTTTTTTCTTACAGGTGAATAACCTGTTTTTCCCTTCCTTCCCCCATTCTGCAGTACACAGCTCTTTGTCTGCCTTTGCATCTCTGACCACCCTCTTTGTTTCCCTAGTGCTGATTTGGTACTCTCCACATTCTTTCTTCCCTTGTTTTTTCTTGTGCCTACTGAAGGCTTTCTTTTTGGCTCTCACTGCTTTCTTGGCCTTTCCAGAGAGCCATATTGGTCTCTTATACCTTTTTCTTTTGTTTACCGTTCTCCTGCAAGACTTCGTTGCCTCAAGAATGGACCCTTTGATTGCTCACCGTCTTTCCTCCGCACCCCTGATGCTGTCCACTCCAGCTAATTTGTCCTGGACCAGCTTCCTCATCTGGTTTGTTTGCCCTTCTAAAATTTAGGATTTCAGCCTTTGATAAGGGTTTACTTGTCGCAAGGGCCAGGTCAAACTGTACAGAATTATGGTCGCTGGACCCTAGTGGCTTCCCCTGCCCTCACCACTCCTACCACTTTCAAGTTGGTGAGAACCACATCAAGAATGGTAGCCTGCCTACTGGGTTCCTTAACCAGCTGTACCAGCATGCAGTCCTGCAGTGTATCCAGCAGGGCCTGGCTTCTGGAGCTCCTGGCTACTGGAATGACCCAGTCTGTATCTGGCAGGTTTAAGTCTCCCACCACCACTGTCTACCCCTTTGCCTCCCCTTCCCGTTCTTCCAATAGCTCCTTATCTCTTCCCCCTCCCTTGAGGTCTGTAGATCACCCCAATCTTTAGTTTCTTGCCTGAGGATGCTGTGAACTGAACTCACAGTGATTCTGTTTCCACATTATCTCCCCTGATGTTTCATCCTCCAATGCCTGTATGCCTTCCCTGACATATACAGTGCCTTCAGAAAGTATTCACCCCCCCTGGGATTTTGTCACATTTTGTTGTGTTACTACCAGAATTTTTAATGCAGTGAAATTATTTGTTCCCCCTTGATTCACACAGCATACTCAACAATTTAAAGGGGCAAAAATATTATTATTGTGTAACAAAAATGTATGAAACATTAAAAACTGAAATATCTTGTTTACTTAAGTATTCACCCCCCTGAGTCAATACTTTGTAGAAGCACCTTTGGCAGCAATTACAGCTTTGAGTCTTCTTGGGTATGTCTGTATCAGCTTTGCACATCTGGATTTGGGGATTTTTCATTTTCTTCCTCAAAGAGATTTGCTCAAGCTCTGTCAAGTTGGATGGTGAGTGTCGGTGAACCGCAATCTTTAAGTCTTCCACAGATTCTCAATGGATTCAAGTCTGGGCTTTGGCTGGGCCACTCAAGGACATTCACCTTCTTGTTCTGAAGCCACTCCAGTGTTGCTTTGGCTGTATGCTTAGGGTCATTGTCCTGTTGGAACATAAATCTTCGCCCCAGTCCAAGGTCTATTGCAGACTGATGCAGGTTCTCCTCAAGGATGTGCCTGTATTTGGCTCCATTCATTGTTCCCTCTATCCTGACAAGTGCCCCAGTCCCTGCCGCTGAAAAGCATCCCCATAACATGATGCTGCCACCACCATGCTTCATGTTAGGGATGGTGTTACACGGGTGATGAGCTGTGTTCGATTTGCGCCAGGCATAGCACTTTGCATTCAGGCCAGAGAGTTCAATTTTTGTTTTATCAGACCAGAGAGTCTTTTGCCACATGGTCTCAGAGTCTGCCATGTGCCTTCTTGCAAACTCCAGGCATGCTATTATGTGGCCTTTTCTCAGGAGTGGCTTCCGTCTAGCCACTCTCCCATAGAGACTACGTCTGTGAAGTGCTGCAGAGATTGTTGTCCTCTGGACAGGTTCTACCATCTCAGCCATGGAACTCTTTAGTTCTGTCAGGGTGGTCATTGGGTTCTTGGTCACTTCCCTGACCAAGGTCCTTCTTGCCCGGTTGCTCAGTTTGGGAGGATGGCCTGCTCTAGGAAGAGTCTGGGTGGTTCCATAATCTTTCCATTTCCTAATGATGGACTTAACTGTGCTCCTGGGAACTTTCAACACCCTAGAAATGTTTTTATACCCCTCCCAGATCTATGCCTCTTCACACTTCTATCACAGAGTTCTACGGACAGCTCCTTGGTCTTCATGGTAGAGTTTCTGCTCTGACATGCACTGTCAACAGTGGGACCTTATATAGACATTTGTATTTCCTCTGAAATCATGTCAGCCATTTGAACTGACCACAGGTGGACTCCATTCAAGTTTTAGAGTGATCTCACAAGGACATTGGATGCACCTGAGCTCAATTTGGAGTGTCATAGCAAAGGGGGTGAATACTTATCAAATCAAGACATTTCAGGTTTTTATTTTAAATTACATGTACGAAAAAATCCAGAAGTTTTATTCCACTTTGACATTATAGAGTAATTTGTGTAGATATGTGACAAAAAAATCCCATATAAATGTATTTTAATTTGAGTTTGCAACATCACAAAATGTGACAAAATCCAAGGGGGGTGAATACTTTCTGAAGGCACTGTAGGGTTACACCTCCTCCTTTACCATTTCCTGTAGCCCATCTGAACATGGCATAGCTTGGAACTATCGGGTCCCAGTTGTTATGCTCTGTGACCCAAGTTTCTCAGATGATTACTAGATGTATCTCAGTGTTTACCACCATTGCCTGGGGCTCACTAATGTTATTTCTCAAACTCCTGGCATTAAGGCAGACCCCTTTCCGTCTTTCTCCTGATCCCCTCTTGCTTTTTCCTATTCCTTCTTCCTTGTTTTTCCCTAGTCTCCTCAATTTTAAATTTTTCATGCTGAATATAGGCTTCATCAGCCCTCCCTTATTGGCCTTTTCCCCTAACCTAATTTGAACTTCAGCCTTACTGCTGCCCATTTTGCTGCTACTAGTCCACAGTTCCAGGGGAGCCCTAGCTATACTCCCCACCTGCTCTGCCTTCTCTGGTTCCTCTAGCCACTGTTTCCCCTAGTGTTGCTCAGATGGATCTGGACAAATCCAGATCCACAGATACCTGCCCTTTGCGACAGGATAGTGGATCTGCTGGATATTTCCACTATCTGCCTGAGGATCCTGCCATCAGATCCTAACCAGGATCCATCACTGTCTGGCCCCAGATCCTAACTATCTGTCTTAGGATCCGTGAATCCTAACTAGGATACCTGGATCCTAACTAGGATCCATCACTATCTGACCCTGGATCCTGCATCTTTCTTTGGCAGGATATCTGGTAGGATCCAAGGCAGGATACCAGCACTATCTGACAGATAATGGTAGGATCCACAAAAGCACTATCCGAGCAACCCTAGTCTCCCTGCAGTCAGTTTAACTGTCCAGTGGAGACATCAGACTTCTGCCCCAGAGCACTGGCTATCGTCCATTGAAGGCCATCACCATTGAAGAGCCTCCTGTCCCAAAATCCCACACACACACACACACACACACAAAGCGGTACCCTTCCTCTTGACACCATCCATTCAGCCATGCATTAAATTCCTCAGTCTTTTCCTTCCTTGCTCTGTCGTAACTGTTCCCCCTATTTCACACAGGGAGGATCTTGGAAAAGGCCAGGAAAGTTGAGTGTGCCTTCAGTCTGTCCCCTGGTCATTCAGTGTCTCCATAGGCTGGTTTGCCAGATCATTGGTACCCAGGTGTACTAAACAAACTGAGTGAAAACAGCAGAAACCCACGCTCCACACTACCCGCCCATGCCCAGTAACAAATACAATACGAAATCAGCAAAAAACACTGGCACCAAGCTTCAGGAATTGCTTACAACTTTAATTGTGTTTAAAATGCCATACAAAAGTAAATACCTGCAGTGGTGGACAAACACTCGTGGTGACCCTGGCTGTTTTGCCTGAGGGCTTTGTCAAGGGATAGACCGGTTGGGGTCGCCACAAGTGTTTGTGATTTCATACTAACACAAACGGCAGATTAGCATCACATTACTTGCTAGGAGGGTCCACACCAAGGCAGCCAGCCCAAAAATTTGAGTAATAATGAAATAAAAGGAGGTGCACTCACCTGGAAGATAAAACAATTTGTAATTGCCCTTTGACTGTATAAATGAAGATCTTACTTCGAGAGGGCTCTTGCAGTAGGTAATTACATATAGGACTGACGCCGGCAGGCAGTGGGACCCCACGGAAAATTTCTAGCTAGCAGTCCCTGGCGAGGGACCGCCCCCATGTCAGGTGACCAGCGTCAGGAGACGTCGGTATAAAGGGGTGGTCCTGGACGCCTGCTTTCCAGTTCTTCCCCGCCGTTAGCTTGTAAAGTGCCTCGCGGAAAAGTTTGTGCTTTGTCAGCCCTTCCTTCGACGTTTTTTTTACCGGAAAACTCTTTATTTTTGACTAACGTCAGTACTAAGCGTCGGTGTGTCGTCACACCCCTCCGAGCACAAGAATAAGTGCGATTAGTATGCGGCCCAACTACGCAGGACGGCCACTCCCTGTGCCTGTTCTGCCTAGGCCCCGATCACCCGGTCGAGAATTGCCAGCACTGCCTCAGTTTTAACGCGGCTACCCGAAAAAGGCGGCAGCAATCCCTGGAAGCCCATATTCTCAAGAAGAAAATTAGTTCTATGGAGAAGGAGCTCAAAAAACTGAGGCAGGCGTCCACTTCCCCTGAAGGCCATTGGAAGAGGCAAGGGAGAAGGAGGCACGGGACAAGCTCCTCCACAGCGTCTCCTCGGAGTCGCTGGGGCACCAGTAACATCCCCTCCAGGATCGCTCCTTGACGGCCGACTGGAGGTTTCTGGGCGGCATCGCCCGCCCGCCTGGCTCGTGACTGGCCTTGCGGGTGCCTCCTGGCAGTTGGAGGCCCCTGCCTGGTCTCGGCCGCAGGCTCGCTGCCTACAACTGTGGGCGATTCGTAAGCCAGGCGTCGGCTCCTCTGACGTCCGCCCGGAGAGGGCCAGTAAGACATCCGACCCTCTGGGGCGACGCGCGGCCTCCTCTCCACCGGACCAGGCTGATCACTCTACTCGGCCTGCCTCCGGTGACTGCTCTCATAAGTCGGACGTCGGCTCCTCCGGCGCCCGCCGAGAGCTTGCCTCTAAGCCTCACGTCGGCTCGTCCGACGTCCAGCCGGTGAAGGAACCGACGACAGATCCCCCAATGTCCGTCGTTCCCGGTTCCCCGCAGCTTTCGCTGCCGTCTGGGGAACCAGAGTCTCCCCAACCTGACCCCAGGGACGTTTCCCCTCCATCCCCGGGCGAAGCTGGGGATCTTTTGCCTCCGTCAGCCCTTCCTCCACCTGGAGCGCCGGACCTGACGTCGGCTCCGACGCCGGCCCCTCCAACGTCTGTACCTCCGGCACCAGGGCCTTCAACGTCTGCCTTACCAACTGTGGGAGATATTCTGCTCCCATCGGGCTCTCCACTGTGGACCTGCCCGTGAGGTTCCCGGCCGGGCCGTCTGCTCAGGCAGCCCCAGCTCCCGGTATCCTCCATCTTATTTGACGCGGTGTACCGGAACGCAGTATCCGCGCCACAGTACCAGACCGCAGTACTCGAGTGTACAATACCTGGACCCAGGCTACCCGCAGCTGGGTTTTGGATACGCTCCATACGGTTATAACCCGTATCCTTATCCCCACCCCTTCTCCTCCACTGCCCTCGCAGCCGCCGGTGGACCTGCAGGAGACTGTGGCCTCCTGGTGGGCTGAGGCCAAGGCTCAGCTCACCAAAGAGGTCGAGAGCCGCCTTCCGGCGATGGTGCCATCCCAGGTTCCCGTACGCCCCAGGCGGCACACTCCCTCACCACCTCCGGACTCCAGGGTTCTTCCGTCTGGATCCAGAGAGGGGCAGGACATGCTTCCCTGGGGACTCCCCAGGGGGTCCGTTCCTCCTCCGGGTCGGGAAAGGGAGTCTTTCTCTTCTTTATCCTCCTCTTCACTCTCGGACTCTTCCGACGGCTGCTCCGAGAGAGACGACGAGCCTCGCTCTCCGTCGAAGCCCCGGCCAAGGACTCCTCCGAAGTCTCCTCTGGGGGATCCTTCTTTTACAGAGCTGCTTAGGAAAATCCAGGAGGTTCATCAGTGGCACTCCCTGGAACCAGATCCTCAGCGTCTGAAACTCGCTGAACATCTGGATCTGCCCATGACAGCTCCTACCTTGGTGCCACCCTGGATAGAGCCTCATGCCGACCTTGTTACCACAATATGGAAACAGCCGTCGGCCTTAGTCCCACTTCCTAGAAAGTCGAACCGGCTATATCAGGCTCCAGAGGTGTTGATTCCTGGATTCTCACCCTCGTGCCATCTGGTCATGATTAGCGCCCGCTCACGGCCGGGTCGGTGAACCCAAAACATCTTAGCTCATCTCACTCCTGATAAGGAATCCGCCTTCTGGATCAGTATGGGGAGAAGATTTACCTTCCTCCACACTGGGATTAGGGCCCGAGCGATGCTCGGCCACATGGGGGACTACCAAAGGCATCCTTACTCAGGCGGAAGCCAAACTGGACTCCTTGCCTGCTCCCAAGTCAAGCAGGAGTTGGCTGATCTAGTCACTCTGCTCGTTCGGCCAGTGGCACATGCTCGTGCGACATGTACGACGCAGTGGACACTGCTGGAGCAGAGCTCGGCTTTCGCTGTAGCTTCAGGGCCATGCTTGGCTCCACGTGTCAGGTTTGGTCCCGGAGGTGCAATCTGCTATCCAGGAAGCACCCTTCTGGGGTCGTGCTGCTGGAGTGATGTCAAGGACATCATCACCGATTGCAAGAAGAAGAGGCGGCTCTGAAGTCAGTTGATTCCATGTACCGTCCCCATCAGCAGCAGAGCCGTCCTTTACGCTAGACTAGATCAAATGGCGAAACCCAGGAAGGCGGGCCACCGCGCGGGTTCCCAGCGGCTGCTAAACCCCGCCCCACCCCAAAAGCAGCGGAGTGCTTCAGCTGCAGGCTGCCCCACCACCTGACTCCTTTCCTCCCACTGCCTCCCGGACTCCCAGAGGAACGGTGGGAGGGAGGTTTTCCCTCCACCTTCCAGGATGGGAGAGGATAACCACGGATTCTTGAGTGCTGCAGCTCATAGCAGAAGGACACTCCATAAAGTTTCTTCAGAAACCACCCCGCCACCCACCTCTGAAGTCGTTGTATTCACGGGAACATCTTCCTTTGGTCCAGGAGGAAATCTCGGCTCTTCTGCTGAAGCAAGCGATAGAGCCTGTCCCCCTTCATCTTCAGGGGATGGGTTACCATTCCCATTTCTTTTTGGTCCCAAAGAAGATAGGAGATCTCAGACCAATTTTAGATCTCAGTTCCCTGAATCTTTATGTAGAGTACAAAAGGTTCAGGATGCTCTCTTTGCAGAGCCTTCTGCCCCTCCTCCGGCCGGGTCAATGGCTTTGAGCTCTGGATGTGCAGGATGCTTATCTGCACATTCCCATTCGCCCATTTCATCGCAAATACCTTCGTTTTGCGTTCCAGGGGGACCACTACCAGTTCAAGGCACTCCCGTTTGGTCTGTCCTCGGCCCCCGAGTATTTACCAAATGCCTGGCAGTGGTGGCAGCCCACCTGTGTACCAAGGGAGTGTAGGTTTTCCCTTACCTGGACGAATGGCTCCTGGCGGCCTCGTCCAGGGAGGAACTTCTGCATTTCCTCTCCCTTACCTAGCAGGTTTTTGCCTGCCTGGGTATTACCATCAACCATTCCAAGTCTCATCTGGACCCATCCCAGAGGCTACAGTTTGTTGGGGTGATCCTCGATATGACCATGGGCAAGACCTTCCTGCCTCCGGACAGGGCAGCCACCCTTCAGACCCAAATAAGTCTGTTGTCCGACCGCAGGATGGTCTCTGCGAGGTCGGTCCTTCGCCTTCTTGGGCTCATGTTGGCTGCTATCCCGACTACCTCGCGCTCGTCTCCACATGAGGCTCTCTCAGTGGACTCTACGCTCTCAGTGGGATCAGCTAGTGGACGACCTAGATCACTCAGTTCTGATC
Source organism: Neoceratodus forsteri (assembly GCA_016271365.2). NCBI lineage: Eukaryota > Metazoa > Chordata > Ceratodontiformes > Ceratodontidae > Neoceratodus > Neoceratodus forsteri. The sequence continues at coordinate 1,261,019,838 of CM028129.1, forward strand.
TCCTCGCCGATGATGCGAGACTTGCAATGGTGGATGTTTCGAGAGAACCTGTTTCCGGGAGTTCCTTTCTTTCATCCTCCCCCCTCCCAGACTCTAACCACAGACGCCTCGGGCGAAGGTTGGGGAGCCCATCTAGGCCCTCATTGGACCCAGGGCTCCTGGTCCAAGCTAGAACAAGCTCTCCACATCAGTGTGCTTGAGCTTCGGGTAGTGTTGTACGCTCTCCAAGCCCTTCACCAATACATCCTTCCTGGCCACCTCGCTGTCCAGATGGACAATTTGTGCGTGGTGTGGTATATCAACAAGCAGGGAGGGACTCGGTCCTACCCTCTATGCAGGGAGGCAATGAGGGTTTGGGATTGGGCAACACAACATGACCTTCACCTCACGGCGATTCACGTTCCGGGAGTCGACAACACCCTGGCAGACAAGCTAAGTCGCTCTTCTGCTCTGACTCACGAGTGGGAACTGGACCAAGGGGTCCTAGACAATATCTTCAACTTTGGAACACCACAGGTCGACCTGTTGCATCCCCTAAGCATAAAACTTCCAGTCTTCTGCTCACTCGTTCCAGCGCGCTTTTTGGAGCGACGCTCTGTCTCTAGACTGGACGGACAGATTCGTCTATGCCTTTCCCCCAATTCCACTTATCCCACGAGTCTTGCAGAAACTGGCTTCAGAAGGAGCGCGAATTATTCTGATCGCTCCTTTCTGGCCCAGGCAATTCTGGTTCTCTCTTCTACAACAATTTTCAGAGGATCCTCCTCTTCCTCTATCTCGAGGCTTGTTGACCCAGGATCAGGGGACCCTGGTCCATCCAGGCCTCAAATTCCTTCAACTGCATGCATGGCTCCTGCAGACCTAGCCCAATCTCGTTTTGGAGTGTCTCCCAAAGTGGCGGAGATTTTAGTGGAGGCCAGAAAACCCTCCATCAGATCCACTTATGCCATGAAGTGTAAAAGATTCACTATTTGGGCCGCTTCCAAGAACATGGAAACTTTCTCCTGTTCAGCGGGGCTTCTGCTGGAGTATCTACGTCCGTCATCTGTTTGACCTGGGTCTCAGACATTCCTCTCCGAAGGTACACATGGCGGCCATTTCGGCCTATCATGTTCCCTTCGCGGCCAAGGCTTTTGCTCAACTGGAGGTCTCCAAGACCTTTCTCAGAGGGGTCCTCCATCTGAGGCCCCCCATCCGTACTCCTGCTCCCCCTTGGGACTTGAATTTTGTTCTCGAGAAACTTACCCTCCCTTCGAACCTGCAGCTTCTGCGGATTTGAAGTTTCTTTTGTGGAAGACGCTCTTCTTGGTGGCCATTACTTCGGCTCAAAGAATCTCCGAGCTCCAGGCCCTGATGTGTTAAATCCCCTACTTGATTTTTCACAAGGAACGAGTTGTTTTTCGCACAAATCCTAGGTTTCTACCTAAAGTAGTAGCAGAGTCTACCTTAAATCAGTCCATAGAGCTACCTGCCTTTTTTACGCAGTACTCTAATCAAGGCGAATGTTTATTCCATACTATGGATGTTCACCGGATTCTGAGATACTACACCAACAGGATGAAGGATCTCAGAAAGACTGATCAGTTGTTCGTCTCTTTTGCTCACAAAAGGGAAGGCAATGCTGTTTCCAAGCAATGCCTGTCTAAGTGGTTGGCTCATTGCATCACTTTCTGTTATGACAAATACATCAAGACCCTCCCGGGTCAGGTCAGAGGCCACTCCACAAGAGGAGTAGCTGCCTCTGCGGCTTTTTTCAAGAATGTGTCTGCGGCAGACATCTGCGCTGCCGCCACCTGGACTTCCGTCCATACCTTTACGAAACACTACAGTTTGGAAGTTGCCTCTCGCCGTAGAGCAGGCTTCAGGCTAGCTGTTTTGCAAGGCCTCCTATCTTGAGGCTTGCACGGCTAGAACTGCTTCTTGGAGAAGTTTTCCTCCTCCCGGTGCCTTTCTTTGTTCCAGACTGCTTGGGATTCAGTCCTATATGTAATTACCTACTGCAAGAGCCCTCTTGAAGTAAGATAGTACAGTTACGTAAGAACTTACTGTAACAGTAGATCTTCGAGAGAGACTCTTGCAGTAGGTAATACCTTCCCGCCCTCCATCCCCCTAGGCTTTTTCAGCTCCTTTTCCATTGAGGGAAATATCCGCTCCTCTCTCGTCCGGCCTCTTTCGGCCTGTGGCGGGAAAGAACTGGAAGGCGGGCGTCCGGGACCGCCCCTTTATACCGACGTCTCCTGATGCCAGTCTACCTGACGTGGGGGCGGTCCCTCGCCAGGGACTGCTAGCTAGAAATTTTTCCGTGGGGTCCTGCCGCCTGCCGGCGTCAGTCCTATATGTAATTACCTACTGCAAGAGCCTCTCTCGAAGATCTACTCTTACGGTTAGTTCTTACGTAACTGTACTTTCCCACACAAAATGTAATGCCCCGGTGCTGCCTTATTTCCGATGTAGAAGAACATGGCTTAAATCCACATTTAAATCAGACAGTGTTGCCAGCGCTATCCTGCTCTCAAAACAATGACCTGAGATTCCCCAGTGCTTCAACCAGATGCAGACCTTCATCAAGGGGTCCCAAGTGTACTAGCACCTCCAAACACCCCTCTCCCTTCTCCACTATCCTTCCTATCCTGTCTGTATCCCTGATGGCCGATGCACCAGGAAGGCATCTGACCAATTCACTCACCTTTTCTTTCCTTGCCCACTACCCTCTCTTCTCCACTAATCACTGAGTCCTCAGTCACTAAGACTCTCCTTGCTGACTTCCTGAGTACTCCCCCATCTACCTACTGATCTTATGATAACCCCTAGACCATTACTTGTTTTCTTCTATCTGCCTGGTATCCTTAGACTGGAACCAAAAAGTCCTACCTTGTGTATGGAGTTCTGTTATATATGCAGTACTTCCTACACCTCCTTTATTTAAAGAGATGGTGACACGTTCAGGAGAAGTTTAATGAAACCTAATATTTAGACACAGTCCAGCTTGTATTTCCCACTGGAGCTGTATTCCTCCTCCCCATTATTTATTACTGAGGTCATCCGTATGGAAACAGGATCTTTGCTCCTGAACAGTTCATGTATTTCTGCTGCTTTCTCTCTAACCGAAGTCATAGAGCACTGCTTGTGATATCACAGTTAGTCCCATGGCAACAAATTGTGATGTCACAACAGAGGATTCTGACTTGATGTAGGGAGTAAGCTACAGAAGCAGATGGACTCTAAAATTAGAGTTCTAAGGGATAAAACTCATACCTTCATGCAAATTTACTTAGTAATAAATAATGGGGAGGAGAAGTATATGAAATATAAATTGAATGCAGGCAGAATTGTACCTAATTATTATGTTTTTTAAAGTTTTCTTTGAGGTGTCAATAGCTCTTTAATCCCTTAAAGAGATTTGCCAACGTAAATAATTTTGTTATTGCACCTGGGTGCCTTACCTCCAGGTGAATCGTTGTATCTGCACATGTCGGTAAATATTTTAAGACTTTTCTCACAAAAACGCTCGTAATTTAGGGAAACCGGGTCACGGAGGACTTCCCAGTCTGAAGTTCCGCCCCCGTGCTCAGCAACATTATGACGTGATGGTAGGAAGAGCGTGGGGGTGCGCTCCATTATAGTGAATGGGTGGCAGCTTTCAGAGTGTTTTGATATATTATAATGGTAATTTTGTGGTGAAACGTGGGCACTGGTCGACTAACAAGGATTGCGGAACCCAGATCCCACACAAAGACGGTCATCACATGTGCGTTCTTTGCCTAGACCCGGACCACGACACCGTGACTCGCCCAGACTGCCAGCCCTTCAACCGGGCCACCTGCAAACAAAGGCAGCGGGCTCTGGAGGCCCACCTATTAAAGTCGCTGCTGGTCTCGCTTGAAAAACAGATGGAGCGACTCAGGGAATCTGCATCTTCACCTTCTCCTGACAAGAAAAAATGCAAGACAAAGAAACACTGGGAGCGTGAGCACCAAGAGGACGGATCCTGGGCCGACTCTAGTAGGGCTTCTACGAGCAAGGCCTCTCCCCCGCCGCCTCCAGTGTTGGTTGTTCAGGCTGTGTCCGGGGATTCTGTTGGACCTTCTAAGACCCTGCTGCCGATCTCTGCAGGTAAGTCGGCCGCCGGATCCTCTGGCGGTCACCCTGCTAGTGCCGATAAGATGACTCCCCAGCCCTCAGAGACTGGCTCGGCCTTGGTCATTAAGTCGGCACTGGGTTTGACCCCCTCCCACCCAGCCACATTGTCTGATAAGTCTGCCCCCTCTGGTGCCCATCGGGGACTTCTGTCACACCACCCGACATCCAGCTGAGCCCAGAGAAAACTGCTAGTCTCCCCCCTTCTCCTTCTCCAGTGGTCCTGGCTTCGCTTCCGGCCACCCCAGGGAGAGAAGAGCGCGTAGGTCAGCTGGATGTGGAGCATTCTTCAGCTTCCGACCCTCGCTCGCCCGACGGGGTCTCTGGGAAGGAGGTCCCCTCCACCTGCATCAGTCCCAACCACGAAGGCCCCTCCTGACACTTTGGAGCGGATTCCTCTGGCTCCTGTGTATCTTCCGGTGCCAGATCCTGCTCCTTCGTCTGAGCCAGTGGGACACGTCCCTACGCCGGCCCCTCCGGCGCTTGAACCTTTGCCTTCAACGGAGCCCTCGCGTCTGTACCCAACTCCTGTTTCCAAATTGGACCCAGCTTCGAAGTCCGAGCCCCCTTTATCTGGTCCCGACACAAGATCCGGTGGTGCCGGTTCCAACGTCTGTTACTCCGACTTCTACCCTGTCTCTTATTTACACGACAGCGGGGCCTTCGCTGGTGCCCCTGACATCAGGCTCTCTTACATTAGGGCATTACTCAAGACCTTTCTCTGTCCCGCATTACCCCTCGGGGTTCTTTTTGGACCTTCCCCCGGGGGGTCCACAACTGGATTGGCATTTTCACCATCCCCCGGGACATAATTACCCGGGATACCCTCTGTACCCTGGGTATTCTCACTCTTCCTTGGGCTACCATGGGTACCATTACCCAGGTAAGGTAAGATAACATTTATTTTTTAAGCGCCTTTCAGATTATCAAGGCGCTTTACAACAAAATACAATATAAAACAAATAATATGAATTCAAATCATACAGAAAAAGCTTAATAAAACTAATAAGTCTTGAAATCTGATTCAAAACTTGTGACAGTCACACATTCTCTTAGCCAATGAGGTAGAGAATTCCACAATCTGGGTGCAGCATAAGAAAAAGCACGTGCGCCAGATGTTTTTAAACAAACCCTGGGAATCTCTAGCATTCTCTCGTTGGCAGATCGGAGTGAATGGCGGGTGCAGTAGGGAGTAAGGAGCTCTTGCAGATATTGGGGTCCCTGTTCGTGTAGAGCTTTATAGGTCAGTAAGCCGACCTTAAAGGTGATCCGCCACTGTACCGGCAACCAGTGCTGTTCGCGCAGCACAGGCGTAATATATGACTTGTCCTAGATGTACCAGTCAGAAGCCTGGCTGCCGCATTCTGCACCAGTTGCAAGCGGCGGATGTCAACCCCAGGAAGCCCTAGGTAGAGGGCATTGCAGTAATCAAGGTGAGTGGTTACGAAGGCGTGGACCAATGTAGGAAGGTCAGCCGGAGGAACCAGGTGTTTCACCCGAACGATATTCCTTAGATAGTAAAAGGAAGATTTAACGACAGTGGAGACCTGAGATTTCAGAGACAAACCACTATCGAAAATAACACCCAGGTTACGCACCTGTCTGAGGTCATGAGCTGGACACCATCGAGCCATAAACCCGAAGGATGTTCAGTCCCAAGACCCGCCTCCAGACGACCCGGGTCCACAATCAACACCTCAGTCTTGTCTGGATTCAACGTCAGCCAGCTAGTGCTCATCCAGTCTTTGATCTCGGTTAGACAGTTGTTTAGCACAGAGACCCCATCATCCTGTCCGGGCATAAAGGACATATACAGTTGGGTATCATCTGCATAACAGTGAAAACCCAAACTGTAATTCCTAATGATATCTCCCAATGGCAGCATGTGCACTGAAAACAACATGGGTGCCAATATGGAGCCCTGCGGCACCCCACAGGACAATTGGGGGGATATCAGAGGAATGAATTCCAGTGACCACCCTCTGTGACCTGCCCGTGAAGAAAGATCAAAACCAACTCAATACTGTGGCAGATAATCCACAGAAATACTGCAGGCACTCCAGAAGCAAACCGTGGTCTACAGTGTCAGATGCCGCTAAGAGATCAAGAAGGACTAAGATAGTACGAGCCTTTCAATCTCTCGCTATTAGGAGATCATTTAACACCCGAACAAAGGCGGTTTCATTGCCATGTCTCTTCCTAAACCCAGACTGGAGAGCATCCAAGACATTGTGGGTTATAAGATGGTCATCCAGCTGCAACGCAATCACCTTCTCAATAACCTTACCCATGAAGGGTAGATTAGAGACGGGTCTGTAGTTGGCTAGACAGTCTAGAGTCAGGGAAGGTTTTTTAAGGAGTGGTCGAATGACCACCTCCTTGAGAGGATTAGGGAAAAAAAAAACCCTTTTCCAAGGAACACCAGACAATTTCAGCAAGGATCGGGCAGATAACACCTACGCAACATACCAATAACAGCATAGGGCCCGGATCCAAACTACAGCTGGTTGATCGCAAAGTCTCAAATCCTCACAATGTCCAAGAATTCCGGCCTGCTGAAGTTAGACCAGGCAGACCTGGTGCACGCAACCTCCCACCGATCTCCGCAATCCCTCAGAGAGGGAGTTGGGCCAATCCCCGACATGATGCTAGCAACCTTATCCACAAAAAATCGAGCAAGCTCATCACACTTTATTTGTGAAAAACCTCTTCCAGACTGGAGACAGACTGGATTGCACAGTCTGTCCACAGTCCGAAAGAGCTGAGCTGGTTGATTTCGTGCAGCAGCAATCTCCCAAGACAGGAATTCTGCCTTCTTATGAGTTATAGCTGATTGACAGAACTTATAATGTTCCATCAATCTAAGCCTGTCAGCATCAAGGCCAGATTTCCACCAGGCTCTCTCTAGCCTTCGACCCACCCTCCTCAGCTCCTTCAAGGACTCATCGAACCAAGGAGTCCTTGGTCGCAGAGTGAGTGTGGGCGAACACGAACAGGAGCTATTGCGTTCAGAGCATCTCCCACTGCCCTATTACAGGCCAGTACAAGCTCGTCTGGACTCATGCATTCACTTGATAAACCCGATAGGTCCAGCACCGCCGATAGGCCTTCTGGGGTAACTCCTCTTAAAGGGTGGTACCAGACTATCTCCATAGGGGCAGACCTACTTGGGGGTGCCCCAAAGCTGAACCTTATGTGTGATGGTCTGACCAACAAACTGGTTCCACTCCCAAATCCGTGATCACCATCCCCAGGAGGAACACAAGATCCAGAGTGTGACCTCCAATATGGGTAGCAGAGGTAACCACCTGTGTAAGGCCCAGCATAGTCATAAGATGAAGGAGATTATTTCCAAACTGCGAGAGTTCATAGTCGACCCAGGCATTGAAGTCACCCAGAATTAACCATCTGGGTGACTCCAAGGCCACGTCGACAGTGAAATCCACAAACTCCTTCAGGAGCTCTCCCCATCACTGGGTGGACGGTAAATGAGGAGTATCCTGAAGCCTACACCTGCTCCCAGGATACACTGAAAGGATCGAGTGCACCCCACTGGCACATCCACAAGGCCCAGTTCCGTTTTAAACACAATGGCTACACCCCCGCCCCTACGATCCACTCTCGGGCGGTGTATCACCGAGAACCCAGATGAAACAGCAGATGTCAAAATGGGGCCTGCATTCTCGTCCAACCAGGTCTCGGTGTTGCACGCCAGATCAGATGTTTCAACAAGTTCAGCTATAATAGTCGTCTTGTTTCTAATTGATCTGGCATTGCATAACATCGCCCAAATTAGTTGGGTCAACGAGGAAGATCCTGAGACCTGACCACTATTTGTGGAGTCCTTGGGTATGGGAACCAGGCAGGGAGCCCCCCCTTTCCTGACCCCATTTCGCCCCAGGGCGTCTCCTAGTCCTGATGACCTCAATCCGACCACCCCTCTCCATTCTCCCACCATGCCAAGGTTGACCCTTTTTCAGTCGATTTCTGACTTTCTCCAAGGCTCGACATCTCTTATGTACCTCAGCTGACAATTGGGGACAGTCAAAAGGGTGTAACACCCTGAGCATGGTGGGAGAATAATGCCCGACTGTCTCAAAACCTTCCCAACACGTTACAAACACAATTTATACCACAACGTAACCCCAATAATTAATAAATAAAACAAACATTTAAACAATTTAAACCTTAATCCTATAAACCGATTTGCTTCTAAAGATCTCCAAAACCGCCGGCGCTGAGGGTTGAGGCCCTGGACGCCACACCTCATGCTACTGTGACCCGGGTTCAGAGCTAACTCAGGCGCTGGGGTCAGCAGGGGAGGGGTTGAGGATGAGTGCCCTTGTGGTGCTCTCCTCTCCGGGGAAGAAGGGGCCGGATGTTCCGGCATGCCAGCGGCCCCTGGTGGAGACCGGGACACTGCAGCATGCCAGGCAAGCACATAACTAGCATGGCTGACGCTGGCAGGGTTGCCATGCGCCAGTGCTTCGACATGCACCACGCGCGCGGGGTGGGGGTGGTAGCGCACAGAACAGGGAAAACACTGGTGCCATGGACAGGCGACAGCACCTGTCCCCCATGCCCTACACCGGGCCAACCCTGACTGGCCTTCCAGTTCCTTCACCGTGGGCCCTACCCTGCAGCCAGAGTCTGACTCACAAGAGCGCCCAGGAGGAGGGGGTGACCCACCCCAGGCGGGTTAAACCGGTGGTACTGGCTGCGGGGAAGGGGAGGGAGAGAGAAGGCCAGATCGGGGGCTTACGGGCAGGACACGGACTAGGATGCCTGAAAGAGGTTCCACGGGGCCCCGACCGGAGGGAAAGAAATTTAAAAAGAAAAAAGATCTCCAAAACCCTCAAATTATAAACCCTTAATTAATACTAATATAAAAATCCAACAGTCCATTACAGTGGAGTCCTTTGCAGTCAAATAAACAATTTCACATGTTTCATGAATAGATCAGGGAAGCTCCCACCTCCCCTGTTCAAAAGATGACAGAACTTTCCAATCCCAGTCTCCGCTCTCACCAGAGGTCTGGGAGGCAAGTAAACAGTTTAAACAGTGTCCCCAAAATATTGTAGCTACAGAAGCGAACTATAAAAATATTTTCCAAGTTCAACGTAATAGAGAACCAAAGCCAATCCAGACAGTTTAAAAAGCAGAACCTCAAATACCGCAAAAATTGTAGTCCTAAGGGTATTCAAAGCACAGCTAAAGGGTTCACCAATACAGCGGTGGGCTGGGACGTAAAAACTAGAAACCTAAGGGGAGGCCCTCCCCCCAGTTGCACCAAATTGTAGGCCCTGGCACCCAACGACCTGCGACCCACAGCTACAACACCGCCCCCCCCGTGGGGGCAGGGCACTAGGCATGTCCCACAGGAGACCTAGAAGAAACTCCAGCCAGCTCTCCAGCTCCCCGGAGAGTCACCAGGGAAACTCCCGCCTTGTCACAGGAGGCACACCAGCAATTTAGCCCCAAGTACACGAGGGAGACCCCACCCAACACAATTCCCAGACCTCACCGTTGCTATAATGTAACAGTCACTAACATCCAGAATAATCACTGGATATGCTCTCACCACACCAGCAAAACTCCTCGAAAATAGTAGTCTTCCCTTCAACAGGAGGTAGGAACGAGTCAAGAATTCTGCAGTAATTCCACCCAGATCTTCAGGACTTCAAACTCAGGACACCAAGCAGCAGCCTCCAGATTGTACTCCACTGTACCACAGAGTCAGAATCTATTTCGGCTTCCAGAAAAAGTGGAACCATCACAGTTGTAGTGACGAAACTCACCGAAGCAAAAAGTGAGCCACTACAGCAACTCAGATACCGAAAAAGTGAGCAGCCAAACAGCCTAGTTAAAAACAAAATAAAACTGCTCAATAGCAAGGAGAGCAGCCGAAAACGGTTTGCCCGCAGTCAAAGATGAAATGAAACTTGGCCTCCAAGCTACCCATGTTCCTCACCCCCCCCCCCCACCACCTCCCTCAGGCTCCGCAGCAGGATTTCAGGACTATAATACAGTCCTGGTAGAAGGAGGCTCGAGACGGAGTTGATCACTGACCTTGAGTCGTCTCCCAGCACCTGTGCATCCTCCTTCCAGGTCTCAGTCCCCCTGAGCTCCGTGCCTTTTACAGTTCATGTTTTTGGGACTTCTTCTCACGGTATCCCTCTTCTAGAATATGAAACGCCAAATTGCAATCTGGATTCGGGAGAGGATTCTTCAGAGGATTCGTCCGAACGCGATTCCCTGGTCCCTAAAGGAAAGCCCTCTCCAAAGTCCCCACAGAGGACCCTTACTTTTTGGACCTCTTGAGGTCCATACAAGAGTTTTATAATTGGGAGACAGAGGAACAGGATCCTATGAGGAAAAGGCTCGCAGAGCATCTCAACCTCGAGTCCTTTTCCCCGATCCCTGTTGCCTCCATGGATAGGACCTCACGAGGACCTCACCACTGCGGTCTGGCAATTGCATCATTCTGTCCCGGTTGTACCCAAAAAAGACGGATAGAATCTACCGGGCGCCTGACAGTGCTCCTTTCTTGGATACGCACCCCAAGGCAGACTCCGTCGTCATCACTGCGGCTCATTATCGCTCAGCTGCCCCAAAGCACATGAACGTTTCTCCTTGGGAGAAGGAGTCTAGGCAGATTGACCAGTACGAGGGAAAAAGGTTTATTCCTCAGCTGCATGTTCCTTACGCTCCGTGAACTGTGTAGCCCACATGGTGTCTTACCAGAAAGCCACCCTCGGCAAGCTCGAGGCCTGTATCCAGTCCATGGATTCTGTGGACCTCGAGGAGCTCATCAGGACATTCACTTGTCCAAAATCTATTGCAGGCACACTCTTTGGGCCACCTACAACTGCGTTGATGTGGTGGCCCATTCCTTGATGACTGCCATCTCCCTTCGGCGGCATGCTTGGCTTCACAGCTCTGGTCTTGCCAACGACGTCCATACTGCGATTCAAGATGCACCCTTTAAGGGCTTGGTGCTTTTTGGTGAAGACACCAAGGATATCATCACAGGCCTTCGGGATCGCGGTCAAGCCCTTAGGTCCATCAGGTCCATGTATCGATCGGGTGCACAGGGTCAGCAGCCCTTTCGGAAACGGACCTGGAGGCAGCGCAAGGAAGCCCAGAACCGCAGTCAGGGCAAGCATGAAGCCACAGGCACCTTCTCTTCCTCCTCCTGCCTCCAAGAGTCCGAGATGCCCAGGGGGCCCTCCCCTGCCCATCCAGCCACCTCCTGACTCCCTGTCCCCACCTCCTCCTCTTCAACCCCAGAGCAAGGGAGGGGGGGTTTGCCCACCACGTGAAGGAGTGGCAGAGCATTACCTCAGATGCTTGGGTCCTGCAGTTAGTGTCCAAAGGACAGACCTTGGAGTTTCTGGAAACCCCCTCCGGAGTCTGTACTGCAAAGGTTGGCCTAGTCTTTAAACCGGACCATTCTTGTAAGGGAGGCAATAGAGCCGATCCCTCTTCGTCAGAGAGGGTGGGGGTTTTACTCCCACTTTTTTCTGGTTCCAAAAAAGACAGGTGACCTACAACCCATACTCGACCTCAGCAGACTCAATCTGTTTGTCGAGTACAAGAAATTCAGAATGTTGACCCTCCAGAGCTTCTGCCTTTTTGTCAGAAGGCTCACTGGTTGTGTGCACTAGATATGCAGGATACCTGCCTGCATATACCAGTGTTTCCAAGTCACCGTCACTTCCTGTGTTTTGCCTTCCAGAGGGAGCACTTCCAATTCCAGGCCCTCCCCTTTGGCCTTTCTTCGGCACCCAGGGTTTTTACCAAGTGCCTAGTGGTGGTGGTGGCGGCCTTGCAATGCCAAGGCATTGCAGTTTTCCCCTACCTGGACGACTGGCTGATTTCAGCCTCATACAGGGACTCTCTTTCCATTACCCTGGACCCGTTTTCCTGATTGAGGATCACAGTCAGCGTCCCCAAATCTTCTCTGGACCCTTCTCAGAGGCTCCAGTTCATTGGAGCAGTGTTGGATACTGTCCAGGGTAGAGCGTTCCTTCCCTCAGACAGGGTGGAAACTCTTATCAAACAGGCCACTTTTGTAGCCTCTTCCAAAATTCTCCCAGCGAGGGAGTTTCTCCATCTGCTGGGCTTGATGGCGGCCTCCATCCCCACGGTTCCCCTAGCAAGGCTTCACATGAGGGTCGCTCAGTGGTCCCTGCGGGTTCAGTGGGATCAGTTCCAAGATGATCTGGATCACCAGATCCTGATTTCCACCACTCTGCAGAGAGATCTACAATGGTGGCGGGATCCCTCGAACCTGACTCTGGGTCTTCCATTTTAAGGCCCAGCTCCCCTGGCCACGTTGACCACAGATGCCTCCAATCTGGGTTGGGGGGCTCACCAAGCTCAAGGACTCTGGTCCCACTTGGAGATGTCTCTGCACACCAGTGTTCTGGAGACCCGAGCAGTCCTATATGCACTTCAGGCATTCCAGTCTGTTCTCCCAAGGGGATTGCTGCTAGTCCAGACGGACAATATGAAAAAATTACTCACCTTAGTAATTGCTTTTCTTCTCATGGAGTCCTGCTATATTATAACAATAGCAGCAGTCAGCCACTGCAGCTGAACTGCCCCGGAGAGGAAGGAGTTAACTCCAGAAGATCTGGAGTTCTACAGCGTGAGGGCGCTGTGCCCAAAGCTCTATCTGGCAGTTTCAAATGAAACTGTCAGATCTTTACGAAGCTAACATCAAAGGACGGAAAGTCTGTGTGGAAAAACTACACTAGCCCATGGCTACCTACTAGTAGTAATAACAACAATATAAAGAACAAAGAAACACTCAGAGCCTTAATAACAAAAATTGATGGTATTATGGTTAGATTTTACCTTGACAAGCACATAACAGACCCCCCTTCCCCAAAGACTCAAGTCCAGGAAGGGGGCAATATAAATAACCTAAATGAAACAATCTAGATCCCTAACCCAAAGGAAAAGAGGTAAGGAAAACTACAATGGCATGACACAGTGCTTGCACCAATTACACCCCTACCCAAGTAGAAGTTCTGAGAGGCAGGCAGGAGGTGGTAAGATATAGCAAGACTCCATGAGAAGAAAAGCAATTACTAAGGTGAGTAATTTTTTCTTCAAACACCATGAAGTCTTGCTATATTATAACAATAACAGATTACACAGCAGTACCTCCATGGAGGAGGATTCAGAACCTACTTAGGAAATAGGCTCTGAAGCACAGCTGTACCAAGCCGAGCATCTCTCCTGGACTGGACATCCAGGGAATAATGCTTGGTAAAGTGTGAACTGTCTTCCAGGTAGCAGCTTGACAAATCTCCAGAATGGGGATGTCTCTAGCAGCCGCTAGAGGCACAGCTAGTACCCTGGTGGAGTGGGCCCTCAATCCTGAGGGGGTACTCTACCAGTTTCTGATAACAGAATTGGATACAAGAAACAATCCACCTTGCAATTGTTCTTTTAGTGGCAGGTTTCCTTGCCAACCTCGCCATAGGTAAGAAAGAGTTGGAGGGATTCGAACCTGTGACCTCTGGTGCGCTCTAAATAGTAGCTTAAGGCTCTTTTGACATCCAGGCTGTGCAGTCTCCTCTCACCTGAGGAAGAATGCTCAGTGAAAAATACTGGGAGAGAGATAGATTGATTCAGGTGGAAATCAGAAACCAGCTTAGGCAAAAACTTTCTATTAGTCCTAAGGACTACCTTATCTCTATGGAAAGAGATAAAATCTTCTTCCACTGACAGGGCCTGTAGCTCACTTATGCGTCTGGCAGAGGTGATAGCTACTAGGAAAACGGTTTTCCAAGTTAAATACTTGAGCTCTGCAGAAGACAGAGGCTCAAAGGGGGTTGCATTAACTGAGCAATGCAAATATTCAGGTCCCAGGCGGGAGCTGGTTCCAGAAGGAGGTTAGTATGAAGTAACCCTTTAAAAACTTGGAGAACACCGGGTGAGAAGAAAGGAGGCAGGCTTCCTGCTGACACAAAAGCAGAGACAGCTGCCAGATGAACCTTCAGGGTAGCTGGTCTAAGGCCTAGGGAATTCAGATGGACCAAATAGTCCAGTAGAATGGGAAGATCAGCAAATTCTGGGATAATCTGCCTCTCAGAGCACCAGATGGAAAACCTCTTCCACTTAGAATTATAAGTGCCTAGTGGAAGGCTTCCTTGAAGCCTTTAAAATATCCATGACACCTTGAGAAAGGTGCAAGTCAGCAATTCTAGCTCCTCAAGAGCCAAGCCTTGAGGTGGAGGGATTTGAGGTCCGGATACCACACTCTCCCTGTGACAGGCCAGTAAGTCGTGGACTCTGGGCAGGCTCAGGGCAGGGTGGACTGCCAAGGACAGGAGCAGAGGGTACCAGGGCTGTCTGGCCCAATCTGGAGCAATCAGAATCACTCTGCAAGGTTGAGATCTGATTTTTACTAGTACCCTGAAAAGGAGAGGAAAGGGGGGAAAGGCATACAGGAACTTCCCTTTCCAGTCCAACAGAAAGGCGTCCAGAGCGACTGAGCCCAGAACTGGAGGCCTGCAACAGAAAAGAGGAAGTTGGTGGTTGTCTGGGGCTGCGAAAAGATCTATCTGAGGAGTACCCCAGCACTTGTGGATTCAGAGCCCATTCGTGATGGCCCTGAGAAATTCTGCTGAGGGCGTCCGCCAGGACATTGTCCTTCACTGGGAGATGAACCGCTATCAGGGAGGTGTTCAGGGAGTAAGCCAGAGACCACAACTTCATTGCTTCGGTGCACAAGGCTGAAGACCGAGTGCCCCCTTGCTTGTTGATGTACCACATTGTGGTGGTATTGTCTGTCCTGACTTGAACCACTTTGTTCTGGACAGAATCTGAAAACACCAAGAGCTAAAAAGACAGCTCTGAGTTCCAAAAGATTGATGTGGGCAGAGACTCCTGAGGAGACCATACCCCTGAGTGGCAAGGTCGCCCAGGTGAGCCCCCACCCCTAACAGGGAGGCATCCGTGGTGAGGGTGAGGAGTGAGAAATGGAATGAAGGGAACCCCTGTCTTAAATTGCTCTGGACCTGCCACCAGTGGAGGGCTAGGATCAGAGTTTAGTAACTGGGACCAACTTGGTAAGGGATCCTTCCTTTGAGACCAATAGGCCCTCAAATGGAACTGAATGTCCCTCATCTGGAATCTTGCTCCCTGCACGACAGCTGTGGAAGCAGCCATGTGCCCGAGGAGTTGCAGAAATGCCTTGCTGGTCGAGAGACCGCAGGGTAAAGGAGGATGCCAGGCGATGAGTCTGTCCACCCTTTCCGAGGGAAGAAAAGCCCTGACTAACCTTGTGTTCAATTCTGCGCCTATGAAAGTTAGGACCTGAACTGGTTCCAGAACTGACTTTGGTAAGTTTAGCAGGAATCCCAGGAAGTGAGAAGCTGCTGGGTGACTTGCAAGTGGATTTCACCTGACCTGGAGACTGACCCACAATGAGCCAGTCGTCCAGGTAGGGAAACACAGCAACCCCTTGCCTTCTTAAGCGAGCCACTACTACAGCGAGACATTTGTGAATACCCTTGCGCAGAGGTAGGCGAAGGGCATTGCCCTGAACTGGTAGTGGCCTGAGGGCAGTTCGAACCTGAGGTACTTCGGTGAGAAGGCCTGATCAGAACGTGAAAATAGGCATCCTTGAGGTCCAGGGAAGCTAGCCAGTCCCTGGCCTTAGGGAAGGCAATATCATTGCCAGAGTCAACATTTTGAACTTTGGTTTCAACAGATGCTTGTTCAAGTATCTTAAATCTAGAATGGGCCGCCATTCTCCTGTCTTTGGGGTAAGAAAGTATCTTGAATAAAGCCCTTGCCCTGATGGCAGGAGGAACCCTTCCACTGCTTTGCAGTCCAGCAGAGCAGAAACCTCTGCTTCCAAAGCAAGGGCTTCTGAAGGATTTGCAGGTGGAAAATGCCTGGCTCTCATCTTTGGAAAGTGTTTGAAGCTGAGAACCAGACCCTGGCCTATTACCTCCAGAACCCATCTATCCGTGAGTTAGGGACAGCCAGTTCCGGCTGAAATAGGCCAACCTGCCCCCACTGGTACAGGAGACCGGCCCTGGGCACCCCATCAGGGTGCCTGCTTAGCAGCAGCCTTAGGCTGAGGGGAGGGGACGGTCTACTTGAGCCTCTGCTCACCCTGCCTCTGAAGAAACCTCTCAAGTAGACAGCAGAGGAGGCTTGAAATTGGTAAAAGGCCTGCCCTCACTCTCTGGGAGCATGCCTTTGTGGCATGGCATGCTTCTCCTTAGCCTGGGCACTTTTGTAGGTAGTTCTGTATTCATCCATCTTTTCATATAGTTTTCTGTTTGTTCCCAAAAGAGAATTTCCCACTACAGGAAAATCCATAGCCTTTGACTGGGTATCTTGGGACAGATTAGTGCATCTGAGCCATGCCAACTCACGGAAGCTACAGAAGTGGCCATGACCCTAGAAGAAACATCATTAACATCAACAGCAGTATGAAATTGAACTTTAGAGGCTTCAATGCCATCAGCAGCCACCTGTTCCAACTCACTAGCCAGCTGGCCGTGGGCCTGCTTGGCTAACTGCAATACTGTGTCCCACCTAGATTTCTGATATCTAGCTACATAAGCCATATAATTTGCCTGCCTGAGCCCCAAAGAAGCTGCCATATACTGTTTCTTCGCCATGGCATCAATCTTCCTGGAATCCTTATCAGGAGGATGTGAGGCCAGAGGAATATTAGCCTTGTCACAGGCTGCAGCTTGTACCACACCTACATGACTACACTGCTCAGTAAGGAAGTCTGTATCCGAGCCTGACAAAGTATACCTTCTGTCCATTTTTATCTACAGGAGGGACAGAATGAGGATTTTTAAAATCTTTGTTGTTTGCTTTCTAAATGACTTATGCAAGGAATAGACAACCTCCTAGACTCTGGAATATCCATCATTTCCACATAATCAGGCTCCTCTTGCTCATCCACAGCCTCCTCTAAAGGAAGCTGGAGGGTTTCTGCAACCTTTTTGTAAAAAATAAAGAAAGAAGGGGACTCAGACAGAATAGGAGGAGATTCTAAAGGTCTGTCTGGAGAAATGTCCGGTTCAATGGGCACGTCCAGACCCCCCCAGCCACACATATAATGATCAAATTCCTCCTCCCCCTCCTGTGGTTCATAAAAATCCTCAACTTCAAAATCCTGAACCACTGGGACTGAACGAACCAACCTTTTACCAGCTGTTAGTGGTTCTACAGATCCCTGAGACAGTGACTGGACAATCTGAATGGCTTTAGCTATCTCTGCAGCAGTTGGAGACACAATTTTGGACTCCAGACCTACTGATTTCGTTGTCTTTTACTTGGGACTGGTTCCTCTGAACCAGCCTTCCTTTGCCCGAGAAGTCTCGCCTGGTCAGAGGGCACTCCTCTGGTCCAGTGGGTACTGGACTGGGCTGGCCATCCAGGTCAGCGGACTTTTGGCTCTCTCGCTCCTGAGCCGCCCAATCTCTTCTCCAGGGTGGCTGCAGGGAATTTTTACACACCTGGCAGTCTGACAGAGGTGGTCAGCCCCAGACAATAAACACAAGTGGTGTGTGGGTCAGCCCTGGCAAGGCGTCCCCCAGACATCACAGTGTTGAAACCCAGTGGGCCCGGTTTTCTTTTGGGTTTCTCAGACATAATGCCAGCCTAACCAAAACTTGCCCTCTTTGATGGCAGTGCTAGTATGACACCCTTATCGGTTCCTAACTGTATCATTTGTATTTGAAAACGCTATAATTGCTTTTTAGAACCGATAAGAACCGAACCGCATCTAAAACCCACTGTACACTTTTAAAATACAGAAAAACTAACCGATCGGTTCAAACCGAACTGATAATTAATTTTCCACACAGACTTAAATTTTTGTACTTACGGTTACCAGATAGAGCTTTAAAACCGAAATGCGGTAAAAATAATAACTTTGCGGTTCAAATGAACGAAAATACTCGCTGAACCGAGAATGAACCGAGCTGAAGGAGCTGATCTCCGGAGCGACTGTTCAGTGAAGCGGAGTAAAGAATCTGACAGTTTCATTTGAAACTGCCAGATAGAGTTTGGGCACAGCGCCTCACGGCTGTAGAACTCCAGATCTTCTGGAGTTAACTCCTTCCTCTCCAGGGCAGTTCAGCTGCAGTGGCTGACTGCTGCTATTGTTATAATATAGCAAGACTTCATGGTGTTTGAAGTCGGTTGTGTGGTACATCAGCAAGCAGGGAGGTACTCGAGGGTACCCCCTCTGCAGGGAGGCAATGAGAGTGTGGAACTGGGCAGTCCAGCACAGGCTGTCACTTACAGCTGTGCATGTTCCAGGAGTGCAAAATGTTCTGGCGGGCAGCCTCAGCAGATCTTACACCCTCGCTAATGAATGGAAACTAAATCAGGTAGTGGCAGATTCACTGTTTCAGAGATTGGGGCGTCTGGAACGCGACCTTTTTCGCCTCTCCATCCAACGCAGAACTTCCCAGTCTTTGCTCGCTCTTTCCAGGGCATAGTGCTTTCTGGCACGACGCGTTGTCACTCTCTTGGACAGAGAGATACTTATACGCTTTCCCCGTTTCCCATTCTGCAGTGGTTGCTCCTCACACTTCAGGCAGAGAGGGCCCGAATGATCCCGATTGCCCCTCTCTGCTGAGGGAACCCCCAGTTCCGCTTCCTTTGATGCACAGCCTTCTCACCGAGAATCGGGGCCAGCTTGTGCATCCACGACTCAAGACCCTGCAGCTGCATGCGTGGCTCCTGCAGACATAATGGAGTGTCGTTTTGGGGTTTGCACCCAGGTAGCCAAGGTGCTTGTGGAGGCTAGAAAGCCCTCCACTAGATCCACTTATGCTATGAAGTGGAAGCGCTTCTCTATCTGGGCGGCTTCCAAGGGATGGGACCCTCTCATTTGTTCAGCCCTGCATATAATGGAATACCTGCTTCATCTTTCTGATTCCGGGTTATCCTATTCCTCTTTCAAAGTACATCTGTCTGCCATTTCGGCGTATCACGTGCTTGTGGACGGTAAGCCCATGGCCCAGTTGGAGAGTTCCAAAACTTTCCTGAAAGTAATTCTCCATCTGAAACCCCCTCATCCGCAGCCCTACACCGCCTTGAGATTTGAAATTTGTGTTGGAGAAGCTCACTCTTCCTCCTTTCGAACCAGTGATGAGCTGTGACTTGTGCTATCTGTCTTGGAAAGTGCTGTTTCAAATTATTATACTTTATTAGTTATCAATTTTTCAAGGAATACATCCAAAGAAAAAGGAAAAATTACCACATAACATAATAGATCACCACATAATACAATTGTGTTTCACATCCAAAGCATATAAAAAGTATTATGCCCATAACCAGTCCGACCAACTATCCACTGGGCAAAATAGCAACAAGGCATCACCAAGATGTAGAAGTAAATACTCATAATATATAGAATAAGGTGGTATAAAAGGAAACTTACCATACTACACACAAGTCCTATCCTCCATCCCTCCCTCCTTCCCCTACCTGAAGCTAAGATTGGTAACTAAGGGTGAGTAGCCTAACAAGTTATCAAGGGCATTTTCTTTCGCTACAGAGAGTCTTGGAATGGAGGCCAGGGCAGTCGGTCCCACTGTGGCTGGCTATCTGCTGGGGACCCCCTCCTCCCACACCCAGAGGGAAACGCTGTTTTTAGTAGCCATTACTTCTGCTCGAAGAATTTCCAAGCTTCAGGCCCTGGTGTTCAGGCAACCTTATTTGATTTTCCACAGGGCAGTCCTCAGAACAACTCCTAAGTTCCTGCTCAAGGTGGTGTCGGAGTTCATGCTGAATCAGTCCGTGGAACTACCGATCTATTATCTGGCTCCCTCGAATAGAGGTGAGGCGCCCTTGCATACCTTAGATGTGCATCGAATCCTAAGGTGCTATATTCACTGTACTAAGGATTCCCATAAGGCTGATCAACTCTTTGTGTCTTTTGCTCCCAAATCATTGGGTTCGGCTGTCTCCAAACAGTGCCTTTTGAAGTGGTTAGCTAACTGCATTCGCATCTGTTATGAGAAGCACAACAAACTTCTGCCGGGGGCTATCAGAGTTCATTCCACGAGAGGCATGGCTGCATCTGTGGCTTTTCTTTGCAGTGTTTCTGCAGCGGAGATCTGTGCCGCAGCAACTTGGAGTTCGGTCCATACCTTTACCAAGTATTACAGTCTGGACATAGCTTCTAGGCGTAGGGCCGGGTTTAGCCTCGCCGTTCTGCAGGGTCTACTGTCCTAAGCTGGTCCTGTTCTGTCCTTTCTGTTACACGTCCTCCCGTGTTTCTCTCGGTTTCTGCTTGGGATTCAGTCCTACTTGTAATGACCTACTGCAGGAACCCTCTCGAAGTAAGATAGTACCGTTCACATTAAGAACTTACCGTAACAGTAGATCTTCGAGAGAGGTTCCTGCAGTAGGTCATATTTTTCCCTCCCTCCTTCCCCCCAAATTTCTTTTGGGACTCCAGAACCTGTTTCCTTCTCCTGTCTTTCCTTTAGGAACTCTGGCGGGAGAACTGGAGCGCGGGCGTGGGGACCGCCCACTGTATAGGATCACGCTGATGTCGGTCAGGTGATCTTGGGTGGACGGTCCCCCACCAGGCATTGCTGGAAAAGTTTGCCATGCGGTCCTGATGCCAGGTGGCGCTAGTCCTACTTGTAATGACCTACTGCAGGAACCTCTCTTGAAGATCTACTGTTACGGTAAGTTCTTACGTAACTGTACTTTCTCCCATCCTCCAACATATTTCATAGCTTACCCTCTGGTTTAGCAAGGTATCCCAAAATCGGAATTTTTTTCTGTGGATATTGTAAAATAAAACACTCATAAAAACGAAATGCAAAGATTCCCCGACTCGGAGCCGAGCCCCAACACTTCCATGTTTTGTGAGATCAGTACCAGAACAGCACAGGAGTTGGCTTCATAGGCTATAATGGGGACATTTTTGAAAGTGTTTTTTATGCCTTTTAATGCCAAATTTGAGAATGGAAGGCCACTGCTCAACTAACAAGGACTCTGTTAGTTGAGTGGTG
The DNA here is from genome assembly GCA_016271365.2 of Neoceratodus forsteri. NCBI lineage: Eukaryota > Metazoa > Chordata > Ceratodontiformes > Ceratodontidae > Neoceratodus > Neoceratodus forsteri. Next base: position 1,261,041,008 of record CM028129.1, read on the forward strand.
GCCTTCCCTTCTTAAATTCGGCATTAAAAAGTATAAAAAATCACTTTCAAAAAGTCCCCTATTATAGCTATGGATCGCACCCCCGCGACCGCTCTGGTACTGACGCCACAAACGCAAGTGTGGTGGCGCTGCCCAAGTCGGAATCTTAGTATTTCGGATACCAGCTCCACGAGCTGTTCTAGGAGTGTTTTATTTTAAAATATCCTTAGAAAAAACTACGATTTGAGAATAACCCAAAAACTTGTGAGCCACAAGCTATGTTTAAAGTGCCTCGGTCCAGACCACGATTTTGCCAGTTGTGATCTCTGTAGGAAGTTTTGCCCTAAAACGTGAAAGAAAAGGGCTAAAAAAAATTAGATGATTTATGATTTCTCAGTCTGCCTTCACATCACCAGAAGGCTCAGAGGAGGGCCCAGCCCTTCAAAATAAGCAGCAGTCCCTGCCAGAGAGAACAGAAAAGAGGGATAAAGCTGATAGTTTGTTCAGAACTCATGGCGTCCGAAAAGGGGAACCCTGAATCAAGTAAAAGAGCCTCTGAGCAAACACTGGAACCAGAAAAAAACCAAAAGAAAAACATGACGGTGTCCCTCTTCCTGTAGAAGGAAAGGAGCTGCCATTGGACACAAATAAAATGCCCTCAGCAGATGACATGCCTTGAGGCATGGCAATTATTCCAGGATGTGGGGAATTTCATGAATATTCTTGTCCCCCCACCGGCTCTGGTTCCTTCCTCAGTGCCTGTGGAGAAGGCTGATATTTACTATGACGATGAAGAGGAAGGAGAACCCATGGAACTGGATGGTTCCACTGAGCAAGAATTTGACTCTCCTCCTAGGCCTTCTGAGAAGTATACTTCCCGCTATACCTTTGTAAGGCATATGGTAAATACCCTCAACATCTCCCTCCATGAGGCTAAGATAAAGATGTGGTAGATTTCATGGATATGATGGGCTTAGCACCCACAAGGAGGTTGATGCTGCCTATTCATAAATCCCTCAGGAAATCCACATGCAAGATCATGTCAGCGCCTACCATAGCTGCTGTCATAGATAAGAAAATTGAGGAAAAAAATATCAGATGGACAAACATGGAGCTGAGTACCTGTATTCCCACCCTGACCATGAGGGGGTGGTTCAGACTGTTGTCTGTGATAATGCCAAAGTTCCTCTGTCCTTCCAGCCCCCTGAGAAGGATTCCAGGAAACTGGATAGTATGTGGAAAAAAGTATACACATCAGCTTCCCTGCTCCTAAGGCAGACAGCTTACCTGGTGTACACAGCACAGTACCAGAAAGCCCTGTGAAATTCCATACTGGCACTGAGCGAAAAGGTTACTGGAGACTTGGCACAGGATATGAATGACACAGCAAGATCAGCCATGGATGCCACAAAGTACCAGTTCTCTCTGGCAGTGGACACAAATGATACCGCAGCTAGGGTCATGGCCCATGCAGTGTCCTTAAGGAGGTTTCCCTGGCTTAGAACTACCAGTTTAACCCAGGACACCCAAACAGAAGCGAGGGATTTCCCCTGGGAGGGAAGTTCCCTGTTTGGTAACAGGACAGAGACTTCATGAAAGAGGTGGATGAATACAAAAACCAACTACAAGAGAAAAAACAAGAAGGAAGAGGCCTCCACTTCCTACAGGCTTTGTGGAAGGGGAGGTAGAGGATTCTTCCCCCGTGCTTATGTCTCCTATGAGTACCTTACACAAAGGGGCAGCTATAGGGATAGGGATAGAAGGAGCATCAAGCATGCAGCTGCAATTTCAGCTCCCAAAATGCAAGCAAAGCAGAATCCCTAACAAGTCTGCACAGGTCGTCCATTCAGTGCCAGTGAGAGGAAGGCATACCGTTTCCAAGAATAGACAAAAATCACCACAGACAAGTGGTTCTGGGAGTAGTGAGTCAAGGTTTGTCCATGCAGTTCAGAAAATTCCCAAAGCTGCAGAATACAAAGGTTTTCCTTCCTTGCCCTCCAACAGAAAGAATTCTGTTGGAGATGTAGGTTAAGAAATTGCTGCAAGCAGATGCAGTGGGGAAAGTACCTCCCTTACAGTGGGTCAGGGAACTTTATTCCAGGTACTTAATGACCCACAAGAAGAATGGTGAGTGGCGACTCATTTTAGACCTGTGATATCTCAACAAAGAAAGAAAGGTAGGCCTGGTGGCACTGAGGGTTGAGGCGCTGGACACCACACCGGCGACCTGGGTTCGGTGACGGACTCAGGTTGGCAGGGGAGGGAGAGGATGGAATGTCCAGAGGACAGCTCTCTTCTCCCGGGGAGGGATCCAGGGTCGCTCGGTGTCCTGGCTGCCCCCAATGGAGATCGGGGGTACTGCAGGTACACCAGCTAGCATAGGGAGTGGAGCACGGCAGACGCCAGCAGGGCAGCCATACGCAGGTGTCATTGCATGCTGCACTCCAAGGGAGGAAACTAAGAAAATCCCCATCCTTGGGGATAGGCGATGGTACCTCCTCCCCGCCAAGCTGCACTCCAGCACCGGGCTGTGCTTCTCCCCGGGGTCCTCTGCACAGCCGGCACATTAGATTGTGAGAGAGCGTGCCCTGGGTAGATAGGGCAGCCCCACCTCAGGGGATGCAGAGCCGGGGGATCTGCTAGGCTGATGCAGGGAGAGGAGAGAGCTTCAGGTGGGAGGTGGAGCTGATGGGGGTGGCGGTTGCTGGAGAGAGAGTTCCCCGACGGTCGGAGCAGAAAAAGGAGGTACAAAAAAAAAAAGAAAATTTGAAGATGGTGACACTGGGCTCAGTGATTCCATCTTTGCAAATAGATTGACTGGGATCACTGGATCTGAAGGACACCTACTTCCAGATACCAGTCAGGCCCAGCTACAAAAAGCACCTCAGGTTCAGGATAGGGAACTGCCAATACCAGTTAACAGCCTTTCCCTTTGGCCTCCTCTCAGTTCCAGGATTGTTTGCAACGTTCCTAGCTGTGGTGGCAGCACATTTGAGAAGGCAAGGAATGGTGATTTTTCCCCTACCTGCACTATTGGCTGGTCTCAGGAAAACACAGCAGGAAGCAAAGTCCTTCATACTGCTGAAACAAGACACACTGAAGACCTGGACTTCCTCATAAATCTTCAGAAGTCGCAAAGAAAACCATTTCCGGTTCTAGTTTATAGGCGCAGAGCTGAATACCCTGCAAGGGAAGGTATTGCTCCCCCAGGGAAGAATAGTAAATTTGAACTTCCAGTTAAGCCACCTCGAGGAATGCAGCATTGAAAAGATGTCTCCCAGGGGGCCTGATAACCAGACACCTCAAACCAGAACAAAACAAATTAAAAGCTATAATAAAAGTAACTGGGGAGTCGTGGAACTGAATGGGAGCCAGAAAAAAGGAAAAGTCAACCTCAGTAACCGTGCAGCAAGCAAAACAGCTCACCGACTCTCCGACTGGCGCTACAGGCCTGGAAGACATGGCGGCAGCCCCGCCAACACCTAGTGGGCAACCCAGAACTGCAGCGATTCTGGCAGAGCTAAAGGGGTTCAGAGACAAAGTCCAATCCTTTCGTACGGAATTATCTTCAGAATTAAACAAAATCAGCCAAAAAGTAACCGAATTAGAGACAGCACACATGGAAATTGATACTAGAACCGACAGTCTAGAGAGAGCAGTGGTGCATCTACTAAATGAGCAGAAATTATTACATGAAAAATGTGAGGATCTTGAAAATCGCTTGAGGCAAAACAGTTTGTGTATACATGGGGTCCCTGAGGACGAGGAAGGCAGGGAGATGATAAAATTCGTGGACACTTTACTGAGGGAAGTCCTGCAACTTGATCCCTCCACCAAACTGGACATAGAAAGAGTCTACCGGGCACTTAACCCAAAACCCCAACAGGCCGACCAGAGACCACGCTCTATTGTGTTCAGGCTGCTCAACTATGCACTAAAACAACAGTTACTGACACGGGCGTGGCGAATGGGGGATATTCAATATAAAGGCCAACGCCTATACTTTGATAATGACTACTCACCACAAATTGCTGCCAAACGAAGGGCTTATACACTGATACTCAGAGTACTGAAACAGCAGCAATTAAAGTTTTTCACTCCGTACCCAGCCAAGCTTATTGTGATGTTCCCTGATGGCCCGCAGACATATGAAACCCCGGATGAAGCAGCAAAAACCTTGCAGGCCAAGAATATTGTGGTGATTCCCGGCCCCCATGCCAGATTCACATGGCCAGGAGATACAGCAGCAAGGAAGGCTTTGGGAGAAGGCACAATCAGCACAATCCAGGAAGCAACAAGACTATTCAGCACTTCAAGATGTTAAAAAGCTGCTCCATAAATTTCAGAGAACTGTTCCTGATTGACTTTTCGGATTGGGGACACTGGTAACTACTTTCACCCATGAGGAGAGTCATAGCTTGATCCTAATTAAGGGGTCTTAATTGAGCTATAGTCCAGATACTGCCTGGGGGAAAAGATGGAAATATACATATTTACTGCTTCCATATCATGAACCCACATCTTTTAAAAGTGTCCGGACATGTTTGGTGGGACATGGGGAAGGGAGTGGGTTAAAGAAAGAAAAGGGCATGAAGCTGAAACATTTCTCGTGTACCTGAGACCCAAAAGGAACAGAACACTTAAGAGGTATGCCAGTCTAAGTCATTAGGAATCTCCCTCTCTCCCCCACCTACTTCCCCAGGGTAGCTTTTCCGCCTAACATTAGGCTCCCTTCCCTTTCACAGCATCTGTTAGTGCGGATTGGCCCCCCTGGTGACAAAACCATAGAGGGCATTCTGTCACCCCTAGGACAGAGAAATAACATGCTTTATCCTCAGCGGCCACTCAACGATGGTCACATGCAGTGAAATAATGACCAACAACCTAGGTCAGACCCTCTGTATTCTATAAGACTGTATGTGCTGATTGCAAGTGTCATGATGTTTCTGTGTTTGCATGGCACTGGGGGCCCACGCTGGATCCGTGAGTTACCCCCACAGGGAAACAACATTCTTTCCCCTATAGGATAGAGTAGAGATCCCTCCCTACCTTGGGAGTGTTTAATGTTTACTTGTCTGCAGTGTAAATAGTTCACTGTTATGTCTTTACTACTGGACATCTGGCAATCAGCAGTGTACATTAGGATTAACTTTAAAGTATCTCTGTTCTTTTGTAAGTAAGTTACTATATGATTGGAAGTACTAATGTACTTCCACTAGAGGACGATAGATGTTGTTATATGCTGACATTTGTAATCTGGTTGTTACTAGAAGTTTTCTGTTTGGGCGCTATCTTATGGGTGCATTTTGTTATTTGCAATCACATTTAAAAGGCAAAATATAGGCATTTGGAGTTTAGATGCACAGGAAATTAAGTTCATGCAGTTAATGCAGGGGAGTATGGTGGCTAGTCCAAATGTGCAGTGGGGTTCGGAAAGAGAGCAATGTAATACCTATAGAAAAAGGGTGAAATTGTGAGGGAAGGAACTGAACAACCATAAAGATAAATTGCGCAATGGGTAGGTCCTCTTTAATTCTATCGCTTAACATCAACGGGATCCAAGTCCTGTTAAGCGATCCCGTTTATTACAGTTTATAAAGAGAGTCGATCCGGAGGTTATTTTCCTACAGGAAACCCACTTGTCCGAGGCTGAGCATGAAAAATTCACTAAGTGGTGCTTCCCAACGGTAATAGCATCCTCTCATAGCTCGGGCAAGAGAAGAGGGGCAGTTATTTTAATTGAGGGGAATGCCGTTTTAACTGCACAGGTAATCGGAGACCTGGAGAGGCGATATGCAATCGCTACGGGCAAACTTTATGCCCACCCAGTAACTTTGGCTTCGTATAGCCCGGACATCAAAGGGATTGGCACAGAAATTTTCCTCACATTTACTTGGGGTTCTCCAGGGCAACGCCTAATGGCTGGAGACCTGAACATTACTTTAAACCTGGCAAAGGATGCCTCAGTTTATATCCCCCACAGAACTAACCCTATCCAGAAATACCTGAAGGGTACGGTCTCCTCCCTGGGGCTAGTGGATGTGTGGCGTCATTGCTTCCCCCTCACAAAGAGAGTACACTTACATGGCTTCAGGTTCGGGGGTGACGTCAAGGCTCAATTATGTATTCACCACTGCAGAGCACCTAGCGACACTACAAGACGTGTGGCATGGTGTGAGTGACCTTATTGTCGGACCATGCCCCAGTCTACACTAAATTTAATTTGGGAGGTGGGCAAAAAAATAATTTTGGCGTCTCAATTTGATGCACCTCAAGGACCCAGAGTTCTGTCAGATGGTCAAGGATGGGGTCTCCCGCATCCTTAGGGAAAATGCCAGCATGGATGTTCCAGCGGGGATCATGTGGGATACCATCAAAACAGTGCTCCGAGGGCAGGTAATTGCCTACTCATCTAAAAAAGTGTGGAGAGAGGGAGGCACAGATGACTCAACTCCAGGGAGAGTTAAAAGAGCTGCAATCCTTGTATGTTCAAGGAGACAAAACGGTAAAGTTGCAGATGCTGCTCACAAAACAAAAACATATAGATCAAAAAAGAGAGCAACAGCTCTTTTATTTAAAGCTCACTGCCCATGTGGAGCAAGCTTAGAATGCATAAGGCCAGAACCTGCGTTACAGCCATGCAAGATCCCAAGTCGGGGAAATTGGAAACTCACCCCGTGGTAGTTGGGCAAATCATGGTGGATTACTATCTAAGCCTATACCAGGCAAACCCTGCCAACTTGAGCCAGAAGATAGAGCATTTTTTAAATAAAATACAACTCCCAAAAATGACTGCCTCCCATATAAAGCACCTATAACATTAGATGAAGTGGAAGAAGGGCTACGGAGAGCCAAAACACAGAAAGCCCCAGGACCTTATGGCTGTCCATTAGAGTGCTGTAAATCATTTCAAGAAGACTTGTTGCCATCCTTTTTAAAAGCTGCTCATGAGGTACAGACTGGTAACACCCCCCCCCCCTTTTAGCAATACGCAGTAATATCTGCTATTCTTAAACCAGATAAGGACCCTAAGTAGCCTACATCTTATAGGCTGATTTCAATGTTAAATTTTGATTACAAAATTTGTATGTCGATCTTAGCCCATCGACTTGAAAATATTCTCCCTGTAGTTAACTCTGATCAGGTCGTTTTCATTAAAGTCGACAAGCACCCTCTCCCCACCCTTCCTACATTCCTCCCCCTCTCCCTGTGACTCTGGCACTTCTTATCTGTTGTCTATTTTCTCTGACAAATGCCGCTGACTGCCTTGTTACAATGCTACCCTTAAATTGTATTAATCTGTACTCTGTTTGCAATGTCCACATTGTTGTAATGTCTGTCTTGATGTTCCCCATAATTTGTATTTCTAGGGACATGGATATGTTGTTCATCCACACTATCTGGCAGGTTCCTTGCCGCTTTAAATCTTGCCGGAAGGTCTTCAAGCTAGCTCCTCCCACCCACCCGGGTGGTAAAACTCTCGGCTCCGCCCCATGACGCCAGATCTTCCTTACCGCTTGGAAGCTCAGGTTCCCTCCTTAACGCTCTGCGATTAAGTTCTGGGCCTAAAATCCTTCGGTTTAAAAAAGAGAGAAAAAATTTTTATAACTTTTCTCGGTCTTCTTCCTTCGCGGCTGCAATGGACAAATCGACTCCCGGATTTCGGAGATGTCCCTGTGGGCAGAAGATGTCTCGGACGGACCCGCACTCCACGTGCGTTTATTGCCTTGGCCAGGAGCACGACCTGCAGGCTTGCGACCTGTGTTCCTCCTTCTCGGTCTACGTCCTCGAGGACCGCGCTGCTACCCATCTAGGGCATCCCGAAGAAGATTTCCTCGGTCAAATCAAAAGTGACTGGCGGTTTCAGCGGCTCACAGGATCCATGAACAACCTGAGAGAGGTTGAGTCGCCTTGAAGAGCAGGCAGCTCAGACGCGCTTCCTCTTCTGCGGCCTTTGTCCCTCTATCGCTCGGGACCTCATATTCAGCTTCCTTTAAGGAGCTTTGCTTGACCCTCTCAACTAAAGGCGGGTCCTACTTCTTCAGTCCGTTTCATCGGTCGAAGAAGTCTAAATAAATCTCATCGTCGACGCTCTTGGGAGGCGGAAAGATCCCCCCTCGTCGACAATCGACTTGGTCCTGAATACGCTTCGGCCACTGGCTTCACGGTGCCCCCGTCAGGCCAGGTGACTGAGACTCCCGCCGACGAGGTCGAGATTTTTCCCGACCCGTTAGACGGGTTGTCGGCTGGAGAAGCCGAGATTCCCTCCTCCCCGGTTCCCCCGGTGAGGGCTGAGGATATCGTCGGCTCTCGCATCGGTGAATCAGGAGCCGTCGGTTTTGCCGACCGAACCGAGGGGATCGCCGATCCTCGGCTCCCCGCCTCACCGACCTCGGCCTAGCCGAGATTCTCGGTCTCTGTCTCGGACATCTTCGCGGTCCAGCCGTTCCCGTCGACATAGACGGTCTCGGTCTCGGCAAGCGGCTTCGCCGCTCTTCCTCTTCTTCCTCCTCGGCCGAGGAGGGAAGGCTTCGGCGTAAGCTATGCCGAAAATACGAGGACCTCATGTGGCAACAATTTTTTCTGGCCAATAAGCCAGCTCAGGCCTCTTCTCCGGCCATTAAGTGGTTGCCACCGGACCAGGTAGTGGTCGAGGAGCCTGTTTCCAGGCCAATTGTCCGACCTATTCCGGCTGCCCCACCAATTGTGGTGGAACCGCCTCCACCTCAGCCGACAGCTGGGGCTCCGACGAAAGAATCGCGGTTGGCCCAAGGCCTTCCCCGTAGGCTGTCGGTCACTCTCACGCCTGACAAGCCTCGGCAAGTGGAGGGTGGCTCAGGCTCCAGGCAGCTATTCGACAACTCCGTGGTCGGATGACTCCTCCCTGTTCTCCAAGCGTTTTGACTTGGAGTCCTCTGGGGGGCAGTCAGTGGACGATAGCCCTTCGTCCTTCCTAGGACTTCTTAGGCTCATCTCAGAATCCACTGGGATGAAGCTTGAACCCGTATCCAAACGGGCCAGATATCCCTCACCGAGATTCTGGACCGAGGGGATTCTCCCACGGAGGCCTTTCCAGTGGCCGAAGCCATTGTCGGGCTGGCCCTGGAACTTTGGCAGCATCCGGCTTCCTGTCCTGCGCCTTCGGCCAGGATGGCCAGGAAGTATGCGGTCCCTACTGGCTCTCTGTCCGGGTTTTCTGAACACCCCTCGGCTGAAGGGCTGGTCACGGACAGTGTTTTCCGGCGTGCCGGTAATGCCAGGGACGTGGACAAACCGCCCGACAAAGAGTCCAAGAAATTGGACTACTCGGGGCGGAAAGTGTATGCCCTCTTCTCTCGCGCTCGTCAGGCCAGTTCGCCATCCTCATGGCACATTTCTCCCATGCCCTGTTGGGTTCCCTGGATGAGGTGGTCCCTCATCTTCCGCTGACCTGCAGACTACGGTCAAGCAGGTGCGGGATCAGAGCAGGCAGTAGCCAAACAACAGCTCCAGACTGCTCTGGATATAGGAGACTCATGTGCCGGTCAGTGGCGCTGTTGCCATGCGTCGGCGGGCGTGGCTGCGAATATCCACCTTTACGCGGATACCCAGCACAAGCTGCGGACGTTCCTTTCCTGGGAACAGACCTGTTCGGCCCTGGGTGGAAGGCCACCTCCAGAGGATCGAAAAATCCAATGCCACCTTGGATTCGGTCTCGTCCAGCAGAGGGACAAGGGTCATAAGCCCCAGTCTAAGCTCTTCGTCCCTCTATCTCCCCGCCGCCCTGCCCAACAACAGCGTCAGGGCCAGCAGGCTAGACCTTGGTATTCCAAGCCCAAGCCATCGGCTTCCTCTAATAGGAAGCAAGGAGAAAAGGCCCTGGTGGTCCCAGGCGGTCCTTCCTCCAAGCCTGCTAAGTGAGCGGGCTGAGGGTGTCACCCCATCCCCGTCACCTCGCCCCTGGTTCCCCCCGTGGGGGGACGGCTCAGACACTTCCTTTCCGCCTGGTCCGCTGTTACCACGGACAGGTGGGTTTTGGAGGTGGTGGGAACAGGCCTGCCTCTGGAATTCGAGCAGGCTCCACCCTTCAGAGCCGTCGCCCCGCGTGGGGCTTTGGGGTCCCCAGAATCTCTACAGGCTCGTCGAGCCGACATCGCCCTCCTCCTTCAGAAAAGGGTGATAAAGAGATGAGGACCCTTCACCAGAACCAGGGTTCGTGTCCAGGTACTTCCTGGTCCCGAAGCAGACGGGGCTGGCGCCCATCTTGAGACCTACACGACCTGAAAAGTTCCTAAGGTCTCGAACCTTCAGAATGGTCACTCTGGCTCAGATAATACCATCTCTGGAACACGGCGTGTGGTTCTGTTCTCTGGACTTCAGGGCCGCGTTCTTCACGTCCCTATCCGTCCGTCTCATCAGAGATTCCTCCACTTCAGAGCGGAGGATCCCTCTTGAGTTCAGGCCATGCCCTTGGCCTTTCTTCAGCTCCCAGGGTCTTCACCAAATGTATTGCAGCGGTGACAGCTTTCCTCTGGCGCCGAGGGTCAGGTGTACCCTTACCTGGATGATTGGCTGATAGCAGCCCCGCCAGGTTGGAGGTGGAAGCGGTCCAGAAATCTGGCCCTCGGTTTGCTCTCAACTGGGCCTCCTGGTCACGAGGCCAAGTGAACTTCGAGCCGAAGCAGGTGATATCCTTCATCGGGGCAGAGCTCGACTCTCTTCGAGCCAGAGCACGGCTCCCGGCGGACAGGGCCGAGGTTCTTACCTCCTTTGCCCAATCATTTCTGGTTGGGCAATCGCACCCTGCCCGGGACTTCCTGCGACTCCTGGGTCTTATGGCGGCCTGTACCAGCGTAGTCCGTTGGGCACGCTGGCACATGCGCCCCCTCCAGTGGGGTCTGGTCGGCCAGTGGTCACAGCGTTGCGACCCTCTGGACCAGCGCGTGTGGACGACCCAGGAGATGTGGAACGCTCTCCAGTGGTGGACCGTTCCATCCCATCTGCAGGAGGGTATCCCGTTTGTCCGCCCCGAGCCGACGGTCTCTCTATCGACCGACGCCTCTTTGATGGGTTGGGGTGCCCATCTGGGGGAACACCGAGCGCACGGCCTCTGGTCCCCGTGGGAGTCCCGATGCCATATCAACCTGCTGGAGCTCCGTGCGGTCCGCCTAGCTCTCACCGCCTTTGCTCCGTTTCTCCGGGGTCAAGTGGTCCGAGTCCAGGCGGATAATACCACGACCATGTACTATCTAAACCGCCAGGGCGGGCGTGCCTTGCCTCTATGCAAGAAGCTCTCCGTATCTGGTCACTAGTGCGCAGCCTGGAGGCGGATCTCCTGGCCATTCATGTGGCAGGAGCCTCCAACACCCTGGCCGATGCCCTGAGCCGGATAGGGGCTGCATCGCACGAGTGGTCTCTCCTGCCGGAGATAGTACAAGACCTGTTCTCCCGCTGGGGCACACCTCTGGTGGATCTGTTTGCCTCCAGGGAGAACGCGAAGCTGAGGCTGTTTCATGCCCGCCCCCCTCAGCAGGGCTCGCTGCAGGGGGATGCCTTTTCGAGGCCGTGGACCCCGGCCTCTTTACTTCTTCCCCGTTCCCCTGATTCACAGGGTCCTGCTGAAAGCGAGGAGGGACAAGGCGAGGTGATTCTGATAGCCCCAGACTGGCCTCGCCAGTTCTGGTACCCAGATCTCCTCAGTCTCAGCTCCAGGACTCGCGGCAGCTTCCAGCTCGCCGGACCTGTCTCAGTCAATCAGGGAAGGTGTTCCATCCGGACCTTCAATCCCTGCACCTGACGGCCTGGTTCCTGGCTGGCTGGGTTCCAGGCCTTGGATCTTTCCGACGGGTCCTCAACGTTGTTGAGGCGTCCCGTAAGAGTCGACCAGAAAATGCTATGCCTTCAAATGGAAGAGGTTCTCCATTTGGTGTCGGGAAAAGGGTTGGACCCTTCGTGTCCTGTGGCGAGCATTTTGGACTATCTATGGTCCCTATCTAGTCAAGGGCTTAGGTCGGCGACCCTTAAGGTGCACCTGGCAGCATTTCTGCTTACGGTCGCGGGCGGTCAGCAGTCAGTAAGCGCAGGAAAAGTGGTCAGCGCTTTTCAAAGGCCTTGATCACATTCCAGTCGGAACCCCCACCTCCGTCGGGATTTACTGCTGGTACTGGCAAAGCTCATGGGCAAGCCATTCAAACCAATGCACAGGTGTGGTCTCCCCACCTGTCGTGAAAACCGCTTTTGGTGGCTATCACGTCAGCCAGAAGGATGGGAGAACCCAGGCGCTGGAGCATCGAGTCTCCTTACCTGGTCTTCCACAGGGACAAGGTTGTCCTCGCCCCCACCGAAATTCCTTCCGAAGGTGGTGCTGGAGTTTCACCTTAATCAGGTATTGACTCTGCGGTGTTCTACCCCAATCACACCTCGGAGGCCGAATATGGGCTCCATACTCTGGACCCTAGAAGGGCGCTCGCTTATTATAAGGAGCGCACGGCTGAAATGGGGAGAGGTTCGCCAGCTGTTTGTCACCTATGCTGAAGCCGCACCTGGCAGACCTGCAGCCAAGCGGACGATAGGCAGATGGGTCACCTGCTGCATAAATCTCTGCTATGAGTTAGCGGGCATGGAGCCTCCCAGAGGGATAAGAGCTCATTCTACCCACCATACCACTGCATCGGTGGCTGCTTCCAGGGATGTCCCTATCCAGGAGATCTGCAGGGCTGCTACCTGGAAGTCAGCACACACCTTTATTTCCCACTACCACATCGACCTTGAGTCACGCCGGATGCTGGTTTTGGGGCCTCGGTTCTCCAATCTTTGTTCCCAAGTAAGTATTAGGGGTGTGCTTGCCTCCTCCTCCCGGAGAACTGCTAGGAGTCTGCCAGATAGTGTGGATGAACAACATATCCATGTCCCTAGAAATACAGGTTACTCACCTGTAACAGGAGTTCTAGGAATGGTATATGTTGTTCATCCTACAACTCTCGACCTCCCGGCCCGACCTGAGCTTCCAGCGGCCAGATCTGGCGCCATGGGGCGGAGCCGAGAGTTTTACCACCCAGGTGGGTGGGAGGAGCTAGCTTGAAGACCTTCCGGCAAGATTTAAAGCGGCAAGGAACCTGCCAGATAGTGTGGATGAACAACATATACCATTCCTAGAACTCCTGTTACAGGTGAGTAACCTGTATTTCTCTGACGTGGAACCTTTGTAAAAGAGCCAAGGCTCAAAGGTATTTGTAATCCTAGACTTGATAAATAAAATAAAAAATAAAATAAACATGATGCAGTCCAACAAACCTATCTTCTCAACGAATATGCAGCCAAGCGATCACTCCCCCTAGTACTTCTGGGACTAAATGCCGAGAAGGCCTTTGACAGGGTTGCCTGGCCATTTTTATGGGCAACCCTGTTACAATTTGGATTCCCAAAGGAAGTCATACAACAACTGCAGAATATATACAAAACCCCTAAGGCATATTTAAATTAGATGGTTCCATCTCCGACCCTTTCCCCCAACAAAGGGGAACCCGTCAGGGCTGCCCCCTTTCACCCCTACTATTTGCATTGTATCTTGAACCCCTGGCCCAGGTAATAGGATCACACCCAGAAATTGAGGGGATACCAATGGGAGGTAAAACATATAAAATGTCATTATTTGCTGGTGACATCCTTCTCTCCCTGACTTCCCCAGAAACATCCATCCCCAAGTTGTGGAAACAATTGGAAAGTTTTGGAGAGGTGTCTGGCTATAAAATCAGTCAACAAAAAACAGAAGTACTTTTATGCGACTATACCCCACCCCACCCCCCCTCCCTCCCCTTAAAAAGAATCTATCCTTTAAATGGTATAAACACACAATGCGCTATTTGGGATCCGCTTAACTAAAAACCTGATTCATGCAGATATAGTAAATTTTGAACCATTAACTCAAAGCTTATCAGATGATTTGGCTAAATGGTCCCATATCCCCTTAAGTTTCTTGGCTCGAATAGAAACCATTAAACAAAATATTTTCCCACAGATTTTATTTTTCCTGCAAACATTACCCATAATGCCAACCCCTGTTTATTTCCAGTCTTGGAATAAGCTTATCTCCTGCTTTATTTGGCAGGGAAGACCTCCTAGGATCCAGTATACCTTATTACAATTGCCTAAGGAGCGAGGAGGTTTAAATTTACCTAATCTCTTGGAATATGCAAGGGCATCCCAAATTAAAGTACTACTCTCTTGGCTCAATCCTAATTATGATATGCCCTGGAAGCAGTATGAGGTGATTTGGAATGACATCCCAGATCTAGCTGACTACCTATTTGGCCACCCTCCTGGATGTCTACCCCTTTCAAAATTCCCACAGTGCACTGCAGAAGTATGCAAGCAGTGGCTACATGTACTAAATAAAAAACTTACCCCCATGGAGGCATTGTTTCTTAGATCCCTGGCTTCCAACAGTTCCTTCCCCCTGAATGCAGTAGACAAGTCCATGTCCCAATGGCAGAGATATAATAGTAAATATATCTATCACTTAATAGGACCAAGTGGCATACATTCATTTGCACAACTCCAATCACAATATAAGCTACCCACTAGCTTATTCCATAAATACCTACAATTAAAGTCATACCTGCAGCCCTCAGAGGAGGCTTTGGCAGCAATAGCCGAGAGCCCCCCGTTAATCATAAAATTATTGTACTCCTACATGCAGGGAGCTACCATGGAGCACTGCATCAGCAGTGCATATGAAGCACTAGATGAAAGACCTGGTGATTCCACAGAAGCTATCCGGGTTAGGTGGTCTGCGGAACTGGGGATGGAAGTACCGGAGACAAATTGGCAGGCAGCCTCTGCATTGATGTTGAAGGCGTCCGGATCCCCTTATTGGAGGGAATATGCCTGGAAGTTAAGATATAGGTTCCTCCGCACTCCTGTAGTAGTGGCCAGGTTTGTGGGAGACTCTGAAGGTAAATGCTGGAGGAAGTGTGGGGTTACTCCGGCAGACCAGGCTCACATACTGTGGGAGTATAGCTTGTTGGGCCCTTATTGGCAAGCCATACAGCAAGAACTGATAGCCATATATGAGATCCCTGACCTGTTTACACCTGGCTATATACTAACTGCCACAACTCCTTTTGGCATAAAGGTAGATAGACCTACCTATCTTCAGATCACCCTATTGATTTTGGCAGCAAAAAAGGTGATAACTAGACTGTGGGACACAGAAAGACCCCCCACACACACACACACACACCAAGGAAGCCTGGCTGGACCTGGTGAGAGAGATATATGGGCTGGAAAGGATGACAGCTAGACTAAGGGATAGAGTAGACGCGTTTGATAATAAATTGAGAACATGGACCCTCTACCAGTTAAATACGTACCCTGATTTTGTACCTTGAAATGATTTAGAGAAAGTGAGTAAGGCAATGTTTATTGCCACTCAAGAACCCCATGTACTAGACCTTCTTTTCCTTTTTATGGAATGTTCTGTGAATGATTTTGACATCAGATTATATTTGCTGATCAATTTACATCTGTATCAACACTGTGAATGTATGTAAATAATCTCTATGCCTAATAAAAACATTTTATGAAAAAAAGAATAGTAAACTTGATTTCAACTGCAGAGTCCATCAGGGCAGGTCAGCCAAAACCTGCAAGAGATTTTCTGTGGTTACTGGGGCACATGGCCTCTTCCTTTACAGTGGTACCTGTGGCCAGCTTCCAAATGAGAGATGTCCAGTATCATCTTGGGGGCCACTGGTCTCAGAAGTGGAATCCACTTTCCAAATTGGTGCCTGTTACAGAGTCTTTGCTGAGGACACTGTAATGGTGGAAGGAAGAATGCAATCACAGAGAAGGAATTTTTTTTTTTTTTTCCAGTAGTTTTTGCTGCCCGGGTGCAGTGGGGACAGGATCTTCATCCCTGCTTAACACTGCCACCACCTGCACGACTGCCACGGCCATCCACGAGACCCCCAACAGATTACCCCCCTGTGGCGGGCCAGGAAGGAGGAAGCCCCTTCCCAGAGCACAATCCAAATCCAGGGGCCGATGGCAGCACACAGGCAGAGTGAGGTTGGAGATCTCATAGAGCCCCCATCCGCCATTTTCCTTTTTTCTGTGGCCATTCCGGCATGCAGGGCATCGCACACGCATGTGGAGGCACGCCACGCTGGCCAGGTTCTTGTCTCCCGAGTTTGTATCGCCCTCCCCCCCAGCCCCCACTAGAGGGCGAGTGACAAGCGGGTCGACATGCCCTCTCTCCCCAAGAGAGGAGAGCAGTCCTCTGGATGCTCCATCCTCTCTCGCCCTTGCCGACCCCCAGCAGCCCTGGCTCATTCCCGAACCCAGGTTGCTGGTGTGGCACGAGGTGTGGCATTCCAGCGCATCAACCCTCAGGGCCAAAGTATATAATCTTCTGTAGGACAAGGTGGTCCTTAGCACCACAGTTCTTACCTAAGGTGGTGTCTGAATTTCACCACAACCAGTCAGTAGCCCTTCTTTTGTTCTATCCTTAATTCTTCAGTCCAGGTGAGCAAAAATTGCACAGCCTTGACTTAAAGCAAGCTCTGCATGTCTATACGGGCTGGTCACAGGATGTCAGGAACCAGAAAACTTAGCTTTTTGATACCTCTGGGGAGGTCGATAAAGGTAAACCAACAATCAATAAGTCTGTCTCTCGTTGCATAGTCTCTTGCATTCAGTTCTGTTGTGAAAAAGCTAGGAAAATGCCTCCCAGAGGCCTAAGGGCACACTCCACAAGGGGGGGGGTACCTCTGCCTCTGTGGCATTGACAATGGGCATCCCATTGTTAGACATTTGCAGAGCAGCTACCTGGGAAATGGTGCACACCTTTACAAGGCACTGTTGTGTAGACATGCAGTCTGGGAGGGATACCAGCTCTGGAACTGCTGTCTTGCAGAATGTTTTTCCTAGGTAGGTTCTGGACCCAGCCTTCCAAGATGCTGCTATGGAGTCTACATACATTGTTACATAGAAACATAGAAGTTGACGGCAGATAAGGACCGCAAGGCCCATCCAGTCTGCCCATTTCTTTTTCTGCCTTATGAATGTGCCATCGGCCTTTGCTCTGTCGATGGCCTATCTATTCATACTCATCTGTATTGCTCCCTTATGCCTATCCCAAGCCTGTTTGAAGCTCTGCACTGTATTCATAGCCACCATTTCCTGAGGTAGGCCCTCGTCCACCACCCTTTCTGTAAGAAAGAACTTCCTCACATTACCCCTTAATCAGCCTCCTTCTAATCTCATGCTGTGGGATTCCTGATGTAAGAAGAAAAAATTACTTATCATAGTGTTGTTGTTTCTTCTCAGGAATCCTTTACTATGATTTACACTCCTTAATCCTACCTGCCCTTTCAGAACCTGAAAATAGGTTCACATAAGAATCAGTTCTTAAGGTGCTTGAGCATTACTACAACTGTAAAGTTGTTTTTACTAAATATGTCAGTGTCTTTTAACATGTTACAGGTCTGCTTCAGTTTGATGTGTGTTTTTCTCAAAATTTTAATTTATCTAAATTTTTTGATAGCCTTTTTAACTAGTTTTAGTAGCCATAGCTCGACTCTGTCTATAGAAACAAATCTGAGCTGTCAGACTGGGCAGTAGATGCAGAGTTTAAACCAAATTCTGAATTCCATCATTTGAATAAGGTTTCATCTCCTGGGCACCTGTCTCCATGGAGCTAGATGCATATAGTGTGTATCACAGTGAGGGATCCATGAGGAGAAACAGCATTATTACGGTGAGTCATTTTTCCTTCTAAAACTCAGTGGGTTGCTACTTCAAATGTTCTATCAGTACTAGAATACTGTGCCAGGAGAGCTGTTTCTTAGCAACAGCCAGATTCTGGCTAAAAAAGGCTTTCCTTAAATGCCTTTTTTTTAAACGACAAGAAATCAGCAGCCCAGAAAGCCCACCAGACAGTGGCAAACAAAATCAGATTACCACATAATTAACAAGCCACCACACAGTAACAAACCAGCGAATCTTGGTGACAAGGACAACCCCACAAAAGGTACAAACCAAAGTGTCAAACGATGTAAATTAAATTTGCACTAGGGGTGATTCACCATAGAAAAAATGTGGTGACTGCCCTGCTCCCAAACAATATCAAAAACACAGATCCCACACCTTCTATAGGGAACAGTTTCCTCTTTCTCAGTCCACCAACAGTACACAAAAAAAATAAATATGAAAATATATGGAGTGTTCACTTAGCTATTGGAGCGCCACACAGTCATAACCACTGTGCCGCTGCCAGCATTCTAGAATGCTATTATATTGTTTTATATTGTACTAATATATTATACAGTACTGTATCACATTATGTTCGAATACTTTTTGTTTATTCAGAAAAACTAAAAAAAAAAAACAAAAAAAAAACCTTCTTTTCAACAGGAATAGACTTCTTTTCCTTCTTCCAAGGTGATAATCAGGTACGTTATATTTATGAAAAAAGCTTATTTGATATCTACAGAATAACATTGCCTGTTACTTGAAAGAAATGTGGGATATGCAGTGGCCTGACCCAGAATATACCATTTATCTTCATAAGTGAGGGTCAGTACAATAACTCATGAGTGGAAGAGCCACATATGAACTATATAAGTCCTGTCCACTCACAGGTGATGGTAAGTGGCATATTCCGAGTCAGGCCATTGTGTGTCCAGTTTATACAATGTATTTTAAACTGTAAAGCTTTGATTTTGTTTTTATGAAAATGGTCTGTTTCTGTTTGATTTCATTGCTGTTTTCTGCGTAGCAGATTACCATTGTGATGTTATCAGGCATTGTGCAAGCTGCTGTCCCCTTGATTAAAGATCAAATGCAAATATATTTTAAAAATTAGCCCTTCATTTCTATTGCAAGGATCCCCAGGCCTTACGCAGTTTTATGTATAAATGTTAACCTTACTTCGAGAGGGTTCCTGCAGTAGGTCTTCACATATAGGACTGTGCCCCTTGACGTCGGATCTTATCTGTGTCAATCTTCACCATTCATCAGTACTTGGGTATAGTTCGCCAGAGCTAGGACTCCACGGGAGACTTTTTTTTTTTTTTCTTCTTCTTCTTCTCTCTATGGGAAGATCGACCGCGAACTGGCGCTGCCCTCGAGACCAGCGTTCCTACATGGCGCTCGAGGGTTGGTAGTTAGCCGTTGTTGACTCTGCCCTAGCCCCAGTTCTTTCTCTCCCACTGTCGAGTGAGGATCCTGCGTGAGAGACCAAAGAAATTATGCGGCCTAAGTCTGTTGTGTTGTATTGCCTCGGTTCTGACCGTCTGCTTGATGTCACATCTTCGACTCCGGTAAGATCTTTACTTTTTGTTTAAAGCGGCGTCAAGTACTGTGTTTTATTTAATTTTTCGTCCTGTCATGTCTCGTCCAGGGTGCAAGAAGGCGTCGAAAGTGGGGCAGTCACCCATGCGTCTGTGCCCCGTGGCCGCCTTTACTCCATTACGAACCAGCATGGCCGTTGCCTCTCCTGCCTAGGCCCCGGACATAATATGGATAACTGCGATATTTGCTTTTCCATGGACCGCCGCATCATTGAGATTCGGGCGTGGAAAGTCGGATGTGCACTGCCGACTTTCGGACGATGGATTCGCAGTCATCAGGCCAAGGTCAGGACTCTCGGCCCTTCTTCCGGGTCCCCTCCCGGTCCTATACGGCCCACAGAGGAGGGAACCCCCGCATCGTCTAGCCTTGCCATGGCGGGGGTTTCTTCCATGGTGCAGAAGGCCCAGGCTGACCCTCTTGGGGGCTAGTCGGGAGGCACCATCCTGGCAGTCGCTACTTCGGTAGCGAAGGCTCCCTCTGTGTCGCGCTCTGGGTCCCTTGGGACCGGCTCCGTCCTCAGTGCCGTCCTCCGGTGTCACTTTCGTTCGCGGCACCGTCGACTTGGAGAGCAACGCCACACTCGGCGTCGGGCCTGTCCTCGGCGCCGCCATCGCTCCGATTCTGCTCGCGGTGTTGGGGCTTCTGGTGGCGTCACGGTTGGTAGTTTGGAGTCTTCTCGCCGTGGTTCTAGTGTTGGTGCCGATGGTGACGCCGGGATGGGAACCAGCGCCGTCTCTGCCCCCAGTGTCGCCCGCAACGCCAGGGACAGAGTCGGTGCCACGGTCAGCGCTGATCCTGCCTTCGGCGCCGCTAGCAGTGCCACAGTTGTGTGCAGTGCCGGGCTCGGCGCCAGGTCTGCCTTCGGTGTCACTCGTGGGGCCGGGGGGTGGATGCCGGCGCTGGGTGTGACACCGCATCGGATTCGACTCTCAGCGGTGCCGGGGACCAGTGTGGAGCCAGGCTCGGAGTCGCACCTGACTCCAGCACCGGGGACAGTGTTGGCGCCGGGCATGGAACTGTACTGTCCTCTGCTGCTGTTGGGGGTTTTGAGTCTCAGGGTGCCAGACCTCGGGGCCTGGGAACTGGAGGGGCCCGTGGGGTGGTCTGGCATCGAACCTCTGAGTCTGCCTCCTCAGAGGCAGATTCTGGGTCTGATCTGGATTGGCTTCCGGATTCCTCTGGATCTTCGGATCCTTCTGTCTCCAGCACCTCGGCCCCAACTCTCCCCTCTCCTGCAGCTCAGCTTTCACCGGTAGACCTCAGGGTCAGGGGGTCTAACCAGCCAGCGGTGGTCCCTGTGGCTACTGCTGAGCAGCCTGAGGTCACTGGAGAGGCTATTGCTTCAGTTGAGGTTCCCCCCTCCTTGATGTGTTTGGACAGTCCAAGTTTGGGGCAGTCCGGGGCGCATCAGGAGGGGGAAGGTACAGTTCCCTGGGTGGACGCCTCTGAGTCTACCGGGGGATGCCAGTTGCCTAGGTTAGTGGCAAAGGGGACGAGGTCCCTCTCTGACTCTGATGGGGTGTGGCTCAGCGATCTCTTTCTGGGCCCAGGCCGGGTCCTGGAAGGAGCCGCAGTGCAGACCCTCGCCTTTCCCTGACGGAGACCGGCAGGGGGACTTCTACTTCTGAGGTCAGGGGCCGGCCTTCTGAACTCACATGGTCCCAGTCACCTCATGGGGGGATTTCTTCCTTGGGGCACAGCTCTGGCCATTCCGACGCAGTTGAACGGCTGTTAGCTGCAGCGGCTTTGGGTTCCCCCTCCCTGCGAAGGGTTTCCTGTTGGCCTCCCTACCCCGACAGAGACCATTCTCTTGTTGCCAGGAGCCTGCCCGCCGAGCTACTGTCTCCACCCCCAGTAGTCCCAGGTATTCCAGGCCCTCGCGGACCTCTTACTTGGGAGCAATTCAGAGGATTGGCTGCATTCTTTCCCACCTACCTCCATGCCCTGGACCAGCAGGTTTTTCACCATGCCCCCGTGCAGCCGACCCCTGAACTAGGGAGCTCATCTTCCTCCTCTTCTCCCTCTACTGAGGGAGAGGAACTATCGGTCCACATATCCCCTGCGTCTGATCTGTCCTCCTATCAACGCTTCAAACAACATGAAGTCTTGCTGTATTCTGACAATTTGCAGTTAGCTCCAGCACTTGAACTGCCCCGGAGAGTGAAGGGTTAATTTCTATGCGTTGAGCTCGAGCTCGGTTGAAAACTCTGTCTGTGTCCTTTCAAGCCCAAACCGTCAGATTCTTTACTCCGCATCACTGAACAGTCGCTCCGGAGATTTCTCCTTCAGCTCGGTTCTTTGCGGTTAAAGTTTCAGTTGTAGTCCGATTTTCATTCCGTTTTTTCAGTTTTAGACTCTGTCTGTGGTACTGTAAGTACTTAGCATTGTAGCTGTGTGTGGAAATTGTGAAAATTTTCCGATTAGTTCAGCTGAACCGATCTTGTAGTAAGGAAAAAGTTAGTGTGTGGTTACCGGTCCGTATGGGTTTTAAAAAAAAAAATAATTTTAGCGTTTTTTTCCATCACCCATGACACGGTGTGAAACCGATAGGGGAGTCTTGCCTGACGGTTGCCGTATAAAGGGTAAGTTGGTTAGGTTGGCCAAGTCTGAGAAACCCAAGAAAAAAACTGGGCCCACTGGGCTTCAGTACTGCAGTGTGTGTAGGGAAGTCTTTGCTAGGGCCGATCTCCACACCACCTGTGTTTACTGTCTGGGGTTTGACCACATCGATTCAGACTGCCAAATTTGTAAGAATTTCCCTAAATCTACCCTGGATAAAAGGTTAGGTAGACTTGGGGATAAGGAGACTGAGAAATCCGCTGACCCGGAAGGCCAGCCCAGTTCGGTTCCTACCGAACCAGAAGGAGTGCCTTGTGACCAGGGCGATACTTCTTCGGGCAAGAGGAGAGTCGATCCTGAGGGATCGGTTCCTACAAAAAGAAAAAAGGATAAATCGGCCGGTTCAAATCCAGAGCTGCATGTTCCGACCGCCAAAGAAATAGCCAAAGCGATTTGGATTGTGGAATCGCTTCGTCCGGTTCCGACCGATCCGGTGCCTTCTGACAGAGGTTCTGTCGGTTCCCCCGGTTCAGAATTATTCCCCTGAAGATTTTTACGAACCGGAGTTTCATGAGGAGGGGGAGTTTGAAGAGGATGATTACGACGGTGAAAGTCTGGATGTGCCTGTGGAACCGGACATCTCCCCAGACAGACCTTCTGGTGTTTCCCCTCCTAGGCTTTCTGAGTCCCCTTCCCACTTTCTGTTCTACAGAAAAGTTGCTCAAACCCTCCAGCTTCCTATTGAGGAGGCTCTAGAGGATCAAGAGGAGCTTGACTTCATAGAAACGATGGACATTCCAGAGTCTAAGAGACTGTCTATTCCCCTTCATAAGTCATTTGGGAAACAGACACTAAAAATTCTTAGGTCTCCTAATTCTGTACCTTCTGTTGACAAAAGAATGGACAAGAAGTTTACCTTGTCAGGCTCGGATACGGAATTTCTTTTCCAACAGTGTAGCCATGTTGGAGTAGTGCAGGCTGCTGCCTGTGACAAGGCAAACATCCTTTTGGCTTCACACCCCCTAGACAAAAATTCCAGGAAGATAGATGCCATGGCAAAGAAACAGTACTTGGCATCATCTTTGGGACTCAGGCAGGCTAATTACATGGCCTATACAGCCAGGTACCAGAAGTCCAGGTGGGACACTGTACTGGCACTGGCTAAATGGCTTCCCCCCAGCTAGCCAAGGAGCTGGAGGGGGTGGCTGCTGATGGGATTGAGGCATCAAAGGTGCAATTTCATGCTGCTGTGGACTCCAGTGATGTGTCATCAAGAGTCATGGCTACATCTGTGGCTCTTCGGAGAATGGCCTGGCTCAGATGTACTAGCCTTTCGCAGGACACCCAAGCTAAGGCCATGGATTTTCCTGTAGTGAGTAATTCTCTGTTTGGTGGAGCAGACAGAGAATTACATGAAGAAAATGGATGAATACAGGACCACTTATAGGAGTGCCCAGGCCAAAGAGAGGCAGGCAACTCCTCAGAGGCAGCAGTCTAGGGGCAGGCCTTTTCACAGGCCTTTCAACCAGGCACAGGCCTCCTCTTCTTTTTCTCAGAGGGGCTTCTTCAGAGGGAGAGGCAGAAGGAGGGTGAGCATGGCTGCATCCACCCCTCAGTCTAAGGCTCCCGCCAAGCAGACACCCTGATGTGTCAGCCCGGGTCGACTCCCCCATTCCAGTAGGAGGCAGGCTGGCTTACTTTGTCCAGGACTGGATGTCTGTTACCTCAGACAAGTGGGTCCTGGAGGTTGTAAGCCAGGGGCTGGTTCTCAGTTTCAAGAGTTTTCCGAAACTGAGACCCAGATCCTTTCCACCTGCAAATACATCAGAAACATTGCTTTAGAGGCAGAAGTTTTGTCTGTACTGGCTTTAAAGGCCATAGAGAGAGAGAGTTCCTACTCCATACAGAGGCAAAGGTATGTACTCCAGGTACTTCCTTACCCTGAAAAAGACGGGAGTGGTGACCCATCCTAGATCTAAGATACTTAAACAAGCACCTAGTAAAGCCAAAGTTCGAGACTGTGTCTCTGGGAACAATTCTTCCTTCTCTGAGGCCAGGAGACTGGCTAGCCTCCTTAGACCTCAAGGGTGCCTACTTTCACATTCCTGTCAGGTGCTCCCACAGAAAGTACCTCAGGTTCGAATTGCCCTCAGGCCATTACCAGTTCAGAGCAATGCCCTTTGGCCTAACTTCAGCTCCAAGGGTGTTCACAAAGTACCTAGCAGTAGTGGTAGCCTTTTTAAGAAGAAAAAGGATTTCAATCTTGTTGTATCTGGACAATTGGCTCCTTGTGGGCCAGTACCCAGACCAAGTCAAGGCAGATCTGTAGGTTACCCAGAAAGTTCTCACTTCCCTGGGGTTCCTTCTCAGTCTCCCCAAGTCAGTTCTCGAACCAGTACAGCTCCTAATTTTTATAGGAGCAGAGCTGGACACCCTCAAGGCAAGAGCCTTCCTTCCTCTGGAAAGGGCAAAAACCATCTCTCAGCTGGCCTCTTCCTTTCTCCCTCTGGTTTCTCGACCAGCAAGGCATTTTCTGCAGCTTCTGGGCCACATGGCAACTTCCACAGCAGTGGTCCAAGGGGCCAGGTTTCAGATGAGGGACATTCAGTTCCATCTGAGAACCTTTTAGTCCCAAAGGAAAGATCATCTTACCAAGCTAGTTCCTGTCACTCAGACCTTAATTCAGGCCCTTCAGTGGTGGCAGGACCTGGACAATCTGAGGCAGGGTGTTCCATTTGTCTCTTGGACTCACTCTGTGGTTCTTACCACGGATGCTTCCCTTTTGAGGTGGGTAGCCCATCTGGGGGCTCTCACTGCCCAGGGACTGTGGTCCCATCAGGAATCCCTTCTTCACATCAACCTTCTGGAGCTCAGGGCAGTATTCCTTGCCCTACAAGCCTTCTCTCAATCAGTACAGAACAAGGTGGTTCAGGTCAGGACGGACAACACTACCACCATGTGGTACATCAACAAGCAGGGAGGCACTCTGTCCATAGCCTTGTGCATGGAGGCCATGTAAATATGGCCCCTGGCTTATTCCCTACAGACCTCTCTGGTAACAGTCCACCTCCCAGGAAAGGACAATGTGCTAGCAGATGCATTGAGCAGGATTTCCCAGGGCCATCACAAATGGTCTCTCAATCCTTTGGTATTGAAGGTGATTTTCTCAATGTGGGGCACTCCAGAGATAGATCTCTTTGCAGCCCCAGACAATCACCAACTTCCTCTGTTTTGTTGCAGACCCCCAGTCTTGGGCTCAGTCCCTCTGGATGCTCTGATTTTGAACTGGGAAGGGAAATTTCTTTATGCCTTCTCTCCCTTCCCTCTGCTGTTCAAGGTTCTAGTCAAGGTAAGGTCACAGTCTTGCAAAGTGATTCTGATTGCTCCAGATTGGGCCAGGCAACCTTGGTACCCCCTGTTGCTGTCCCCAGCAGTCCATCTTCCCCTGTCTCTTCCCAGGAATTACAACCTGTTAACCTCCTCTCGGGAGGCTTTGGTACCCTAGTCTTCGGTCAATCAATCTCAAGGCATGGCTCTTGAAGAGTTAGAGTATGCAGATTTGCATCTGTCCCAAGGGGGTTCTGGGTATTCTCAAAGCTTCTTGAAAGCCTGCCACAAGAAAAACTTACAACTCCAAACGGAAAAGGTTCAGCATTTGGAGTGCCAAGAAGCATATATCGCCGGACACTGCTGAGTTGTCTACAGTTTTGGATTATATGGTCTATCTTAATGGCCTAGGCCTCAAACCAACTACTCTCAAAGTTCGTCAGCTGTTTCTGCTTTCCTGTCAGTGGGGAAGTCTTCCTCTCTGTCATCTCACCCTGTATTCTGTAAATTTTTCAAAGGATTGGTTCATACCAGTCCCACTTTTAGGGATCCTGCTCCTGCCTGGGATTTTAATATTTGTATTGCTCAGCTTATGCAACCCCCCGGGGGCTTTTGAGCCCATGTCCTCAGCAGAGCTCAAGTACTTGACTTGGAAAACAGTGTTTTTGGTTGCTGTTGCTTCTGCCAGATGTATCAGTGAATTGCAAGCCCTGTCAGTGGAGCTTGACTTCATCTCTTTCCATAGAGATAAGGTGGTCCTTTGAACCAGTAGAAGGTTCCTACCTAAAGTGGTTTCTGATTTCTACTTAAATCAATCTGTGTCTCTTCCCATGTTCTTCACTGATCACACCTCCTCAGGGGAACGGAGGCTACACAGTTTAGATGTTAAAAGGGCCCTTAGTTACTACATAGAACGTGCAAAGGGTCACAGGTTTGACTTCCTTCAGTTGTTCCTCACTTATGGGGAAGTAGGTAAGGGAAAACCTGCCACCAAGAGAACCATTGCCAGGTAGATTGTGTCCTGTATTCAATTCTGCTATGAAAAGCTGAGCAAAACTGCACCCTCAGGCCTGAGGGCTCATTCCACTAGAGGTACAGCTGCATCTCTGGCTTCAGCTAGGGATATCCCTTTGTTAGAAATCTGTCAAGCAGCCACCTGGAAAACAGTTCATACCTTCACCAAGCATTACTCTCTGGATATCCAGGCTAGGAGTGATGCTAGGTTTGGCACAGCATTGCTTCAGAGCCTATTCCCAAAGTAGGTTCTGTACCTCCTCCTTGGAGGTACTGCTTGGTAGACTGCAAATTGTCAGAATACAGCAAGACTTCATTCTGTTTGAAGAAAAAATTACTCACCTTAGTAATTGTATATCTTACTTTGAGAAACAGCTCTTGCAGCAGGTTACACCATTTGGACTGAAGCCGGCAGGCGCCAGGACCCCATGGAAAAATTCTAGCTAGCAGTATCCAGCAGGGGACCGCCCCCGACATCGGCCCCTCCCTGACGTCAGGCATCACATAAAAGGGGGCCGTCCCCCATCATCCCCAGTTCTTTTTCTGACGTTGACTCGCCAGCATCGGCCTCACGGAAGCCTGCTGTACTGTTATGACACGTGAAATCTGTAAGTAAACTTTAATCCATGTCTGCTTCTTCTGCTCCTTCTCCCGAAGGACATTCCTCTAAGTGCACCTGCGGAAAGCAGATCCCCTTTGCAGACCATCATTCTGCCTGTGTCTGGGCCCAGAGCACGACACCCAGGCCTGCTCAGTTTGCCCATGATTTAATAGCAGGACCCGGATCTGCCGCCAAAAGGTCCTTCAGGGATTCCTCCTCGAGGAGAAATTAAAAAAGACAGAGAAAAGACCTTCCTCGAAAGGGGAATCATCTCATAAATCTGAGAAGCACAGGGGCAAGCATCGGGACTCGGACAGGGCAAATTCACCAAGCAGGGCCTCAGAGTCCAGGACCAGCTCCAGCTCTACCCGGTCCGATAGATCTCCTTCCTGGGCTCGCTTCCAGCCTCCGCCGGTAAAGGTAAGGTCTTCAGGGGGCTCCTCCGCCTCCCTTCACCCGCTCAAGACCTCTCGGGCGTCGGATGCCTCCAAGCCTGTTCCTTCTGACAGGCACAAAAAGTCTTTCTCCAAATCGCAAGGTGCGTCTGACTGACGCCGTGACACCGACTTCAGGTCCATCTCCCAACCTCCTAAAGCACCTGAAGGGAAGACTTCCGAGCTGATGTCCCTTAAGCAGACAGTGGAGTACAAGAAGGTGTCTGACCCAGCACCTGAAAAACGGCTGACTACTGCACCGACGCCAGTGGACACTGGATGTCAGGGGTCCTCAGGAGAAGAGGCTACCGCGTCACCAGATGACCAGACGGGCAACACGGAGGACGCCGGCTTGCCCAGGGAGCCAGATCCAGTGCTTCCCCGGGACCCGACTCCCAACCCCGACGACAGGCCCGCAGCGATGCCGGGTCCGTTGTCAGGTGTGAACATTCAGGAGGTGAAAGATTTGCTCACCTTCTAGTGAGAAACCATCAAGAAGGACGTGGTTCCTCCTAAGCCTCAGCCTCCTCCACTTCCTCCTGGGGCGCTGAAGGTGACAGACCCCCGACCCCCAAGGAGCCAACTCCGCCTCCTCTGGGCCGATCAAGAGACAAGAAATGCCCATCACACTCTCCCTCAGGGTCTTCGAGCCCGAAACGACCTGGGGCAGACGTTGATCATCGGGAGATGACTCCAGACCAGATACGTCCGACATCTCCAGGTCTCCATCTCCTTTCAGTCCCCCATCACCAGACCCACGGGACCTTCCAAGGTCGCCTCCAGATGATCCCTCTTTTTCGGAAATCATGGGGCACATCCAGGACAATATGGGATGGGAGACTGAAGAACTAGACCCCGAGAGACAACTCCTTGCCTGTTACCTCAGGCAGAAAGACTCAAAGCCTTTGGTGGACACCTTTACGGACATCACCAAGGCAGCTTGGAAGCGTCCGCTTTCCACACTGGCTGTTCCAAAGAAGGCTGACCGCCATTACAGGGCTCCTACGAAGGACCAGTATTTGGTGCAACAACCCCGGCCGACTCCCTGGTCATTACTGCATCTCATGACAGGTCCCAACGGCCTCAACATTTGAGCACCCAGCCTTCGGACCAGGAATCTAAGCAATTAGATTCCATGGGAAGACGCATGTATGTGGCTGCTACATGCTCTATTAGGTCTTTGAACTATCTGATGCACATGGTGCAATTTCAGAACGCCCTCTGGGATCAGGGCCAGGACCTTCTTAAAGATTTACCGGATGGTGAAAAGAAGGAGGAGTTGCTAAACCTCCTAACTGGGTCTGACGTGGAGACCCAGGTTCTCCGAGCTGCTTACGACTCAGCAGACTCGGCAGCCAGGGGAGCAGCTACAGGCGTTTGTCTCCAGAGACGCTTGTGACTGAGGGTCTCCGGATTTACCCTGGATGTCCAGAAGAATCTCCTGGACATCCCTTATAATGGAGCGGTCCTCTTTGGTGAGGAGTCCGAGAAAGTCATCACCAAATTGCAGGACGCTGGGAAGGCAGTCAGGACTGTACAAGCCATGTACAGACCAAAATCTGGTTCCTTTCGTAGGAACCAGAATAGTTTTCGCGACTGCCAACAAAGGCAACAGCCACATTCCATCCAGCAACCCAGGGGCAACTTTGGCTGTAAGAATCAAGCCAGGTTCCCCTCGGGCCAGGGCCCGAAGCATTCAAAAGCAGCCCAGCCCACGGGGGCCAACACCACCACAACATGACTCCTTCCCAGCCCCCAGCCCTCCTCTGGATCAAAGGGTCGAGAAGGTCGGGGGTCGCATCTCTCATCACCTTTCAGGATGGCAGAGGATCACCTTCAACCGGTGGTGTTGCAGTTGGTCGAACGAGGTCACAGTATAGAGTTCCTTGATCACCCGCCATCCAGACCTCCAGTGCTCTCCCGTCACTCAGGTCAGCATGCTCTGCTTATTCAGCAGGAGATCTTGGCCCTCCTACACAAGGAGGCCATAGAACATGTTCCACTGAACCAGAGAGGAAATGGTTACTATTCCCACTTCTTCCTGGTTCCAAAGAAATTAGGGGATTTGCGCCCGATTTTGGATCTCAGCGATCTCAACAACTTTGTGCTGTACAAGCATTTCCGCATGGTGACCCTGCCGGGTCTCATTCCCATGCTCAAAGATGGTGCATGGCTGGCATCTCTGGATATGCAGGATGCTTACCTACATCTCCCAATCGCTCGAGCGCACCGCAGATTTCTGCGCTTCGAGTTTCTGGGACGCCACTACCAGTTCCGAGCCCTCCCCTTCGGACTGTCTTCGGCACCTCGGGTGTTCACGAAGTGTATGGCAGTCGTGGCAGCAGCTCTCAGGAGAGGGGGCCACTATGTGTTTCCATACCTAGACGACTGGCTCCTCATGGTACCTTCACAGGAGGCCCTGATGTCCGCAATACGGGATACCTGTTCCCTCTTCCTATCACTGGGCATCACCATCAATCAAGAGAAGTCGTACCTTGTTCCGTCTCAGAACTTGCACTTTATAGGAGCGGTTCTGGACACAATTCAGGGAAGGGCATTCCTTCCCCAGGACAGGGCAGAACGCATCAGATCCCTCATAAGGGACATAAAGGAAAAGAAGACGGTACCAGCTCGGGCTGTTCTTTGCCTGCTCGGGCGCATGGCAGCTGCCATTGCAAGGGTTCCCCTAGCTCGACTCCATATGCAGGTCACCCAGTGGATGTTGCGGGCGCAGTGGGACCAGAAGCAAGATCATCTGCAGCATCCAGTCCGGATGACGAATGCTGTCATCCGAGACTGGAATTGGTGGCTTGTCCCAGCCCACCTTTCGACGGGAGTCCCCTTCATTGCGCCACCTCATTCAGCGACTCTCTCCATGGATGGCTCGGGATCCGGATGGGGAGCTCACCTCAGAGGGGTCAGGACTCAAGGCTCCTGGTCGTCTCTAGAGTCCCAACTTCACATAAACATTTTGGAGATGAGAGCCATCCTGTATACCCTACAGGCATTCCAGACAGAGATTCCACCGGATACTCTTCTGGTACAAACAGACAATACCACGGTGATGTACTATCTCAACAAACAAGGAGGCACTCATTCCTACCCCCTTTGCAGGGAGGCTCAAAGGGTTTGGAATTGGCTATTGCAACATGGCGCACACATCATTGCAGTACATGTTCCCGGTGTGGACAGCACTATCGCGGACAGCCTAAGCCAATCACAGGCCAGGGTCCACTAATGGGAACTGCTTCAGGAAGTCGCAGAGGACCTGTTCCGCAGATGGGGGACACCAGAATTAAACCTCTTTGCGTCCCCATTCAACGCAAAACTGGCCAATTTCTGCTCGCTAGATCCAGGGCCTGGTGTTTTCTGGCGAGACGCGTTGTCCCTCTCTTGGACGGGCAGGTTCCTCTACGCTTTCCCGCCCTTTCCTTTGATCCAGAGGGTTCTATTGAAGCTCCGTCAAGAGCAAGCGTGCCTTATTCTAGTAGCACCCTTTTGGCCCAGGCAGATTTGGTTCCCTCTCTTACATCAGCTGGCCCAGGAACCTCGGTACTTCTGCCATTTGCTCTCACCTTCTATCCCAGGAGACAGACTCCTTGGTCCATCCAGATCTTCGGTCTCTGAACCTGCACGCCTGCCTCCTAGGACATAGCAGTCCTGAGATCTGGGGTCTCTCAGGACGTTGTGGACGTTCTGGTGGCAGCCAGAAAACCCTCTACTAATGCTATTTATGCCATGAAGTGGCGTAGATTTTGTATTTGGGCTCAGGCTCGAGCATTGATCCCATTGGAGTGTTTTGTAAGGTCTGTTTTAGACTACCTCCTATCCCTCTACGAGGCAGGACTTGCCTATTCCTCCATTAAGGTCCATCTATGCGCTATTTTAGCGTACCATTCTCCTATAGGTCACAGGTCTCTAGCTCAGCTAGAGGCTTCTTGCGCCTTTTTGCACGGCATCCTGCACTTGAGACCTCCCATCAAAGACCCGGTTCCACCTTGGGATCTTCCTTTTGTTCTAGAGTAGCTTACGCTGCCTCCTTTTGAACCAGACGCGGATTGCGAGCTGCGTCTCCTCGCTTGGAAGACGCTCCTTTTAGTTGCTGTTACTTCTGCCAGAAGAGTTTCTGAGCTTCATGCACTCATGTGCAAGGATCCTTATTTGGTTTTTCACAAGGACAGGGTGTCCTTAAGAACAAATCCTAAGTTCCTTCCCAAGGTGGTCTCGGCTGTCACACTCAACCAGGATATAGACCTACCGGTGTATTACGCAAATCACGGTAACATGGGGGAAGCCCTGTTGCACACTTTGGATGTGCATAGGTGCCTCAGATATTACCTAACCAGAACCAAAGCCCATCGTAAATCGGACCAGCTCTTTGGTTTTTACACTCAGAGGATGATCGGTGCTCCTGTTTCTAAGCAGTCGCTTTCTAGATGGCCGGTAAAGTGCATCATGTGTTATCAGAAACGCAATAAACCCTTACCGGGGCCAGTGAAGGGTCGTTCTACTAGGGGGTGGCTACCTCCTTCGCTGCGCTTAAAAATGTCTCCACTTCAGCCATCTGTACAGCAGCGACCTGGAGCACTGTACACACATTCATCAGGCACTACAGTTTGGATATTGCCTCTAGGCGCAGAGCTGGTTTTGGCTTGGCGGTCCTTCAGGGACTTCTGTCCTAAAGCTTGGAGCATTCCTCCTATCCTCCTCCCGATAACAACTTAGTCCCTTACTGCTTGGGAATCAGTCCTAATGGTGTAACCTGCTGCAAGAGCTGTTTCTCGAAGTAAGATAGTACAGTTACGTAAGAACTTAACGTAACAGTAGATCTTCGAGAACAGCTCTTGCAGCAGGTAGTTTCCCTCCCACCTTCCCCTCTGGAGGTTGAGTCTTCTGACCTAATTATTCGGCTACAGTGTCTTTTGACGCCTTCTACGAACCTTTCTTTGGAAGCAGATCCTTGGTCTCCCCTTCAGATGTCATACTTGAGCCGGAGTCTCCGGCGGAGAACTGGGGATGCTGGGGGACCACCCCCTTTCAAGTGATGCCTGATGTCGGGGAAGGGCCGACGTCAAGAGAGGTTCCCCACTGGATACTGCTAGCGAGAATTTTAACGTGGGGTCCTGGCGCCTGCTGGCTTCAGTCCAAATGGTGTAACCTGCTGCAAGAGCTGTTCTCGAAGATCTACTGTTACAGTAAGTTCTTATGTAACTGTACTTTCTTCTAATGAAGTCTTGCTGTATTCTGACCTCCCTCCCTGCCTCCCCTCTCAGAACCTGTTTTTGGGAAGTGGGTGGGCAGGTGCAGTGTTGCACCCCAGGGTGTCTTTTCCCCTACTCCTGTAGTGTGGGGAGTGGGTTATATTATTAATTTAGAGTTTTAAGTTCTTCATTATCTGGTTTTTGTTCTTTGGTTTCTGACTTGAGTCTTTTGGGGAATCCAAAATTTTTGTTGCCAGTTTGCTACTAGGAGTTTTTACAATTTCCACATTTAGTCAGTGAGTTTTAGCTCGTAAGAATCTGACTGTTTGGTTTGAAAGGTCACAGACAGAGTTTTCAACCGAGCTCAAGCCCAACGTTCTATACCTGGCATAGAAATTAACCCTTCACTCTCCGGGGCAGTTCAAGAGCTGGAGCTAACTGCAAATTGTCAGAATACAGCAAGACTCAATTAGAAGAAATACAATTACTAAGGTGAGTAATTTTTTCTTCCTGGTGAGGATGTTGGACGAACTCCACCCAACCCTCGTATCTATAAGCAACCCTGAGCATGTTTCGCGCGCCTTTTTGGGCGAATTCAGTGCGGCCCACTTGGTGGCTCCCGTGAGCAATTACTTTCAGGAAGTGTCGCATCGGCTCTGGCTTCGTCCCTTCTCCACTGTTCCAGCCCCAAGTGACTTAAGCCAGCAGTATTGCGCTCCCCCGGGGTCTCCAGGTTCTCTGCCTCACCCCCCTCCGGGGTTGACCTCCCTGGATACTCCTTCAGGGCCTCGCGCCCCCTACCATGACCGCCCTCCAGATTCGGACTCTGCGGACTTCGATTTCTGGGGGAGACGAGTATTTTACAAGGCACGGATCTCCTTTTCAATTGCTGCACATCAGGTCCATTTTGCAGTCTATGACAGGTTCTTGTGGTCCAGGCTAGGACAGCTCCTAGCTCCGATGCCTGATTCGGAGGAAACCAGGCAAGCCATTGCCCTCTGTGCGCGGGGCCTGGAGCTAGCAGGGCAGCAAGCAAGGGCATCTTATGGTGCCAGTGAGGTAGCTTCCAGATTTGTAGGGACAGCGATCTGCCTTTGGTGGACGGCATGGCTTCGCCTATCCCTGTTGTCACCCCTGGCCCAGCGTAGGGTGATTTACTCCGCCTACTGGAGAACCCACCTACTGTCCCGCCGAGTGAGACAGCGACTTTCGGGGTGCCTTCCTTCCCCCATGGGGGGATCCCCGTCTCACCCGGACCAGTCTCTGGCCTCCCCAGGCCTGTAAGAGTTCTCCCCTTCAGTGTCACCCACTGGAGGCTAAGGGACCTGGTCCCTTAGGGTGTTGTGGGTATCCCTCCCTTTTTTTGTGGGGGGGGGGCCTGGTACTCACCCAAGTAGTGATGAATGGTGAAGATTTACACAGATAAGATATGAAAATTACGTACCTACCGTAATTGTTGATTTTTCTGTGTATCTTCACCATTCATCACTAAATCCCACCCTCCTTCCCCCGGGGCCTCAGTCTCTGGACTCCTCTCCTCTCCCCCGTGTGTCTTTTCCCTCCCTCCCTCTCCTCTTCCTGACATGTAGATGGGAGGGGGTTGTGAGGACACACGGGGGTATGCCTCTGTTTTCTGAGTTTAGAGGAACCCCTCCATCCTTTTCCCCTCCAAAGGGGTTGTGGAGTGTGAAGAGGGTCATG
The DNA here is from genome assembly GCA_016271365.2 of Neoceratodus forsteri. NCBI lineage: Eukaryota > Metazoa > Chordata > Ceratodontiformes > Ceratodontidae > Neoceratodus > Neoceratodus forsteri. The sequence goes on from CM028129.1 coordinate 1,261,075,156, forward strand.
TTTTTCCCCCCTTTATATATATTTAAGAGCTTTTCTTTAGTGACCTCAGTTTGAGGGCACCTTGTAATTTTTGAAACCTCTAGTTGGTTTTATAAAAAACAAACCAAAATAAAACATTTAATTTGGTGAGAGAGGGTGGAAGGGTTGGGACACAGTCTCAGCCTGCACTACTTCCACGTGGTCTTCTGACCCTCGCTGCAGGTTTTTGTCTTGCAACCGGCTTTCATAGTCCAGGTCAGGACCTTATGCCTAACAAAAAAATAAATAAATACGTGGTGCACCTCCGTTCTAAGGTTGTGTTGCTCGTCCTTCCCCCTTCCTCCCTCACTTCTTTTCCTTTGCTTTCTTATCCTTCTTCTCCTTCCAGAGATTGGGGCCCCTCTTCTCTCCCCAATTTTCTTTCTAAGTTTCCTCCTCTGTTGCCTCAGTTGTTTATTTCTCCTTTTAGTTCATTCTTCTTTCAAACAACATGAAGTCTTGCTGTATTCTGACAGTAGCAGTGAGTCCCAACCTTCGAACTGCCCCGGAGATGAAAGAGTTAACTTTCCATGCCAGGCATGGAACGCTGAGCTCGAGCTCGGTTGAGACTCTGTCTGTTGCTGTTTGAACTCAAACCATCAGATTCTTTACTTCGCCTCACTGAACAGTCGCTCCGGAGATTTCTCCTTCTGCTCAGTTCAATTTGTCGGTTAAAGTACCGTTTTTCTCGGTTTTCTTCCGAATTTAAACCGTAACCTGTCGGTTCAGTCTCTGTCTGTGGTATTTGTGAGTACTAGATAGGTTATATTTGGTTTTCTATTCTGTGTGGAACTTGTAAACGGTTCATCGGTTCGGTTTGAACCGATAAAGTTGTTGTAAAATCTTTATCTGTACTTTTAGAGTGTGGTTACCGGTTCTTATCGGTTCTAAAAAAACTGATTTTATTACGTTTTTTTCTACGACCCGTGACACGGTCAGGAACCGATAAGAGTGTCTTGCCTGGTGGATTGCCATTAAAAGGGTAAGTTTGGTTAGGACTGACACAATGTCTGAGAAACCCAAAAGAAAAACCAGGCCCACTGGGTTTCAACACTGTAGTGTGTGTGGGGAAGTCTTTGCCAAGGCTGACCCCCACACCACCTGTGTTTATTGTCTGGGGTTTGACCACCTCAATGCAGACTGCCAGATTTGTAAAAATTTTCCTGCAGCTACCCTAGAGAAGAGAGTTGGTAGGCTCAGGGAAAGGGAGGCCAAAAGTCAGCTGAACCGATGGCCAGCCGGTTCGGTTCAAACTGAACCAGAAGGAGTGCCCTCTGACCAGGGCGAGACTTCTTCGGCAAAAGGAGAACCGATTCTGAGGAGTCAGTTCGCTAAGAGAACAAGAAAGGAAAATCAGCTGGTGTGGACCCAAAAGTTTCTTCTCAACGCTGAGGAAATGGCCAAGCGATAAAAATTATGCAGATCGCTTTCCCGGTTCCGACCGAACGGCACCATTGAGGAAGGCGCTCGGTTAGCGGTTCCACGGTTCAAGATTATGATTTAGAGAATATTATGAACCGGAGGAGGAGGAAGAGAGTATGAGGAAAGTGAATGTGGTTTGAAAGTCTGATGTGCCCATTGACCCGACATCTCCCCAGACAGACCTTCAGGAGTGTCTCCTCCTAGGCTTTCTGAGTCCCCCTCCCATTTTGTGTTTTATAAGAAAGTGGCCGAAACCCTTCAGCTTCCTGTGGAAGAAGCTGTGGATGACCAGGAAGAGCATGACTGTGTGGAAATGATGGATATCCCAGAGTCTAGGAGGCTGTCTATTCCTTTACACAAATCTTTTGGGAAACAGACATTTAAGATTTTAAAGACTCCTAATACTATACTTCCTGTGGATAAAAGAATGGACAAGAGGTATACTCTGTCAGGCTCAGATACGGAGTTCCTTACACAACAATGCAGCCATGTTGGGGTAGTGCAGGCTGCAGCCTGTGATAAGGCTAATATTCCCTTGGCTTCACACTCCCAGACAAGGACTCCAGGAGGATTGATGCCATGGCAAAGAAACAGTACATGGCAGCATCCTTGGGACTCAGACAGGCCAATTATATGGCCTATACTGCTAGGTATCAGAAATCTAGATGGGACACTGTCATGGCTTTAGCAAAACAGGTCCCTGACCAGCTTGCCAAGGAGCTGGAGCAGGTGGCTGCTGATGGTATTGAGGCATCCAAGGTGCAGTTCCATGCTGCAGTGGACTCCAATGATGTTTCATCTAGAGTCATGGCTACATCTGTGGCACTTCGTAGAATGGCTTGGCTCAGATGTACTAGCCTGTCACAGGATACCCAGACTAAGGCCATGGATATTCCTGTTGTGGGTAATTCTCTGTTTGGGGAGCAAACAGAGAATTACATGAAGAAAAAGGATGAATATAGGACCACCTATAGGAGTGCCCAGGCCAAGGAAAGGCAAGCCACTCCTCAAAGGCAGCATCCCAGGGGCAGGGACAGGCCTTTTCATAGGCCTTTCTACCAAGCCCAGGCCTCCTCTTCTGCTTATGCTCAGAGGGGGTTCTTTAGAGGGAGAGGCAGAAGGGGTATAAGCAGGCCTGCTTCCACCCCTCAGCCTAAACCCCCTGCCATACAGGCACCCTGATGGGATTGCCAGGGCCGATTCTCCACTACCTGTAGGGGGCAGGCTGGCTTACTTTGTCCAGGACTGGAAGTCTCTAACATCAGACAAGTGGGTCCTGGAAGTAGTAAGCCAGGGACTGGTTCTCAGCTTCAAAAAATTTCCAAAGCTGAGAACCGGATCCTTTCCACCTGCAAATCCTTCAGAGGCACTTGCCCTAGAGGCAGAGGTCTCTTCCCTCCTGGCTCTTAGAGTTGTGGAAAGGGTTCCACCCCTACACCAGGGCAAAGGATTGTACTCCAGGTACTTCCTTACCCCCAAAAAGACAGGAGAATGGCGGCCCATCCTGGATCTCAGATACTTAAACAGGCACCTTTTAAAGCCAAAATTCAAAATGGTGACTCTGGGAATAATTCTACCCTCTCTAAGGCCAGGGGACTGGCTAGTCTCCCTGGACCTCAAGGATGCCTATTTCCATATTCTCATCACAAGCTCCCATCGAAAGTACCTCAGGTTCGAGCTGCCCTCAGGCCATTACCAATTCAGAGCAATGCCCTTCGGCCTAACCTCTGCTCCAAGGGTGTTCACAAAATGCCTGGCAGTAGTAGTTGCTTCTCTAAGAAGGCAAAGGATTGCCATCTTCCCATACCTGGATGACTGGCTCATAGTAGGCCAGTCCCCAGACCATGTCATGTTACACCTGCAAGTAACTCAGCAACTGCTCACCTCTCTAGGTTTCCTTCTGAACCTTTCAAAGTCAGTTCTAGAGCCTGTTCAGCTCCTCACCTTCATAGGCGCAGAGCTAGATACAGAAAAGGCCAGAGCCTTCCTTCCCCTGGACAGGGCAAGGACCCTTATCACACTGGCCTTCTCATTCACCCTTCAGGTTTCTCGACCAGCAAGGCATTTTCTGCAGCTCCTGGGGCACATGGCTGCTTCTACAGCAGTGGTGCAGGGAGCAAGATTTCAGATGAGGGGCATTCAGTTCCACTTGAGAGCCTTTTGGTCTCAGAAAAAGGACCCTCTGACCAAACTGATTCCAGTGACTCGAACCCTGATCCAGGCCTTGCAGTGGTGACAGGATCAGAACAATCCAAGACAGGGAGTTCCCTTTGTCACTCAGTCTCACTCTTTAATCCTTACTACAGATGCCTCCCTCTTGGGGTGGGGGGCCCACTTGGGAGACCTGACCACTCAGGGGTTGTGGTCCCCTCAGGAATCTCTGCTTCACATCAATCTGCTGGAACTCAGAGCAGTATTTCTAGCACTTCAAGCCTTTTCCAAGTCTGTTCAGAACAAAGTTATTCAGGTCAGAACAGACAATACCACCACAATGTGGTATATCAACAAGCAAGGAGGCACTCAGTCTATGGCCTCGTGCACAGAAGCAGTGAAGTTGTGGTCTCTGGCTTATTCCCTGAACACTTCCTTCACGGCAGTACACCTCCCAGGCAAGGACAATGTCCTGGCAGATGCACTCAGCAGGATATCCCAGGGCCATCATGAATGGTCACTGGATCCCCTGGTTTTGGAAGTGATATTCTCCAGATGGGGCACCCCACAGATAGATCTTTTTGCAGCCCCAGACAATCACCAACTTCCCCTGTTTTGTTGCAGGCCCCCAGTGTTGGGCTCAGTCCCCCTGGATGCCTTAGTTCTCAGTTGGGAAGGGAAGTTCTTCTATGCTTTTCCCCCCTTCCCTCTCCTATTCAAAGTGCTAGTCAAAATCAGATCTCAACCCTGCAAGGTGATCCTAATTGCTCCAGACTGGGCCAGAGAGTCCTGGTATCCTCTCCTGTTGTCCTTAGCAGCCCACCTTCCCCTGTCTCTTCCCAGGAATTACAACCTGGTAACCTGTGCTCAGGGGAGGGTTTGGTACCCGAATCTCAAATCTCTCAACCTCAAGGCCTGGCTCTTGAAGAGTTAGAGTTTGCTGATTTACACCTCTCTCAAGGTGTTATGGATATTCTAAAGGCTTCTAGGAAGCCTTCTACTAGAACTACTTATAATTCCAAGTGGAAAAGATTTTCCATATGGTGCTCTGGGAAGCATATTTCCCCAGAGTCTGCTGATCTGCCCACAGTCCTTGACTATATGGTCCATTTGAATAGCTTGGGACTCAGACCAGCTACACTAAGGGTGCATCTGGCAGCTGTCTCTGCTTTTATTTCAGCAGGTAAGCCCTCTTCTCTTTCAGCTCACCCTGTATTCTCCAAGTTTTTCAAGGGTTTGCTTCATACCAATCCGCCATTCAGGGACCCTGCCCCTGCTTGGGACCTTAACGTTTGCATTGCTCAGCTTATGCAACCCCCTTTTGAGCCTTTGTCCTCAGCAGAGCTTAAGTACTTGACTTGGAAAACTGTGTTCCTGGTAGCCATCACTTCTGCCAGGCGCATAAGTGAGTTACAAGCCCTGTCAGTGGAGCCTGATTTTATCTCTTTTCATAAACATAAGGTGGTCCTCAGGACTAACAGGAAGTTTTTTCCTAAGGTGGTTTCAGACTTCCACCTTAACCAATCTATGTCTCTTCCTGTGTACTTCACTGACCATTCCTTCTCTGGTGAGAGGAGACTGCACAGTTTAGATGTGAAAAGAGCCCTTAGCTACTACATAGAATGTACCAAGGGTCACAGGTTTGACTCCCTCCAACTGTTCCTCACTTATGGTGAGGTTGATAAAGGAAAACCTGCCGCTAAAAGATCCATTGCCAGGTGGATTGTCTCTTGTATTCAGTTTTGCTGTGAAAAACTAGATAAGGTTCCACCCTCAGGCCTGAGGGCTCACTCTACTAGAGGTACAGCTGCCTCCCTGGCTGCTGCCAGGGATATTCCTATCTTAGAGATATGTCAAGCAGCTACCTGGAAAACAGTTCACACTTTTACCAAGCATTACTCTCTGGATATCCAGGCTAGGAGTGATGCTCGGTTTTGCACAGCTGTGCTTCAGAGCCTATTTCCTAAGTAGGTTCTGTCCCTCCTCCATGGAGGTACTGCTTGGTAATCTGCTATTGTCAGAATACAGCAAGACTTCATGTTGTTTGAAGAAAAAATTACTCACCTTAGTAATGTTGTTTCTTCTAATGTAGCCTTGCTGTATTCTGACCTCCGCCCCCGCCTTCCCCTCTCAGAACCTTTGTTTTTGGGATATGGGTGGGCAGTAGCAGTGTTGGCACTTGGGAGGTGCCCCACCTTTTTTCAGTATCACCCTCTTTTCCTTGGGTGAGTGGGTGTTGTGTTTATTTCATTTTTTGGGTTTCCTGACTTGAGTCTTTGTTTTGAGACCAAAAAATGTGTTATTATATTTAGTAGCCAGTTGGCTAGTGTAGGTTTACAGCTTCCACAGAGGACCTCAGTGAGTTTAGCTCGTAAAGATCTGACGGTTTGAGTTCAAACAGCAACAGACAGAGTCTCAACCGAGCTCGAGCTCAGCGTTCCATGCCTGGCATGGAAAGTTAACTCTTTCATCTCCGGGGCAGTTCGAAGGTTGGGACTCACTGCTATTGTCAGAATACAGCAAGACTCCATTAGAAGAAACAACATTACTAAGGTGAGTAATTTTTTCTTTCCTTTTATCTATTACTTAGGCTCTCTTGCCTCATCCTACCCACCCTTCCATACACTCTCTGGCGTGTCAGAACTGGGGCTGGGGCGGAGTCGACAACGGCTAACTTCCAACCCTCGAGCGCCACGTAGAACACTGGTCTCAAGGGTGGTGCCAGCCCGGCGTTGACTCCTCCCATAGGAAAAAAAAAGTCTCCCGAGGGGTCCTAGCTCCGGTGAGCTATACCCAAGTAATGAATGGTGAAGATACACAGAAAGATCAATTACGGTAGGTATGTAATTTTCACTTCCGCATGGCAAACTTGTAGCTAGCAGTTATCAGTGTGGACCACCCCACCCCTGGTTGTTGGGTGATGTGAAGTCAGCGTTACTATAAAAGGGGCGGTCCTGTGCCCACCCTCCAGTTCTTTCCCGCTGTCGCATCAGTCCGTTCGACAGACATGGTAGAACAGCGATCAGTCGCCCGCTTATTATTTGACGAATTAAAGTATTCTTTCAAAAAGTACCCACGGTGTATGTCGTCTCAACCCAAGATGAAGTACTCCAAGTGCAGCGCACAGATCCTGCATGGGAACGACCATTCTCGCTGCATCCTCTGCCTGGGGCCTAGGTACAACTCAGCTGAGTGTGCCATTTGCCAGGGGTTCAACCAGGCCATGCGCACCCATCACAAGAGGACCCTCGAGGCCCACCTTCTTTCCCAGAGACTAGCCTCCATGGAAAAGGAGCTTCAGGAGCTAAGAGAAAGGTTGTCGTTGCCGGCCCCTGAAAAAAGGAAGAAAAAGAAGGATAAGGAGAAGCGCCAGGAGCAGAGCCGTTCTCCTCACAGGAAGACCAGCCAGACATCCGTCGAAGATCAGGGTGGACCCTCTACTTCTGTGAGTACCATGCCTACTGGGCCTTGGTCCGCTCGGGGCTAACACCACCTCCCCCCAACCCCCTGCCAAGGTGAGTGGGCAGCCGAGGTCACTTCAGAGGTCCCTGTTAGGTCTCCTGTTCAGAGCACCGCCGATAAGTCACCCTCTGGCTCCGCCGCTGGGTGCCTGGCCCAGGCCAATCAGCCTGACCACAGTTTTTCTGCCGAGTTAGCCTGGCCATGCCTAGTAAGTCGCCCGACGGATCTTCCATCGACCGCATAAATGCATCTGCTCTCCCGTCAGGCTCTCTTGTGGACCCTGACTCCAGGACAAGTGTGTTCACGGAGGACCCCTCAACCCTGCCGGTCTCTACCCCCAGGGATTCGCCACCTGTACCCAACTTGTCTCTTCCATTGGATACTCTTCAGGACCTGTCATGGTCCCTACTGGAAATCCCCCCTTTGCCAGGCTACATTCTGCTGTTGGAACCTCCTTCACCCATGTATCTGTTGCTTGACCTAGGCAGCTCAGGTATAGACCCTCCTCCCTCGGGACCTTTGCCTGCCCCGCTGCCTCTCCCAAGTGGCCCTTCGGCGCCTCCCCTGACAGGCCCTTCAGCTCCTCCTGTGGGCCCAGAGGGTGGTTTTCCTGGTCCAGATCCCCACTACCCGCCGCCGGATAATACCTTTCCAACACCGGGCCATGTTCTGCCGACTCCGGGTTACCTGCCCACTCCAGGATACCCACCGCCAGGATACCCTACACCAGGCTACCAGGTGCAGGGCTTGTACCAGTACCCTTACTGGCACCAACCACCCAGTTACCCCTCTTTCCCGGGGTGCCAGCCTCTGCCCCCGCCTCCTCCGCCGCCCAACCGGGAGTCCATCCCGGAGTGGTGGAAGGATGCTCGGTCACCACTCCTGTGGGAGCTTAAGCAACCTCAGCCGGTAAGGGGCACCCTACCCCCAGAGGGGCCTCCTCCTAGCCCAGCACGCTCTGGCCAAGCCTATGATACTCTTCCTCACAGGGAAACCGTTGTTGACCCCTCCCTGCCCAGCAGGCTGGAGTCTTCGGAGTCTGATGAAGATTCAGACATCGACCAGTCAGAACCCCACTCACCGGTGAACCTCAATCTAAGGAGTCCCCTAAATCGCCCCGAGGATCCTTCTTTTGGGGAGCTTTTGAGGACCATTCAGAAGGCTTGTGGCTGGCTGTCCAAGGAACTGGACCCCCAGCGCAAGAGACTAGCCGAGCATCTGGACCTGGCTAATGTGGATCCCCTTCCCATTCACCCTTGGATAGGACTACACGAAGATCTTGCGTCCACCATCTGGCAACAGCCCTCATCCATTCCGGCTGTTTCTCGTAAAGCAGATAGAACCTGCTTTCCCCCGGAAGGGGTCTCCCACTTGACCGCTCAACTGAAAGCCAACTCCATGGTCATCACTGCGGCCCATAACAGATTGGCACAACCGAAACACTTGAGTGCTTCTCCCCTGGATAAGGACTCCAAGCAGCTGGATCAGTTCGGCAGAAAATGTTTTGCCTCATCCACCTGTGCCATCAGGTCATTGAACTACGTTTCTCACATGGTGGCTTTTCAAAAGTCCGAGCTGACAGAACTGGAGAAGCATCTCCAACAGATCCATGACGAGCAGCTCAGGGCCAACTCCTGGAGAAAGTGCGGATGAACAAATCATCTTGCCGTCACGCTCTCTGAGCCACCTACGATTGCATGGCTCGGGCAGCAGCCTCGGGGTTCTGCCTCAAATGCGTAGCCTGGCTGCGTCTGGCAGGTTTGGCACAGGACGTGCAATCGTCCCTCTTAGACGCACTTTTTAGGGGTCCTGTTCTGTTCAGCAGCGACACCAAAGATATAATAACTGGGCTGCAGGAGAGCAGCAGGTCCCTCCGGGATGTCCATTCCATGTACCATACCAGCCAGAAGATACAGCAGCAGCCCATTCGCCGCCAACGGAAGTGGAACAAGAACCAGGGCAGGCATCAAAACAAACGATGTGCCATCGGTTCAGGAGGCCCACCTCCTCAGGCCAAGTTTGCCAAAGCTGCCTGAGGAGTAAAGGCTCCCCTCCCCATCCTGACTCATTTCTGCTCCCTTCGTATCACTCAGAGGAACCAGTAGGGGGAAGATTCGGCCTTCACCGCAGACGTATGGGTTTTACAACTCATACAAAGAGGTCACTCGATAGAGTTCCTGGAGAAACCTCCTTCAGATACTCCAGGAAGGTCCTTTTATCCTTCAGGTCAGATCCCTCTGGTCAGACAGGAAATCCAGGCTCTGCTGCAAAAAGCAGCCATAGAGCCCCTTCCTCCAGAGCAAACAGGAAGGGGATTCTACTCCCATTTCTTCATAGTTCCAGATAAGACAGGGGTTCTAAGACCTATCCTAGATCTCAGCATGCTCAACCTCTTTGTGGAATATAAGAGGTTTTGCATGCTGACTCTCCAGGGACTGTTGCCCCTGCTCCTTCCAAACACTTGTTTGTGCTCCCTGGATATGCAGGATGCTCACCTGCATATCTCTATCCTCCCGGCCCACCAACGCTTCCTCAGGTTCTCCTTTCTGGAGGACCACTTACAGTTCAAAGCTCTTCCATTTGGCCTGTCTTCAGCACCTCGGGTTTTCACCAAGTGCTTAGCAGTAGTAGCGGCTTTCCTTCGCTGCAAGGGCATTTATGTGTTCCTGTACGTGGACGACTGGCTCTTTTCAACCCCCTCGCCGACAGCCTGAAGGAGTCCTTCTCCTTCACCGTGGACCTCTTCTCCATTCTGGGAATTTCGGTCAGCCTACTCAAATCCCAGCTAGTACCCTTCCAGCGCCTCCAATTCATTGGAGCAGTGCTGGCTATCGTCCAGAGCAAGGCTTTTCTCCATCTTGACCGAGCGGAGAAGCTTGTCTTCCAGGCAACATCAGTGGCTTCCTCTCGGTGGACCACGGCTCTGTCTATCCTTTGCCTGTTGGGCCTCATGGTGACAGCCATACCCACAGTACCCCTGACCAGGCTGCATATTAGGGTAGGCCAGTGGTCTCTCCAAGTTCAGTGGGATCAACGCTTGGACGAAATGGATCAAAAAGTCATGATCTCCAGCAGTTTTCAGAAAGATCTTCTCTGGTGGCAGGATCCCACCAATTTGTTGGGGGGGTGCTCCCTTCCACCCTCTGGTTCCTTCTCAAACCCTTACTTCAGATGCCTTGAACATGGGTTGGGGGGCACATCTAGGGGAACACGGAACACAGGGTTCCTGGTCCCCTATGGAGGAGAATCTTCACATCAACATCCTGGAGACAAGAACAGTTCTTTATGCTCGCCAGGCTTTCCAGTCGCTTCTTCTCCCGGGAACAATCCTCATCCAGACAGACAACATGGCCACTGTCTGGTATCTAAACAAACAGGGAGGCACTCGATCATACCCCCCCTTTGCAGGGAAGCAATGAGGGTGTGGTATTGGGCGATTCAGCACAGCCTATACTTGATGGCAGTCCGCATGCCGGGGGTTCACAACATCCTGGCGGACAGTCTCAGCCAGTCAGTCACCAGGGCTCACGAGTGGGAACTAAAGCAGGAGGTAGTGGAAGATCTGTTTCTTCTGTGGGGTCGGCCAGACCTACTGTAGATCTGTTCGCCTCCTCATCCAACGCAAACCAGCTTTTACTTGCTCGTTTCCCGGGAATGGTGCTTTTTGGTGAGACGCACTGTCTCTATCCTGGACAGAGAGATTTCTGTACGCTTTCCCTCCCTTTCCTCTAATACAGAAGGTTCTGCTGAAGCTCCAGGCAGAGGGGGCTCACATGATTCTCATTGCCCCTCTGTGGCCTCGGCAGATATGGTTCCCGTTGTTGCGACAACTGGCTCTGGAACCACCAGTCCCTCTGCCTCTTTCTCACAACCTTCTGTCCTAGGAGCAGGGCACCCTGGTCCATCCGAGCCTCACGTCTGTCCATCTTCATGCGTAGCACCTGTGGACATAGCGATTTCTCGCTATGCAGTTTCCACCCAGGTAGCTCAGGTCTTGGTTGATGCCAGGAAGCTTTCAACTAGATACACCTATGCCATAAAATGGAAGAGATTTTCTATTTGGGCCACCCCAAAAGGCTGGGACCCATTTTCTCGTTCATCCTCCCCTCCCCCCTTCCAGGAGTTAGAGTACCTCTTACATCTATCAGAGTCGGGCCTCAGCTATTCCTCACTGAAGGTCCATCTCTCTGCAATGTCGGCCTACCACCTACCGGTGGAGGGCAAAACCCTAGCTCAGCTAGAGGTTTCTAAGACATTTTTGAAGGGGATCCTTCATATAAAACCTCCAGTCCGGAATTCTGTTCCTCCCTGGGATCTCAGTTTTATGTTCGAAAAATTTAATTTGACCCTTATGAACCAGCAGCAAGCTGTGATATGCATTTTTTAGCATGGAAAATGCTCTTTTTAGTTGCTATCACTTCAGCTCGAAGGGTTTCAGAGCTTCAGGCTCTAGTTTGTAGAGAGCCTTGTTTAATTTTTCACAGGGACCAGGTGGTCCTGCGGACTAATCCTTTGTTTCTTCCAAAAGTGGTTTCAGAGATGACTAAATCAGAGTGTTGAACTGCCGGTGTTTTTCCCAGAGCACTCCAACGGGGGGAATAACTCCTGCACTCCCTTGATGTGCACAGGATTTTGAGGTATTGTACTTCTCAGACTAAAGAGATTTGTAAGTCGAACCAGCTCTTTGTTGCCTTTGCCTCCCAGTATCAGGGCAAGGCGATCACGAAACAGACTCTGTCAAGGTGGCTGGCTAACTGTATTCATTACGCTTACCAGAAGTATGAAAACCCCCTTCTGGGGGCGGTCAAAGGTCACTGCACCAGGAGTGTGGCAACTTCTGCTGCCTTTTTCAGAAATGTGTCCACTGCGGATATCTGTGCAGCGGCCACTTGGTCTTCCGTCCACACCTTCACTAAGCATTACAGTCTGGACATTGCCTCTAGGCGTCAAGCTGGCTTTGGCCTTGCAGTTTTGCAAGGTCTTCTGTCTTGAACAGACCCTTAGTTGGCAGACATCTTCCTCCTCCCAGAACCTCATCTCTGACTCCTTCTTTTATGTTAGACTGCTTGGTATTCAGTCCTATATGTGAAGACCTACTGGAGGAACCCTCTTGAAGTAAGATATAACAGTTACGTAAGAACTTAACCGTAATAGTAGATCTTCGAGAGAGATTCCTGCAGTAGGTCTAGTTTCCCACCCACCTTTCCCCCTGCTCCTGTAGTTTCCTTATTTCTGGCCAGGGCACAGTGTACCAGGAGTTGTCACTCCCCTTTTCTACTCACTTTACTTAGGTCTCCAGTGGAAAAGAACTGGAGGGCGGGTGCAGGACCGCCCCTTTTATAGTCACTCTGACGTCGTGTTACCTGACGATGGGGGGCGGTCGCCGCTGATGATTGCTAGCTACAAGTTTGCTGTGCGGACCTGACGCCAGGGGGTGGAGTCCTAAAAGTGAAGACCTACTGCAGGAACCTCTCTCAAAGATCTACTGTTACAGTAGGTTCTTACGTAACTGCTATTTTTACCTCTTCTGTTATCTGATGGCTTCACGGAAAGGCCCTCAGACTTTTTCTGACCGGCTGGTGGAATATTGGGTGGGTGGTGATGTCATTTAAGCAAGAATGACAACATTTTCCTCAAGGTTCTGGTAGTTTAGTATACACACAGTACACCAGATTATGAAATGGCAAAAATCACTTGTCACTTCAAGCGGTATTAAATATACGATAAGATACTGTATAACAGGAAATATTCATGTTCCTTTTATTTTTGCTGTCTTCGCGGTTTTAAAAAAATGTGCCAAAATAAAAGGAATACTACTATTTCATGAGTATAATCTCAGCGTTTGCAAGTGAATACAGTGCTGGGGGTGGGGGACCAATACTGTAATTCAGTAATAGCCTTTATGTAATCAATTCACAGCAAAAATAAAATGCAAAGTTCAAACTCCCCCCAGTTTATGAGGACAGGAGGCAATAGAAACAAGAGTTCAGGGAATCTTAATTGTCCAGTTGCTCTGCTGACAAGTTATGTGAAGGAGACAGAGAAAACACACTTAGTAAACAACAAATTGCTGCACTGACATTTTATAACTAGCAGCAGCAGCATACTCAAACTGTAGCACTCACCAGTTGGTCCATCCAAGCATTTTTCGTGTGCTTCTCGAATCCCAGATTCCACAAACCCACGGACACAGACATCCCTTTTCTCTCTGTAGTTTATTAAAACTAAACTCCAGCCAGCATGCATGCTTCTCTTTGACTATTGCCATCTTCAGATCAACTCAAACATTTGGTGCTCCGTCCGAAATCTGTGTGGGGATCAGGCCAGCATACCAGTCTGGAAAACATTGTTTTAGCTCATCCTTAAACAGTTTATTCAGCGATACGTCCAGTGGTTGAAGTAGGTACATACAGGACACTGGCACAAAAACAGGAATGTACCCTGCCTCTTATAGTTGCAGAATTACTGAGGTTGTAGTGTGTGCCCTGAACAAATCCATAATCAGCAGACCCTTTTACTCCTGTGGCAGCCGCAGAGGCAGCTTGGTTTTCTCCAGATGGGGAACAAGTACTGATGCAACGTACTCCTGGGTATAGGTTATAAGATGGTGCAAGACAGAGTTACAAACTTAAGTTGGGAGAGGTGTGTGGGCATGGTTTGCAAATAGCTACAAGGGAGGGGCACTTAGAGGTGCACATTTTTGTCGGATTGTACATCTGGGGAGAGATACTTTGGTAGTAGGACTTTTTTGTAGTGGAAAAGAAATAATGTGGCCTACTGGGAATTGAACCCAGGCTCCCAGAATCCCAGTAGGTTACATTATTTCTTTCTCACTACAATTTGTGATTTAAATTGCTTAGCAGTGGCTAATACTGCACCAGAAACATCTTGTTGTCATCTAGTAAACTTTTGTGAGTGCTGTGGAACCACAGCAAAGGGAGTATATCTGAAAAGAATAAATAAGAAAGGAGTTGTCGTGGCTGCATTCAGTGCTGGAAAGGGAAAACAGGAAGTCAAAATTTACATTTTAAGAGTATAAGAGGGTTTTTTTTTGGGGGGGGGGGGGACTGATGCAGTGCTCAAAATGGTTGTTGATCAACCTAGGAAACTTGCCAGATATTCATCATTTTGTTCTGCTGGTGTAAGTCCATTAATAAAAGCCCTCTTGAGAAAATTGGTAGCAGAAAAATGATTTTTGCCATTTCACAAAATTTGATGTACTATGTGTACTGAGCTTACAGGACCTGAATGAAGATCGTATCATTGTTGCTTAAATGACCTCCGCACTCACCCAAGATTCCACTGGCTGGTGTGAAAAAGTCTGAGGCATGTTTTATAAAACCATCAAATAAGAGAGGCAAACAAAACAGCATATATACATGAGTAATTACAAATCTTACTTCGACAGTCAGCTCTTGCAGCAGGTAACACATACAGGACTGTAGCCGCCAGGCGGCAGGACCCCACAGAAAACTTCTAGCTAGCAGTCTATGGCAGGGACCGTTTCTCTCCCCCCCTCCTCACACACACACACACCAACATTGGCCCGTCCCCCAGCGTGCCCCAGTTCTTTTCTTGCCATTGACTTGCGCTCATCGGCTCCACGGGTTGCCTCTTGCTAGTTCGACCGCCATAGTTGTCATATGACTTTGTCGAATTTTCTTATTGTTCTCGAAAAAGTTCCGCTTTTCAGTGATTCTGTTCTGTATGTCATCTTCTCCGACGCCTTCTTCCAAGGGGCACCCTTGTAAATGTGCCTGTGGTAAACAGATCCTGTCCAAGGATGGCCACTCGGCCTATCTGCTGTGCCTGGGCCGAGACCACGACACCCAGAACTGCCTGCACTGCCAGAAATTTAATAGCCGGAAGCGGATCTGACGCCAGAAGATCCTGCAGGCCTATCTCACAGAGCAATGTCTGGCCGCCATGCAGCGGGGATTCCTCTTCAGAAAAAGGCTTTTCCCACCATAAGAAATCTTTGGGGAAGTATAAAGAAAAGAGGAAGGAGAGAGAAAAGGCGAGGTCCCCTTTGAGATCCAGATCTTCCGGTTCCCACTTTGCCTCCAGGGGCAGTTCGGACTCAGCCTCGCAGGTGAACCGTTCTCCATCTCAGTTTACCGTGGTCAAGTCCCCTGCCCTGATCCAGGCTTTGGGCACTAAGGACCGTGGCTCTTGGTCTTCGGGCCCATCCCTTCAGCCGCTAACAATTAGGCCGTCGGACCTCCCTTCGGGCCATACTACTGACATGGGTAAGGGGTAAACGTCAGTACCTTCCCAGTCAGCCTCTGTATGTATCTGGTGCCAACTCCCGAGACAGGCATAAGATCACAGGGCACTCCTCCAGGAGATCCGCTTCACAGCCCCCCAGGCACCCTAAACTGTCATTGGACATACATCCATCGACAAAGCATACGTCGGGTGGGGACCATCACCGACTTCAGGCTACCAACGTAGCTGATTCAGCTGTTCACACGCTGGCTCCCCAAACCAGACACTGTCGTCACCGGTTTTTCACCCACCACTGGTGGACAGGCGGTCAGGCAGCAGCCTTCAGGAGGACGATTGGCCTTCGGCTCCCAAGCAGACACCAGCTGCCAGCGTCGGGTCCTCTAACACCACCCCGACGTCGCCTCCTGCCCGCTCACAGTCCTATATGTGTTACCTGCTGCAAGAGCTTCTTTCAAAGATCTACTGTTATGGTAAGTTCCTACGTAACTACTTTTGTGAACTTTATTTGTAACAAATAAGGCCTAGCTGCCCTCATGGTAAGATAGTACATTTTTATTTTTTCTTCTTTTTTTCATATACAATTTTTTCATATTTCTGGTATTCGCTCCCTACCCCCAGGGTCACGGCATACACTTGCATGTACGCGCACGTACACGCCAGGATCCGGTGGCCCCTTCTGCCCATCTCCTGACTTCTGTCGCTGCCCGTTACCGCATACACGCCCACTGGGCATCCATCCCTTGGAGGGGAGAGCCATGACTCAATCGCGCTCCAGCCCCCACTCCCTACAAGCCAGCACCCCAGTGGCCCGAGATCATTTCCAAACCCGGGTTGTTGCCATAGCGCGTGGTAAGGCGCCAGTGCCTCAGCCCTCTGCGCCACCGGGCCGGCCATAGATAGTACATTTTTAAAGTATTGCATTTGATCTACAAGGATTGTGACATGTTCACAGTGGAGTTAAATCCTTATATTGAGATAAGAAAGAATATTCTACGAGGTAGCTTAACATATGATTCTTATTCAGAGAAAAATGTTGCTGTCCTTGTTCCCTTGCAACGAGTGACTGGACAAAGGCAGTGCGAGGGAGCAAAGACGACATCAGCAGTGTACAACACTCCGCCTCTCCTAGAATATCCAGTGTGTGCCATGGGCTTCAAATAGCATAGCTACTAGTCAGATAACATAACTATAGTAAGATAACTTTGAAAGCTGTTGGTAAAATAACATGATTGTTCACTGTTATTTTACAAGTAGAGATGTTGACAAGTAAAATAACGTGGTGTTCTGCCCATTTCTTTGCCCTCCATGATTACATTATTTTTTTTGTTTGTTTAGAATTTGTTAGTGTTTAACATAATCTGTAAAGTTTGCCTGACCTCTAAATTATACAGTTAGTTATTGGTATGGATCAGGGGTTTGCAAAGCCATGAAAACTCCCACTCTCTCACAAATGGAAGTACATTGCATAAATGAAGTCATGGCCATTGCACATTCAATTTATATAACTTATGGAGGAAAGACTTTTAATAAAAATAGTGTTTTCTAGGGACGTGGATATGTTGTTCAATCCACACTTACTGGCAGGTTCCTTGCCGCTTTAAATCTTGCCGGAAGGTCTTCAAGCTGGCTCCTCCCACTCACCCGGGTGGTAAAACTCTTGGCTCCGCCCCATGACGTCAGATCTTCCTTACCGCTTGGAAGCTTAGGTTCCCTCCTTAGCGCTCTGCGTTTTAGGCCTGGATCCACTCTCTTCGTAAACCAAACTCATTCTTAAATTTAAAGCCTTCGTCTTCCTTTTCCTCACGCCATGGCGGACAGATCGACCTCGATTTTGTCGGTGCCCTGTGGGCAGAAGATGTCCCGGACCGATCTGCACTTCACGTGCGTTTATTGTCTTGGACTCGGCCATGACTCATAGGCTTGTGAGTTATGCAGATCCTTTTAGGCTTCGGTGTTGGAGGACCACGCTGCCCGATTGCTGTTGGGGCAACCCAAGAAACGTTATCCTCTGGTCAAGTCGAAGGAGGCCCATTGGGCGGTGTCCGCGGCTGCGGGCTCGGCTGAGCAGCAGGAGCAGATGATCGCCCTCGAGGAGGAGGCGGCCCAGGCCGCATCATCATCATCATCCTTGGTTGTGGCATTAATCCCGCTCTCCTTGGGCTCCTCCTACACAGCTTCTTTCAAGGAGCTTTGCCAATCCCTCTTCACCAAGGGAGAAGGGCCTTCGGGACATTCCTCTCGGTCCAAAAAGAAGGACTCCAAAGGTAAGTCCCACCGTCGACGTTCGCGGGAGCGGGAGAGGTCCCCTTCCCCGGATAGTTGATGTTCGACTTCAGTCGAGGTTGCGGCTAAGGCCGCTGGCTTCACGGTGTCCCCATCAGGTCAGCCGGCCAAGACAGCCGTCGACGCAGTCGAGGTTTTTCTTGACAAGTCGGACGGTTTGGTGACTGGAGAAGCGGACAACCCTTCTTCACCAGTACCCCTGGTGGAAACCGAGGACTTGCCTGTGCCTCCTATGCCAGAGTCCCCGGTTAAGGTCCCTGAACCGAGGGAGAAGCGGGTTTCCATCGCCCCCTCTCAGACCCACCCTCGGAATCCCCGAAGGTCTCGATCTCAGACCTCTTCCAGGTCCCGCCGACGTCGGCGGTCTCGGCACCATGGTGGCGGCGCTGGCCATCCTAGTCGTCCTCTTCGAGGATAGGCTCCGGTGAAAGCTGCATCAGCGCTACGAGGATCTAATGTGGCAGCAGCTCTTATTGTCCGGGAATAAGCCGCTCCGTCGCCTTCTGCGGCCATTAAGTGGCTGTCACCGGAGCAGCCGAAACAACCCCTCGTAGCAGTCGAGGAGCCGAAGTCGGCACCAGTTGTTCGTCCGAAACCGTCTGCGCCTCCCATTTTGGTGGAACCTGTGCCTCCACAACCGAAAACTGGGGCCCCGACCAAGGATTCTCGGTCGGGTCAGGGTTTGCCCCATAGGTTGTCAGTCACCCTCACTCCTGATCGACCTCGGCAGGTGGAGGGTGGCTCAGGTGCTCGGCAGCTGTTCGCAGACTCCTCGGAGTCTGATGACGACGACTCCTTGTTCTCCAGGCCGCTTGACTTGGAGTCCACTGGGGGTCAGTCGGTGGACAAGAGCCCATCCTCGTTCCTTGGAATGCTTCTACTCATCTTAGAGTCCACTGGGATGAAACTCGAACCTGTTTCAAAACGGGCCAAGTATCCTCTCACGGAGATGCTGGACAGAGGGGATTTCCCCTACGGCGGCCTTCCCAGTGGCCGAAGCAATTGTTGGCCCGGCCCTGGAGTTGTGGCAGCGGCCAGCTTCTTGTCCAGCACCTTAGGCTAGGATGGCTCGAAAGTATGCTATCCCTACCGGTTCACTGTCCAGTTTCTCGGAGCACCTCTCTGCGGAGGGGTTAGTGACCGACAGCGTTTTCCGGCATTCCAGGAATGCTCGGGATGTGGACAAGCCATCCAATAAGGAGTCCAAAAAATTGGACTATTCCGGGCGGAAAGCCTATGCTGCTTCCTCCCTAGGCCTTCATCAAGCTAGCTCGGCCGTCCTGATGGCACATTTTTCACACGCCCTTTTGGGCTCCCTGGATGAGGTGATTCCTCATCTACTGGCTGACTTTCAAACGACGGTCAAGCAGGTGCGGGATCAGGGAAGGGCGGTGGCCAAACAGCAGCTCCAAACTTCCTTGGACATCACTGACTCATGTGCCCAGTCAGTAGCGGCCGCAGTGGCCATGTGCTGCACAGCTTGGCTGCGGATCTCCACCTTTACAGCAGATACCCATCACAAGCTGGCAGACGTTCCCTTCCTGGGTACCGACTTGTTCGGTCCCGGGGTGGAGGGTCATCTTCAACAGATCTTGAAGTCCAACGCCACCTTGGACTCGGTCATGTCTACCCAGGACAAAGGCCGCCAGCAGCAGCGTAAGCCCTTTCGTCCTTCAACCCCTATGGCACGTCCGGCCCAGCAACATCAGCATCGGGGCCAGCAGGCTCGCACTTGGCACCCCAAAACCAAGCCTGCTGCTTCCTCCAGCAGGAAGCCGGGAGGAAAAGGTCCAGGCGGCTCCTCTGCCGGCCCTTCCTCCAAGCCTGCCCAATGATGGGTTGAGGGGTGTCGCCGCCAACCTCGTCGCTCCTTCCCGGGTTCCCCCCGTGGGGGGATGTCTCCGCCACTTCCTTTCCGCCTGGTCCGATATCACCACGGACCGCTGGGTGTTGGAAGTGGTCGGCAGGGGTCTGCCTCTGGAATTCAAGCAGTCCCCATCCTATCGAGCCGTCGCCCCACAGGGGGCTACAAGTTCCGCAGCCTCTCTGTCGGCTCATGAGCCGACATTGCCCTGCTCCTGCAGAAGGAGGTGATCAGGGAGGTGGCGGATCCTCCACCAGACCCAGGGTTTGTGTCCAGGTACTTCCTGGTACCAAAACGGACAGGGGGCTGGCGCCCCATTCTAGACCTACACGACCTGAACAAGTTCCTAAGGTCTGGTACCTTCAGGATGGTCACTGTGGCTCAGATCATTCCATCCTTGGAATGAGGCGTGTGGTTCTGTACTCTGGACCTCCAGGACGCATTCTTTCATGTCCCAATCCATCTGTCTCACCAGTGATTCCTCCGCTTCAGGGCTGAGGGATCCCTGTACGAGTCCAGACCATGCCCTTTGGCCTCTCTCCAGCTCCGAGGGTCTTCACCAAATGCATGGCAGTGGTAACAGCATTCCTTCGGTGCCGAAGGGTCCGGGTGTACCCTTACCTGGACAGCTGGCTGATTGCAGCCCCCTCCAAGTTGGAGGTGGAGCAGTCCAGGGATCTGGCCCTCCAGGTCTGCTCTCAGATTGGCCTCCTCATCAAGCGAGGCCAAATCGGAACTCATGCCATTGCAGGTGATTCAGTTCCTCGGGACAGAGGTCGACTCTCTTCGAGCCAAAGCACGGCTCCCGGCGGACAGGGCCGAGGTCCTTTCCTCCTTTGCCCAGTCATTTCTGGTTGGGCAATTGCACCCTGCCCGGCACTTCCTGCACCTCCTGGGTCTCATGGCAGCCTGCACCAGCTTGGTCCGTTGGGCCCGCTGGCACATGCGTCCCCTGCAGTGGGGGCTGGCCTGCCAAGGGTCACAGTGCTCCAGTCCTCTGGACCAGCCAGTGACAGTGACCCAGGAGATGTGGAACAGCCTCCAGTGGTGGCTTGTTCCGGCTCATCTGCAGGAGGGTATCCCGTTTGTCCGCCCAGAACCGACGGTCACTCTGACGACCGATGCCTCTCTGATGGGTTTGGGTGCCCATCTGGGGGAGCTCAGAGCTCACGGCCTCTGGTCCCCTCAGGAGTCTCAATGCCACAGCAGCCTGCTGGAGCTTCGAGCGGTCCGACTTGCCCTTACCGCCTTCGCTCTGTTTGTACGGGGTCAAGTGTCCAGGTCCAGTTTGGCAACACCAGGACCATGTACTACCTAAACCGCCAGGGCAGGACACACTCCTTTCCTCTGTACAAGGAGGCTGTCCACACTTGGTCTCTCATGAGCAGACTGGAGGCGTATCTCCTACCATCCATGTGTCAGGAGCCTCCAACACTCTGGCCGATGCCCTCAGCCAGATAGGTGCTGCATCTCACGAGTCGGGTCAGGGTTGGGGCACCCTTCAGGTGAACCTGTTCACCTCCAGGGAGAATGCGAAGCTGAGGCTGTTTCACGCCCGCCCCCCTCAGCAGGGCTCGCTGCAGGGGGATGCCTTCTCGAGGCCGTGGACCCCAGGCCTCTTCTACGCCTTCCTCGATCCATAAGGTGCTTCTCAAGGCGAAGAGGGACAAGGCGCAGATAATTCTGGTAGCCCCAGACTGGCCCCGCCAGTTCTGGTACCCAGATCTCCTCAGCCTCAGCTCCAGGCTCCCAAGGCGGCTTCCAGCCCGCCTGGACCTGATCTCAGTCGACAAGGGGAAGGTTCTCCATCCGGACCTTCAATCCCTGCACCTGATGGCCTGGTTGCTGAGCGGCTAGAGTTCCAGACCTTGGGTCTTTCCAACGAGGTCCTCAACGTCGTTGAGACGTCCCTTAAGGAGTCGACCAGAAAATGCTACGCCTTCAAATGGAAGAGATTCTCCATTTGGTGTCAGGGCAAGGGATTGGGCCCTTCTTCCTCTTCCTTGGCTAGTATTCTGGACTACCTGTGGTCCCTTTCTCAGCTAGGGCTTCAGTCGATGACCCTAAAGGTGCACCTGGCAGCCATCTCTGCTTACCAGGCGCGGGCCAGCAAGCAGTCAGCGCAGGAGAAGGTGGTCAGGCGCTTTTTCAAAGGCATTGATCACATATCCCCTCCGGTGCGAGAACCTCCACCTCCGTGGGATCTACTGCTGGTATTGGCTAAGCTCATGGGCAAGCCATTCGAACCGATGCACAGGTGCGATATCTCCCACCTGTCGTGGAAGACTGCCTTCTTGGTGGCTATAACGTCAGCTAGAAGGATGGGTGAGCTCCAGGTGCTTTCCATCGAGTCTCCTTATCTGGTCTTCCACAGGGACAAGGTTGTCCTTCGCGCCCCCACTCGAAATTCCTTCCAAAGGTGCTGTCAGAGTTTCACCTGAATCAGGTGCTGACTCTGCCAGTGTTCTACCCCAATCACACCTCAGAGGCCGAATATAGGCTCCATACTTTGGACCCTAGAAGAGCTCTCTCGTAGTATAAGGAGCGAACGGCTGAAGTTCGGGGAGAGGTTCGCCAGCTGTTTGTCACCTACGCTGAAGCCGCCCCTGGCAGACCTGCAGCCAAGTGGACGATAGGCAGGTGGGTCACCTCCTGCATAGATCTCTGCTATAGGTTGGCGTTTATGGAGCCTACCAGAGGGATAAGAGCTCATTCTACCCGCCATACCGCTGCTTCAGTGACTACTTCTAGGGACGTCCCTATCCAGGAAATCTGCAGGGCTGCTACCTGGAAGTCGACATACACCTTCATTTCCCATTACCACATTGACCTTGAGTCACGCCGGGATGCTGGTTTTGGAACCTTGGTTCTCCAGTCCTTATTCCCTAAGTGGGGGCCTTGCCTCCCTCCTCCCGGAGAACTGCTAGGAGTCTGCCAGACAGTGTGGATTGAACAACATATCCACGTCCCTATACCCTTACTCACCTATAACAGGAGATCTAGGAGGTGTATATGTTGATCTTATCTGTGTCAATCTTCACCATTCATCACTGTTGGGTACATGGCCAGAGGTCATGACCCCCGCGGGAGCTCTTTTTTTTTTTTGGTAGGCGGAGCCGACGCACCCTCGAGGCCGACACATTGCGTGGTGCTCGCGGGTTGGCCATTAGGCGCTGCCGACTCCGCCTGCCTGCCAATTTTTCGTCTCCCGCTGTAGAGGTCACCTCGTGGGAAGCAAGCTGTGGTTGAGGCCTACAGCCTACGCAGTTGTTTCGCCGCATTTTCCCATGTCACAGTCCGTCGGTGCCGTGTCCTGCCGGTTCTAGTTGCTTACTCGATATCGCTGGTAAGATCTTTCCATATATTTTATTTCTTGGCGACGTTGAGTCTGTTTCTGGTGTTTTTTTTCTCCATAGGTCATGTCTCGGTCAGAGGGCAAGAAAAGTTCCAGGACGGGTCGGCCCCCCCATGTGACGGTGCACATGCAGCCGAAAATATTCCGTCACTGACCAGCACGACTGTTGCCTTTCGTGTCTTGGCCTGCTTCACAACATGGATTCGTGCAATGCCTGTTTCTCCAGGGACCGCCGGCTCATCGAGCAACGTGTGTGGAAAGTGGGGCAAGCTCTGCCGACTTTTGGGGATCGGGCACGCACTCTCGGCCTTTCCTCTGGTTCCCCTTCCGGTTCTACATGGACCAAGGAGTAGGGAGCCTCAGCTACTAGTAGCCTGGCCATTGCCGAGGCTCCTTCTGCGGTGCAGGAGGCCCGTCCCACTCCTTTCGGGAGGCACCGCCACGGCAATCGCCCCTTCGGGGGTGAAGGCTACGCCGGTGTTGGACCTGCGGTTCGCAAGGCCCGGGTCGGCGCCATCCTGGACGCCGTCAGTCAGTGCCGTGGGCCCTGATGGAGCCGTCGTCAGTGCCGGTTTGTCGCGTGGCGCTGTGGCTACTGTCAGAGCTGTTCGCAGCGCCAATACTGCTGGCGGCGCCGTGGGAGTTTCTACGGCACCGCCTTTGTCTGTGTCTTGCCTTGACACCGTCCGCGGTGCCCAGGTTGAACACGGCGCCGTGGGGCCACCGGAATCCGCTGTCGGCGCTACCTCTGCCCTCGGCGCCATTCACAGTGCTGTGGAGCTGGGTTTCGCCATCCTCGGGGCCATCGTTGGCGCCATGGGGCTGGATAGCGCCGTGGCTGGTCCCGAGTCTGGAGCTCCTGTTCGGGCTGGAGCTGTGCCCCCTGTGGATTCCACTTGCGGTACTGTAGGGGGCACTGGCACTGGCTCTGGCATGGTTTTGGTTTCTGGCACCCCCTTTGGCAAAGATGGCAGTGGTCGCCCTCCTGCGTTCTGCAACAGGGCCTCGGCCTCTACCTTTTCGGAGGCGGAGTCAGGCTCTGAGTCAGACAGACAGTCTGACTCTTTGGGGTGGACTGTTAGAGTGGGCAGCCCTGTAGTATCCTCGACAAGCCGGAGTCGGCCCCCTTCTGAGGTGAGGTCAGTGGCTACTGAGACTAGGGTCAAGGGTGCTGACCGGCGGGCAGTGGTGCAGGCCACAATTGCTCTGCAGCCCGCTCTTGGTGGGTTCACTGACCCCTCAGCAGTAGTACCCCTGCCTGTGGTGTGCCTGGATCGTCCAGCTTTGGGGCCGATCGGAGCACCTATGGGAGGGGAGGGTACTGTGCCCTGGATAGCTCCTTCGAGTGTTGCCCAGGGCTGTCAGCTACCTAGGCTGACCCTCTAGAGGAGGAGGGCTCTTTCGGACTCCGAAGGGCCGAGGGACGTGGGGTCGGCACGGCGGCCTCTTTCGGGGCCCACCCGGGCTCTGGAAGAAGCCGCAGTGATCGTCCTTCCTCCTCGGTTTCTTTGAGAGAGCCCCATTCTTTTGAGGTAGGGGACCATCCTTCAGGACCTATACGGCCCCGGTCACCTCACAGGAGGGATTCTTCGAAGCGCAGCCAAGGCAGTACCAAAATGGTTGTTCAGCTTTCCGCTCTGGGGTCTTCCGGGGCAACTTCTTCCGCAGGTGCTCCCGGTCCTCTCCTTAGCCCAGGCGGAGGTCAGATGACATCTCTTCTTGGCTCTGTCCCCATTCGTCTGCCACATTCTCCTGCGCTCCCAGGCATCCTTGGTCCTAGTGGGCCTCTCTCCTTGGAGCGGTTCAGGGCTGTGGCTGCTCAGTTCCCAGCTTACGTTAGGGCAATGGACAGTCAGGTTTTTCAACCTCCCCCCGAGCAGCCGCCCTCTGAGCAGCCGGTGCCCTCCAGCTCTTCATCCCCCTCTTCTGGGGAGAGGAACCTTCTGTCCACATCTCTCCAGCTGCTAATCTCGCTGAGTATCAGCGCTTCCTCGTGAGGATGTTGGAGGACTTTCACCTCACCCCTGCCACTATTAGCAATCCAGAGCACTCGGAGCACACCTTTCTAGGCAATTTTGGCGAGACCACCCTTGTGGTGCCCCCTGACCTGCTCCCTTTCGGGAGGCATCATTGTGCTCCTGGCAGAGGCCATTCTCTGGAGTTCCTGCCCCAGGGATCTCAGCCAGAGGTATTGCGCCCCCCCTTCCCCGAGTCTCCAGGTTCTGTGCCTAATCTGCAGTCTGTATTGACGCAGTTGGATCCTCCTGATGGGCTTCGTGCCCTTCACCGTGACTGGCCCCCAGATCAAGATTCCTCGGATTTTGACTTCTGGGGTAGGAGGACTTTGTACTCGGCACGGTTGTTACTTTCCATTTCTGCACATCAGGCCCACTATGCAGCCTATGACAGGTTCTTGTGGTCCAGGCTGGGTCAACTCCTAGCCTCGTTGCCTGATACGGAGCAAACCAGACATGCCATTGCACTCTCTGCGCGTGGCCTAGAGCTAGCAAGGCACCAAGCGAGGGCATCCTATGATGCCAACAAGGTAGCTACCAGGGTCATAGGGACAGCGATCTGCACTAGGCGGATTTGCATGGCTGGCGTCTTTTTCGGTTGTCACCCTTGGCCCGGGCGAGGTGATTAACTCTGTTCACCAGAGAACCTACCTTTTCTCCCGTGAGGCGAGACGGCGCTTTGTCAGGCAACTTCTCCGGGGCCTGCCTCACTTTCCCACTCGGACCTCCAGGCCCTGAAGGTTTTCCCTCTTAGTGTGTCACCCACTGAGAGCTAAGGGACTTTATCCCATAGGGTGTAAAGAAAACCACCTTGGGGGAGGGGGCTCAGCATCATTTCAATAGTGATGAATGGTGAAGATTGACACAGATAAGATATGAAAATTACGTACCTACCGTAATTATGTTCTTTCTGTGTATCTTCACCATTCATCACAATCCCACCCTCCATCCCCCTGGGTCCTCAGTCTCTGGGTCCTCCCTTCTGTGCCCGCCTCCCCTCTCCTTTCTTGTCAGGAGTGGGTTAAAACAGGGGCACATAGGGGGATAATGTTCTGGGGAGAGTGGTCAGCATGGGGGACACTCCTTCTCCAGTGTGTTAGCTCCACCCCTGTGGGGTGGGAGTTGGCAGTTGCCCTCCATTCTCTCCTCCTCCTTGTTCCCGTCCAACTTATTTCTCCTTGTCCTTGGATTATCTTTTATTACAAAAAAAAAATCTTTTTTCACCAATAATCTTTCCTTGAAAGGGTGTTAATTCTCTGTACCCTGTCTTTCTTCCTTTCTTCCAGAATAGCCGACTCTGCTCATCCGGAGTTTTTTTCCAGCCATTCTGTGCCTTGAATTCTGGCAAGAAGCCTTTGGCTACTCCTTGCAGTTCCTATGTAATCTGGAGATGGACCAGGGTCTGGGATGTGTTTAACTCCCCCCTCTCCTCCTAAATTCTCTATCCCACCCTACCTCCCTGTTCTGTTTCCCGAGATTGGGGCCCCTCCCAATCCCCTTAGTTTCTGTCTTCTCCCTCTTTTGTCCTCTCAGTCGTTATTTCTCCTTTTAGTTCATATATCTTTTCCTTTTTCTATACCTTGGACTTCCTTGTCCCACCCTCCACTCCCTTCCTCTTACCTCTCCGGCGACTCAGAACTGGCAGGCAGACTGAGCTCGACAGCGCCTAACAGCCAACCCGCAGCGCCACGCAGTGCATCGAAGCTGAGATGCCTGCCGATGAAAACGTCTGCCCAACTAAAAAAAAAAAAAAGAGCTCCTGTGAGGTCATGACCTCCGGCCATGTACTCAACAGTGATGAATGGTGAAGATACACAAAAAGATCATAATTACGGTAGGTACATAATCTTCATTTCATCCACACGACCTCCCCAGCGTCGACGCACATCCTGACTTCCAGTGGGCTAGATCTGGCGTCATGGGGCGGAGCCGAGGGTTTTACCACCCGGGTGGGTGGGAGGAGCCAGCTTGAAGACCTTCCGGCAAGATTTAAAGTGGCAAGGAACCTGCCAGACAGTGTGGATGAACAACATATACCACTCCTAGAGCTCCTGTTACAGGTGAGTAACCTGTATTTCTCTTCCTCCCACTACATCATCAGAAATGTGACCAAACAGACTGAGGCACCACAACCCTTGCCGCCTGAGCAGTGACTTTCACAAGTTACCAACCAAAATGCAGGAAATTGTGACATCACTAGTAACCAAGAAGAGATCATCCCTGCTGCTTCATGTGAAAGAGAATAATCTGCCAATGAGAAATGGTTCTCCTTGGTTACTAGTGATGTCACAGTCAGTGTGGTCTCAGTGTTGATGTAGTGGGAGGAACAGAACTGACTTTTTTTAGCCTTCACATAAGGTGCTGCTCCACACATCACACCAGTACTGCCAGGTGGAAAATATTCCAATTAGCAAACAGAAAATAAAAATAATTGGGATACAAGAAGTGATAGCTGACTACATCTGAATATTACTATTCATTTCAGGCAGTACATTAGCTCTTTAGGGGACACCTGTCAACTATTTCCACCTTCCTCGTGCCTGAACTGAAGGTGTCCCATGTGGGTTTTTTTTTTTTTGTTTGAGAGGCATTCTTCATCTGAAGCCTTCCATCTGCACTCCAGTCCTGCCTTGGGACTTGACTTTGTGTTGGAAAAATGTGCTTTGGCTCCTTTTGAGCCTGTCACATCATACGAGCTTTGCTTTCAGTCGGGGAAAGCACTGATCTTACTTCAAGAGGAAGCTCTTGCAGCAGGTAACACATATATAGGACTGACGCCACCTGGCGGCAGATCTCGGCATTTCTTTTTCTCTAGCAATACCGACGTGGGACCGCCTACCTGGCATCGGCCCCGCCCCTGACGTCACGTAGTATACAGGACTTAGGCAGTCCCCACATGCTCCAGTTCTTTCCCACCACGGCAACACGCTAGTCAGCTCTCGGCTTGCTAAAGGTTCCTGAGCCTCTAGAACAGTTACTTCTTTATTCGCTCTGCAAAATTTTTCAACGTATGTCATCCAGATCCCTGCCAAGGACGGTCACTCAGCCTGCCTCTTCTACCTGGGCCCAGACCACGACACCAGCACCTGCACCCACTGCCAGGCCTTTAATAGTAGGACCAGGGTCCAGAGACAAAAAATCGTTCCAGACCCATTTAGCACAGCAGCAGTTGGCCCAAATGCAGCAGGACACGTCCTCTTGGAGGGAGTCTCGTTCCCCTACTCCGAAGAAACAAAGGAAGGAGAGGCACTGCCACTGGGATCGGGACTGCTCGCCCTCCAGGCCCACGTCTTCCAGCTCCCAGTCCACTGGTCGTTCCGGCTGCTCCAGACATGAGGCCTGGCTTATTTCCCTCAAGCCTCATGCCTCTGTCTCTCTTTCCAAGGGGCCCGCCTTGCAGCCCATTCAGATTTGGATTTCGGCTCTGCAGCGGTGTCTAAGCCCTTGGCTTCGGGCCCAATGCCAGATAAACCTTCTGTTCCTCCACTGGCGCCGGACAAGGCCGCCATTCCACAGCCGTCGTCAGTTCCTTTGACATCTCCCCTCGTGACCGTTCGCCAGTCCACGTGATGCTGGAACCCTACGACAGCACTGCAGAGGTTTCACCGATGTCACCCGCCCCACCAATGCTGGGCCCCACCGACACCAGTTTCCCAGCGGGCCGCCCGACGTCGCCTCCTAAGCCAGACTCTCCCAAGTTGGGGATGTCCCAAGTTAAGGAACTTTTTCCCACTGGTGGGAGACTGTCAAACAGGACTTAGTCACCACTCCTGCTCCTCCTCCAAAATCCTCTCCTGTTCGTCAGCCAGATGGATAGGTTACACCTATCCCATCTGGGACCGAAGGGGATAAGACTCCGGCTAGCCCCAGAATGCACAAGGACAAGCTTAAGAGGACTAGATCCCCATCCTCCTCTCACTCTTCTTCATCTAGAAGGCCCAGGCACAAGAGTCGACGACATCGTTCCTCTTCCTCCTCTTCTGATGCCTACAGTGAATCAGAACCTTCTCTTCCTGATTCAGACCCTGGCGACACAGAGGACCAGTCTAAATCTCCTCCCTGATGACCCCAGTTTTCTGGAAGTCATGCGGCATATACAGGAGAATATGGGATGGGATACTAAGGCCCTGGACCCTGAACGCTTCTGTCTGGCCAAATATCTATGCCAGAAGGATCCCAAGCTGGTGGTCATCCCCCCATTGGTGGACACTTTCCAGGACATCACCCTGGCTACCTGGAGGCATCCACATGCGTCCTCTGCAGTGCCCAAGAAGGCCACCGCTTATACCGGACCCCCAAGGACCATTCTTAACTGGCTGAACACCCCACGGTGGACTCCGTGGTAATTTCGGCTGCGCATGAGCGTTCGCAGAGGTCGAAGCACCTGAATACCCAGCCGCCAGACAGGGAGTCTGAGCAGCTGGATTCCTTAGGTCGCAGGGTGTACTCGTCTGCCACCAGCAGCATTCGCAGTTTGAATTTTTTTACTGCATAGTATAATTCCAAACTGCCCTTTGGGACCAAGGATTGGACATCTTGCAAGGTGAGCCTGACTGCCCCCAAAGGGCAGAACTTGCTAAACTCTTACAGACGGGCTCTGATGTGGGTACCCACGTCCTCTGAGCCTCATACGACTCTGCAAGGACACCTCGGCAAGGGCAGCCGCTACTGGGAATTTGCCTTAGGCGCCACTCCTGGCTGTGGGTCTCAGGGTTTGACCCAGAGGTGCAGACTACACTTCTGGACACCCCTTTCAAAGGCTCTGTGCTCTTCTGAGAAGACACAGAGAAGGTTGTTGGTAGACTGCAGGACTCTGGCAAAGCTGTCCACACGGTGCAGTCTATTACTGCCTGAAAAGGGAGCGTTTTCGACGACCCCATTTTCGTGGCAGAGGGGGACATCAGCCTTAGCAACCCCATGCTCAGTCTCCTGCACAGTGGGGTGGCTTTAGTTGATGAGGGGGTCACAGAGGTGCTGCCTCTACCTCCTCTAGACAGGCTAGACCTCCAGCCGCCACCCTTCCACCCCCTCCCTCCACCTGACTGTGCAAACGACTCTCCCAGACTTGTCGGGAGAGCAGGTAGGAGGTTGTTTTTCTCTTTATGCCAAGGTGTGGCGAGAAGTGACCTCTGACCAGTGGGTCCTCGACCTCGTGGAGTTCGGGCACTCCATAGAGTTCGAATCTCTGCCCCCGGACAGACCACCGCCCCCGTCTTACTACCCGAAAGACCACAGGGCTCCAATCAGACAGGAGATCCAGTCTCTCCTAGACAAGGACGCCATAGAATGCACCCCGGAAGTGGAAGTGGACTCTGGGTTATACTCCTGCATTTTCCTGGTCCCCAAGAAGTCGAGGGACCTTCGTCCTATCTTGGATCTCAGCGACCTCAACCAATGGGTCTCTTATCGCAAATTCCACATGGTGTCGTTTCCGAATCTTCTCCCCCTTCCTTTCGGGTCGGGATTGACTGGCGTCTCTGGACACGCAAGATGCTTACCTTCATATTCCCATCTGTCACAGTCATCAGAGATTCCTGAGGTTCAAGTTCGAGGGTCGGGCCTATCAGTTCAAGGTCCTTCCTTTCTGCCTTTCCTCCGCTCCCAGAGTCTTCACCAAGTGCCTCGCTGTCATCTCAGCAACTCTGCACCGAAACGGCTACTTTCTGTTCCCCTATCTAGAGGACTGGCTTCTCTTGGTTTTGTCCAGGTCTCGTCTTTGGGAGACTATCCTGGACACACTCTCCCTCTGTCGGCATCTGGGGATCACTGTAAACCCAGACAAGTCTCAGCTCTTCTCTCAGCTTCTGCAGTTCATAGGCGCTCTGTTGGATACCACCTTGGGGAAGGCCTTTCTCCCATCCGACAAGGCGGAGCGCATCAAGACGTTGGCAATCCAAAGCTGTTCAGCTTCCGTCGTTCCCACCAGGTCCGTTCTCAGGCTCCTGGGTCACATGGCAGCTGCCATAGTATCGGTCCCCTTTGCCAGGCTGTGTATGCGCACCATTCAGTGGGCGCTTCGAGTCCAGTGGGACCAGACCAGGGATGACTTGGATTTGCCTGTCAGGATCTAAGAGCCAATTCATCGGGAACTCCACTGGTGGGCTTCTCCCCAGTATCTCTGCAGAGGATTCCCCTTCCAGCCAGACAGCCCCACCCAGATGCTCATCATGGATGCGTCTGGGACAGGATGGGGGGCTCATCTGGGGACTCACAGGACTCGAGATCTGTAGTTCCCTTTAGAGGAGAACTTGCATATCAACATGCTCGTAATCAGGATGGTCCTGTACTCCCTACAGGCACTGGCCCCATTCCTTTTGCTCGGTCACCTTCTTGTTCAGATGGACAACACCTCGGTGGTGTTCTGCATCAACAGGCAAGGGGCACACACTCTTATCCCCTTTGTCGGGGAGGCTATTAGGGTGTGGGACTGGGCGGTGGAGCACCATCTCCATCTTTCAGCAGTCCACGTTCTGGGTTCCCTGACAGTGGTTGCGGACGCTTTCAGCCAAGCAAAACTGCTCTATCACAAGTGGTTTCTGCTGCAGTCCGTAGCAGACAAACTCTTTGCCAGGTGGGGGATGCCAGAGTTGGATCTCAGTGCAACACAAAACTGCCCAGTTTCTGCTTGCTCGATCCTGAGCCTGGAGCTTTCTGGCAAAACACATTGTCCCTATCCTGGAACGGGAGGTTTCTTTATGCCTCCCTCCCACCCCTTGCAGCGGGTCCTCTTCAAAGCCTAATCAGAGAGGGTAATCTTGATCCTGATAGCCCCTCTGTGGCCCAGACAGATTTGGTTCCCTCTTCTCAGGCGTCTGTTGGTGGAGTCTCCATGGCCTCTCCCACTTTTGGGTCAGTTACTCTTACAGCAGCAAGGGACCTTGGTTCATCCTAATTTACTCTCCCTTCACCTGCATGCTTGGCTCCTTCGGACGTAGCAAAACTTCACTTTGGAGTATCTGATGAAATTGCCCAGATTTTGGTGGAGGCTTGAAAGCCCACTACCAGAGCTACTTACGCCATGAAGTGGAAAAGTTTTTGTCTGTGAGCCACAGCCAGAAAGCTTGACCCTGTGGTCTGTCCAGTTAACTCTGTTCTACAATACCTGCTATCCGTCGGAGTCAGGTCTCAGCTACTCCTCCAATAGGGGAGAAGTGCTCTTGCACACCCTTGATGTGCATTGCACTTTGTACTGTTACCTGTCCAGGACAAAGGGGGCCAGGCAATTGGACCTGCTTTTTGTGTCCTTTGCGGATAGGTCCTTGGGGTGCCCGGTTACCAAGCTATCAGCAGGGTAACAAACCCCTTCCGGGCGCAATTAGGGCGCACTCTACCAGAGCGGTAGCTACTTCTTTTGCAGCTCTCAAGAGGGTGTCTGTGGCTGACATTTGTGTTGCCGCCACTTGGCACTCGGTGCACACTTTCATCAGGCATTACAGCCTGGATATTGTTTCCAGGCGCTGGGCAGGTTTTGGCCTGGCAGTCCTCCAGGGCCTTATTGCTTGAGAGGCTCTCTCTCTGTCTCCTGAAGTGTGTCTGCCCCCCTCCCATGGTTGTCTTAAGTTTATACCGTGAGTGTGTCTTGTCTGTTGACTCCCCCTTCCCCGGGGTTGTCTTCAGTTTATACCTCTGGGGACTGTGTCTGTTAGTCTTTCCCCCACCCTTTCCCAATGGTTGTCTTTAGTTTTATACTGCTTGGGAATCAGTTCTATATATGTGTTACCTACTGCACGAGCTTCCTCTTGAAGTAAGATAGTACAGTTGCGTAAGAACTTACCGTAACAGTAGATCTTCGAGAGAAGCTCTTGCAGCAGGTATGATTTCCCTCCCTCCTTCCCCCGGGACTGAGCTTTTCTGCTCTGGGTCAAGTTCAGCTCCTGTTGCGGGCCTTCCAGTTATTTAAGTTTTCTGTGGAATGTTTCATCCACAGTGGTGGTAGTTTGTTTTTGGCCTGTCTTTGGCGTGCAAGAACTGGAGCACGTGGGGACTGCCTACATCCTTTATACTACATGACATCAGGGGTGGGGCTGATGCCGGGTAGGCGGTTCCATGTTGGTACTGCTAGAGAAAAAGAAATGCCGATATCTGCCGCCAGGTGGCGTCAGTCCTATATATGTGTTACCTGCTGCAAGAGCTTCTCTCAAAGATCTACAGTTATGGTAAGTTCTTACGTAACTGTACTTCTTTCGTTATTACTTCTACTCGAAGGATTTCCAAGTTTCAGACTATGATGTGTGAGCCTCCTTATTTGAATTTCCTCCAACAAGACAGGTTGCCATTGTGTACAAATCCTAGGTGTCTTCCTAAGGTGGTGTCTGAGTTTACCTTACATCTTGCCCTCCACCTGCCTGTCTATTATCGAAAGTATGGCAGTCATGAAGACACATTGCTCCATACTTTAGATGCACATAGAATTCTACGTTACCATGCACGCCATACGATGGACTGCAGGAAGTCCCTATGCTGTTTGTTTCTTTTGCCCCTGGGAACGAGAGCGCACCAGTTTCTACACAGTGCCTACCCAAATGGTTGGTCAGCTGTAACCCTTTTTGTTACAGGAAGTACAGTATGGAACTACGGTGTTGTTCATGGTTATTCATCCCTAGGCATGGCCACTTCAGTTGTTTGTTTCAGGAATGTTGCACCCTGGCCTTCTGTCCACACTTTCTCTAAACTCTACAGTCTGGGCATTGCCTCTAGCGGAATGGCAGGCTTCCGCCTGGCTGTGCTTCAAGGCCTCATGTCTTAGCTCCCTAGACTGTTTGTCTGTAACTCCTTGGTACTCGTTCCACAAGTGTGACCTGATGCAAGAGGTGTCCTCGATGAGGATAGTACAGTTATGTAAGAACTTACCATAACAGCAGATCTTCAAAAGAATCTCTTGCATCAGGCCATGCCATCCCCCTTGCTTTTCTGTGTCTGTCTCTCTTTCCAGGACAGTTCAGCTTCTGTCTCACCTTTCTTTATGGTGGGAACCTCTGGCTCCCCTCAGTTTCCAAGCAGGAGTACTGAGGAGGGTGCGGAGCCGCCCACATTTATATGGGAGGGACGTCGCCTATGTCTGATGTCATTGTGGCCGGCCCCTTGTAGACTGCTAGCTAGCAAAGTTTCCATGTGGTCCTAGCATCTGACAGCTATAGTTCCATAGGTATGGCCTGATGCAAGAGATTCTCTCGAGGATCTACTGTTACAGTACGTTTTTACGTAACTGCACAACTTACATTGGGGGAATCTCTTGCAGCAGGCCATCATATGTAGAACACCGCCATCAGGCACTAGGACCACATGGAAACTTTATAGCTAGCAGTCTACCAAAGGGGGTTGCCCACCTCAGACGTCACTCTCTGACATCAGCTACCCTATATAGTTGGGGGCCCACCCATGTCCTCTCCAGTTCTTTCGTGCCATTTTTTAATTTTTCTCACCTTGTTTTTTTCCCCATCTTTCAATGTTTTTTCCTTTCTTTTACTGCATGTCGTCTCCAACTTTCTCGTCGACATCGGAGCATCAGAACAAGTGTGCTTGCGGCCAGCAAATTTCTAAAAAGGACGGCAGTGCAGCTTGCCTTTTCTGCCTAGGCCCGGACCACGACATCTCATCTTGTGAGTTCTGCCAGAGGTTCAACGCCACCACCCGTTGACACCGCCAGTGCACCATCAAGGGGCACTTGCTCAAGCTGAAGGTCACCTCAATGGATCAGAAACTGCAGGCATGATCTTCCCAGGCCTCCTAAGCCCAACCTTTGGCCACCCAGGCTCAGTCTTTGGCTTCCCAGGCCCAGTTCTCTGGTTCGGCTGTGGCCCAACCACTGGGACAAAACTTCAGGGAAGCACAAGTACCGGGACAAAGCCTGCTCTCGGTCACCGCACTCTCACATAACTGCGTCAGGGTCTACCTCCGAGTGGGTCAGCCTCACGTCCCACCAATGTCCCCTACTTCCACAGGGCAAATGATGATTCCTCCTCCTGCCACTATAGTCTCTGGCGGAGGAGCTTTGGGCCAGGGATCCTCCCAACCCTCCAGGCTCCTGCTACTAAGGCCCATCTCATCCTCAGGTAAACAGCAGAGCGGCCATGTTGGTGGTCCTACCACTGACACAGGTGCCTCGGATGCAGGGGCACCGTTGTCACCCCTCCCATCGCCCGCCTCCCTGGCGTCGGACACCTCCTGTAGGTCTGCGCCCCCGGTGGAAATGGGCTTTTTGCCAGCTCCTAGCCCTCGCTCTACCTCACGCATGGCTCACCATTCACTGGCTCCTACTATACATCGTCTGTTTCACCACTGGACCCTCACAGCCTTGCGCCTGAAGGTCCAAACTACCTTACCCGGCGCCTTATCCTGGCTTTCCTCTACCTACGCCAGGGGCTCCCAGGATTATCCTTCTCCACCTCCGTCAGGTCCTATGTTTGCAATGGTGGA
The DNA here is from genome assembly GCA_016271365.2 of Neoceratodus forsteri. NCBI lineage: Eukaryota > Metazoa > Chordata > Ceratodontiformes > Ceratodontidae > Neoceratodus > Neoceratodus forsteri. The sequence goes on from CM028129.1 coordinate 1,261,110,371, forward strand.
TATTCAAGGACTGGTGTTATCCCTTTGGGGGGTCCTGCGCCCCCAAGCACCGCTGCCAGCCCCACTGCCTCCGCAAGGGCCTATGTGACCCACCCCACCCCCACCGTCCTCCCCAGACACCACGGAGGGCTTTTTTCCCTTCTCCCCCAGCCGACTTAAGGGATGAATACCACTCTGACTTGGTCTTCTGACGGGGGATGAGGTACTGTGGATGAAGGGTTTGTGATTCGACTCCTGCTGTCCCTCCTCCGGTTCCAAGGGTCTCTGCTCCCAAGGATATTCCACAGTCTCTTCCCCCAAGGATGATCCCTCCTTTTCTGCAGTCATGGGCCACATCCAGATGGAATGGGCTTTGACTCAGAGGGGCAGGACCCCGAATGTAGGCAGTTGTCCATATACCTACATAAGTCTGATGCCCCAACATTGATGGTTCCACTGCTGATTGACGCGTACGAGGATGTAATGATGGCAGTCTGGCATCAGCCCCATCTCCTCCCTGCCATGTCTTGCAAGGCACACAGGCTTTATCATGCCCCAGAGGCAGACCCTTTCTGAGGGAGCAAGCACAGGCAGACTCGGTGGTCATTAATACTGCCATAACCCTTCCTAAGGGCTGAAACACTTCAGTTTCCTGCCCCCAGAATGGTAATCCCACCGTTTGGACCTTTTTGGCAAATGGATGTTTGCTTTCTCCACTCTTGCCATCTAGGCCCTTAACTATCTGGGCCACATGCTGCAATATCAGAACTCCCTGTGGGACAAGGTCCAGGAGGTTGTCCTCTCCCTCCCCAAAGGGGCTCCTAAGTCGGAGTTGCAGGACCACCTTAAAGTGGCCTCCAGTGTAGGTGACCATCTTCTCAGGACTACTTATGATGCTGTGGATGCGTATGCTAGAGCTGCAGCTACCGGCATCTGCCTTCGCCAGTACTTCTGGCTCAGAGTCTCAGGGTTCACCCAGGATGTGCAGTAGTCTATACTGAATGCCCCCTTCAGGAGCTTACTGCTGTTCAGGGGTGATGTGGAGGACATCTTGCCAAGCTTCAGGCCTCAAGGAGGGCCATACAACCAGTCCACTCCCTTTATCACACCCAGCCCAGGTCTGCCCAGAAGCAGCCTCCCCACCAAGCCCGACAGCTGTCTAGAACCCAGGGTAAACACAAAACCACAGCGCCTGCTCTGCCTACCCCAGGTGCTTCCGCTAGCAAAATCCCCAGAGGGGGACCAAACCCCCCACCTCCCCCCCCCTTGACTCCTTGCCCGACCCCCTCCCTCGGGCAGAGTAGGGGGTCATTTCTCCCTCCAGCTGTCCAAGTGGAGGGAGATCACCACAGACAGCAGGGTACTTCAGTTGATCGAGCAGGGTCACTCTGGAGTTCCTGGAATGGCCTCAAAACAATCCCCCATTCTAGGGACATGGATATGTTGTTCATCCACACTTATTGGCAGGTTCCTTGCCACTTTAAATCTTGCCGGAAGGTCTTCAAACTGGCTCCTCCCACCCACCCGGGTGGTAAAACTCTCGGCTCCGCCCTATGACGCCAGATCTTCCTTACCGCTTGGAAGCTCAGGTTCCCTCCTTAGTGCTCTGCGTTATAGACTGGATCCTAACTCTTCGGTTCGTCGAAACTCGTTTTGAAGTTTTCTAAACTTTGGTCCTCATCATCCCTTGCGGCTACGATGGACAAATCGATCCCCGGCTTTCGGAGGTGCCCTTGCGGGCAGAAAATGTCCATGACGGATCCGCACTCCATGTGCGTCTACTACCTAGGCCTAGATCACGACCCGCAGGCCTGCGAGTTTTGTGCCGCTCTTTTTAGCCACCGTCCTGGATGATCACCGCTGCCGATTTGAGCTTCAGGCGCCCGAGCGATTACCCATGTAAAATCCAAAGAGGCTCGTTGGGCGGTGTCTGCGGCGGCTGGCTTGGCTGAGCAGCTCAAGCATATGATCGCCCTCGAGGAGGAGGCGGCCCAGGCCGCATCTTCCTCCTCCTCGGCCGCGGCATTTATCCCACTCTTTCTGAGTTCCTCTTACTCGACTTCGTTCAAGGAACTTTGTCAGTCCCTTTCCACGAAGTGAGAGGGGCCATTGGGATATTCCTCTCGGCCCAAGAAGGAGTCGAAGGGTAAGTCCCACTGTCGGCGTTTGTGGGAGCGGGAGAGGTCTCCTTCCCCGGACAGTCGACCGTTAACTTTGGTCGAAGTTGCGGCTCAGGCCGCTGGCTTCACGGTGTCCCCGTCAGGCCAGCCTGCCGAGACTCCCGTTGACGCAGTCGAGATATTCCTCGACCTGTCGGATGGGTTGTCGACTGGTGAAGCCGACAACCCACCTTCGCCGGTTCCCCCGGTGGAGACCGAGGATCTGCCTGCGCCTTCGGGGCGGCAGGCCCCGGCTAAAGTGCCGAGCCGAGGGAAGGAGCGGTGTCCGGCCCTTCCCAGACCCGCCCTCGGTCAACCCGAGGGTCTCAGTCTCTGACTTCATCTCGGTCAAGCCTTTCCTGCCGACATCGGCGGTCTCGGTACCGAAGTAAGCGACGACACCGTTCCTCCTCATCCTCCTCCTCGGATGAGGAGAGGCTTCAACGTAAATTGCATCGACGTTATGAGGAGCTTATGTAGCAGCAGTTACTGTTGTCTGGGAGTAAATCGACTCCAATTCATCCCCTGGCCATCAAGTGGCTGTTGCCCAAACGACCGAAGCAGCTGCTCGCCGCAGTCGAGATGCCCATTCCTGGGCCCGTTGTTCAGCCGAAACCAGCTGCTCCACTGATTGTGGTGGAACCTCCGCCTCCACAACCGAAGTCTGGGGCACCGACCAAGGATTCTTGGTCGGGTCACGGCCTGCCCCACAGGTTGTCGGTCACCCTCACTCCCGACCGTCCTTGGCAGGTGGGGGGTGGCTCAGGGCCGAAGCAGCTATTCGCAGACTCTTCGGAGTCCGATGATGACTCCTTCCTGTTCTCCAGGCAGGTCGACTTGGACTCCTCCGGGGGCCAGTCATTGGACAATAGCCCATCGTCCTTCTTGGGTCTGCTTCGACTCATCTCGGAGTCCACCGAGATGCAGCTCGAGCCCGTGTCCAAATGGGCCAAGTATCCCCTGACGGAGATACTGGACCGAGGGGATCCCCCCACGGAGGCCTTTCCGGTGGCTGAGGCCATTGTCGGCCCAGCCTTGGAGCTTTGGCAGCGGCCTGCTTCCTGTCCTGCACCCTCAGCCAGGATGGCCAGGAAGTATGCGGTCCCTACCGGCTCTTTGCCCGGTTTCTTGGAGCACCCCTCTGCCGAGGGGTTAGTCACCGACAGCGTCTTCCGGCATTCCGGAAACGCTCGGGATGTGGATAAGCCCCTCGACAAAGAGTCCAAAAAGCTGGACTTTGCTGGGCGCAAGGTGTGCGCTGCGTCCTCCCTCGGGCTCTGATAGGCCAGCTCGGCCGTGCTGATGGCACACTTCTTCCACGCCCTCATGGGCTCCCTGGATGAGGTTGTCCCTCATCTCCCGGCCAACCTGGAGACCACGGTCCGTCAAGTGCGGGACCAGGGTAGGGCGGTGGCGAAGCAGCAGCTTCAGACTGCTCTGGACATAGGTGATTCCTGTGCCAGGTCAGTAGCGGCCGCGGTGGCCATGCGCCGCAGGGTGTGGCTGAGGATATCCACCTTCACGGCAGATACCCAGCACAAGTTTTCAGACGTCCCCTTCTTGGGGACTGACCTCTTCAGCCCTGGAGGGAGGGACACCTCCAGCAGATCAAAAAAGTCCAATGCCACTGTGGACTCGGTCACCTCCGCCCAGAGGGACAAAGGCCGCCGTCGGCAACATTATAAGTCCTTTCGTCCTTCGACCCCTGCAGCACGACCGGCCCAACAGCACCAGCAACAGAGCCAGCAGGCTCACGCTTGGCGCCCCAAACCCAAGCTGGCTTCTTCCTCCAGCAGGAAGCAAGGAGGTAAAGGCCCATGAGGTCCCACGGCCAGTTCCTCCTCCAAGCCTGCCCAGTGACAGGTTGAGGGGTGCCGCCCCTAGCCTCGTCTCCCCCCCCCCCCCGGGTTCCTCCCATGGGGGGATGGCTCCGCCACTTCCTTTCCGCCTGGTCCGCTATCACCATGGACCACTGGGTGTTGGAGGTGGTAGGAAAGGGCCTGCCTCTGGAGTTCGAGCAGACCCCACCCTTTCGAGCCGTTGCCCCTCGGGGGTCCACGGGGTCCACAGCCTCGCTGTCGGCCCACCGAGCCGATATTGCCCTGCTCCTCGAAAAAGAGGTGATCAGGTAGGTGGCAGATCCTCCTCCAGACCCGGGGTTTGTGTCCAGGTATTTCATGGTCCCAAAACGGATGGGGGGCTGGCGCCCCATCCTCGACCTGCACGACCTGAACAGGTTCCTAAGGTCTCGGACCTTCAGGATGGTCACTCTGGCTCAGATAATACCATCCTTGGAACGAGGCGTGTGGTTCTGTTCCCTGGACCTCCAGGACGTGTTCTTTCACGTCCCGATCCGTCCGTCTCATCAGAGATTCCTCCACTTCAGAGCGAAGGGATCCCTTTACGAGTTACGGGCCATGCCCTTCGGCCTCTCTAGCTCCCAGGGTCTTCACCAAATGCATGGCAGTGGTGACAGCATTCCTGGGGCACCGAAGGGTCTGGGCGTACCCCTACCTGGATGACTGGCTGATTGCAGCCCCCTCCAGAGTGGAGGTGGAGCAATCCAGAGATCTGTCCCTCCAGGTTTGCTCTCAGATTGGCCTCCTCATCAACGAGGCCAAGTCGGAACTCGTGCCGAAGCAGGTAATATTCTTCATCGGGGCAGAGCTCGACTCTCTTCGAGCCAGAGCTCGGCTCCCGGCGGACAGGGCTGAGGTTTTTTCCTCCTTTGCCCAATCATTTCTGATTGGGCAATCGCGGCCTGCCCGGGACTTCCTGTGCCTCATGGCGGCCTGCACCAGCGTGGTCCGTTGGGCCCAATGGTACATGCGTCCCCTTCAGTGGGGACTGGCCAGCCAGTGGTCACAACGCTGCGATCCGTTGGACCAACCCGTGACAGTGACCCAGGAGATGTGGAACGCTTTCCAGTGGTGGACAGTTCCGGCACATCTGCAGGAGGGCATCCCGTTTGTCCGCCCCGAGCCGACGGTCTCTCTATCGACAGATGCATCTCTGATGGTTTGGGGTGCCCATCTGGGGGAGCACAGAGCTCATGGCCTCTGGTCCCCTCGGGAGTCGCAATGCCATATCAACCTGCTGGAGCTCCGAGCGGTCCGCCTAGCTCTCACTGCCTTTGCTCCGTTTCTACGGGGTCAAGTGGTTCAGGTCCAGACGGACAATACCACGACCATGTACTACCTAAACCGCCAGGGTGGGACGCACTCCATGCTGTTATGCAAGGGAGCTCTCCACATATGGTCCCTCGTGCGCATCCTGGAGGCGGATCTCCTAGCCATTCACGTGGCAGGAGCATCCAACACCCTGGCCGATGCCCTAAGCCAGATAGGGGCTGCTTCCCACGAGTGGTCTCTCCTGCCGGAGGTAGTACAAGATCTCTTCTCCCATTGGGGCACGCCTCAGGTGGACCTGTTTGCCTCCAGGGAGAATGCGAAGCTGAGACTGAGACTGTTCCATGCCCGCCCCCTCAGCAGGGCTCGCTACAGGGGGATGCCTTCTCGAGGCCGTGGACCCCGGGCCTCTTCTACGCCTTTCCCCCATTTCCCTTGATCCACAAGGTGCTTCTCAAGGCGAGGAGGGACAAGGCGCAGGTGATTCTGGTAGCCCCAGACTGGCCCCGCCAGTTCTGGTATCCAGATCTCCTCAGTCTCAGCTCCAGGCTCCCGAGGCGGCTTCCAGCCCGCCCGGACGTGATCTCAGTCAGTCAGGGGAAGGTATTCCATCCGGACCTTCAATCCCTGCACCTGACGGCCTGGTTTCTGAGCGGCTAGAGTTCCAGGCCTTGGGTCTTTCCGACGAGGTCCTCAACGTTGTTGAGGCGTCCCATAAGGAGTCGACCAGGAAATGCTATGCCTTCAGATGGAAGAGATTCTCCATTTGGTGTCAGGGGAAGGGCTTGGACCCTTCCACCTGTCCCTTGGCAAGCATTCTGGACTACCTGTGGTCCCTTTCTCAGCAAGGGCTTCGGTCGACGACCCTTAAGGTGCACCTGGCAGCCATCTCTGCTCACCGGGCACGGGCCAGGAAGCAGTCGGTGGCGCAGGAGAAGGTGGTCGGGCTCTTTTTCAAAGGCCTTGATCACATTTCCCCTCCGTTGTGAGAACCTCCACCTCCGTGGGATCCAATGCTGGTATTGGCCAAGCTCATGGGCAAGCCATTCGAACCAATGAACAGGTGCGATATCTCCCACCTGTCATGGAAGACCGCCTTCTTGGTGGCTATCACGTCAGCCAGAAGGATGGGAGAGCTCCAGGCGCTTTCCATCGAGTCTCCTTATCTGGTCTTCCATAGGGGCAAGGTTGTCCTGCACCCCCACCCGAAGTTCCTTCCGAAGGTGGTGTCGGAGTTTCACCTTAACCAGGTGTTGACTCTGTCGGTGTTCTACCCCAATCACACCTTGGAGGCTGAATATAGGCTTCATATTTTGGACCCTAGAAGAGCACTCGCTTATTATAAGGAGCGGACGGCTGAAGTTCGGGGAGAGGTTCGCCAGCTGTTTGTCACCTGCGCTGAAGCTGCACCTGGCAGACCTGCAGCCAAGCGGACGATAAGCAGGTGGGTCACCTCCTGCATAAATCTCTGCTATAGGTTGGCGGGCATGGAGCCTCCCAGAGGGATAAGAGCTGATTCTACCCGCCATACCGCTGCATCGGTGGCTGCTTCCAGGGATGTCCCTATCCAGGATATCTGCAGGGCTGCTACCTGGAAGTCGGCACATACCTTCATTACCCACTACCATATCGACCTTGAGTCGCGCCGGGATGCTGGTTTTGGGGCCTCGATACTCCAGTCTATATTCCCTAAGTAGGGGGTGTGCGCCTTGCCTCCCTCCTCTCGGAGAACTACTAGGAGTCTGCCAATAAGTGTGGATGAACAACATATCCATGTCCCTAGAAATACAGGTTACTCACCTGTAACAGGAGTTCTAGGAATGGTACATGTTGTTCATCCACACGACCTCCCCAGCTCGAACGCACAATCTGGCTTCCGGCGGGCTAGATCTGGCGTCATGAGGCAGAGCCGAGAGTTTTACCACCCGGGTGGGTGGGAGGAGCCAGCTTGAAGACCTTCCGGCAAGATTTAAAGCGCAAGGAACCTGCCAATAAGTGTGGATGAACAACATATACCATTCCTAGAACTCCTAATACAGGTGAGTAACCTGTATTTTCTGTCCCACTACACGATTCATCACATCCCCCTGATATGGGAGAAAATCCACGCCCTTCTGCGAAAGTGGGCTATAAAGCCCGTCTTTGTATCCCAGCAAGGGCGGGGTACTAATCTCATTTTTTCCTAGTCCCCAAGGGCATGGCAGATCTCAGGCCCATCCTGGACCTCAGCGAACTAAACCTATCCATCCAGTGCAAGAAGTTCAGAATGGTCACACTGCAGGACCTTCTCTCCCTGTTACATCAGGGGGATTGGATTCCCTGGACATACAGGATGCATCCCTACACATCAAAATGTGCACTTCCCACAGAAGCTTCCTGCGCTTCCACTTCCAAGGCGCCCACTTTCTGATCATATCTGTGTCAATCTTCACCATTCATCACCTTTGGGTATAGTGGTGCGGAGTCACGACCCATGAGAACTTTTTGATGGTAGATCGACACACCATCGGCAGCGCCCTCAAGGCCGATGCACTGCATGGCACTTGCGGCTTGGCCGTTATGTGTGGTCGACCCTGCCCTCCTGCCAGTTCTTGGTCTCCCGTCGTAGAGGTCGCACCTTGTGGAAGCTCTGCTAGCAAGAAGCCTGCTGCTGATCTGAAGCCTTTGGCTCTGTTGTATCTTTCTCGACGCCGCTTTTGAATTTTCCTGCTGGTTCTGTTGTCGTCCACTACTTAACGTCGCCTGGTAAGACTGTTCCTTTTATCCTTTTTGCGACGTCGAGTCTTGTTTTTGGTTGTTTTTTCGTAGGCCATGTCTCGGTCAGGGGGCAAGAAAACTTTGAAGACGGGACAGCCCCCTATGTGTGTGTGCCCGTGCGGCCATAAGTACTCCGTAACTGACCAGCATGACTGTTGCCTCACCTGTCTTGGCCCACTACACGACATGGATTCGTGCGATGCCTGCTTCTCCATGGACCGGCGTGTCATTGAACAACGCGCGTGGACGGTGGGACGAGCTCCGCCGTCTTTAAGGGGATGGGCACTCGTCAGGCCTTTCCCCTGGGTTCCCTCCCAGTTCTATACGGACCGCGGAGGAGGGGTCTTCTGCTTCTTGTAGCCTAGCTGTTGCAGAAGCCCCTTCTGCGGTGCAGTAGGCCCAGTCTGTCCCACCTAGGGGGTGGGCGGGAGGCACTGCCTTGGCAATCGCCCCCTTGGGGTGAAGGCTCCCCCGGTGTTATCTCCCTGGGCTCGGAAGCCTGAGTCGGCGCCGTTCACGGTGCCATGGACCCGGATGGCGCCGTCATTGGCACCAGTCCGTTGCTTGGTAACGTCTCTTCTGTTTGAGCCATTCGCGGTGCAGATGGTGCCATGGGAGGCTCTACGGTGCCATCCTTGTCTGTTTCTCACCTCAGCGTTGAGCACGGCGCCATGTCCAGCTCTGGTGCCGCTTGCTGCGCCAAGCAACAACATGGTACCATGGGGGTTGATGACCTCAGAGCCATCCGTGGTACCAAGAGTGCGGTCGGTAATGTCTGTGCTGCCTCTGGCCTCCGCGCCACTTGTGGCGCCGTGTGTCAGACCGGCACTGTAACAGGTCCTGGCTCCGATACTGCAGCTGTCCTCAGCGCTGTGTCTTCTTCACGCACTGCTTGCAGTTCGCCGGGGAACCGGTGCCGACTCTGGTGCACTCCTTGGATTTCGTGCCCCATTCGGTCGGGATGGACAGCGGGCGTCCGCATTGCCGTCTGGCACAGGACTTCCTGTCTCCACCTCGGGCGGGCGGCCTGACTCTGAGTCAGATAGATAGTCTGACTCTTTGGAGTTGGCTGCTCACGTGGACACCTTGGTAATGTGCTTGACAAGCCGGAGCCAGCCCCCTTCTGAGGAGTGGACAGTGGCCTCCGGGTCTAGGGTCAGGGGTTCTGATCAGCAGGCGGTGGTGCATGCCACCATTGCCCTGCAACCTGACCTCTGAGGGTTTTATGACCCCTCAATGGTGGTACCCCCTCAGGTGGTGTGCCTGGATCGCCCAACTTTGGAGCCGATCAGAGCACCCACAGGAGGGGAGGTTGTGCTCCCTGGATAGTCCCCTCTGGGACTGACCAGGGCTGCCAGCTGCCTAGGCTGGCTTTTTCGAGGAGAAGTGTTCTTTAGGACTCCAAGGGGTAGGGGAGTAGGGGTTTGACATGGTGACCCTTTTCTGGGACCCACCCGGGTTCCGGAAGGAGTCGTCGTGCGGATCTACACCCTTCCTTTTCGGTTTCCTCGAGAGGGCCCTATTCTTCAGAGGTAGGGGACTGTCCTTTTGGACTCTCACAGCCCCGGTCTCCTCATAGGGGAGATTCTTCGGGGTGCAGCCTAGGCAGTTCCAGTATGGTTGACCAGCTGTCGGCTGTTGAGTTTTCCGGAGCTCCCTCTTCCCTTGGGGCTCCTGGTGCGCTCTCTGGCCCAGGCAGAGGGCAGACGATTCCTGTTGTCAGCTCTGTCCCCTCTCCTCTGCCACCTTCTCCTGCTCTCTCAGGTATTCTTGGTCCTAGTGTCCCTCTCTCCTGGGAGCAGTTCAGAGCTATGGCTGCTCAATTTCCCTCTTACATCAGGGCTATGGACCGACAGGTTTTTCAACCTCCCCCCTGAACAGCCAGCTTCTGAACTCTTGAGGTCCTCTGACTCTTCATCCCCCTCTTCTGGAGGAGAGGAGCCGTCTGTCCACATCTTCCCAGCTGCTGATCTCGCAGAGTATCATCGATTCCTTGTGAGGACGTTGGAGGACCTGCACATCACCCCACGCACGCAGCACAATCCAGAGCACTCGACGCGGGCCTTTTAAGCAATTTCAGTGCAGACACCCAGTACCCCCCTGGCCCGCTCCCTTTCAGGAGGGGTCGTTGCATTTCTGGCAGAGACCCTTTTCCAGAGTCCCAGCCCCTAGGGATCTCTGCCAGAGGTATTGTGCTCCCCCCCGGAGTCTCCAGGTTCTATGCCTCATCCTCAGTCAGGATTGACGCAGCTGGACATTCCTGATGGGCTTCGCGACCCTCACCGTGACCAGCCCCCAGATCAAGATTCTATGGATTTTGACTTCTGGGGGAGGAGGACTTTCTACTCGGCATGGTTCCTGCGCTCTATTTCAGCACATCAGGCCCACTACACTACCTATGATAGGTTCCTGTTGTCCAGGTTAGGTCAACTCCTAGCCGCTGTGCCTGACACGGAGGTAACCAGACAAGCCATTGCACACTCTGCACGTGGCCTGGAGCTAGCAAGGCACCAAGCGAGGGCATCCTATGACGCCAATGAGGTAGCTTCCAGGGTCGTAGGGATAGCAATCTGCACTAGGCGGATGGCATAGCTGCGTCTTTCCTGGTTGTCATCCTTGGCCCGGCATAGGGTGATTTCCTCCCCCTACCAGAGAACCCATCTTTTCTCCCGTAGGGTGAGATGGCGTCTGTCGGGGCAGCTTCCTGCTCCTTCCAAGGAGTCCCAGTCTCACTCTCCTCACTCCCGGGCCTTTCCAGACCCGTGAAGGTTCTGTCTTTCTTGGTGTGCCACCCACTGAGAGCTAAGGGACCTAGTTCTTTGGGGTTAAGTCCCCTTCGGGGGGGGGGGGCCTCAGCACTCACCCAAAGGTGATGAATGGTGAAGATTGACACAGATAAGATATGAAAATTACGTACCTACCGTAATTCTGATCTTTCTGTGTATCTTAACCATTCATCACAATCCCATCCTCCATCCCCCTTGGGCTTCAGTCTCTGGGTCCGCCTCCCTCTCTGTGCCCTTTCTTTCACCCCCCTCCTTTCTGTTGGTCAGGAGTGGGGTAACCTTGGCAACATAGGGGGATGTTTTTCTCTTGGGGGGAGTGGTCAGGATTGGGGGCACTCCTTCCTCAGCGCCTCGGCTCCACCCCTGTGGGGTTGGGGTTGGTAGTTATCCTCTTTTCTGCTCTCTTTCCCCTTTCTCCTCGTCATCTTTTCTGTAACCCCTTTGATTTCCTTGTCCTTTGGACACAAGCTCAATTTAATTTAAGAAACTAGTTTTCTTATGCCAAAAATTTGATTGGGTGGGGGGGAGTATTCCCTGTATCCTGTCTTTCTTTCAGAATAGCCAATTCTGCTTATGTTGGAGTTATTGCCAGTGATTCTGTGCCTTGAATTCTGGCAGTTTAGCCTTCTGGCTACTCCTTCGCAGTTCCTATACAAGCTGGAGACAGGTCAAGGTTCCAGGGTATGCCCCCGCATCCTTACTTCTAAATTCCCTAACCTCCCTCCTTCCTCCTTTTCTACTTCCAGAGATTGGGGCTCCTCCCAATCCCCTTAGTTTCCTGTCTTTATTCCGTCCTCTCAGTCGTTTATTTCTCATTTTAGTTTGTATATCCTTTCCTTTATATGCCCCTTGGACTCCCTTGTCCCTCCCTCCCAACCTTTCCTTACACTACGGCGACTCAACTGGCGGGAAGGCGGGGTCGACCACACATAACGGCCAACCCGCGAGTGCAATGCAGTGCGTCTGCCTCAAGGGCGGCGCCAATGGTGCATCGACTCCACCCATCTATAAAAAAGAAAAGAAAGCTCCCGTGGGGTCATGACCTCCGGACACTATACCCGAAGGTGATGAATGGTGAAGATACACAGAAAGATCAGAATTATGGTAGGTACATAACTTTCATTTTCGGGCACTCCCTTTTGACTTGTCCTCAGACCCCGGGTTTTTTTACCAAGTGCCTGGCAGTGGTAGCAGCTGCCCTCCGGTGCCAGGGATTCCATGTTTTTACCTACCTGGACAGTTGGCTCGTGGCAGCCTCTTCCAGGGAATACCTCCTACTAACCCTGGAGTATACCCGCAGCAGTTTTCAGGACCTTGGGGTGACAAATCAATCTGGCCAAGTCCTTCCTTTCACCCTCCTAGCACCTTTAGTATATTGGGGCGGTCCTGGACACGGCTCAGGGCATGGCCTTCCTCCCCCAGGACAGAGCAGACTGCTTGATGGTGCTAGCCAAGCTTCTGTTCTCCTCTCGTCATTTGTTCCTGTGCCTCCTGAGTCATATGGCGGCCACCATAGTAACTGTCCCTTTAGCCAGGCTGCACATAAAAGTTCCTTAGTGGACACTCAGAGTTCAGTGGGATCCACATACACATGATCTCAACCAAATGGTCTTGGTCTCTGACTCCAAAAAGAGGGTTCTGCTGTGGTGGCTGGAGCCCAGCAACCTCCTCTGGGGGGGCCCTTCCTTATTCCGCCTCCTCAGGAAATCCTGACCACGGACGCATCCAACTTGGGATAAATGACTCATCTGGGGGCTCACCAGACCCAAGGGCTGTGGTCTGCAGCCGAAGGACATCCGCACATAAATGTTCTGGAGATGCAGGCCGTTCTGTACGCTTTTCAAGCCTTTCAAACCCTGCTCTCCTGGGCCCGCTGCTGGTTCATACAGACAACACCAGCATGGTCCACTACATCAGCAAGCAGGGGGGTCCCACTTTTATCCCCTGTGCTGGGAGACAAAGTGGGTATGGTATTGGGCACTAGACCACAGCCTTCATCTGTCGGACATGCATGTTCCAGGCGTTGAAAACGTCTTAGTGGACAGCTTAAGCTGGTCTCAGTCTTGGGCGCATGAGTGGGAGCTTCTGGCCTCTATGGCGGAACGTCTGTTCAACCGCTGGGGTCACCCAGAATTGGACCTTTTTGCGCCCCCACTCAATGCAAAACTGCCGCTTTTCTGCTCGCTCGCTTCAGGGCCTGGTGTTTTCTGGTGAGATGCATTGTCCCTCTCCTGGAAAGAGAGGTTTCTGTATGCCTTTCCTCCCTTCCCTCTTCTTCAGCGAGTTCTCATCAAGCTGCAGATGGAGGGGGCGACAGTGATCCTCATTGCCCCTTTTTGGCCTCGCCAGATCTGGTTCCCTCTGCTTCAGCAACTGGCAGTGGAACCCCCAGTACATCTACCCCTGTGCACAGGCTTACTCTTCCAGGAATGGGACACTTTGGTCCATCCAGACTTCAGGTCGTTCCATCTTCATGTGTGGCTCCTTAGGACATAGCTATTTCTCGCTTTGGGGTTTCCCCCAAGGTGGTAGAGGTCTTGTGGCAGCTCGCAAGCCCTCCACCAGAGACACTTACTCCATGAAGTGGAAGTGATTTACCATCTGGGCTGCTTTGTAAAACCTGGATCCCTTCACATGCCTGGTCAATCAGATCCTGGAGTACCTGCTGTCCCTTTCAGACACAGGCCTGAAGTATTCATCTTTAAGGTGCAGTTGTCTGCCATCTCTGCATATCATGCACCTGTAGATGGGCGATCTGTGACCCAGCTTGATGTGGCCCATACCTTCTTAAGAGGAATTTTGCATTGGAATACCCCCAATCCATAACCCCGTCCCAGCTTGGGACCACAAATTTGTGCAGGAAAAGCTCACCCGGCCTCCTTTCAAACTGGCCGTGAGTTGTGAGCTACGCTATTCATCTTGGAAAGCGTTATTTTTAGTTGCTGTTGCTTACGCTCGGAGGATTTCCGAGCTTCAGGCCCTTATGTGTATGCAGCCTTACTTGATTTTTCGCAAAGACAGGGTGTCTTTACATACCGATCCTCAGTTTCTCCCCAAAGGGGTTTCTGAGTTTACTTCGAACCAATCCATTCATCTCCCTGTGTATTTTCCGGAACATGCAAATCCAGGTGAAGCAATGCACCACACTTTGTATGTACATAGAATTTTGCATTGCTACACACATAGCAAAGGACTAAAGAGGTCAGGAAATCCTCTCAGTTGTTTGTTTCGTTCACCCCAGGGAAAGGGGGCATTCCTGTTTCTAAGACGTGTCTGTCCAAATGGTTGGCCAGCTGTAGTATTTTTTGTTACCAGAAATATGGCAAGGAGCTTCAGGGAGTGGTTCATGGCCATTCCACCAGGGGGATGGCTCCCTCGGTAGCCTGTTTCTGTAAATCTTCAGCTGCAGAGATCTGCGCAGAAGCCACTTGGAGTTCAGTTCCCACTTCACCAAGCACTACAGTTTGGACATCGCCTCTAGGCGCAGAGCCAGTTTTGGCCTGGCTGTGTTACAGGGCCTTCTTTCTTAAGTGTTTTCACCTCTGTCCAGTACTGGTGCTGTCAGGTTTGGAACTGCTTGCTACTCGTCCTGCATGTGATGGCCTGCTGCAGGAGAATCACCCGATGTAAGATAGTACAGTTACGTAAGAACTTACCGTAACAGTAGATCTTCGAGGGGATCTCTTGCAGCAGGCTTTGTTTTTCCCTTCCTCCTTCCCCCTTGCCCTGTTTTCCTGTTATGCTTCCTTTCCAAGAGAAGACCGTCAGCTTTACCTTTCCTTCCTTTTTCCTTGAACCTCGGATTCCTCCTCGGTTCCCCCAGCGGGATACTCTAGTGTCTCCGGCAGGAGAACTGGGGAGGATGTGGGGTGCCGCCTGCCTACAGTATATAGAGTAGCGGACATCAAAGAGTGACATCAGAGGTGGGCAACCCCCTTTGGTAGACTGCTAGCTAGAAAGTTTCCATGTGGTCCTAGTGCCTGACGGCAGAGTCCTACATTTGATGGCCTGCTGCAAGAGATCCCCTCGAAGATCTACTGTTAAAGTAAGTTCTTCAATAACTGTATTTTTTCTGTGTTGTATGTCAGGTCTAGCCAGCAGGAGTAAATGTTTTGCTTTTAGAACTTTTCCTTTCATCAAACTAAACACAGATAGCCAGCCCAGTGGTGTGGAGGGCTGAGGCATCCGTGCCTTACCTTCTGCCATGCTGGCGACCCGTGTTCACGGTGTGAGCAGGCCGCCGAGGGTCAGCCGGGGAGGGAGAGGGTAGAGCATCTGGAGGACTGCTCTCTTCTCCCGAAGGTGGGATGGAGTCCGCTGCATGACTGGCCCTCGGAGGTGGCTGGACGCAACAGACCCATAACATAGGGGGCAGATGCAGTGCAGGTACCCGGTGAGCCAGCCATTTAGAAGTACAGTGGGTTCGCCATTGGTGTCATTGTACGCCATCTTTCACACGCTGGGTCGGGAAGAAAATCTAGGAAAACTCCAACTGGCTGGATGATGTCAACCCCCCACAGGTGCCGCACCCAGTCAGCCGGCACTTAGTTGGAGTAGCGGTAAGTCCGGTGGACACCAGGGTGACTGGGATGGGGGGGCGGTGGAAAGGGGCCATTTGAAAGGAGGAGCAAAAACAGATAAATGTAAAAAAGAAAAACTAAACACAGACATAAAAAGCACACAAATCACCCCATGTCATCAGTACTATAGTTAGTAAAGAGTCTAGCTGTTTTCTTGTAGAATAAGCCACTCAGTTTGCCCTCAAGTGTTTGCTAAACTGTAAATGTAGCCATTACTGCTCTCTGGATAAGGAAAGTAGCTTAATATCACAGCGCTGTGGTTGTAAAATTGACGAAAACGGTGTTTGCTGAAGCTATGGTTCCGGATACATCACTGTCAGATGGTCAGGAGACATTTTAGGAACAAGAAGAACAATAAACGATACTAAGATGGAGATCCCCAGGGACCATAAAACTAGCAGACTAATTTAGAAAAAAAAAATCCTAATAGCAGTCAAAGGGAAGGACACACTAGGACTACACATCCAAATCAAAACACTTGGCGCAACTTACGTTTTTTTGCAAATTCTGACTGTAGTACTCCTTTAAGAGCACTGAGCTGCAAACCTGGAGAACTGGGTTTGAATCAGACAGCCACCACTTGGCCTACTGTTTGACTATGAGCAAGTCACTTAACTTTCCTGTGCTCACAGGATGCACTTGTAAACAATCTTTGACTTAGTGTGTCTGTCCTGGCCAAACACTGTAAAAAATAAACAGTAGATAATTATCAGCTGTTCCGCCTCTAGGCCGGCACCAGCTGATGGGGAATGTCTCTCTCGGGGGAGGGGGGGCTCTGCACATGGTGCTTATGTGGCACACTACCGTATAGCCACAAGGTCCTCCTCCCTGCAACCATATTTGATCTCTGACTGATTGCTGCCTAACTTACTGTGTTAGAAAGGTTCATTCCCCTCAGTCTTCCCCCAGATATGTTTGGCACAGGCCCATCAGACCCCTTGACATTGAAGCCTTCACAGCGGATCTCCACTCTGCTGATTTGGCCACGTTTACTCTGCACACGACATTGATAAAGCCCTTGCTCTCTTTATCTCCATTTTCAACAGAATCTGAAACACTCATGCACCTCTTGGAAAATTACGAGTCAGATGCTGTCACCACCCATGGATCACCCGTGATCTCATTGAGCTGTTCAAGTCTCGTGACCTAGCGTGGTCTGTCTGCAGGTCCACCTATGCACCTGCTGATCTTCAGCTCTACAGGTCCATTAGGAACACCTGCACCAAATCTGTTCGTATTGCAAAGGCCCTGTACTGTAAGTCCAGCCTCCCATCTAACCTAAGCTCCCCTGCCAACTTCTGGAAAGAATTGCACTCCCTTTTTGACCCTCCTGCCCAGTCCTTCCCCCGGCGGCAGATGGTGAGCTGGAATCCAACCCACTTATAGTTGCCACCCATTTCAGCCACTTCCTTACCACATTGCCCTTCCCAGCCAGCCTCCCCCTGACATCCCCCCCAGGCATCGTACTCCCTCACTCTGATGCGTTTGACGGTCCCACCAGTCACCTCTCAAAAAGTCCTCCAAACCATCACATCCCTAAATCCTTCAAAGCCTAGCCCGGACAGGCTAGATCCTAAGCTCCTCCAACTTTCTGCCCTGGTCATAGCCACCCCTCTTATGCACATCCTGAATCTTTCCTTCTCACTCTCTGCCGTTCCCCATCTGGAAAATGGACAAAGTCCTATCTCTCCACAAAAGTGGTGACCCGTCCTTCCCTTGAAACTAAAGGCCGATCTCTCTACTCTCTTCCTTTGCAAAACTCCAGGAATCCCTAGTGCTGTCTATGCTTACCACCTTTCTGAACTCACATCCTTCCTCTCCCCCTGCCTATGTGGCTCAGAAAGAGCCACTCCACCATTTCCTCTCTCCTTCGAGTGACTGACTCCATCCTTTCAGGGATGGACAAAGGCCACATCACAGCAGCTGTTTTTATAGACCTGGCCAAGGTATTTGACTCTGTATCCCATCACCTTCTCCTAAACAAACTAACCTCAGCAGGGCTCTCATCCCTCACCATGCACTGGCTCTTCTCCTATCTGACAGACTGCCTGGTAAAGGTGGGTGGCTTACTGCCCCCCACCCCCACTTCCTATTCTGATCAGTGTCCCCAAGGTTCCATCCTTGCCTCAGTCCTATTTTCCATGTTTCTGAACGACCGTTCCCTCGGCCTGTGTCTCCTCAAACATACACATGTATGCTGATGACACTGTAATCTTCACCTCTGACCCGACAACTGCCACAGTTGATGTCCCTCTCCATTGTAATTTTATGAATGTGCTTCACTGGTTTAAGGTTAACCAACTCACAATGAACACTAAAAAAATGGTTTCCATAACGTTCAGTATAGGCCAAAAGCTAGCCAAGCTCCCATCTTCCACTGCCTTCTATACCCCAGATGGAACTCAACTTGAAGCAGTCTCAGCCTTCAAATACCTGGGTGTTTGGTTTGACAGCAAGCTGGTCTTCTCCACCTACTTTGACACCATCCATACTAACCTCCACCCCAAACTAGGCACCTTATACCGTAATAAGGACTGCTTCCCCCTTCCTGTACAATGGGAACTCATCTCCAAACTGATAATGCCTATTTTTGGCGTACCATTGGGAGAGCGAACCCTCAACAGCGAAACCCTTACAGCGACACAACCTGTTCGACATCCACAGTGTTGAACAGGTTGTCAGAGTGCTGTACCGATACAGCGACTCCCACTGTTAGCCACTCTCCTCAGTAATCCCCCACCCCCTAGAGTTGATTATCTATAAGCCTGGAGGGGGGTGCCCCCCCCCCCGCAAACAGTGTAGAAAAGCTCTGGTGTTTGGGGTGCCATGGTGATCTCTCAACAGATTTGCCAGTCGACACGGTCGATGTTGGCAAATTCTTGTCACTGTGGGGGATGTCGACAATTTTGTTGTCGCACCAGCTTGGTGGAACCCCTATTTTTGACCACACTGATGTGGTCTACAGGTCTGCCTCTCCTTTCTCCCTTGCCAGACTAGACACCCTGTGTAACGCAGTCTGTCATTTTGCCTCTAACTTCCCCCCAACCCCAGCACCCATCACTGCTCATTGTACTCTGCACTGTCCCTGCTTCCCCTACCCCATGCCGCCAGACACATTGCTCTGTCTTCATTGCTAAATACTGGTTCGACTCCCTACCTTTATACCTGACCTCACTTCTTTCACTAAACTGTATCAGACTGAGCCTCATGGTTCAGGGACTCTCGCATCCTCTTTTGCACCCCACACTCATTTTGTGCTGACAAGCAGCTTTCTGCACTGCTCCCCCATTCTCTGGAACCATCTTCCCTCCTCCTCTGACTTCCCTCCTGTCTTATCTTAGTGCCTCCTAAGGCTCTCCACTGAGCCCTCCTGCACCCCCATTCCATGTGTTTCTACCCTTGGTGTTTTATCAGTTTACTACTGATTTTGATTTTCTCGCTTCTGTTATCTATTTTGCATTGTACTGCGATGTTTGTATTGTGTATGCACTGGCCTATAGTTAGTCAGCCTTCAATATATTATGATTGTTATATAATTATTGTATGAACTCTTTCCAGTCTTATGATATCTACTTGCCATGTGTTATGACTGTCTATAACTGTGTATGCAACGTTTCTGTCTTATGATGTAATGTGTTAGTCTAAACGATGCTGCTTAATCATGTTAGTAATTTTTCCATATGGTACCCTTTCCCCGGGTCGCAACTGGAAATGAGCCTTGGCGCAGCGTGCCTTTCCCGGTTACCAAATTTTAAATAAATACAATATTTTCTTCCATGGGGTTTCCCCAGAGGAGGTACCAAAGGGAGAAAAGCAGAATAAGAATGTAACATAACTAATTTTGAACCCAGTCATTGAAACACACATTTGAGTAATTTGGAATTCAGAAAAAGTTGTAAATGTTGCGTTTATTTATCTGATTTTTTTTCACCTGTTGTAGCATTACAATACCTCTCTACTTGCCGCAGCAGCAGCAGCCGCTTCTGCATCAGAAGACCAAGACCTCCTACACCCTTCTCGCTTCTTCCCCTATACTTCCTCGCAGATGTTCCTTGATCAGCTAAACACAACAGGGAGCAGTACTCTTGCGCCAGCCAATGGCAGTAGTAGCGGCAGCAACAGCAGTCTTGTTTCCTCCAACAGCTTAAGAGAAAACCATTCACATACAGTTGCAAACCGAAATAACACAGACACTGCATCCATCTTCAGCACCATATCAGATGTCATTTCATTGGACTGACTTTCAGGGTAAATGGACTTGCTGGTAGACGGAAGAACATTTTGTGCTCGGTTTTATCTTATTCAGTTTTAGAGATTGTAGAGGTCCTTTTTTTAAAAAAATGACATGTACAGAGAACAAAACTATATTTTCAGTTTTACTTTTGTATATAAACTTCAGACTGCCAGTCTGTTAAAGAAACTTCAGTTAATTTTTGTGGACGCTGAAGATTTTAAAACCACACACATTTGTCCTGTGATTATATATATATAACTTTGAGTTCTTTGAACACAAATGGCATTATTTTCCTCACAAAAGCATATGTGGATTAGGAATTTTATTTCTCCTATTTTTTAATTGTAGGAGTCTTTCTATATAGAAAGAATATAGTTGTCAGTTGTTAATGACAATAGTTTTTTTTTTTTGTGCAGATAATTTTATTCTTCTTCTTAAGTTATGTATATTATATTTGGACTGTTCCTTAGCATTCCCTCTGCATTTGCAGGAAGTAGCTTTTGAGAGTGTATTAAAAAAATGCCATTTCTGGTTTACTTGATTAAATATCTGGTTGGTACATAATTGTACTTGAAAGGCCTTGCTTTTCCTTACCAAACAAACAATTGTCAAGAACTAGTGATACATTTAAACAGCACGTTCTGTGATCAAGTAAGAGACTTAAAATATTAATTTTTTAATGTTGCCTGTTTTTACTTTGTGTTGCTGAACGAGGCTGTTGTGGGTGGAGGTTGTCAATGTAAAGATTTGTCTTTAAAAAAAAAAAAAAAAATATGTACAGCACCTTCTAACAACATGGATCCATTAATAGCCTCAAATATACCACAGTTGCAGATACATAGCTCAAAGAGCTGCCACCCAAAGACCTTCAGTAGAGTCAAACTATAATGTGCACTTCCCCCAGTGCTATGCACCTGGCTTGCTTCCCAGCAGGCAGAAGAGAATATATCACTATGGTTCCCGCTCCATGTCCTTTTGACCCTGGTTGCCGCTTTGGTTTTCATACCAGTTCATTTTGGCTCTGCTGCAGTTCTGTTGAGCCCTTTCACCGCTTCCATCCATTTTTAAACCTTTTATAGCTGCTGTTTTGCTCGGTACTCTTTTTCCTCTTGGCTGCATACTGTTCACTGAAGGAAACCCCTTGAGTGTCTAAGATATGTCTGTTCCAGTAATTTCTAGACTAACTAGATATAGAACACAATTGTCAAATAAAAACATTGTGAGAGTAATGAGTTGGGTGTGCACAAAAAATCCTTTTTTTTCTGTATATATTTTATAGGCTTTTTTACTCCATTTCACTCCCACCCCCGTCTCTCACACACGTTTGGAGGCACACTGTGCGTCAAGACGCCCTCCCTTCATGCTGCCTGCGCTGGCACTGGACTTCCACCTGGTAGCGGCGGGAATACGGGGGAGCAACCCTTTTGGTACCAGTAAAGGTAAGAGGATGATGCCCTGTTCTAAACCTTCGGTACCTGAACAAATTTGCCCTGAGAGGGAAATTCAGAATGGTGCTTTTGGAATCCCTGCTTCCACTGCTAATATCTCAGGCTTGACAGTCTTCTCTGGACGTACAGGATGCATGCCAGCTTGTTCTGGTCCAGAGCTGTCATCACCAGTTTCGCCATGGAGACACCATTTTCAGATCAGATATCTCCATTTTGAGCTTGCATTGACACAGCATGTCTTCATGAAGAGCTTTGCAGTGCTAACAGCTAATCTCATGTGGCCAGGAATCCATGTATTCTTGGACAGTTGACTCAAAAAGACCCTGAAGGTTGATCAGATGGAGAGTTCATAAGCTCAACACTGAAAGCTCTCAATGCAGTGCATGCTGAACCTAATAGCCACGGTCTTCTGTGCCTGTAGCCAGGTTGCATGAGACTGTAGCAGCACATAGTTTCAGTCTGGAGTGGGACGGTCATGTTCATAATTCGTTTCCCTCAGTACCTCTAGTTCAGAGGGTACTTATGAAACTGGAGGTCAGTGAGAATCAGATAGCTCCCATAGCTCTGTTTTGGCCCAAACAAGTCTGGTTTCCTCCGACAGGAGCTGGCTGCCTGAGAACTAATCCCACTCCCATTGTAGTCCTACTTCCTGTCCCAACACAAAGGGTGCATGTTGCACCCAGGCTTTTAGTCTCTTCATCTTTGGGCTCTACTACTATGAAAGCATAAAGTTTACTGTGAAAGCATAGAGCCAAGTAGGACTCAAGTGTCAGTCCTCCTCGCGGCAAGAAAACCTCCTGTTAGAAAGCCTTTTGTGTTAACCAAATGATCTTGAGAGGCCATGCTGCATACCCTGTATGCCAAACGGGTCCTTGGTTTGACATTAATAGAACTACTGACTCTGGGCAATACTCTCAGCTTTTTGTGGCACATGACCAGCACGCTAATTGTAAATCAGACTTTGAGCAGCACCCGTGGAACTGGATTGTTGTATCCAGCATTTTTATGCTTTGTCGGGAAAGTGTATCGGCTGCCTTTGTGGTATCCTTAAAGGCGGTACCCATTTCAGACATTTGCAATGCCACCATATTGAGCAACAAAGTTTGGTCCGAAAAGCAATCTGACTTTGGGCTGGCAGTTTTTGGGGGTTGCTGTCTTTGTGACTCCCTGTATCCAGCCAGCCGTGTCTGTTTTTTTTTCACCTTACTGCTATATATTTGACCAGAGAGTGACCCCAGCCCTCATTAAAGCAGCAGCGCATTTTCATGTAAATGTCATTCATAATAAAGAATGAGAGATATTAATGTAGAATATTAATGAATTGTAAGTGGAATTGTGTTTAGACTGGCTGGATAGTTTCCAGTATTTCACACGGTAATGCTCTTGCCTTTTGTCCTTTTCCTGAAGAACTTCTTGGTCATGGCCTCTAGATCAATCCATTTTGCAGAAATTTGCTTGGGATCAACCCACATGTTCACTTAATGATCCCGTTTGAACCTCCAGTTTCAAAGGGTTGCAAAACTCAGTAAGGTTGGGCTGCAGAGAATATTCCCCAAATAGCTTTTATTTCTCAAGTTATTTAATAGCTCCTTGCTCTGGCAAGGCAGATATACTGACGTCTGGCCATTATGAAGCCCGACTCAAGGGAATTTAGCCCTTTACTACCCCCTACCCTTCCCCGGCTGCTGTAGACCCAATCCCTATGGGGATATAGGGGTTATGATTGAAGTCCCGGCAGAAACATGCACACACCATGCCAAAGGCTCTGCACTACTACTACAGGTGGCAGTGACATAGTGGAGCACTGCATCCCTCTCTCCCCAGAGGAAGAGTGTCCAGTGGGATGCTCAGTCTTCCTCCCAATGGCTGACTCCCCCTAATGGCTCAAGCTTGATCCTGAACCTTAGTCGCCAGTGGGGCAAGCGGTAATGCTGCTGCTGTGCAGCCTTCCCGAATATCTGTTGTCCTCTCCCTCCTCAGTATTGCTAATTGTTTCTGTAAGAGTGTGACTACGGAGGAATCCACTGTGTTAGAAGAAAAGGTTACTCATAACTGTGCTTCATCTAGTGGTATTGCTCTGTAGCCGTACACATTCCACACTTAGTCATTGCTGTTTAGGAGTGGGATAAATTATCTGAGTGAGATTGCCTTCTGCAGGAACATTCTTGATTGTTAGGAGGGAGCCAGATGCAAGGTATGGGGAAGGTGCATGCAACATGGTTCTAATCTCTTAAATGGCTCCAGGTGCCAGCTCCTTCATCTACATATCTGCAAATATGTGGCTGTGGATGAAGACCACTAGAAGAAACACTGTCATATGCCCTGGTTTGACCATAATATGGATAATGTAACTTTGCACTAGTTTTGCTAAGCCGTTTGAAGATAGTTTAACCCTTGGGCTGCCGGTAGAATTAGGACGCATAGGAAATCTGGACTGATATATCAGTCCACAACACAACAGGGGTTAAGAATGAAAGCAAATTAATCTATTTAAAGGGGGGAGGGGTATTTATGATGTGTCCCTTGTGGTTTGAAGGCCCATAAAAAAAAAGGTGATTTCAAAGCAGCCATGCAGCGAAATTGGGCAAAGAATTTAACCCTACCTTTTTTCACAGTAAAAGATTTCCAGCATCTTCCAGTTATATTTGGTGGTAAAAAGTCTAGTTCTACCAGAATTTGAGTATTTTATAAATGTTTGAATTTAGTTTTTTATCAAGAAAAAAAAAACAGATGGCTGACACATTTGGCTTAGAAATATCATTGTAGACCTGCCAAGGGTTAGGCTTGAGAAAATAAAAAAAAAACCTCATGGTGTGCAGCATAGGAGTTACCTAGACAAGTAAACTTGACAGGTATGTTAATATTTTTATTAACTGTAGCTAAAACTAGCTTTTTGGAAAATAACTTTTCATTGCAGTGCTATTTTTAAATGAGGTAATTGGCTTACCTTTAGCTGGCAGAAGTCTGGAGATATCCTAGTCTGCCCTATTTTGATACTACACTACCATTATATTTGGAATCTTGTGTTATCATGGGGCAGTTAACAGCTTCACCCTTTATGACATCACAAGATTCCAAAAATGATGACAATGTAGTATAAAAGTAGGACTGCCTAATAGGGGGGTGTCACTGAATTTCTGCAGCTACAGATAAGCCTGGTACCTCATTCAAAAGAGATTTTCGTGGGCTAGCAACCTATGGGAAGCACTTAATAAACTGCCCCCTTTAAAATAGCTCTCTTAAAGCAACAGTGCAACAAAGTTGGATAAACAATTTGACCCTACCTTTTTTCACTGTAAAATAGCCCAGACCCCTCCCAGTTTTATTTGGTTGTAAAATGTTGTAGTTCTGCCAAAATTTGAGTATTTTATACATTTTTGTAGTTTAGTTTTTCCTCAAGAAAAAAAGGTGGTAGCCACATTTGACTCAAAAGAATATTGTACACCTGGTAAAGGTTAGGATTGAGAAGAAAAAAAACTTGTAGTATGCTGCATAGGAGGTACCTAATGAAGTGGATTTGACAGGTATGCTAATATTTTTATAGTGTATGGTGGAACCCTGTTATGCATGGAATTCCATGCCTAGAATATGCTTGTTGTCCTGCAATAATGATGTCATTATGTTGTGCTGCAGTAGTGATGTCACTATAGCACCACAACAGTTTAAAATGCTGCCACACAGCTGATGTCCTCTATCCAGTTGAGCTGGAAGCTGTTTTTTAAAGTGATTTACCAGGTTTGTGCAGATCAGCTTCTGCTTACATTTTTTAGTTAGAATATATCGGCAAAAGTCTATTCCTGTAATTTTCAGAGTTTTATTTGCAGCCTGTAAATGTGTGGAAGGGATCATACTGCAGCCCCAACAAGGTGGCCAGCCAATCCCTTCCACTTTCTGAGTAATCTGGCCAGGCCCCCGCGCTCAGGCACATAATGCCATATGGCCAGGGGGAGCACAGGGGCACCCCCAATTTAAATGTTATTCAGTTACATTTTAATGCATAATAATCACCAGATGGCCATTATTATGTAATAAAAAGTAGTTGAATAAGACCCTCATTAACTTCAGTGGGGCATGCACCCACACCACTTCATTACGTGTCTAAGCATGAGGGCGTAGCAGATCATTCAGAAAATGGAAGGAATCGTCTAGCCACTTCGTCTGGGCCATACTATGATCCCTTGCACACATTTACAGGCCGCAAATAAAATTTTGAAAATTACAGGAAAACCCTTCTGCCGACATAGGCTAACCAAAAATGTAAGTGCAAGCCAAATCCTGGTAAATCACTTTAAATTTGAACTTACAGAAGAAGCTGCAGTACAGAGAATCAATAATTTGAGCCACTACCAACCCTCGAGTGCCTCCCCCCAACCCCAGTTCACTGAAAGGAAGCGGAGTGTCGAAAATGGGCATGGATGCCCTTACACTATAAAAGATACTGTATGGGCATCCATACACAGCAGCCAAAACAAATAGATTGCTCTGATCTGACAGTGTGTGAGGGCCAAGGCAGAAAGACCGCACACCTGTCCTTGCACCAAATATGAGGCAATACTCCTTTATATAAATGGAGTAATGTCTCATATTTGGTGCAAGGACAGGTGCGGGGTCTTTTTCCTTTTTGCATCCATACACAGACAAGCCTGTGTCTGCATCAAGAGGATTCTAGGGCAACCAGGAACCTCAAGATAACCATAGGAAGCCGGCCCGGTGGCGCTGAGGGTTGAGGCGCTGGACGCCACACCTTGCGCCACGCCAGCGACCCAGGTTCGGGAACGAGCCTGGATTGCTGGGGGTCGGGAGGGAAGATTGAGCATCCGAAGGACAGCTCTCCTTCCTCGGCGGGGGGGGGGGCAAGGACAATGCCCGGCACCGCGGTGACCTCTGGTGGAGACCGGAGGTACCGCAGCGCTACAGGGCCAAAGAAGAGGGTTGCGGAGCCACGGCAAGACATTCCCTGGCATCATTGCACGTCGGGGCTCCATCGGGGAGGGAGAGGGAGTACTAAGAGGGGAAAAAACCCTCCGTAGCTGATAGGCAATGGCGCCTTCCCCCACAATCCACACTCCCGTAGTCGGGCTTAGTCCTCTCCGCTTCCCCTGCGCTCTCCGGCCCGGTTAGCTCAATACTAGAAGAAAGAGCGCCCTGGGCGGGGGTGACCCTTCCCTGGAGGGCAGACCTGGGGGATGCCCGGTGCCAGGGAGTAGCGGAGGAGGATACAGTGCCACGCGGGGAGGTAGAGATGGTGGAAAGGAAGGTCGTCGGAGAGAGTTCAGCTGTGGGGGAAGAAAAATAGAGTTCGGAAAAAAAAAGATAACCATAGGAGGTACCTAATGAAGTGAATTTAATAGGTATGCTAATATTTTTATTAATTGTAGCTGAAACTAACTTTTTTGAAAAATCATTTTTTGTTGCACTGTTGCTTTGTTTGCAGCTGTATATTTGCAGATGTGGTGCACAGTCACACATTTCCTGTTCCAGAATGTGTTGAGGAATTTGAAGTGTGTGTGTTTATCCAGATAGGTTTGTTTATTGGGAGGAGAGGGGCAAACAGAAGCACTCATGCAGACTCAGGTTTTCAATTCTAAAAACATTCACAAACCCTCAATCCATGTCTTTTTTACAGAGATATTCTCAAAATGTTTTCCTTGCTTTCCTGTATTTTTGGCTCTATCAGTGAATATGTTGATTACTGTGTTAAGGCAAGTGAACACATTCATCATCCCACCCCAAACTACCAAATAAAGGCAGCTGACATATTTTGACATAATTACTGTGCAGACCCATATTGGGTATGCATGTAAAAGTGACTGAACTTCCAAATCCCCATGCAGGCTGGCAGAGGGATATTAAAATAAATCGAAACAAGTTATTGGTTGTGACTGGAATTACCTGTCTAAAGGCTTTTATTCTTTTTGATTTGTAACAAAATTTAAGAAGTAACAAGTATTTTTTTGCCATTCTGTTTATGGCTCTGTAGCACAGACAAATGTAAACACAGGGTTTCAGATCAGGTTTGGATATACAGTGGATGTACTGATAGCAGTGTAACAGTGAGAGAGAACAGACATCCAGTAGTTTTGAAGCAGCAGTCAGCAGCCTTTCCATTGGTAACAGCTATCCACAAATGTTTGCTCTTGGCACAATTATCAGTGGAAAAACTCCTGTTTTAAATTTAATCAATTCTGGCTATATGTTCACATTAAAGTTACGTGAAGCATGGCAGCAACCCCAGTCTGTTTTCCATTTGCTGTTAAATTCCCTTGCGTGCTTCTTTGTGTAGCCCTCCCTCAGGATGCTTCTGCTGCTTTACAGTGCAGTAGTCCTTTCCAGGTAAAACTCTTTCAATAAATAAACAATATGTACTTACCACCTGCCCTTTCCATATATGTCTTTCATATTTTTGTTTTCTGTCTCCCTGGTCTTTAAAACCATCGGGTATGTAGACCACTATTGGTCCATCATAGCTGCTTCAAACAGAGACATCATTGGCTGCAGTCAGTCCTGGGCCCCTGATGCTGATACTACTAATTGCATGAACTGTGACCCTGATTAAAATTTGAGCAGCTCCTCAAAAGAACTCCATTTTTATTGAAGTAGCAACATTTTTTGTATGTGTGTTTTTTTTTTTTTTTTGTTTTTTTTTTATACTTTCTATTTTTGCCCACATTTCTCCTTGCCAGCTCCGAGGTCCTCCTTCCACCTGCCTAAGCCCTTCGGCCCGCCATAGGAGTCCTCTGATAGTCCATCCTGCTACCAGCCTGTGCCCAACAACCTTTATGGAAACCCTGACCGTATGCCCCTGTGGGTGGCGCGCGCCCCCACCGGTTCCCCAAGCCGGGAGGAGGGCACTTCACTCTACAGTTGAGGCTGGGGGTATGGAGTGGATAGGGGGAGGAGTGTGCAAGGTATGAGGCAAGTCACAAAGCACCCTACTGGGGTGTGGGGTGACTTCATCTGCCTGGTGCTGCTAGGGTATCCCCCATAGTCCTCCCTTATCTCTTTCCATGGCGTGGTCCTGAGAAGTGACCTGGCAGAGCACCTATCAGGGCCGCCAGAAGAGCGGGTGAGCCCTGCCCTCCCTTCAGAATTCCCCTGCAAGCCAACATAAGGCTGCTGCAGAGTGACCACCTGTTTCTTCCCACAAGACATGCCCGCCACCAGGGGCAGTTGTGCAGTGGAAGGAGGTGCCCTCCCTCCCGGAGACAGGAGGCATCCAGATAGACGCCAGAACCCCACTTGACCAGTCAGCACCAGATGGTGCAAACCCAGGTTGTCCAAATGGCAAGCAGTAGCACTTTTGCTGCGTTAACCAACTGGCTATTGAAGTAGCAACTTATTCAACTAGTGTTATCAGCATCCAGAGCCACAGATGGATTGATGTATTGGGTTTGATCACCTGTATGGGGCAGTAGGGAAGACACATGCAGAGCTGGTTTTAAAGTCCAGAAGACTGACACGTACAGATAGAGAACAAGGGGGTAAGTGCATATGGAATAATGTATGGACGCTCATATACAAGACTGTGTTCCCATCAAGGGTTGAGATGACATCATAGACCTCTAGGGTGAATCTCAAGTGGTCTCTATGATGTCATCTCACCCACAAATGGGAACATCAGCCTTGTGTATGGTTGCCCATACATTATTTTGCATAGTGTGTGTGTGTGTGTATTGTAATTCAGTTACCTTCTTTCTCACTCTGTTGAACTGTGGTCAAATAGAAAACATCAAGCTACATTCTGCCATAATAGGACAGTGGACTTAATAACGGAACTGTTTGCTAATCCCAGTATTCTGCTTGCTGCCCCCAGCTGCTGTTCACAATTAACATTCTGTCACTAACCTATACAGTAAATATGGCAGCAGGAAACTCATTTCAACTTCTCTGTACAGTTCTTCTAATTACTTTTTTCCTAATTAAAATTCATTTTTCCGTAAAATAGCTCTAGTTGGTGGGATTTAAACTCTGTAATAGCCGTATCTGGTACTTTACAAACACCCCCGTCTACAGCCTTGGAGTTTTAAGTTCCAGGTGTACTTATTACCTCGTACTTCCAGCATGCTGCTGTTATTTCTTTAATAACTACACACCCTGGGTGGGTTGCTGCCAAGTGGCTTCAACCAGCCTGAATTATGTTATCACACTTATAACATGAGTTAAAAAACAAACAAAAAAAAAAGGCCTTCCAAAACTAAAAGAAAATCATGTTACCTTACTTGTGCGGTTATGAAGAGAATAATGCATAAGTGACTGTTAAGTTTTTTTTTTTTACACCCTCCAGGTGTGGGATGACGCATAAACCTCAAGAGCAACGCTGAAGAGGTTTATGTGTTAATCACACACCTAGAGTGTGTAACAAAAAAATAAAAAAGCTTAAGAACACAGTCCCCCTTTTTTTATTTATTTATTTTTTTTTATTTTAATAATAGCTGGTACAGGGATTTAAAGAGCACCATGTTTCCTGCTGTTGTGCTGCAAGTAAAAGTGACGCGAAAATGCTCCAAAATGCTGTAGTAACTGGGTATGACATCATACTCGATTATTACAGTGTTTGCTCACACTGATAATCAGTGTAATAAAGGGGGTCACCAGTTATAGTGAATAACTGCATGGTCATGTGATTGGATTCCACCAATTACAATATAGGATTGCCCTTACCAAATTTTTTTTTAAAACACCAAGTTACTGTTTCACATTTTTTTTTTTTTTTTTTTGAAATTTCTATTTATTCTCCCCCTACACCAGAGCCCACCCACCCATCATCTGGAGACGCACACATGTGGCACCCCACTACACCACCTACCTGACCTCCATAGGGCCCCCATGGAGCCGTGGCTATACCCCCTAGGTAGGTACGAGGCAGGGCCCAGCACCCCAGGACACTTCCTTGTTTTGTCAGTCCCCCGGAGGATCAGGCAGGTGCGAGCCATTAGGGTCTCCACTTTCGGCACTCCGTCTTCCCGGAGCTCTGGTGCTGATTTTCTCTGTTCTAGGGAGTGGCATGCGCCCTGACATCAAGGCATCAATGCCGACGTCCGCCCCTCTCAACCCTCCTCTCTCTACTTGCTGTGTGCTTGCTGTGCCTCCGGCCACCGCCAGAGGCAAGTCAAGCACCGAGCCTGTGCCCTCTCCCTCCCTCCCTTGCCGACCCCTGACAGCCCAGGCTTGTTCCCGAACCTGGGTTGCCAGCGTGGCACGAGGTGTGGCGTCCAGCACCTCAACCCTCAGCGCCACTGGGCCAGCTCCACATTGTTGTTTTTTTTCTCAGTAAATACAGAGGTGTAGTTCCTTTGTCATGCTATGAAAAAAATAATGAGTATTATTTGTACTTCTCTGTAAATTGCATAATGCTTAGAGTATTATTTCTACTTCTCTTTAAATTGCATAATGCTTAAATGATCTTAAGACTTGAGGAGTTACAGTATAATGTATAGGGGAACATCAGTAGATCGCGAATCCCCTGAATTTGAGACTTCTGATTGGCTAGTTCTGATGATTATAAGGCTGTGAACCACTTTACTCTTGTATCTTGTTTTCTTTCATTAAACTACCACTACAGTGCTCTACTGACTAGCAGTCTGGTCATACTCTCCTAAACTGATTCCACTCTAGTTAGTCTAGTCTGCTCATGCGGTATAGACATTTCTTTCCACTTTGACTCACTCACCACACAAGTGCTAAGTACTACTCATTATAACAAAATATACCCAGATATACACAGTAAGGGTGTAACTCTGTCTTGGCATTCTATGTCATATATAAACCATTGGAGTTAATCTTGTGATTTATAAATGTCGCAAGAACTGCTCAGTAGACTTACACCCATATTATGTTTATATGGGATGCATAATAGGTTGCAGTGGAATACCACATTTATCTCTATTAGTGAGAGGTAAGACCGGTTAACTCGCGAGTGGTTAACCCACAAGTTAGTTATGAAGGTCTCACTACTCATATGTGGAGACAAAATTGTTATTCTGCTGCAACCTATTTTGTATTAATATACCACACTATTGTTAATGCTTTTATTAGTGTTTTACTTCCTTTTAGCTTAAAACTGCCTTTCTTTGCATTGTAAACACTCTCTCTGGCCCATTGTTCTCTACATTCCATTTCCAGATTCTAAGTGGAAATAACATGTTCTAAGTGAAAATATAGAGAATAATGTATGAGCAATCTTACACAACAAGGCTGTGTTTCCATCGAGGGGTTGAGATGACAGCATATGGACCTCGAGAGCAAAGCTCGAGAAGTCCATGCTGTCATCTCAGTCCCGAGATGGAAACACATGCCGAGTTGTGTGTGGTTGCCCATATTTTATTTTATATAGTGTATGGCTTTGTACGCAGAAATCATGGAAGTGTTGCTTCCCCAAAGTAAAAACAAAACAAAAAAAAAACTTGCCATTTGTTTGTTCTGTTCTATGATCAAAATTAAATGTATAGACTTTTACAAGTTAAAAGGTACAAATTTGGGCACTGGATGGTCAGTAATCGGCTAAGTGCTGGATGAATGAGGAATTAAAAATGTTAGGGCCTTTGAACTGTGCTGAACAACTGCTCGGAATGCGCACAACAGTTTAGAATGTGCACAAGATTTTAGAGCAGGCTGATTTTTATACAGAACTAAAGCCAGCCATACACTATAAATATTTATCCCCCAAAAATTATATTTTTATCCAGTGTATTCACCATTGGTGTGGTATACACCTGGATATTCCTTTTATAGTTGTATTTTGTTGGGGAAGGGGGGTTAGAGGCATTTTAGCATGTTTCTTTGTAAACCATCAAATGGTATACATTTTCTTTGCCATCGTTAGCACATTATAGAGTCTGCTATTGTGTTTTTTTTTTTTGTTTGTTTTTTCTTTTCTTTTCTTAATGGTGCATCCTAGCCAAATTCACTGGCTTGGAAAATCTCAACACTGCTAGGATTCCCCCCTCCCAACAGTATCTATTGAACACATATTTATTCAGGATTCAACAAAATTGTAAATAAAATAGAATTATGGGTGTGCAGTTTTTTTTAATAGTGTATGATTTGTTCAGTTTCCTATACTTTGAGTGATTTTTTTTTTCTTAAATTAATCTTGCTTATTCTGTCAGGGAAGCCCACATATGTAACAGCATTTGTAGCAAATGGTCACAGTAAGAACTGCTGCGTTGTTTTAAAAAAAAACATTACAAATGTGTCAAACTCCTTCAGACTAATACAGATTATTGAGAAATTTATAAAACCTTCAAAACTTTTGATCCATTGCCTTAAATCTTAATTCAGTCAACGTTTCCTTTCGGCATGCCAAACCAGTAAAATGGCTTTTTAAAAATGTATAGTAGACCAATGTCAGTTTGTATAAAGTATCAAGTGAAAAATATTTATTACATGCATTGGAAGAAATTGTTTACCTATTGAATGTTACCTGTTTATGTAGAGTTCTTTAGATGTAATAAAACAGCATTCAGTTATATTTTTGTCTCTCGGTACCTTTTTTTTAACTACATATTATTGGAATTTAGTCCATGAATATAGAAACTATTAGCCTTGTAGACTGGGTATTAAAGAGCATGTTGCACTGTTAGTAAATTAATATTTGCATTTAACAGAATTTATTCCCATTACGAGTCCACAGTAGTTTGATAGGTACCGTAAATAAATGTCAGTATCTGCAGATGATGACCTCTGATGTCACGTTTAGTAATTTTAGAATATCCTATACAAAATATCTGACATCACTTCCAGGTGCCAAAGAAGAGGCCGTTGTGTGCATTCCAGACCATAAACCAGGCATCGATTTCTATAGAAATTTTAAAACAAATTTTTAGGAGTGTTGTTCTAAAATTTGTCTAGGACATGTTTGCACTAGTATGTTGTAAGTTAGTAAGATTTACCAGCTTTAATGTGTGTGCATCTGCTTGTATGAAAATGTGAGTCCCACAGTACATAAAGTGTTAATCCCTATTAATACCAAATCGGGCCTAAAAGGAAAAACGGCAAAACTGGCGCTCACAGCAGGTAGTGGCAAGCTAAATATTTATTTAGATTGTATAGCCATAGCCAGGAATGCAGACTATGCAACTATGCTGGTTCCCCTTTGTATCGCTTCACTTACAAGGCTTCCTCAGGGAGCGGAGCTACAGATGGATGCCACAGGCTTAGAAATAGTATTGTAGATCTGGCAAGATTAGGATCTAGAAAAACAAATGAAAAAAAAAAACTGTACTCAGGAGTCATGCAAAATCAATTTTATTTACTAATAGCTTATGTATGGGGATGTTGCAGGAATCTTTTTTTTTTTCTGTTTAGCCGCTTATAGTCCCAGTGGCCCCCCTTCTTCCTGTGCCCAGTCCCAGCCCCATCACCCTGGTGTCCCCCAAGACTTTGTGGGTCTCCCTAACCCTCTTCCTCCAGAGCTTCCCCGCTCTGGCGAGGGCGGTGGGGCTCCCTTACTTATCCCATGAATGGAGCCAGTTGTGGGAGGGGCCTGCCTAAGTAGCCAGGTGTGGGGCCTGTGGACTGTGCAGCAGCATCCTGCTGCTCGGGGATTTTTTCCATTTTCTCCCCGATTCCCCTAGAATGTCGGTGTCAAGGGCACACCAAGCACGCACCCACTCAAGCATACGTCCTGTGGCAGCTGCTGACATCCCCCTACCCACTTGCCACTCTCACTGTACTGCCACCTGTGGTCACCCAGGTGACAGGGCAGCGGAGCTGACTGCCTTCCCTCCCCAGAGGAGGATAATGTCTGTTGGGGTGCCCAGTCCTCCTCTCCCGGCTGGCCCTCTGCAACCGAAGCTCATTCCCAAACTGAAGCCGCTGGTGTTGGAGAGGTAAGGTGCTAAGTGCATCAGCCCTCTGTGTCACTGGGCTGGCTCTCCAGGAATCAATCTTCAGCACTGATTCACACTAATGGATCTTAGCCAGAGGTTCTAGGGCCCTATGGGAGCCAGAACATTTCAGGAGGGCTGACATCGATGCAGGCTGTGCACATGTGCAGCGCCGCAAGACTTGCTTGCGTTGCATAGCTTACCTAGGCAACAGCCCTCAACCTCCTCAGTTCCTTTTCTCCCCCCACCATCACGTGCACCTCAGTGACAACGTCGCTTGTCCCCAGGAGTCATAACATCTTGTCTATACAACGACAGCGTTCAGTTCTTTCAGTTTTAGTGTTTAATGCTAGAGTTTATTTCTGTGTCACTTTAGTGATTTTATAAAAAATGTTTCTGCCAGTCTGTCACAGCCCTACCAAGTCAATGGATGACGATGGTAGGAGTCTTCTCAGGCAAGCTGCTTTGGCAGCGAGGCCGTATCCATTGTACTTTTCCTGTTGGAGAAGGGTTCAGATGACAGGCAGTCCTGTGCCCAAGAAGCAGGACAGTCCTCCCAGTAGCACAAAAAGAAGTGGGCCCGATCCTGGTTGCGTTGTTGGCGCCACTCAGCCTCAAGTTCTTCCTCTCCCCGTTGGAAGGGGAAAAGTGGTACCAGTCATGGTCACCCTCTGTGAGATCTGCTGTAAGATCCTCAACCTCCTTGAGTCAGAGGCCCTCGCCATTGGCATCACCAGAGGCCTCTGGTACCAGGAGGTTGAAGTCTCGGGCCCACAGCCCTCCACTATCTGTAAGTGAGGACTTCGGTGGACAGTTCCATCATTTGGCAGCTCTTATTGAGCAGTGGGTGCAGCGTCTGGTTCATTTGCCTTTGCCTGCAGAGCCAGTCCCTGGTCCTTTGGGGTCAGTGGAACTGGAGCCGCAGGTGGATTCCTCAAGCTGGGTAGAGCATTTGGCTCTGGCAACAGCCCTTGGGCCCTTGTTGGTGATGGTGCCATCAGCTCCTGTCCGAGTAGCTGCATTCCCATTCAGTGTCACTGTGATGGGAATAGCCTTGGTACCATTGCTGGTTACTTCAGTGCCGGCTGGGTCATCGGTGACTTGATCAACACCGCTGTCAGTGCCGGGTTTAGGCCCTTCTGATTCTGGCCTGGTGCCGG
This sequence comes from Neoceratodus forsteri, assembly GCA_016271365.2. Lineage (NCBI taxonomy): Eukaryota > Metazoa > Chordata > Ceratodontiformes > Ceratodontidae > Neoceratodus > Neoceratodus forsteri. The sequence goes on from CM028129.1 coordinate 1,261,145,429, forward strand.
CCTCAGCGTCAGTTCTAGTACCGCCCTCAGTGCCAAGTATCTCCCTTGCACCAGATTCAGTTCCAGTTTTGGTGCTGCCTCTGACACCGGACCCTCATCCTTTTGGGCCAGAGTCTCCAGTGTTGCCAAGGCCGCTTTCTGGATCGGAGGGCCTACGATCCACCTATCTCTACTACCCTCCCGGGGAGGATGTGGAGGTGGACAAGTCTGATCCTGACCTCATCATTTCTGAGGACGGCGATGGAGACTCTTTCTTTAGCCTGGACTCTTCAGACCTAGGCCCTTTTTCTGTTCCACAGGAGGATCTAACTTTCCAGGCTTTGCTCAGGAATGTGTATCTGCACCTGATTTTGAGCTTTCAGCCACTGACCCAGATAAATGTCTCCATTTGCAGTGGTTAAGCATTTCTACCTTGCCAGTTCATTTAGTTCCTTCTAGTCCACCCATATTTGAAACTTTATCATATGTGGTACGTAAGAGACCTGCCTCACTCCCCTCTGGCTGCAAGCAGATAGACAGGAAATACAGACCAGTGTATGTTTCTCAACCTATATCTGATGCCATTGTTATTCTTGCTAAGAATGACAAAGCCATTCTTCCCAAAGAGGTCACTGCGCACCCAGTTAACAAGGAGTCACGCAAGACTGACACTTTGGGCAGGTGGCTTCGTTGTAGCCACCCTTAGCATGCGGATTGCTTGCTACCAAGGGCGTTTCTCCAAATTATAAATATGCCCTTAGGAGCTTGCTTAAGTCTGTTGCAGAGTCCCTGCCAGATTCTGAAACTAAACAAAAGATTCTGGAGACTGCCAAACATGGAAACTAGTCTAACAGTCATCTACTCAAAGCCGTTTTGGGTGCCTTTGATACTGTCTCCCGCTCTGCTGCAGCAGGCATCTATTTCAGAAGGCATTCCTGGCTACTTACTGCTGGCTTTTCTCAGGACATTCAACAACAGGTAATGATCGATCTTCTTTGGGGGTATCTTAATCATCGGGTTGCACCATAGGAACCTTCACTGTCGGAGACCGGGAATCCATACAGAGGATTTTCAGCAGTACAACTGGGGCCGCCCACTCCATCTACATCTGCCAACGTCACTAACCCCATATAACCGTGGGCAGCCCCACTCCCTCCTCTGTTCTTTCCCACCGTTGACTTGCAAGCACAGTCTCCACAGAAGAGCCGTCACTGTGTTTCATGCCTTTTTCGGCCTACAGCAGTTTTCTTCAACTTCTCTGCAAAATCTCTTTTAGAGATTTATTTCCTTTTTTGTTTGTCGAGAGTTAATCCGTCCTTTTCTTCTCTTTTCCGGCACTGCCGCTGGAGGAAGAAGATTGGCTCTACAGACGAACACTCCATTTGTGTCTGCTGTCTTGGGCCAAACCATGAAGTCTCCGACTGTGAGCTCTGCCAGAAATTCAGTCAAACTACCCTTGGGTGATGCAAGAAGGCTCTCAAGAAATTCCAGATGGAGCAGCAGGTAGCCAGCTCCGGCAGGGTTCTCCGGGGACCAGGCGGCTTTGTCGCCCACCTGGTCCATGAGCTTCCAGGCCTCCAAGGTGGGAACAAGTCCTTGGGGGAGTCGCACAAAGACCGGGTCGCGACCATCCCCCGGGCGGCCATCCTGTTCCCCATCGGCCTCTGCTTCGCCGGGGGTTTTCGCCGATGGCTGCTGTCTCGACTAAGAGACCAGCTGTCCTGGTCTCTATTCCGACCACACCCATACCAATAACTTCTCCACCCGAATCTCGGGGCGCCCAGCCTTCAACCTCCAAGTTTGTCAGCCCCATCTCTGTCGATGACGGACTTGTGGTCGACGGCCACCCCGTCGATGCATGCCCCTTCCTCTCTGAGAGTTATGGGCTCATCGGGTCGCCAGCATCTGTGCCGTCAAACCCCCCTCTGTCAACAACGACCATGAACCTGAACGAGGTCTTGGTTAAATTTACCAATGTTCTGGTCCAGCAGTGTAGTGCCTTCAATAGACCGTCGTCACTGGCACCGTCGACAGCGGCTTCATTGTCGACACCCATCCATCGCCCAAGGGAACCTCCCTGTGGGACTCTGACTGTTCCAATGCCAGACCCAGATTAGGAGGTCGACGTCAAGGAGTACCACCCTGACCTCATCCTCCCTGATGACATTGAGGACAAGGAAATCCTCCTTTCTGACAAGTCCACTGCCTCTTCAGTTAGTGAGTACTCAGTTAAGCATAGTCCAAGGTCTCCCCCTGAAGATGCTGCTTTCTATAATGTCATGAAACAGCTGTCTGCCACTATGGGCTTCCAGACTGAGGAGGAGGATGTCATCAGCAAGAACCTAGCTGACTACTTGGAGATCCGTGATTCTCCACCTAAAATTATCCCTCTTATGATGCCAGCCCTGAAAAATGCCACTGCAGCAGCCTGGCACAGGTCAGACATGGTGCCAGCTATGCCACACAGGGCAGAACAATTGTATAATGCCCCCAAGTTTCCTTTCTTTGCAGCCCAGGCTGAAACTGATTCAGTTGTCATTAAAGCAGCCCATGACAGGTCCAAGGTGCTCAAGCACCTTAGTTCCCTTCCCCCTGACAAGGAATCCCACAGGAGTCACCTCTGGGGTAAGAGGGTTTATGCCTCCTCTACCTTAGGTCTGTGGATTGTAAACTATCTTTCACATATGGTCAGATTCCAAAATGATAACTGGAGGAAGGGCAAGGCATCTGCCCAAGCCTTCCCTGATGGCACCCAGAAGCAGGAATTGCTACAGTGCCTGCAAATTGCAGAGGATGTCCACAAACACCTTCTTCAGGCCCTCTATGATTTGGCCGATACAGTGGCCAGGGCTGCTGCCACAGGCATTTGCCTTCGTAGGTATTCCTGACTGAGGGTCTCTGGCTTTGCAGCTGATGTGAAAAATAAGGTGCTCAGCGCCCCATTCAGTGGCACCAAGCTCTTCGGCTCTGATATCCAGGACCTCATTAATGATCTGCAGGGCTCTGGCTTGGCCCATAAATCAGTCTACTCTCTCTACCACACCCAATCCCGAGGTAGGGGACACTCTACTTTTCGTAGACAGACCAGTAGACCAGAATCCAATCCCCGCACCCAGGGTAAGCGCAGAGCCCAGTCTTCCTTGCCCGCCCCCTCTTACTCCAGAACGGCGACCACGTGTCCCAGAAACAACAGACCAACTTGCACAGCTGGTCCCGCCTCAGCTTGACTCCTTACAAGACCTCCCTCCTCTGGCCCAGACCCAGGAGGTGGTGGTCGAAGATCAATTTTCCCTCTGTCAGAATCAGTGAAGAGCTATAACTTCAGATGTATGGCTCCTACAGATTATAGAGAGTTGTCATACCCTGGAGCTCATTCAGTAGCCTCCAGATACCCCTTCTCCACCCTCCACCTATCCCCTGGCCCACTAGTCTGTTCTCCAGGAGGAAGTGCAGTCTCTGCTGTGCAAGCAGGCAATTGAGCTGGTGCCAAAGCATCAGAGAAATCAGGGGTTTTACTCCAGGTTCTTCCTGGTCCCCAAAAAGACCGGAGATCTGAGGCCCATTTTTGGATCTTAAAGACCTCAATCTCTTTGTCCAGTACAAAAAGTTCCGGATGGTAACTTTGCCAGGTTTCTTGCCCCTCCTCAAAACCGGGGGGGACTGGCTTTGCTCACTGGACATGCAGGGTGCTTACCTGCACATTGTGGTCTTTCCTGCTCACAGGAGGTTTCTTTGCTTTGCCTTTCAGGGTGAGCATCATCAATTCAAGGTGCTTCCCTTCGGCTTTCCTCCGCTCTGCGTGTCTTTACCAAATGCTTAGCAGCAGTTGCAGCAGCTCTCAGAAGAGAGGGAACGCACGTCTTCCCTTACCTGGACGATAGGCTTCTCAAGGCCCTGTCCAGGGATCATCTGTGGCTGACTCTGGATTACACGCTCCAGATCTTCCCTTGTCAGTCTTCACCATTCATTACTGCTTGGGTGTAAGCCAGAGGTGCGCGCCCGCTATGGGAGTTTTTTTTTGGAGAGGAGTTAACGGCGGCGGCCCCAAGAGCAACGCACTACGTGGTGTGCGTGGGGCGGCAGTTAGGCGCCGCAGACCCCTCCTCCATCTCAGTTCTGTTTCTCCTGCTGTCGAGGCAACACCTGCTGTGCGAGTTCAACAGTGCTAAGCCATTAGGCCTTTTCTCTACGACTCCATCTCAGTTCGTTTTCCTGAGGCTGTTGCCGGTAAAATCATTCTTTTCTTTAATATTTTAACGGCGCCGGGAGCTTTTCTGTGTTATAGTTAATTTCGCATCATATCTGGTTCGGGAGCTAAGCGTAAGTCAAAAGCGGGCCATGCGTCGGTGCTCCTGTGGCCGGCATTTTTCCGTTACGGACCGACATGATGTCTGCCTTCGACGCCTGGGACCTAACCATGATATGGACAGATGCGACACCTGTTTCTCGATGGACTGCCATTTTCTCGAAGTCTGCGCATTTATAATTGGCAAGGCCCCGCCAACTTTTGGAGGACGGCGTCGCTCTCGGGCCTCACAGGCCAGATCTCTAGGCTCTTCCTCCGGGTCTCCTCCCAGGCCTATATGGTCTGGTGAGGAGGAGGTCTCCTCATCTTCCAGCCTTGCCGAGGAGGAGGCCTCTTTCGCGGTGTCGGAGGAACGCCCCACCGTCTCGGCAGTCACCTCTTCAGAGATGCAGGCTCCCCCAGTGTTGTGGCCCATGGTTGCTGGGTCCGGCATTGGTGGACCCTCAACACCACCCTCCAGTGCCATCCGTGGTGCCGGTGATCAGGGCGGCACTGTGTGCGGTGCCGTGTTGGCTTTCGGTGCCATGGGTCCGGGCGGCACCGTGTTGGGTTCGAGGCCGGGTTCTGGAGCTGCAGGCAATGCGCCGGGACCGTACGACATCGTGCATGGCACCGCACCATTTCTCAAGGGACTCTTGGGGTGGTCAACTTCGAGGTCCTTCTGGTCAACTCCTCCTCAGAGGCAGATGATTTGGAAGTTGACCCGACCTGGCTCCCCGATTCTTCGGAATCAGAGTCTTTTCTGGAACGCGGTGTCAGGTGGCCCAGTGTTTCAATTTCTGAGTGTCCCCAACTATCTTCCTCTGAGGATTTCCAGGCTGGGGGTGGTCTGGAACTCATTGGGGAGGGCGGTTTGAAGATCAGGGACCGGTCTGTCTCCCCCAGAGGGGGCTGTGGCAGCTGCCGTTTCCGGTGCTGCCGCATCTTCTCGGTGTGGACTCAGGGTTCTTTCTCCAGGGGCCCCCCTTGGGGGGGGGCCTCAGGATCGACGGGAACCTGTTGCTGGGGTCGAGGAGGAGGGCGTCTTCAGAGTCTGAGGGGTTGAGAGGCTGAGGTGAGGGGCGTCGAGTTCCGCCCACCACCCCTCGGGGTGTGGGGAGGAGCCGAAGTGCCGAGGCTCGCCTCTCCCTCTTAGGCTCAATGGACCCCTCCAGTGGCGTTGCTGCAGGTTGCCCTTCTGGGCCCTTGCAACCCCAGGTGCATCACAGGGGAGATTCCCCTGCCAGGCTCTTCCAGAGTTCGCATCCCCATGGTTCCATTTCGTAACCTGGTTTGATATCCGGGATCCCGCCAGCTCGGGCTCCATTCCCTGGATTTCAGAGCCCTAGCAGAGGACAGTTACCTTCTTGTAGGTGCCCTTCTCCCATTCCTCTGAAGCCACCCCCCTCTCTTCCAGGCCATGTCGGTCCTACTGGCCTGTTATCCTGGGAGACGTTCAGAGGCTCTGCGGAGCCCTTCCCATCATATGTTAGGTATATGCATGAGCGGGTTTTTCGCCTCTCCCCTCCGCCACAGGAGTCCTCTGAACATTCGAGTTCCTCACCTTCCTCAACTCCCTCCTCTGAGGGAGAGGAACCCTCTGCTCACCTTTCACCTGACACTGATTTCACAGAATATCAGTGCTTCCTATCAAGGATGGTTAGGGATCTCAGTATTTCTTTTCTCAGACGAGACAATACCGAGTGGCAGATGCGTAAATTCCTTGGGGAATTCAGTGCCCAACATCTGGTGGTGCCGTCCTGGCCTATCCCTTTCCAGGAGTCGTCTATCCGCACCTGGCAGTCTCCAGCTGCACCTTTTCCAGCCCCGGTAGACTGCAGGAGGAGGTATTGTGCCCCATTGGAATCTCTAGGTACACTCCCCAACCCACCCTCATGATTGGAGTTCCTAGAGACTCCTTCCGGGCGCCGCCACCTGGTGCACGACCATCCTCCGGACTCAGATTCCCTACAGTTTGACCGGTGGGGGCGAAGAGTGTTCTCTTCTTCTCGTGCGATGTTGTGCATTGCATCACATCAGGCTCACCATGCTACCTACAACAGGCATTTATGGTCAATGCTTTCTCAGGTTCTAGCATCTATGCCTGATACGGAGCAATCCAGATAAGCCATTTCCCTCTCCGCTGTAGGCCTGGAGCTGGCAAGGCACCAAGCAAGGGCATCCTATGATGCCAATGAGGTGGCCTCCAGGCTTGTGGGGACAGCGATCTGCATTAGACGGACAGAATGGCTTCGTCTATCAAGATTGTCATCCCTGGCCCGGCTTAGGGTGATTCACTCCGCATTCCAAGGGACCTGCCTTTTTTCCACCAGGGCTAGGAGACTTCTGCAGGGGCTTCCTCTGTCTCCTCATCTCCGGGGGACACCTTCTAGCTCTCCTCGGCCTTAGGCTTCCTGTCTTGTAAGGCCAGGGTCTCTTCCTTCTGTTTCTCATCATTAGGAGGCTGAGGGTCTTGTTCCCTCAGGGGTTTTCCTGGCCCCCCCTTTGGGGGGGGGGGCTTGGTACTCACCCAAGCAGTAATGAATGGTGAAGATTGACAAGGGAAGATATGGAAATTACGTACCTACCATAATTCTTGATCTTCTCTTGTATCTTCACTGTTCATTACTGATACCTGCCCACCTTCCCCTCATGGGCCTCCTTCCTCAGCATCTCCCCCTTCCTGCTCGTTCCTCCTCCTTCCCTTCATGGCCTTAAAGCCTAATTTAAAAAAAAAAAAAAAATTTTTGAGCCTTCCGTTCTTCTTTCAGAACGGATTCATTTAATTGAGGAGGAGAGGGGAACAAATAGAATTTACCCCTATCCTGAGGGAACTCTTTCTGATTGCCCCTGTGGGCGACCTCTTGGCTCCTTCTTAAGCCGTGCTGTTCAATTCACAGTTAAGGAAACCATTCCTTAAATGGTTCGGTTCCTTTTCTAGGTCTCCTCTGGCATGTCTGAATCTCCTGTTTGCGCCAGCCCCTGCTAGTTAACACTGCCCTGGCTCTCCAATTCTTGAACTGGTGATCTGTTTTGCCTTGCCTTCGAGGAGTCAAACTGAGTTCCCACTCTTCCTTCCGCAAAGGGGTGCCCTCTGTAGGGCTTCAAATACCCCATACACACACACACATCTGTGTTAGCACGTAGTGGCCTTCCTTCCCCTTCCTAGTTGGGCGCTCTCCTTTCGGAACAGATTCTGCCTTGGCAGTCTGCGAGCTCTCAGCTATGGTGTAAGGAGTTGGAAATGCTGGGAGGTGCAGAGAGTCTGCCTTTTGTGTAACAAGCTATGCAAAAGGTTCAGTTGAACCTTCTTCACCAGTTTTCTTAAATGGGATCCTTCCTCACCTTGGTTCCAAGCTTACGAGCCTTCAAGCCAGTTCTCACAGTTTGGCAGAATTCTTCCCTCCTCCCAGCGTCCCCCTTTCTTTCTCTCTTCTTCTTCCTTCTTCTCTCTCTCCTTTACCTGTTCCTCTCTCGGAGCTGCCCCTGGATTGAGGCCCTGCGGTCCCATAGGGTAGGTTTCCTCTTTCCTGTCCTCTGTCGGCTTATTCCTTTTTCAGTTTATATCTTTTCCTTTACCTATCCGCGGCTCTTTTCCTCGCTCTTCTTTTTTCTTATCATTTCGCCTCTCCGGCTTACATAACTGAGATGGAGGAGGAGGAGTCTGTTGATTGCCTATGGCTACCCCTCGTGCACTACATAGTGCATTGCTCTTAAGGGCGGCACTGTCAGTGCCGACTCCTCTCCACAAAAAAAATACAAAAATCCCATAGCAGGTGTGTGCCACCAGCTTACACCCAAGCAGTAATGAATGGTGAAGATACAAGAGAAGATCAAGAATTATGGCAGGTATGTGATTTCCATTTTTTGCACTCGTTGGGCATAACAGTCAGCCTGCTCAAATCTATTCCAGTACAAAGACTGCAGTACATCAGGGAGGTTCCGGACTCCGAGCAGGGGAAGGTCTTCTTACCCTAGACCAGGGCAGAATCATTTATATTGTAGCTCAGAGTCCGTACATTCCTGCCAGGCTGTATCTCAGACTCTTGGGTCTAATGGCTGCAGCCATCCCCACTGTTCCATTGGCCAGGCTTCACATGCGCATCCATCAGTGGACCCTCAGAGTGCTGTGGTACCAGCGCATGGATGTGCTGGACCAACCAGTCCTGGTCTCCTCCCCAGTTCGCAGAGTTATGCAGTTGTGGATGGACTCCTTGAATCTTCTTCAGGGAGTCCCTTTCCAGGTCTCCTGTCCCCCAACAGATCCTCATCACGGATGGGTTTGGGTTGGGTAGCCCACCTGGGTCCCTTCCAAACCCAGGGCTCCTGGTCCCAGAGGGAAGCCGCCCTGCATATCGACATCCTGGAGATGAGAGCAGTGCTCTGTGCCATGCAGACATTTCAGGAACACCTTGCTCCAGGCCAACTACTGGTGCAGTTGGACAATCTGAGTGTAGTCTACTACATCAACAAGCAGGGCAGGACTCACTTGAACCCCCTTTGCAGGGGGGCCATGTGAGTGTGGTACTGGGCACTGGAGCACAGTCTGACATGCTCTGAGGTCCATGTCCCCAGTGTTCTCAACACCTGGCGGACAGTCTCGGCAGGACTCAGTCCAGCATGCATGAATGGGAGCGTCTTTCATCCATAGCAGAAGATCTGTTCAACAGATCGGGTTTCCCAGAGTTGGACCTTTTTTGCGTCCTCACTCAACACAAAACTGCCCAATTTCTGCTAGCTTGATCCAGGGCCTGGAGTTTTCTGACAAGACGCATTGTCCCTCTCTTGGAGCGAGAGATTTCTATAGGCATTCCCTCCATTTCATTTAATACAGAGGGTGCTGATCAAACTGTAAATGGAGGGGGCCTGCATGATTCTTGTAGCTCCATTCTGACCTCACCAGATATGGTTTCCTCACTTCAACAGCTGACAGAGGAACCTCTGATCCCTCTACCCCTTTGCAAGAATCTGCTGCCCCAGGATCAGGGGACCCTGATCCATTCCAACATCAGGTCCCTCCATCTGCATGCGGGGCTCCTGAGGACATAGCCATCCCAGGTTCGGGGTCTCTCTACCAGGGTGGCCCGGGCTGATCACAGTCCGCTGCCCACAAGTCTTCCACCGCGGGCCACTTAGCTTGCCAAGAAGTGAGCGGTTTGCCATCTGGGCTGCCAAACATTCCCTAGACCCTTTCACCTGTACTTTGAAGCATATCCTGGACTACCTGATTTCTTTATCTGACTCAGGCCTCTAGTATTCCTTAAGGTCCACCTTTCAGCTACTTCTGCCTTCCATGAGCCTGTGGGTGACCGCACTATAGCTCAGCTGAGTGTCTCTCGTACATTTCTCAGGGGCATCCTCCATTTGAAACCCCCAATCCGTTGCCCCTGTGACTTGGGACTTAAATTTTATTTTTGAGCCAATCGTGACTTGTAATTTGTGCTACCTCTCTTGGAAAGCACTGTTTTTAGTTGCCATTACTCCTGCTCGAAGAATTTCAGAGCTTCAGGGCCTCTGGTGCGAGGAACCTTATTTGATTTTTCACAAAGACATGGCATCTTTACACACAAATCCTAAGTTTCTCCCCAAGGTGGTTTCTGAGTTCACACTTAATCAGTCTATCCACCTTCCTGTTTATTTTCCTTAGTGTGCCAATCCAGGGGAAGCACTACTTCATACGCTAGATGTGCACAGGACTTGGAAGTATTATCTGCTTCAGACTAAGGAGTCCAGAAAGTCTAAGCAGTTGTTTTCTTTTGCCCCAGGTAGAGAGGATGCTTCAGTTTCTAAGCAATGTTTATCCAAATAGTTGGCAAATTGCATTGTGTTCTGCTACAAGTACGTCAAAGAATTGCATGGTGCTGTCCATGCTTATTCCACCAGAGGCATGGCTACTTCTGTGGCTTGTTTCAAAGGGGTCTCAGCCGCTGATATTTATGCTGCTGCCACCTGGAGTACAGTTCACACCTTCACCAAGCATTCCAGTCTGGACATTGCTTCAAGAGCCCATGCAGGATTTGGCAGGGCTGTGCTACAAGGGCTCCTGTCTTAAGTTTATGGAGATCCAGCCTCCCAGACTGTCAGTTCTCCCTTTTCACTGCTTGGTACTTGTTGAAACCTGATAACTGAGGTACCCCTGAAGAAGATAAAACAGTTACATAAGGAATTACCGTAACAGTAGATCTTTGAGGGGATCTCAGTCATCAGGTATGATCTCCCTCCCACCGTCCTTCTTAAGGCTCCTGTTTAGAACCTGGCTATCTGCTGTATTCCATCATTTCTGTCTAGAGCTGGGTCCCTCTGTCTCTCCTCGGTTCCCTAGGGCGTTAGCCTTGCTCCCTTCATCTCCGGAGGGAAAGAACTGAGGAAGGAGTGGGACCGCCCACACCTATATAGGGTTAGTGACATAGGTGGACGTCGATGGCATGGGCAGCCCCAGTTGTACTGCTGAAAATCTTGTGTGTGGATTCCCCATCTCTGATGGCGAAGGTTTCTACAGTGTAACCTGATGACTAAGATCCCCCTTGAAGATCTCCTGTTACGGTAAGTTCTTACGTAATTGTTCTTTCCCTTCAATGGTACTTGCCTGTTTGGACAGCAGGTAGAGAAGTCTCTTGCGGCATCTCAGAAAGCAAGAACAACACTTAAGACTTCCAGTCCAGTTCCAGCTAACCCTCAGAGGGGGAAAGGATGTGACTTCTTTCAGAACAGACAATCCTTTCTTGGGAAAGGCAGGGAAGCCCCAAAGAAATCTCAGTCTCCCCAACCTCAGAAGAAAGCATAGCCAAAGGCATAAACGTCCAAAGCACCCAGTGCCACCCTCAAAAGGTCCAGCCTTGCCCCTGACTCAGCAGCCTATGGCAGACTCTCCTCCCCAGTGAGGGGGGCACCTGACCTAGTTTTACTGTCAGTGGGAGTCCATTACGACGGACAGGTGGGTCCTCAGGATCATCCGGGAGAGATACTCCCTGGGCTTCATAGAAATCCCTCTGGACTATTCACCCAGAAGGCAACCCCTCAGCCCATATGTCAGGGCTTCTGGCACAGGAGATGCTGGCCTTTTGAGCAACAGGGCAGTGGAAGTAATGCCAGAATCAGAATGAAACACAGGTTTCTGCTCCCACTACTTCCTCGTACCAAACAAATCAGGGGACATGTGCCCCATTCTTGGCCTCAGAAAGTTGAATAAGTTCATGAATCAAGAAAATTTCTCGGGGGTTTCTGTTTCAGTTCGGAAACCTCAGGATTGGTTAGCTTCCCTAGATATGCAGGATGCATACCAACACATATTGGTGTACCCCAGCCACCACAGATGACCTTGAATTTGTTGTGCTGGGACAACACCAGGTCAGAGTCCTGCCTTTTTGGCTGTCCTCAGCGCCATGCATATTTACTAAGTGCTTTGCAGTACTCGCAGCACATCTGAGAGAACTGGGACTCCAGGTTTACCCTTACCTAGACAATTGGCTGATAGCTATCCCATCCAGGCAAGATACAGAACAGGCAGTAATTACAGTCTCTCATTTGCTTACCTCCATGGGAGTTCTGCTGAATCTAGAGAAGTCTCATCTTCAACCCTTACAGCAGCTGCTGTTCATAGGAGCTCTTCTGGATATGACCAAGGCCTGGGCCTTCCTTCCAGAGCGTAGAATGCACTCGATCCTGCAGACTGCGTGCTACACAATGGAGTGCAAATCTGTTCAAGCCCACACCATGCAACGCATGCTGGGTCTGATTATAGCCTCCTCAGTGCTCCTGGCACGGTTGCACATGAGAACAACTCAGTGAATGCTCAGTGCACAGTGGTCACAAGCATCATATATATTTTTTTTTCCAATTGTTTAACCAGGAGTAGCACTCTAAGCTGAAAGCTTGTTTACAGGTGCGACCTGGGAGCACAGGAAATTTAAGTGACTTGCTCAGAGTCACACAGTATGCAAGTGGGGGCTGTGGGATTCAAACCCAGGTCTCCAGATTTGCAACTCAGAGCCTTAAACCACTGTGTTATACTGCCTCCCTGTATATATCAGCAGACCTACCCCATTCAGGTGACCAGATCCCTGGTTCAGTCACTCACATGGTGATCAGTGAAGAACAGTCTTTTCCAAGGCTTTCCCTTTTCCCATTCAGAGTCTCAGGTGACTCTCACCACAGATGCCTCCCAGTTGCAGTGGGGAACCTATTGTCAGGGCCTCCAAACACAAGGTATCTGGGACCCATCAGAGACTCATCTCCACATCAATGTGTTGAAAATGTGAGCTGTTTTGTATGGCTTGTGGGTCCTAGTGGATCTTGTCCACCACAAAACAGTCCTCCTCTGGACAGACAAGTGTGTGATGTATTACATCAACAAACAAGGAAGAACACACTCTTACCCTTTCTGCAGGGAGGTGATGAGAGTGTGGGAGTGGGGCCTGGAGCAGGGTATCCTGCTCCAAGCCATTTATCTGTCAGGAGTCCAGAATACTCTGGCAGATGAGATGGACAGATGCTGATCCTCACTAGTGCTGGATATTGTGAGATCGCTGTCGAAGAGTGGGACACCCTAGATGTGGACCTTTTTACATCCTGCTCAATGCCAGATTGCCTTGATTTTGCTCCAGAAGTCCAGGACATGCTGTTTTCTGTCGAGGTGCATTCAGACTGCAATGGCAAAATGTATTTCTGTATGCATTCCCTCCAATCCCACTAGTGCAGAGGGTGTTGCTCAAACTTAAGGTGCATGAAACCGGAGATAGACAAAGAACTTCTAGAAACCATCTTGATGATGGCAGACAAGGGTGAATTATTGCTGGTAGGGGACTTCAATCTGCCATATGTGGATTGGTCCTCATACAAGCCATCCTTCGAGCAGAGCAGAGATTTCCTGTTTGCACTGCGGGAGCAGGTTTAATCCAACTGGTGAACTCACCCACCAGAGACACAGCTATCCTGGACCCGGTACTCACAAAAAAATACCAGGATCTCAGATGTTCAAATGGGGCCCCATCTGGGGACCAACAACCACAAGTCAATCTGGTTCTCAGTAAGTAAAGTAGAGGACACAAGTCACACAAAAATCAAGATACTTGATTTCCGGAAAGCAAACTCTCCCAAAATGAGAGCCGCGGTCGAAACAATGCTGGAGATCGATAACAAGGGATAAGTGGAGGATCGCTGAGAGATCTTGAAGAATGCTCTAACCACAGTTACAGAATAATGCGCAAGACTGATCGGCAAGTCCAGAAAAAGGAAGAACCCTCTATGGTTCTCCAAAGAGGTAGCAATCAAAATCAAGGAAAAGAGGGATTTTAAACAATACAAGAAGATGAAAAAAAAAAAGACGGAAGAATCCAGGAACAAACTTAAGAAGGCAGGAAAGGCAATTCGGATTGCCAAAGCCCAGACAGAGGAGAGAATAGTGCAAGGGGTTAAGAAGGGAGATAAAACTTTCTATAGATACATATGAGAAAAAAGAAAAACTAAGGGGGAATAGTGTAACAACAAAAGAGGATCAGCTATTAGAGAAAGATGGAGACAAAGCACAGCTGCTGAACGAATACTTCTGCTCAGTCTTCAAGATTGAAGATGGCGGTAAAGGACCTTCACTAGGCAACACAGAGTATAATAGTAGAGGGGTGGACACAAGCCCCTACATGAGAGAGAGGGTCCTAGAAGAGCTTGATAAACTTAAGGTGGATAAAGCCGTGGGGCCTGATGGAATCCACCCCAGAGTACTAAAAGAGCTTCTGGAAGAAATTGCTGCACCACTGGCTGAGCTATTCAGTAAGTCACTAGACTGCAGCAGAGTTCCTCAGGACTAGAAAAGGGCAACAGTAGTGCCCGTGCACAAAAGTAAAAGCAAGGAAGAGGCAGAAAACTACCACCCAGTCAGGCTGACCTCTGTAGTGCGGAAAATTATGGAGTCACTACTAAAAAATAGTGGAATACCTAAAGGAAAGTGGAAAATTAGACCCCAAGCAGCATGGCTTCACAGCCGGGCACTCGTGCCAAACAAACATGATTGAGTTCTTCGATTGGGTCACCAGAACAATAGACCAAGGTGGAGCAGTGAACGTGGTGTACCTAGTCTTCAGCAAAGCCTTTGACACCATTCCCCACAGGAGATTACCTAATAAACTAGAACACACAGGCGTCGAACAGAAGATAGTCAACTGGATTCAAAACTGGCTTTGAAATAGGACCCAAAGAGTTTTGGTCAATGGGTCATTATCAAGGGAGGGCAAAGTTGCCAGTGGAGTCCCACAAGGGTCAGTGCTTGGTCCGATCTTATTCAACATATTTATCAGCGACATTACCGATAGGCTGGAGGGTGAGGCTTGCCTGTTTTCAGATGATACAAAGCTCTGCAACAGGGTGGACACACAGGAGGGAGCCTCAGGCATGGAAGCAGATCTCAGAAAACTGGAAGAATGGTCCAGGATTGGCAGTTAAAATTTAACGCCAAGAAGTACAACGTAATGCACCTGGGAAAATGGAACCCAAGAAAAAGATACATACTGGAAGGGCATCAACTAGAGAAGACAAAAATGGAGCGGGACCTAGGGGTAATCCTCACCAACGATTTAAAAGTGGGTAAACAATGTGAGAAGGCAGCGCAGAAGGCCTGTGGCATCCTCGGATGCATAGGAAGGGATATTACAAGCAGAAAGCAGGAGGTTATTGTGCCACTCTACAGATCCTTGGTGAGGCTGCACCTGGAATACTGCATCCAGTTCTAGAGGCCTCACCTGAAAAAGGACATTGACCGGTTAGAGACGGTGCAGAGAAGGGCTACAAAGATGGTGCAGGGGCTGCACCATGAGCCATATGAGACAAGACTTGAGTTGAATCTATTCTCCCTGGAGCAGAGGAGAAACGGGGGACATGATAGAAACATTCAAATTCATCAAGGGAATTAACACAACCCAGAAGGGACACCTATTCCAGGAAAACAGGACTGCATGAACAAGAGGGCACAACTTGGGTCTGGTGGGCGGCAGGTTTAAAAGCAACTTCAGGAAGTACTGTTTCACCTAGAGAGTGATAGACCCATGGAACAGCCTGCCACTGGAGGTGGTAGCACAAAAGACAGCAAGAGAATTCAAGCTCACTTGGGATAGGCATTATGGGCAGCTTAGGGGTAAATAACTAAGAGGAAGGGGGTAGCCACTATGGGCAGAGTAGATGGATCATGTGGTCCCTATCTGCCGACTCATTTCTTTATGTTCATATGGGGGCAAGCTGATACTGATCACCCCCTGCTGGCCTTAAGCAAACTGAGGTTCCTCCCATTCAGGATGGACTTACTGACTCACGGTCACCAGGTCCATCTCAGCCTGTGCTCCCTTCACCTTGAGGCCTAGCTGCTGAAGAGATAGGAGTGGACAGGTACAAGATAGCTCAGATAGTCTCTGAAATACTTTCTGGCTGCATGTAAACCTTCCATTAGGAAGGCATACACAGCAAAATGGAAAAGGTTCTCTTCTTCGAAGATATGTCTTTCATCGGGCCACACCTTTGGAACTATACCCACGTCAGTACTAGGACCACATGAAATCTTTTGCAAGCAGTCAGCCAGGGGCCACCCATGATGATGTCAAGCTTCAGCGTCTACACAGACGTGGGCAGCCCTTCCTCCCCTCAGTTCTTTTCCCACCATTGATCAGACTCATTGGACCCACCGTCAGAAACGTCGCTACTCAAAGCTGCTATTTTATTTTTCTTTATACTAAAGTAATCACTTTTATAGTGATTTTTGGCGACCTTTATGCCACCAAAGAAACCATCTAAACTTCCTTTACTGCGAGTGCAGTGAAAATATCTACAAGGATGACACCCACAGCATAAGTGTCTGCTGCCTAGGTCTCTCTCACAACATGAAAGCCTATGAGATTTGCAGGGGTTCAATTCCATTACCAGGCAATGCAGGAAGGGGGCTTTGGAGAAATTCCTCCTCCAGAAGACCATCGAAGTAATGAAGACGCAGCTTCAGGGTAAATTTGCGTCGACATCCCCGACAACCAAATCACAGTTACCGAAATCCCAGGAAAAATGTTCATCGGGAAGCCACAAGCACTGGGACAATGCCTCCCCAGCAAGATTCAGATCACCCCTATGGACTACAGGTACAGCTTCTACTTCGATGTCATCCACTCTGGCAGTGGCGCCGACTGTTGACCAGACACCAAGATTGGGAGCTTGGTGTAGGCACTACTGGACCTATTACAGCCAGTACGTTGCCATTGTAGACAGAACCAACCTCCAGTGTCGACTACTGCAGTCGTGCCTACTGTTCAAAGCAGCACCGACGCACAGGCAGTACTGCTATCATTTTTAGACATAGTATGGCATCTACTGCCAGGCCTATCTGCTCCAGGGGACCAGTCAATGGGGACTCCTACAATTACCACATTGATGTCACAAGCTAATATCTTGTAGAATAGATCTCCTCTGCCAACAATGTCGCCAGCATGGTCATTCATTCCTGTCAATGATGAATATGAATATAATCCTGACCTCCTAAAGGAGGAGAGGAGGACTATGCTGAGTGCCAGTATAGAAACATAGAATTTGACGGCAGCTAAGGACCACTTGGCCCACCTAGTCTGCCCATTTCCCTACCTAATGGATAAGCTGCAGATCCTAGTTAACCAACAGCCTACTACTTCCTACCCGCCCCCCCAGAATTGCCTTGTATGGACATGGCACCAGCTCCACAGTCTCCTGCTGTAGTGAGGACTCTGGTGTGAATACACCAAGATCATCTGCGGAGGATCCTTCTTTTTTTAACATGATGCAGCAATAGCTGCTATGAGCTTCACCTTAGAGGAGCAGAACTCTACCAAAAAGAACCTGCTGGAGTTTCTGGAGATGCCAAAATCTCCTGCTGTGGTTCCTCCTGTTTCCAGCCTTGGAGGGTACCACTTATGCATTCTTGAATAGGCCAAACAATATATTAGCTGTGCCCAGAAAGGCAGACAAAATGTATTCTGCCCCTTCTAGAAAACCCTTTTTCCCTAACCAGCCTGAGACTGACTCAGTGGTGATCACAACTGCCCATGAAAGGTCCAGGGCACCTAGGCACTTGAACTCCCTTCTGATAGAGAATACAGGATGTTAAATGTCCTAGGCAAGCATACATATACCTCTGCCTTGGGCCTACATATTGCTAATTACCAGGCCCATATGATAAAACATCAGAACACCATGTGAAAGAAGGTTAAGGCTGCTGCACAGGCCTTGCCTGAGGGTTTTGCTAAACAGAAGTTAATAAAAACTCTTAGTGCTGGTGCTGATGTGAAGAAACATTTGCTATGCACAGCATATGGTATTTCTGATGCCTCTGTCAGGGCTGCAGCCTCTGGCATTTGTCGCAGGCGCTACTCTTGTCTCAGAGTAGCAGGTTTTGCCACTGATGTGCAGCAAACAGTTCTTAATTTCCCCATTTAGAGGGCCGAAACTGCTTAGTCATGATGTAGAAGAAGCTTTGAAAAGTCTTCAGTCTTCTAACCCCAGGAATTCTTAATATGATTAACTCTAGCAGTCAGCCTCTCGAGTTGCACTGCCCCAGAGATGAATGAAACTTTATGCTAATAGTGGAACACCTGTTGGCTCATGCCACCATTCAGATCTGCTGCCCTTACAACTGCTGTGTTCTTTAACGCTCAGATTTCATTCTCCACCTACCTTGTTGGATGCCTTGGAGACAGCTCCTCAGCGTGACTGAGAAAAAATAAATTTTTCTATAAAAATAAGTGTAAAAGTTTAATTAGTTTTATTCCTGCTGCCCTTAGTAGTTTTAGTAAGTTTTTTAGTTTAGTTTGAGGTATTTTTCCGTTCCTCATCGGTTCCTGGAAACCGTTGGGGAACCGATTAGTTAGCTTACTTTAGTGTTAAATCATTTTGTTTTTGAAGTTTATAACCAAAGTTGTGTTTTTCTTACTGAGTTTATTCCAGTTGTGTTATTTTAGTTAAAATCGCAGTTCAAACAGCCTGAAGTCGTGCTGCTGTATTCTGACTAAATACAGTTAGCCTTTCCAGTTCAACTGCTTCAGAGATGAAAAAGTTAACTATATGCAGATTTGTATTTGAGCAGTCTGGGTCTGCCTCTGCCTATGTAACAGTGTTTTCCTACCTTTTCTCTTTGTTTATTAAGCATTATTGCTTACTTTCTTTATCCTGTGTTTTTCTTCTCTGTTTTTCCCCCACATTAAAGATATGGAATGTTTATCATGGAATGTTTACCATGGAATACAAAGATTCCAAATGTCGCTCCATTCCACTGTCAGAATGTTCCTCTCCTAACATACTGTTCACACAAAGAACAAAGGCCTCTTCTAGAGCCAGAGACTCAATAATCTCACTGTCAGGGCAAGCAGAAGAGATTTCCTTGATAGCAGGTAAAGATAGAAGGGGGATTTTTCATTGTCAGCAAAGGAACAGTTGTAATGAAAACTATAAACAATACTTAATGTTTAAATTTTTTTGTGTGTGCAAGGAGAGTGTGATGATCAGGAAAACAACATTTAATTAATTTGTTTTATTTTTTAAGCTAGTTTTATTTTTAGGGCCCAGTTAAGATGTTTATAGTGTAAAGGCAGCATCCATGTTTGTGATGGAGGATCAACTCTGGTTCTAGGGTCACCGGCCCAATGGCACAGAGGGTTGAGGTGCTGGATGCCACACCTCTCTCCATGCCGATGACCCAGGGTTGGGAGCGCCCTTGGGCGTTGGAGGGTCGGCCGGGGAAGGAGGATTGAGCATTCCAGGGACTGCTCTTTCCAGGGAGGGTTGGGAGGGAAAACCGCGGCTTCACTGGCTCCTGGTGGTGGCTGGGGGTCACTGCATGTGGCAGTTCGCTGTGGGTCAGCATAGGCAGATGTCAGATGTGCAGTGTGCGGAAGTGCACACGGCAGCGTCATTGATGCCATTGCATGCCCGTGCCGTGTGGGGGAAACAATACATGGAAAAAATCCTCCAGTGCGCATGATGATGTCCAGTCCCTTTGGCGCCACACCTCTCTGACCTGGATGCTCCTCCCGGATCCTGATCCCTGGCTTCCATGGTGGTGGGGTAAGTACCCACCATGAATCAGCTGTGAGAGGAACATTGGAGGGGGTCAAACACAGGTACTGGGAGTGGTGCGGTGCTGTGGGTCCAGGTGGATGGGGGGGGACCATAGGCAATCCCCCCCCCCCCAGTAGAGGAGCGAATAAACAAAGGGAAAAAAAATTCTGGTTCTAGGACTGATGGAAGATAGTCCTGCTTGTAGGAGGACTGATTTGCTCATTGTCTAATGTGGTTTAGGACCAGGATGACTGTGCATTTATAGAGATTTAATGCATGGTCACATGATATGTTTTGACCAATGAGACTTCTTCATTTTGGATGCCCATTTTATAACATTAATGAAAATTAAATAAGAACTATAATTTATGTAACACCTAGACGGTCTTACTCTAAATTACGCTCGGTTCCAAATTCTGGGAACCAAGACAATTTTTTGATTGTATTTCACTAGCTAACCTCTTGTGAGGTAACTTTTCAGTTTGCGGTTCTCATTTGGGGAACCAAACTGCATTTTTTTTTACTTTAAGCCCTTTTTTAACATTATTTGGGCTTATTGTTTTATTGTCTTTTTGGATTGCGAACCGGAAATGTCTCTTAAGGTCTCCAGTGTTTGGCATGACTGACAGACATGAGGAGACCTGCAGGCTTTAACAATTGTATGATTTGTTTTCAGCTTCTGGCAAAGGCAGACTGCCACACGCATTGTTTAAGACGCCTGGTTCCAGACCACTATTTTTTGAATTGTGATCTCTGTAAAACATGTTGCCCTAAAACACAAAAGAAAAGGGCTGACAAATTAGACTTCTTGACTTCTCAGGCTGCCTTCACATCACCAAAAGGCTCAGATGAAGGTTCAGCCCCTCAGAGTAAGTAGCAGTCCCTGTCAAAGGGGACAGACAAGGAAGATAAAGCAGCTACAGATGGTTCAGAACTCAATGTGTCTGACAGGGGAAGCCTGAATCCAGTAAAAATTAAAGAGCTCCTGGGCAGACACCAGAAATGGTGCCTGCCAATAAAAGACAGAGAAAACCTTGTCTCTGTCCCTTCTCATGAAAAAGGAAAGGAGCAGTCAGTTAATTTAAAAGAAATGCCCTCATTAGAGGACATGACAGAGGCATGTCAATTTCCCCAGGCTTTTCAAGCTGTGTGGAATATCATGAAAATGCCTGCAGCCCCAGGCTCCTGTTCCATTCCCTATCCCTGTGGAGAAGGATGTAGAAATTTACTATGAAGATGAAGAGGAAATGGAACTAATAGAACCAGACAGTTCTGAGCAGAAATTTGACTCTTCTCATAGGCTTTCAGAGGACTGTAGCTCAGTACCAGAAAGTATTGTGGAACTTCATAGTGACACTGAGCAAAAAAGCTACTGGTGACTTAGCACAGGACATGGCTGATCTAGCCACTGTAGATCTGCCATAGATGCTGCAAAGTACTATTTTCATATGGTAGTGGACACAAATTACACTGCCTCTAGGGTTATGGCCCATGCAGTGTCCTCTAGAAGGTTTGCCTGGCTTAGAACTACCAGTCTATCCCAGGACACTCAGACAAAAGCTATGGATTTTTCCTTTGAAGGAAATTCCGTTTGATGACCAGACAGAGGCTTGCATGAAAAAGTGGATGAGTATAAAACTACCTATAAGAGCAATACTGAGCAAGAAAAAAAAGGCTCCACTTCTTACAGACCTTATGGAAGGTAAGGTAGGGATAGGGGGTGCTACCCCTGTGCTTATGTTTCCTATGAGTACCTTCCACAAAGAGGCTATTAATAGAGGCAGGGGCAGAAGGGGCACTAGGTGTGCAGCTGCAATTCCAGAACCTAAAACCCAGCAGAAACAAAATCCCTGACAAGTCTGCCCAGGTCGCCCATCCATTGCCAGTGGGGGGAAGACTGGCCCACTACTTCCAGGAATGGTCAAAGATCACCACAGACAGGTAAGTTCTAGAATTAGTGGGCCTGGGTTTGTTCCTGCAGTTCATAAAGTTTCCAAAACTGCAGAACCCAAAGGTTTTTTGGCCTCACACCAAACAGAAAAACTGCTGTTGGAGATGGAGGTAAAGAAATTACTACAAGCAAACACAGTGGAAAAAGTACAGTACCTGCCACACAAAGGGGCACAGGACTCTTCTTCAGATACTTCCTGACCCACAAGAAAAATGGGGAGAGATGACTGTGACAGGGTTGAATAAGACCCTGTCCCATTTGTTATGCAGAGAGAGTTAAAAGCAAGAATCTGTTCTATCCTGTCCTTTTCCATCTTGTCTGATTACACAATCAAATTTTCTTGTGAGACCTAGGAACTGATCACCCTGACAGTCTCACGATTCTCCCCTCCTGCTATCTCTCTGCTTTCACTTGCTGTTTCTTACTGTCTCTATATTTTCTTCCCCTTGCTTATCTGTGGTTATAAAAATATATGTGGCTTTTTATGTGAAACTGGGTTCTCTGGTTTGAAAATGTATTTGTATATAGTTATATTGTTGAAATAATTGCAAAAAGCTGTTTGGAACTCAAGGGATTAACCTAGAGATGTAGTTTGACCTCCACAGCCTCATTTGCAGAGCTGTCAACAGGAGATTAGTTCTGGGACACAATCTTCTGGTCTGTTGCACCTGCAAGGAAATAAACTGACCAAGTTCTGATACATTTTGTGAGAAACAGGATGTCACTTAATGAGCTCAGGATGCAGAGAAGATATATAAAAAGAGAGCAATCTTTTGCTGGAGGGAGAGCGAGATTTAAATTTAGAATTAGAGATACCCTCAGAGGAAGGACTTTGTTTTGTCTGAACTGCCTGTATAAAAGCTATCCAGCAGAATTTTATTTTTTTTTCTTTTATTGTTATTGAAAATAATAAAACACTACTTGTGAATTGTATAACTGCTCTCGGTTTTTTATGCTTCCTGACCTGCACCTTGATGACAGTGACCCATTTTAGATCTGAGATATCTGAACAAACACCTAAAATAAAATAAAAATTCAAAATGGTAACACTGGACTCAGTAATACCAACTCTGAAAATAGGAGACTGGCTAGGATCACTGGATCTGAAAGACACCTCCTTTCACATACCAGTCAGATCCAGTCATGGAAAGTACCTCAGGTTCAAGCTACAGAACTGCCAATACCAGTTCTCAGCCCTTCTCTTTGGCCTCAGCTCCAAGAGTGTTTACGAAGTGTCTAGCTGTGGTGGCAGCACATTTTCGTTGGTGTTTTTTTCTGGACCAAGATGACTGGCTGGTTTCAGGAAAGCACATCAGGAAGCAAAGTACTCAGTTCTGCCAACATAGAACACATTGGAAGACTTGGACTTTCTCATAAACCTTCAGAAGTCACAAATAGACCAGTTCCAGTTCTGGACTTTATCAGTGCAGGGCTAGATACCCCGCAAGGGAAGGCATTCCTTTCTCAAGCAAGGGTAGCAAATCTGATCTCAACTGCAGAGTTCTTCAAGGCAGGTCAGCCAAGACCTGTAAGGGATTTTCTACTGTTACTGGGGGCACATGGACTCTTCCACTGCAGTGTTACCAGGGATCAGGTTCCAAATTAGAGATGTCCAGTATCACCTAGATGACCATTGGT
Source organism: Neoceratodus forsteri (assembly GCA_016271365.2). NCBI lineage: Eukaryota > Metazoa > Chordata > Ceratodontiformes > Ceratodontidae > Neoceratodus > Neoceratodus forsteri. The sequence goes on from CM028129.1 coordinate 1,261,168,330, forward strand.
CTTAGAGGTAGGATCCTGTGTCCAAACTGGTGCCTGTTACAAAAACATTCGTAAATGCACTGGAGTGGTGGAAGGATGAAGGTAACTTCAAAAAGGGAATTCCATTTCTCCAGCAATCTCCCACAGCCATACTCGCAGTAGATGCCTCCCTCCTATGATGGGACTCCCATCTGAAGGATACATGAGACTTAAGAGCACATTGATCTCCTGAAACTCAGGGCAGTGTACTTGGCAATGCAGGCTTTTTCCTCCCAGAACATAGGTCAGTCTGTTCAGATCAGAACAGACACTGTCCACCACAACAATGTATTACATAAAGAAGCAGGGAGGAACAAGATCTTGAAAGCTGTGCACAGAAGCCATGAAGATCTGGAACCTGTCCTACTCCCTGGAGGTTCAGCTATCTGCAATACACCTTTCAGGGAAAGACAATGTGCTGGTAGAATCCCTGAGCAGGATCAACCAAGGAATGGACCCTGAACCACCTGGTGCTGGCATCAGATGCTCTGATAAGCTAGGTATAGATCTGTTTGCTTCCTGGGAGAACAATCAGCTCCCACTCTTTTGTTGCAGACCCTCAGCAGTGGGTTCAGTCCCAGAGGTTGCTGTATTCCTCAACTCATTAGGGAAGTTCCTATATGCCTTTTCTCCATTCCCACTTTTACTGAGCATGCTGATAACTGAGAAGGGAGCCAGCAACAATAATTCTTATAGCTCCAGACTGGGCCAGGCAGACCTGGTACTTCATGCTCCTGTCCCTTTCCAACAAGCCTGCTATCAGCCTGCCTCTGAGAGACAATCTGCTGAAACTGTCCCAGGGCAGGATAACATCCCTAGACCTGGGAACTCTGCACCTCAGAGCATGGTTCTTGAAGAGCTAGAGTTCTCTGGGCTAATCCTCTCTGAAGAAGTATTGAAAGTGCTGAAGATTTCTAGGAGACCAGTAACAAGGAAAACATGCTTCAAAATGGAGATTTTCCTTCTGGTGTGCTCCTAGACAGATTAGCCGTTTCTGGGCAGATCTGTCAACAATCCTGGACTACCTAGTCCACCTCCGGTCTCTGGACCTAAGACCTACAACCTTGAAGGTACATTTAGCAGGTGTCAGCTTACACATCAGCTGGCAAAAACAAGTTAGCAGCTTCACAATTCATTCTCAAAACATTTTTCGAAGGCCTTAATCACATGTACCCTCCAGTGAGGGACCCTGTCCTTCCCTGGAACTTGAATGTGTACATTGTAGAGCTGATGGAGGCTCCTTTGGAGTCCATGGCCACTGCTGCATTGAAGTGTCACCTGGAAAACAGTCTTCCTGGTGGCAGTGACATCTGAAAGAAGGGTGAGTGAGCTGAAAGTCCTCTGCACAGATCCTAACTACAAAATTTTCCATAGGGACAAGGTAGTCCTAAGGACGACTATGAAATTCCTCCCAAACATGGTGTCTGAATTCCATCTGAATTAGTCAGTTGCTCTTCCTGTTTTCTTTACAGAAAAATCCAGCCGGGGGGAACAAAAACTACACTGTCTTAATGTGAAAAGGGTACTGAGTTACTACCTGGACCACACAGAGGATGTTATATATCCACTGGTACTCAACTGTTTATCAATTATGGTGAAGAAGAGGGGGAAGGCAAACCAGCATCCAGAAGAACCTTTCTCACTGGATAGTCTTCTGCATACAGTTCTGTTATGACAAAGCTGGTAAATTGACACCAAGATTCATAATTACAGAAACCTGGCTATGTAAAAGAATTTCTGATTCATTAATAGAATTAGAACACTATCAACTGTTTTGAAAATATAGGATTTAAAAGGGAAGGGGAATCTTAATTTACATAAATTCTGTGTCAGACACCTTTGAACTTGTTAACACTATATCTGAGGGGGGATTGGAACTGCTTTCTATTGTTATCAGGTTACCGCATAAACCTCTTCTGATAGCAGGTGTTTATAAACCCTCTAAAGTAAATAATAGTGCTTTTTATATTTTGCAGGATTTCCTGATGAAATTTAGAGATACACATGAATAATTCTGAATTGCTTTTGATGGGCGATTTTAATGTTAGTTGGATGCAAGTCAACCCCACTAATAGTCTTATTGATCTACAAGAAAGTCTGGGTCTTATACAACTAACTGAAGAACCATCTAGATTAAATGGTAAAAATTCTGATAATTCTACCCTCCTGGACCTTATTTTTACAAATTGCTCAAATGCCTACTCTACATGTGGGGTACTTGCAGATGCTTTCTCTGACCATCAAGTGATTTTTGCTACATGTAAATACCCAAAATTGGAAAAACAGAATTTAACCATTAACTGGAGAAATTTTAAGTGTTTTGATTACGTGAGATTCATGTTAGATGTAGAGAGCCTGCGATGGAATAGATTAGAATTAATCCCTGTCTCAGAAGCATGGTCTTACTTTAATCAGGAAGTTATGAATATTTGTGATCGCCATGCTCCTATGAGACAGAGAAAGATTAAAACTCCTAATGTTGCATGGTATGATGCAGTTTTGCATAAACTTAAAGTAGATAAAAACAAAATATGGCAAAAAGCCACAAAAAAAAAACAGGTTTAAGTGGGGATTGGAACTGTTATAGGCAGGCACATAATAAATATACAGTACATACAAAATCAGGAAAGCAAAACATAATTTTTTTATGGTAGAATTACACACTAACTGTAAACAAAATCCAAGAATGTTTTGGAATACTGTGACAAAACTGATGGGGGAAAAGCAAAAGTTCACTTATAAATAGAATAGAGATAGGTGGACAATCTGTGCCCTTAAATAATGATGTAGTAAATGCTTTTAATAAATACCTTATTGAAGTAGGGACCCAGATACCAGGATCAAATTCCTCCCCTATACACACATCTCCGGGACTCCAGCAAACATAAATAAGGGTGCGTAGGGATCAGATAGGCAAAAAGTCTTTAAGTTTAGGAGAATACAAATACAAAAGGTAAGGAATGAACTGTTGAAAATTGACATCACAAAAGCAAAAAGTTTGGATAACATCCCTTCAAAATTATTGAAATATGCGAACCCTTGTATAGCTTATCCCTTAGCATAAATATTTAATTCTTCCCTACTGACGGGGGAATTCCCAGAGGGCTGGAAGACTGCGAAGGGTGTGCCTATACATAAGAGGAATTCTAAATTGGAACTTGATAATTATTCTTTACTCTTTATTAGAATCTAGGATTACAATACCTTTGAGCCAGGGCTCTTTTACAAAGGTTCCACGTCATAGTATAATCATAATTCCACGATATAATTATCAACCCATTTCTTTGCTTTCCCAGGTTTCAAAAATCATGAAAAAGTTGGTTTCTGGCCAATTAAAGAAGTACCTGGAAATGAATGACCTGTTGAATGCATATCAATCAGGATTTCGACCTATGTACAGTGACCAGACTGCATTGGTAAAGGTTGTGGGGGTATTTTTTCAGCATGGTCTGGACAGGAGAAGATCAGTGGGGGCCTTATTTATTGATTTATCAAAGGCCTTTGACACTTTAAACCACTGTATTCTCCTGTCCAGACTTTGTGAAATCGGGGTGCAGGACATGGAACAGAGCTGGTTTAAAACATATTTAACTAGTCGAAAACAGATGGTGGAGTTGGGTCCCTATAAATCTACAATTTCTGTTTGATCAGGGGTGACCCAGGGTTCAATACTAGGGCCCCTTCTTTTTAATGTCTATGTGAACAATTTGCAGTTTAAGGACCCAGAGATTAAATATCATATTTATGCAGACGATACTTTAATCTATGTTGAGGGTGACTTGGCGGAAAGTATTTCTACCAAGCTTCAAGATGCATTTTCTCAGTTTCAAACTTTCCTAGAGAAACACATGTTAATTTTAAACACAAAAAAAACCCCAAAAAACAGGCGGTGCTTTTTCATAGTGGTAATAAAAATAATCCCCCCTTAGAAACAACTACTTTAGACAGTGTACGCATTCAACAGGTCTCATAAGTATTTGGGTGTATGGCTGGATCACAAGCTGAAATGGGATGTCCATCTTGATAGGTTAGTTGCAAGTTTAAGTAGGAAACTAGGAATTTTGAATGGACTGAAACACTTCATTACTACCAAAGTACACCAAAGGCTTGTTAATGTTATGATTTTGCCAACCTTGGATTATGGGGACCTGGTGTACCCAGGTGCCTCGGGGACGGAGCTGGCAAGGCTGAATGTTATATGTAACAGGCTTGCCTGCTTCATCCTTGATGCTTCCAGGAGAACACACCATTGTAGCTTGTATAAAGCTCAAGATTTGTGGAGTCTTATTGAAAGAAGAAACTGGCACTTATTGGCCTTCATGGTAAAAATTAGGAGGGAGAAATTACCCAGATATGTTCTAGATATTTTTAGGATTAGGGAGACAAGGGAAGGACTGAGATCTGCACAGGGTACAGAATTTACTGTCCCCAGGTGTAATCTGGGGATTGAGAGATCCTCAATCATTAATAGAAGTTCTAGCCTATGGAACACATTGCCCACTTACCTTTGTGAGGTAAATGTACCGGTCCATTTGGGACCTATAAAAAATGGTTTTCAGATAAAGCTGCAGCTCCTATGATATGCTGTTTGAATGAAGGAATGTAAAGTTGGATTGCCATAAACTGTGTGAATCTAGTTCTCCAAGCAGGCAGTATGGCTGACTTTATCAGTGACCACACTCCTATGTATATCGCTCTAACCACCAAATCAATACGTTCCCCCCCACAAATTGCTATCTTTTAGGAAATTCAAATCCCAGGATTTGGACTTAGTGCTAAGGGATGCCTGGGCCATAAACTGGACCTTACTGCCTACACCAGCAAACTCCCTCCACAGCCTCCCTCTATCCAGAAAAACCAGCCATGCTGCCCACAGACATCAAGCCCTCTCTTTTATTTCAGAGCCATCGACCATAGTGTCACTGGCAAACTCCTAAAGATGCTACCCGCCAGGGACAGCCCAGGTAGTGACTGTCTGTATCCCACCTTTCTGAAATTCCTCTCCCCTGCCCTTGTAAAGCCACTGACCCACATATTTAACTTTGTCCTCTCATCATCTACTATGCCTGACTCATGGAAGCATGCGAACGTAGTGCCAATTTTCAAATCCGGTGATCCCGCTACCCCAGGAAACTACCATCCCATCTCCCTGCTCCCACATTTAAGCAAACTATTAGAAAAAATCATTCACCACCAGCTATCTGAGCATCTAGATAAGTACAACCTCCTGAGACCCCTCCAACACGGCTTCCGTAAACACTACAGCACATCTTTGGCCTTGGCCCTTTTCTCCAACCACGTCCTTAGAAACATGGACATGGGTATGGCCACAGGTGCGGTGTTTGTGGACCTATCAAAGGACTTTGACCTTGTTGACCACCACCTTCTCAAATCCACCCTGCTAAACCTAGGCTGCTCCCCGGATGCCACTGCTTGGTTTATCAGCTACCTCGCTAACAGATCCCAGTCTGTTCTGATAGGCAAAGATACCTCTGCTGCATTACTCATCCATACTGGTGTCCCCCAGGACTCTATACTGGGGCCTCTATTATTCTCGCTGTTCATAAATGATCTTCCCACAGAAAGTATAAATTGTAATGCGCTCCTCTACGCTGATGACCTCATCATCTACCATAGCGCCAAGTCCCTCGAATCTATATCCTCTACACTCATTACAAACTATGGATCAGCTCAACATTGGTTCTTCTCCAAAAGAAATTCTTGTAAATGAGAAAAAAAAAACAAAGGTCATGCTCTTTGGCTCAAAGTCATACTTTGGAAAGGCAACCAAATCAAAAACCTTGTTACACAGTTACCCTTGCAGGCCCTCCTCTTGACACTGTATCCTCCTTCAAATACCTAGGAGTGACTCTTGGTCTATCCTTACCTACAAAGACCACATTTCTAACACTATGAAGAGAGTCCACCAGAAGCTGGGGTCAGCCTACCACTTTAACCACCTCCTCACCCCAGAGGCTCGTCTTGCAATTGCCCAGGGAAATCTACTGCCCCCATTTGACTATTGCTCCCCAGTGTTCTCCTCCATGTCCTCCTTACTACTTTCTTGTCTAAATATCACATACAACTCTGTCACTTTGCCCTTCGCGTCCCTTCCTCCACTCATCACTGCTCTCTATATCAGTCCTTAGGCTGGCTCTCTCTGCAGGGCCGTTTTTGAATACGCTATGGGCTGTCTAGTCAACACCTCTCTCAGGAACTCACATAAGTCCCCATACTCCTCACTTCTCACTGACAGGGTGGTAACTCAATGTCTCAGGGTCTCTTCCATCCCCCCGGTAGTCCCCCATGTATCTACTGTCATGGGGAGCAATGCTTTCTCTGTCTCTGGCCCCTACCTCTGGAACAGAATACCACCTGCCATCCGTAAGTTACCCTCTCATCAGTCCTTCAAATTGAAGCTGAGATTGGCTCATGTCTCAGGTCACCTGTGCCTGCTCACTTGGAAACACCCTCGCCAGAAAGCCCCCTTAGGGGCCCAGTGTACCAGTTGCTTACTTCCCAAGTACTGGCTACTACATATACAATTGACATGTTTTTGACTCCATTGTAAAAATGTTGATTGCTATAGTGTAATCCCTTATGCACTTTATTGTAAACCTTGGACTGGCTGAATAATGTCTTGATTTGCTGTAAGTGTACGTTCTAGTTCTCTGCAAACAGAGAAGTGTTGCTTTATTTGTCATGAACTTGTTTTTTATGTCCTTAACCTATATTTTTAAGATATGATTTTTACGTATCACTGTTTCTGCTACCACTGTACTCACTGTATTATATGTACCTACTGTATTATAACTTGTACCTATTGTCTGTGCCACTGTATGGCCCGGGTCGCAACTGAAAATGGTCCTTTGGATCAGTTTGCTCACCAATAACATAAATAAATAAAAGTGGTATTTTGTCAAGAAATTAATTGTTGAAATTATATTGTATTTTGTAAGTATTTGTATGTTTGAACCGCATTTGTAAATGTTAGTATTGGTATATGTATAATTCAATAGATTACCTGTGTAACATGTTAAAGAATAATTAAGGGACCTCTTTGAAACTGAGCTTTGCTCAATAGAGTCCCATCCCTTTTCATAAATTCCTATTTTATGACTAAAAATTAAAAAAATTGTCTCAGGGCACACTCTACAGGAAGTACCTCTGCCTCTGTGGCAGCTTCAAGGAGTATCTCCCTGCGATAAATTTATAAAACAGCTACCTGGAAAACAGTACACACTTTTACAATGCACTACTGTCTGGACATCTAGTCCAGAAGGGATGCCAGCTTTGGCATTGCTGACTTGCAGACCCTTTTCCCTAAATAGGTTCTGCACCCAACCTCCCACTGTACTACTGTGGAGTTTGCTGTTGTAAAATGTAAGTGAGGGGTTCCTGGGGTTTGCAAAAAGGATTACTCGCCATAGTAATTTTGTTTCTTCCAAAGGTATCCCTTATTATGTTCGACAATCCCTAATCCCTGCATCCCCTTCCAGAACATGGTAAAAATTCAGACAAGAATCAATTTTCTTCTAGTTGCTTGAGCATTATTTGTTAAAGTGCCCTTACAATTGTTGCTCAGTGGTCGGAATTATACTTTTTTTCAAAATAAATAAGTTTGTTCTGCCTTGTTTCAGATATTTTTTAAAACTTTTTTGTACAAATTCTAAGAAAATTTGGTAGCCATTTAGCTAATTTTAGTGGTCACAGCTCATCCTAGCTTTAGAAGTAAATCTTACATTTGAAGGCAGGGATGAGCGTGCCCACATAGCCGAGTTTGAAGTTAATTCTAAAGCTCCATCATTAGCATAAAATTCTAAATCTCCTGAGCTGCTCTTTCCAGAGTAATAATTACTGTTGTTGAACATAGTGAGGGATTCCTTTGGAAGAAACATTACTACAGTAAGAAATTTTTTTCTTTCTTGCCAATCTTCTTAGAGAAAACAGGGTTTTTGAGTTTACTCTTGAGTTTACTCAAGCTTATCTGGTAGCATGGAGTTATTATTTTGGGAGACCAGATGTCATTTTTCCATTTTTTTTATTTTTGGGCATCTCATTTCCAATGAGGTCCCAAATTGGACTTCCCCTTTTGCCACTTCTGCCAGATCCATTTGCTCAGCACTGCGGGTGGAGCTCTTACCTATCACTATCCATACTATTCTGGCTAGTGGTAAGAGGCTCTGGCTCCGTTTTAGACCCACTATCCTTGTGCCACCTAGTAGGCCCACTCCTTAGTCTCTAAACTGGTAGTCGGGGTTCTAATTGGTTGTTTATTTCATATCCTACAGTATATCCTTTTACTGTCCCTTTGGGCTAGAAAGTATCTAGTCCTCTCTTATTTTCTCTCCACTTTGTTTCTCTCCTGGCAAACAGAACTGGAGTACATGAGGGAGTTGATGACAGTTATTGGCTGGCGCACTGCACCAAGTGGCTACATGCTGTATGCAACCAGCATCAGTAGCCAATGTCGGCTCCCTCCTTAGAAGGAAAAAGCTCCCGCAGGGTTCTAGTGCATCCGGTTCTAGTCCCATATGGCTGAATCAATAGTGAAGATACAGTATTCCAAAAAATTAACAATTATGGTGAGTATGTAATTTTCATTTCAAACCCCAGGAATCCCTCACTTTTTCTTAACAATTGCAGTAATTCCCCTGGAATGAGCCACCCTGGGGGCTTTTGGAATTTTATGCTAATTATGAAACTTGGAATGAAATTCAAACTCTGCTGTGTAGTCAAGCTCACCCCAATGTCTAACATCAGATTTATTTCTCTGCCTGAAGAACAAAGTCACCCCGAAGTGTTCCCTTCACTTCTGGCTGGTTTACGGGTTATTATTTTTATAATTATAGTGTTTAACTAAGTTTAGTGAATTTCTCGATACTCTGTATTAACGTAGGTTGTTATAGTTTGTTCTGTGTAAATTTCAACTTTTCTATGGTTCCCTATCAGTTCCCAGGAACCAGGAGAAGGCAGTTTTTGGTGTGATTCCTGCTTTAGGGAACCACTATATTTTGTGAATTTTATACATTTAAAATGATTTTTACTCAACTGCTTCGAGTTTCTCTTTAAATTATTCTCAGTTCCTTGTTATTTTGTAACCGAGGTGATAGTTGGCCATTTTAACTAAAAAAAAACAAACCTAATTGAGGTTTTCTTTTTTTTACTTGCAGTTTGACATTAGAAGGAACCAAACCACATTTATCCTCTTTAACACCATTTTTAACGATTACAGTTTAAATTGTTTTCTGTTGGGAACTGCTAACATCTTTCCAGGGTCGTCATTGCATGGCATGACTGACAGACCCAAAAAGAAGACAGGACCTACAGGCTTTAAAAATTTGAAGGTCTGAGACACCCAATGGCTAAGTGGTAGCGCTAAACTTCCACACCAGCAACCCGGGTTCTGGAGTGAGCCTGGGTTCTCACAGGTCAGGTGGCCAGGCTGGGGAGTGCTCCCAATGGGAGCGCAAGCCAGCTGGGGATGGAGACGGTCCAGCCCTCGCACAGTAGCGGCCCCTCTTCAGTGAGCTGAGGAGCCTACTCCCTCTCGAGAGGTGGCACATGCCCAGTGTGCACTACGGGGGCCTGGTGGCAGGAGTAGGTGGCGGTCGAGGCCAAACAGCTATCTGAAAAAAAAAAATTGCAAGGTTTGTTTTCAACTCTGGCAAAGGCAGACTGTCACAAACTGTGTTTAAAGTGCCTGGGTCCAGAATACAATTTTGTCAGTTGTGAGCTATGTATTACGTTTTGCCCTAAAATGCAAAAGAAAAGGGCTAAAAAATTAGAAGACCTTATGGCTCCTCAGAAAGGAAGGATAAAGCTATAAAAGATGGTTCAGAAATCAGGGAGCCCGAAAGGGGAACCCTGAATCCAGTAAAAATTAAAGAGCCTTAGAGCAGACACTGGAGACGGTGCCTGCCAAGAAGAAACAAAAAAAACATGTCCCTGTCCTTCCTCCTGAAGAAGAAAAAGAGCCGCCACTGAACACATGTAAAATGTTCTCAGTAAAGGACGTGGCAAAGGCATGGCAATTCCCCCAGGCATTTCAGGATATGGGGAATTTCATAAATACTCCTGCCTCCCTCCCCAGGTTCCATTTCCATTTCCCATGCCTTTGGAGGAGGATGTTAAAATGTACTATGAAGAGGAGGATAAAGAAGAACACATAGAACCAGATGTTTCTCCTGAACAAGAATTTGGCTCTCCTCCTAGGCCTTCAAATGATTATACTTCTCACTACACCTTTCTAAGGCATATGGTAAATACCCTCAATGTCTCCTCAAAGGAAACTGAAGAGGATGAGGATGAGGTAGAATTTATGGATATGATAGGCTTAGCTCCTACACTGAGGTCAATGCTGTCCATCCATAAATCCATTAAGAAAACCATTTGTAAAATCATGTCAGCAGCCACCTAAGCTGCTGGCATAGGTAAGAAAACAGAGAAAAAATATCACATGAACAAACAGGAATCTGAGTACCCGTATTCCAACCCTAATCATGAGAGTGTGGTCCAGACTGCCACACAGTGACAAGGCCAAAGTGCATCTTTCCTCCCTGCCTCCTGATAAAGATTCCGGGAAACTGGACAGCAGGGGCAGAAAAGTTTATATATCAGCTTCCCTGCTCCTAAGGCAGGCAGTTTACTTGGCCTTCACAGCACACTACTAGAATTCCATACTGGCACTGAGCGAAAAGGCTGCTGGAGACTTGGCACAGGATATGATTGGCACAGCAAGATCAGCCATGGATGCCACAAAGTACCAGTTCCATAGAGCAGTGGGCACAAGCAACACTGCATCTGGGGTCATGGCCCATGAGAATTACTAATCTGTCCCAGGACACTGAAACGAAAGGGATGGATTGTTTGGTGACAAGACAGAGACTTACATGAAAATGTAGATGAATACAAAACCACCTACAAGAGCGACACTGAGAAGGAAAAAGCCTCCACTTTCATAGGATTCATAGGAAGTTTCAAACTCAAAGACAGCTTGTCCATATAGTTTGCCATTCTTTATTTTAAAATTCAGTATTTCTGTCTTTATAAAGCTCATCCCAACCCTCTTTTAAAAGCATCCATGTTTGGGCTGTCAACTAACGTCTGAGGGAGTTTGTTCCATTCTGCTAGCACCCTCTAACTAAACCAATACTTTCGTAGATTTCGGTTCCATGCAGATACATACAACTGTTTATTATGCATTCTGCTGCCATCCCTGCTAATTCTAGATATAAATCCCATCTCATCTTTCAGCTGAATATCGCCCATAGCCCTAAACAGTAAACACACATCTCCTCTGAATCTTCTATAATGAAGAGAGTACAGATTCAATATCCTTAGCCTTTCATTGTAAGTCTTATTTTTTAGTGTCATAATCGATTTGGTGGCCATTCTCTGAATTCCCTCAATTCTTAGAACATCTTCCCTTCTGTATGGAGACCACAGCTGGATGCAATATTACAAGTGAGGCCTAACCAGCACTTCATACATAGGCATTATCACCTCCGTTTCTCTACTTGAGATATGTCTCAGTATGCAGTTTAGATTCTGATTGGCTTTCGTAACCTGATCACTACAATAAGTGTTAAATTTTAAATCTTTCGTAATCTTTGCCCCCAGATCTCTCTCTCTTCCTTCCTCTCTATCAATACATCCATTCCCAATTTGTAACTCAGATTAATATTATGTTTACCCAAATGCATTATTTTACACTTTGAAGTATTCAACTCGTTTATTTTTCCCAGTCCAATCCGCAATCTCATTTAGTGCTCCCTGAAGTAGACCCCCCATCATCCTCATTGTTTACTCTTGTCCCCACTCTACAGTCATCCACAAATTTATATAGCCATACATTAGCATTCTTTAATTGTGGGGTGGAAATGTAAATATTAAACAAGCAAGGTCCCAGAACCGACCCCTGCTGCACACCACTAGAAACAGACACCCAGTCCGAATATACCCCCTTTATAGTGACCCTCTGTTTCCTATCTTGCAACCAGTCTGATATCCAATGTATTATATTACTTTCTAGATTGATCTCCAACAATGTATTCAATAATTCCAAATGAGACAGTTTGTCAAAAGCCTTTGCAAAATCTAGGAAAGCCACATCCACAGAGTGGGAGAGAGGGGAAGGCGATACTACCCTCATGCTTATGTTTCCTATGAGTACCTTCCTCAGAGGGGTTACTTTAGGGATAGAAGGGGCACTAGGCATGCAGTTGCACCACCAGCTTCCAAAACCCAAGCTAAACAAAACCCATGATAAGTCTGCACAGGTTGCCCATCTATTGTCAGTGGGGAAAAAGGCTGATTCACTATTTTTAGGAATGGACAAAAATATCCACAGATAAGTAAGTCCTGGAAATAGTGAGTCAAGGTTTGTTCCTGCAGGTCAGAAAATTCCCAAAGCTACAGAAGCACAAAGTTTTCCACCCTCATACCCCATCAGAAAGAATCCTGTTGGATATGGAGGTGAAGAAATTGTTGCAAGCAGATGCAGTGGAAAATGTACCTCCCTCACACTGGGGCAAGGGACTTTATTCCTGGTACTTCCTGACCCACAAGAAAAATGGGGAGTGGCGCCCCATATTAGACCTGAGATAGCTGAACAAAGTTAAGATGGTAACACTGGGCTCATAATTCAGGATGGTAACACTAGGCTCAGTGATACCATCTTTGCAAATGGAAGACTGGCTGGAGTCACTGGATCTGAAAGATACCTACTTTCACATACCAATCCGGCCCAGCAACAGAAGGTACCTCAGGTTCAGAATAAGAACTGCAAGTACTATTTCACATCCCTTCCCTTCGGCCTCACCTCACTTCCAAGAGTGTTTACAAAGTGCCTAGCTATGGTAGCAGTATATTTGAGACAGAACAGGGTGGTGGTTTTTCCCTATCTGGATGACTGGCTGGTCTCAGGAAAAACAAAGCAGGAAGCAAAATCCTTAGTATTACCAACACAAGGTACGTTGGAGGACATATCCGTAAAGCTCAGGCTCTCCTCACAGGCTTTCAGAGGACTGTACCTTTGTAAGGCATATGGTAAATACCCTCAACATTTCCTCCCATGAAACTGAGGAGGATGAAGAGGAAGTAGAATTTATGGAATCCTCAATAAAGTGACATACAGAACCTGTCCTGTTCAAGTTCTGGATTTTAAAGGTGTAGAGATGGATACCCTGCAAGAGAAGCATTCCTCCTTCAAGCAAGAGTAGCAAATCTGATTTCAGCTTAAGAATCCTTCAAGGCAAGTCAGCCAAGGCCTGCAAGGGATTTTCTGTGCTTACGGGGCACATAGAAACATGGAAGTTGTCAGCAGATAGGGACCTCTTGGCCCACCTAGTCTGCCCTATATTCCCTTCCTACTATGCCACCACAGACCCTATTTGCTCTCCTGTCTTCTCCTCCACTTCCTTTGCTTCTAAGGTTCCCTTATGTCTATCCTATGCATACTTGAATCCCATTATCATTTTAGCTCTCACCACCTCTGCTGTGAGGCTGTTCCAGGTGTCCACCACCCTCTCTGTGAAGAAGTATTTCCTCACATCTCCTCTGAGCCTCCCCTCCCGCTTTGTAGTGTGACACCTTGTCATGGAGCATCTTTTTCTATGGAAAATGCTCCCTTTCTGCACCTTATGATTACCTGTGAGGTATTTAAATGTTTCTATCATATCCCCACTTTCCCTCCTTTCTTCTAGAGAGTACATATTTAGTTCCTTGAGTCTTTCGTGGTAAGGTTTTTGATGCAGGCCCTGCACCATTTTGGTAGCCCTCCTTTGTACCCCTCTACCCTATCAATGTTCTTCCAGAGGTGGGGCATCCAGAACCGGACACAGTACTCAAGGTAGGGTCTTACCAGTGATCTACACAGGGGTAATACTACACCCCTCTTTCTGGTGGTGATGTTGCTCCAATTGCACCTGAGCATCCTGCTAGCCTTCCCACTGCCTTATCACACCACTTGGCTACTTTCAGGTCATCAGAAATTATTACCCTAGGTCTCTTTCCTGTATTGTGGCTTGCATTACCTCCTGCTCAGCAGCATACGGTGCCCTGGTTTCTGTGCTCCAAGTGCATGATTTTGCACTTTTTGCATGGAAACCCAGCTGCCATTCCCATGACCATTTTCCAGCTTTTCAGATCGTCCCTCATTCTCCCCATTGTGTCCACTCTGATGCAGAGTTTTGTGATATCTGTGAACAGGTATACTTTCCCTCCAGCTCTTCCACAATGTCACTAATAAAGATATTGAAGAGGACCAAGCCTAGTACTGACCCCTGTGGCACTCTGCTGGTCATCTTGCCTTCTCCAGAGTGGACCCCATTTGCCACCAGCCTCTGACTCCTATTGCTTGGCCAACTTCTTATCCATTTTACTACTTTTGGACCCACTCCTAGGTTGCCCAGCTTGCTCACCAGTTTTCTATGTGAAATGGTGTTGAAAGCCTTACTGAAATCCAGGTAGGCCACATCTACTGCTCCTCCTTGATCCAGTTCACTGGTCAAGCAGTTGAAGAACTTGATCAGATTTGTCTCATAAGACCCCCCCGCTGTGAAAACCATGTTGCCTCAAATCCTGTAATCCACTGGTTACAAGGTATTCCCCAATCCTTTCCTTCAGTACTGAATCCATTACTTTTCCTACTACCAAAGTCAGGCTGACGGGTCTATAATTTCCTGCTTCCTCCCTGTTTCCACTTTTGTGTAGTGGGATGACATCTGCCCTCCTCCAGTCCCCTGGAACCTCCACTGTTTTTAGTGACAGGTTGAACAGTGCTGCCAGAGGTGCAGCCAGTACCTCCTTGACCTCTCTCAGTATCCTAGGATGCACCCTGTCAGGTCCCAATTGCCTTGTCTACTTTTAATTGTGCCAGTTCCTTGAGGACTCTCTCCTCTGTAAAAGGATGAGTGTCCACCTCCCTTCCTTTAATGCTCTTGTCCCTTATCTTTGGCCTGTCACCTACCCCTTCCTCTGTAAATACTGAACAAAAGTAATTGTTCAATATGTCTGCTTTTTTTTGGTCCTCTTCCTCACAAACCCCTCCTTACCCTTTTAGCCTTACTATCCCTCCTTTGGTGCTTCTTTTTTCTCTTATCTAAAGAATGTTCTATTCTCTTTTGCCCTCTTGTAACTTTTAAATGCTAATATTTTTGCCCTTAGTTTTTCCGCTACTTCTCTAGAGAACCATAGCGGTCTCCTTTTTCTCTTGCCTTTGTTAACCTACCTGGTACAGAGATTTGTTGCCTTTTCAATGCCCCATTTATTTTTGCCCATTGTTCCTCGACTCTCCTCAGTTTCCCTGTTCCTGCTGTGGTGTCCCTGAGGCAGTCTCCCATTTTCTTAAAATTGGCCCTCCCGGAGTCTTAGTGCAGTTCGATTCTGATGCAGTTCTTATATTGAGCCACACCGTACTGGGATCACTGGTCCCCAGGTGGCCACCCACTGTGACATCAGCAACACTGTCCCTGTTTGTCAGTACCAGATCCAGCATTGCCCCCTCGAGTGAATTTCTTAACTAGTTGCCTGAGGAATGCCCCTTGCAGGGAGTCCAGGACGTCCCTACTTCTGACTGTTGCCGCAGCTGGTAGGCTCCAACCTATGTCTGGTAGATTGAAATCTCCTATCAGCAACACCTCCCCTTTGCATGCCATCCTTTGGATTGCTTCCATCATATCTTTTTTCCCCTCTCCCCCTCGTGCTGGAATTATGGAAATCATTCCCGTGTAAATTGTGACACCCCCCCCCCAATGTCTCCCGGGCGACCCACAGTACCTCAGCTCCTCCTTGCTCTTCAGGAAATCTGTAAAGCAGCTATTTGGAAAATAGTGCACACTTTCACAAAGCACTACTGTCTGGACATGCAGTTCAAGTCCCAGCTGAGGCAATTACTTCTTTCTCTCTTCTGTTTGTATGTGTTCCATACCTATGCACACAGCACCCTTGTGATTGAAAATGTAATTATCTGTGCAGCACCAGGTTGTGAACTGGAGAAAGAAAAATGTTCTCCAGGATAGCCCAGTTTCCAGATGCCTTGGTGAAGCAGCTGATAGTGCAACTGGAATGGTATTCCAGGTGGCCTGGGTTCAAGTCCCAGTTGAGGTACTTATTTCTTTCTCTCCTCTGTTTGTAGTGTGTGTGTTCCATAAATATGCACACTGCACTCTTGTGATTTAAAATGTAATTATCTGTGCAGCACCAGGTTGTGCACTGGAGAAAGAGTAATGTGCTCCAGGATGGCTCAGCCAGTTTCCAGTTGCCTTGGTGGTGCATCTGGTAACACAACCGGAATGGTATTCCAGGTGGCCTGGGTTCAAGTCCCAGCTGAGGCACTTACTTCTTTCTCTCTTCTGTTTGTATGCAGTCCATAAATATGCACACTGCACTCTTGTGATTGAAAATGTAATTCTAGGGACGTGGATATGGTGTACATCTACACTCTAGCAGAATCCTTTCCCCTTTAAGAATGGCCGGAAGGTCTTCAAGCTGGCTCCTCCCATCCACTCGGGTAGTATCCTTCTTGGCACCACCATGTGAGGTCAGATCTTCCTTTCTTCTGGAAGCATCAGGTTCCCTCCATTGTAGCTCCATGCTTGGTGTAGGCCCTAAACTACTTTTGCTTTTCACATCTTCTAGCTTTTGCTTTTTACCTTAGTTATGGACTCGGGTGATCCTAAATTGGTCCCTGGCTTCAAACACAGCCCTTGCGTCCAAAGAATGTCATGCTCCGATCCGCACACATTGTGCGTTTACTACCTTGGGATGGACCATGACCCACAGGCTTGCCACTTATGTTGCTCTCTCCATCCCACAACCCTGGAGGATCGCTACACTCATCTCCTGCTTGGACACACGGACAAACGGAATCCGCTGGTTTGCTCCAAGGAACCTCATTGTTTGGTGTCTTCATATTCTGTTGCGGCGGGCTTGGCTAAGCAACTCACTGCCCTCAAGGAATCCACAGCTCAGGTCACTGCAGAAGCATCGTCTAAGGCCACCATAGTTTCAGCGGGCATTGGCGCCTTGTTCAATGGGGTGTTCCAGGACCTTTGCCGGTCCCTTCTGACTCTTTGGGAGTGCCCTTCCCATGGGTCTAAGTCCTCCAAATCTTCTAAGCAGGACTCCAAGCCCAAAAAGTCCTGCCTTGATCAATAAGGACTGCAAGTGCTCTCGGGGCCTTGGGTTCCTGTTCTTCTCCAGCTCGACAGCTGTCCAGCTTTCAGCTTCCACCAACACTTCTATCCCGGCTGCTGGCCCTGTGGTATCCCCTCAGGGCCTATCAGCTGAAATGCGAATTGACCAGGAGGTTAAGATGTTTCTCAAGGAGGTTGACCCATTGTCACAGGATGAGGGGGAGGATTCCCTCTCCAGGACCCCGGTCCTGCCTATTGTCTCTCAGGGAGGGTCGGACCAGCACGCTGATCTGAACCATTCTCTTCCGGAACCCAACCTGTTGGAGCCTCTTTAGTGTTTTTCACTGACCCCTGCCATCAGTCTCCCCAGCTGTCAAGGTCCAGGTCACAATCCCGTAGATCAAGGTCAAACAGTTACCGACATCATTGGTCCTGCTCTTAGCACTCAGGCAAGAGATGCCGTTGACATTCGTCCTCTTCCTTCTAATCTGAGGGGGATTGGCTCCATCGTAAGATGTGACACCACTATGAGGAGTTCATCTGGCAACAGTTGCTGGATACAGGCAACAGGCTCCTGTTAGTGCCCCAGCCCCCTCCAGTGCTCCTGTGGTTGCCACCTCTCTGGCCTGTCCCAACACCTCCGGTTTGGCTGACACTGGTTTCCCTGCCCATTCGGGTGGAGCCTCCTCCTCCACCCCCTGTAAGTCAGCTCGACTGTCCACTGGGTTGCCCCATCGGCTGTCAGTCACTGTGTTTCAGACCAACGAATCCCACTGAGTCCTCGGGGGCTCACCCGGTGTTGAGTCCTTGAGATCTAGACCTCTTGATGCAATCCCGAGATCAGGCTTGACCAGGACTCTGGGGAGGAACCTTTGGTGGATCAAGGGCCTACCTTCTTTGGGATCTTGCTCCACCTTATCTCCGAGTCTACAGGGACCCTGCTGGAGCCAGTCCAGAAGCGGGTTCGCTACCCCCAATGGAGACCCTTGACAAGGACGACTCCCCTGGGTCATCTTTCCGGTCTCAGAGGCCATCCTGAGCCCTGCTCTGGAGCTTTTGGCAGTGTCCTGCTTCTTGCTCCACTCCGTTGGCCCATATGGTCCACAAGTATGTGGTCTCTACCGGCTTGCTGTCCGGATTTGCCGAACATTCTTCTACGGATGGTTTGGTCGCTGACTCAGTCATTCACTGCTCGGGCAATGTCAGCGATGAGGATAAGCCTCCTGACAGGAAGTCTAAGAAGCAGGACCATGCGGCCAAGAAGGTCTATGTGGCTTCCTCTCTCAGCCTTCGGCAGGTGAGTGCAGCACTCCGAATGCCCAACTTCACCCATAGCATCTTGGGTACCCTGGACCAGGTTATCCCGTGGCTCCCAGCCACCGGTCACACTGCTGTGGGACCAAGGCCACACAGTTGCCAAGCAGCAGCTCCAAATGGCATTAGACATTGGTGATTCTTGTGCCAGGTCAGTGGTTACTGCAGTGGCTAACTATGCACTGCAGGGCTTGGCTGCGGATCTTGACCTTTATGGCCGATACCCAGCACAAGCTGGCGGATGTACCCTTCCTGGATACAGACCTGTTCAGGCCTGGGGTAGATGGATATCTCACATGGATCAAAAAGTCCAACACTACCCTGGACTCCATCACTTTCACCCAGTGGGAAAAAGGACCCAAGCAGAAAAAGTAGCTGTTTTAGTTTCGGCCCTCCTCTCTCCTTGCAGTCAATCCCATGCCGCCCCCCCATCGCTCAGCAGCAGCAGGCCTGGTGGCTCCGGTCAAAGCCCTCCTCCTCCTTGGCTGCCAGACAGTCCAGCAGGAGAGGGCTGGCAGCTTCCTAGACCGGCCCCTCTTCTGCCTCTTGGCCTGCGAAGCGACAGATTAGGGGCTGCCTTTCCCCCATCTATCCTGCCTGCCCCAGGCCCTTCAATGGGGGGGTTGGCTCTGCCACTTTGCTTCCGCCTGGTTCACCATTATGATGGACCGGTGGATCTTTGAGAGGTCAACAGCGGTCTGCCTCTCAAGTTCAAGGCTCTTCTGCCCAGCCGAGCCCATGCCCCATGGGAAGACACGGGAGGACATCCTCCTCCTCCTCCTTCTCTGCAAGGAGGCAGTGGTTCATGTCCAGGACACCATGCTTGACCTGGGGCTCATATCCAGATATTTTCCGGTTCCAAAGTGGATGAGGGGTTTGTGTCCCATTCTGGACCTGCACGACCTCAATCGGTTCTTGCAGCCATGCAAGTTCCATATAATCACTCTGAGCCAGATCATTCCGTCCCTGGAGCAGGAAATGTGGTTCTGCTCTCTGGACCTTCAGGATGCCTTCTTCCACGTCCCTATCTGCTCATCCCACTGGCAGTTCCTCCAGTTCCACTCGGAGGGGACTCTGTACAAGTTCTAGGCCATGCCATTTGGCCTTTCCTCGACACCCAGGGTCTTCAACAGGTGCACTGCAGTGGTGGCAGCCTTCCTGCAGTGCAGGGGGGTCCAGGTGTACCCATTTCTGAATGACTGGCTGATCATGGGATCCTCCAGGCTGGAGGTGGAGAGATCCAGGGATCTGACCCTACAGACCTGCTCGGTTCTCGGCCTCCTGGTCAATGAAGCCAAGTCAGAACTCATTCCATCTCAGGTGATTCAGTTCATTGGAGTGGAGCTTGACTCTTGCCAGGCTATGGCCCGGTTGTTGGCGGACCAAGCAAAGGACTTTACCTCCTTTTCCAGTTCATTTTGGGTTGGACAATTGTGCCCTGCCTGGGGCTTCCTGCACCTCCTGGGCCTTACAGTGGTGTTCACCAGCGTGGTCCGTTGGGTGTGCTGGCGGATGCGCTCCCTGCAATTGGGGCTGGCCCAGCAATGGTCTCAGCACTACAGTCACCTCGACCAGCTGGTCTCAGTGACCCAGCAGATGTGGGATGCCATCCAGTAGTGGCTTATCCTGGAGCATCTCCAGGAAGGATTCCCCTTTGTCCGCCCAGTGCCGACGGTCCCGCTAATGACTGATGCCTCCTTCCGAGTGGGGGGGCCATCTAGCCCACCAAGTTCACGGACTCTGGAACCCCGAGGATTCCCACTGTCACATCAGCCTGCTGGAGGTCTGGGCAGTGCATCTGGCTCTGACGGCGTTCACTCTGCATGTTCAGGGTGAGGGTGTCCAGGTCCAGATAGACAACACAACAGTCATGTACTACCTCAACAAGCAGGGTGGGACGCATTCCCGTCCTCTGTGTCAGGAGGCTTTCCACATCTGGACTCTTGTTCTCAGCTTGGACACCGACCTTCTGGCAATTCATGTGGCTGGCATGTCCAGCCAGTTGGTGAATGCTCTCAGCTGGGTGGGCAAGGTATTACACGAGTGGTCCCTTCACTAGGAGGTAGTTGACCATCTGTTTGCCCAGTAGGGCACCCTGTGGGTCGACCTCTTTGCCTCCAGGAGAACGTGAAGTTGAGGCTGTTTTGTGCCCGCCCCCCTCAATGTGGGACACTGCATGAGGAGGCTTTCGCGAGGCCCTGGACTCTGGGCCTCATGTACGCCTTCCCTTCCTTTCCCTCCATCCATAGGGTACTGCTCAAGGTGAGGAGGGATAAGGCACAGGTGATCCTGGTGGCTCTGGACTGGCCATGCCAGTTCTGGTACCCAGATTTCCTCAGCCTCAGCAGCAGGCCTCTATGGTGTTTTCCTCTCCCCCCGGAGGTGCTTTCATATTTCCTGGGGAAGGTACTCAATCTGGACCTTCAGTCCCTGCACCTGACAGCCTGGCTCCTAAGTAGCTAGAGTTTCAGACTTTGGGTCTCTCCGACGAGGTTCTCCACATTATTGAGGCCTCTCAGAAGGAGTCAACTCACAAGTGCTACGCCTTCAAGTGGAAACAGTTTTCCATTTGGTATCAGGGCAAGGAGCTAGACCCCTTGTTCTGCCTGGTGTCCAGCATCCTGCACTACTTCTGGTCCCTCTCTCAGCTGAGCCTCCGGTCAACAACCCTCAAGGTGCACTTGGTGGCCATCTCTGCATACCGGGTGTGGGATGTTTACTGACAGTAGCACAGGAGAAGGTGGTTGGGCACTTTTTCAAAGGCCTGAACCACTTGGCTCTGCCAGTGTGTGAACTCCCACCACCTTGGGACCTGTTGCTGATGTTGGCTGTACTCATGGGCAAGCCATTTGAACCCATGCACAGGTGTAAGATGCCACATCTGTCATAGAAGACTGCCTTCTTGGTGGCTATCACCTTTGCCAGAAGGACTAGTGAGCTCCAGACGTTTTCTGTGGAGTCTCCTTATCTTGCCTTCCACTAGGACAAGGTTGTCCTCTGCCCCAACCCAAAGTTCCTCCTGAAGGTTGTTTCAGAGTTTCACCTTAACCAGATAATGAATCTCCCGGTTTACTTTACCAACCCAACCTCGGAGACCGAGCACCGGCTCCTACGATGGATCTTAGGGACGCACTCACTTATTATAAGGAGGGCATAACTGGAGTTCAGGGAGAGGTTCACCAGCTCTTCCTCAACTATGCTGAAGCCACACCTGGCAGACTGGCAGCTAAGCAGATGATTGGCAGGTGGATAGCCTCTTCCATCAACCTCTGCTATAGGTTTGCTGGTAGGGAGCCTCCCGTAGGGCTTAGGGCTCATTTCACCAGACATATCGCTGTCTCGGTGGCTGCTTCCAGGGATGTCCCTATCCAGGAGATCTGCAGGGCTGCAACCTGGAAGTCAGCACACACCTTCCTCTCCCACTATCACATCATCCTTGAGTCTGTGAAACACTCACAGCACCCTCGCTTCTCCTTAGCCTGGCACTCTTGCTGGGTCTTTGGGCACCTCCTGTATGGCTGACAAGGTCGCCCTGCCGGATTGGACCTCAGGGAACCATCCTATGGTCCCTGCCTCAAGGCTCTCGTTCCTGGCATAAGAGAGAAAGAGACTCGCACTCCTCACACTCCCTCCAACACTGCCCATTTATGGTGGCTTCTGCTCCTCTTCCACGGTTGACGGAGCATTCCTCGTCGACGGGACTGCTCCTCCAATCAACAGAGCCTCCGTTGCTCACTCCCTTGTTGACGGGAATGCATCCCCTATCAATGGAGCACTCTACAACACATTTCTCATCGACGGGCAGTGTGCCCCTGTTGATGGAGTGTTCCTCATCAACAGGGCTGCTCCCCCCATCGACGGAGCCTTCTGTTTTCGTTCTCTCAACAGAGCATCTGTTTCTCACTCCCTCGTTGATAGGAACACTCCCCCCATTGACAGAGCCTTCTGTTTTGCTTCTCTCATCGACGGGCTGCTTCCCCATCAATGGGATGTCATGTTTCTCATTCCTCATTGGCAGGGCTGCTTCCCTC
Source organism: Neoceratodus forsteri (assembly GCA_016271365.2). NCBI lineage: Eukaryota > Metazoa > Chordata > Ceratodontiformes > Ceratodontidae > Neoceratodus > Neoceratodus forsteri. The sequence goes on from CM028129.1 coordinate 1,261,190,831, forward strand.
GTCGACGGAATGTTACCCATTGCCTGTCTCATTGCTGGGGGTGGTTCCCCCATTGACGGCAGGGGCTCTGGCCCCCGGGACATTCCCTTTCATGGACTGTTCATCCTGGCACTGGCACACTATTGCCACATCGGCAGAGGTCCCCCTTTTTCTTCGTCATTGTTGCGCCCCATGGGCACCTCTTTTGCTCTTCCCTCAGGAAGGGTTCATGAGGGCTTCCCTTCATCTCGCTCCTTTTTCTTTGCCCCTCCTCCGGTGCCTTTCCACAGGGGTTGGGATGCCCTCCCCTGAATTTCTGGGACTGACGTTCCCTATGTTCCTCGCCATTCATCTGCTCCCCCAGTTGCTGCCCTTGGGCACCCTTCGACTGTGAACCTACTGCCTTCACAGGTGCTTGGCATTGCCCGCATTGTCCTTGAGGTTCTGCACTCATTGGGACATGGTCTGTCTCAGGTCCCTCCGCCGGTTCCTGTGCCTCGCCATTCCCCATCCACCTAAGCAACTTCATCTGGATCTGACCATCTCCACCTGGTTCCCCCCTTCTGAGGGCTCCTTGTCAGGGGATCTGAATTTCAGGGATCCCTTCTTGGAGGATGTTTCCGATGTGGACTTTCCTGATGTTGAGGATCTGGATTCCCCATACTCTGTGTCCTTTATTCTAGGTGCGGCTCTGCCTGCCCCTCCTGATGTCACCTCTCCGACTGACCCTTCCTTCACTGATCTGCTGTTCCAGATCCAGTGGGTTTTTGGGATCCCCTCTATGGAGCAGAATATGCTTTTTCGGGACATGGCAGCATACTTCGACCTGCCCGAGGACCCATTCCTGGTCGTCCCTCCCTTGATTCCCGTGTATTTGAACGCCGTGACTGGGGCTTGGCATCATAGAAACATAGAAACATAGACTTTGACGGCAGATAAGGACCGCTAGGCCCATCTAGTCTGCCCATTTCCCTACCTACAGGATAGGCCGCAGATCCTAGTTAACCAACAGCCTATTTCTTCCTACCCCCCACAAGAATTGCCTTATGTCTGTCCCATGCATTCTTGAATTCTCCCACAGTTTTAGACCCCACAACCTCCTCAGGAAGGCTGTTCCATGCATCCACTACCTCTCTGTGAAATAATACTTCCTCACATTGCCCCTGAACCGCCTCCTTCTATCTTTAAAGTGTGTCCCCTTGTTCTTGCAAGTCTCTTTTCTGAAAAATGCTACCCTCTTGGACTTTGTTGATTCCACTGAGGTACTTAAAAGTTTCTATCATGTCCCCCTCCCTTCTTTCCTCAAGAGTATACATATTAGCTCCTTTAGTCTCTCCTCATATGGCTTCTCTTGCAGACCCTGCCATTTGAATTGCCCTCCTCTGGACTGCCTCTATCCTGTCTATGTCCTTGCGGAGATGGGGTCTCCAGAACTGGACACAGTACTCCAGATGGGGTCTCACCAACTGTCTGTACAGAGGGATAACAACTTCCTGTTTTCTGCTGCTGATGCCTCTCCCTGTACATCCCAGTATACCCCCAGCGCTCCCTACTGCCTTCTCACATTGCTTGCTAACCTTAAGGTCATCTGATATGATTACCCCCAGGTCCCTTTCCTTTTTTGTTGTTGTTACTACCTCCCCACCCATTGTGTATTCTTCCCCTGGGTTCTTGTTTCCCAGGTGCATTATTTTGCACTTCTTTGCATTGAATCCTAGCTGCCATACTTCTGACCATTCCTCCAACCTTGCCAAGTCCCTTTTCATCCTTTCACGCCTCCTTGTGTATCAACCCTGTTGCAGATTTTTGTGTCATCTGCAAAAGGCATACTTTTCCTTCCAGTCCTCTGCAATGTCACTGATGAAGACATTAAAAAGGACTGGACCCAATCCTGAACCCTGCGGTAGCCCACTAGTAACCCCCCTTTCTTCAGACTCCATTTACAATTACCTTCTGTGTCCTGTTGTCCAGCCAATGTTTTACCCAGGCTACCACCCTGGGTCCCACTCCCAGGCTGGTTAATTTGACTATTAATCTTTTGTGTGGGACTGTGTCAAATGCATTTGACTATTAATCTTTTGTGTGGGACTGTGTCAAATGCATCACAGGCATCATCCCTCTTCCACTCCGCCCGCCCCGCGTGGGCCTGACCGGCTGTACCGGGCCCTGTTGGACCATCCCTATTTGTCCGATGCACCTGCTGCTGACTCCATAGTCATCATGGCGGCTCATGACCGGACCGCTCGGCCCCAACACACCAGTTCTTTGCCACTGGATAAGGAAACCCGGCGCATTGATTTTCTTGGCAAGAAGGTTTACACCTCCAGTACCTTGCTGCTTCACATTCTCAACTATATGGGCCATATGGTCTGGTACCTCCGCATCTTGAGTGGCTCTGCTTTGGACCTACTTTCTGGCTTGCCTCCCTCCCCGGGGATGGACCAGTTGGCGCAACCTCTGTCTGCCATTTCCTCACTTTCCTGTCACCTGCTTCAGTCAGGATATGATGCGGTCAACACTTCTGCCTGTCTGTCTGCCATCGGCGCAACGCCTAGCTTCGGGTGTCGGGTTTGTCTCCTGACATCCAGTTGTCGGTTGCCAATGCCCCTTTTTGTGGTGACAAGTTGTTTGGTCCTGGTACACAGGCCATTCTGGATTCCCTCCAGGCTTCCAGTCATACCCTGCAGTCAGTCCAGGATCTCTACCATGCCCCCTGGACCCCATCCTCCTCCTCTGCTGGTTGGGCATCCCACTCCCGGTCCCCATACCGGGGTGCTGTTTGGGATCACGGTAGGGCTTCCAGAGAGGCTTCTGCTTCTGCCCCTCTGTCCCGTGCTCATCCCTCTGGGAGGGCCAGGCCCATCCCTTCTCATTAACTGCAGTTCAGGGCTTTCCCCCTGCCTCCTCTTGCATGCCTCAGAGGTGCATGGGGATCTTTCCACCCTTTCTTTGGAAGCTTGCTTCCTGGTCATGGACGCTTCGCTCCTCTCTGTGGATCATTTGGAACTCCTGCTATCCTCCCTCTTGGAGACCCTTCAGTTGTTCCTTGCTGTGGGATTCCCAGTGCTTCTTGCCCTGGTACACTCTGCCATTCCGTGCTGTGGGAGCTCTACTGGGCTCACCTTATGCCATGGCCTCTTGATCCCTGCTCGTCGGGTTGCATTGTTTGCCTGGCCTACTACTCCTCACCACACATTCTAGGAATATGCTTTCCTCACCCACCCTTCGCATGTCTGCCTTCCCAGGTGTGGTGCGAGTCAATTTGCCTTCCATTGTCTATTATGCCATCCCTCTCCTGGGCTCACATGGCCGTCTCCTGGATTTTCTGTGACTCCTCCATGGCTTATGCTTGGACTCTGCTCGCCTATTTCTTTCGACGTTCTCCCAAATGTTCCTGTTTCCTTTGCTGACGACCGCGCCATCGTTCCCAGCTTCTTGCATTGCCTGTCCTCCCATCTGGCCGTAACTGCTTGGTACTCTCCCAAGAGTAATAACCTGCTGCAAGAGACCATTCCATAGAAGATAGTTAGTTATGTAAGAACTTACCATAACAGTAGATCTTCGAGGACATGTCTCTTGCAGTAGGTACAATCCTACCCTTCGTTCTCTTACCTTTTGCTCAGGGTGCCCAGATCTCAGGAAGTTGGGTTGGGACTCCCTTGTCCCTCATTTTCCCTTGGTCCTAGCCTTTGTGTGCTGAAGCCGGTGGGGAACAGAGGATGCTTGGGACTGCCCACACTTATATAGAGGCTGAGGAAGTGATGTCACATGGGCGGTCCCTGAAGAAGACTGCTGGAAGAAGCTGTTGTGTGATAGCACCACCTGGTGGAACTCCCAAGAATAATAACCTACTGTAAGAGACATGTCCTCGAAGATCTACTGTTACGGTAAGTTCTTACATAACTAACTTTCTAGGAGTGGTATATGGTGTACATCCACACAACTCACCCAACCCACCCAACCTCCCCTGGCAAGTGGCACACCTGTCTTGCTTCCAGTGTGCAAGATCTGATGTCATTGGGTGGTGCTGAGGAGGGTGCCACCCGGGTGGGTGGGAGAAGCCAGCTTGAAGACCTTCCAGACATTCTTAAAGGGGAAAGGATTCCAGTTAGAGTGTGGATTTACACCATATACCACTCGTAGAACTACAGTTACAAGTGAGTAACTTGTTTTTATCTGTGCAGCACCAGGCTGGGCATTGGAGAAAGAGTAATGTGCTCCAGGATGGCCCAGTTTCCAGTTGCCTTGGTAGCGCAGCTGGTAGTGCAACTGAAACAGTATTCCGAGCACCCTGGCTTCAAGTCCCAGTTGAAGCACTTATTTCTTTCTGTCTTCTGTTTGTGTGTAGTCCAGGAGGTATGCCAGATTTGGCACTACTGTCTTACAGAACCTTTTCTCTAAGTAGGTTCTGTATCCAGCCTCCCAATGTACTGCTGTGGTGTCTGCAGTTGTTAAGAATCAGTGAGGGATATCTGGGGTTTGAAGAAACAATTACTCACCGTAGTAATGTTGTTTCTTCCAAAGAGATCCCTCACTATGCTTAACAGTCCTTCATCCCTACCTCTCCTTCCAGAACCTGGTAAAAGGTTCAAACAAGAATCATTTCTTTCTATTTGCTTGAGCATTACTTGTTACAGAGGGTTTTTCTTCTTGCAGTTCACCCAGAGGTGTGGGTGTGCAGTGAAGGTAAGTATGCAGTGGCATGGCACACTGACATTCACCTTTGCCTCCCCCCAGCATGTGTGGTCCCAGGCTGGTGTTCTCCCAGCCTCTGCTGGGAGTCACCATATCCCTGGGCATCACAGTCCCCCTCCCATGGCAGGAGAGCAGTCCCATGGATGCTCATTCTACCTCCTTCCGGACAACCCACAACTACTTAAGCTGTTTTCTGAACTGGGGTTGTTGGCTCGGCACACAGTAGCCAGTGGGCCGGCCCTTTGTAGGGTGTCCCTGTGACACTTCTCCATATGTGACAAATAGTTGTTTGTTGTTACCCCTTATGGCTTCAGTTCTGCTGTTTTAGAAACTGATTACCCTTTTGACATCTAGGCAGTGTAATGCCCTTTCACCGTCACTTGTGTGTAATTTTTTATAAATAAACAGGGAAGTAACAGATTGGTTCAAATGAAATTCTGACACTACTTGGGAGAAAAATTGTTTGTTCTGAGTGTTACATTTCTTTGTGGAACACTAAAAATTTAGGTTCTATACTTCACGTTTCTATGAACATGTACTTGCAGGAGGCCGGGGGGGGGGGGGAGAAGGGGGATATGATAGAGACCTTCAAATTCCTAAAAGTAAACAGGGTGAACTGTAAGAAACTTTTTTGGTTTGAATGTTAGTTCAAGGGGTCACTGGGCCATGAATGGAAACTGACAGAATGAAGGTTCAGGAGAGACATGAGGAAGTATTATTTTACAGAAAGTGTGGTGGAGCCTTGGAACTATCTACCAGCTGAGGTGGTGGGTGCTAAAACAGTTGTTGGTTTCAAGCACAGCTGGGACAGAGTGAAGGGTATAGTGGTCACTCGGGGTGAGAGAATCTGGAAGGAGAATGGGGCAGGAGGGGGAAGGCTAGAACCCTGGATGGACAGTAGGTCCCAGGGTTAGATAGGGAACCTAGGCAGACTGGATGGACCAGTGGTCTTTTTCTGCCATCATTGTCTATGTTTCTATCTTACTGTGTCTTTACAATTGTTGCTCAGTGGCCTCAGCCATCTAATTTTTCATAACAATTAAAATTGTCCTGCCATATTTAAGTTATTTTTCATAATTTGAAACCATTTTAGTAATTTGTTTGGTAGTTATTTAGCTGTTTTAGTGGCCACTGCTCATCCTAGCTCTAGAAATAAATCTGACAGAGTGTAGGGGTGAGCAGGACCATACAGCAGAGTCTGAATTTCATTCAAAGTTCCATAATTAGCATAAGATTCTAAAAGCTCTGGGGCAGTTCATTCCACGGGAATCATTACAATTGTTAAGCATAGTGAGGGATCCCTTTGGAAGAAACAATGTTACTATGGTGAGTACATTTTTCTTCTTTCACCCCTATATATGTATTTATGTAGAGTGAGAGTTTCCATAGCTCTTTACTGGCCCTGCTGAGGGATCTGACAGTACAATAGCATTGACTGTTACTTGATCAACCTAACACAATTCCACAGGCAGCCATCTGTTTCGAGACAGATGGTCACTTCGCCCCAGCCACATGACTTTGGAAGTCATGAAGATATGCAGGAACAAAAAAACAAGGTACTGTATTAAAGAGAAACCATTCATCCTTTTTGCATCATATTATTTCTAGTTGAAAACCCACAGTTTATGATTGCTTACCTTCCATAAAATTGATTGATGTTGCTGGTTAATCTTCCAGGAATAGATCTTCAGCATTAATTCTCACTTATGGATCTGGATCCAGAGGCACTAGGACCCAAAGGGAGCAAATGTTTGTGCAGAGAGGGTGACCGCTACTGACAGTGCCTGTGCACCTCATGTGGTGCTGTGTGCCACACCCAATAACTGTCACTGGCTTCCTCAAGCACTTCAGTTCTGTCTTTCCCATGGTAGAATACACACAGTGAGAGCAACAGTGCCTCAGTTCCTTGTCATTGTTGATCTTCCAGGAATTAATCTTCACCACTGATTCTGAACTTATGGATCTAGGTCTGGAGGCACTAGGACCCCACAGGAGCCAAAGTTTGTGCAGGGAGTGAGTTGGCATCCGGTACTGATGGCACCTACACACCTCACGTAGTGCTGTGTGTGCCATCCAGTAGTCTTCACATGCTCCCTCATCATCTAATTTCTATTCTTCCTGCAATTGAGGCAACACTATGGGAGCAGTAGCAGCAGTGCCTTTTGCCTTTCAAACCATGTCACAGCTTTAAAGTTTGCAACACCATTTCTTTCTTTCTTGATTTAATATTTTCTTGATGGTGCTGACACCAGGTAAGAGAGGAGTTAAGAAGAAACACAGTCTGCCCCTACTATGCGTCAGTGCCCCTTTGGGAAACAGATGGTGACGATGGACCAGAATTGTTGCTGCATGGCCTGCCTTGGCCCAGCTCACAGCATGGATGAGTGCAACGCCTGCTTCTTCATGGACCACTGGATGCCGGAAATCCACATAATGAAGTAAGGTCGGCCAACCTCAACCTTTGGAGGCAGAAACATAGAAGTTGACGGCAGATAAGGACTGCAAGGCCCATCCAGTCTGCCCATTTCTTTTTCTACCTTATGAATGTGCCATAGGCCTTTACTCTGTCAATGGCCTATCTATTCATACTCATCTGTATTGCTCCCTTATGCCAATCCCATGCCTGTTTGAAGCCCTGCACTGTATCCACCACTTCCTGAGGTAGGTCATTCCATGTATCCACCACCCTTTCTGTGAAAACAAAACTCCTCACATTACCCCTTAATCGGCCTCCCTCTAATCTCATGCTGTGTCCTCTTGTCCTGCTATTTTTCTTACATTGAAACATGTTAGACTCTTTCACCTTGTTAATGCCCTTAAGGTGTTTGAATGTTTTGATCATATCACCCCTCTCCCTCCGTTGCTCTAGGGTATACGTATTGAGCTCTGTTAATCTGTCCTCAAATGTTTTCTGATGCAGTCCCTGCGCCATTTTGGTTGCCCTTCTCTGGACTGCCTCCATTTTGTTAATGTCCTTGTGAAGGTGCGGCCTCCAGTACTGAACGCAGTACTCCAGAAGGGGTCTAACTAGTGTCTTGTGAAGAGGGATTATTACCTCCCTCTTACAACTTGTGATACCCCTACTAATACACCCCAACATCCCCTTAGCCTTACCTACTGCTTTAGTGGTCTGCTTGGATGGTTTCAGGTCATCTGTGATGATGATGCCCAAGTCTCTTTCTTCCCTTGTGATTGCCAGCAACTCCCCTCCCAACCTATAGGTGGCTGCAGGGTTTCTCTTCCCTGTGTGCATGATCTTGCACTTCTTTGCGTTAAACCCCAGTTGCCACTCTTCCGACCATTTTGCCAGTTTATCCAGATCTCTTCTCATTCTGCCCACCCCATCTGGATCATCTACTCTGTTGCAGATCTTGGTGTCATCTGCAGACAGATGAACCTTACCCTCCAGTCCACCTGCAATGTCACTGATGAAGATATTGAAGAGGACTGGCCCCAGGACTGATCCCTCAGGTACCCCACTTGTGACTTGCATCGCTTCTGACTGTATACCGTTTACCACCACTCTCTGTTTTCTGCCCGTCAACCAGTTTGCCACCCAGTTGACCAACTTCTGACCCACCCCGAGCCTACCCAGCTTATTAATCAATCTTCTATGTGGAACAGTATCAGAAGCTTTGCTGAAGTCAAGGTAGGCAACATCAACTGTTCCCTTGGTCCACCACTCTGGTTACCCAGTCAAAGAAATCTATGAGATTAGTTGGCAGGACCTTCCTGTTGTAAACCCATGCTGTCTTGGATCCTGTGTTCCTATGGATTCCAGGTGTTGCACTATCCTTTCCTTAAGGAGTGTCTCCATAATCTTGCCCACTACTGAGGTAAGACTGACTGGACTGTAGTTCCCTGCCTCCTCCCTGCTACCACTCTTGTGGAGCGGGATCACATGAGCCCTTCTCCAGTCTTCTGAGACCTCTCCTGTGCTCAGAGACTCACTAAACAGTTCTGATAATGGCTCTGCTAGTTCCACCCTTAGCTCCTTTAGTACCCTGGGATGTATACCATCAGGTCCCATTGCCTTGTCCACCCTGAGCTTAGCGAGCTCTTGTAGGACCCTTTGTTTTGTGAAGGGACTAGTGCACACCTCCCTCCCCCTGTGTCCATGGTGCTGAGCTGTGGGCCCTGCCCTACCTTCTCCTCAGTAAATACTGAGCAGAAGTATCTATTTAGAATAGATGCTTTTCCTTGGTCCTCCTCCTCACACTCCCCCTTATCCCCTTTGATCTTAACAATACCCCTCCTGACTTTCTCCTTTCACTAATGTATCTGTAGAAAGTCTTGTCACCTTCTTTACTGTTCATGCTAGTGTTTCCTCAGTTTGGGCCTTTGTCTGCCTTACTACCTTCCTGCTTCCCTTAGGAAGTTTGGGTGTCTTACCTACCTTGAGTCCCTCGTTCCCTTATATTTCCTGAAGGCCAGCCTTTTGGTTCTGACCTTTTCTGCTACTGTTTTGAGAACCAAAGTGGTTTCCTTCTTCTTTTGCTCTTGCTTTTCTCTCTAACACAATGGGATGTTGCTTCAAGTATTGCATCCTTAATGCTTGTCCACTTTGCCTGTACCCCCTCTCCTGTATTTCTTCTTGCCAGGGCTAGCTTAACTCTGTTGGCCATCTTATCAAAGTCAGCTCCTCTGAAGTCCCATAATTTTGCCTTGGAATGGGATGATTTAGTTCTAGTGGCCAAATTGAACCATACCATGTGATGGTCACTGGCCCCCAGCTGACCTTCTGCTTGGAGATCTGTGATCCTTTCCCCATTAGTCAGTACTAGATCTAGGATATCCCTGTCTCTTGTGGGTTGTTCTACCAGTTGTTTGAGGCCCTCCCCCTGCAGGGAATCCACTATGTGTCTACTTCTGGCAGCTGTTCCTGTTGGTATTGACCGATCTGAATCTGGCATGTTGAAGTCTCCCATTATCAGAACCTCCCCTTTAGCTGTCATGTTTTGTATATCTTCTAACAGTAATATGTCTATGTCCTCCCCCTGGTCTGGAGGCCTGTAGACAACCCCAGTTTGAGTGGCTGTCCCATTTCCTGTTTCCAGGGTGACCCACAGTTCTTCTGGCTCCTTATGTGTATTCTAATTTCTGTAGCTTTGATATTTTCATTGACATAAGGCCTCCATCCTCCCCCACCTTTGCACCTCAGTCTCTTCTGAACAGTACATAACTGGTGCTGAAGTCTCCCAAGTGTGGTTAATGGTGAACCATGTCTCGTTAATGGCTACTATGTCCAGTTTAGCCTGTCATTGTTTCCTGTAGATCTGGGATCTTGTTTCCCAGACTGCGAGCATTTGTGTACATGATCTTCCATTGGCCAGATTTCGGTGTGTTAGTTGTTGGGCAAGGTCTGGCATTTCCCCTGTGCGTCGTATGTGGAGCTGGACCTTTTTCCTTAGCTGGTGATGCAAATAAATTACAAACATGCCGAACTTCTGTTTGATCACTAGCTGAGGGGGAGGGGTGTTCTTCCCCATTTGACGTATCGAGTGCTGCACTCCTCTTCCCATTTGCTAGTTTTAATATTCTGCAAAGACGTCAAACTTCTGCCCCAATGCACTGACTCCCTCCTTAGTCAGATGCAGTCCATCAAATTTAAAGAACTTTCGCTCCCCAAACTGATGCCAGTTACCTACAAATTTGTGTCCTTTTTCCTGGCACCAGCCCTTAAGCCACATGTTTAGCTCCCCTATCTCCCCTTCTCTGACCTTGCATCCATCTCCCCCCTCCCCCAGACTGGCAAGATCTCAGAGAAGGAGATACCGGACAAAATGGATGATAGTTTGTCACCCAGCCTGGGCAGGTGTCACACTCATGAGGCCAAGGTAATGCTTGTTCCATGGAAGCACAGGGTCTTCCTCAACCTTACCCTGCCAAGGTGTCAGAGGCACTGGTAGGTGGGTGTGATGAACAGCCAGTTCCTCCTTGGTAGCCTGCTGCTAACCTCCCGCACTCTGTCTGCCCTGGGCAGAAGGCATCACTGGTGATGAGGCTGAAGGAATACGCTCGGTCTCCTTCAGTGGATACCTTGGTGTTGTGGCCCAGTGTCGCCACAGCTCCTGGCACCATTCACAGTGTCATTGAGTGGGTCAGCGCCAGCCACATTGGGTCCCCTTCTGACACCATTAAGTGTATCTAAAGAGGGACCAACACTGGGGCCGTGCTGTATTCTGTTAAGGAGGTGGAAATGGTTCTTTCCTCTGGTGTTGCTAACAATGCAGAGGGAGAGGACAACGTTGCCGAGGGCAGCGAATGAACCAGTGACCATGTTGTCAGTCCTGGGCCTGCACCGAGCATGTTGCCTGTAATAGTGACATCCCTGGGGTTGTCTCTGGTTCTGGCACTGCAGGCCCTGGTGCCACTCACGGTGCTGGAGTTGGGGATGGCTCCAGGGCCAACACTGAACCTAATGTCGGGCCTGACACAAGGGACGGTGATGGCCGGGTCTGTTGTCAACTCTGATCCAAGCTCCTGAGGCAGCACTGGCTCAGAGTCTAATGACAGCTAAGAGGTGGTGTTCTCCCTGGAATCATTGGCTAACACCATCACTGGTGGGGACTGGGGCCACCCTATAGTGACTGTATGGCTCCACTTTCCCAACCTGGGGAGTCTCCCTTTAGGCACTTAGTGGCCATTCCTCTGATGTAGCCCTGCTATGCCCTCCCTTGGGTGAGGCCCCCTGTGCATCCCCCACAGCCCAAATAGAGGCTCTAGATAAAAGCTAGACAGATGGTGCTGCGCTCAGGACCAGGGCAGGGTGCAGAGTACAGGGGCTATGACCTCAAAACAATGTAAACTGAAGACAAATAGTACCCACACTCCAGAGCCAGGAGCTTAACTTGTGCTCCAGTGAAGTATAAACCAGACCAATTCAGAAATTTCTTGAGAAGTCTGACATTGTTTTAATTAAATCAAATTTAAGCAAGTACAGACATTGCGAGCATATAGCTCCTCCACAAAATCAATGTGCCCCAGTGCTTCGCCACGTAAGGCTTCGTCAGGGGGGTACATTGAGTAAGTGACAAACTTTTATACACCTCCAAACCCATGACGTCATATTCAAATTAATTATTTAAAGAAACAGAAAAACGTATTCATACTACAAAACAGTATGTACAGATGTGGATAAATGGGCAGCCTTATTATTATAATAAAGCATTATAATATTTATAACTTCCATATTACTGCCTAAGCATAAAGCAGGATAAATAAAAATATACAGTATAAGAAAACATTATTAGAAAAGTTAAACAAATTAACAGAGGTTTCATGTTTTAAGGATAAACATTATAAGTCCTTTAAAATATTTTACATATAATGAACTCCATATGGACTAATATTAAACTAAACAGATAGCCAATAAAACATGATCTAGCCAGAAAAGGCACTTAAGCCCTAAATTTGACTCTTACAAATGCTATTAATAACATTATATGCTTAATATTAAATTAAAAAGATTTATAACCTTACTGTATTAGCTCATTTGCAAATGTCATATCTAACTAGGTTTGGCAGTGCAGGAGTTGGGAGCAGTTCCATGGATCTGAGCAGAAAATAGTTCAACCAGATGTGGTAGCCAAAAATGCCATTGCTCACTCACTATCTCCAACTATAAGGAAACAAAGAGAAAAGGAGAAAAACATGTCAATATTCCTTATATTGCGCCATATATAATTTTTTCCCCATGTTTTTATTTAAAGCACTTTCTGAGGTGAGTCCAAACTCTAAGTAAAACTCTATTTTTGACAGTAATCAAAACCTTTAACCTCGGTGAGGGCTTGGGGTGGGGTGGGGGGAGGAGATAAGGTGTCCCCATCGCTGTACCACACTTTTGTAAATAAAAATCACCATTGAACTCAAAATATTTTGTGGCTTAACATGCACTGTAGTCCCTCAGAGATCAGTTGCAATGGCATTGGCACCAGAAGGATTAAATCATGATTGGGATCTGACACCTCATCTCTAAAAATCCCTCTCAAAAAATTCCCTATATAAATAATTTCTCCTCCCCCAAGCCCTCACTGAGGATAAAGGTTTTAACTACTGTCAAAAGTAGAGTTGTACTTATAGTTTGGAATAATATTCACATGGTTTTCTCCTTTTATCTTTGTTTCCTTACAGTTGGAGATGGTGACACTTGCAAATGAACTAATACAGTAAGGTTATAAATCTCTTTAATTTAATATTAGGCATATAAAGTTATTAATAGCATTTGTAAGAGTCAAATTTAGGACTTAAGTGCCTTTTCTGGCTAGATCATGTTTTATTGGCTATCTGTTTAGTTTAAAATTAGTCCATATGGAGTTCATTATATGTAAAATAATTTAAAGGACTTATGCTGTTTATCCTTCAAACATGAAACCTCTGTTAATTTGTTCAGCTTTTTTTTTTTTTGCGTTATGTATTTTCCCCCCTACATGCTGCCGACCCATCCTGTTCCCAGGCCACCGCATTTACATTGCAGTCATCCCCAGGGTAGCCCGGCGTAACCCATTGCCGGGTGGGTCCCCCTTCTCCAAGGGGGAGGGCGTTAGCCAAGGGGCCAGACCAGTGCAACACACTAGGCCCTGGGGTACTGCTGAGTTGGATGGCTCACGGGACATTGATGGTGTCAGGCAGCCAAGCGGCCATCATCTGGCTGAAGTGGAGCCATTTTCCTCTTTTCTGGTGATGTTCCCTCTTACGTTGCGTCTGCAGTGCCCCCAATCTCCACCGGAGGCCGCTGCAGAGCGACGCTGATCCACTACCCACCCCAGGAGAGCAGTCCTGCAGATGCTCAATCCTCTCCTTCCCCTGCCAGCCACCCAGCATCCCGAGTCCATTCCCGAACCCGGGTCACCAGCGTGGCGCAAGGTGTGGCATCCAGTGCTTCAACCCTCAGTGCCACCGGGCCGGCCTGTTCAGTTTTTTAAATAATGTTTTCTTATATATTTTTATTTATCCTGCTTTATGCTTAGGCAGTAATATGGAAGTTATAGATATTATAATGCTGTATTATAATAATAAGGCTGCCCATTAATCCATGTCTGTACATACTGTTTTGTAGTATGAATAAGTTTTTCTGTTTCTTTAAATAATTAATTTGAATATGATGTCATGGATTTGGAGGTGTATAAAAGTTTGTCACTTACTCAATGTACCCGCCCCCGATGAAGCCTTATGTGGAGAAGCACAGGGGCACATTGATTTTGTGGAGGAGCTACATGCTCGCAGTGTCTGTACTTACTTAAATTTGATTTAATTAAAACAACATCAGACTTTTCAAAAAATTCCTGAATTGGTCTGGTCTATACTTCACTGGAGCACAAAAGGCTCTAGATACCCTGCGTCTTTGTTTTCCCCAAGGCCTTCTCCACTCTTACAATAGCTGCATGGGTACATGGGCCCTCAGGGGCCAGTTACATGAGAAGAGCAGTGAGAGGTCATTGGTTCCTTAGAGCAGCACCATAGGGATTCAGACAGGGCCTAGTTTCAGCCCATCCCCGGACACCACCATCATCCCCTGGGTTCAGTGCCTCCTCTCCATCAACATCCTCATTACAGGACAATGAATCCTCAGTCAATTTGGCCTCAGCTTCTGAGTACACTCTGTACCAGAGATTCCTGGTGGACATGCTTGAGGCGCTGGATGTTTGCTCCTTTACAAGCCGCACCCTGGCATCTTTTCCAATGAGACTTCTCGGAGTTCTCAGTGATGACTATGTAGTCAACCATCCCTGGCCTTGCGCCTTCGAGAACTCATCAACGATAACATGAAGATGTCCCTTTTCTAGTCCTTTAGTCCCAGAGAACCTCATGCTCTGGTACTGTGAACCCTTGGGATCTGCAGGTGCAGTACGTCACCCCCTTCAGGGCTTGGAGGTGTTGCAGACCCTGTTGGGGATGAGATGCCTCATGTGTGACTGACCTCCTGAGGCTGACTCTGCTCAGACAGATGCCTTGGACAGGAAGTTTTTCACCTTGGTACACAGCACACCAGGCGCATTAGGCAGCTTTCGATCGCTGCCTGTGGTTACAGACAGGTCAGCTTCTAGCTGCAATACTTAAGAGCAAATTTGTCAGGTGTTCCATTTGCCTTTCTGCTCAAGGCCTGGAAGTGGCAAGGCATTAGTCAAGGGCATCATATGATGCCAATGAAATGTCTCCAGGGTTGTGGAAACTGCAGTCTGCCTCAGGCCAATGGCGTGGCTTCACCTTTCCTGGCTGGCACCTTTGTCCTGGTGTAGGGTGCTAAATTCACATTTCCAGGGGGCTCACTTCTTCTCCAGCTGGGTCAGGCGATAGTTGTTGGTGTGCCGTCCTTCTCCTGTGTCACAGGAGCTTCCACCTTGACCAATCTCAGGTTCCACCAGACCCGTAAGAAGCCCCTGCCATCTGGTGATCTTCACCACACAGAGAGCTGAGGGATCTTGTTCCCACAGGATGAACCAGCTTCTTCCTTGTAGAAAAGGGAAGATTGGTACTGTGACTCATAAATGGGAATCAATGGTGAAGACTGATTCCTGAAATATATGAAAATTACATAGTTACCGTAATTGTTGATCTTCCGGAATATCTTCTCCATTCATTACCATGCCCTGCCAACCATCCCCCGCTCAGACAGAGACAGGGCTCCAGGCAACTCACCCTACTGTTGCTGGCAGCACCACAGCAAGTACTGGCCATTTCCCCATTAACACACCCTCTAGGGGGTCTCTGACGTGTTTTTTCTGTTCTCTAAAAAAGAGTTAGGCACTTCTCTGGGTACCTCCCCCCGAAGAGGAAAA
This sequence comes from Neoceratodus forsteri, assembly GCA_016271365.2. Taxonomy (NCBI): domain Eukaryota; kingdom Metazoa; phylum Chordata; order Ceratodontiformes; family Ceratodontidae; genus Neoceratodus; species Neoceratodus forsteri. The sequence continues at coordinate 1,261,206,283 of CM028129.1, forward strand.
AAAACACAAAACTGGTATAGCCCCTTGTGAGCATATCCGTATTAGTTGCTAGATGCATCCTGTACCCCTGAGCACTCCATCCAATCTATCTCCACTTAACAATTACACTGCATGGGGGAGGTACTATGCACCCTATTGGTTCAACTGCACTAGCTGTTACACAGGGTACATCCCTAAGGTCATGCGAGAAGTGGGAATTTTCTTTTGTTCTGTGGTTTTCTGACTATGTCATACCATTTTGGTTGGTATCCTAGTTTCTCTCTGATGTTTGGGCCCTATCCCACTACCCATAGCGGTGTCTGCAGAGATGAGGACATCTCTACTCCTTAGGCTATCTAGCCTGGCAACTCCAGATGCATCTAAGATCCCCCTTTCTTAATCACTGATGTAAGGAAAGGGACATAACCTACTTATGAGTTTAATTATCTTTCTTGTAGCATGGACTTGTTCTATTTTTCCAAAGATCTATCTGTTTTTTTCCTTTGGCACTTTATGCAATCTCATTTACAAGGGGATCCCACTCCAGGCATCACCATTGTGTTTTTTTTGCCAGAGTCACATGCTCAGGGCTGCTGCCCTCTTCTTATATCACTGTCTACCTCCTGTCTGGCTAGTGGTGTGAGGCTCTGGCTCTATGACCCTTCTACCATTGTGTCACCTAATGTGCCCTCTCCTTATTAGTATAAGGTTGTAGCCAGGTTTTATTGTGTAGTTTATTTTATTCACTTTCCCTATCCCTTTGGACTAACAGGATCTAGCTCTCACTTAGTTTTTCTCTCCACTTTGTTTCTGTCCCGGCGAACAGAACTGAGGTGCTGAGGGAGCCGACAGCGGTTACTGGCTGACGTGCAACACCACATGAGGTGCGCTGGTACCATTACTACCCAGCATGGCTCCCTCCCTGAAAAAAAAAAAAAATATATTATATTTGCTCTCACAGGGTCCTATGCCTCTGGCCCCAGACCCATAAGTGGAATCAATGGTGAAGATATTTTGAAAGCTCAACAATTACAGTAAGCACATAATTTTCATTTTTTCTACCTGCATCACTGCTGAAAGTTTTTTGCAGTGCCTTTTTTCTTTATTATGTTTCAGTTTCCATGATGCTGAAGTCCAAGAAAAAGAGGGGGCTAATAAGAGCAAGAATGTCTGGCAGACTCCCATCATGCGTCATTGCCCTTGCGGGAAGGATATGACTACGACGGATCAGCATGAGTGCCAAATTCCTGCCTTGACCATCACCAAAACTTGGATGAGTGTGATGCCTGCTTCTCCATGGACCACTGTACCCTTGAGATTAAGTGGGTTAACCCAACCCCCTACCTTCGAAGGCAGGCGTCTCTCGTCTGGCCAAGGTAAGGTCATTGGTCCTTTCCTCTGGGCCCCTTCCTGAGACCTCTAGTTCCATGAAAATACAGGGTCCTCCTCAACCTCACCCTGCTGAGGCATTAGAGGCCCTAGTGGGGGTGGGGGTCTGGTGGACAGCTGACTCCTTTTGGTTGACTGGCTGAAAACCTCCCACAGTCTGTCTGTCCTGAGCAGAACACATCCCTGATGGTGAGGCTAAAGCTATATGGTCATTCTCCCTTGGAGGACACTTTGGTGTCACAGCCTGGTTCCACTGTGGCTTCTGCCACCATTCACAATGATGCCGGACTCCCATCCAACACTGTTCATGGTGTCAGAGGAGGGACCAGCACTTGGGCCATGTTGCGTCCTGCTGTGGAAGTGGAGCATATTCCTTCACTCAGTGTCATTAGCAGTACTGAGGGGGAGGACAACGATGCCTCCAGTGACAGACACAGTGATGGCCATGGTGTTGGTCCTGGATCCAGCGACGGGCACACCGCAGTGGACGGTGTCATCCCTGGGGCACCGGGGTTGAGGATGGCTCTGAGTTTGATGCCAGAGCCAACACTGATGGCACATCCTACTCAAGTATCATGCACCTGCGGGGTCTGCAGGTGCAGTGCTTCACCTCTCTTCAGGTCTGCAAGTACTGCACGCCCCATCGGGGCCAAACACCCCATGCATGACTGACCTCCAGCGGTGGCTTGTACTCAAACAGATGCCTTGGGGAGGAAGGTTTGTACCTTAGCACATGGCCTAACGTGCATTGCAGCACACAAGGGACATCAGGCAACCTTCAATTGGTGTCTGTGGTTGTAGCTACAGTAGGCCAGCTCCTACCTGAAATGCATTTCTGTTTAAGGCCTGGAGGTGTCAAGGCACCAATCAAGGGCATCCTACACTGGCAGTGAGGTGGTCTCCAAGCTTACAGGAATTGCAGTCTGCCTCAGACAGCTGGTGTGGCTTCGCCTCTCCAGACTGGCAGCTTTGACCTGGTGTAAGGTGCTGAATTTGCAGTTCCAGAGGGCTCATTTCTTCTCCCACGAGACTGGGCGAGAGCTGATGGGGAGCCCTCCTGTTGCTGTGGCACAGAAGCCTCTGCCTAACCCTAACCATCTCGGGTCCCCCCAGACCTATGAGAAACCCCTGTTCTCACGTGTTCTGCCTCACACAGGGGGTTGAGGGAACTTGTTACCCTTAGAGCCAGCTTCTTTCTCAGAAAAAAGAGAAAGTCTGGTACTCTGACCCATAAGTGGGAATCAGTGGTGAAAATTGATTCCTGGAAGATATGAAAATTACATACTTTCCATAATTGTTGATTTTCCAAAATATCTTCATCATTCAATCATGCACCCACCCACCATCACCCACTTAGACAGAGCCAGGTCCTCTGGGCAAGCTCACCCGACTGGTGCTGGCAGCACCACAAAAATGCTAGCTGGGCATCTCCCAAGTTACGCATTCCCTTGGGGGTGGGTCTTTTTCTTTGTTTATAAAAAAGGGAGTTGGGCTGTCCTCTGATTGTACCCTCTCATTAAAAAAAAAAAAGACAACCGGCCCGGTGGCACTGAAGGTTGAGGCGCTGGACGCCACACCTCGCACCACACTGGCGACCTGGGTTCGGGGTAGACTTGGGTCGCTGGTGGGTCAGCCGGGGAGGAGGCCGAGCATCCCATGACAGCTCACCTTCTCCGAGGGAGGGAGGCCGATGTCCATACACTTGCACGACTGAGGCGGAGGCCGAGGTACTACAGCAATTGTAGGATGGCGCTATACAGCGTGGACGTCGGTGCCATGCACCTTAATGTCAAGGGTTGCACACTGTAGGGAAAAGCAGAACAGGGGAAAACCCCTGCCGGCTCCAGGAAGACGGGCTTCCCGGTGCATGCCTCCAATGTGCCCCGCTAGCTGGACTACCTCCTCGGCCCAATGAAAGGAAGGATGTTGAGGTGTTGAGGCTCCACCTCGTCCCTGCTAGGAGGAAAACAGCAGCTCTGTGGGGGATCGAGAGGTAAGTCTTGGCGAGTGAGAGGCAGGAGGATTGCTCCTTGGGTGCCCTGAAGGGTCGTAGTTGGCAGGCAGTAGGGGGAAAAATTGTAATTTCAAACAAACAAACAAAAAAAGACAAAATACAAAACTGTGATGAGGGTCCTCTGGGGCCGTTACATCAGCCCTCCCAACAAGGTTTTTTTTTTGTTTCTTTCTTTTTTTTTTCAGAAGGGGCTCCTTCCCTCCTTTCTCTTTCTTGTCCCCCTTCTCCTCCCTGCCTGGGGTATATCCCCTCTGTTGGTATATCCCTATTAGTTGCTACATTTAGTGCATGCTCCTGGGCATGATCTAGTCTAACCTACTTGGCTGTTGCACTGCATGTTGAGGGGGGTGTGGGGGTGTGTGTGTGTGTGTGTGTGTGTGTGTGTGCTTGCAACTTTTACATCAACTACACTAGCTCTTGTGAAGCATACATCCCTGTGGTTGCGGGAGAAGCAGGTCATTTTTTGATGGAATCTTTCCTCTGACTATGTCAGACTATTTTGGTTTGTATGCCTTCTCTTCTTTATATATTTGGGCCCTTAGCCTGCTACCCTTAGGGATGTCTGGGGAGATGAACACATCTCGACTGCCTTCAACGGTCCGTTCCTGCAACTCCGGATGTACCTAGGTTCACCCTTTCTTCTTCCCTGATGTAAGAAAGAGGAACCTGGTTAACGTATGAGTTCAATCAGTTCTCTGTTTAGTAGCATGGAGTTGCCCCTTTTTCCAGGAGTCTGTGTGTCCCTTTCTTTTTCTGGCACATTGTGCCAACTCATGTACGGGGGTGGGGGGCGTTCATGGGCATCCTCCTCATGATTCTGTCAGACACATGTTCACAGCTGCTGCCCTAGTTTTTTAGGCCACTATCTACCTTCTGTCTGTCTAATGATTTGAGGCACAGGCTCTATAAACCCTACCTTTGCCACCTATAATTTTCATTTTTATCTGCTTCCTTTGTTACTAGAACTAAAATGTATGCTAATGGTGTAGTTATATCCAGTGCTGTTGTATTTCAAAACCTTGATCTACTCTTATTGCATACTTCGAACAACATGAGTCCAGTAGTAATCCATACAAAAAATGCATAATTGCCACTCTGAAATGTTGCCTTGGAGTTTAGAATGGTGCTGTGGAATCAGACCGCCGTTCTAATGTTGCTGTGTGCTGGTGCTCCCTCTAGTGTTCTAACATAGATTTGTTTTCTCTGCTTTTTTTTCTCAAACTCTAAAATCTTTATTAAGTTTAAAAAAACAAGAATACAAGCCGGCTCTGTGGTGCTGAGCAAAGGGGTCTCCTTGGTACGCTGGCAACCTGGGTTCACGCCCTGAGCCCGGGTGTCAGGAGTGGAGACCAGCAGAGAGGGAATCCAGAGTGTCATTGGATGCTTCTCTCCTGGGGGGGGGGGAGTGGGCAAGGGCCTTGGCACCTGGCAGTGTATTGGGCGATGTGCATGGTGCGTGTAGCCTGAACACGTTCCTGCCTCAGGTCGCCATCCCACGTAGGCCCAATCAGTGTTGCGTCTGCGCGGGCCAGAAAAAGGAAGAATCGCCCCCTGATTGATCGGGTGATGGTCACCAGTCCCCCATCACCACAAAGGCCCAGATCACCTGGACCAACCCCAGCAGCAGCACCCAGGTCAATGAAGATGCACCTACTGGCGCCTTCTCCCTCGGAAGAGGGGGACCCGTCCAAGGAAGGGATATGTTGGGTTTTCCGGGGGGGCTACAAATATGCGGCAGTGGATGGTGGCAGGGGTGAAGTGGTGGCAGAGTGCACCTAGGTGGCCTAAAGGAGAGGCCAGTCAGGGGTGCCCGGGAGGTGCAAAAAAAAAAAAAAGACAAGAATACAAAATCATTATGAATAGAAATAGAAGTGGTGTGTGTAAAGATACTTCACAATAGAATATCTGATGATGGGAAAGAACCCTCAATGATGGACTGACAGCAATATATTGGAAAATAAATATACAGCCTTTCAAAATTTGTTTTCTCTGCTGAAGAGAACAGTCTCCTTAGAGACATCTCCAAGTTCATCAGCTAAGTCCTCTATTTGTTTTTATTTGTAAAAGCTCCTATCATTATTTCTATTTAGTTCTTAATATTTCATAACATTCTGTGGTGATTTGCATATGTAGCCCATGATGCTTTGCATTGTGGGGGCATGTGTGATTTTGTATTTTCTTGAAACTTGGCTTCCCAGCCAAATGCCCTTTGTGGTAACCCTTGCCTCAGTGTTTACGCATAGAGGTTCTTTGTCTTAGTTCTTAATATTTGCTGTGGTTAGATAGATTAATTTTATCTAACTTTCGTTATTTTAGTGGTATTCTCCAGTTCCCAATAAGTTCCCTAGAACCCAAGAATAGTGACCTTTGTGGTTCCCACTTAAACATGGTAAATTTTGGGGCTAAAATATATTAACAGAACTACTCATTATAAAAGTTTATTTTAGTGGTTCATGAATTTTATTGTCTAGGAACTGACAATACGTTTTGGCCAAATTCAGTCAACTGGTATGACTGAAGGCCTGAGAAAAGGACAGGGCCTACAGGTTTTAAAAATTGTGAATCCTGTCACAAAATCTTGGCAAAGGCAGACCAGCACAATCAGAGTTTTGTTTGTTTAAGCTAGCCAGCCAGTGCAGGGGCAGAGTGCCTGACTGTGACACCAATGACCAGGGTTCAGACCCTGAAACGTCAGAGGGCCAGCCAGGAGAGAAGGATTAAGCATCCTAAGAACTGCTCTCCTTTTCCGGGAGGGAGTGGGTAGAGTGCTCTGCTCATTGGTGACCCCTTGTGGAGGCTGGGGATACTCCATCATCAGTGCCAGTACGTATGGGGGTGGGGTGGACACGGGACATCATTGCATGTCCCTACACCCAGGGGTCAAAAATATCAAAAAATACGTGCACTGCTAATGAAGCCTACTCGCTTGCCTGGCTCCGCTAAGCCTTCCGCGGCACTTACAGGACCCAACCTATCCCAATGTCCACTATGGCCAGTACAGGATTCCGTGCCCCACCTTGGGGGGGGCAAGCAAAGGAGGCAATGCTGATGAGTTCCCCTACTGGCACCTTCTCCCATCAATGCAGAAGTCCTGCCAGTGCAGTGGCCTCACCCTGGGGGGCAAGCCAGGGGATATCAGGGACCCCGGGATTAAGGTAAGTCCCCGGGGGCTAGCGAGATAGCTAGGGTGGGCAGGGGCTGAGGTCCAGGCGGGGCATACAAAAAAAAAGAGTTTTGTTTGTTTGGGCCCTGACCACAACTATTTAAATTGTGATTTTTGTAAACTTTTCTTCCTTAAAGAGCGGCTTCCTAGTAGTTGCTTCCCCCAACCTGTACAATGACTGACCTGCTTATGAGTCATCTGATGAAGTTTGGCCAAAAAATTCTGTTCAGAATAGAAGATATAGCCCTTGTAAACTTTTATTTCAGCATGCCATCAAAAAACAGCCCGACTTCCCGGTCGGGAAACCATGTCCCCACATCGGCCCACGCAGCCCCGTTTTGTGATGTCACAAAATGAAGGCTGCATGAGCGTGCCCCATTGACTTCTATGGAGCCAATATTTACACATAGCTTTATACCCTTTCCTGTTGGGATTTTCATAAATCAAAGCGATCAATCGACTAATAGTGTCCCTATTAGTCGACCGATCGCTTTGATTTATTAAAATCTCAACAGGAAAGGGTATAAAGCTATGTATAAATATAGGCCCCATAGAAGTCAATGGGGCATGTTTACACAGCCTTTGCTTTGTGACATCACAAAACGGGGCTGCGCAGGCTGATGTGGGGGCGTGGTTTCCTGACCAGGAAGTCGGGCTGTTTTTTGCCGACATGCTGTAATAAGTTTAAGAGGGATGTATCTTTTTTTCTAAATGGACTTTGTTGGCCAAACTTCATTGGATGACTCATAAGCAAATCAGTCATTGAAAAGGCTGGGGGACGGCAGCTACTCACATAGCAGGAAGCTGCTCTTTAAACACAAACGAAAAGGGCAAAACTCAGAGTCTCAGTCTGCCACTGTGTCATCTAGCAGCTCTTCTAAAAAGAAAATGGAGGTAAGTACCTCAGATGGTGGAAAGCACACATCTTAAAATACCTCTCCTCAAACAAAATCTAAGATGACAAAAGCTGCAGTCTCTGAACAAAGAGATGGAAAAAGCTGCCAAGCCATCGTCCAACTCAAGAGAAAGAGCACAGGGTGTCCAGCTGGGGGAACCCTGATGCTAAGGATGGTAAAATGAAAAAGGCACATTCTCTGGTGCCACCAACAACAGCTAAAAAAAACACCTAAAAGAAAAGCATCTGATTGCATCTTCTCCTGAAAGGGACCAAGAGACAGCAGTAGAACAGAGAACTATGTCCTCAGCAGAGGACATCACAAAAATGTGGCAGTTTTTCCCAGACCTTTCAAACTACAAAAATCCTGCCATTATTCCAAACCCCTCCCCCCCCATTTTCGGGCATTTTTTGAACCTGAACTGGAGGAGGAGGACGAGGAAGAGCATGAAGGGGAATCAATACACCCAAAGACAAGCCCTGAACAGAACTTTGGTTTACTACCCAGAGTCAATGCGGATTTTAACCCGTATTCCTCTTCTGTAAGGCATGTTGTTGAGACTCTAAATACCTCTTCCATTGAGACTGAGGAGGATATAGAAGAGGCAGAATTTATGAGTGTGCTGGAACTGACATCATCTAAAAGGCTAACTACCCATCCACAAATCCCTCAGAAAAACCACTAGCAAGATTTTGGAGCAGCCAAATTCAGCTCCTGACATTGATAAAAAAGTGGGAAAGCAATATAAAGCAGTGCAGCAGGGGGAAGCATTTTTATATTCCCACACTGATCATGAGGGAGTTGTGCAGGCAGCTGCATGTGAAAAATCTAAAGTGTCACCAGCTTCCTCGCCTCCTGAAAAGGATTCCAGAAAGCTGGATTATATGGCAAGGAAAGTGTCCACTTCAGCCACCCTGCAGTTAAGGCAGGCAGCTTACAGGGCACACATTGCACAGTACCAAAAATCCCTTTGGAGTACTGTGCAAGACCTTAGAGGACAGTGAGCTTGGCAGTGATCTAGCAATAACAGCAAAAGATGCACTGGAGGCCACCAAATATCAGTTCCATGTGGCTGTGGATGCAGATGACACAGCCTCAAGGGTAAGGAAGGTAAGGTAAAATCTGTTTATACGGCACCCAATCCCAGAAGCTCTGGGCGCCTTGTGCAATGAACAGACAGGGTAAAACTATAAGAATAAATAAATCAGGGCTGTAAAAGGGTTATAAATAAACTTAAAATTAGTAGCATAAATAAACATTATAAATAATTGTAACCCCTAGATGGCGCTATCCCAGGGGCTACTACCCCTGCCTGATTTGCCACTAACAGGTTGAGGGGCCTGGATCCAATGGCGGGTGCCTCCACCCAGAGGTCAGGGTTTGCAATAGTTAAACTAACTTGGTCACAGCCCTCTGGGACACTGCAACCCCCCTTTCTTCCCACTAGTGGCCCACACAATATATCAGAATTACCTTCACAGTATACACTTACCCCCAGGTCTGGTTCCGGCACTGGGACCTCCTGTGAAATGAGATACAGTGCAACAATCACAGTACAGTACTTTAACATAGACAAATACCTCGAGCAGTATAACTTTGCTGAAACAAGCAGCTCTGATTTATTTAGGGATATAACAAGGACAGGGAAATCAGGTTAATTAGCTTATCACTCTAATAATCTACCTATGGCTCTGTGCACAGGCCTATCCCTATCAGTTACTGTCCCTGGGTACCAAGCCCTAGTGGCTAGTCAAACCGTGGCAGCTGGTAGGGTCCTTTCACACAGAGAAAGGAGAATTAAACAGTCAGCAGTACAGTAATTCCATTTGGATTTAATGTGCCAATTCAACAGGGAGGCGACCCTGAATTAGTACTCCGACCTCCAAATAAGATAGGGTCCTTCAATGTCAGCAGAGCTCACTTGAGGTACACAAACCTCTTCACACATCCATATAAAAGAAAGCACTATACCAGGCAGGCTGCATCTGTATCCCGATGCAATTACTGCACAATACCGGGAGAACACACAGCAGATTCAGTTCCTGACAGACCCGAGTGCAATTTTCAGCAATTCCTCCAGTCTTCTACAGGGTGAGCCTGGTTTCTACTCTTCAGAGATCCTTTGATTCTTTTTCACAGGGCCAGTTCAGTCCTAACAAGCTGTTACACAAGCTGCAGAGCCGGAACTCTGGGCCTTACACACGCTTTTTGACTAAAACTGCACCACTGAAAAGCACAGGGCTCCTTCCTTCTTCACTGCCAAAGCTCAACTGAAACTCCAACCCACAAAACCGGGCACTTCCTTTGAGTTCCTCCCAGTTCTTGACTGGATTGGCTGTCACTCACAATAGACTGCTGCTGTTGGTCCAAAAGGCACTGAAGTCTAAACTACATCTCCCAGAGTCACTGCCCATACAATCCTCTTGTGGCTGGCTCAGATTATGAGTCCAAGTTCTGATTCGTCCAAGGCACCATTTTAGAGCTAGCTTACCCCACACTGATTGGTCCAGTTCAGCAGTTCAAAACTAGAATGGGGAACTAGCAGACACAGTTCTGACTGCAAAGAAAGCAGGTTAGACAAACTGTAATTTCATTATTACTCTAAATAATTTCTGGCAAACAGTTACATCTTTCAGATAGGTTCCCTTTGCACTCCTAGTGACTGCAAAATGAAGTGAATTGGCAGCAGCTTGAGTGGTACTCAATCAAAGAAACACACAGTCCCCCATACAACTAATTATTATGTCTGCAAGCAGACAGCTCTTAAAGAGACAGTACCAGAGGTTCTAAAAACACTCACTGATAAATGGCTTAAATGCCAAACACCATTCAGGCTTGGAGCATTCAAGCAAGCTCCTGGAAGTCTTTTGGGAACCCCCATTTGCAGGGGGGTTACATAATTAATACACGCAGACTTAAAAACAGTTTAGTTAGTCCAGAAAAGCCTGTTTAAAAAGATGAGTCTTTAGGCCCCTCTTAAATGCCTCCACTGACGGGGCCTCCCTTAAAGAGCTTTGAAGTGAGTTCTATAAGGCCGGGCTGGCCACCTCAAATGCTCGATCACCAGAGGTTTTCAGCCTGGCCCTCAGAACCACAAGGAGACCCCTGGTGGAGGAGAAGAGGGGGCGGCCTGGAGTGGCAGGTGGAAGGAGATCAGTCAGGTAGCCTGGGCCTGATCTGTATATGGCCTTATAGGTGAGCAAGCCCACCTTTAAGATGATCCTCCACCCGACTGGCAGCCAGTGCAGATCTCACAGGACTGAAGTCTCATGACATGACCTAGACAAGCCTGTCTGTAACCTGGCTGCTGCGTTCTGCACCAACGGCAGCCATCGGAGGGTCCCTCCACAGAGAACGAAAGGAAACAGAGCCGCTACTTGGTATGTGGTGTACAAAGTACCAGTTTAAAGCAAAAACATAAACTCTGGCACACACTGACACTTAGACAGACACATTTTTTAAAAAGGCAGACAGTCTTTAATTTCAATTCAGCATATCCTCACAGCAAAAACCACAGAGCCAAAAAACACTCAATGTATCACGCAGATGCACCTACGGTTTATCAAGAGACCCCGAAGTACAAAGCGTTACAGTAGTCAAGCCTGAATGTAACAAAGGCATGTACTAGTGATGGCAGGTCCTCGGGCAGAATGTGGGGTTTAATCCGGGCGACATTTCTTAAATGGTAAAAACCACTTGGGACAACAGATGACACCTGAGCATTAAGTGTCAACCTGTTGTCCAGGAAGATGCCCAGATTTCTAACACTAGAGGAAGCCATCAACAGGGTGGTTCGCAGGACCAAACCTGTTGCCACCCTGGAGGCACTCCCATCACGCCTGCAACCAGACTCAATCACCAGGACCTCTGTCTTGTCAGGATTCAGATTCAGCCAGTTGGAAGACATCCAGTCCTAGATCTCGGCCAGGCAGTCGTTTAGCACTTTCACAGCATCATTTGTTCCAGGGGCAAAAGACATATACAGATGGGTATTTATTTATTTATTGAATTCTTGGATTAAAACCTTTGAGCTAGCAAGCTTGTTTACAAAGGCTCCACGTCAAAATCAATATGGTACAGACAGCAATAGACATTAACACTTAACAAATACAGGTAGCATACAGCGGCAAAAATTCAAACGAGTTAGTATATCAACAGTTATGTACAAACAGTTTGTAGGTGATACAAAGTATAACATCTGAGAACAATGTAAAAATTATCTAAAGGGAGAGACTAGTCACAGAGGTTAGTAGGATTGGAGCCTAAGACTGCTGAGGACAAAAGTGCTTGGTTCTAGTAAAGTTCAAGAGAGGGATATTTAGAAGTTAGCGAGAGGGAAGAGGCAGAGAGTGAATAACATGGGTGGGGAGTAGTAGCAGTAGGGAAATCCACACAGTGGGTTTCATAAGAAGGTGAGGATTGAAAACAGGTTATTGGGTGATAGGGGAGGGGGGTGAGAGAAATAAGTGAGGGAGGAGCCCCGGAGGGTTATGATAGTGTGGTATCAGTGGAAGGGCTGATCAGGGAGGGGGGAAAAGGAGGTAAAGAGTGAAACAAAAGAGAAAAGTGAGCTAGAGAGTTGGGAATTAAGATAGAAGAGGGGAATGACAGGGGAGGAGCGGAAGGGGGGTTTCAAGGTTATCTGTCGAAGACAAGGTTATCTGTCGCAGTCACACATGTTGAGAGCAGCCAAGTACTTTTGTAATTTGGTTTTGAAGGGGCCTAATTTTTGTTCTGTGACTAGTTCTTCACTGAGAAAATTTAGCCAAAGGGGGCCCTATACTCAAAGGATTGCTGCCCCTGCGAAGTGCGACAAAAGGAATGTGGAAGACCGCTTTGCCGGACCCCCTGGTTTGTTTATGGTTTGAGGAACAGTTGAGGAGTTTTTGCAGGTCTATGGGTATAAGACCAACAGAGATTTTTTTAGCTAGCAGACAAACCTGATATTGAATCCTGTTGTTCAGGTTTAGCCATCCAGCGTTAGAGTAAAGCTCACAGGTGTGAGTCAAGTGGTGTGCGCCCAGCACGAGTCTGCAGGCTTTGTTTAGGACAGTCTTTATTGTGTTAAGGGCAGTGTTCATGCCTGCTCCATAAACAACCAGGCCATAGTCTATGACTGATAGAACCGAGCTGTTAACAGCAAGCTAAAAGGCCCTCTCCGTGAGGCAATGCCTATGCCGATAAAGCTGGCCTATACGGGCGTTGGCTGCCTTAGCAACGTGGTCGATGTGTAGACCATATGAAAGGGAGCAGTCAAGGGAGATCCCGAGGTACTTAAAGCTATTGACTGTATCCAGAACATCATGCTTGTTGTTATGCAAACAACATTGTTTTAGTTTTTCTATAGTTAAGCAGGCGTCTTGAGCTAAGGAACCAGTTTTCCACTGTGCTAAAGTCATTTTGCATCCATTCTTCTAGTGCATCTGGTGCTGACTGTGAAGTGTAGAGCACAGCATCATTTGCATAAAAAGAGGATTTTGTTCTGGCATATTTTAGGGAGTTCAGTCAAAAACAGGCTGAATAGCAGTGGGTCTAATATGGAGCCTTGGGGCGCACCAGTGGTGATGTTCTCATGGTCAGACAATACGTCAAGGATCTTGACCTGTTGCATTCTGTTGGAGAGGTAACTGGAACCAGCCCAATGTTTCAGTAGATATCCCAATGTGAGCCAGTTGGTTTAGAAGCAGATTGTGATTAACTGTGTCAAAGGCTTTGGTGAGGTCAATAAACGTAGCCCCACCAGGAGCCCCCAATCTAGTGCATTGTGAATATAAACAGTAAATTCCAACAATGCCAAAGGTAGTGCATGAGGCTTAAAGTTGTACTTATCAAGGTATTCAACTAACTGGTCATAGACTATCCTCTAAGGCTTTGGAGAGAGGGGGGAAGAATTGATATTGGCTGGTAATTGGCAAGGTTAGTTCTGTCACTGCTCTTAAAGATTGGGATGACCACAGCTGCTTTCCAGAGTTGTGGGAACTTGCCTGTAATAAGTGAGAGGTTTAGGATCTTAGTTAAGCGGGAGAGTGGTACATCTAGGGTGAGCTCTAAGTTATTGAGGTCTAGCGAGTCACCACTGGATCTAGTTTTCCCAAGGACTTTTGTCAGATATTTTCTAGCCTCGGCTGTAGTGAGAATCTTTAGGTAGAAGGGTGGATTTGAAATTGCTGATGGGGCTAAGATGTTGCCTAGGTTGGAATTATCCAAGGGTTGAAGAAAATCCGGCAGAAGCACTCTGCCTATGTCTGCTAAGGCCTTGTTGAAAGTATCTGCAATGTTTTTCTGATCCTGGGTAGTTACTTCATCAATACTGAGTAGTGAGGGAGGTGTTTTACTTGCTTTGCCCGTTAGGGAATTGATGTTTTCCCAGAAGCTGCGGCTATTTCCCCAGGAGTTATGTAATTCATTCTTAAAATGGGATCTCTTCACCTGGCGAATAGCGCTGGTGCACTTGTTCTGGGCTGTTTTATAATTTTGGATGTCAGTCTGTGACCCTGTGCTTTTAGCTATGTGCCACAGGTTATCCCTGGACCTCATGAGATCAATGAGCTGTGGTGTGATCCATGTCTTGCTGGACCCTTTAATCTTCCTCATTTTAAAGGGGGCAAATATATTACAGGCCTTATTAAAAATATCAATAAAGCAGTGTAGTGCAGTATCCACATCAGTGGCAGCATAGACCCCTGCCCAATCTTGCATATGAAGGTAAGCTGTGAGGTAGGCAATCTGCCCTTGTTTCAGTACTCTCAAAGTTATGGTTCTGGGCAGGGTTTTTGGTGTCTTGTTGGTCCAGGTACATAACACAGGTGAGTGATCACTGATCATGTCAGCTAGCACAGTGGTATTAGTAATTCTCTATGTAACTGCTAGGTGGCGCTATCCCAAGGGCTACTACCTCTGCCTGCTTGGCTAGTAGCAGGTTAAGGGGCCTGAGTTCTGAAACAGGTGCCTCCACCCGGAGGTCAGGGTTGGTAGTGGTCAAGCTAACCTGAGCACAGCCCTCTGGGACACTGTAACCCCCCTCTTTCCCCTCTAGTGGCCTGAACACTGTACAATAATCACTTTCACAATACCCCTGGTACACCACACAAGTACCCACACTGTTTGCATTTACCACTAGGGCTGGTTCCTCTGGCTCGACCCTGGGGACCCCCTGTAAAACAAGGTTATGCACAGCAAATAGCAACAGTACAGTACTTTGAGCACAAACTGGAACCATAGTCAGATTACATGCAGAAAAAGTTAGATCTGATTTATTCAGGGGACTTGAACAAGGGAGTGGCAAAATCAGGTTATTAGCTTAAAGGTTATATCAGTCAAGCAGTTATGCATGCGCTTTGAGTCCCCCCACACAGTCCACCTCTTGGTACCCAGGTGGAGAAGAGATGGGCTAGCCAGGACCGTTGCCCGGGGTTGCAGTTGGTTGGGGCCTGTGATGGAAAACATAACATGCACAGTACACAATATTTGTAATCCGGAGCCAGAGGGCTCAGTTCGTAGCAGAAACGAAACAACAAGACAATCAGATGACACACTCAGATTAAGCTGTTGTTGCAGGGAGCTACCCTGGTATTTACTCACGATACCCAAGACTGGACACAGACTGGACGAAAATCGAGACTGCAGGTGGTTGATCTGGAATGCCAGGAGAAGCAGGGCCCACACGAGTCACAGAGACGTCATTCCTGTTCAAGCGTGGAGCAGGGGGCTGATCCCCAGTCAGGTCTCTCGTCGTTAGCTTCTCTGTGCAGTGGGTAGTCTGGCTGGGCCAGTCTGGCAAGGCCCAGACTGCATGGAGACAAATTCGAATGCAGTCCATTTTGGCTGGATACAGCTTCCAGCAAGCAGAACATAGTTCACACAGTGGGGAACTAACTCATGATCCACTAGCAGCTCATGACACATTTACATGTAAGGGAATTCTACTGTACCAGACAAAGCGCTCCCTGGTCACAATCGAAAAGTCTCTGCACACACTGGCCCTTGGGGTAGCTGTAACTCCTGACAGGCCGATCGCATTCAGCAAAATCTTTGGTCTTCTTCAGGTTGAGCCTGGCGCACTTCAGTAGCTTACTTTAGTCACACAAACTTGGATTTAGTCCAAAATAATTCTCTTCTCTCCCTCTCAGGAGCAGCAGGCAGACATGTAAGCCAAAAACTCAGCCTTTTCACAGTTCTCCCATGCAAATCCACTCAGGATTGCTGCTCAGAATCACTTCAGCTCCTCTCATTTCACTTCCCAGCTCAGAACTAACTGAAAACTTCAAGCAGCCCGGGACTTTCTCAAGATCCAAAAGATTTGGTTGGCTGATTTGGCTGTCAATCAAAGCAAGAGCTCCCCCTTCAGTTGCAAAAAAGGCACAAAAAACTCCAAACTACAGTTCCTACAGATTTTGAATTCAGACAACTCCTGTAGTCCGGCTACATTTTAGGTCCCACCAGTACTGTTTGGTCCAATTTGCAGTCCAGGACCAAGATAGTGGAGACAAACAAAACAATCCTTGCTACAAAGAAAGCAGGTTAGACAAACTACATTATCATTATCACTCTAACTGATTTTCAGCAAATAAGTACATCTTTCAACAGAGCTTCCTCTCAGATTACTTAAGCTACAATCGGGCAGCTCTTAAAGAGACAGTACACAGACAGGCTCTGGTAATCACGTTTAAACTGCTAAAATGCAGTACACCAGCCTGACAGTGAGCATTTAGACAAGCTCAAGGAAGGCTTTTTGGGAACCCTCATTTGTAAGGGGGTTAAATCTGCAGCTGATTAGTTAGAATCCAGTCTATAAGCGTGCTGGTACCATTGCAGTAGTTTACTTGTGTGGGGGACTGAACGAGTTGGACCATGTCAATAACTACAATGGCATCCTTATATGGTGCCGCATCAGGGGAACCAATTTATATTGAAGTCCCCTTGCATTAGAACTTCTGAGTTATTGCATAGTTCAGATAGATATTCAAGGGCAAGTCTGAAGCCAGAGGCCTGATCCTTAGGGGGAATGTACACCGATGTAAGGGTTAGGCACTTCCCCGGGTGCCCAGTTCCAGCTGGACAGCAAGCAGTTGTGAGCATCCCCCTGTTGGTGGGATGGGGACTGCTCTGCCTTGGAGGGTGTCCTTAACGTAGATAACACAGCCTCCCCCACATTTCCCTAGTCTGTCCACCCTGAAGGATGTATAGCATTCCAGCTGGATTGCCAGGTCGGAGATTCTAGGTGTGAGCCAGGTTTCAACAACTGATAGTATATCAGGCTTATGTTGGATGGTCCAGACCTGCAGGGCATCAAATTTTGCCAGAAGGCTGCAGATGTTGATAGCCACAATAGTTAATCCCCTTGCCTTCTTTACTGATGTTGGTGCATTAGTTCCAGTGCCAGGTCCTGGGTTAGGATGTACATTGCCCGAGAGCAATAGGAGCAGCCAGGCTAGTCTTATGACTTGCAGTTTTAGATATTTTAAGGCCTGGGATCTGTTTGTAGGTATAGGTTTTATGAATGCTCTCTTTTGTAGCGATTATGAGCATATTCTGCTGAACCGGGGGGATAGGGTAGGTTTGCTTGCCAGGGTACATTCTCCTTGAAGGAATTCTGTTGGTGATATCTGTGCAACTGATTCCTGAATTGGGAGAATAGATATGTCCAAATCAATTATTGTGAGGGGTTTAACTGGTTGCAATTCTTCTGTATTGCAGTTGTAGGACGAGGGGGGTAGGGAGTGACAGCATGAGTGTGAGGAGTAGGGAGTGTCGTAGTACTAATAGCAGCATCTTAAGTGGCACAGCTGGCATGAGTTGATTTTATGTGAGGTGCCTAGAATTCCAGTTGGCAATTACCAGGAGTAATATCACACAAGTATGGTAGCAAGATAGCTAGGATGGTGCATGTGCAGGTGTTGGCTCCTTTATGATCAGGAGTGTGCCAACATGTGCAGAGCGAGATAAGGGTGGTCCTCCAGGTGATGGAAGAGGATTTAAAGAGTGGTGGGGGTGGGGGAGGGTGAGGGGGCTAAAAAATCAGGTAATGAGCAGATCCTAGTATAAAGTCGCTCCCCAAGTGCCATGAGTTTGAGGCAGTTCAGAGATGCAGATCGAGCTACAGCCTGGGCTATAGTGTCGATGGAGCACCAATGAGAGGGAAGCAGACACTGAGGAATTAGCCAATCGGGAGAGCCAGCAAGGAAAAGCACAGAAAGTTGAAAAAAAAATGAGGCACTTCCTAGGACCGTACCTGTGTAGCTGGCCTCAGGGAGCGTTGAGCGGGTGCTGGGAATCAGCAGACACCGCGCAGCTGAGGATGGCTGGAAGCACCCGATCAAGGAGCTTCTCTCTGTGGAGGAGAAAAGAAAAAAGGATTAATTTAAGACGCGGTAGAATTGGGGGTGGGGATAGACTGGAAACAGAAGAACTGAAGTGTACACCGCGAACAACATTGGCGACAGGCTTGAGCCTTGAGGAACTCCACATGGCAGGAGCTTCAGGGAGGAGGAGAAATTCCCCATCACCACCCATTGCTTTCTGTCCAAGAGATAGGACTCAAACCGGTTGATGACAGTACCAGTGAGTCCAGAATACTCTTTAAGGTGATCCAAAAGCACAATGGGGTCCATGGTGTCAAATGCTGAAGAGAGATGAAGGAGAATGAGAATTGAGTGGTCTTCTTCGTCTCTTGCCCTGAGCAGGTAATTTTGCACCCTGAACAATGCCGTTTTGGTGCTATGCCTAGCCCTGAAACTGGACTGGAATGGCTCATAGATGTCAAAGGCTGTGAGGTGCACCTTAAGCTGCAGAGCCACTATTTTCTCAACAACCTTCCCTAAAAACCGGAGGTTGGAGAAAAGTCGATAATTCGCCAGGACATCAGGGTCGAGTGATGGTTTCTTTAGAAGGGTCTCACCAATGCCTCCTTCAAGGCAACAGGAAAGACCCCCCCTCTGAGAGCGAACTCTGGATTATCCTGGTGAACACCGGACCAACGGTCCTGACGCATCCCACTAGGAGACAGGTCAGGCCGGGTCCAGTTCACAGAAAGTGCGCTGCAGCTTCTAGATCACCTCAATGACCTCAGCCACCACCACTGGTCTAAACTCCTCTCAGACAGTAGGAGTGCCCATGTTCCTACCAGGTCCACCACCATGGGGCAAAACTTGTGCCGCTGGGGAAATCCTGGATCTGATGGAGAACACCCTGTCAGAGAAGAACTGAGCAAGCTCATCGCAGAATGCAATTGAAAATGCTTTTTTCAGCTGCAGATAGACCAGATTAAGTAATCTGTCCACAGTCTGAAAAAGCTGAGCTGGTCTGTTCCTCCCTGCGGCAATCTCCCTGGACAGGAACTCTGCCTTCTTATGGTCAAGTGTCCCTTGGTACACACGGTAGTGAGCTCGCAAGGCCAGCCTGTCCACCCTGGAGGGGATCCTCTGCCAACAACTTTCCAACTTCTGACCCCTGATCTTCATTACCTTGAGAACCCCATCAAACCATGGGGGTCTCAAGCGACAAGATCTGGGTCATATACAGACTGGTGTGATGGCGTCGAATGCTCTGGAGACGTCCTTATTGTAGGCAGCCACCACCTCACCCACACCAATCGCACATGCTGTACTATACCAGACATATTTACTATCGCCAAATGTCCCTCTGGGGACAAGCTCCTTAAAGAGTGATAGCTGACCATCTCAGCAGGGGAGGGACTATCAGAGTAGGCCCCAAACGAGAAGTCTATCTAGTACATACAGTAGCTCTGAGGTTTGCTTGGCTCAGAGCAACCATCTTGTCAGAGAACACAAAGGCAAAGGCTATGGACTTCCCATTCAAGGGACCCTCCTTCTTTGGGGATAAAATGAAAGCTTACATGATAAAAGTTGATGAACAAAAAAAACAACCTACAAAAATCGGACTCGAAAGAGTCCTGCAAGTCATATAGAAGAGGAGGCAGGGGCATAACCTATTATCAAAAGCCCTACTCCTGCTATGACTACCATCTTCAGAGAGGTGCCTCAAGAGGCAAAAGTAGGAGAGGTGCAAGACAAAAGTAAGTCTTGGACCCTAAGTCACAAGGAAAACAAAATCCCTGACTCTGTGCAGGTCACCATAGAGCCCCTACCAGTTGGAGGCAGCCTGTCTTATTACTTCCAGGAAGTGGAAAATCATCACCACAGAAAAGTGGGTGCTGGAAGTGGTGAGTCAGGATTTAGCCCTTCAGTTCACAGGTATTCCAAACCTCAAGAGCCCAAAGGTTTTTCCCAACTCCAACCTCAGGAAAAAATTATGTTAAGAGTTGGAGGTAAAGACACTGCTAAAGACAAAGGTCATAGAAAAAGTCCCCCTCTCACGGGGGGAAAAGCCTCTTCTCAAGGTGCTTTCTCACAAGAAAGAAAATGGGGATTGGCGGCCCATTCTGTATTTAAGATTCCTGAAAAAGCACAGAAAAAAATGGAAAATTCAAAATGGTAACACTGGGAATAGTTATACCACCCCTGCAAGAAGGGGAGTGGCTGGGATAATAGGATCTCTAAGATGCATATTTCCATATCCCTGTGAGACAATCCCACAGAAAATACCTAAAATTCAGATTAGTAATATAGCAGTATAAATTTGCCATGCTGCCTTTTGGCCTAACCTCAGCCCAAGGGTGTTCCACAATGTGTCTAGAAGCAGTGGCAGCATCCCTGGGAAAAAAGGGAATTACAGAACAAGAGGCATGGTGCTACATTGCAATAGTGAGAAACACCCTGGAAAGTCTGGGCTTTCCTCTCAATCTAGAAATATAGAAAAGCCCTAGCCAACTGCTAATCTTACTAGAAGGTGATTTGGACAGGGGTAGGAAGAAATAGGATGTTGGTTAACTAGGATCTGTAGCTTATCCTGTAGGTAGGGAAATGGGCAGACTAGGTGGGCCAAGCGGTCCTTATATGCCGTCAAAGTCTATGTTTCTATGTTACTCAGGGGAAAGCATTATTACCACATGCAAGAATGCAGATCCTGTTGTCCTGTTTATGATCTTACAGACCAGACATGCCAAGACCAGCAAGGGAATTTTTGCAGCTGTCTGCTAGGGCATGTCAGCAGCAATAGCTGTGGTGCTCTGAGCCCTGAGCCTATTTACAGAGGAAAGATGTTCAGTACCACTTAGGAAGGCATTGGCATCACAGGTCAAACCCCCTGAGCAAGCTAGTACCAATCACAGCAGGCCTGGTCAGGGCTGTAGAGTGGTGGAAGGAAGTGGACAATCTCAGGGAAGGAGTCCCATTCCAAAAAATGATCACAACACTCACTCTAACAACATATGCCTTCTTACTGGGATGAGGAGGGCATCTGGGCTATCGCACAGTACGTGGAGTCTGGTCTCCACAAGAGCAGCAGGAGCACATAAACCTGCTGAAACTCAGGGCTGTACTTCTGTCTCTACAGCACTTATCAAACCTGGTCCAAGACCAGGCAGTTCTGTTCAGAACAGACAACCAGATCCATAAAGCTATGCACAGAGGCAATGAAGATCTGGAATCTGGCATACTCCCTAAACACAGAAATCACTGATGTACATATACCAGGAAAGGACAATGTCCTGGCAGATTCACTAAGCATAATGAGTCAGGGAAACCACGAGTGGTCACTAGACCACCAGTGCTTCAGCTTTATTCAGGAGATGGGGTGTACCAGAGGTGGACTTGTTTGCTTCATGGGACAGTCGCAAGTTACCACTGTTCGGCTGCAGGCCATCCACTGGGGGAACCCACCCCAGGATGTTCTGACATTTAATTGGTAGGGAAAGTTCCCTCTATACACTCCCTCCATTCTCTCTAATTCACAGGGTACTCTGGAAATTGAGGAGACAGCAACAATGATTCTGGTGGCATGAGATTGGTCAAGACAGCCATAGTTCTTTCTCCTGCTGTTCCTGTCAGACAGGAATCCCATCTCTCTCTCTTCCCATTAGACATAACCTTCTGACTCTTTCTGTCAGGGCAGGGTAACATTTTCACAATTTAAGAACACTGAAGCTGAAAGCTTGGTTCTTGAAGACCGAGAATACTCTAGCATATACCTGTCAAGCAGAGTACTGAATATTTTAAAAGTTTCAAGGAAACAGTCCACAAGAAAATCCTATTCCTCAAAATGGAAAAAGATTTTCAATGTGATGTTGAGATAAGGGAGTTTCTTCATTGGAAGCTGATTTGACAGTTGTTCTGGAGTACTTAAAAGATCTGTACACATGTGATTTGGGGACTTCATCACTGAAAGTCCACCTGGTGGCAGTATCAGCCTTCCTATCTGCTGGGAAGCCAAAATCTCTAACTTCACCCCCTATTTTCAAGAAATTTGTAAAAAGCCTCCTTCACCTGCAACCCCCAGTTAGGGAACCTGTTCCACCCGGGTACCTAAATATATGCTTGGCACAACTCGTGCATGCCCCCTTCAGACCCATGGCCTCTGCGGAGCTCAAGTTTGTGACATGGAAGACACTCTTCCTCATAGCACCTCTGCCAGAAGAGTCAGTGAGCTCCAAACCCTGTGCACAGAGCCTAAGTACGTCATCATGCACAGGGGCACAGTTGTCATGGGGACAAACAGGAAATTACTCCCTAAAGTAGTGTCAAAATTTCACCATAACCAAACAGTTACGCTAACTGTGCTTTTTCCATCCCATTCATGACCAGGTGAACAAACGTTGCACTGTCTGGATGCTAACAAAGCACTCAGCTACTATCTTGACAGAACAAAAGATATCAGATCTGACAACAGCCAGCTGTTTGTTACTGCTGCAAGAAAGTCCATTTCTAGGTAGTTGGTCTCTTGCATACACTTATGCAATGAAAAGACAGGTATGCAGCCCCCCCCCAGCTTAGAGCACATGCCACAATGAGCACTGCAACCTCAGTGGTAGCCTCAAGAGGTATCCCTCTGGCAGATATCTGCAAAGCAGCTACCTAGAAAAATGGACACATTTTCACCAAGCACTATTGTGTGCACATTCTCTCCAGAAGAGATGCTAGGTTTGGGTCAGCAGTCTTGCAGAAGCTTTTTCCTAAATTGATTCTAGACTTTACGGCCTCCCAAGGTACTGCTATATAGTCTGTAGTTTTTGTTTGGCATCACTATTGGAATAATTTTAATAGAAGAAAAAAATTATTCACCGTAGTAATGATGTTTTTTCTAATGGGTCCACTAGTGAGCCAATACAATCCTATTTCTATCTCCCCTTCTAGAACCTAATCAAAAAAAGGTTCCTAAATATAATATGAGTTTAAATACTCTTTTCTGCTTGAGCATTTGTATTTGTTTACGCACTTTATATTTTAAATATGTTTTTTAAAATAGTTATGGAATATTTAATTAAAAATTAAAAAAAAGATTTTAAGTCTGCTTTTCTGTAGCGCTCCACATTGTCAATGGGTAGTCCACAAAAATGGGTATATGTACACCCCTTGTGTATATTTTCCTGCTGTTAGTCTGTAATTCTCCCAGGTTGTACCTGAAATAGACATATGTATACGTAGTGTATCTTACCTGGTATCAAAAACAAACAAACAAATAAATAATACTATAAACATTGTGTAACCCCCCTGTTACCCGGGGTTACAAAAATCCCAGTTAGACCTAGTGGCAGGCAGGGAAGGCAGCTTGTGAAATTCCAGTTAAATGGATTTCACACTGTCTCACTCTGTTCTCAGTCTCAGCTGAGACTGAGGGATGACATCATTTAGAACTGTCGCAGCTGCATAAGCCACACTGGACTATTGCAGCTGGAGGTTAGGATAGAATGTTGGGGAATTTGAAGTTAGTCTGTAGTAGAGTGTTGAAGAGGGAGAAGGTGTGCTGTAGCTGCAGGCCCTCAGAGCCCTCAGCTCTGACAAAGAGCTATATTTTTGTTGAGGTGTGTGTTCTCACCTGAAGAGGAACACAAGAAGAACCAAGTGAAATGGTAGAGACCGCTTACAAAGGTTCAGAGCCCCATCCCTGCGGGGATGGGGGTGGGGAAGGATTCTGCCTACTTCTAGGGGAAATCCCCTGGTCCGGCTAGAGGAAGAAGAAGCTGCCTAAATCTAGGTTCGTGCTGAGGCACCAGAAGTTTGTTGAGATTTCTTTGAAGAGAAAAAGCATGTGGGGCACCTGCAACCAAGGGGTGAGTTTGCTCTGCTAAAGGGCCAATGTGTTTTCACCTGGGACAAGATGAATTTAAGTGACTGCTACTGTGGGGTCAGGAAAAGACAGCCAAGTACAGTTTTAAAAGTTGTGCGAATTGGATTTCTTAACTCTGGGGGAGTCTAGAGAAATGGACAGAGCCACTCATTAAGTATGTTTCAAGTTCAGCACATGTGGGATGGAAGAAACCTTAGATTAAATGTGACATACATTTATAGAGAATCTACAAAGTAAAGTGTTTTCAGAGATAAGGTGTTAAAGTCCAGAGGAATGGCTGGGTATGATTTATGGGAGCAAGAGGTGGGAGACCCCCCATCTGGCACGACCAGAGTCACCTCTATGGGTTCGCTTTAGGACACTTGTTGCTTTCTCTCAGGTACTTGGCCAGTGCCTGAGGAAAGTACCCAGACGTGGGATTGTTGAAGAAGATTCCCTGATGGAGCCAGAAGTGCTCAGAGGTGGTTTAGGGAGCCACCTAGAAATGATCCATGCTATATGGAAAGTAGTCCATGGGCTGGCATGAGAGCCGAGCCATGGAAGGAAGGTAGTCTAATGGCTGGCAAGGGAGCCGAGCCAGGGAAACCCAGAGAAGAGTACAAGTTCGGGCTGAGTGCCCAGTGTGTTTCTAAGCCTGAGGGCTACAGTGTATGAGGATATGTTCTGGTCTCCATAAATCTGCATTACCAGGAGTGTAGCCCCATGGGGGTCCATCTATGCTTTGTTATTCTGCTGGTTGTGAATAAAAACCACACTTTAGAATCCCACTCCTGGTTTGGACATTACAGTTATTGCTTCCTGTGTCCGGAGTTGCTTGGGTGCCCCTGACTAGAAGTCAAACCTAGCCAAAATACCGAGCAACAGTTTTTTCCCCGAACCCAGGTCCCAGGTACGGGGTTACATATAGAGGCACCGAACAGCACTAATAACACAAAAATACCATCAACCCAACCCCTGGGGTAACCCACCGGTTACAATTGCAGTTTATAGTACTGCTCCCTTCTGCTCTTCAGCACAGCTCTGATGTTAGAAACTGAACACTAGAGGACAGGGGCAAACTGGGGGGGGGCTAAGAGGGCTATAGCCCCCCCCCAAAAAAACCTTGAAATTATGCATTGCACAGTGCTCACTGGTGCTGTAATTTTATTATAAGGAGCACTACAGAGCAGTCTGTGAAATGGCTAGTGAGGTACAGGGCACACCGCATATGTACAAGTGCCTTTTTTTTTTTTGGTGAGCTCTTTAGCTGTAATGTTCATGCCTGGTGACTGGTGTATGCTCTCTGATGACTGAGAATGTCTGAGTGACATACTTGCTGGTGGCTGATCAGGAGATGTAGCAGTGGTGCACTGTGCTTCTATACAGGATCACTGCACCACCAAACTCCTGATCAGCTGACAGACCCACCAGCACAAGATATGCGACCCGACCCTCGACTGTTCAAGTCCCGAATGATTAACAACTGGGACACACCAATAGGGAGGAAGGTTGCTTAGCAGCCACTAATGGTGTGTGTTCTTCCTCTAAGTCTGTCCCCTCCCGTCTCTACTAGGTG
Source organism: Neoceratodus forsteri (assembly GCA_016271365.2). Taxonomy (NCBI): domain Eukaryota; kingdom Metazoa; phylum Chordata; order Ceratodontiformes; family Ceratodontidae; genus Neoceratodus; species Neoceratodus forsteri. The sequence goes on from CM028129.1 coordinate 1,261,231,422, forward strand.
CACGTGTGAGCAGCATCAGCACCATACTGTTCACTTCCGACTGGCTTGAGACAGGTGTGCACAACACAGTGCTCCTCAGTACAGAGATTGCAGATTTGTTTTACTTTTCGTCAATTCAGTTTGTTCAAGATATTCATGTTTGAGTAAAAAGCTCTTTTAAGAGCTAGTGAAGAAAAAAAAACATTGAGAGAGTCAAGAGAGAGAGAGAGAGAGAGAGAGTGAGAGGGTCAGGGAGAGCTGGGCTGACTCTGGATGGGAGGGAGGGAGGAAGCAGCAGCAGTGACCTGCAAAAAAAGGTTGGAGCTGGTCTCTATAACTAAACTGTGTGGGTGCTGCCTGGTCTTGTAGAGCTACTTCTGTTTAAACTGAGACTGTAATAACTGACAGTAATTTGTAGCTTATTTTGAAGCTAAATTATCTCTGAGCTCCCCTCTGTGGTGGAGGAGAGCTCAGAGATGAGTTACTTAGCTTTAAAATAAGCTACAAAATGCACCACAGAGCATTTGCACCTCGGTTTGCACCCCAGGACTTCGGGGGGCCGTTCTACAAGTCAACAGGCACAGTAACAAGGTAGTAAGCAGCATCTTGCTAGCCTCAGATACTGAACACAATACATAGTGTAACCCCCCTGCAAATGGGGGTTCCCAGTAGTCTTCCAGGAGCTTGCTTGATTGCTCCAAGTCTGGAGGTGTTCAGCGTTTAAGCTGCTTGAGTGTGAGTACTTTTAGAGCCTCTGGTACTGTCTCTTTAAGAGCTGCCTGCTTGTGACCATAATTAATTGAGGAGGGGGGACTGTGTGTTCTAATGCCCGAATCCCAACCGGGCTGCTGCCAATTTGCTCCGTTTTTGCAGTCACTAAGAGTGCAAAGGGAGCCCATCTGAAAGCTGTAACTGTTTACCTGTAATCATTTAGCAGCATTTGTGAGATTGCAGTTTATCTAACCTGTTTTATTGCAGCTCGGACTCTGTGTGTATTTCCCCTCTATGTTGGAATTGAACTGCTGAACTGAACCAATCATCGTGGGGCACCTTTAAAATGGAGCCTGCTGCTGACAAATCAGAACTTGGACTCTTAAGTTGAGCCAGCCACAATGGGACTGTATGGCAGATGCCTCTGGGAATTGTCGTTTGGACTTCGGCGCCTTTTTGCACCAACAGGGGGAGTCTGATTGTGAGTGAGAGCCAAACCAGCCAATTGAACTGGGAGGAACTCAAAGGAAATGCCCGGCTTTGTCTACTGGAAAGATCAGATCAGTTTGGGCAGTGAAGAGACAGGGAGCTGTGTGCTTCTTCGGTGTGTAGTTTTAGCACGAGAATCGCGTGTAAGGCCCTAAGTTTCGGTCTGCAGCTTGTGCAAGCGCCTGTTCAGACTGAATCTGACCTGTGAAGAGAATCAAGGAGATCTGAAGAGTAGAAACCAGGCTCACCCTGTAGAAGACTGGAGAAATTGCTGAATCGCGCTCGGTCTGTCAGGAACTGAATCTGCTGTGTGTTCTCCCGGGTATTGTGCAGTAATTGCGATCTTGATAGAGAAGCAGCCTGCCTGGTATAGTACTTTCCTTTTACATATAAATGTGTGTAGTGCTTGTGGGGAATCACGTTTCAAATCCCCTGTACAGTGAATTGGGTGCATGAAGCTGGAAGTAAACCCCATCTTAATCCAGACTACATCCATTTGCTCTAAAATGCAGTGGGGTCCAGTCACAAGGACCTTGTCCACAGGGTCTGCTCCTCCTGGCAATCCAGGACAATCTGCCTTCCATCCAGTTCCCAGCATTGAGTTTGAGAGTACAAAGCAGGGTAGCTCCCTGCCATCTGTTTATCGAATTGCAAGTTTGTCATCTAATTGTTGTTTTTTTTTTTCATTTCTTCACGAACTGAGCCAAGCGGGTCCGGATTACAATTTGGGTATTGTGCCAGTGTTTTTCCATCACAGGGCCCCAACCAGCTGCACCTATCCTGGCTAGCCCTCTCCCCCCCCATCCTGGGTACCCAGTGAAAGTGACAATTTTGGACTCTGACTATGCGCACAGTACTGTGATTATTAATGTGTTTAACCTAATTAACCTGATTTCCCCCTTCCTTGTTACAGCTCCTTAGATAAATCAGATCTGTTTGTTTCAGCAAAGTTACACTGTCTGAGGTATTCATTTATGTTAAAGTATTGTACTATGGCTTTAGCATTGTATCATCTTGTTTTACAGGGGGTCCCCAGCGTCCAGTCGACAGAGCCAGTCCTGGGGGTAAGTGTACATTGTGAAGATATTCCTGATGCATTGTGTGGGCCACTAGTGGGAAGAAAGGGAGGTTACAATGTCCCAGAGGGCTGTGACCAAGTTAGTTTAACTACTGCAAACCCTGACCTCTGGGTGGAGGCACTCGCCATTGGACCCAGGCCCCTCAACCTGTCAGTGGTCAGTCAGGCAAGGTTAGTAGCCATTGGGATAGCGCCACCTGGGGGTTACAATAGTATTCAACCTGCAGCCAGCCAGATAATAATTTTCTTTAGAACAAGACATTTTGAAGCTAAATAACTAATCTCTGAGCTCTCCTCCATGGTGGAGGAGAGCTCAGAGATAAGTTATTTAGCTTCAAAATAAGCTACAAAATGCACCACAGAGCATCTAGTACCCCAGGGCTTCTGGGGGCCTGGCAGCCCCTAGACCCCTGGCATTTGAGGAGGCAGTATGGCGCAGTGGTCTAATGCTCTGAGCTGCAAATCTGGAGACCTGGGTTTGAATCCCACAGCTCCAACTTGCATACTGTGTGACCATGAGCAAGTCACTTAACTTCCTTGTGCCCCAAGGTCGCACCTGGAATCAAGCTTCGGCTTAGTGTGCCTCTCCTGGTTAAACAATTCCCCACCCTCCCCATTTATGAAAAAGAACCCCCCTTCCAAAATAAAATGCCTAGTCCCTCCCAAAATGTCATGCTGGTAGTGCCCCTGCTACGGAAACATCAACACACAGCAGAAATTGGAATGGAATTCTGATTCCATAGCACCATTCTGAACTCCAGGGCAACATCATACAGTGGAGATGATGCATTTTTTTATGTTTGCTTGCACGCATGTGCAAGAAACATCTTGCGACAGTACCACATTTCAGAGGTGTGTCAGTGTTGTGGCCGTTGCAGCGGACACTTTACTGGGCGCATCCCTCAGCCATCAATCAAGGGGAAACTGCCAATGACAGCAGCTTCAAAGAGAGCCAAGGAGCTGAAATGAATCTGCTGCTGCAATCATGAAGAGTTTCGTCACTGCAGTGGTACCTCCCCCTCCCTCGCAACCTTGTCGGCTCCTGCCACCCAGTACTCTGTCCCTGGCCCTTGCTCCGCCAACAACTTGTTTGTTCTGTGTGCCCTTCCTGATGAAACAAGTAATGAGCCACGGCTCCTGCCGCCTGCCACACACTCCAAGGAAAGCTGACATCGGGGTGCCCAGTCCTTGTGTCGGCATGTATCCCCTCCTCCACACGTGGCACACTGGGAGCCCACCCCAGTGGCTCAAAATGTTTCCGGACACCGCGAACTTTGCATGGATGTTCCCTCCCCCAAAAACTGCTTGTAATCTGCTGACATCGGGTGCCCAGTCCCCGTGTCATCATGCCCCCACTATTGTGGCACACTGGGAGCCCACCCCGGTGTGCCGAAATGTTCTTTTTTTAAAACCTGTAAAAGAAAGAAAACCGTCCCTTAGTGTTGTTTTGGTTTTTTCAACTTTAAAAAAGAAAATGGGGTGCTAATGAGCAGCAAGAAGCACACCTTCAGAGCTCCGCACCATAACGATCTAAAAATAATACTTTTACATCTGCAAATATCTTAAAACTCCAGAAAATAACCTGTAAACATCTGCTGATATGGACGAGTACCTGGCATCAAGGAAAACGTCAAGGCACGAGGCTAAAAACCAGCGGAAAAATCCACCGGAAAATCCATCATCTGGACTGGGCCCAACCTCCTTTTCTGCGACTGAGCTAACAGTAATAAGTAAAGCTGTCTCGGAGCAAGCAGTGGCAGACCTGCAACCGCGCTGGGACAAGGTCGATAAATCGCTGAAGGGCTCACTTCCGAACTTAAGCAATATTCAGGAAGATTGTCTGAAGCTGAACAACGGATATCTGGTTTGGAGGATGCTTCCTGGACTGTGCCTGATAGAATAGCGAAAATGGAGCATGAGCTGGAGGAGTTCCGGGAGGCATCAGACTATCAGGAAAATTATAGCCGCAGAAATAATCTCCGGATCAGGGGCCTAACGGAAAGTGCGAAAAGGGGCTATTTAATGACTTTTTTTGTACCAACACCCTCCCTAACTTACTCAAAATGCCCATTAAGTTGAAAGGCCTTAAAGTGGAGCAGCCCCATAGAGCGCTGGCCCCGTCATCTTTTGGCTCCACCATTATCCAGGTCGACAAACAATATTAGCAACATACAGGAATTTAAAAGAGCTGAAACATGAGGGGCACCGACTTACTATTCATCAGGATATCTCTATGCGTGTTCAGAAGAAGAGACAGTAGTTTAACCCACATATGGATCGCCTCAGGGAACAAGAGATCGGGTTCTTCATGACTTACCCTGCAGTTGTTAAGGTGAATTGGGAAGGAGCCACCTTCACTTTTTGGGAACCAGAGAAGCTGCATAATTTCATCGAAGAATGTGACAAAAAACATAAGAAAGGGTGAGGTAGACTGAGCCTTGTTCTTGTTTCTACTTCTACTGGGTGATCTGTTTTTCTCATGAGTCTGCCACCGACCGCAGAGGGGACTGTTTGACCTGCCATGTAGCTGAAGGGAAACCTTCCCCCATGGCTGAAGATATGAGGGGAGAGCCTTAGACCTTATTTGGGGGGGGGGGGAGTTTCTCTCTCCCAGTATTAATTTATTGTCTTAAAAGGAGGGAAGAAATAATAAAAGAAACTGTAGTCCAGGGTTACAACCATACTATGGAGCCCATGTGAATTCGTCAAGAAGCTACAACGTGCCAAAACTGCTCTGGGATAGGACATCGCAAGTGTCTTTCAGGGTGCCTCGCATCTATAGTATGGAACACAGACTGTAAGACCTCCATAGTGGTTTAAGGAGCTTCATAATTGCTGATTTGAAGGGTTTCCCTCAACTTTACTTTTGACTTACAAGAGGCTTACTCAGTTGGGGGGTGGCGAATGTTGCTGTGAATTCAAATGGCAGGTCACAGTTACTCCTGCATATGGAGCGGGTGATAAAAGGCTGAATATATGCCTTCAGGGGAAGACGATACAGGTCACTGGTTATCCTGCTGTGCCTCGAGTGATGAAGGGGGAGGATGAGGTAAAGCAGGGAGCAGGAAGGAAAAGACTCTGGGGAAAGGGAAAAGCAAAAGCAGAAGGGACCAAAGAAATTGAACTGATGGGGATAAGGGGCTTAGAGTGTATGAGTGTTATGGAATACGAAAATTGATAAAGAGGGTGTGGAGGGAGTGGGACATTGGTGATTCTACTATACGAGATAAGATATATACATTTAAAACCAAATTGCAAACATGACTTCACATAATCTGTTAGAGATTAGTTTAAGGCTGGGCTTGAGGTTCGCCCAGACCAGTTACTGTTCGAGATTGTTGCATCAGTTTTTATATATTTCTCTATCTTTGTGGCTGTGCTCTGATTACTGCTTACTGTTAGGAAGTGAGAGGGGTTTGAGGCTAACTTCCTCTGAGTTTAGGTGGCAATACAGGGAGAGCATGAGGGGGGATCATGGCTAGGCTACAACAATGTAATATCATTTTGTGGAATGTCAGGGGTTTCACCTCACCTGCTAAAAGAGCTAAAATTCTGGTGGCACTTAAAAGGAAGAATGCAATGATATCCATGCTACAACAGACGCACTTGACGCATAAGGAGCATGATAAACTTGTGGGTGGATGGATCGGGGCCTGCCATGCATCCTCCTACAGCTCTCATAAAAGAGGAGTTGCGATTCTTTTGCATAGAAACCTTCTCTTTGAACACATTCACCCGGTCAGGGACCCATTGGGGGACGATATATTTTTGTAGTTGGAAAGATCCGAGGGAAGGAGATTACATTGGGAAATATTTATGCGCCAGCGGTGGTGGACCCTGAATTTTACCAAAGTACGTTAGACCTGATGTTTAGAGAAAAATTCCCCAACTTGATTCTAGTGGGGGATTTTAACTGCGTTATAGACCCTAAACTTGACTATTCAGGCACGAGGCTCAGGGAAACCGTCTGTGTAAAACAATGGCAACAAGGCCTGGCAGATCTTGATCTAGTAGATGCATGTCGGGTGGCAAATCTGGGAGCCCAAGAATACACATTTGTTTCAAACCCCCATGGTACGTGGTCCAGATTAGACTATGTATTTGTGTCTAGTAATCTCTACTCTAGGGTGCAGAAGGTGAACCATAGCCCCATTTTTTTGTCACACCATGCAGTGGTCCAGCTGGACATACTGTAGGGTTGCTGCATACATGGAAAGGGAGAGTGTCATGGTGTTTCCCAATTTATCTCCTGGCCAAGCAGGAATTTAAACAATTCCTCAAAACTAGTTGGACCGAATTTGAAGTTGCAAATCAGGGATCTGTGAAATCAGTGAGTACATACTGGGAAGCCAGTAAAGCTTTTATGAGGGGGGGTTATAATAGGATACATGGCCAGACTTAAGCGGGACCGGAAAAAGAAACAACATAACCTAGAAGAGAGGGTTAAGGTGCTGGAAGCATTGGTGGCTCAGATGGGGGAACCTTCCCACAGGAGAGAACTGAACACAGTGCGAGAGGCCCTGAATTTAAATGTGATGGAGGACGCTAGGGGGAGGTTATTCTTTGCACAACAGAGAATCTATGAATGGGGAAACTGGCCTGGCCCCCTGCTAGTGAGGTTAATGAAGGAGGTAGAACTACAAAACGAATAGTAGTCATTAGAGATAAAACAGGAACTCCAGTACATGAGGAGGCAGGTATAAAGACATGTTTTAAACAATTTTATGAGGCACTATATAAAGCTGAATGCCAGGGCATGAAAGCTGATATGGACAGATTTCTAGAGGGCCTATCAATACCACAACTTAATGAGTAACAAAGGGTTATGTTAGGGGGTAAAGTCATGGTAGAGGAGGTGGCAAGGGCAACTGGGATGCTTAAGAGTGGTAAAGCAGTGGGACCGGATGGTTTTGGCAGTGAATATTATAAGGAGCTTAGAAAAGAGGTTGCAGCTCCTCTGTGGGATGTTCTCGCTGAGGCAAGGTGGGAGAGAGGGCTCCCTAGAACCTGCTGTGAAGCCAACATATGTGTCATCCCTAAACCAAACAAGGATGAAACAGGGTGCACCTCATACCGACCCATTTCTTTGCCGAATTACGACTGTAAAATCATGACAAAGGTACTGGCACTCAGATTAGAAAAAATGTTACCCTCTATCATACACACAGACCAGACAGGATTTATGCAAGGCAGAATGTCCTACCACAATATTAGACAACTGCTGAATATCATTCACTGAGGATCTAAAGTCAAAGACCAAATGCGTGTTATGTCAATGGATGCTGAAAAGCCCTTTGACAGAATTGAATGGGAATATTTAAAGCATGTATTGGCTAAATTTGGGATGGGAGAAAAGTTCACTCAGCTGGTGGGGGCATTTTATAGAACTCCATCTGCCAGAGTCATCATAAAGGGGTCAGTATCTGAGGACATCAATGTAGAACGAGGCATGAGGCAGGGCTGCCCTCTCTCCCCCTTGCTTTTTGCAATAGCCATAGAACCTCTGGCCATCAAAATTAGGGAAAACCCTCAACATCATTGGCATACCCGGAAAGGCAGGTAGGCAGCACACTATCACCTTGTATGCTGATGACATCCTCCTCTCGGTGAAGCACCCTGAACAATCAATCCCTGCCATCCTAGAAACCGTGGAGGCCTTCACCACATTTTCTGGATATAAACTTAACATTAATAAATCAGAATTAATGTACTTAAAGAAGGGCAAGGGGGTGAGCAGAACTCATGGGGCCTGAAACTGGCGAAGGATGCCTTTACTTACTTTGGAATAAGGGTGGGTAAGGACTTGAAAGACCTATACAAATTAAATTATCTGCCAATCATAGATATAATACTCAAAGATCTAATTAGGTGGAGAGCCCTGCCCATCTCATGGATGGGTAGGATTAATCTCCTCAAAATGAATGTGTTACCAATAATTTTATATATCATGGAAATGTTACCCTGTGGACTTCATAGGAAGGATATAAAACAACTAGAAAGGGGTTTTATGGACTTTATATGGCAAGGGAAAAGGCCATGGATTAGTCTTGCAAGGTTAAAAGCTGACAGCCTGAAGGGAGGACTGAATTTCCCAGACATTAAGGGCTACTATTTGGCCACACAATTTTGATACTTACACAACTGGGTTAATAGTGGGGAGGCAGCAAATTGGCTCGACCTAGAAGAAAAAGGTAGCCTAGGGAGAATCTCGGCAAACCTGGGGGAGAACGGACTAAGAGCCTATAAAGCTCTTGAGAATCCCAACCCATTGGTCGTGGCCAGCCTGGAAACATGGACAGAGATGAAAAAAAGACAAAACATAATTCATATTAATACTCTCCTAGTACCTGTAGCCAACAACCCAGATTTCTTGCCTGGCCTAGCAGACGAGGGATTTGGGGACTGGCAAAGGAAAGGAGTCCGTTGCCTGGGAGAACTAACAGAGAAAGGTGAGTTATATACTTTCCAAACTATCCAGAATGCATTAAATGTACCTGCATCTCAACTGTTCAGATATTTCCAAATAAGGGATTATTTGAAAAAGTTAAACAGATCACTAGATCAGGAATCTGCTATGCGAGAGACAGGGAGACTGATCCTGGGAGCAAGAGATAAGGAAAAGGGACTTATTGGGAGAGTGGCCAAGTTCAATAGGATGCACTTCCAGGGGGAAACACAAAAAGCTAAACAAAAGTGGGAACGAGATCTACAAGTAGAGATCTCGATAGCAAACTGGGAGATGCTACTGGGTACCCATATGGGGCTACTCCTATGCAATAAATTCATGGAATTGCAGTATAAATTCTTACATAGGCTTTATTGCCCCCTGAGTATAGTACACAGTTTTTACCCAGGGATATCCCCCCTTTGTGGGAAATGTGGCGATGCCAGGGGTACAATTATTCACTACTACTAGGAATGCCCAGGAATCCAGAAATACTGGAAGGAAATCTGGGAAGAACTTGTTAAAATGGGGGGGGGGGGGCAGTGAAATTCTCTCCATGCTCCTTCTTGATGGGTATTGTTGACCGAGAAGCGGAAGAATGGGAACTGTACCCCAGATGGATTAGAATTTTGTTGGCTATAGCTCGACAGGGCATACAAAACATGTGGACCATAAGCCATACCCCAACAATGAACCAGTGGAGAAATTTAGCCATCAAGACCCTCTCGACTGATAGGCTGACATATGCTCTTCGAGGAAGGAAAGAGGCCTTTTTAGACACATGGGAGGGCTTCTTGAGTGTACTGTCCCCTGGAGAACGATCCGTATTACAGGAGGGAAGTATAACCTGAGCACAATAACCACACAGGACACAATATTCAGAAAACAAGCAATTTGTTTTTCTTTATTGTTTTATCACCTCATCTCAGATAAGGTACATATGGACTTCCCATATGATTGTTAAATATATAGAGCACAGCCATCATCTTTACACTTCAATTCTACTTACAATCCATTCTGCATTTACTTAGTCTAACTCAACTTGAATCAACTTTCATCCTTCCTATTCTACTAACTGTAAGAGGCTTGAAAACAGTTTAAAGAAGAGTATCTATGAAGTTATTGTACTGGTATAATGGAACACTTACGATATTATATTAAAGCCTCACTGCCTTTATTAAGAGATAGGTGGCTAAGAAAGAACATAGCGCAGGTATGACCTATTTTTTAATTGTAATAACATGGTATGACTTGAGCTACTTGTGGACTTGTACCTGCATTCTGTAACTAGTACTATTGCAAATGTCACCTATGAATCATCTCAATAAAAATATTATACAAAGAAAAAGAAAATAGTACACCATCTTATCCCCCTATCCTCCCCTCCCCCTCCTCTCACTGAGCACCCACCTCCCCGCACCCCCTTCCCCACCCATACTTACTCTATGGAGGTCAGGAGCAGCGATCTTCTCTGGACCGGGACATGTTTGCATTCTTCAAAGCTGAACTGTGAACTGAGGAATCGGGTAAGCACTGTATAATGGGAGTCAATGGGGGGTTTCAATTTAGGTTGATATCTCAGCCATTTTTAGAAATTTTGGCCCTAAATTTTCAACATGGGGTTCTTGGGACCTCACCTCATGAACATGTCACTGTCATTTCTTTACTCGGTCCCGAAAGATGATTTTATGGTCACTGCGTGGACTCACTGGTATTGTCATCAGATGGTTTGAGTCCTATCTCTCAGACAGGGTGCAGCGGGTGGTGATGGGATATTTCTCCTCCTCCCCAATGCCTCTGTCCTCTGGAGTGCCACAGGTCTTGATCTTGTCACCGATGCTGTTCGCAGTATACATGCTGCCCCTAGTTGAGATCATTCGACAATACAGCATGGAGTTTCACTGCTAAGCAGATGATACCCAGTTGTATTTGTCCTTTGCCCCCGGAACATCCACAGCTGTCAATGTGCTTAATAACTGTCTGGCTAAAATCAATGATTGGATGGATTACAGCTGGCTGAGACTTAACTCAGCCAAGATGGAGGTGCTGGTGATCGAGCATGGTTGCTGGTGTGACGGGTTGCCACCTGAGGCTGATACAGGTCTTGTACTGAGATCTGCCCCATTGATGGCCTCTCTGAGGGTGCGAAATCTGAGTGTGATCCTTGACAGCAGATTGAACTTTGAAGATCAGGTGTCATCTGTTGTCAGCAGTGGTTTTTGCCACTTGCGGAACATTGCATGGATTAAGTCCCTCGTTCCACCCGAGGACCTGCCGACACTAGTACATGCCTTTGTTACCTCTAGACTCGACTACTGTAACTCTTTGTACTTCAGAGTCATGGGAGGGACCCTTTTCAGACTGTAGCTGCTGCAGAATGCAGTGGCCTGGTTACTGACAGGCCTTTCGAGGTTCAGTCATATGACCCCAGTCCTGCCTTCCCTGCACTGGCTGCTGGTTAGGTGGATGGTCCTTTTCAAGGTGGGTTAATTCACCTTTAAGGCCCTAAATGGAATGGGTCCGGTTACCTGTCAGAGCTTCTGACACCGGTGACCTCTGCTTGCTCCCTCCGAGGGGCCTCCTGGATGTTCCCAGGGTTCGGCTCAGGACTTTGGGAGATCATGATTTTAGTGTCTCTGGGCTGACCCTATGGAACTCACTTCCAACTGCAGTCTGGGTGGCTCCCTTGACTGAGGTGTTTAAGTGGAGGCTGAAGGCCCATCTCTTTAGCCTGGTTTTGGCAGACTGCTGATTCCATCATCGTTGTCCAGTCCCTTGATCATGGCAACCTTAAGCCTTTTTTTTTTAATGTTCTAAACTGTCATTTGTATTCTGTATTACTGGAATTTAAAATTTTCTCTTACTATTTTAAATCTTTGTTCATTTTATTAATGTTTCTTAGGCATCCTATAAATAAAATTGCCTTGTCTTCCTCCCCTCCTTTCATCACACAGAGTCCCTAGTGGTTCTTTCCTTTGGTAGTGTTTTGGCCCTTAAGCAATCACACAGGCGTAGTATAGTTTGAACAATTCTCTCCAAGGCAACACACACAAATGACACTGGCAGATTTATCTTAAAAGTAAGCCAAAAGTGATAATTAATTAAATAAATAAATACAGTAAATAACATAAAAAACAAATAATGTTATACATTGGTTACAGGATATGGAAAATATACAATAAAAACCTACACTTTAAAACTCTGAGATTAAAGTCTACCTCAAGTCCTTAGTTGTTGAATTTTGAAGTGCAAAGTCTTTACAAACGTAGTTGAAAATCTTGGTTCTTGGTAGTGCAGAAGAATTCTTGCTAGCCTTGCTTGTAGAGAAGAACGCAGCTAACTAAAAGAAGCTACATTTTCTTATTAATTTAACACTTATATCTCAGCAGGAGTCAGTGCCTGTTGAGATTAAGCAAACAGATACTTTATTAGAAGTAGAAGGGGTCTTATTTAGGGAAAAAAAAAGAAAGAAAGAAAAAGAAAGAAAGTCAGTGTGTGTTCTGTGCTGGGAAGGGTACTGTTTCAGTTTACTTTGCTAAACCAGTAGGAGGAGAGAGAGCTTAATTGGGGGTGTGGCTTAGACACTATAAAAGCAGGTGACTAAAATTACAACTTCCTGTTGCTAGCCTTTTTTCTTACTAATTGCCCTCCACCCCACCCTAAGCCAGTTCTACTTTTATAGCCACTGGATTTGACTGTCAACAGGAACTTCCTGCTTGGCAGTAGGAAGGGAAGGATCATAGAGAAACACTGGCTTTGTCAACCCTAAAGGAAAAAAAGTAGCTCACTCCCCCCCCCCAGCTGCTGGTGGTCTGACACTGAGCAAGGAAGAAGGAGGCTACTGAAGAATATAGGAAGTTGCTGTCCCAGAACAGGATGGGTGAGAGTTGTAAGGAGAGGAGAGAGTAAGCATACAGAGAAACAGGAGTGGGGACACACAATAAGACATGATAGGAGTGTTGCAGTGCAATGGCTGTGGGGCAGCAGTGTTCTGGGAGATATTCTGGAGGCTGCGATGCTGCCCTATTTGCAGGCACCTCTCTGGTCTGAGGGAGGAGGTTGCCCATCTCCTGGCTGACCTGGCTAGGATTTGAGAAACCTCCTCCCCACCCAGGGACCACCAGGGCCAATGCCACTACCTCAGAGGTTGCCAAGAAAGAGGAGAGACTGGACCAGGTGGGCTCAGGGAGGTGAGGGTGGTGGAACAGAGTTGCATCCCTCCAGCTGTACCTCCACAATTAATTTGCTCTTCTAGGATAGTGGTTCCTCTATGGAGGCACCTGCAGTGGAGACCAAGGAAGATGCTGGGAACCTTCAAAAAGGAGACCCACAGGAGGGTGGCATGAGACCCCACAGGGGAAGGAAACAACTCCTGGTGGGGGACTCAGTCATTGGGGGGTAGAAATGGGGGAGGAAGGGGAGAGGGAGGGAGGTAAGGTGCCTGCCTGGTGCCACGGCTTGGAAGGACAGGAAACAAATCCTCAGGATCGTGAGAACAGCTGCATGAGAGAGGGAGGTGGATGTCATTGTCCACCTAGGGACAAATGACCTGGCTAGGAATGGGATCAGAGCAGTACAAGAGGAGTTTGTAGAGTTGGGGATGGGCCTTAGACAAGTAGCGCATTCAGTAACCTTCTCGGAGGTGCTGCCTGTCTATGGCAAGGGTGATGCTAGGGTACTCCTCACCAGGGAATTCAATGAATGGTTGAAAACTGGTGGAACCCAGGGTTTTGGCTTCATTGGGACTTGGGAGCCTCTGGAGGATGCAGACCCATACTGGTGCGATGGTCTGCATCTGTCCGGGTGGGAACCAGGATCCTAGGTGAGAGGTTTAAATGCTTCATTGGCAAGCATTTAAACTAGCCAAGGGGGAGGCACTGAAAAGGAGCAGGAAATCCCAGCCTCCCCCCACAAAACACGGTAATTAGTGAGGTACACACCAAGGTAGAGAAGTCATTAGGGAGCAGGACAGAGGTAAATGTAAAAAAAGGCAAAGGCAGTAAGGACAGAAATGGGGCTAAAAGGGGTAAGGCCATCAAAAGTGGAGGGTGATGAGTACCAATGCCTGTAGTCTGTGTAACAAGCTCCCTGAACTAGTGGCCTTGATGGAAGAGGTTGCCTGGATATTGTGGCAGTCACAGAAACATGGTACACAGAGAACCATGACTGGGATGTCAACATACCAGGATACACAATCTACAGGAGGGACAGGGAGGGTAAAAGAGGAGGAGGAGTAGCTCTCTATGTAAAGGAAGGGATCAAAGCAACAGAACTAAAGAGTAAACAGGAGCAGATGAGACACTCTGGGTCACCTGGAGACAGGAAATGGCACCACAACCGCATGGGGTTGTATACAGATCCCCATCTCAGAGGGAGGAAATGGACAAGAAAATGATAGAAGGCTTCCTTAGAATGGCAGAAAAGGGAGATTTTGTTGATGGGGACCTGAATATGCCAGATGTTAACTGGAGAACCTTGCTGCAGGCACATCCAAGAGCAGGGTCATTCTTGATGCCCTACAGGGGGCATGCCTCAGACAGCTAGTTTTGGAACCCACTCATGAGGGAGCAATCTAGACCTCATACTCTGAAATGGGGACAGTGAGAGAATCTCAGATCTTAGAAGTGGGTAGCCATCTGGGAACAGGTTACCACCAATCAGTGTGGTTCACAATAAACACAGCCATACAATCAAGCCATACAAAAGCAAGAGTATTGGACTTAGGAGGGCTGACTTTGGGAAATGAGAGAGTGCCTCAGAAAAGCACTAGCAAACAGGAAAGAAGGAGGGGTGGAGGAACAATGGGGAGTAATCAAAATAGCCATCACAGAGGCAACAAGCCTTTGTGTAAAGTAAATCAACAAAACACAACAAAGGAAAAAACTGCTATGGTTCTCAAAAGAGGTGGCAGGGAAGGTTAAGGAGAAAAGGATAGCATTCAGGAAATATAAGGAAACACAGAAGGAGCAGGACAGAGAACTTTATCAGTTAAAGCAGAAAGAGGCTGGGAAGACAGTCAAAATAGCAAAGGCCCAAATCGAGGAAAGGATAGCCAGCTCTGTTAAGAAGGGGGATAAGACCTTTTATAGGTACTTTAGGGAATGAAGAAAGACCAAAGGAGGGATACTGAGGTTTAATAATGGGGAGGAAATGTGGGTAGAGGGTGACAGTGAAAAAGCAGGGATACTGAATGAATATTTCTGCTCAGTATTCACAAAGGAAGAGGAGGGGGAGGTACCTAAACCAAACTAGAGAAACTCTGAAGACGGGGCTCGATACCAGTCCATTTACAGAAGAAAGGGTTCTGAAAGAACTAATAAAATTGAAGGTGGACAAAGCAATGGGGCCTGATGAGATTCACCCAAGAATTCTAAAAGAACTAAGGGTAGAACTAGTGACACCACTGACTATTCTCTTTAACAAATCATGGGAGGAGGTGGGAGGTCTGGATAGTCGGCAACATGGGTTTGTGTCAGGTCGATCATGTCAAACCAATCTTGTGGAGTTCTACGAATGGGTAACATCAAAACTGGACAGGGGAAAGCCTGTGGATGTATTATTCTTGGACTTCAACAAGGCATTTGACTCTGTCCCCCACAATGGTCTGGTGGAGAAACTGATGGGGTTAGGAGTAGGCCCTTTTTTGGTCAGATGGATTGAAACTGGCTAGCTGGATGTACCCAGAGAATAGTGGTCTGTGGGGAGCTCTCAAACCCTAGAGAGGTTGGTAGTGGGGCACCGCAGAGACTGGTCCTGGGTCCGATCCTGTTTAATGCATACATATCGGACATCAGGGAGGTATAGGTGTGAAATGAGTCTCCTGATGACTCCAAGATGGGAGCAGTAGTTGAGGGAGAAGAGGGAGGTTGGCTCTGCAAGGGACCTGAACACCCTGGAAAGCTGGGCTCACATGGAAATTAAATTTCAATATCACCAAGTGCAAGGTGTTGCATCTTGGGCGGGAAACCCTAAACACAGGTACACCCTGGGAGGGGAGGCGTTGGAGGCCTCAAAGGGGAAAAGACCTAGGGGTCATGGTGGATGCATGTATGAATAACTCTGAACAGTACAGGAGAGCGGCTAGGAAGGCAAACAGGATTTTGGAATGCATTGTAAGGGGGATCACCTCTAGGAGCAAGGAAGTGATTCTGCTGCTGTACAATGGACTGGTTAGACACACCTTGAGTACTGTGTACAGTACTGAGACCACACTTGAAGAGGGACATACGGCCCTGGAGAGGGTACAGAGGAGGGCAACCAAGAAGATACGAGAGGCTGGGGATTTGACGTATGAGGACAGACCTGAGGAGCTCTGCCTGTTTTCATTGGAGAGAGGAAGACAGGGGACATGATTGAGGTCTTCAAGTATCTCAAGGAATAAATAGGTAAACATGGAGGGATCTTAGACTAAAGCAGGGAGGTATCACCAGAGGCATGGTTTGAAGTTGGAAGGTGGAAGGGTGAGGGGGGAAAAGAGGAGGAGGTTTTTCACTGAGAGGGTGGTGGACCCTTGGAATGCACTGCCTGGTGAGCTGGTTCAGAGATCCATGGTGGGGGCTTCAAGAAAGGGTGGGACAGGCATAGAAAGTGGATGTATCAGATGATGGCCTGTCCCAGGGGGGTGGGGATGGATGATAGGGGTTTCTGGAACGCAAGGGAGGGGAGGGCCTCGGCACCCAACTAGGGATCTGAGGTTCGAGCAGACTCGATAGACCGTAAGGCCTAGTCTGCTGGCAAATAGTATGATGGGGTGGTACCTGAGAACTGGAGGAGGGCGGATGTGATACCTCTTCACAAAAGTGGGAGCAGGACAGAGGCAGGAAACTACAGACCAATTAGTTTGACCTTAGTGGTAGGGAAAATGATGGAATCACTTCTGAAGGAAAGAATTGTTAAGTACCTAGAGGCTAGTGGAGCACAGGACCCAAGGCAGCATGGATTCATGATGGGAAGGTCATGTCAGACAAATCTAATAGATTTCTTTGACTGGATGACCAAAGTAATAGACCAGGGAGGGGCTGTGGACATGGCTTACCTAGATTTTAGCAAGATACAGTCCCACACAAAAGATTAATACACAAGTTAGCTAGCCTTGGAGTGGGTCCTAAGGTGGTAGCCTGGATAAAAAATTGACTAGACAACAGGACACAAAGGATAGTAGTAAATGGAGTCCACAGTGAAGAAAGGAGGGTTACTAGCGGGGTACCACAGGGTTCAGTACTGGGACCGGTCCTTTTTAATGTCTTTATAAGTGACATTGCAGAGGAACTGAAGGAAAAGTATGTCTCTCTGCAGACGACACAAAGATCTGCAACAGGGTTGATACACCAGATGGAGTGGAAAGGATGAGAAGGACTTGGCAAGGTTGGAGGAATGGTTAAATGTATGGCAGCTCAGATTCAATGCAAATAAGTGCAAGGTAATGCACCTGGGAAACAAAAACCCAGGGAAGAGTACACAATGGGGGTGAGATACTGACAACAGTAAAATGGAAAGGGACCTGGGGGTAATTATATCAGATGACCTAAAGGTGGGCAAGAAATGTGAGAAGGCAGTAAGGAAGGCTGGGGGGATACTGGGATGCATAGGGAGAGGCATCAATAGTAGAAAACAGGAAGTTGTTATCCCTCTGTACAGACAGTTGGTGAGACCCCATCTGGAGTACTGTGTGCAGTTCTGGAGACCCCATCTCCGCAAAGACATAGACAGAGTGGAGGCTGTCCAGAGGAGGGCAACCAAAATGGTGCAGGGTCTGCACCAGAAGACATACGAAGAAAGACTAAAGGAGCTTAATATGTATACCCTTGAGGAAAGGAGGGAGAGAGGGGACATGATAGAAACTTTCAAGTACCTCAAGGGAATCAACA
The DNA here is from genome assembly GCA_016271365.2 of Neoceratodus forsteri. NCBI lineage: Eukaryota > Metazoa > Chordata > Ceratodontiformes > Ceratodontidae > Neoceratodus > Neoceratodus forsteri. The sequence continues at coordinate 1,261,248,991 of CM028129.1, forward strand.
AAGTCCAAGAGGGTGGCATCTTTCAGAAAAAGAGATGTGCAAGAACAAGGGGGCACAATTTGAAGATAGAGGGGGGACGGCTCAGAGGTAATGTGAGGAAGTATTTTTTCACAGAGAGGGTTGTGGATGCATGGAACAGCCTCCCTGAGGAGGTCATGGAGTCAAGAACAGTGGGGGAATTCAAGAATGCATGGGACAGACATAAGGCAGTCCTAGTGGGGGGTAGGAGGAAGTAAGCTGTTGGTTAACTAGGATCTGCAGCTTACCTGTTAGGTAGGAAAATGGGCAGACTAGGTGGGCCAAGCGGTCCTTATCTGCCATCAAATTCTATGTTTTCTCTGTTTTCTATGAAAATGTCTCTGCTTTCCTAAACAGGCAGGGTCCCCAAATGCAAAAAGGCTAAAGGCTCTGATACAGTCTTTGCACCCCTGTTTTATGGGTTTCTCAAAGGGCAGGTCCCAAGGGCAGTGGCTTGCCCTGCGATTGGCTAGCATTCCATCTCTATGGCTATGCAACCAGTTAGCTTTTACTATTTTATTACAAAACAACAAATGTGCATTTCAGAATATGAGAGAAAAGAAAAGCTTTGAGGTCAGCTAGTCTAAACCAGAATTCTAGGGGAAAATCCAGCCTCCCTCCTTGGAAATGGCTGTAATTAAGCTATCCTCAGTACAGCCATTTACTTAAATGGTAGCCCATTCAGCTGTAATGAGATTATCTCAGGGCAGACTTGCAGAGACAAAAGAAATCCAGACCGAATGGCACCATTGGATGTCCTGGCCTTTCAAAAGCACAAATGGGATGTGCCTTGCTTCCAGCTCTGCTTAATTATTCTTTTGTCTCTTTTTAAATGATTTAATTAAACTCTAGTCCCTGGCTAGCAAATGAGAGATTCTCTGCCCAGTAACAAGAGTTACAATATCATTCCCCATGGCCCGTATCTTTGTACCCATGATCCTTTGCAACTTACATTGGGCCACCATGGGCATCTCTGATGCATTTCTCACATAAAATACCATGAAATGTGGTTAGAATAATAAGGTATAGCCTTATCTTCCCATATTTGGATGACTGGCTCCTGAAGGCCCCGTACACATGCCAATTAGCAATAACCCTCTCTCAAACACTTGCTCTATTTTTCTCATTAGGCATAACAGTCAGCATTCCAAAATCCAAGATGGACTATGTCAAATGTCTCCAGTACATTGGGGCCATACTGGATACTGCCATAGGCTCTTCATTCCTGCTTTGGGATAGGGTGGAAAAGCTCATCAACCTGGTGTCACAACTCAACAACAGCAGGTATGTCTCGGCCTGCAGCTACCTCAGGTTATGGGGACACATGGCTGTAGCAATACCCATGGTCCCCCATGCCTGCTTACACATGCATGTCCTACAATGAACTCTGCAAGTGCAGTGGGGCCAGAAAACAGATAACCTAGACGCAGATGTCATGGTCTTAACCCCGGCAAAATGAGTTCTCCAGTGGTGGATGACCCTAGACAACTTGATATGGGGTGTTCCCTTTCATATCCCCACTCCACACCAGACCCTGACCATGGATGCATCTGCTCAGGGCTGGGGGGCTCATCTAGACACCATACAGACCCAGGATACATGGCATCCAACGGAGGCCTATCTCCACATCAACATCTTAGAGATGCATGCGATTCATTATGCCTTCCAAGCCTTGCAACATCTACTACCACCCGGCAATTTTCAGGTGCAGATGGACAACTCTACAGTAGTCCACTACCTGAACAAACAAGTGGCTACCCGCTCCTGCAGGGAAGCGATGAGAGTTTGGTACTGGGCGATAAAGCATGATTTACACCTGATTGCAGTACATGTTCCAGGCAACAGGAACATACTAGCAGATACTCTGTCACTCCAAGGCCCAGACACATGAATGGGAGCTCCTTCAGGCAGTGGCCGAAGACCTCTTTGACCGATAGGGTCGCCCAGAACTAAATCTCTTTGCCTCCCCAAATGCAAAATTGCCACAATGCTGCTCACAAGGGCCCAGACTGGGAGTTGTGTGGCAAGATGGGTTATCACTCTCCTGGACAGAAAGATTTCTTTATGCCTTCCCCCCATTCCTTCTGGTACATAAAAAAGTAATTTTATGCCATAAAAATGCTAAACAGGAGCTTTGGGAGAGTGCTAAGAAAACCAAAATTTTCTTTTAAAGTGGATTCCACTTAGAGGTCCGAAACACAGTATTCTGTTTTTAACACTCAATCAACTGCCTCGCCCCCACACCAACATTGGTTTAAACATTGGTTGGGGGGATGCTGAAAATGAAAATTAAAGCGAGAACCAATGTTTCGAGCTGGCTTGGTGGCACAGCAGTAGTGCTACTGCCGTCACACTGGTGACCTGGGTTCGGGAGTGAACTTGAGTCACAGGGAGTCAGCTGGGGGGTGGCGTGGGGGAGAGGATCGAGCTTCCGGAGGACTGCTTCACACTCTGGGAAGGGTGGGTCATGTTTTCAGCAGTGTGCCTGACACCCAGCAGAAGCCCAGTAGGGTGGGGGAAGTCGGCATAATACTGAGTGTCATTGCATACCTATGGGTAGAACGAAAAAGGAAAAAAGAATGTCCTGCCATGCAGGATGAAGTTAGCCCCACCCACAGGCCTTGCACCCCTGCCAAGGCACCCATATCAGATCCTTCTTTGAGGAGGGCACAAGAGTAAGTCCCCCACAACACCCCCCACACACACATAAAAACCAGATCAAATGGGACAACAGTTACTTCAGGCCCCAGGAATCCTTCACTATTACTAGACAACTGCAATCATTCCCCTGGAATGAACTGCCCTGGTGCCTAGAATGTTATTCTAATTAGAGTACCTTAGAATAAAGTTTGAAACTCAGCTGTGGTCATGCTCTCCCCTGCTCTCTAACAACACATCTATTTTTCCTTCTGAGAAAAAGCATCGCCCCGAAGTCGCTCTTCACAGTGCAAACATCCTGGTTGATTTTTTTGTTTATTTCAGTGTTTATTTCAGTTTAGTCAGTTTTTGATACTCTGAATCAGAATTATTTTTCTTGTTTTCACACAATTTCCTCGGTTCCCTTGAGGTTCCAGTCAGCTGAGAAATCACCACTGAAACATGGTTCCCACCTTAGTGGAACCATATCTAAACTTTTAAATTTGTATTTTATTATTCTCAGCCTGAAGTAAAAATTGCCTATTATTTGGCTACTGGTACTGTTTTTCTCTTCATGACTTGCAGTTTCCTTTCTCTACTTCCCGGAAAAATGGAGAGTGGCGACCCATTTTAGACCTATGTTTTCTAAACAAACCCTTTAAAAAAGAAAAGTTCAAGATGATGACACTGTCCACAGTGGCCCCATCTCGGCAATAGAGGCACTGATTGGGAGTCACTGGATCTGAAGGATGCCTACTTTCACATTCTAGTAAGATCCTCCCACAGAAAGTACCTCAGGTTCAGGTTGGGAACTGCCATTAGCAGTTTGTGGCCCTACCCTTTGGCCTCTCCTCAGCACCAAGGGTCTTCACAAAGTGCCTGGCAGACATCCAGCAACATCCACCACCGCGGTGGCAGCAAGATGAAGCCTGAAGCTCCACATCCTCGTCTTACCGGACCTCAAGCAGCAAAGTGAATAGTGTATTTATTCCCCACTGATGTGGGGAAAGCCACCGCTGTCCCAGGGCTCAAAACCAGTTCAGCAGTCAAGCAAACTGAAACAATTACCCATCAATGCTAGTATGGACACCTTTTCGGCCTCCTCCTGCATCCGCTTGCCATCCGAATCCTCGGTGGACTGGGAGGGAAAGGATCCAGGAGCGTCAGAATCGGTGGGCAAAGCAATAAACAAAACATTGGACAGTGAAAAAAAATTGAATCGTCCATAGCGGATCTGCAGATGGATGTCAACAACATCAATAAGAGAATTGACTACAACGAGCACAAAGTCACCCAAGTAGCTGAAAATCAAGAGGCGGCTGACAGAGTATTGATTTACTTACTAAACAGAGAAAGACACGCCCATGCCCATTTGGAAGATGCTGAGAACCGGGCAAGGTGAAATAATTACAGAATCTATGGGGTAAAGGAGGGAGGAGAGGAGGGATTTCCATCAGCTGTGGATTTTGTGAAACATTTGTTAAGAACCACGTTGTCCCTGGTCCCTGCCATCTGTTGTCTCCCTGGCTATGGAATGCGTCTATCGGTCCTTGGGACCACGCCCAACAGACTCCAGTGCACAGTCGCAATCCTGGATTGTTAGAATGTTAAACTATCAAGAAAAGGAAATGATTCTCTTGGAAGCATGGTGGCATAAAGATTTGAAATATGTTAGCTTGCCAATCTTTTTTGACCATGACTTTTCGGCCGAGCTCCAAATGAGGAGAAACCAAGTGCGGGCAGTTATAAAGGAGCTGTGGCAGAGAAAGCAAATCAGAGCCCAACTAAACTTCCCAGCCAGACTGAAGGTGTTTTTGGAGGGTGAGACTAAGATGTTTAACTCTTTGGTGGAAGCAGCTTCATTTTTAAAAGAACATCAGATTGCAGTGCCAGACTTAGAAATGGAGCTCCTGGAAAGTAAGTTGGTGGCAGGAGCTTGGAGTCTTGCTTCTTGGGGCAGGAAGACAGGCCCTGCATCGTCTCTACCAAAACAGTTGGCCCCAGATTCAGCAAAGCTCATAAAAACTGTGGATAACTAAAAGAAAGTGACAGGGAATAAGACACAGGAAGAAGCGGTGGTGAAATTAGGTAATCAGGGTAAACTGATGGAAAGTAATGTACCAGCAGTGATACTTGACTCAGTGTTTTGACTGCTCAGCATGCACTATTTTCAGAACTCAGTCAAAGGACCGTTTAGTGTCTGATTACACAGGGATGTGTGGCTACTGTTTAAAAAAGTTCTACTCTATGGGGAAGTCCAATATTTCAATAAGGGGTTGATTTAGCTGTTTGGGGTTCCGGGGGGAAGGGGAAGAACGGGGATGTGCATAAGAAAGGCTGATTACATATTGGGCAGGATATTCAAAAATGCACCTGGCAATGGCGCAAGTGGGTGCTCAGTGCAACTGAGTTGTGCTGGAGCAACTAAGGGATATATTCAAAAGAGTTGTGCCATGGTGCATCCCTTCTGAATACAGCAAAGAATGTGCCCTGTGCAAATACAGTGCACCGGTGCATTCCCCCAAACAGGTCTGAATACTAGGAATGCCAGCGTGTCACAGATACGCTGTGTGCAAATTCCTGACATTCAGACACCGATATGCAAATGGGGCCATTATGCATGCAAGGCACAAATAGGGCCATTTGCATGTCATTATGGCCCCATTTTCATGAGTTGTTCAGGGCTGGCCAGCGAAATGCCCCTGGTGCCCTGCACACCATGCGGTGCTGGCAGTGGTGGTCCAAAGGTTCCCCACAGCCTGTAGCACCGATTGCCATGCTGATGATTACACTAATTTCCGTGGTGGTCCAGTGGAACCTCCCACCCCTCCCATAGTGGCGATCACCATGTAAAACATAATGCCCATGTCCCTGGTAGGCTACTTGAACTCCCCTCCCCATCCTGACCCTCCAATCACTGGCACTGTAATATAATAATCATCCCTGGTGGTCCAGTGGTTCCCCCCTCCCCGCCCAAATACCTGATCTCCATTGAAATATGCGGACCAATGGGCTTGCAGTGCATACTGTAATAATTCACAACTTTGTGAATCAATGACTTCATTCACAAAGTTGTGAATTTTTACGCAGTATGTACTGCAAGCCCATTGGTCCATACAGTGTGGACCAATGAGCTTGCAGTCATTCTAAGTATGTCATTCGTGGGCAGCCACGGTGGTATGTGGGCGGGTATGCTGCCTGCTGATGACCGAGGGGGAGCTGGGTGGGCCAGGGGTGGGAAGGTGGGGGAGTGCCACTGGCCCACCAGGGAAGTGTAGTATTATATTTCAATGGAGATCGTGGATTCGGGTGGGGAAGGGGGAACCACTGGACCACCAAGGATGATTATTACATTATGGTGCCAGTGATCGGAGGGTCAGGATGGGGAAGGGGGTTCCAGTAGCCTACCAGGGACATGGGCATTATGTTTTACATGGTGATTGCCACTATGGGAGGGGTGGGAGGTTCCAGTATCCTACCAGGGACATGGGAATTATTTTTTACACGGCGGTCACCACTACAGGAGGGGTGGGGGGTACCACTGGACTACCTAGGATGTGTATTTATTTTATTTTTGGCGATCGGGGAGTCGGGAGGGGGGTACCACTGGACCACCAGGGTCTATTGTGTGTGCTTGTGCACAGTGTTGGGGGGGTTACCACCCATGGCCAGCGGCTGCTGTGTTGCGCACTGCAATACAGCAGCCCACCGGTGGGTGGCCTGTACTTGAACCATTTTTTATGGGCTCAGCTTTGAGCCCAGGTATGCAGCACATCTCAGGGTTGTGCCAGTAGATGCACTGCACATCCCGGGCTGAATATCAGGATGTGCCGTAAATGCATGGACACGCCCCCTGGAGGTGTGCCACATACATTATCTTTGTGCCTCAGTGCATTGGGACTTGTGCTGTGCAATTCCCTTTTCTGAATAGTGCCTGGGGTGCAGTTCTGGGGTTGCGCTGGTGCAACTCAGTTGCACCAGACGCAACCCCTTTGAATATCTAGCCCCTTATCTATGGAGTGGACAAAGAATTCTATACCAATGAAAGAGATGAATGGATGATAGATACTGTGTTTTGGTTGAGTGGCAGGAGCAGTTAGTGAAAGCATTAGCTCATTTGGGGGGAAAGAAACAGCCAAGAACAGGTAACCAAAGGCAAAGGTGTGTGTCCACGTCCATGATTCGAATACAGACTGCACGTATCAGGAGGAACAGAGAATAAATAATGCTGGGTGGTGAGACGGGACTCACCTCAATAGTTAATAATCATCGCTCCTACCTGGGTGTCTTTAACATAGGGGGAGAGGCTCATGCTGTTCATCACGCTGATGTTTTTCAGCGTGTTGGTTCCGAGTTGGAGATGTGTGGAGAAGGAATCACATGCGGAGTGGCCTACGGGCTACTCTGATGGGAGTAGAACCTTAACTGGGGAACACTGCCTGAATTATTTGGTACACCTAGAAAGTAGCACATGGATGCCATATGCTTTAATTGGATGTTTTGAAAAATATTTATCTGTGTTTATATCTTGGGTTACTCTGTTAAACTACTGTACACATGGTTGGTGTTTTGCTAGTTTTAACTATTCTATTTCTTACTCACTGTCTGCCTATTAGTGGTCAAGGGAATACATCTGATACATATTGTTATATATTAATGTGAGGGTAAAATATGACATGAGGATTTTTGGACTAGGAAACAATGAATAAGTTGTGTATGATCACTTATAATATAAAAGGAATCCATTCGCCCATAAAAAAGGACTAGACTCCTATTAGAACTAAAAAGGTTGAACTGTGACATAGCTTATATACAGAAGACACATTTATCAGATAAGGAGCATCTTAAGGTCCAATGCACATGGGTGGGGCAAGTTTTTGCATCATCAAGAGCAGGGGGTAGGAAGGTGGGGGTAGCCATTTTGGTTAAAAAGGGCTGTCCTTTTGTAGATTCATCTACAGAATCAGATAAGGCGGGACATTATATTAGGGTTTCGGGGATGATTCAGGGGGTGTCAGTTCATTTAATAAATATCTATGCCCTGAATGAAGGAGCCTCAGGCTTTTTTTAGAGAGATCTTTGCAAAAATGGTGGAGTTACCAACAGGGCAAATTATATTGGGAGGAGATTTTAATTATGCCCTTCAACCAGCTTGGGATAGGTCCTTGCAATGTGCAGCCACCAACAAAACTGCCTTGGGGGCTCTTAACTCTTTATTGGTTGAGGTCAGGATTGTGGATGTATGACGGGAACAGCACCCCAGGCTTAAAGATTATACATTTTACTTGCATGTTCAAGGATCTTATTCAAGAATAGATTTATTTTTTAAACAGAAGTGCTATCAATATAAAATCCAGCGATCCCAGATACATCCCCAATCCAGCTCTGACCATGCTCCTCTAGCTATTAGTTTTCAGCCATCCTTTGGGCAGAAACAAACTTTATGGGGACTAAATGTGTCCTTACTCACAGATAAACAACTAGTGGCAATGTTAAAGGATAGAATTAGAGAAATATATTTCTCGACTCTTAATAAAGAATGTTTGCCGTTGGTCTGATGGGACACAATAAAAACGGTAATTAGAGGGGAACTCATTGGTGCCGCTGTAGGCAAGAGAAAATTGTCCCAACTAACATATACCAGGCTAAAGGCAGAACTGAGTGATAGAGAGAGGAAACATAAATAGGATCCTGAAAATCAGGAGGAACTGAAAAGGTTATAGGCAGCGAGGGAAGAGTTGAGAGCTTATGAGGAGAAAGGAGCGGAAGGGATTTTCCATTTTACTAATTATAAATATTGTGCAGTAGGGGACAAAGCATTGAAACTGTTAGCTATTAGGCTCAGAAAGTGAGAAGCAGAAGGAATTGTGCTTCGGATTACAAAGGGAGGGCATACTGGGGAAGTATGTATGACTCCCATGGAGATAGCAGACAGTTTTAGGACCTATTATCAGACCTTATACAAGGAAAGTAGAGATCCTGAAGATGTGAAAGTGCAAACTAATGATTTTTTTTGATCAGATGAATCTTCCTACATTAGATTCTGAGGCACGGGAGAGTTTAGGAGCAGAAATTTCCCCTTGGGAGGTAGCCTCAGCTATAAAGGAGTTTAAACAGGGGAAGTCACCAGGCTCGACGGCTGTAGTATTAATTTTTATAATATTTTTGCGGATATATTAATTCCAATTTTAACTGAAGTTTATAATGAATACACTCATACAGAAGTCATGCCATCTACGTGGTATGATGCAATGATTGCAGTTATTCCAAAAGAGGGGAAGCCATTGGACCAATGCTCAACATGTCGTCTGATACCCCTTCTAAATCAAGACCTAAAAATACTAACAAAAATACTGGCAAAGCGATTACAACTCTATATCCCTTTTTTGATACATAGTGATCAAATGGGTTTTATACCTGGTAGGCATCTAACAAATATTATTAGGAGATTACTAAATATTATGGCCCATAGTGTTCAACCAGTGAACACCCACCAGGCTATCTTTTTAGACGCTGAAAAAGCATTTGATCGCCTTAATTGGGTATACCTACAGATTTTATTGGATAATATAAGGGGTGGGGGAGGGATTTTTAAAATGGATAAAGCTACTATATAGTGCCCTGAGAGCCCAGGTGAGAGTCAATGATATGATTTCCGATGGTTTTAGGATTGAATGAGGGACCCGACAAGGGTGTTCCTTATCACCTCTACTATTTGCAATCAGTCTGGAATCCTTGGCTGAAGTACCGCGACAGCACCCCGAAACAGAAGGAATAACAGTAAATGGCCAGATTAACAAAATGTCACTATACGCTGATGATGCGTTGATATATATATATATATGGCGGACCCATGTCAGTCACTTCCACCATTCTTGGAGTTGTTTACAAAATTTGGGGATATATCCGGGTATAATGTTAATGTTGATAAATCTGAGGTTTTGGTGGAGGCAGAGGCCTTAACACCTGAGATAAAACAGATCCTTCCTTTTAAAAATGCAACTGAGATTATTAGATATCTTGAGATCAGGATACCAGCCAGGCTGAGTCAGTTACATGTAATTGTAATTGTAATTATGGATTATTAAAGAAACAAATCTATGAAAATCTGGCATGTTGGCATGTAGTACCTATCAGATTTGCTCAGAGAATAGAAACAATTAAGATGAATGTACTGCCTCGTTTTTTGTTTCTCTTTTCTACTCTACCTTTACCGATAACGGGCATGGATCAGAAGGAATTGCAAAAGAAACTGGTGCAGTTCATTTGGGCAGGAAGACGCCCCAGAATTAGGAGAAGCCTACTGACAGAGGAGAAACCATGGGGCGTTGGAGCCTCCCAAACCTAAAGAAATATTATGATGCAGCCCAACTTCTGCCGGCACTTAAAATGTTACTAGTGGATGACTTGGGGGAGGGGGTTGGATGGTTAGAAATGGAGAAAAGGGCACACTTGTATTTTCCGCTTAATATCCTGCCCTGGGTGGTTATGACCCATAATCTACCCGACATCTCTAATAGATGGACCAGACATTCTCTGAATGTGTGGATTAGGGTCAGATAGACGTGAGAACTCCCTCAACCAGTGTGGCAATATACTGTATTCCCTTACAATATATCTCTAGGGTACTGGGGACACATAATATAATTGATTTTACCCCCTGGAGACAGAGAGAGTTAAAATACTTATCACAATTCATAGAGGGAATACACAGGCTGAAATCCTTTGAACAGCTGCAGAAAGAATTTCATCTGCCCAAGACTGATTTGTATAGATTCCTTCAATGCAGCCATATGATTACTTCTACTATTACTGTGCAAGAAGTAACTGAAGGGATAATATTTCTATGACAGAGGAGTACCTCAGGAGATATGAAAAAATGTATTACAAATATGTATGTATTGGTGCTAATCAGTAGTACATTGGTAGAGTGCTTGTTTTTGGAGGCAGTATAGCGCAGTGATTGAAGGCTCTGAGCTGCAAATCTGGAGACCTGGGTTTAAACCCACAGCCCCCACTTGCATACTGTGTGACCCTGAGCAAGTCACTTAACTTCTTTGTGCTCCCAGGTCACACCTATAAACAAGCTTCAGCTTAGTGTGTCTCTCCTGGTAAAGTAAATAAATTAAAAAAAGGGGAATAGCAGGCAAATGGCTAGGGAGCTGATACAGGACAGATGGGAAGCTGAAATGTACTACACACTACCATCCCAACAGTGGGAACAGATTCGGGGGTGTGGGGGGGATACAGAAAACATCATACTCCCAAGTTTGGAGGGAGTACAGATGGAATCTCTGTATCAGATATTTTGAGGTACCCACCATACCCAAACATTATGGAACCCACTCTCTGGATGCATGTTGGAGAAAGTGTGGGGAGAAGGGCACCCATTTTCCCATTTTCTGAGGTTGTCCAGTAATTCGGGAATATTGGTCAGCTGTATGGCAGGCCATAGTGAAGATTTTAGGCCTATGTTTAGAACCACAATTTGAGCATTTGGTGCTATGGCTTCCACCCCTTGAGTTGAAAAAGCAAGATCATAAATACCTCTTTTATATTCTGGTGGCAGCTGCAAATAAAGTTACTACCCAAAATTGGTTATCAGATGCAGAGCCACATATTCAGTGGAGAAGAAATATTTACAAATTCAAAATCTGGAGGTCATTGCTGCAAGATTACTATTATTTATTTGCTTTTGTTAACCAGGTAAGCACACTAGACAACAAGTGCCTATTTTCAGGTGCAACCCGGGAGGTTACAGAGTACATAAGGAACAAAATACAGAGTTAAGGTAACATACGGGTCCATGAACAAGTGGGTGGTACAGCAAATGGTACAACAGGCTTTAAATGGTAAGGTTGGCAGTATGTCAACAAGATGCATAACAGCACTGAGAAGTAGAATAACAACAGGTAACATCATGACAGAGAATACATCAAAATTGCAAGGAAGTACATGAGCGCCTAATATGAGAGAGAATACACATCAATAGTGCAGCTAGAAGTGGGTGCTGATATGACAAGAGCGCCTCTCCAACAGAAGGGTGGGAAGTGCCTTACGCTGGTTATCAGCAGAGATTAACAGCGGCTGGTGTATCAGCTCACAGACTCCCATAGTGAATCAGGGGTGAGGGAGAGACTATTCTGGATTTATATAGTACATAGACAGGCAGAGGTGGTTTTGAGTAAGTTCCATAGGGATGTTTTGAAGCAGGGATGGGAGGGAGAGGCATAAACTAGTAACTAGGGTGGGAAGGGAGTTCCACAGTCTAGGCGCATGGACGGAGAAGGCCTGGTCACCTGTGAAGGTGTGGGTCTTAGGAACCAGACGGACCTGAGCAGCACTAGATCTTAAGTGGTAGGCAGGGGTTCCATGTTTGAGGAGAAGAGCAAGTGCAGAAGGAGTGGCCGTTCTAACTATGTTATCAACGAAGTTGTCAAGGACAAAGGCGCAGTGCTTTTCAGGGAGGAGCCACTCCAGCCAAGAGTAGAGCTCACAGCGATGCATAAGGCGAGGTGCGGAGAGTGAGAAGCGGCATATGTTGTTATAAGCAGTATCCCATTTTGCTAGGCTGGAATTCGGGACTGGGGCAAAGGCTACAAGCCCATAACAAAGCATGGGAAGGAGTATCCCCCTGGCTATGATGAGGCGAGCAGCCAGGGTGAGGCAATCTCTGGCTCTGTAGGCAAGTCCAAGCTTGCCGTTCATGGCTTTATAGATATTCTGAAGATGCGAACTGAGATCCAGTTGTGGATCAAGGGTAACTCCTAGATAGTTGATGGAGTTGATGACCGGCGGGGGGAGCCATTAGCTCCATAGATAGTTAGAGGAGCAGGGCAGGAAGCGGTTTTGGCCACAGAACCAAAGAGCATGGCCTGGGTCTTTTCCAGGTTGATGGTGAGATTTTGTCCCTCAAGCCAGTTCTGGATAAGATCGAAGTCTGAGTTAAGTCAGGAGTTGATGATAGTAATATCCTGAGAACTGGACAGTACGACAAGGTCATCCGCGTTTAGAGTTGGGTGCCAGTAGGTTGCAATGGAGGGCAGTTCATTAATGAAAAGGAAAAACAGAATGGGTCCAAGGATGGATCCCTGGGAGACCCCACAGTTAACAGTGGAGAGGGCTGAGAGGGCGCAGTTGAAGCAGGTGTAGTGCTGCCTTCCCCCAAGGTAGTTGGAGAACCAGGCAAGGGCTCATTGGGAGAATCCGAGGGAATGAAGAGTGGAGTGGAATGGAGGAGGGAATGGTCAACCTGATAGAATGCCTTAGAGAGATCAACGAAGATGGCTCCGGTCAGTTTGCCTTGGTCAGTCGCGGACCTGATCTCAGAGGTAACCACAGCAAGCGCAGTCGATGTGCTGTGACCCTTTCTGAAGCCATGCTGAGCTGGGGAGAGAACTGCATAACCCTGAAGGTAGTGGGAGAGTTGAGAGGCAACTGCCTTTTCAAGGAGCTTACAAGTAGCCCAGAGTATGGTGATGGGGTGATAGTTTTTCATATCCTTGGGGTCGCCTTGTTTGTAAACCGGGACAACCTTGGCCACCTTTCTTATGTCAGGTATGATCCCCGAGGTAAGAGAAGAGTTAAATATATGAGCGACTGGCCAGGTGAGGAGGGGAGCCCCCAAGCTGAGCAGTTTTGGTTTGAGGCTGTCGTGACCTGCCCCCGTGTGGTGGGAGAGACCGGCTAGTAGTTCTTGGGTCTCTCCAACTGAGATCCATTTGAGGTAGAATGGCAGTCGGGGGGGTCCATCCCGGGGTTTAGGGTTAGAGAATTGGGAAGAAGGAGGAGTAGGCAGGTCTGAAAACATGCAATTAAATGCAGTGGCAATAGTATGGGGGTTATTGCAGTTAGTCCCTTCAATATTCATGTCAGCGATCGTTTCCTTGGCAGACCCTCCGACCAGGTTTTTGATGTTTTGCCAAAAGCGCCGGGGTTTATTGGCTGAGACAAGCAGGGCAGATTTACAGTACTCACTCTTAGCGGTGCGTATGGCTCTCTTGCAGGAGTTTCTGAGCCGACAATATTTGAGGAGGTCGTTATTGTTACGGGAGATCTTGTGTTTCACCTAGCATTTGACTCTCTGCTTCATGAGGGAGAATAGTCCACCACGTAGCCACTTCGTGACTGTGCCCCTTAGCTTCCTTTTTGTAAGGGGTTCATGCCTGTTTTGTAAGGGGACAAATACGGCAAGGAAATGATCAAGGGCTGCAACAGGGTCATTTGTAGCAGTGACCCTAGACCAGTCGACACATCGTAGATCCTCAGGGTAGTCATTGAGGATGAGTTTGGAATAGTCCCTCATCTGGATCACTCTGCTGGGGACTTTGGGCGAGGAGGTGCCCCATATGCAGTAGGTTGGAGAGTGATTTGAGATGACGTCTGGGAGAGTTCCCGAGTGGACACTTATGTCCAATCTGTTGCTCACTACCCTGTCGATAAGTAACCCTTTGTTCCCCCGGGAGGAGATCCTTGTGGGTCCCGTGATGATCTGGCTGAGAGCAAGGCCTGAGAGAAGAGGCTCAAATTGCTTGGTATTTGGCCCTTGCCAATTAAGGTTGAGGTCCCCAAGAATTAGCAGCTCATTTGACCCAATCTTTTCTTTAAAGTGGTCAAGTAGTGAGGAGACTCCATGAATCCCACCCTTCGGAGGGTTGTAGGCACAGACAAGATGCACCTTTTTAGTATTCCCAAGCAGGAGGAGGGAGTGAAGGAACTCACAGGCTGGGGGTTCAGGAGGTGAATGAGACACAGTAGACACATTAAGGTGCACCCTATAGTATAGGAGCACACCTCCCCCACGCTTACTGCCTGCTCTGTCACGCCGGATGAGGCAATAGCCTGTGAGGGCACACGCGGAGTCAGGGATGCGAGGCTTCAGCCAAGTTTCCGTGATGCCCATAATGTCAGGCTTGTAGTGGGCCGCCCAGGCCGTTAGTTCTGTTAGGTTTTGGAGGATGCTGCGGATATTGAGGTGCGCTATCTTAAGGCCTTTGGCAGATAGCCAGGCTGAGGGGGGCTTGAAGGAGTACAGGGTTGTCGGAGGACCTTGACAGTTGGCTGAGTTCCCAGCCTGCGCAAGTGGAGCCATGGCCCCAGCCATTTGAGGCAGTGGGAGTGTGTGAAGTATATACATGTGATGTGTCCAACTTGCTTAAGAGGGAGATTTGGGTCAAATTAGGAGGGAGATTGACCTGCCAACTTGCTTAAGTGGGAGATTTGGGTCAAGTGGGAGGAGATTGGCCTGCTAGTAGGGAGATGCCGTAAAAACGTGAGTTTGCCCTTAAGTGGCATAAAAAAAATAAGAAAAACGTCATTACAAAAATTGAATGTATTTCATTTTGTCAAGAATAAGCACTAAAAAGAATAACCAACTAGTTATATAAAGTTATCAAATACATTGTTCATCACTAATTTAATTTTTATGTATCTTAATCTGCCCCAAAAACATAGTTATTTTGGACAGAATTTTCCTTAAGCAGGAGATTTTGTTTCCCAGGAGGATGGGAGGGAGTTCAGTCAAAAAAAGCAGGAGTCTCCTGCGTAAAGAGGGAGATATCACATGTATGGAAGTACCCGGTGGAGGAAAGATCCCAAATGAAATGGCAACATGGCCAAGGTCAGCAGGTGTTGGCGCAGTGTGGGTGCTTTCCGCCAGGCACTGGCTAGCAGGAGGATAGGGCAGTTCACTTTAGGGAGCATTAGGGGTCCCACCCTAAGCATCAGGTCAGGGGTGGACCTCCCAGAGAGTACCCTGGAGATTGGTAGTCAGGAGTAGCAGAGACCAGGGGACAGGGCTAGATTTTGGATACGCGTAACAGTGCTAATTAGGAGAGATCTGGGAAAGCAGTTTGGAGGGTGGGGGGGGAAGCAGTAATTCAGCAGAGCGAAGGCTTGGATAGGAACCCAAGAGAGCTCATTCACTCGATTTAGGCTGACAGGATTGTGCTTTAAAGGCAGTTAATACAGAGGAGGCCTCTAGTGGTGAATATGTATAGCCTGCAAATGGCAAAGTGGGCTGATTGGTTATTGCACAACACGTGATGTGAGGTATATAATTTGATGACGACCATGGGTGGTGGTGGGGGCGGTGGGGCAGCCAGCACAGCCGGCGGAACCAATACTGCACGCAGCTCCTAGGCAGCGGAGCACCCCACGTGGCAGTGTGCAAGGCCAGAAGTCCAGAGAATGGCGCTTTCCAGCTATCCTTTTGCAAGGCAAATTTGTTTTTCCCTTTTTAAAATCTGGCTTGCCGTGGTACACAATTCACAGAGCACCACAGGTCTGGCGAGGCTCTGCCTCGCGTGGCATTACCTCTTACAGTTGCTCTGGTGGGTGGGGGAGGGCAGGTGCGGCAACCTTCGTGACTTCCGGGTCGGGACCCTCGCAGGATCCAGGTGTCCAACCTATGGAGAATAGATAGCTGCGGTAAGAACTTTTAAATCTGGATAAGTATAATGCAAGGTGGCTGCCCTTTTTCTCATTTCGAGAAGCTACTGAATCCATTCTGATTTTGGCTCAATATCTTACATGATACTGATAGTCCAATCTTGCTACAGATGAGAGAAGGATTCCTTGGGAGAAGTACATTGATGGGATGAATAGACCACATGACAGGCAAAATTGTTTCAGGTTGTAGGTTTTATTAAGTTACCTTTAGATTTTATTGAACAAAGATAATAATGTAGGTTTGTGTTTTTAATTAGAATATATGGAGTAAAGAAAACAAAAGTAAAAGGCAATATTTTAAGATGTTGTACAAGTGTATACTACACTGAGTTGGATGCTTTGAGTGGTAACATTAAATGGACATTTCTGTACCATTCTGGACTTACACATGGAAAGATCGCACCTATGGAGGAAATCATAAACTGGACTTTAAACCATGCGAATTAAGGTTATGAAGTGTACACCAAAAGTTTGGATACAGGTGAGAAATGTAATATCAGCAAGGGTACATTATTGTATGTGTTATTGTTCTTGTATGTGATATGAAACTTCTTTAATAAAACAGTCAAGTTAAAAAAAAAACCAAGTGCCTGGCAGTGGTCGCAGCTCACTTGAGAAGGCAAGGTGTGTTGGTCTTCCCTTTCCTGGATGACTGGCTAGTCTCAGGAGGGTCGTACCAGGAGGCCAAAGCTTCCCTCCAGCTTACCTAGTCAATTCTGGAGGATCTAGAGTTCCTAGTAAACATCCCAAAATCCAGGACAGAACCTGTCCTAGTACTAGACTTCATAGGAGCAGAGCTGGACACACAGCAGGAAAAGCTTTCCTCCCTTGGGAGAGCATAGTAAGTCTCACAGAACTGGCAAGGTCTTTCAAAGTGGGACAGCCCAGACCAGCAAGGGTTTTCCTTCAGTTGTTGGGACCCATGACTGCCTCCACAGCTGTGATTCCAGAAGCCAGATTTCCAATGAGAGATGTTCAGTACTACCTACGGTCTCACGGGTCCCAAAGATGGGACCCTCTGTCAAGGTTGATGCCAGTTACAAAGTGCCTTCTAAAGGCACTGGACTGGTGGAAAAAGGAGAACCTCAGAGAGGGAATCCCCTTTCTCCAGTAATCACCCACAGTGGCGCTTACTACATATACCTCCGTCCTGGGATGGGGCACCCACCTGGAGGACCTCGCTGTAAATGGAGTGTGGACCCCACTAGAGTCCCAGGAGCACATAAACCTCCTGGAGCTCAGGGCTGTGTATCTGGCAATGCAGGCTTTTTCCTCTCGCACTAGGGGTCAGTCTGTCCAAATCAGGGCAGACACTGCCACCACCATGTACTACATAAACAAACAGGGAAGAACAATATCTTCCAAGCTGTGCCCAGAGGCAGTGAAGATCTGGAGCCTGGCATACAAGCTGGAGGTTCAGTTATCCACAGTACACCTACCAGGGAAAGACAATGTCCTCACAGATTCCCTAAGTAAAATCAGTCAAGGCAACCATGAATAGACCACAAACAAGCAGTGCTTGCAGCAGGGTTCAGAAGGTGGGGCACATCAGAGGTGGACCTGTTCACCTCTTAGCAGAACTACCAGCTCCCCCTCTTTTGTTGCAGGCCTCCATCAGTGGAACAGTCCAAGAGGGTACCGTGGTTTTCTGTTGGACAGGGAGATTCCTTTATGCATTTCTCCCTTCTCCTCTACTCCTGAGGGTGCTGCTGAAGCTCAGAAATGAGCCTGCAACAATGATCCTAATTGCTCCAGACTGGGACAGGCAGACCTTGTACTCTCCGCTCCTGTCCCTGTCCAGCAAACCTCCAATCACCCTCTCCCTGAGGTACAATCTGCTGACCTTGCCTCAGGGCAGGATAACATCTCCAGACCCCAGCACTCTGCACCTCAAGGCCTGGTACTTGAGGAGTTAGAGTATTCTGGTTTAAACCTCTTGAAAGAGGCTTTAAATGTGTTAAGATTTTCCAGAAAGTCAGCCACCAGGAAAACATATGCCTCAAAGTGGAAAAGGTTTTCTCAGTGGTGTTCCTTCAGGCAGATCAATCCTTTCCAGTCCAGTCTGTTCAGCATCTTGGATTATCTAGTACACCTACAGTCTCTGGGCCTTTGTCCTTCTATCCTTAAAGTGCATCTTGTAGCGGTCTTAGTGTATGCTTTGGCTGGTAGGGATAGATAAATAGCCTCCTTGGCTATTGTCAAAAGGTTTTTCAAGGGTCTGAACCACTTGAACCCTCCTTTTAAGGATCCAGTCCTGCCCTGCAATTTGAACCTTGCCCAGCTCATGGGTGCTCCCTTTGAACCTATGGCAACTGCTACTCTGAAGTATGTTATCTGGAAAACTGTTTTTTTGGCAGCCCTCACCTCAGCTAGAAGAGTGAGTGAGTTCCAAGCTCTGTGTATAGATCCTAACTACATTATCTTCCACAGAGATAAGGTAGTTTGGAGCACCAACAGGAAATTTCTTCCTAAAGTGGTTTCAGAAGTTCACCTTAAACAATCTGTCACAATCCCTGTGTTCTTCACTGAAAAAATCCACACCACAGGAGCAGAGGCTCCATAGTCTAGACATTAAAAGAGCATTATGCTACTACTTGGACCGCACAAAGGATGTCAGGTCTACATCAACACAGCTGTTTGTCACCTATGGCTACGTAGGCCAAGGAAAGCCAGCATCCAAGAGGACCATTATTCATTGGATAGTGGCATGCATACAGTTCTGTTATGGCAAAGTTGGCAAACTTCCACCTGAAGGCCTAAGGACGCATTCCACAAGGGGTTCTTCTGCCTCGGTGGCAGCATCTATGGATGTCTCCATTCAGGATAGTTGTAAAGCAGCTCAATTGAAAACAGTATACACCTTTGCAAAGCGCTACTGTCTGGACATACAGTCCAGAAGGGATACCATAGATACATAGACATAGATACATAGACAGTGTCGGCAGATAAGGGCCTATGGCCCACCCAGTCTGCCCATTTGAGCTTATAAATTCTGTTTGTTTTCCTAGAAGTCTGTTGCCCCTTGCCCCTGACCTCCAGAATTCCTTTATGTCTATCCCATGCATTCTTAAATCCCATGATTATTTCAGCCCCCACCACTTCCTCTGGCAGGGTGTTCCACTTGTCCACCACCCGTTCTGTGAAGAAATTCTTTCTCATGTTTCCTCTGAATCGTCCTTCCTCCAACTTCATCCCATGCCCTCTAGTCCTGGAACATCTTTTTCGCTTAAAAATAGTGCTTTCCTGCACCCTGTTCCTTCCTGTAAGATACTTGTATGTCTCTATCATATCCCTCTCCTCCTCTCTTCCAGGGAGTACATGTTCAGTTCCTTCAACCTGTCTTCATAGGACTTGTGATGCAATCCATGCACCATCTTTGTTGCCCTCCTCTGAACCTTCTCTACCCTGTCTATGTCCTTACGTGGGTATGGTCTCCAGAACTGTACACTGTACTCCAGGTGGGGCCTCACTAGTGTCTTGTATAGCTGAATTATGACCTCCCTTTTCCTGCTGGTGATGCCCCTGCCTATACATCCCAGCATCCTATTTGCTTTACCTGCTGCCTTGTCACACTGTTTCTACCTTGAGGTCGTCAGGAGATGACAACCCCAAGATCCTTTCCTGCTTGGTGCATGCTATATCTCACCCTAACTGATATATTGTGCCAGGGTTTTTGTGCCTCATATGCATTATCTTGCACTTCTTTGCATTGAATTTCAACTGCCAAACCCCTGACCATTCTTCAAGTTTCTGCAGGTCCCTTCTCATTCTGTCTACACCCTCTGGTGTGTCTACTCTGCTACAGAGCTTTGTGTCATCAGCGAACAGTGAAATTCTGCCTTCTAGGTCCTCCGCAATGTCACTGATGAAGATGTTGAATAAGACCGGTCCCAGCACTGATCCTGTGGTACCCCACTGGTCACTCTTCCCTCTGTGGAGTGACAGCCATTTACCACCACCCTCTGTGTCCTGCCACCCAGCCAGTTACTCTACCCACCACACTACTGTCCTGTCCACACCCTATTCCTCAGTTTGTGTAATAGTCTTCTATGTGGCACAGTGTCAAAGGCCTTGCTGAAGTCCAGATAGGCCATGTCCACTGCCCTCCTCTGATCCACCTCCTAGTCACCCAGTCAAAATTCAATGAGGTTGGTCTGACATGACCTCCCTGGTGAAACCATGCTGCCTTGGGTCCTGTAGTCCATTGACAACTAGATGTTCCACCAATCTCTCCTTCAGTAGTGCTTCCATGATCTTCCCCACTACCGAGGTGAGGCTGACTGGTCTGTAGTTCCTGCTTCCTCTTTGTTCCCACTTTTGTATAAGGGACTACATCTGCTGTCCTCAGTCTTTGGGTACCTCCCTGTTTCCAGTGATCGGCTAAACAGGATAGCCAGTGGTTCAGCCACCACCTCTCTTAGTTCTTAAGGACCCTGGGTGCACCCCATCTGGCTCCATTGCTTTATCAACTCTTATTACTTCCAGTTCTTTCAGGACCCTTTCTCATGTAAAGGGACTTGTGTCCATTCTGCACCATTCTCACCCTTGTACCCTTCAGACCCATTACCCTCCTCTTCCTCAGTAAAGACTGAGCAGAAATACCTGTTCAATATGTCAGCTTTACTGTTGTCATCCTCCATCGGCCCCATCATCCCCCCTTCAGTCTCACTATCCCTCTCCTTTGTCTTTCTTTTTTTCACTTATGTACCTGTAAAGGTTTTGTCCCCCTACCCACTGATTTTGCAATGTGTTCTTCTGTCTGAGCTTTGGCTTCCCTTACTGACCTCCCTGCCTCCTTTGCTTCTCCTGGTACTTCTCCTATCCCCTTCTGCCTGTGTCTTTTTTGTATTGCCTGAATGCAATCTTTTGGCTTTCACTTTTCTTTGATACCTCTTTGGAAAACCATAATGGTCTCCTCTTCCTTTTCCTCTTGCTAACCTGCTTAATGCATAATTCTGTTGTTCTTGTAATCCCCATTTAAGTACTGCCCACCGTTCCTCAACCCCTGATTCCTGTCCCATCTCTTAATGCCTCTTTCAAGTATCTCCCATTTTCCCAAAGTCTGCCCCCTAAATCCAGGATACGTGTTTTGTGTGGTTTGGTTCTGCTCTTTCTGTGATTTCAAACCACAATGACTGGTGGTCACTGTTTCCCAGGTGCTCCCCCACTGTTACCCCCATCACACTGTCCCTGTTTGTGAGCACAAGGTCCAGTATTGCCTTCTGCCGAGTTGGTTCCATGACCAGTTGCTTGAGGAAAGCACCCTGAAGGGAGTCCAGGATAAATCTGCTCCTAGTTGATGCTGCTGCTGGGATGCTCCAGTCCACGTTGGGAATATTGAAGTCTCCAACCAGTACTACCTCACCCTTGTCTGCCATCCTTTGGATGGCTAGCATCAACTCTATCTGTTTCTTCCTCCTGGGCTGGTGGTCTATAGACCACACCTGTCGGATGGCTGTCCCCATTTTCCTTTCAGCTTAACCCATAGTATCTCTCCCCATTTTGTTCCTCCTGAATCTCTGTGGCCCTTATGTCATTTTTCACATACAGTGCCACTCCTCCTCCCTTCCTGCCTGCTCTGTCTCTTCTGAATATGTTGTAGCCAGGTATGATCATCTCCCAGTCGTGGTTATCATTAAACCAGGTTTCAGTGATGGCCACAATGTCCAGGTCTGACTGTACCATGACAGCCTCCAGATCTTCCATCTTGTTGCTGAGGCTCCTGGCATTTGCACACATGGCTTTCCATGATTTGACCTCCCTAGACTGTATCACTGTTCTACTCCAGCCCCTTCCTTGGTTGTCATTTATCCCTGGTTCTCCTTGCTATCTGCCCTTCTGCTGAACTTTGCCCCTTTTCTGCTTATCCACTTCTTGGGCACTAACCAGTTTTGGTACTGCTGTCTTGCAGACCCTTTTCCCCAAGTAGGTTCTGTACCCAGCCTCCCTAGGTACTGCAATGGAGTCTGCACATGTTAAACATAACGGAAAGATAAAGCTATGTAGTCTGCAGTTGTTAAGCATAATTGAGGTTTGAAGAAAAAAATACTCACTGTAGTAATGTTGTTTCCTCCAAAGGGATCCTTCACTGTGCTTGACAATCCCATCCCTACCTCCCTTTCCAGAACCTGTAATGTAAAAGGTTCTCACAATAGGCAGCTCTCAGTGTAGTTTAGCATTTCTTGTTGCCTTGGCTCACAGCTGAAATTCTTTGTATGTTTCATTCTCATTTATTTTTCCTTAAGAAAATATTTTTTTGAGTTAGGACTTTTTGGTAGTCAGTTAGCTAGATTTGGTGGTCACTGTTCTCCTACTCTTTATTTTAATTATTTATTTGTTTGTTTGTTTGTTAACCAGGTTGGGACACTGGACCAAAGTCCTTTTTCAGGTCTGACCCAGAAACCACAAAAATACATAACAACACAATATAAAAACATCAACAAACAGTATCACAGATTATTAGTACATTTACACACAGTGGTTTCCAATAAAAATTGCTTACAAGTGAGCTTAAAACAGGAAAGTGATGATGCAGAGTGGAGTGATACAGGCAAGGCATTCCAGAATGAAGGTGCTGCAATAGAAAAGAACATAAACCATACTTATGCTTATGAGAAATTGTATTTAATGACGTACCCTTAGCAGATCTAAGTTTAGAGGATTTTAAATTAGCAGAAATCAAATCAGATAGGAGAAACAATACAGAAGAAAAAATAGATTTAAAAATCAAAACACTTTAAGAAATAAAACTACTGTTAGAAGGTAGGGGACAGCGTGACATAGCAGAGTTTTGAATTTCATTCTAAGGTTCTCTAATTAGCAAAAAATTCTAGGCTCCGGGGCAGCTCGGTCTGTGGGAATGATTGCAGTTAAGCATAGTGAGGGATCCCTTTAGAAGAAAAAACATTACTACAGTATTTTTTTTTCCTTCTGGGCCCATTACAGCCCAAGATGACCCCACGTGGTCGCTCTTCTGTCTGCGACCACACAAGTACAAAGAAGTAATTTAGATGTCCACACTTGGAAAAGGAGTACCCAATAAGGGAATATATCAACTGCAATACACAGGGTGTCATATACTTACTACAGTGTCCATGTCACATGCTCTACATGGGCAAAACCAATAGAGCATTGAACATATATATGCAAGAACACAAGTCAGATATTTGAAAACAAGATGACAGATCACCAGTAGCAGTACATTTTAAAGAGACAGGACATCAGGAGTCTGCTGTCAGGATTTGGGGCCTAGAAGTGCTGCATAAACCACATGGGGTGGAGACTACACAAAAATACTTAATAAAATTGAAATAAAGTGGACTTTCAACCTGCTAGTGTTGAATCCATGAATAGGTGTGAATGTAGACTTTCAACCTGCTAGTGTTGAATCCATGAATAGGTGTGAATGTAGATGTTATTCCAGATTTTATGCTGTATGAAGTGACCTGTATACATTATCAAATGTTATGCTGTTTTACGCTTGAAAACTTTTATTTTATTATGTTGTATACCTTATTTTTCCCTATGTTCTACTGTTATTAACATTGTAACTACTACAAGGTCCATCTTGTAAATGAATTCCTCTTAATGATGTTTCTCCTGGCCAAATAAAGATTGATTGATTGATTAATTGATTGAACTGGTCTTCCTGTTGGTAGCTGGCGGATGAGCAACATGGGTAGAGTCAGCCCAATGTCTGTTTATTTTTAAGAATGGTACTAACTGTAAACAAGCCAAAATGTGATAGTAGCAGCATTGTAATAATAATGTCGCTATCATGAACCCAAAATATATGGAACATTTATTATCAGTAATACATTAAACCAAAACAATGTTTCCTTTCTGTCTATAAACACCCCTCCCCACCTCTGGGCAAAGAACTTTAAAGTAACATGTACAGTAGATCTTTTAACTTGAAAAGTGGATGTATCTAGGTGTGGGACAAGTCTCGAGAACCCCCTGTTTGGAAAGAACTGAACCACTCCATTCAAAACTATTTTTGAATTTGACTAAGTCAGCAAGGTAAACGAACCCAATTTTGTGGTACATCATGATGGCAGTAGGAATTATTCAGCCAGAATAACAAATGGTACAGCATGTAAGAAAAAATATGTATAATACAATATAAGCCAATTACGCAAGTTATGGTGCAAAGTACCCTGATACAACAATGCAAGTGAAGCCACACTCTACCCTCCTACAGTCCACGTACATTTGGACTGAGTGTTCACAGTGGCTTAGCAACTGAACACCAAGTGTGCTTTGGGCATGCCACAAGCTTCATGGTGACATCACAGCATCACTACAATGGCAGGAGGTATGTCCAGGTTCAAGATGGAGCAGGACGCAGATGGCATTCTCTCTGCAAATGCCATTCTACCTGCATCAGAGGTGAGCATTCTTATCCTTTAATAGGAGCAGTGGAAAGCATTTTAACTCAGACTCGGCATGAAATAGCTAGAAACGAGCTAATGCCGGCATGTTTGTTACTTTGCTTCACAGCTAAAACTCACAGCCACACACAAGTTGAGACAAGATAGAGCTGTAAGTGCAGATTTTTATTTATTTATTTATTGAAACGTTTCACCAGGAGGGCACGCTGAGCAACAAGTTGCTCATCTCCTGGTGCGACTTGGGGTAGGGGAACATGAGGATAGTTTACAGAGATTTGGTACACAGTATAAATTTACAGTAGATTACATTCAAATAATAGATGTATGAAAGGTTCAAACTGCAAAGAGATAAAAACAGGTAAAGCTTTTTGCATATGGGGCATAAGGTTTTGCTAACCATTTAAACACACAAAGTGATTATATGATAAAAATGCAGTAACATGAGTACAGAAATGGTTAGAACCAGGGGTTTATTTGCAAACAACGTGACAAGTTCAGTAAGCGAGCATACTGAATTAAAGGTACTAACTAATGTATCATAAGGTAATTGTGAAAGGAACAATACATTTAAGCATTGACTGTACTTTAGGGAGAAACGTCAGGAGCTAGCAAGTTTTGCAACCACATTACAGGGTCTGAAACACTTGGGTTTTATGTTAAAACTAGGTACTGGCGTGGTGTAATCCTCAGCAGTTTTTGAAATGTGAAGGACATATTGTAAATAGAATAGGTGGCTTAAAGTGATATTATCTGCAATTCACTGCAGCATAAGAAATTCCATGAGACATCAAGTATAGTACCACTAGCCTGTTGAGAGCAGGACTGCAGCATACTTAAAGGTACTGAGGTTTCACAGAAAGTTAATTGAACCAACTACAGTAAATTAATTGAATTTATTAATTTTATGACAAAATGTTCAAGGTATATTATTTTTAACATTACAGATTGAAAAAAATCTCCCTGATAAAGCCTTATAGATAAGAGCGAAATGTTGGGGTTTTGAAAATAATTTATTTATTTAAAACTTGGTAACTGGGAAAGGCACACCAAGCCGAAGTTAATTTCCAGGTGCAACCTGGGGAAACAGGGAAACAATATAGACCAAGGGATGCAAAAATCTGAACAGTTCTACAATATAATACAAGTGTTGTATAAAACAAAAAGCAATTTAGAAAAATTGAAATTGCATAATAATCAGAAGCACTATCATGACAATTACACCAAAGTGTGAGAAAGGCACCTTGGAACTAATGAAATGCAATCACAATCTGGGAGGGGATACAACTATTTTACAAACAGAAATATCCAACAGGACAGTACCACAAAGTATGGGTACTGCATCTGTGCAATAAATTGATATCAAGCATAGAGGAGGTAAGTGCAACAGGAGGTGTGGAAGCGGCGGGAGGGAAGCATAGGAAAGGAGTTGGGGGTTAGTAGGTTAGGTGGGTGGAGGAGGAGAGGAGGTAGGACAGCAACAAGTGGAGCTAGGAAGGAGATGGATATTGGATTTCAAGGAGGCGAGTGAAGGGGATTAGTGAGCAGTCCTGGGGAGGTGGTCCCAAAGAAGTGGGAGGTGGCAGGAAAAAGCAGACTGTCCTGCTGCAGAATGAGGGTGGGGGAGGGAGAAGGAATGAGAGTCCCTGGAGTGGAGGAAGTAGGTAGAAGGGTGAGCAGATGACAAGTGGAAGGAGAGGTATGAGGGAAGAGACCTAAACTGAATGAGGGAGAGGCAATGAAACTCCCATTTGTGGGAGAGAGGGGTGATTGAACGGGAGGAGTAGAGGAGACAGTGGTGAGTGGGGAGGGGAGGAGGTAGCAAAGTGACAGAACAAGTTTAGGAGAGTATCAAGTTTAGAGGGAGAGGTTGTAGAAGTAGAGGCATAGACAATGTTGGTGTAACCAGTTATGGGCAGAACTGTTTTTACGACAAGGCTGCAGCAAGTAGGTAAAGGGAGACTATCTCAATTGCAGTAGAGGATGCCCAGTTTTGGGCAGAGTTTTGTGTAAACAGCATCAATATGGGAAGAAAAATCTAGATAGCTGTCCAGCCAGACTCCTAAGTATTTGAAGGTGTGGACCATCTCAAGGGGGGAGGCCGTCCAATGTCACAAATGTAGGGGGCGCTGGAGATGAGCCAGACTCTGCCTGGTGCCAAATACCATTGATACAGTTTTCTCAGTGTTAAGTTTTAGCTGGTAGCCTGAAACCAATGTTGAACTCTAACAAAGTCTTGCTGT
The DNA here is from genome assembly GCA_016271365.2 of Neoceratodus forsteri. Taxonomy (NCBI): domain Eukaryota; kingdom Metazoa; phylum Chordata; order Ceratodontiformes; family Ceratodontidae; genus Neoceratodus; species Neoceratodus forsteri. The sequence goes on from CM028129.1 coordinate 1,261,275,728, forward strand.
AGGTGGGTAAATACATCATTGGTGGGGGAGCTAGAGGAGAAAATCATGGTATCGTCTGCATACATATGTATTTGGGAGGTGGGGGGGTCATTAATAAAGATGGAGAACAGAACTGGCTCGAGCACAGAACCTTGGGTTATGCCGGCTTGGATGGGGATTTATTTTAAAATAAAGCAGTTTGAAACTGTTTGCAGCCTTCATTAAGATAAGAGTTCAGTTTCAACCCACAACCATCAGATTTCACCAGTGTGCTAACAGAACCAAGGATTTCCTTTAAATGTGAATCACACTGAATGGTCATAAACAATGAACCCACAACCATCAGATTTCACTAGCATGCTAACAGAACCAAACATTTTCTTTAAAAGTGGATCCCACTGAGTGGTCATAAACACAGAATTAAATTCTGTGTTTAACACACAATCAACTGCCTCCCCCCACACCAGCATTAGTCTGAACATGTCAGAATTGGCTGGGGGAGGGGAGGAGTTGAGCATGTCCCTTTACATGTATGTTGAAAATGGAAACTAAAGTTAGAACCAAGGTTTCAAGGTGGCCAATTGGCATGGTGGTAGTGCTACTGCCTGCCACACCAGCGACCTGGGTTCAGGAGCAAACACGAGTCATGGGGTGGTCAGCTAGGGAGGGGTGAGGATTGAGATTCTGGAGGATTGTTTTCCTCTCCCAGGGAGGGTGGGTCATGTTTCCTGAAGCACACCTGACATCCAGCGTAGGATGGGTGTCAGGGCAGCCAGGAAGCCCAGCGGGGGGGGGGGGGAAGTCTGCACGATGCTGCACACCATTGCATGCCAATGGGTAGGGAGAAAAATGAACAAAGAACGTCCTGCCATACAGGATGAAGTCGGCCTGCCTGCAGCCTTGCCACCCCCCATCAGGCACTCATATCGGATCCTGCTTTGGGGAGGGTACAAGGGAAAGTCATGTCCGTCTCTGCTACAAGGGATAAGTTGTGGAGGGTACCAGTGGTAAGATCTAAGGATGGTGGGTAACTGGACTGGGGCAGGCCACTGAGATAAAGACTGGCAGGACAAGGGGCCAAAATCAAAATTAAAAAAAGAACCAGTATTTTGAGGGCTGCGCCAATGACCAAGCGGCAGCACATTACGCTTCCATGCAGATGACCTCGGTTCACGAGTGAACTTGCATTGCCATGTGGAGAGGGAGGGAGGACAGACGGGGGCAGATGTCACTTGGCAGTGTGTCTTAGTCAGGGAGGTTGACAATAAGCTTCAGGGCTACAGTGACCTGCTGCGGCTGGTCCAGGGAGCTTGCTCTTGCCACAGGGACATGCTGCGAGTACACAAGACCACCCAAAAGGCTGCACTCATGTCAGGGGAGGTGGGAGGGGCCTAAAGGGTATTAAAATCTCATGTTTGTCTGACCATCAGTGTTCCTGGCATCTCCTGGTTCTACTGCCTGCCAACATTAGATTCTAGTCCACTCAGTGGACTGCCGGGGGGAGAGGGCCCTCCCCTCAGAGCTCCTGCCATGGAGGGGAATCTGTGAGGCTAGTTGGTGAGATGCTGGACCTGGAGTGACAGAGGTCATCAGGCCTGAATAAGGGACATCCTGTGAAACTGGAAAGATGAGCATGGCTGAGAGAAAAAACTCCATGGAAAAATAAAAAAAAAGAATTAACATTTCACTCATGGATCTTCCTCAAAAAGACATCTGACACAAAACACTGAAGTAGTACTAACTCACAAGTTTGTAACTTGTTTTTTAATTCTGTTTATCCCTCCCCTTCTGTCCTGGCTGGCCCCCTTTACACCCCCCCGCCCCATCACCCAGCTTCTCCCAGACGTACCCTTCCCAAGTCTCCCACCTCTTGCCCCCCCATGGCTGGGAGATGGGGAGTCCCTTGACTCACTTTGTTGTGGATCCTACTTTGTGAGGTGCATAGAGTAATGTCTAGGATGATATCATGTGTGCTTCCACATGTAACGTACCCAATGTCCGCCATTGCTCACCCAGTTGTTGCAGCTGCCAGCGTTCTGTCTCCCAGCCACTGCTAGGGACTAGGCACACACTGGCCATCATGCCACCCTCTCCCTGGAGAGGTAGAGCAGTCCCCTGGATGCTTGATCCTCCTCCCCGGCTGACCCTCTGACACCCCAAGTTTGCTCCTCAACCAAGGTTGTCGACAGACAAGCGGTAGCACTACCACCACACTGATGGACCGACCGAGTTGTAACTCTTTTAATATTTCTTCTCATCATTATGTTGCTTGCACGCATGTGCAAGAAACATAGTGCCATCATCCGAGTTTTCAGAGGTGTGGCAGCCCTCTTCCAATTCAGGCAGTGTGTTTGCAGGCACGGCCACAGTTCTCAAAATGCAGTGCCTTACAGTTGAAAGGGAGAGCTATGCTTCGGTGAGCAGCGATAAGATATCGCATGCTCATGCGCGCCACACACACACACACACACACACACACACACAAGCGTACTGCACAAGAAGCAGGAAAAGGCCGGAGAACACACTGAGACAGATGTCAAGACTTCCCTCTGCTACCCACAGTGGTTAGCGGATTTGCAAATTACACTACCCTCACAATGTCAAAGGGCTCAATAAAAATGTTAGGAACAGCACAACACGAGCAGACATTCATTTTAAAGAAGACAGAAAATAAAAAAAAAACATGATTGAGACTACTAAATGTGTCCTGTCTTTTTTTATTAATATTGTATGTTTGTAAATACCATTTAAAATTCTCACTCTGTGTAAACTAACATTCCCTTTCATTAAGACAAAGGATTTTATCAATACGGCTGTCAATGAAGCAGCTCTATTTACCATTCCGGTTTTCTCCTTTGGAAAGCGAGTGAGGCTGTTTGTCCATGACATACATGTCTGTGCTGACGGCATCATCTGATGACTCATGACCATGTTATGGTTCATGCTGCATATGCGCAGTGACACTCCCTAACAGCAAGAGAATGAGCAGGCACACTCTCGCAAGTGCCAGCTTTGTCAGAGGGAGTGTGAACGGAAAGCAGCTAATCTGTATCTTGCTTATTAGCAGCGCTGGAAAAAGCTTAGACCTGGTAGACTGAAACAGCAGTTTTTGTTTAACTTCCTTTTTACACCATTGCTGAATATTTACTGATGCCATTTCTGTCATTGCTGACAGTAATAAAGACTTGGTAAAAGGGTACCTGGCCAGAATTCAATCTAGTATGGACACTAACCAGAGGTGGGAGCTCATAAAGCTGGGGATAGTGGAGGCAACCAAAACCTGCTGCAAAGCCTAGAGCAAGAAGGCTAGGGCTAAGAAACCGATCTGGTTGAGCAAGGAGGTCATGGAAAAGGTAAGGAGGAAAAGAGCTGCCTTTAGGACGTACAAGAAAACAGGGAGGGGGAGGACAGGGAGGAGTACTTGACAGAATCGAAGGAGGTGACAAGGGCAGTAAGGGGAGCCAAAGCATCTACGGAACTCAGGCTGGCACAAGGCATTAAGAAGGGGGAGAAGGACTTCTTTAAGTACATCAGGGAGAAAAGGAGCTGTAAGGACCACATAGTAAGGATTAGGAAGGAGGGGGTTGGGTGGAAGCAGGGTGCGATAAGGCAGAAGCACTAAATGAGTACTTCTGCTCAGTATTTACTAAAGAGAAGAGGGGGGTGACACCCAAGGTGGGAGAAATGGCAGAAGGGGGAAGTAGACAGATGGGGAAATCATGGAGAGCAGAGTTCAAGAGGGTTTGAAGGCACTGAGGGTGGACAAGGCACCAGGCCCAGATGGCATCCACCCCAGGGTACTGAAGGAGCTGGCAGAGGTCCTTGCAGGACCTTTGGCAGACCTATTTAATGCCTCACTACATTCGGGGTGTGTACCTCAGGACTGGAGGATGGCTCATGTGGTGCCCCTCCACAAGAGTGGCCCCAAGGATGAACCGGGAAACTACAGACCAGTGAGCCTCACATCCATTGTGGGTAAGCTAATGGAGACTATCCTGAAGGAGAGGCTGGTGGCCCTCCTAGAGGCCAAAGGACTACAGGACAGCAGACAGCATGGCTTCATACATGGCAGATCCTGCCAAACCAACCTGGTCGAGTTGTATGACTGGGTAACTAGGCAACTGGACAGGGGCCATGCAATGGATGTCCTGTATCTGGACTTCAGTAAGGCATTCAACTCAGTGCCACATGGAAGGCTGGGAAGGAAGTTAGTAGGCACAGGGGCGGGTGCAAAGCTGGTGAGATGGGTAGGAAACTGGCTTCAGAGAAGGCAACAGAGGGTGGTGGTGGGTGGGGAGCTCTCTCACACCCAAGGGCAGGATTTGTGCCGGTGTTCCACAGGGCTCAGTGTTGGGACCAGTGTTGTTTGGGATATTCATTGCAGACATATCATGGGACATCAAGAGCAAGATCAGTCTGTTTGCTGATGATACCGAGGTAGGTGCGGTGGTGGATGACCTAGGGGATGGCAGGGGTTGCAGGATGATCTGGCAAAGCTTGAACCTGGTCAGACACCTGGCAACTGGGGTTTAATGCCAAAAGTGCAAGGTGCTGCATTTTGGGATGAAGAACCCAAGAGGAGTTACCAGCTGGGGAGTGCAAGCCCAGACAGAGGAGGAGAAGGATCTGGTTGTGCTCATTACAGGGTCAATAAACAACTCGGCACAATGTAGGAAGGCAGCTGCAAAGGCCAACAAAATGCTGGGTTGTATTGCAAGGGGTATATCTCGAGGAGGAAGGAGGTGATTCTGCCACTGTATAGGTCATTAGTTAGACCACACCTGGAGTACTGCATGCAGTACTGGCGTCCGTATCTGAAGAGGGACATTAAGTTACTGGAGGGGGTGCAGCGCAGAGTGACAAAGATGATCAAGGGGCTGGGGGACTTATCATACGAGAGGAGGTTGAAGGAGTTGAACATGTACTCACTGGAGGAGAGGAGAGGAGAGACAGGGGTGACATGATTGAAACCTTTAAATACATGAAAGGAATAAACAAGATGGGTACAGAGGGGCTGTTCAAAGTAAGGGAGGGGAGGGCCACCAGGGGCCATGATATGAGACTGGAGCGAGGAAGGTTCAGGAGGGAGATGAGGGACACTTTTTTACAGAGAGGGTGATGGCTGAGTGGAATACGTTACCTGCTGAAGTGGTATGCAGTAGAACAGTGGACTGCTTCAAACGAGGATGGGACAGGACAAGGGGGAGGGTTAATGAAGGGGAAGGGTGGAAGGGAGGTGCAGCTGCAGAATAAGAGGTGCTAGCTGTGCAAGCAGACTTGATAGACTTCTAGGCCTTTATCTGCTGGCAAATTTCATATGTTCGTATGTTCCAATTGCAGATTACAGCAGCTCACCTGTGTGAGTGTGATTCTAAAGAGCTGCTGTAACAGTTTCAAATGAGAAACTTCATTCTCATTTTGAAAGCCTCTGTGGCTAGGTGTGCACTGCAGGGGTCATCCCTTTAGCAACTCGAGACAGAGGTGTGGGGAACCATTAATTAAGAAATTATAGCCAGTGGACAGGGACCCTTCCATCCATGCCACCAGTATGCCACCTTACCCAGCTGGTCAGTCTGGCAGGCAGTTTGTTAACACTGCTGAACTGCCCAAGAGGGTAAATCGCAACCAAGATTGAACGGACCAGCCGGATAAGGTATGAGGCATACTGGTGGCATGAGTGGAAGATGCTTGTGGGCAGTGTTAGTTCTACAGTTTGATTAATTGACCCCTGGTATTTTGTTTTCTGTAAACTGTTGGAGAAAGGTCATTGCTTGTAAAATTTTGTAGGTCATGCATTCATTTTCAATGGTTCAATCCTGCTGCTTCGTACCCGTGCCACTTGCAGTCATATAAAAAAAGGAACCAGCCAAATCTGTATTGATACTGCCTTTCCTTTATTGACAGCCTAGACAAACAGCAATATCATCTTTATTAAATTTTTTTTTTTTTTACAAAATGTTTCCCCAGTTTGAACAAGTTCCCATTTGAAGCCGATTTCATCAATGAAACAGCGCATCTTCAACCTCACAGAATATGTGGTTACTCGCTGCACACTCTATCTTCTCTAATGAACGTTAAAGAATATTGCCATAAATAACACTGCCATTAATGAAAAATAATACTGCTATTAATGAAAAAATAAATAATCCAGCCCTCCCCAAAAAAACCAAAACTGTTCATCTTCAAAGTAGTGATCATAGAAGTTCACTACTAATTAAACAGTGCCCCAATAAAAGGTGGAGGGTGCCTGCATTTCAGTGACATAACAACACTGGGGAAACATGTAAAGATACATTCAAGAAAGCTGACATTTCTCCCCTTGGCACTGTCCCCTAAATATAGATGCCGACACTTGTAATCTGTAGCCGTCTCCACGCAGCCTATACACACACTTGTTGGATGTTTCTAGTTCGGAGGCCTTTCAGTATACTGCTCATACAGAACGGTGGCACTTGCTCAATGACATGTGACCCATTCTTCTCAGTCTCAAATGACTTCTTACTTCAGAAACAGATTGTCACATGCGATCTGTTCGAACAGTAATCTCATTAGTTTGGACAACTCTATGGATAATTGCAAGAGTGAGCATAATAAAACCCCAGCCATATTTTTTAAAATTATTGACAATATAGAATTTAAATGTAGGATGTTTCTCTGACTCTTTATTTTGTGGCTAAAGTCAGCGCCGTTTATTGGTCATTTCATTTTCTTCTATTCAGACATTGCTGAATTGATTGTTGACTAAGCAATGCTGACTGCTGCACTGATCGGAGAAAAATGAAAAAGCTTTGAACTAAAGAAGAGATGAGAGGAGGGTTGCAAGTAAGCCGTTCATTTTAATTTGGATTCCTGCATCCCCTCTCTCCCTCAGGATGTTCAGTCTGCCCAACTAGCACTTTACTAAGCAACTAACCATGTTCCTGACTGCACTCAAAGCACCTGAGAGTGCTTGGTTGGTGACTTCTCTGTCCCCTTTCTGCATCAGACGGTTCTATTTGTGGCCCCCCCCCCAATGAAGGACACCATTACCTGCTCCCGTTATGGCCCCTTAAGTAAAAGGCATTCTGACATTAATGTGGCTCTTTATGGGCTTACTAGATCAGTGTCCTATTGAAGAGTAATATGGCTATATGTATGAGGGATGGCGAGGGAGGGGGCTCGCTCAGCATCACCAGAGAATATTCTCAAAATGCCTTTTACTTAAGGGGCCATAACGGAACGACTTTCCGCTTCTCTTCCAAACTTTTTTAATATGCTTATTGTACGTGCCTGCATTATTACAATTTTACACACTGCTTTCCCTCTAGTCTGCCATACTGTTTCTGCTTGGTTAGTGTAACCCCAGCTGCATGCAGGCTCTTGTTAGCTGGCCAATCGCCAGCACCAGTCAGCTGATGCCCGAGGATAAATGTTTGATTTGCTGTTTGTGATTTGATAATGTTACAGCAGCTCTTTAGAATCACACACATGAGCTGCTGTTAACAGAAGTCATCTGCAGTCAGAAATCTTTATTACTGTCAGTAGTGATGACAGAAACGGGCATCAGTAAATATTCAGTAATGGTGTAAAAAGGAAGTAAAACAAAAACTGCCATTTCCAGTCTAAACTCTGCTTTTGTATTCCAACACTGCTAATAAACTACATAAAAATTAGCTGCTTTCCATGCACACTTCCTCTGACAAAGCTGGCACTATCGAGAGTGCGCCTGCTCATTCCCTTGCTGTTAGGAAGTGTCACTGCATGTATCCTGCACATTAAATGATGTCTTTCTGAGTTCAGTGAACACAATAACTTGGGGCACGAGAAGGATTAGAACATTGTGTTTCGGCAGACAAGTGAAGGACTGGTAAAAATCACAATATACATAAAAATAAGGAAGAGGGATAAAAAAAAGACTTTAAAATATGTTTATCAGTCAAAGTCAATTGTCTGTATCTATTAGTGATGTTATAAACTGGTTCATGTCCCCTTTAAATAGGAACATTATAAAATAGGTGCACAATGCTATTAACTGTAACAATGCATTTGATGATGACATATGACATTTGCCTGTAAGAGATGTACATTTCCACACATAGCCACATTCCTCACTGGTTCACTGATTAGGATTATAGGAAAAAAAACACCTTATCAAACACAACTTTCCCCCCCATAAGAAAACACACACACACACAAAATAAAACAAATCCAAATGCAGAACATCATTCAACGGCATAATAACATCAAAGTAAGACAGTGCAACATCAAATGTCATGTTATATTTCATGTCAACAGATGTTTGAGGTTGTCCATTATTTACTTTGAAGTTTCCTAATTTTAAAACAGAACTTTTATTACAGTTTTCTTCACATCTGCTGCTAAAGACCTATGCTTGCAAACAAAGTAAATAGCACATGATGATACAATACATTTAAAGTGTGAGAACAGAAATCTATATGTAACACATGCCCACACTAAAATTAGACGCTTGGGCGACACACAATGACATTCATAGATTTGAAGTGTGTGACACTTGCAACTTCTTCTATGCAAAGCTGATAGGATCGTGGGGCATGTGGTGGTGGTGGGTTATTTGGAAATCACTGAATGCCCCTAACATGATTCAAACTGAAGCAAAGTGTGACTTGACAGGACCAGAGGGCAAGATGTCTGAGGACAAAGAGCGGAGATTAGCTACAGGTGGCAACATACAGAACGGAGGGTGTGGAGATTAGCACCCCACCAAGCAATATGTAATTGTCCTTGAAATCCCTTTACAAGAAGGAAAGCTGTACATTGTATGCAACAAGACAGGGTGTGGCAGAGGTTACATCTGACATCACATGTGTGCCACCAGATGCAGAGCGACCAGAGAAAAGACTATGACTGAAACTGTACAGATGAATGATCCAAATTACATACATAATTCATGTAACCCTTCCAGAAATAATCGCTTTCATAAACTGCTCAAGTTAAAACAAAATTACTGTACGAGACATCCAGATATAATCCAGTCATTTCAGTGAACAGTAACATGCATTGATAACTGCAGTTTCATTTTGTGGCTCCCTCTCTGTGCACATAGTGCCGAGTCCACTGTTAAAATGACGTCAGAGCTCTTGCTGGGTATTTGTGTGGATCGAAACAACTTGGGCGAATTTGACAGCAATGGAGCAGTCAGACAGGTACCTAATACAAAAAAACTACAGCTCTGAATACTGCAATCATACATTAAAAAATATCCCAAACACAACAAAGACCTGTAGAAATTAATTTATTTCATGGGGAAAAATGAGGTAAAACATTGCACATGATCTTTAAATATTTCCTTTAGTAACGGAGTAACTTCTTTTATGAATGTCTGATAGATGTTAGTCGTGTATCCATCTGGCCCAGGTGTTTTATTTTTCTTAACAGCTATAATGGCATCCAAAATGTCCTCATCTGATATATCTTGCCCTCGTTTGGTTGCCTGCTCTGGTCACACCTCTGATAGAGTGAGTTCTTTACAAAATTCTGAGAGGGTTACATTATTTACTTATTTCTCTTCAGTATATAGATTTTTGTAAACCTCATAGAATTCCTCATGTATTTTTTGGAATTCTGTGATTATCTTGGTATTTTTGGGTGACCTAATCACTGTAATAGAAGTAGAAAGTGCATTTTGTTTTACTCTGATGGTTAATATTTTAGATACCCTAGGTCCAGTATCAATGCAGCTCAGCTTCGTCTTCCTAATGGTAAGTTCTGCTTCCATTCTGCTTAAGTCATTATGTTCTGATTTAAGTTTAGACCAGCTGTCCCAAAGCTTCCTAGAATCAAAGGTAGCTAACTTTGTCTCCACATCTTTAATTTTCCTTAATATGCTACTCTGAGATTAGAGTCTTTGTTTCTTCTGGTTTATACAGATGCTGTTAGGGTTCCCCGCAGCCAGTATTTAAGAGTATCACACAGCATTCCTCTTTTGGTGTCCTCTAGCCTATTAAGATCCACAAATTCAGCTATTCTGGCTTTAATTAAAGTGACAGTTTCAGGGTTGCCTAGAACAGTATTATTTATTCTCCAGCTTTTGGACCTCTCAGTGCTCTGTAACAATGAAAAATGTAATACTACCGGTGAGTGGTCTGAGATAACCATTGGTTTTATTATGTTGCTTGCATGCATGTGCAAGAAACATAGTGCCATCATCCGAGTTTGTGGAGGTGTGGGACCCGTCTTCCAATTCAGTCAGTGTGTTTACAGGTGCAGCCGCTGTTCGCCAAAGAATGCTGCAGCTGTTTATGACAGCAGTTGACAATGCAATGCCATACAGTTGAAAGGGACAGCTACATTTCAGTGAGCAGCGATAAGATATCGTGTGCTCATGCATGCCTCCCACCCACACACACACGCATATTGTGTGCTCATGAGCTCCCCCTCATGCACACACTGTATAGCCAATGGGGATGCCCAATCCCCCATCAGCTGTGCTGCGCTCCTCCCCAACAAAGTTCCAGGTGCCATGCTGGGAGCTCACCCCAGCTTGGTAGCAGTCTGTATGGCCAATAGGGGTGCCCAATCCCCCATCAGCTGCACTGCCCCACCCCCAAACAGCCTTTCAGCTGCCATGCGGTTGGGGCCTATCCCAGCATGGCACAAGTCCCGCGCTGTCTAACTAAAAAACCCCCCAAAAACCTGAGAGACAAAAACCTTCCCTCCCTGACTGTCCTGACCCCTCCCCATCTGCACCCCACCCTCTGTGCATCCACCTCCCCACACACCCACCTCACCTCATACTTACCTCTGGAGTCCAGCGCAACAATCTTTGGTGTACCTGGAATACGTCTGCAGTCTTCAAAGCCGACTGCGAACTGAGGAAATGCCGGTAAAATATTTAATGGAATAAATATGTTTTTTCCACTTTAGTGCATAGCTCGGGCATTTTGGGGAATTTTTTCACCAAATTTTCAACATGGGGTTTTTGGGAGCCCACCTCATGAATTCTGTCACTGTCATGGCATTAATCGACCCCAAAAGGTGATTTTGTGGGCACTGCGCAGAACCACCTTTGGGGACTGATTTACAAAATGACAGTGTCACAGTTCATAAGGTAGGCCCCCAAAAACCCTATGTTAAAAATTTGGTGAAAAAATTCCCAAAAATGACTGTTTTACAAGCATGCATTGTGCCATTCCTATGCATGCTCGTAAGTTCGCGAATTTTCAATGTATTCACTCCAGATTTTCAATGTTGCCATTTTACCACACCTCCTTATCAGCAGTACAGCTGTCATTTTTCACATCTCGCCCAAAATGTGCTTCCGCCCATGTAGCGCACATTGGTGTAGTCAGTGTGTGAAATCAATGTACGGGGCACATTAAGAAAATCACAGTGACACTGTTCATGAGCAGAGATCTTAAAATGGCTATGTGGAAAATTTGGTGAAAAGAAAAATTACTGTTTTACGAGCGTGCATTGCTCAGTTCCTACACACGCTCGTAAGTTAGCACATTTTTAATATTTGCACTCCAGAATTTCAACATTGCCATTTTACCACACCTCCTTATGAGCAGTACAGCTGTCATTTTTCACATGTCTCCCAAAATGTGTTTCTGTGCATGTAGCGTACAATTGCGCAGTTGGTATGTGCAATCAATGTTTGGGACAGATTAAGAAAATCACAGTGACACTGTTCATGAGCAGAGGTCTTAAAATAGCTATGTTGAAAATTTGGTGAAAAAATTCCCTTCAGCCAATCTGCAATGTTACTAATGAACACATTGAACAGGACTGGCACACAGGACCGATCCCTGCAGCACCCCACTGGTCACCCCCTCTCCCTAGACTGCACCCCATTTACCACCACTCTCTGCCTCCTGTCTGTTAGCCAGTTTCTAACCCAGTTTACCACCCTTTCCCCCATGCCCAGCCTACCCAGCTACTTTATTAGCCTCCTATGTGGGATGGTGTCAAAGGCTTTGCTAAAATCAAGGAAAGCGTTGTCTACTGCCCCACCTGATTCACTTCCTTTGTCACCCAGTCAAAGAAATCAACCAGATTTGTCTGACATGATGTCCCCACTGTGAATCCATGTTGTCTATGGTCCTGGGCTCTGTTGACTTCTACATGCCCCACTATCCTTTCTTTAAGCAATGTCTCCATGATCTTCCCCACTACTGAGGTGAGGCTGAATGGCCTATTGTTTCCCGCCTCCTCCCTGCTGCCGGACTTGTGTAGAGATACCACATGTGCCCTCCTCCACTTCACTCGTTTTGAATGATTCCGTGAACATGGCTGCCAGAGGTACTACTATTTCCCTTCACAGTTCTCTTAATATCCTTGGGTGTATGCCATCTGGTTCCATTGCTTTGTCCACCTTCAATTTAGTGAACTCCTGCAGGACTCTTTTGCCTTTGAATGGACTATTGTCCACCTCTTCACCCCCTTGGCAACTGCTGTACTGCTGTGGCCCTTGCCCCTCCCACTCTTCTGTGAATACTAAATGGAAAGACACGGTGGATGTCTTGGGAGGAAGGCATGGAACTGTCACTTCCAAATACCTAAACAGCACATACAAGCAAGCAACATTCGGCAGTGACAAATGCTTGTTTTATTTCACTGTGTTACAAAGCTAGAGAACAGTCACCACTAAAATCTCTCCTTCTTAAACATGCCCAAACTGTTTCTTACATCACCTTTTGCTTTTCATATTTTTAGATGCAACACAGATCGAATTCTATACTTTCTAGAAATTTATTTTCGATAATTAGTGTTCATGCAGACTTGGCTGTGAAACATAATCATGCACTCATTCAAATACAAAGATGAACAAGAAAGCTGAAGCTTTTAACTGTATGGCCTTAGCAGCCCTTAAAACTCTGACCTCACAGTAGTTGAAACCTGATTCTCCAGATATAGCCAAATGCAGGAAAAGGGTCTCTCAGATGTTTCATATGGAACAGCTGACAGTCAACCTTAGGCTCACTGCGGGAAAATTCCGAGAAACCTGGCAAGCATGGCATATGTACAGCAACCCAATGGAAAGTTAAGGGGCCCCAAGGGTGAAAGAAATTGGACCTAGGTAAGGAGACTAGAATGCTATTGATCACCAGGAACCCAAGGTGGGGTAAAAGCACAGTACGCAATAAACTCACAGCAGGGAGACACACACCAGACCAGATGAAAAGGTTTTTGTTTTTTTTTTATTCTGTGTTACTCTGTTCTATTCCATGGTTGGGGGCAACTTTGCCCAAGCAGTTTCATATACTGTACAAAGCTAGAATAGTTGAAAGGCATCTGTTAGTGTTCAGGTAAGAAATTACGGACTGAGACAATTCCTTAACATGTACTGACATATGGAATTCTAAGCGTTTAATCAAAAGGCTTAATGCGATGTACAATAACATACTGTAATACTGCTCATGCACAGATGTATGTACAATGAAATACACAGTATGTATGTACTGTACTGTATGCACATGCTCTGAAATACAGCTGAGTTAAAAAAATAAACAAACCAAAAAAAAAACCAGAGACAAACAGTAGATATTACTTTAGTTGAAATGAACAGTCCTTTAAAACCAGTCCCTGCTGGTGACCTGAGTTTGGGAGTGAGCATGGGATGCCATGCCAGGGATCCGCCTAACTGCAGCAGCTGCCTCTCGATAGTGCGCAGTGTTGAGGAGGCTTGGCACTGCACATCTGGTACTGCAGTGACCCCTGCAGTGGGCCAAGGGAGCTTGCTGCCTTTGCAGGCATGTCGCTAGGTATATCTAAGGCCCTGCTGGTGCACAACAGGGGAGGAGGGAGGGTGGGAAAAAAACCAAGGCAAAAAAAAACTGGCCCCGTCTCTATGATGGCCTGAGTTTCCTGGCTCCATGGGTCTTTGCGCCTGCTGGCATGGGATCCTAGCTCACTCTGTGAGCTGCCTTGGCGGGGATGGCCCACCTCCTAGGGCCTCTACCATGGGGCCCACGGGGTGAATAGCCAATGGGGATGCAGACTGGGGATTGAGATCTGGGGTGAGGTGGGGACTGATGGGCCTGATCAAGGTAAATCCCTGGGACCAGGGTAGATACCTGGTGGAGGATGGCTGGGGGAGAAAATGCAAATAGAGAAAAAAAACAGTCCAAAACTCACCAGGGGAAGGGGTTACAGTTCCCCTTACAGTAAGGTACAGTACTGAACCAGCAAATTAGTAATGTAAGTAATTGATAGGTGGATTATGAATGTACTGTAGGTGTACCAAAATCCAAAGCCATTACAGGACTGTTGTTGCACAGGAATTCAGTAATCCGGTGGTGGAAGGGTGACCATTCTTATGAACTCTTCGTATTTCACGATGCCATTAGGTGCGATGTTGGCTTCCTTCAGCAGGTCATCAACTACAAATCAAAGCAATAGAAGTTATTTGAGCCACAGTAGTTTTTCCAACACCAGTCAATAAAGTTTGTCATAAACCTTTCTGGAACCCTCAGCCCTCACCATGTCTTGATACTTTAAGGAAGTCAGCAGTCCCACTGCTCTTAAATGAGCCATGTTTGTATACCTTAGTACCCCATGAAACTGCCCCCCCCCCCCAATCTTCTGATCCTCCGGTCACCAAACCATCTATCCTTGATCTCTGCATACATTTCCTTATCTTCCATTTAAAAGTATAAACGTGTGAGCCAGCCCATTGGGGCAGCAGTGGGACTTCTGCCCGTGATACCCACACCCCAGGTTCGAGAATACACCCAAGGCATGAGGGGCAGTCAGGGGAAAGGAGGATCGAGTGTCTCAGTTAATGATTTTCTACCCTGGGAGGGATGGATGCTGTCCTCACTGCAATACTGCAACCTGGGTGATCACAGGTGACAGTGCAGTCAGGAAGCCACCTGGGAGGGGGAGGATGCTGACCGGGGACCTATGCTGTGCACACACTACATGTCAGCATCCTCCATAGGGGCAGGACCATGACAAGGAAAAAACGCGCAAAACACTGCATAATAAAGAGGCATACTCAGGCCCTGGCCCAGCTGGCCAGCCACTCCCTACATTGGCAATCTCTTCCAGCAGGGGTCCATTACTAGGGGACAGGTCCTAGCAGGACACATCCAGATGTAATCAGACTCCGGAGGGCAGTTACAATATCTACACCCAGGGTCAGACAACTGTGCATCCCATGGCAACTAAACATTGTCCTAAAGGCCCTTCAGGGGCTACTATTCCAACAGGACTCACTTTATTGGTGCACACTTAAAACTGTGTTTCTAGTAGCGATATGCTCAGCCAGAAGAATAGGAGAACTCCAGGCACTATCCTGTAGAGAACCATTCTTAGTATTTCTCAATGACAGGGTCACCCTGAGAACAGGACCCTCTTTCTTTCCAAAGGTGGCCACTCTGTTTCATTTAGAACAAGAAATTTACCTGTCTGTCCTAAATGTGGGACAAGACAACACAACAGTTATTCCACACTCACTAAATGTTGGCCAACAGCTGATGATATACCTCACTGAGACCAACGACACCCACAAATCAGACAGTCTGTTTATCTTGACCACAGGGAAAAAATCAGGACAGGCAAACTCAAAGGACACCATTGCTAGATGGCCGAGGTGAACTATAGCCGAATCCTACAGGGAGACAGGACAGGAACCACCTGCAGACATCAAGGCACACTCCACTTGAGTAGTGGCCATGTCTTGGGTGGAGAGAGGCCAAGTATCAATAGCCACCATTTGCTCAGCGGCCACATGGTCATCAATCCATATTTTTACCAGGCACTACCACCTGGATGTGGCATCTGCAGACAGAGCTTCTTTTGGTAGGGCAGTGTTAAAAGGGGGGACCCAACCCAAGTGACACAATCTGCCTTATCCCTCCCAAACAAATAATGACTATACTGCTTCTAAGGTCTCATTGGTTTTGGACTGTGAAGGGTATGAGATATAATGGTATTTACTCACCTGGTAAAGGTGATTATTTGAGTACCCTTTATAATATTCTGCAGCCCCACCCAGGACAGCAGATGATCAGCATGGAAAATGAACCCTTTAGTCAACCTCCAGAAGTCTGCAGGGTCCAACATAGAGCGTTCAGTACAACGATGTGTAATAGCAAGTCTTATTACTTATAAGTATGGTTATGATTCAGTCAGAATGGTGTTGTGAGCCTAATAATAAAGAGGAACCCACTTTTCATTACAGAGTGAAATCTTAATGGGACACAGGTTACACAGGACTACCAGGTACCAACAACAGAGGATTACTCATTCCTTTGGGGTCTTTTCTTTCTGTTTTTTCTTTTCTTTCTAATTGCCAAGGAAATATCAGACTGGAAGTACTAGGATGGAACAAGGGGGTTGGCCTACGGTCAGCTCAAATTTGATTGGATCGTGCATCAACCTATAGGATGGATGGGGAATATCCCATTGGTTTTGGACTGCGGAGTACTACAAAGGATACTCAAATAATCACCTTTACCAGGTGAGTAGATAGATAGACAGCCAGACAGACAGACAGATACTTTAGTTATATAGCTCCCCATTCCTGGGATTTGGAGCGCTGTACAATTAAAATGAGCACATACATAAAAATAACATTTGTAACAACAATCAAATTAACTATAACAATTATGGAAGGGAGTCAGCAGTAATTTAAAACTATCTATAAACTTCAAACAGTCATAATACCAATTTATAAATCAAAAGCTTGTTTAAATAAAAAAGTCTTATGGCCCTTTCTAAAGGTTTCCACCAAGGGTGCCTCCTGTAATTGAATAGGCAGTGAGTTCCATAGGGTAGGTGCGGCAACCAAAAACGCATGCTCACTTGAATGCTGCAACCTAACCCTGGGAACTCCTAGGCGGCAACCTTAGGTGAAACAGAGAGCCCAGGATGGGTGGTGAGAGACAAGGAGATCTTGCAGATAAGTTGGTTCCCCTTCACATAGGGCCTTGTAGGTCAGGAGCCCTACCTTGAAGGCAATCCTCCACCTGACTGGCAGCCAGTGCAGTTCGCGTAGGACAGGCGTGATATGATCATGTCTTCTTACACCTGTCAGTAATCTTGCTGCCATGTTCTGCACCAGCTGCAGCTGGCAGAGATTGCCTCCAGATAGCCCTAGGTACAGGGTGTTGCAGTAGTCCAATCTGGATGTAATGAAAGCATGTACCAGCGTGGTCAGGTCCTCAGATGGAATCAGGGCCTGGATCCGGGCGATATTCCTCAGATGGTAAAATCCACTTTTGACAACAGCCGTCACCTGAGAATCAAGTGTCAGGCCCTCATTTAGGATAATGCCCAAATCCTTCACCTGTGTGGATGGGGTAAGAGGGAGCCCCCCAGTACTAGACCAGGGGGGTCTCCCTGCCTCCCCCCACAACAACAACCTGGATCCACAGCTAGTACCTCAGTCTTGTCGGGGTTCAGTCTAAGCCAGTTGTGAGTCTTCCAAGTCTGGATCTCCTGTAGGCAGTTGTTAAATACAGAGGCCGCCATCTGGTTCCCAGGTGCACAGGACAGGTACAGCTAGGTATCATCAGCATAGTAGTGAAAACCCAGCCCATGCCGCCTGATAATGTCTCCTAATGACAGCATATACACTGTGAACAACAAGGGTGACAAGATCGAACCCTGCGGACACCAAAGAGCAGAGGCTTCGAGTTAGATGTGGCCAACCCCATCATCATCCTCTGCATTCTGCCTGTCAGGTATGACCTGAACCAGTTGATGACATTACCCAATAGGCTGTACCAGTACTGCAGGTGGTCAAGTAGCACCCCGTGATCAACAGTGTCGCATGCCGCTGAGAGGTCCAGGAGCACTAAGATGGTATGCTCTCTCCTGTCCCTCACCATCAGGAGATCATTAAGCATCCTCACCAGGGCAGTCTCTGTACTATGCCAAGTTCGGAATCCAGACTGTAAAGACTCATAGGTGGAGGAGGAGACAAGGCACTCCTTGAGCTGGATGACTACCACCTTTTCTATAACCTTCCCTAAAAATGGGAGGTTAGAAACTGGCCTGTAGTTGCCAAGACATTCCAAGTCCAATGAGGGCTTCTTCAGTAGAGGTCTGACCAGGGCCTCTTTCAAGGTTAATGGAAAGACCACACTTCTCAAGAACTCTGGACTATCTTAACCACAGGTCCAATCAGGTCCAAACAATCGACCAAAAGGCGAGTTGGATCTGGGACAAGATCACATTGTGTTGGTCGCAGCCTTGAGGCAATCTTCACCACCTCCTCCATTCCAACTGGATCAAACTCAGCCCATATAAAATGAGTGTTTTGATGTGACTCAGAATGAACGCTGCACCCCTTTGCAGTATAGCGCAGTGGGTTAAGGCTCTGAACTGCAGCTCTGGAGACCTGGGTTTGAATCCCACAGCCGCCTAGGTGCATACTGTGTGATCCTGAGCAAGTCACCTAACTTCCTTGTGCTCCCAGGTCGCATCTGGAAACAAGCTTTGGCTTAGTTTGCTACACCTTGTTAAACAATGTTCCATTCCCCTTTGAGTGATGCTGGAGGAGATCTCAGCTCTGATAGAAGACACTTTGTTGGCAAAGAACAGAGCAAATTCTTCACACCTTGTGCTTGAATCTGCTCCTCCTACATGGAGACAGGCAGGATGTAATACCCCATCTACCATGTGGAAGAGCTGCGCTGGTCTGTTCTTTGCCACAGCAATCTCCCGTGTTTTAAATACCATTCTCCCCATTCTGAGGCAGTTGGCTTAGAATTTTCAGTCTTTGCGTGTTGGTCAAAGGGACAGGCAGCATAGCTAGGAGCTCTTCTACAGACTTTCTTCAAAACTTTTATTAAAAATTTTCCCGCTGTGGTAAGTCTCAGCAGAGAATACTGTTTAGTTTTACAGGCAGAATTTATACATTTAAACTGTACCTGTTGTCAAATTCTTGTTGAAGGCTGGGTGTCTTGCTGCTCTGCCTGAATGCTGCCTGACTTCCTCAAAAGGTATCAGATAAGAATTAGAGGTCTTGCTTTTGTGGTCTGAATTTAATCTGGTACATAGGTAAGCCTTTCTAACAAAATTTTTCTTGGATGAATTTTCCTCTCTACTCTGTGTTGTCTGCTTGGGTTTTCTCTTCAGTGTAGGCTAACTCAGGGTGCTTTCATATGCTCATTCAGAGAATTTCTATATCCCTCCAAGGGGGTTTTGACCATTTTGAGTTTTTTTTTAATTCAGTTTTCTGCCTCTGAGCTGGTGAACTGCCACTTCATTCAGGTCTCACATTTCTGCCAGCCTCATCTGCAGCTCCCCCTGCTGTCATGACCAGAGGAAAGCTACATGAGAAAAGCTCCAGTGTGTGCCAGTAACTGTTATTTAGATGGCTCCTGGTACATATAAATAATGGGGGGTAGAGGATGGATTCCTCTGCTGGTACCACTACACAACTCTTTCACCACTCTGGCGGGATGGGACTGTCAGGATGAGGCACCTGTGGTAGTGGCAAGGGAGGATGCGGGGCCCTTCAGAGCGGAGGCCCAAAGATGGGAGGCAGAGAACCCCAGCAGAAGAGGAAGTAGCATCTGGTGAGGGATTCAATCATTAGGGGGATAGTTTTGGGAACACCAAGGAGGGAAGGAGGGAGGTGAGGTGCCTGCCTGCTTGGTGCCTCTGCATGGAGGGATGAGGAATGGATCCTTAGGATCGGTGGTGCGGCGCAGCAGCTGTATGTCATTGTCCATCTGGGGACAAATGACCTGACAGAGGATGTGGCAGGGGTGGTGCAGGATCGGTTTAGGGACCTGGGGAGGGGCCTAAAGCAGGTAGCACATATGGTGGTCTGCACTGAGATGCTACCTGTGCACAGCTGGGGGCAGAAGATGGAGCCCTGCACCATGGTCTTCAATGACTGGATGAAGGTATGGGGTAGGGAGGAGAGGTTTGGCTACTTCAGGGACTGGGGCCCTGTCTGGAGAGACAAAGGTCTATATAAATGAGATGGTTTCCATCCAGAAGCAGAATGGCAGTCCTGGGTGGAAGGCTTAAAGGCGCTGAGCTGCAAATCTGGTGACATCCAGCAGACCAGACCTGGGTTTGAATCCCACAGCCTCCACTTGCAGACTGTGTGACCCTGAACAAGTCACTTAACTTCCCTGTGCTCCCAGGTCGCACCTGTAAAAAAAGCTTCCAGCTTAGTGTGCTAGTCCTGGTTAAACAACTAACAAAAAAATGCTACTTCAATGGGTATTTAAACTATAAACTATCCACGAGGGAGGCAGAAGGAATGAGGAAGGCAGTGAATGCCCCATGCCAGAATACGGAGCAGCAATGAAGAGAAGCTCAGGGGGAACTAAATTCCCCAGGAGTAGTGGGAAGTAGGAGCAAGGGGGTGAGGGATGGGGGGGGTTGTGTGGTGGCTCTATTACTGAGAAAAATACTAGTGAGGGTGGGCAGAGGGAGGATAAAAAGGGGAAGAACAGTAGGGTTAAGGAAGGACTCAGGAAGAGAGGGCAGAGTAGGAGCAGGGAGGGACAAAAGGAGTGGAGAGCCATGTGTGCCAATGCAAGGAACTTAAGACACAAAACTTCTGACCTTGAGGCTACCATTGTGGAGGAAGACCTGAATCTGGTGGCCATGACAGAATCATGGTACATTAACAACCACTGCTGGGAGATGGCTATACTGGGCTACAGCATGTTTCAAATAAATAGTGCAGAGAGGAAGGGGTGTATTTTATATGTAAGGGAAGGTGTAAAGGCTATGGAAATACAAGGACACAGTGGGGGAAAAGAAGGGGCTGTAGGTTCTTTGGGTTGGCTTACGGTTGGGATCTGTGGCCTTTATACGTGTGGGAGTTGTGTTCAGACCACCCACATGGGGGAGGAATTGGACAAGGGTTTGGGGGAGGCCATAGGCAAAATGGTAAGCAAAGGAGGAGTAGTAGTAATTATGGAGGACTTTAATCTGCTGGATGTGGATTGGAACATCCTGGCCATAGCTACAACTAGGAGCAGGGTCATTCTAGACTCCCTGCAGGGGGCATTTCTTAGGCAGCTGGTAACAGATCCCACTGGAGAAGGGCACTGCTGGATCTGGTACTTATGAACAGAGGCAGTATTGCAAATGTCACAGTGGGCAGCCCCCTGGGTACAACCAATCATCGTACAGTGCAGTTTGGTATGCAGATTGGACAGGAGATAAATCACACGAGGATGAGGGTCCTGGACTTCAGGACAGCAGATTTTAAAGAAATGTGAGATTGTCTTAGGAAACACATTGATGGGGTGGGAGATGGAAGCACAATGGAAAAGAATAAAGGAGGGGATAACTAAAGTAACGGCAAGCTGTTTAAAGGTAGTAAGCAAGGTTCAGAGAAGAAAGAGACAACTGTGGTTCTCAAAGGAGGTGGCCAAGGTGTTAAGGGAGAAAAAAAAACAGCTGTCAGGAAGTACAAAGAGACCCAAATGGCAGAGGACAGGGAGGTATATTGAAAGAAACAAAGGGAGGCAGAAAGTAGGGTAAGGACAGCGAAGACTCAAACCAAGAAGAGGATTGCCCAGGAGGGTCAAGAATTGGGATAAGACGATCTTCAGGGATGTGAGTGAAAAAAAGAAGGTGAGGGGTGGTATAATGAGTATCAGGAGATGGGGGTGTACTGTGCTGAGGAAGACCATGAAAAAGTTACATTTTAAATAAATACTTCTGCTCGATCTTCACAGTGGAAAGGAGGGGGGATGAGCCAACACATATTAACAAGCACAAGGTGAAGGTATGTGAGCACAAGTCCATTTACAGAAGAGAGAGTTACTGCGGTTGGAAGCCCTAAAGGAAAAAGCAAGGGCCAGACGGGATCAACCAAGGGTACTAAAGGGCTGACATGGTGCTAGCTGTCCTCTGGCAACACTATTTAGCACCTCTTGGAGATGGGGGTGATTCCAGAGGACTGGAGGGGCTGATGTGGTCCCTCTGCACAAGAGCAGCAGCAGGGAGGAAGCTGGCAATTACAGACCAGTTAGTTTCACATCAGTGGGGGGGAAATTAATTGAGTCCCTACTGTAGGAGAGACTGATGGGGCACCTGGAGACATATGGGCTGCAGGCCCACTGGCAGCACAGCTTCACAGTGGGGAGGTCATGTCAAACAAATCTCATAGATTTCTTTGACTGGGTAACTCAGGAAGTAGATTGGGGAGGGCAGTGGATGTGGCCTATCTGGACTCCAGTAAGGCCTTTGACACTGTACCACACAGGAGGCTAATAAAGAAACTTAGCAGCCTGGGGGTGGGGGAAAATGTGGTGAATTAGGTATCTAACTGGTTGAAGGATAGGAGGCAGAGGGTGATGGTAAATGACAGTCCCTTGGAGGACAGGACAGTGACGGGTGGAGTATTACAGGGATTGTTACTGGGTCCTGTTCACTTCAATGTCTTCATAAGTGACATTGCTGAGGAACTGTAAGGGAAGGTGTGTCTCTTTGTAGGTGACACAAAAATCTGCAACAGGGTGGACATCCAGGAGGGGGTAGAGAGAATACAGAAGGATCTGGCGAACCTAGAGGAGTGGTCTAGGCAGTGGCAGCTGGGTTTCAATGACAAAAAGTGCAAAGTCTTGCACCTGGGGTGGAGAACCCTGGGGACTGTGTATACCATGGAGGGATACTTAACAGTTGCCAAGCAAGAGAGGGACTGTGGGGTAAACATATCTGATGACCTATAGGTGGCAGGGAAATGTGACAAGGCAGTAGGCAAGGCTAGCCTGATGGTGGGGTGCATGGGGGGGGGTGGTTCTAGCAGGAGAAAGGAGGTGATGTTGCTCTGTATTGCTCACTTGTTAGCCTCCATTGGAGTATTGTATCCAGTTCTGGAGGCTGCACCTCCACAAGGACATCAACAAGGTTGAAGCGGTTCAGAGAAGGGTTACCAACAGACTGCGGGGGTTACATGAGAAACATATGAGGAGAAGCTGCAGGAGCTCAACATGTACTCCCTGGCAGAGAGGAGCGTGAGGGGGACAGGACTGTGACCTATAAGTACCTCACAGAGGTGAACAAGGTGGAAGAGGGGAGTCTCTTTCGCAGGAAGAGGAGTACCAGAACACGGGGACATGCTATGAACCTGGGGAGGGGAGTTTAAGAGGGATGTAAGGAAATACATCATCACAGAAAGAAAAGCAGATGCCTGGAACAGCCTGCCAAAAGAGGTGGTGGGGCAAAGACAGTGGGGAGCTTCAACAATTCTTGGGATATGCACATGGGTATAATAAGCAGTGGTAAGGGACGAGGGGTGGGATACCTGTGACCAGGTAGGGTCCAGGGTGTAGTGCTAGACAGGGAAAATAGGGCAGACTAGATAGGCTTACTGGTTCTTTTCCTTCTATGTTTCAAATAAATAACTACTACTAAATAAAGTTTTACCCTGTATTATGTCCTGCCTGCCACCCGTGTGGTGTGATGCAGTGCCCCAGCATGCATGGCACACAGGCAATATCCCACTGCACTGATGGCAAGTTCCCTGGCCCACCACAGAGATTGCTGCAGTGGCAGAACCTGGCACCAACCCTTCCCTGGCTGGGAGTGCAGTGGCTTGGCAACATCTCCCCAACCCTCCCCCTCAAGCCGCCTGTCCTGCTCCTGAGCCCACTCCCAAACCTGGGTCGCT
Organism: Neoceratodus forsteri; assembly: GCA_016271365.2. Taxonomy (NCBI): domain Eukaryota; kingdom Metazoa; phylum Chordata; order Ceratodontiformes; family Ceratodontidae; genus Neoceratodus; species Neoceratodus forsteri. Next base: position 1,261,299,270 of record CM028129.1, read on the forward strand.
GGCATGGGAGAACTACACACTGAGCCATCAAGCTGCCTTTAATCTGTTTTTAATTTTTTCCTTACAGCCCTGCCGCATAGTCATTCCTAGTTCTCAGTGCTGAGAAAGAATCTGTAAAGGATTTATTCAAGTAGGAGTCTTCCTGTTATAAGACAAGGAAAAGGAGTTTGAGTTTGAAGTTTGTGCATCCATGTCAGAATGGATGAGGGTAATTGCCCCTTGTATCTGAAATCCGCAGGCGATAGGGTGTTTTGTGTTGTGACCCTCATCCTCTGGAACACCCCAGTCTACATCAGGACCATCACTAGTTAGAGCCACCTAGATGGAAGTTACAAATTGGCTCCACAGTACAACCTTTCCTGGCCCTGTTATTTAAGGTGGCATGAGTGATATTTTTTGCCTTTGGCCTTTGCTATTTTATATTTTGCAATGGTTTGCTGTACAGTGGGTGCATTTATAACATGGGAGGAATGAATAACAGAGCAGAATGAAGATAGTTATTCTGCTCCTTTATGCAGCTGTGCTGGAAATAATGTTATTTTTCACAGCAGTTCATGTTATTTCCATGGAATTTGAATTTGACAGCAGAAGGAGACCGAGAATCCATCGAGTCTGCCCTTACTATACTATTATTTTCATTACAGCCTTGTCACAATGGCAAGACAGAACCCGTAGTATAAATAGGACATTCTATTGAGCATCCTGAAATAAGCTTTTATTCAGTCTGGAATTTTGCCAACAATGCAGCCTTACACTTGTAGCTCCACTTCGCTCTGCCACTCGTTCCTAGACAGCATTGATGACAACATTCCAGAGTAAATAAAGAACTTATTCCTGGATGCCCTATGGAATATCCCCTATTTATTCTCTAATATATTTGTTTCTTTGTGATGTTTTTTCTGTAGATTTGGTGTATTTATTATACCATGGGAGAGATGAATAACAGAGCAGAATAAAAATGGTTCTGCTCTGTTGTTCAGCTGTGGCTGAAATAACATGTTATAACTCAGTGAACCTCTGGTCTCTTGCTGTCAACACTTGCTTATGTATAAGTTACGTACACTTGCTTATATATAAGTTATTTATAGTGTATGGTAGAACGCTGCTGAGCATGGGAATTCATGCTCAGAACAGCGTTGTTGTGCTGCACTCAGTGCATCACTACTTTGTTGTGCTGCACTGAGTACATCACCAGTGCAGCACAAGATTGAACATGTTCATGCATGTGCAATATAGGGCCACAGCAGTGACAGCAGACCAGGAAGTAAGAGGCTCTTGAATGAACCGCGCCACAAAAGTACTTTTGAGTCTTGGGGGACCTTTTTTGTGAGAAATGGAATCAAAGTATGATTGCCCTTACACTATAAAAGATTGTGTATGAGCAGTCATACACAAACAAGGCTATTTTGTGATCTCGAGGTTTCCATGGTAACGGACCTCTTGAGCTGTGCTGTCGAGGTCTCAGGTTACCATGGAAACCTCTCAATCATAAAACTGCCTTGTTGTGTATGATTACTCATACACAATCCTCTGTCTTGCACTCTCATACTCCTGTGTTGTTGCATTCTGTCCTCCATGTATATTGGTCTATGTAACTAATTATGGGATGTCTTATCCATGACGTTGCATTTTCGTAAACTTCTCTGTCATTGTAATTTATCTGAATACCTAATTGTTACTGGAAATGCTCCACTGTATGGTATGTAATTAGCTCTGGGTTGATCCTGAAAAACTGTCTTAGTGAGCCTACCAGGTTACCAAAATCCAATAAATAAATAATGTATTTCCATTTTATACGCTCTGTGAATGCTCTGAGTTTTCAGAAAAACATAAATACCTACCCTACTAGTATAAGTTACCTACTTTGATACATCAGTAATGGCATTTTCCAGTAACAAACAGTTGGCTAAAATATTATGCAGTTGTTGCTGGACCTGAACCTTTTTTTTGTTTTGCCTTCAAATCTCCATGCAAGTGTAGTCATTTGAAATCTTTTTTCATTGTGCTATTTTGCAGTTGCCCACCCCCTCAAGAATTGAAATAAATAGCATATTTGAACACAGGCCATTCTATGTTCTATGTATACATTGTTCTGTGTTCAAACAATGTTTAAAATATTTTTTTTCCTGTGTTTTGTGTCACTGTGTGACATGCTGCCACCATACACATTTGAAAGTGTGACGTAGATTTAATAGTCTGCCTACAGGTTCTGCCTCCCCAACAAACAATGCTTTGAGAAGGGCTCATGTGATCCCGCTCCACAAGAGTGGTAGCAGGGAGGAGGCGGGGAACTACAGACCGGTCAGTCTTACCTCAGTAGTGGGCAAGATTATGGAGGCACTCCTTAAGGAAAAGATAGTGCAACACCTGGAATCCATAGGGGCACAGGATCCAAGACAGCATGGGTTTACAAAGGAAGGTCCTGTCAAACTAATCTCATAGATTTCTTTGACTGGGTAACCGAAGTGGTGGACCAAGGGGGAGCAGTTGATGTGCCTACCTTGACTTCAGCAAAGCTTTTGACACGGTTCCACATAGAAGATTGATAAATAAGCTGGGTAGGGCTGGTGGGTCAGAAGTTGGTCAACTGTGGCAAACCGGTTGATGGGCAGAAAACGAGAGTGGTGGTAAATGGTATACAGTCAGAAGAGATGCAAGTCACAAGTGGGTACCTCAGGGATCAGTCCTGGGGCCAGTCCTCTTCAACATCTTCATTAGTGACCTTGCAGATGGACTAGAGGGTAAGGCTTGTCTGTTTGCAGATGACACCAAGATCTGCAACAGAGTAGATGATCCAGATGGGGTGGGCAGAATGAGAAGAGATCTGGATAAACTAGCAGAATGGTCAGAAGAGTGGCAACTGGGATTTAATGCAAAGAAGTGCAAAATCATGCACATAGGGAAGAGAACCCTGAAGCCACCTATAGGCTGGAGGAGTTGCTAGCAGTCACAAAGGAAGAAAGAGACTTGGGCATCATCATCACTGATGACCTAAAATCATCCAAGCAGACCTCCTAAAGCAGTAGGTAAGGCTAGGGGTGTTAGGGTGTATTAGTAGGGGTATCACAAGTCGTGAAGAGGGAGGTAATAATCCTCTGTACAAGACACAATGGTTAGGCCCCATCTGGAGTACTGCGTGCAGTATTGGAGGCCACACCTTCACAAGGACATTAATCCAAATTGAGGCAGTCCAGAGAAGGGCAACCAAAATGGTGCAGGGACTGCATCAGAAGACATATGAGGACAGATTAACGGACTCAATATGTATACCCTTGAGCAAAGGAGGGAGAGCGGTGATATGATCGAGGCATTCAAACACCTTAAGGGCATAAAACAAGGTGAAAGAGTCTAACATGTTTAAATATAAGAAAATAGCAGGACAAGAGGACACAGCATGAAATTAGAGGAGGCCGATTAAGGGGAATGTGAGGAAATTCTTTTCACAGAAAGGGTGGTGGATGCATGGAATGGCTTACCACAAGAAGTGGTGGCTATGAATACAGTGCAGGGCTTCAAACAGGCATGGGATAGGCATAAGGGAGCAATACAAATGACTATGAATGGATAGGCCACTGACAGAGTGAAGGCCGATGGCACATTTATAAGGTGGAAAAAGAAATGGGCAGACTGGATGGGCCTTGCGGTCCTTATCTGCCATCAACTTCTATGTTTCTATGTTTCTATGTTGCAGGATGGATTTTTTTTCCTTCTGTTTCTTCTCCCCTGGGGCGGCTGGCAGGCGACCCCTGGACCACATTGCTCTCTCCTGACCCCCTCATGAGTCCCCCATAGATTCCTCCCCCCGTGGTGGGGAAAGGGAGGGTTGTCCTCCCCCCACCACCAGTGCACACAATCCAGTTGTTGGGGGTTGAGCTGAGGGTCAGGAGCATGGTCTGGGCTTCATGTAGCCTGCCAGTGTTCCTGTTTTCTCCCCCCCCCATTGCTGGGACGCACATGTCAGTATGCACATGTGGAGAAGCATGCATGCTGCAGAGTCCAGCAGCACCCTCCTGTTGTTGGCATCTTCCTGGCTGTTCTGCCCTCAGGCCTCCACCTGGGGGCAGTCATTCGGTGGGACCATGAAGCCACCCTCCCCAGGAGAGGAGAGCTGTCCTTCGGATGCTCGATCCACTCCCTCGCCGGTTGACCCCTGTGACCCGTGTTCACCACTGAACACAAGTTGCCAGTGTGGCAGGAGGTAAGGCGCAATGCCTCAGCCCTCCATGCCACCGGGCTGGCTGGCAGGTTGGATGTTTTAAAGGTAAAGTTCCCCTCTCCCCAAATACTTTTGGGTACCTTGTGTTCCCTTCAGCATGTGGTCTGAAGTAGAGGAAACTGGTACGAACTACAGTGATTTCTTCAGATACCATTGAGCGGTCCCAAAGTGGGAGAGCAAGTGGTCAGTCCTGATTTTTTTTTAAACGACTACAAACTGTGAAGGTGAGCAGTCCCAAAGTGGGTAAGAGATCACATGCAGTGTAGTCAGAAATGCTGGTATTGGGGGAATTCAAGAAAAATAGTAGACATAACATAGCAGCAGCTTTTTAAATGTGTAACGACTTGGAGAATCAGATGAATTAGTCTGCACGGTGGAGAAACGGGCAAACAAGATGGTGGCGGGAGTTGGGTTTTCATTTTACACGGGGGACTTTATTTGCTATAATTGGGAGCTGATTTGTTGTGGGATTGGCCAGAAGGTAGTGTCAATCAAGTTGATTGGCAGTTTTGGTTCATAGGATGACATAGGTAAGTGAAAAATAAACAGTGTTAACACCATTTATTTTTCACTTGGGTCTGGTTCTTGGAAAAGTACCGGATATAACTGTATTGTAAGATTTCTACCTACTATATATATATATGTGTAGTCTTGCTTTTGCATCACTGTTAAATACAGTATAACACTGTGCTAAGTCCAATTCTCTGTCACAAGGGACATACTTTCTTTAATACACTTTATTTACTTATTTATTTATTTACTTACTTCATATATAAAAATACTAAAAAGTAAGATGCAATTGAATGTACATATGCACCTGCAATAGTACATATGAGCTGATGCGTATACATAATAAAAATAACAAAAGAAAAAAAAAACACAAACATTTTCAAAACAATAAACATATCTCTTTTAGTCCTTCAGTCTAAAACATATGCATAGACCAGTATATTCCATATCTCCTTTTAATCTATTTCTTATAGTTATGAATTACTACAGCATTGAACATACCAAGTTATTATCCTAATATAAGGATGTAATGATGACTTATTGGTGAGAGTCTGTGAAAGAGGAGAGAGGACAGGGGAGAGGACTCACCGACCCCAAGGAAATAAAAACAGATATATAAGATAATCCCACCAGCCACTTTTATTTTTAAGAGTTAAGTTTTCTTAATGGTTGGCAAGTTATCCAAGACTACTTTCCATGATCCACATAAGAATCTTAATCAAGAGGCCAGCCCAGTGGCGTGGAGAGCTGAGGCATCATGCCTTATCTTCTGCCACACGGCGACCCCATGTGTTAGAGCTGGCGGGTCGCGAGGGGTTGGCTCAGGGAGGGAGAGATCTCGGTGTCTGGAGGACAGCTCTCCTCTCCCAGGGAGGGACACTTGGCAGTCCCACCGAATGACTGCTCCCAGGTAGAAGCTTGAGAGTAGCATGGGATTGGGACGCCAGCGAAGGGTGTGTGCTGCGGGACTCTATAGCGTGTGTATGTACACACGCTGATGTGTCGCACCCCAGCAATGGGGAGGGATGGGTGAAAATGGTGGAAAAATACCCCACGGTGGCAAGATGATTATCGCCCCCTGCAGGCTCCACACCTTGGCCATGCAGCCATATCCTGTGGCTAGGATGGCGTTGCGGTAAGATCTTGGAGGAGCCGGGTGACTGGGCTTGGGGGGGGGGTCAATTAGATGTGGGCCGCTAGGGGAGAAGGAGGTGAAAGTACGAATAAAAAAAAAAGGAATCTTAATCAACATAGATATGATCTATTACTCTTTCAAATATCAAAGTCGACTTAAATCCATTTAACTGTTTCTGGTTATCAAAGGTTGGAAATTGCTATTACAATACTTTAATAGCATTCTTTTCATTGCCATCATGGCTAAGATACATATTTTTGTCTGAACTGCAGCTAGCTGTAACTATGTCTGACATGTCAGTGAAAAAGTCAGGTATATGGTCTGTGAGAGAATTAACATTGATTCTACCCACCATTTCTGGACCAAGGAGCAATTCCATAAACAGTGTATGAAGTCTGCCCCTATACTACACTGATGCCAGGAGTCAGCATGGCTCAGTTAGCAGCACATCTGCCTCTGGAGCAGATGGCTGTGGGTTCTAATCTCACATTGGGATTAGGCTGTTACCTAAATGTTGGCACCAGAGTGCAATACTAGGTGGGTGCTGTACTGTTGGGGTGTGCTGTCCTTCGGATGAGATGTTAAACCAAGGTTCCTTCTACCCATCTCTGGTGCTGTCCAGGTGGAAGTAAAATAACCCATGGCACTTTTCACAAGAGTAGGGGACTTTCCCTGGTGTCCTGGCCAACATTTCCTTTCCCATAAAACTGGGTCATGCAATTGTCCAAGGCTGTGTGTGGGTGTTAATGTGTGAAATGGTTGCCACTACACATTCAGTTGCTTCATTTCCTTAAATAATAACTACAGTAACTACATTCACTCCGCCCTAGACAAGGGACATCTGGCAGAGGTCATGTTCATTGACCTATTGTTCATTGTTCTATGTATCTATGTATACCTGTCCAAGGCCTTTGACACGGTTAGCCACCCCCTCCTGCTGAACACCCTGATGCACATGGGCCTCTCTCAAGGTCCCCTAAACCAGTTTGCCAGCTATTTGACATCCAGGACGCAATGCGCCATGATAAATAATACTGTATCCAGCACCTGCCCCACCCGCTCTGAAGTCCCACAGAGCTTCATTCTAGGGCCATTCCTTTGTAGCCTGTTTTTGAATACATTTCCCACCTCGCGCTCTGGCAAGATACTTCTATATGCAGATGTCACCATCCTCTGTGCCTCCCATGCAAACCCTGCCAGCCTGCAGACCTTGCTGCAGCACTCATTCAGCCTAGCCGAGCAATGGTTTGCCGATCACATGCTAGTACTAAACCAGAAGAAAACTAAAACCATACTATTTGCGCACCACCAAGGCAAACTAAAAAATGTCCAACTGAGAATCCTGTCTAGCTTCCCCCCCCCCAAGAACAGGTCTCATCTTATAAATCCCTTGGGATCACGTTCGACCCTGCTCTCACTTTTCATGGCCACATCAGCACACTTGCAACCATGATGAATGCCCGAATCGGCCTCCTCTACCAACACAGGGACTGTCTACCTCCTGAAGCCCTGCGTCTAGCAATCACCTCGTCCATTATATCACTGGTTGACTACGGCCTACTGGACTACGCCGCCACTGACACCACTGCTCCTAATAAGATTAAAGTAGCCATCAACAAAGCCTGCAGGCTCCTGTCAGAGGCTGATTGCACGACCACCCACATCTGCACCCTCTATGACCGTGCCCAGATCCTCAACCTTGATGAAAGGCTCCAGTTCCAAGCATACCTCATGGCCAAAAAATCCCTCCTTGGGCAAACACCCCAGGAGTGTCAGCCTCCTTGCCCCAGCCACCCCCAAAGTCCACACATGCAGAACAGACACAATAACACTGGCCATCCCCAGGGTCAGGACTACGTTTGCCCAAAGATCATTCCCAGTCATGGCCCCTGCCTGGTATAATGTCCTACCATCCTCAGTCACTACCCACACCAGGTTTGGCCCTTTCAAATGGCCATCAAAAATCACCTCTATGCCAAATGTACCTGCATCTGTCCACACTAGTCCTACTGCCATTTTCAAACCACAGCCCAGTCGCTACTAAAGTGGGCGCATGCCAAGACAAGGTCTAACCCAAGACTGCTCCACTTAACCCCACCAGGGCCCACTGTCATGTCTCTGCTCTCTTGTTATTCTGCTTGGCTATCACTGTGTCTAAGCCTACACCACTGCTTTGCAAAGAATGTATGTAACCAATAAAATTAATGCTCTGTAAAGGTATGCACCAATGTATTGTAATGCCTGCACTACTCCACTGCAAAGGATGTCTGTAACTGCTTAGCACTGCAAAGTACTTATCTAACTGCTTAGCTAACACCCTGTACAGGAACGCATCAAAGTATTGTATTGTTTAATAATGTTTCTACAGCTACCATTCAACTAGTTATGTAACATTGTCTTTGCTGTACTACTGTCATGTCTGTATTTGTCATCCGATGAGGAGCCTTTGGAAATGAGTCTATGACTCAAAGGATTGTAATTCCGATATTCTAATAAATAAATAAATAAAATAAATAGGGAGGCAAAGAGGGCCATCAAGGAGGCGAAAGCAGACACAGAACTATGTATTGCAGAGAGGGTCAGGAAGAGGAACAAACTGTTTTGTAGTTATATTAGTGAAAAAAGAGGGGCATCACATGGTTAGTTGGGGGGGTAGGGTAACAAAGGAGGATCTGAAGTGACTACTTTTGTTCAGTATTCACTAAGGAGGACTGCAGGTCCATGCCAGAAAGCAGCATCAAAGCATCCACTAAGGGAGTCTCGGAAACGAGGCAGCCAATACTTACTAGCAAGAGGGTCCTGAAAGGGCTGGTACCCCTTAAGATAGATAAGGCCCCGGGACCAGATGGGTTGCATCGGAGGATACTTGTGAAATTAGCAACAGAACTGGCTGAACCACTGGCTGGGCTGTTCAACAGCTTACTTAGGTCCAGGGAAATTCCACGGGATTGGAGAATGGCAGATGTTGTACCGCTTCATATGGGGGGTGATAGGGAGCAACCAGGGAACTACAGCCTGTCAGTCTGACCTCCATTATGAGAAGGCTGATGGAATCACTAATCAAAGAGGACCTCACTGACTACTTAGAGAGCAAACCTAGGATAGTAAACAACTCAGTTTTGTGGCAGGAAGGTCTTGTCAGACCAACCTGATTTTTTCCTTTGACTGGGTGACCGAGGAAGTAGACAAGGGCCACGCTGTGGATCTTCAGTACTTTGACTTCAGCAAGGCTTTTGATTCAGTATCACACAAAAGGTTGCTCAAAAAGATGAAAGACCTGGGTGCAGCTAAAACTGGTACTAGATGATAATGTTGAGTGCAAAACAGCGCTCTCGGAAACCGCACAGAAAAAGCAGCGAAGCTAAAGGTAGCACTCAGGCAAAACACCGAGCGCAACCATGATTAAACAAAAGTAACTGCTATGACAGTTTCAACCCTCCGAATCCCTCAACTAAATTTAATCACCTCTGGGGGAGGCAACTCAGGGATGGGGAGAAACCTTGGGGGAATTGTTGGGGGTAAGTCAGATGGAAGGGGCTGACCAAGTAGGACAACCAGGGGTGGGGGACAAAAAGTGTAGGTGGGGGGTGGGCAAATTACAAAGGAAAGTCGGAGGGAGAAAAAAGAAGGCAAAAGTAGCAGGACCAGGAGTCAAACCCCAGTCCACCAACATTCCAACACCCTTCGCTGCCTGTGGCCCTATCTTCTGAAACATGGTAGCTGTTGGCAGCATACCACACAGTGGAAACTTTATCCAAGGCTTCATGTTTTCTGTGATTTTGCGGTTGCAGCAACTGCCGCAGAAACAAGGTCCTGCCTCAGAAACAAGTCTCTGCTGCAGAAATAGCCTTTTTTGTGCAGTAAAAATGGCTGTCACCACTGAAAACCCCAACTAAATGGCTAAAATGATTGTGAGCAAGCTTAAAATGGCATTAATGTGAGTTGTTGGCATCTCCATTATACATCCATCCCCCCCTGAGTTGCAGTAGCCAGTGGGGCCACCACTGTCCAATCCACTGGTACTCAGCCCTGAAGCTTATGACCATTAGGGCCTTCTACAAACACTGAGGGGACTTCAGGAAGCCTATTTCATGAGAAAGAGTGGTGGTTCTACTTGCCAATTGCAGAACTGTGGAATGAAAAAAGTATTAGTAATTATTGCAGACAAAAAAATGGGAGACTTTCTGGACCTTTGTGTAATGTAAAATGGTCCAGCTACTCTCTAGCCTCACAGTAAATCCTTACAGAGTGGGAGAGGACAAGATATGGAGGCCAAGTGACACTGACACAAATTACACCAGCAGTGTTGAACTCTACGAGCAGGAGGCAGCAACTAGAGCAGTGTTACAGCACAAACCATCATCACCAGGCATTAAGGAAGTGGGTGGGAGGGAGCCATTGGAGCAGCACTGTTTTGCGACCAGGCAATACTCATCTTCAAGCAACTGAGCAGGCAGGGGAGAAATTCTCAAGAGCATAACTGTGGTAAACCAGCACTGGGCAGATTGGAGGGCGTCATAGGATAGTGAAAAAGACTGCAGTAAAAAATATAAATAACCCTACAATTCCCCCATGCCCTACATCCAATCCAAATCATGCTGCCAGAATCGCTTTGCACTGCCTTTCCTGTACATCTGCCAAACTGCCCCAGGCTGCCGTTTCCTGAGCATTCTTTCTGGGTAACTAGATTTTATTTGGGGGGCTCATTTGAGTTGCCAGAGAAAGTAAAGCCCATCACAGAATTGCTGCAGAATCACTGCAGAATTGCTCATAGCCTGACCACAGCAAGCATTAGGTCCTGCCGCAGAATGTTGGTCCCGTTTGCCGCAGTGAATACGGGACTCTGCCTTTATCTCTTCTTTCCAATGGACAACAACTACAGGGATAGCACTAATGTACCTGCACTATACCATCCCTGCAGCTGTATTGCTGGTCACTATTTTTACCACGCGGATTATATGGCGCTATAATTCACTCAACATATTGACTGGGTACTGCTAAAACCGTAGTGAACTGGGTTGGTAGTTGACTAGAAGGGAGGCAGCAGAGGGTGGTGGTCAACAGGGTTTAATCAGAGGAAAGTGAAGTTACGAGCGGGGTTCCACAGGGATCTGTCCTGGGTCCAGTCCTCATCAACATGTTCATTAGTGACATTGGTGAGGGAATCCAGGGCAGGCTGTCTCTTCGCAGATGACACAAAACTATGTGGGAGGGTAGATAGTGATGAGGGAATAAGGGATATGCAGAGGGACATACAAAAACTAAAGGGGTGGTCAAAGGTCTGGAAGTTAAAATTCAACACAAAGAAGTGCATTGGAAACCAGAAGGGAGAGGGGAGACATGATAGATATCTTCAAGTTCCTTAAAGGAATTAACAAGGTAAACTGCAGGGAATTATTCGCCCTGAATACCAACTCGAGGTCATATGGTCATGAGTGGAAATTAACAGGAGGGAGGTTTTGGAGGAATGTGAGGAACTACTTCTTTACGGAAGGATGGTGGAACCTTGGAACAGTCTGTTGGCTGGGGTGGTGGGTGCAAACACAGTCACGGGATTCAAGCAGGCATGGGAATAGTGGTCGCCAGGGGCAACAAGACCAGGAAGGAGAGTTGGGATAGGATGGGTAGGGTCAGTATCCTGGTGGAACAATAGGTTCCGGGGATTATAAGGAGTATGGGCAGACAGGATGGACCTCTGTTCCTTTTCTGCCATCATGCCGTCATGGTCTAAGTTTCCGCGTTTCACTACCAGTCTAGCATGTGCTTGTAAAATGCTTTAGGAGGATACAATGTATATGAAAAGCACTATATAAATGCTGATTCTTCTTCTTCTTCTATTAACAACCATTTTTGGAATACTTTTATAATCATTGTTAAAGAGCTAGTGTACTGCCGAAAACTAATATTAGTTTTTAAAAGCAGTCAACGATTACCTTTTATATCTGAGGTACTTTTTCTTTTCCCTTTGGTTAATTAGAAGATTGTTTACCTATGTTAGTAGGTGTGATGTGTGGGACAGCAATCTGTCTGGCAGCTGACATATCTATCTCTGTTCCCTCCACTACATCATCAGCATTGTGGCCTCACTGACTGTGACATCACTGCTGCTTAGGAACAGCCACTCAGTGGCTGCCAGGTCAGTCACCTGTGATGCCACTGTCAGTGAGATCACAATACTGATGATGTAGTGGGAAGAATAGAGATAGATATGTCAGCTTCCAGACTAAGAGCTGTTCCACACATCCAGCCCAATATTATCACATAGAAGACTTTCTAATGAGCAGAAGGAAAAAGGAAATTACTTCAGAAATAAAAAGTTACAACTGGCTGCTTCTTAAAATTTGTATTATTTTCCTGTCTGCCTATTTTGATTCCATTCGCTCTTTAAGTAATGATATAGGTTGATAATGCTCTACTTTCATGAGATCATTATTTTCTTTTAATAATAAAATTAACTCAGCTTCTGGAAATGATGGGGGACTACTACTGCCACTGCTCATCCCATCAGTAATTTCAAGTAACCACAGGCTTAACTGTTCTTTAAATGCCTTGAAAAATTCAGTGGTAAACCCGTCTGGGCCTGGAGATGTTCCCTTCTTCAAAATCATAATTACATTCTCTACATCCATTAATGATAATAAATCATCTTACATAACATTTTCAGTGAAACTGACGGAGTTAAAAAATGTAATTATTGAGTTAAGCGCAATTCTCTGTCACAAGGGACATGTTAAGTCATTTCAACACAGGGTATTGCCAGTTCTGGGCCTGCAACCTCACAAGCTATGTTCAAAATGGGTAGGACAGTCCTTCTGTGCCAGCACACAAATGGAAGGGGTGGGGCCGGCATGTAAAAAGCATGCTGTACCATTCGCAATGCCACTTATCGCTGCTGCAGAGAACACAGCACTTTTGCAACACTCCCTGTCCGCAGATTTTTTTTGCTGGAGTAGCTGTGTCAGAATGCTGCATCGCTGAGCAGGGACATTGTGGGATCAAGTTCTGCAAGAGACCATTCTTGAGAGAGGACATGCATAGGGGAATAGGACTAGGGATGGGGAAGCCACTCAACCACCAGGGAGAGTTTTTTTTCTGTGGTTTGTGCTGGGGTCCCACTAAGCTACCATGGACAACATGAAAGGATGGACTCATGGACATCACCGTCGACCCCCAATCAAGGTAAAGGGGTGGGTCTGGGGTGGTGAACACGTTCAGTGCTGCATAGGCCCATTGCACTGCACCATGCACAGACATGCATAAGCTGGTAATGTACACCATTACTGTGCAGAAACCCAATTTGCATGCAGCAGCACCTTGAAAGTCTCATTAGCGTTCCAAGATTTGGGCACAAATCTACTGTTTTCAGCATATCAGTTTTATGGGTTGGTGCAGCTGGGCACACTTTGCACTCTGTTTTGTAGCCCATAAACTAGAACTGAGAATTAAGCCAAGTATACTTCATGTTTACGGAATATTATTAGTCTTTTCTACCTGGTGTTTCAATAATTCTTGAAAAACACTGATGGAGGCCAGCCCGGTAGTGCAGAGGGCTAAGGGGCCTCGCATCTTACCTCGCTCATTCTGGTGACCCGAGTTCGGAAATAAGCTCAGGCCACAGGGGGCCGGCGGGAAGGAGGAGGATCAAGTGTCCCAAAAGGAGTCTCTCCTCCTCCTCTGATGAGGGAAGGGCAGCCAGATCCACTGCTACACTGCCACTTGAGTGACCACAGGTGGTAGGGCACCTGGAGTATCTAGTGGGCAGGAAGACGCTGGCACCACACAACACATGCTTGAATAGGTCCATGCTTGGTGCACCCTTGATGCCAGTGGTAAACCTGGGGAAGCAAAAGTAGAAAAATACCCCGTGACAGGATGATGCCGATCAGCTCACAGGCCCCGCACCTGGCTACCTAGGTGCTATCTCCTACACCGGATCCATCTACGGGTGGAGGTAAGGGGGTCCCAGAGGAGTACACTCTGGGGGAACATGGGGAGAACTCCAGGTAAGAGCTAGGAGATGTCAGAGTGAAGGGGCTGGGGTTGGGTCAAGCAGATGGGAGCCATTGGAGAGCAGGAGGGCATAAACAGATTACAAAAAAAGGAAAAACTGATGGAAGGCCACCCTGACTGACTGGTGGCAGCAGAGCATCATGCTGCCATGCAGATGACTTGGGTTCGGGAGTAAACTTCAGTCGTCACATCGGGACGTAGGCACTGCCTGCCTGGGGTCAGCTCCTTCATGGCAGTGTTTCTCAGTCGGGGAGGGTCAACAGTGGGCTCTGGTGGCACAGTGACTCCTGTGGCTGGGTCAGGGACCTTGCATCTGCCACAGGGATGTGCTGTGTACATATGAAGCCAATCAGATGACTGCGCTCATGTCAAGGGAGGTGGGAGGGACCTAAAGGGGACAGAAAAATCCATGTCCATCTATATAATGGTCTGGGCCTTTGTGATTCTCCTGGGTCCTAGTGGCTAGTATCTAACAGCACTGGATCTTGTCCGCACAGTTGACTGCCTTGGGGGGAGGAAAATCCTCCACATGGATTCCCTGGATGGAAAGTCATGGGGATTATTGTGGGTTACAGGGGCCTGGGGGGGGGTCAGAGGATGCAGGCCTGAACAGGGTATATAAATTCCCCCCTTCTCCATGGAAATATGGTATGAAAATGGTCAATTTAGGCATAAGAAACTTTAATTTTTCAGTATGCAGTAGGGGTGTGTGCACTGGACTCTGTCTGAACAGGGTGCTTCCCTGGGAACGAGGATTATCCCTGAATCCATGAGCATGGCCGGGGAGAAAAACTTACACACAAAAAAAGGACTGATGGAAGAGTCATCAAAGCAAAGATATTGGGTGTATATTAAAATTAAACATCTTGTCACTTTGGTCTTGCATTACACACCATATCTGGTATATCCTGTGATGGCCACACTCAAACTCAACTGCTTGTGAATAAAGCTGATATCCTCTAAGACAGAAAATGTTTATCTGCTCTTGTAATGTCTAACCTCACATGTTCTACCTGAATACACCATTACTTCTTACCCCCTTTGCTTCCAACCCACTACTAACCCCTCTCTCCCGCACTTTCAATGAACTTGGCCTAGCTTTGCGCTGCTAATATACCTCTTGGGGCATCAGTTTCCCTCACCCTGCTAGCACCTGTTCACCTTTTTCCGCTGTCCTCCCTCT
The DNA here is from genome assembly GCA_016271365.2 of Neoceratodus forsteri. Lineage (NCBI taxonomy): Eukaryota > Metazoa > Chordata > Ceratodontiformes > Ceratodontidae > Neoceratodus > Neoceratodus forsteri. Next base: position 1,261,314,324 of record CM028129.1, read on the forward strand.
TGGTGTATTTGGGCCTATGGCCCTTTATTCTATTCTCTCTTCCTCCCGTTCCCTCCCTCTCTCCGTCTCATTCCATCCATCTCCACCCTTCTCTCCACCCAGTCTATAGTCTGCTCTCTCCAGTCTACCCGCTCTGCTATCACCTGTTCCCCTCTACAGGTTATCTGGGCTGACTTACTCTTCCAACTGTTTTCTGCAGTACTCGTATTGAGATACCTCTGTAATGTTTTCATGTATAGCCTGTAATAACCATATAGGATGTCCCATATTATTGCCATGAACTTCACGATCTTGGTATGCTCAGCTCTGTGTTAACCTTTATCTTTTTTCTGTGCCCCCTTGCCTTTTGAATGATATCTTATTTTTGTATCAATGCCCTTATTTATGTCATCTGTTGTTTCATTGTATGTATTGTATTAACTTGACGCAGAACCTTTGTAAAAAAGCCTTTGGCTCAAAGGTGTTCTCCTAGTTTGAAATAAATAAATAAAATACCTTCTGCATCTGTCAATTTCTCTCCCAGCTTGGTGAGTTTGGCTCTCAGCTCCGAAGCCATTATAAATCCCCTTTTCTGTTTGTCTGTCATTAACATGGCTTCAAGGATTTCCTTCTTAGGATCCTCCTGCTGCATTTGGTTGTGTACAATGGTCAGAAATGAGGAGAAATCGAGTTCTCCATTTTTGTCTGAAAAGAGAAAACATGGAACAAGTTGAAGAAAATGTCAGGTGTCTTTCAGTGGTGATGGTAGGGTAGCATTTACAGGGGAGTAGCACTCATCAGGTCTTACAACTCTCATTGGCGGACTTATTGACATACTTGTTGATTCAAGTATTTCCACTCCCTGGAGTTATACTTCACTGTCTTCAACAGATGCTACCCCTTTTTCCAATCATATTCGAGTCTCCTTTACTCAAGCTTTCAGTCCAGTGCCCTCGGTTCATGTTATGGAACAGGAATGACAATATCCAAATAGCTTTAACCCTCTTCCAGTCTCAAGAATCCATCTTCAAAACATTCCTCAAAACCCACCTCTTTTCCTAAGCCTTCAGTTCCTAACCCTGCAGAGCCAGTTTAACCTGAGTGCCAACTTGTGAAGTGCAAGCCCTGACCCCCGAACCCCCCCCCCACACACTCTCTCAGCCTTTTAACATGGCTTTTATTGGATTGTTATCAGACTCAACATGTACTCTAAAGAAACTGGGGTGACAGGGGATTCCCACTGAGTAGGTCAGAGGGAGGGACTTCATTGACAGATGGTCTTCGTGTGTGTGTGTGTGTGTGTGTGTGTGTCTCCATCAATTCGTCCACCTGTCCAGGACAGAAAGGCTGGGAAATACGTTACTTTTTTTTAAATTTTTCAGGAGGGGGGATGGTAAGTACTAATTAATACTGAACCAGGTTTGGCTGTTGGTTGTTTTTAGTGAATGGGGAAATTTGGCCAGGACACTTGAGAAAATCCCCCCAGTTTTTGAGAAGTGCCATGGACCTTTAATGTCCACCTGAACAGCCACCAGAACAGGAAGATAAAACTCAGTTTAACATTTCAACTGAAAGACTGTGGGCTCAATTCTCAAAAGCTTTAGAACCCCGCAAGCCCCGAGTGCGCCAAACACATGGCGCATGGGGCTTGCAACATTCCCCGGCCAGCAATCGGGATTCTCGATCCTGTGCACCACTTGTCCCTTGCTGGTCTAACGTCGGGGACCTTTTTATGGGGTTTGCACCATATAGTTGGTGCAAGCTGCCAAAAAAAGGATAAAGTGTTGCAAATGCATGCAACCTTGTTGAATTGGGTACACGGTGCACCGATGTGTCCGACGCAGTGCAGGGTTTGATGCAGGGCTTGAGCAAGCACTGCATCAACCGTTGAGAATCGAGCCCTGTGTATGTATGAATGTATGTCTTTTTATAGAGAATTCCTGAAGACCTATAGCCAAAACATTGATTCTAACTCTATTTACTGTTTTAAGTGTGCATTTAATATTACCTTATTGTTTTGTTTTCAGCTCACACTGTGACACAGCACCTTGGTGTTTTTTTCGTATGTATATGTATGCATGTATAGACGTATGTGCGGTATGTGTATATTTATAAAATGGGTAGGAAAATCCTTGCATCCTGTTTGGACAGGACCCATGCATGGTGACAGTACTACCAACGGGTAAATATTTTTCTTTTAAATGCCTTGTTTTATTTTTAAAATGTACCTCACAAACCCATTTTATAAGTGCAATAAGGCATGCCATGGCATTTTTAGTACTGTGACAACAACACATCCAGTGACTGAAGTCACTTGGCCTATGGCCTTGTGCATTACTATGCCCCTGGGTGTGTAGTTGTCATAGTACTACCAATGCCATGTCATATCAGGTCTACGGCAGCAGTGGCTCCATGTGGAAAAGTGTGGCAAAGTGCAAGAAGTCGGTGGGAGTGTGGCAGGCTCATCCGGCATCTCCTGTTGCACCTTAAGACTTGTATAAGTTTGCCATATGGGAGGTAATGTAGGGAGTCGGTGGGAATGTAGACTCTGCCAATCTCTCCTGTTGTACACATCAATGTCAGTTTGCCGCATTGAAGGCAGACATTTTAGTCATGTGAGAAATTGCTGCTTATGTTGTGACTGCTGCCTTTAACCTGCTCAAGCCCCTATCGACACCTCCACTTTCCCCCCTCCCACATCCCCCTGCCTTCTTATTTCTCACAATGCCTCCCTCAGTTTCCCCAGTCATGTCCCGCCATCTCCCTCCACCCAGATCTACATGCCCCCTCCCCGTCCCTCCTCACTCCCCCCTCTGTCTACTCCCCTCATCCGCTAAATTTTGAGACGGCCTACTTGGCTGCTCCAGTCCTCCCTTCATCCCCTCTCTTAGTCCTTCCTTCACTATCCCTCGCCCCCCAACCCCCTGCTACCTGTCCCTGCCCATCCATGGTCCTCTCTCCTTCTCCTGCCTTGCATTATTAGTGCACTTATGTTACACGTGATTTTTTTTGCTGCATATACTGTACCATATCTGTACTTTTATAATCCTACATGTTAAATAGCTGTATCTGAATTGCCTGTTTGTTTTCTTTGTTAACACTGTTTTGACTTGTATAATTTAACTACTGTATCCCTGTTTAGTCATGACGTGGAACCTTTGTAAACGAGCTTCCAGCTCAACGGTTGTAATCCGAGATTTCAATAAATAAATACTTGCCTCCTGTGATCTGTGTCTGACATCTGCTGCCCTGGATGTGGCTTTTCTGTCTGTCTTCAGTACATCCCGGTAACTGTTCTCTTCGTGCATATCTGCATTACCTACTGTGACCTGCCTTTGAACTCAGGACTAATGTAATTCTGCTCTGAATTTGTAACATCACCTGATGCAATTGGCCTTTGAATGCCCTATGCCCAGTATTACTGTGACTGTGTTCTGCCTGCGGTTCTAGACTATCATTATACTTTGACAGTTATTAACCTGTGTGCCTGGTAAACTGAGGTGTTTCTCTACTCTGTTTTCTGTTTGGTTACCTAGTGATTCTTGTGCCACTTGTTTGAGCCCCCTCTCCCCCACTGACTGCTGGTGGCAGCCCAGTTTGGTGGGATCTGGGATTTTTAAATTCTGTTGCTGATAGATGCAGTGGCGGCTCCGTGTGGCAAAGTGCAGGCAGTCTGTGGGGCTTGGGCCATGAAATTCTGGTGTTTTATTGTTTGACTATTTTGCTGTATATACTGCGCCACTATAGTTATGGTTGAGTAGGCACTTTATTGTTAGACCCCAATTTTTGCACTTTGATATATTTGCAACTGTTCAACAGATTTGCATGAAAATTTGCATGTGTGGTCTCATGGGGTAGATTTCTTGACATGCCAAGTTTCTTTTTGTTGGATATGCATGTTCCAAGACTAGGGTTGCCACCTTTGGATGAGGCAAAAACAGGATCCTAAGCTCCGCCTCTAGCCCCACCCCTTTTCATGACTCATCATGCACTGTTCCTCCAACAAAAGGCAACACTTAAAGCAGCAGTGAAATAAATATGCTAAGATACTGTACTGTGCCTGTTAAAGTTACTTTCCAAGGTTCTTCCTATTTATTTATTTATTGATTGATTGACATTGGTTAACCAGATAAACATACAGAGATAAAATAAATCTCATTTACAAATATGATCTGGGGGGGAGTAAGGGAAATACTGTAAATAGCATACAACAGTATATATACATACATTATATCTTTTTCTGCCTCCATTTCCTGTTCTTGTCCACAGTACTATTTCAAAGCCAAAGCAGTGATCATACTTTTTTCATGTGGGAAAAAATAATTTAAAACATTTAAAAATGCCTAAATTCTGTTAGAGATGAAAATGTTTACCAGCAAATGAGAGTGGAGGACAACTGGCTCTGTTACTGTTATAAAAGGTGGGGGGCAGCTTTGCTGCTATGCCACTTTAAGATGCAGTGGAAAGATTAGCTTAAGTAAGTGCTAATGGTGTTAATGGCCATAACTTTACACCTCCCATGGTGACTGCATTCACAAACAAAAGGCTACACTGACAACAGAACTTGTTTGTAACCTGGACATGTAGCTGAAATAATGAGTGATATGACAAAATCTGTTTCAAAAATATGTGAGCACTCAAAATGGCTCAAAAACCTGACCAGCACAGAGCAAAACTGGATTACCTGATAGGGACCCTGAAAACCTGATCACCAGGTGAAAAACCTGACAGGTGGCAACCCTATCCAAGACGCAGATAGTGCAAAAATGTAAAAAATCACTGTTTTTTGCTGGTTTTTTTTTTTTGTCATTGTGTAGCGCCCAGGTGATTTGGAATTTTGGTCTGAAATTTTCAGGGTGCAAAGGGCTTGCCTCAGAAAAAAATCCTTTCCTGGTTTGGTGAAAATATATTAATCCGTTCCAAAGTTTTTAAATAAAAATGTGGGTTCTAAGCATGCTCACTAAGCACTTTAAAATAGCTGTAAAAAGAGGGCGTGGCTTGGATGACTAGAGTCACTCATAGCTCCTGAATAATAATATGCTTATTTGCATACCTTTTTTTTAAATTGAGGGAAGTAGAAAAATCAAGTGAAAACTACAAGCTATTCCTCTTTGGGAAACTTGGTCTGTTCAAAACCACCGTTTACAACCATTTCTTTATGGTTTACTTTTTGAATACTGACAGATTGAAGATGTGAATTGTTTTGAAACATGGCTACAAATCAGTATGTGAAACATTAGGGCTATAGAAGGAAAGCAGTCATTTTTTAACATGTCAAAATAGACAGAGTATCGGTTTTGTGTTCATGTGAACTGGAACTGTCTCGACTTTGGATATAACATAGTGATATCTAATGAGGTGTAACCACCCAGTCCCCTTGGGTTACTAGAATCCCATCAGCGTTAGACATAGGAAGGTAGTGGGCAGCTGGTAGAGGGTTTATTAGAAGCTCTCTACAGATGACATCATCATTTAGTCAGCTAGCCTGAGGACAGAATGGTTTGTCATATGAAACTCTCACAGCAGCCTGAGCCACTTTGGAATGATTTGCCAGGGGACAGTTTAGAATGTTGGAACAGGAGTCAGTGTACATAGTTCTGCAGTAGGATTCAGTGTGAGCAGCAGTGCTCAGAGTGTAGAGGTGCCTGCCAGCCTGCCCTGAGGCTGGGTGAAGAATCTCTGGTCATTTTCTCACCCTAGTGAGTGAAAATAGCAGCAGTACACCAGAAAGTGGTAGAGATCGTTGTCAGCAGGACCCCAGTGGGTCATTCTTTACAGAGAGAATGAGACTGATAAATTTAGCGTTTCCAAGGGGCAATCCCCTGAGGAACAAGAAGATTGCTGCCAAGGTCAGAGATAAAGCTATGGAAAAGTAACAGGGAGAAGTGTGTTTTCTCCACCAGTCTAATGTTCGTAACAAGGGACAAACAAAACTGTGAGTACAGAAACGGAGACTAGTTTCAGAGGGAGTTGTCTGGTGGTGTATGTGCCCTGAGATACGGCTAGATTACACTACTCAGGGCCCCAGTATCACCACAGAAATGTGCTGAATGTGAAGATGTAAATGTGTGGATGCCTTTAGCAATCTGGTGAGACTGGAGGATCCAATTTGTGTAACCCCAAAGGGATGGCAGAGGCTGGCTGGGGCTAGGGGTTGGCAGACCCTCACCTGAAATTCCAGTCAGGTCTAACTGGTCACTGGAAGGGCACAAGTTTACCCTGTGGATGTTAACTAAGCTCATCAGGTTAGGAGGATGTAATTTTTTTAAGGATGCGGTAACCCCTACATAATAGACACTTAGAAAGAGAAAAGAAATGTTGAATGTGAAGTGTGTGGCAACCCCCATGTAATAGACACTTTCGGAAAAAGGATGTCCTGGTAGATCCCTAGTACAGAGGGATGGACTGGTCATAGTTTGTGACAGAGAAAAATGTGCAAAACCCAAGAAATGTGTTGTTCTGGAAAAGAAGAGTACTTGTGTGATCCTGGAACGTACAGTTTCAAACCTTGGGGACCACTTCATTCTGTTTTTTTCCATCTGTGGCAGAATAAAGCCATACTGTGCAATCCCATTTACAGTAGTGGACATTTTATTTATTTATTTATTATTTACATGTTTTACCAGGAAGGCATACTGAGCAGACAAACTGCTCAATTCCAGATGCATCTGGGGGGGGGGGGAGACATGGAGACAGTACAAATAATATACATCTTACAGTGAAAGGAACAGTACAAATAATATACATCATACGGCAAAAGGAACAGTACAAATAATATACATCATATGGCGAAAAGAACAGTACAAAATATACATCATACAGTGAAAGGAACAGTACAAATAATATACATCATACAGTGAAAGAAACAGTTCAAATAATATACATCATATGGCGAAAGGAACAGTACAAATAATATACATCATATGGCGAAAGGAACAGTACAAATAATATACATCATACAGTGAAAGGAATAGTACAAATATTATACATCATACAGTGAAAGGAACAGTACAAAATATACATCATACAGTGAAAGGAACAGTACAAATAATATACATCATACAGTGAAAGAAACAGTTCAAATAATATACATCATATGGCGAAAGGAACAGTACAAATAATATACATCATATGGCGAAAGGAACAGTACAAATAATATACATCATACAGTGAAAGGAATAGTACAAATAATATACATCATACAGTGAAAGGAACAGTACAAATACTATACATCATACAGTGAAAGGAACAGTACAAAATATACATCATACGGCGAAAGGAACAGTACAAAATATACATCATACGGCGAAAGGAACAGTACAAATAATATACGTCATATAGCAAAAGGAACAGTACAAATAATATACATCATACAGTGAAAGGAACAGTACAAATAATATACATCTTACAGCAAAAGGAACAGTACAAAATATACATCATACTGCGAAAGAACCAGTACAAATAATATACATCATACAGTGAAAGGAACAGTACAAATAATATACATCATACAGTGAAAGGAACTGTTCAAATAATATACATCATATGGCGAAAGGAATAGTACAAATAATATACATCATATGGCGAAAGGAACAGTACAAAATATACATCTTACAGTGAAAGGAACAGTACAAATAATATACATCATACAGTGAAAGAAACAGTACAAATAATATACATCATACAGTGAAAGGAACAGTTCAAATAATATACATCGTACAGCGAAAAGAACAGTACAAATAATATACATCATACAGTTAAAGGAACAGTACAAAATATACATCATATGGCGAAAGGAACAGTACAAAATATACATCATACGGCGAAAGGATCAGTACAAATAATATACATCATAAGGCAAAAGGAACAGTACAAATAATATACATCATACAGTGAAAGGAACAGTACAAATAATATACATCTTACAGTGAAAGGAACAACAGTACAAATCATATGCATCATATGGCGAAAGGAACAGTACAAATCATATGCATCATATGGCGAAAGGAACAGTACAAATAATATGCCTCTTACAGTGAAAGGAACAGTACAACTAATATACACCTTACAGTGAAAGGGACAGTACATTGTGCACAGGAAACATTGTGATACAATATATCTGTGCTTCCTAGTGTGAGCTTGTTTATGGGCCCCCTCAGAAGTTAGACCTAGCATAGCCCTAGCACCTCTCTCCCAGAATTCGGAGTAAAAATAAATGCTATTTTACACGCTAACCCCCCGCACTCTGAGATGCCGAGCCAGGTGTTTGCCCCAGTGCCAGGGGTGATGCCTATTGTATGCCAACTTGTGGTTTGTTGCCTTGTCTGTGTGCAAGTTAGGGGAGTCCTGGTTTCAAGATGCTGCTCTTGGCGATGGTAAGGGTTGCAGAGGCAATGTAGTGTAGTAGCTAAGGCTCTGGGCTGTGAACCTGGAGAGCTGAGTTTGAATCCCACAGCCCCACAGAATATGGTTAAAAGTTTTTTTTTTTTTAATAATAACTCATGCGTTTAAAGAAAATAATTATAGAAAAAAACTCATGCATTTATAAAAACTAATTACAGAAAAAGTACCATCCCAAAAAGTAAGGAAATTCATTGCAAAAAAACTTAATTACGCACTAGTTAGGGTAATATAGTCGCACCAGTTAGGGTTGAGTAGGCACTTTAATGTTAATCCCTTATTTTTGCACTTTACTATCTCACAACTGTTCAACAGATTTGCGTGAAATTTTGCATGTGCGGTTTCGAGGGGGTAGATCTCTTGACATGCCAAGTTTCGTTCCGGTTGGATGTGCGGATTCTAAGAAGCGGATATTGCAAAAACATGAAATATCGCTGTTTTTTTGCCATCTTGTAGTGCCCAGACGGTTTGGAATTTTGGTCTGAAATTTTCATGGTACAAAGAGCTTGCCTCAGAAAGATTTCATTTGCTGGTTTGGTGAAATAATATGAATACATTGCAAAGATCTAACTTTGAGGGTATCTCTTGCAGCAGGCCACCACTGGTAGGACTAAGCCATCAGGCACCAGGACCACACGGAAACCTTTCTTTTTTTTTCCATATTGTATTTTTCCTCCTGGCTTGCCGACGATATTCACTCCCCTTCTGGCCCGGCAGTCGCCCCCCCCCCCGGACCCCTAACCCTTATTACGGGCAGTCTGGGGGGGGTGCACCGCCAAGCCAGCAGAGACTTCATGGAGTCGGCAGCCATTTTTCTCAGTTTTCTGAGTCCCCTACCCCTCGCAGCCATGAATGCGCATGTCACGTCACTACACTACTTGTCTCCTGTGGTCTGGCGCTGCTCCCCAGCCACCACCACCAGGGGGCAGTCAAGGAGTGGGATGACGTGCCCACCCACCCCGGGACAGGAGAGCTGTCATCGGATGCTCAGTCCTCTCCCTCCCCTGCCAACCCCTGGCAGCCCGAGCTCACTTCTGAACCCGGGTCACCAGCATGGCGTGAGGTGTGGTATCCAGTGCCTCAACCCTCAGCACCACTGGGCCAGTACACAGAAACCTTTCTAGCTAGCAGTCTACTAGATGGGCTGCCCACCTCCGATGTCAGCATCTGATGTCAGCCAACCCTATATAAGGCAGGTGGCCCCAATACCCTCCTCAGTTCTTTCCCATCATTGACCAGCGCACACTGGACCTCTACTACTGCTACAGCTACAGTCGAATGCTATTTTTCCCCTGTTTTACCGCATTTTATTATTTTCAATTTTCCCTCAATTAAACATTGAATTTTCAGTGTTCCTCATGGATGGTTTATGTCTTCATAATGTTCCTTTTCTTCTGACCACTCCATGAAATATGTCTGTGGTGAATAGATTCCAAACAAGGGCAGCCATTCTGCCTGCATCTTGTGCCTAGGCCCAAACTACGACATCCAGACCTGTCAGACCTGCCAGAAGTTCAACTTAGCCACCCACAGATGTCACCAGAAGATTCTGAAGAGCCACCTCCTCAGGCAGAAGGTCGCCTCATTGGAACAGAAGCTGCAGGTCAGGAGCTCCTCAGCTTCCCCAGCAGAGTCCTCGGGTTCTTCTTCATTGAAGTCCTGGGACAAATCTTCTGGGAAGTATAAACATAGGAACAATGACAGGGACTTACCCCGGTGTGCCTCCCACTCGCAATCCTCTCAATGAGATTCTTCAGCTGCTGGGCAGTTCCTCGCCTTGGGCTCGGACTCGGCCCCGGCATGCCCTAACTCCCACAGGCGCCTGGTGCTGCATCTCCCTTGTGGGTGGCATCTCTTTGGGACAGAGCACTCCATATCCTACCCCCCCCAGCCCCTACTATTCCTGCCCTTATTCTACATGGGCTTTCAGGTGGCTCAGTCAGAGTCCCTGTGGCCCGTGTGGGTATGGCGGGCACCGTCTTCTATTCTGTTGCCCCCTCTACACCTACTCCACTGCCGTTGGTCTCCTTTGTTGGGACCATTGCTGGTTCTGCCCTTTCTTTGCAGGGGCAGACGCTGCAGGAAACCGGCACCTCCCAGAGCCTGGTTTCTCTTCAGTGATCACCAAGGGGATTGCCTTCCAATCCCATGCCTGTCTCTCCACTGCTGGCACCTGTGGACCCCCCTCTAGTGTTGCCTTGGCTGGTGCCTGCAGAACCAGTGCCTGTCCTTCCTTGGTCACAGCATGCAGGTCTTGTACCAGCCCCACTCCCAAAATCAGTACCAGTGGGCCCGTCACCCGCTCTCCTGTCACCCACTCTGGTGGGTCTGCCTCCTGTTCTACCACAAACCATGCCTGCAGGACCTGTGACAGAGTGCCCAATGCTAGCTCCTGCCAGACCGATGCCTGTGTACCACTATCTGGTGCTGACAGGACCTGTGCTGCGTTCCCCATACCCGGCTCCTGTAGGACCGTCGCCAGTCCCCCCTTTTCCAGCACCTGTGGGACAGACGCTAGCCCCTTTGGATTATTATGGGCTGATTTCAGCCCTCTGACCCTTCATGCAAATGCAGGTCCCAGCTCCAGGTGCTCCAGCTCGGGCCACCCATGGGACTCTCATCCATGACCCTGGTCTGGACAGGCCCTTTAGCTCCTTGCACACCCAGGGATAGGTCTGACATAGACTCAGTCAGGTGCTCAGACAAGCATCAGCTGGAAGAGAGTGGAGACAAGGATGCGGATGATGTGGATCAAAGCCTCAGAAGTGAATCATGCTCCTTGGGGCCAGATTCCTCCAGCGGGGATGAAGCACCCCGCAGTCCCTAAATCACCCCCAGATGACCCCACTTTTATTGCCATCATGAGACTCATTCAATTCAGGCCACCATGGAATGGGAGATGAGGACCAGGACTTGGAGCAGTGCTGGTTTTACATATACTTATGCCAGCCTGATGCCCCTCCTCTGGTGGTCCCTCCCGTGATTGACTCCTGTGAAGACGTTACCTGAGCTGCTTGGAACTGCCCCATATGTACTGACGTCTTCAAAAAAGTGGATAGGCTCTACCATGCCCTGGCAGGTAAGCCCTTCTTTGGCGAACAGTCCAAGACTGATTCATTCATTATCAATGTGGCTCATGATGGCACAAAACAACTGATGCACTTAAGTTCTCTTCCCCCAGAAAGGGAGTCCCACCAGCTGAGCAGACAGGCCTTCACTTCTGCCACTCTGGCCATCTGGGCCATTAACTAGCTGGCCCATATGGTACAGTACCAGAACTTGCTCTGGAATCAGGCTAGGGAGGCAGTCCTCACCATGCTTAATGACCCTCCAAACAGCAGAACCTACAGGCTCTGAAAATGGGCATGGACACCGGTACTCATGTCCTCCAGTTGGCTTATGAAGCTGTCAATGCCATGGGCCGGGCGGCAACCCTTGGCATCTGTTGTTTTTTTTGTATACTTTCTTTACTCCTCTTCACTGGTCTCATAGATCTGTCTTCAGCTCTGCCCAGGTCCTAACCTATGTCCCGCTCAGTCTGAGACCCCTCACCATCCTATCTCCAGCTACAGGCATCGTCCAGTTCCATCCCAGTGACCGACTATCCGGCTCTGAGCCCCCCAGATAGGGGCCACCATCTCCTCTGGTGCTCTATCTAAGTGCCAAGTTGCTGCAGGGGAATGGAGGATTGGAGATGGACGGGGCAGGCCTATTGATGAGCGTGGATGGGTCTGGTAAGCAGGCCTTTGCCTACCCGAGTGCCAGGGTTTTTCTATGTTTCCTGGTTCCCAGGAGCTCGGATGTGCAATGATGTCCAGTGCGTGATGGGTGCACTTCCACACCCGCCCACAGGACTTCTGCTGTAGCTCCCATACCCCATTATTGTGGTCTCTGCAGTACACAACCCCCATCCACCGCCAGAGATCGCACAAGCAGCAGATGACTATACCCCCCCAGCAGAGGAGAGCAGCCCTATAGCTGCTCAATCCCCTCCTGCCCCTGCCAACCCCCGGCAGCCCGAGGTCATTCCCAAACCCGGGTCATCGGCATGGTGCAAGGTGTGGCGTCCAGCGCCTCAACCCTTAGCGCCACTGGACTGGGCTGTTTAAGGTGACATTCCTGTTTAGAGGTCTCTGGCTTTGTGCAGGATGTCCAGTCTAGCACTGTGGATGCACCCTTCAGGGGGGGTCAAACTTTTTGGGGTAGATGTCCAAGATATCATCTCCAAACTCCAGACCTCTGGCTGGGCTCTGAAATCCATCCATTTGATGTGCCATACTCAGTTAAGGTTGGGGCAGTGGGTTCCTTCTCACCGCTCCTCCCACAAGCAAACCTGCCCCCCCCAACACTCAGGACAAGTGCAAAGCGGGGGAGGCTCTCCCTATTCCCTCTGCTGCCTCCTTCCATGGTACCCGAGGCACTGCAGTAGCCCCAGCGGTGGCTGCCTCCACCTACTGACTCCTTGCCAGACGCCCCCTCCAAGTCATTCCACAGGAGGTGGTCGTCTGGGGGGGGCGGCTTTTCTCCTTGCATCTGGACAGATGGAGGGAAATCACCATGGACAATTACATAGAAACATAGAAAAACATAGAAAATTATCTGCAGATAAGGACCGCCTGGCCCATCCAGTCTGCCCATAAGCCCCACACTAGTTAGCAGCCTCTGACCCTACCTTGCCATTGGCTTCTCACCCCTCCTTCCCACCTCTAAGATTCCCTTATGCCTGTCTCAGGCATGTTTAAATCCCTCCACTGTTCTCACTCCCACCACCTCCTCCTCCTGTGGCAGACTATTCCATGTGTCCACCACCCTCTCTGTGAAGAAAAACTTCCTCATATTTCCTCTTAACCTGCCACCTTCTAATTTCATATCATGCCCCCTCGTTCTTGTGCTCCTCCTATACTGGAAGATGTCTCCCCCTGCACCTTGTTTATGCCCCTTTTTTTTTTTTTATTTTTTATTTATGTCATTTAGTACATATACATACCAAGTACACATTTTCCGAACAGGTATATCTCAATTATTTCCAGAAATACATTACTAAGGATTGTGACTATCTATTCTAGTGGTACAGCATTGAGGGTTAATACAAGTTCAGTTTAACCAGCTTATTCTCCGTTCAGGAGCCATAATGCAGCCAATGCCTTAAGTGTATTCTTCAAAAAGCTTAGAAAAGAAATTATATCCGTTTACTGGCCTGAAGGCCTAGTTATGAATATGACAACTATGGTACAGTAATAGAGTCTTTAGTCCAGAGCTCCCTAGCTTAAATATACTAGGAATAGATGATATCATTCTAAATTCTTATAGAAAAAATTATTGCCCTGTAGATAGGCTGTACAGCAACTTAAGTACCAATCTAACAAAGTGATAGGTCTTTACCACATGCCAGACTTGTGAACTTACATAATATATTATAAAAGCCATATCCCAAGGGCTCCCACGGGTATCTGCACATTATACCCCTATTTAATATACCATCTTTCTTTAAGGCATCATACTTTTAATACTTTGTTTATCTCTTTTAAATCTACAAAAGGGATAGCAGAACTGTGTTTTCAAACAACTTAAATGTAACTGGGAAAATCCCTGTATTAGATTTAGTCCTTTATTATCCAGTCTCTGAAGTGTTCCTGGGACTTAAATGACTTCAAGGAGGAGAGAAACAGTCCCTCTAATAATTTCTTAACGAGTAATAACCAAAGTTCGCTTATTCAAGGCATTGATTAAATGCTCCCAGTACACAAATCGAACATTTTACCAGAAAAGTTTGTTCAGGATTGTTCCCCTTCTGGTTCCTCCTCATCCGAGGAGCAGTCCTCTCGCTGCCGCTTGGCCACTAGACATTCAATGCAGGCCCCCGCTTCTCTTGGATCGGTGAAGCGGTACTGGCGATGACCCACCGTAAAGCAGAGACGAGCTGGGAAAGCTAATGAAAATGAAATGTCCAGTTCACGGAGGCGATTTTTGACCCCATCAAATGCCTTCCTACGCATACGGGTGGCATACGCGATATCCGGGAAAAACAAGATTCGCTGACCGTCCATATGGATTGGACCTCTGCTCCGCAATGTCCCAAGTATTAAGTCTCTTTCTCCAGGCGATCTTAAGGAAAGAAGGATTGTTCTTGGGTTAGAAAATCATTGTGAAGGTCTTCTCGGGGTGACCCTGTAAGCCTTGATGATTTTAAAGTCCCGGCAATTTGTAAGTTCTTCAAGCCATTTCTGCAGATAGTCCACCAACTCAGCCCCCTCTGCTTCTTCAGGAAGGCCAAGGATCCGCACATTAGCCACTCGCACAAGGTTCTCCAGTTGCTCCACCCGACTTCTTAGGGAGGCCTGCTCTTTTAGCGACGTCGCTGTGGCTGCCAAGGCCTTTCCTGCTGTGGCCTCAGTGGATTTTGTGATTTCTTCCATAGCATCCAGCCTATTCTCTATAGTGAGAAATTTCTCTGTGAACCCATCTAGCTTTTTATCCATCTGTTGTACGTTTTTTGTTAGAGCACTCACTGCAGCATGCAGAGCTGATAGGGTACTCTCCGTTGCGCTCGAACTCGTGGATGGAGTCTGGCCTGTTATTTCTTCAGGCGGTTTAGCTGACATGGGACACGGGAAAAAGAAATCTTGTTTATTTGGTTTCGTACGTCCCATTTTACCGTTTGAAATTGGCTCCTCTAATATAGTATCTTTTCCTCCTCGGTCTCAGCTGATTTGGTGTTAGATCCAGTGGTCCAGTACTTTATTTTATTAACAATATTAGAAATCCGTTCAGGAGCTCCTGACAATTGCTGCTGCTGGCTCGGCTGCTGGCTCCGCCCCCTGTTTATGCCCTTAAGGTATTTAAATGTTTCTATCATGTCCCCCCCACTCCCTCCTCTCCTCCAGTGATTACATATTGAGGTCCTTTAATCTCTAGGAATAAACAGTCATGGCACTCACCTCAGCACTAAATTAAAGCAAGATGGTCAACCTTTTAGTTTTTGAAGCAGTGCCTTGCTTTATTGTGCATCCCCACTGGTCACCTCGCTCTCCCCAGATTAGATCACATTTACCACCACCCTCTGCTTTCTCTGTTAGCCAGTTCCTAATCCAGTTTACCACCTTGTGTTCCATGCCCAGACTACCCATCTTGCTCACTAGCCTTTTATGTGGGACTGTGTTGAAGGCCTTGCTGAAACTGAGGTAGGTGACGTCCACGGCCCCCCCCCCCCGATTTATTTCCTTCATAATCCAGTCAAAAAAATCTATCAGATTCGTCTGACATGACCTTCCTGCTGTGAATCCATGTTGCCTTGGATCTGTGCACCGATGGATTCCAAGTGTGCCACTATTCTTTCTTGAAGCAGTGCCTTCATGATCTTGCCCACTACTGAGGCGAGGCTGACCAGCCTACAGTTTCCTGCCTCCTCCTTGCTACTATGTTTCTATTAATATGTATACCCTTGATGAAAGGAGGAACAGGGGGGACATGATAGAAACTTTTAAGTACCTCAAGGGAATCAACAAAGTCCAGGAGGGTAGCATCTTTCAGAAAAAGAGATGTGTAAGAACAAGGGGGCATAATTTCAAGATAGAGGGGGGATGGCTCAGGGGTAATGTGAGGACATTTGTTTTTCATGGAGAGAGTGGTGGACGCATGGAACTGCCTTCCTGGAGAGGTTATGGGGTCTAAAACAGTGGGGGAATTCAAACATGGATGGGACAGACATAAGGCAGTTATAGTGGGGGGTTGCAGGAAGTAGGCTGTTGGTTAACTAGTCTCTGCAGCTTATCCAATAGGTAGGGAAATGGGCAGACTGGGTGGGCCAAATGGTCCTTATCTGCCATCAAAGTCTATGTTTCTATGTTTACTTCTGTGTAGAGGGACTACATATGCCCTCTTCCAGTCCTCCGGAACCACTCCTGTGTTGAGTGACTCTGTGAACAGTGCTGCCAGAGGTGCCACTAGCTCTCTTTGCAGCTCTCTCTCAATATCCTCAGGTGTATGCCATCTGGCCCCATTGCTTTGTCTGCCTTCAGTTTTGTGAGCTCCTCTAGGACTTTCTCCACTGTGAATGGAACAGTGTTTACCTGCTCCACCCCCTCTTGTGTCTGCTACTCAGCTGTGGTCAGTGACCTTCCCCCTCTTCAGTGAATACTGAACAGAAGTATTTGTTCAGTATTTCTGCCTTTTCCAGGTCTCCCTCATGACACCCCCCTGCAACCACTCTGAGCCTTACAATCCCTCCTCCGGTTTTCCTTCTTTCTCTAATGTACCTAAAGAATGCCTTGTCCCCTTTCTTTACCATCTGCTCTAATCTTTCTTCGGTCTGCGCCTTTGCTCTTCTCATATTTCCTGAAACTTACCCTTTTGGCCCTCACCTTGCCTGCCACCTCCCTTGAGAACCATAGTGGTTTCCTTCTTTTCTTTCCTTTGCTGATCACCTTTATACATTGGCTTGTCACCTACTGTATGGCTCCCTTCAGGTGGTCCCACTGCTCCTCAACTCCCCCTTCTGTCTCCCTCCCTGCTAGGGTCTTATTGATACACCTCCCCATTCTAGTAAAATCTGCCCTCCTCAAATCCCAAACTCTCACCTTAGTGTGACTAGAATGTGTCCCTGTACCCATGTGAAACCACACTATGTTGTGGTCTCTGGTTCCCAGCTGACCCTCCACCTGGATGCTTGAGATTCTGTCCCCATTGGTCAGTACCAGGTCCAAAACTACAGAATTGCTCCATCTCCTGTGGGATCACTCACCAGCTATCTGAGGCCCGCCCCTGTAGGGAATCCAGGATGTCCTGGCTCCTGGTTAAAGCTGCAGCTGGGATGGTTCAATCAATGACTGGGATATTGAACTCACCCAACAGCAATACCTCTCCATTTGTTGCCATCTCCTGAATTTGATCCACTAGATCCCTGTCCATGTCCTTCCCCTGCATTGGAGGTCTGTAGATCACCCCTGTTCTAACTGCCATGCCATTGCCTGGCTCAAGGATGACCCACAGTGCCTCTGTCTCCCCCTCTTTTCCTGCACCTCTGTTTCTTTTATACACTCCTTTACGTAGAGGGCCACTCCCCCCCCTTTCTACTCCACCTATCTCTCCCAAATAGGGCATAACCCAGGACATCTACATCCCAGTTGTGATTTGTGGTAAACCAGGTCTCTGTTATTGCCACTATATCCAGGTCTACCTCTACTATCAAGGCCTCCAGGTCTGGGATTTTATTTCCCAGGCTGTGGGCATTTGTAACCATGGCCTTCCATGGTTTGTTGCCCGCTCCTCCTCTAATCCTGTATTCACCCTCCTGATTCTTTCCCCCACTCACTTTTCCCTTTTGTTGCTGCCTTATTGCCCCTGCCTTTCCCTTTGTGTCCTGTACTGGTGATCCATTCTGTTTCCTATATTTGTTTTCCTCATTTCTGGCTACATACTTATTTGAGTCCTTGCAAGCTGCTTTAATCTGTGGGAGTGGGTGGAATGATTTACCCTTCTCCATTTCTCCACTCCCCTTGGCTAGTTTAAATGCTCACCAATGAAGCATTCAAACCATTCACTGAGGACCCTGGTGCCCTTGCTGGAAAGATGCAAGCCATCACCCCCGTACAGGTCTGCATCTCCAAAGGTGAGCCCCACTCCCCAATGAAGCCAAAACCTTGCTCTCCACACCAAATATTCAGCCAATCATTGATGTTCTTGGTACATAGATCCCTAGCCTCCCCCTTGCTGTGGACGGGCAGCACCTCCGAAAAGGTCACAGAGTTTGCTACCTGCCCTAGGCCCCTCACCAGTTCCATGAACCCCTTCTGTACTCTTACTAACTCTGCCTTATTCTCAACTATGTCATTAGTCCCCAGATGGACAATGACATTGAGCTTCCCCCTTCTTGCAACCGCCCTAGTGATCCCCTGGATCCACTTTCCATCCCTCTGAGCTGTGCCTCCTGGTAGGCACTTTAGCTCTGTCTCCTGCTGCTCCTAGCTTTACCCCCTAGATAATGGAGTCCCCATCAGGAGTGTCTTCCTCTTCCTTTGGGGTCTTCTACCATCCACCCTTGGGGTTCCATTCTGGAGTTCCCGCCCATCCTCCCTGGGTGCAACTTCGGGTGACCCTGTGGGGCCTTCCCATTCCTCAAGTACAACGTAGGAGTTCCTTAGGTGCACTGGCTGGAGGATGTGCCTCTGTCCCACCTTCCTCACCCTGCCTGAGCCCATAGTAATCCAACCACGCCCCCTGCTGGGCAACCTCTGAGATAGTGGTTGTGGATATTGTGGCTTCTGGGTGGGGGTATAGGACTCCTGAATCCTAGCCAGCTTGGGACGGATATAGGCTACCTTTTCCCTCAGCCCTGAGAGGTGCCTGCAGATGGGGCAGCACTGCAGCTTCCAGAAGGTTTTCCTGAATACTGCTGCCACAGGCACTACGTCAGAAGACAGCTGTCAGTAACAGCGCCGACCAGAACAGCGCCATATTGACAGCGCTCTCTAGAAAAGTGGCACAACAGAATGCCACTGTGCAACACAGCACCAACAAACAAATAATATTCATCTATGTGGGGGGGGCTCTGCCTCCCCCCCCCCCGATCTTTAGGATTCCCATTCTGTGAAGAGCAGATTTTGGGGAAAGAAGAAATACATGAGGCTGTGGAATGCGGTTTCCATGGCCACTTGTAAAAAAACACAAAACACAAGAGCCCACAAGGAAAACCAGGATCAGAGCCCTGGTCTCCACCATCATTACACCAAGCCGCTTCTGCCTTAGCCCGCCACATCACCGGAGCAACTCAGCAGTCTCTTGATTTCCACTGTCCTTGTGGTGTTCCCTAGTACCATGGACAGCGACCTGGGGAGCGCTTAGTACTAGTGCTGTTAATCACCTATCCTATCACTGTCTGGGGTACCGCTGTACAGACCGCATTGTTCTTCCATGCGCTATTATTGTAGCGCTAGTCTAACTGGGTAGGCTGCCCCACACCCACTGCACTGCACCACTCCCCATCATTTTCCTCCTACTTGTTTGTCTGTTGCTACCCCCCTGGCCCCACTGAACCCAATAAATCTATTGTTCCCTGAGTTAGGTTCCTTTTGTAGCTGCTATGCCGATGCTTGTACTGGACACTCTTTCCTGCTTCTGTTACTCCCTGCCTCCCCCTTTTTTTTAAACCAGCTTTATTATATATAAAAAAGTACAGCAGCTTGTCAAGCATACTACATAAAAGAATAGTTGAAGAACAATTCTCCATCCATGAGTAAATAACAACAGAAATTATTATCCACTAGGTGTTCTCTTAGTTACCAGAGTTCATAGGAGCAAAAAAAGGAATCTTAGAGTTGCTGTGGACTCAAGGATAAAGGAGGCCTCCACACCTCCTCAGTTGCTAGAAACTGATAAAACAATACTTAGTTTCATAAAAGTTAACTTTCTACAACTGGGGCCGAAACCAAAAGGGCCAAGCTTGTGACCGTACATATCTTCCCCCTCTCCTGCCCATGTCCCCCTCAATCATCCCCAAGGGAAAGCTCTGTCAATAGACGATCTTAGGAATAGGCATTTGTTCTGTATCCTCCCGTAACCCAAAAAAAAAAAAGGAACCCGGGACCACCATGCTGTACTTGAGCCAGGATACCCAGCACCAGCCTTAAGGATTCCCACTCCTAGCAGTCCCCACATGATGAGGGAGAGGGATCCCACCACCCTGCCTCGGCAGCCAAATCTCCCATCCCCACCACCTGGTCTCATGTTTATTGGAATTAAGTCATAATTTGACTGTCAAAGCTTCCATCACAAGCACTTCCTGAACCCTCTGTATCCACTCATCCAAGGTGGGCAGCTCCGGTTGGAGCCACCTCCCAATAATACATTTTAAGGCCACTGCTATTAGGATCAAGAGGACCTTCTGGGTCTCCTCCCTCTGGTGTGTCACCATGGGGATCCCCGAAATCCACTCCTCAAAGGACAGGGGAATGAGAACTCCCGTGATGGCCTGCACTGTAGTTTGCAAGGCTTTCCAGTATTCCGTTAGCACTGGACAGCTCAAAAAAACTTGCCAATGATTCCCTAGTTTCCCACAAGCCCTCCAACAAGTTGCAGTCCTGGAGGCACTGTAGTGCTGCGTAATGGTTGGCGTGTGAAAGTAACGAATTAAGACCTTCCAGAAGAATCCATGCCAAATCGGAGCTGAAGTTACCTTCCAGACCCACTTCAATCTGTGAGCCCAGTCAGCCTTACTGATGGCAACATTTGCCTCTACCGCCCATGTTAGCTTGTGTACATGCAGGGAAGCACCGGTGGCCTGAATCAACAACTAATAAATCCCTGACATGTATCTCTCTGGGCCAGCAATTGCGACTACCTCATATAAGAATTCCTCCCAACCTGTATGCGGTCTGGTGAGTTGCTGAACATAATCTTCAGCATTAATAAAATGTCTGACCTGCATCTATCATGGAAATTCTGCATTGGACCAATGGAATTTGACCTTGGCCCTCTGGAAAGTAATACATCTGTGCCCTTCTATGAGTTGTGTAAACCTGGTGATCCCTCAAGCCCCCCACCCAGCAAACCCCTGGTCAAGAGCGGGGACTCTGGTTTATATCTAATAAGTGACAGAGGGCCCACCCACATGAGGGTACCAGTTAGTGTCCGTATCTTTTTAAGTGTATATAGACCATGTATGACCCATCTATTCCATACTGTCTTCTCGTATTCTGGAGTAACTCCGGTCAAAGCTAAGGTAGATAGAGGCCTGTCTCCAAGGGCTGCATCCTCCAATTGATACCACTGAGAGGAAGTTCTCTGTTTGGCCCAGGTAATAAGAATAGCACCCTGAGCTGCCAAGTAGTAAAGGGGAAAATTGGGCAGAGCCAGGGCCCCCTTCTCCCTCGGGAGGTGTAGCAGTCTCCTGTCCATCCTCAATCTTTTGTTATTCCAAATGAACCGGGAGATGCCTCCATTTAGTTTGTTTCAGAAGGAGAGAGGGACCCGAATTGGGAGGCAATGGAACAAGAAAAGGAGGCTTGGCAATATGTTCATCTTTACCTTCCCACCAGCGACAGAGGCAAAAGGTGCCACCGGTCCATATCCCCCTTCAAAACTTCCCACAATGTTTCATAATTTGATGCAAAATGTCTAGAAAGATCAATTGGTATCTGAATACCTAAATATCAAATTTTGTTTCTGGGGGCCCAACAGAAGGGAAAGGACTCTGTAAAACTCCTAAGACCACTACCACTGATCACCAAGGCCTCAGACTTGGAGATGTTGATCTTGTATCCTGAGAGTAAACCAAAAGTCTGTAATTCTTGGATAAGGGGTGGCAGGGATATCTCTGGAAATGACCCCCAAAAAATGGAATTGTCTGCGTACAGAGAAAGTTTTTGTTCCTGGCCACCTACCATTATTCCTCTAATTTCCAGGTTACTTTGCACCTTTGCAGCCAGTGGCTCTAGACTAAGTGCAAACAGGAGAGGGGACAAGGGGAACCCCTGCCTCATTCCCAGAGACAAGGGGAAAAGCTCTGAGCTAATACCGTTGACCCTCACCAGTGCCCTGGGG
Source organism: Neoceratodus forsteri (assembly GCA_016271365.2). Classification (NCBI taxonomy): domain Eukaryota; kingdom Metazoa; phylum Chordata; order Ceratodontiformes; family Ceratodontidae; genus Neoceratodus; species Neoceratodus forsteri. The sequence goes on from CM028129.1 coordinate 1,261,336,239, forward strand.
GCTTTATACAATTGGGAACGCACATGCCTAAATTTAGGGCCGAATTGCATTTTCTCCATGGATGTTTTCAGAAATTGCCAATTAACCCTATCAAATGCTTTTTCAGCATCCATGGAAATAACTATCTGGAACATCCTTTGGGATTTTTGGGATGAAATAATGTTCAAAAATCTACGGATGTTATCTGAAAGATACCTTCCAAAAATAAATCCAGTCTAATCCTCATGTATTAACATTGAGATCACTATTTGGAGCCTATTAGCCAGCAGGCCAGTGAAGAGCTTCAGATCCACATTTAACAGTGATATCAGGCGATATGACCCACATTCCAGAGGGTCTTTCCCTTCCTTATGAAGTACAGAAATTTGGGCCAGCTGCCATGATGTTTGTGTCTCGCCCCCCTCCACAAGCTCTTGACAAAGGGGCAACAGGACTGGCAGAAGCACGTCTGCGAATGCCTTGTAAAATTCTGGCATAAAGCCGTCAAGTCAAGGGACTTACCATTCTTCAGGCTAACCACCTGTGCCTTCAACTCTGCAAGGGTAATACCTGCCTCTAATTGTTCCATAGTCTCCCGGGGAAGAAATTTAAGCTCTAGGCCCCCAAAAACCTTTGTAGTCAAATCTGAAAAATCCTGAACCTCCTCCTGCTTATACAGAGACTGGTAGTACTCTGCAAATATTTTAGTAATCTCTCCGGGATGACTAGTCTTGTCCCCTTCCTGGAGTGGATCCTTAAGCTGCAACAGCAGCCTACTGGCCTGCTGGGTACAAAGTATGACTGCCAACAGTTTCCCAGCCCTGTTACCTCCTTCAAAATATTTCTGATTCGATCCGTCTATAACCCCCTTCCAGCTGAGCTGTAACTAGGGCCTCCAAGGTGGCCCTCCTACCCTCTAAAGCTATCTTGACTTCTGGCTTTAGAGTGACGTTGTGCTGAAACTCTAAATACACAATTTGGGATTCTTGTTCCTCCAGTCTGCTGGTTCTATGCTTCTTGGAGTCAGATGAAAATTTGATGATGACCCCCCGAAGGACTGCCTTCAGTGCATCCCAATGAACTGCATGGGATGTGACCCCACTGGATTGGTCCTCAGATAGTCCTGAATGGTAGTGCCCATAAGGGTTTTGAATTCAGGGATGTTTAGCAACCCAACATTAAACTGCAAGTGGGAGTTTCACACTGAGGGGGCCAAAGCCAGGGTCAGTTTCACTGGAGCATGGTCAGAAAGAGTACGTGTAATTTTTGAAAGAGGGAAGCTGAATATGCCCACTCCTCTGACATGAACAGCATGTCTATCCTGGTATCACAGTCATGCCTGTCAGAGTAGTGGGAGTAGTCCCTCTTCTACCCATTCACCCACCTTCAAATATTCAGGAGTCCTAACGTTTGACTCCACCTGTTCAGGGTAACGCCTGCATTTCCCTGCCTTAACCCTGTAGTCCCAACCCTTTTGTCTAAAGTGGGAGACATAATGGTATTAAAATCTCCTCCCAGGATGCAAAGGTGATCATTTGTATTGAGTATTTCCCCCAAAAATGTCTAAAAAGTTGAGAGGTCTCCTTATCCTCATTAGGTGCATATACGTTTAAAATTGTACACAGGATGTCTCTGAAAATGGCCTATAACTTCACAAATCTCCCTTCCAGGTCTAATTCTGCATCTTCTACTTGCATAGACAACTTTTGTATATTAGAACAGCTGCGCCGCACCTATGTGGGTGTTCCAGGTAGGAGGAAGGATATACTGCACCCTCCCACCTGCGACATAATTTTTTATATTCACCCTTAGTGAGGTGAGTCTCCTGCAAGAGTACAACACAAGCTCCGATCCTTCCAAGCTCCTGCAGGAGTCCAGCTCATTTGACGGGGCTATTAATTTCCTGGATGTTATAGGTGACTATATTTAAATTATCCATAAAATATTAGACTACCCCATTGCATCCTGAAAGCCTGATCATGCTCTAGGCCCTGCCCAGGGACATGACCAGGAGAAGAGAAAACATAAGACGGGAGAGGGGAAATGACACACGTGGTCCATCTAGTTAACCAAACATATATCAGAAAAACAGTTATATAACATTCAAACATGAAAATCCTTAACAATAGCTGGGGCATAACGCAGACATACATCAAAAGCTCATGAATCCAAGTAATGTGCTTCTGAGGTACAGTACCACCAAACCCCCATCATACGTAGATTGCCCATTATAATGGGAAGTGTGGGGACAAGCTCTGCATGAAACTGCAAACCCTAAAAAGAAGATTAATGCAGGAAATGGTGGTTACACCAGTACCAAAATAGACTCCCACTCCCTCCCACCTCCCCCTCTCCAAGGATAGATTGCATGAGGGTGGGGGCTTCCCCAACCAGGGGAATGCTCCAGCAACCAAGAAGCATGTTCAAAGCTACCGTCCCCCCCCCCAAATTCTGCTTCCCACACTGCAAAGGAATTAAATGTATTGAAAACACAAAACATAGAGCTATATTTGCAAAGCTACAACACTGTGTTAGGTTTAAAAGGTTGTGAAAGGTCATAGACGTCAATATATTTTCCCAAGTCAAGCCATTAGGCTTCCCAAGGAGTCTAATCAAAGAGGCAGTATAGCGTGGTGGTTTAAGACTCTGAGCTGCAAATCTGGAGACCTGGGTTTGAATCCCACAGCCCCCACTTGCATACTGTGTGACCCTGAGCAAGTCATTTAACTTCCCTGTACTCCCAGGTTACACCTGTAAACAAGCTTTCTACTTAGTGTGTCTCACCTGGTTAAACAATTGGGAAAAACAAACAAACAAAAAAAAATGGGGCCACCAAAATAGGACTGATAAAAGAAGATGGGGAAATGATCACTGATGAAAAAAAGATGGCAAACACATTTAATAAATATTTTCTTAGTGTGTTCCAAACCAAAACCTGCAACACAAGCCAAATGAGTATAGGGCAGACTACAACAGATGCTATAGAATTTGACACCACTGTAGTACTGGCCAAATTATTGTTAGACAAAAAGACCAACAAATCTCCAGGGCCTGACGGGCTCCACCCACATATAATAAAAGAACTGGCCAATGAGTTAGTCGGACCAGTGGGGGTTTTGTTCCGTTTGTCCCTGAGGAATGGGGAAATTCCAGAGGACTGGAGTTTGGCTACTGTCACACCCATCCACAAGAACGGGGTGAAATCAGATTAGGTAATTACAGTCACATTAGCCTGACATGTGTCCTCTATAACTTAATGGAGGGACTCATTAAGGAATATTCAGAAAATTATATCTGGGCTATGGGACACTCAGATATTAGCCAACATGGTTTTACACAGGGGAGGTCCTGCCAGACTAATTTGTTGAACTTTTTTGCAATAGTGAGTAGGGCCCCTGGAGGACAGTCTACCCGTAGATATGGTGTATCTGGACTTGTCCAAGGCCTTTGATTTGGTGCCCCATGAGGGGCTGATTGGCAGGCTCAAGGATCTGGGCATTGCTCTTCAAATCATCAAAGGGATTGAGTCTTGGCTTAATCATAGGAGGCAGAAGGTAAGCATTAGAGGGTATTTATCTGACTGGGGAAAAGTGACCAGCGGAGACCCTCAAAGCTCAGTGCTGGGCTAGATGCTCTTTTAGTATTTTTGTGTCCTCCTTAGAAACATCAAATAATGCATGAATGTCCAAATTTGCGGATGACTGTAAGGTGGGGGTTATTGTAAGAACTGAGGTAGATGTACAAAACCTACAAAAAGAGCTGGATACAATAAGTTCCTGGGCTGTATTACATAAAATGAAGTTTAATATAGGAAAATGCAGTGTTATGCACTTCGGTCGCAACAATATTCAGTCAGGGAACAACTTGTGCGGCCGAGAAGGAACTGGGTATTTTGGTTACAAATGAACTCACATTTAGACAGCAGACTACCACAGCAGTTAATAATGCCAGCAGAATGCTACATTGTATCCTGCACAATATCAGGAGTAGGGACAGAACTGTGCTGCTGCCCTCGTACAGAGCGCTGGTGAGGCTGCTTGTGGAGTACTATGTGCGGTTCTGGAACTCACACCACAAAACAGATATTAGGAACCTTGAGAGAGTGCAGAGGACAGCAGCCAAAAGAATCTATGACCTTCAATCCCTTCCATATCGGGATAGTTTGAGGGAGCTGGACTTGTATTCATTGGAGTACTGACGGCTCAGGGGGGATTTATGTTTGGTGTATCTGCTTTTCATAATATGGATCTCTGGAAATATGTAGGACTAGATTGGAAAGTTGCTAACAAAACTACCAGAACACATGATTACCAACTGAAGGGAGAATTGTACAAATCCAGTAGAAGGGGGGCTTGGATTAATCAGAAAGTCGTGTCCCTCTGGCATAGACTCCCTCCTGATGTAGTTAGCAGTGACTAAATGACTTCATTTAAGGACAAAATAGATGTCGTCCACAGTGTTACAGGGTTACCATAGCTGAAATAGCCAACATTCCCTAAAACAATGAGACTCCTGGGTCAAAGCTATTGTCTCGAATTTGACTTATGATACTTGTGATATGATACTAATTCAGGAAAGTTCTGAGAAGCTGTCCACATATCTTCCTAACCAGGTCTTGTCACTAAAGCCACATAAACGAATCTTGGAATTAAAATTATAAAAACAAGGAAGGGAAAATATTAGTTTGAACAGGACTAAGGCTCAACTTCCTAAATAATGATTAGCTTTGGGTATGGAATATTGCCACCATGACCCACTTTAATGATGAGACACAAATGTGAGAAAAAGCTGCTATGGATCTGAGGAGTCTGGCCTGCTTACTTTCATAAAAGTCCCAGGCTTCTCAATTAGTTGACTTCCCATGAGTCCCCAGCAAGGACCCCCTTCTGGGGTTCTAGTCCACAACTACGTTCAGTGTAAATCATAGAAGTCTCTTACTGAGCTGGGAATAGGAGTTCATTCCATTTCAAACATTCTGTTCTATGGGGTCCCTCATATCTTGGATTGAGGCAACATCATTTGCCTACTGACCTGTTGAGCTGGCTGGATGGTTGTGGGAGGATCGTGTGCTATGGGCCTTCATTTTAGGCCAGGGACTAACGTTGTGGAGTGGTGTGGACTTTCCAGGCATTCGCCCAGGATTCAAGCGGCCTCTTGCCAGTTGCCACTGCCTCTTTTCAATTTCTTTTAGAGCTGCTGGGTTTATCAAGTCATCCACCATCACTTCCAGAGATGTCAGGTATTTCTTTGCCTCTGCGACGGAGTCAAAGATCTTCACACCTTTATCCGAAACAATCTGAAGCCTGGCGGGGAAGTCCACCCTCACGTTCAAGCCTTTACTTTGCAGGGCCTTGATGATGGTGAACCAGATTTTCCGACACACCATTGTGGTTGGAGCGTAATCCGGTTCTAAGTAGAGGTTTATTTCCAAATGGTATCTCCTTCATGGCCCAAGCCTTACATAGCACCATTTCCTTCACCCAAAAATCCAGGAAGGCAATAATGATGGATCGGGAGTGAGCTTTTGGATACTTTGGCAGGGCCACGAGTGCTCAGTGAGCTCTGATGATGTTTAATTGCATGTCCTTATCAAGGCTGAGTACCTCTTTAAGCAGACCCTCAATGTATTCCATTGTACTTCCAGTTTCAGTGTGTTCTGGGAGCCTGTGCAACCTAATATTGACTTGGTGCGACCTGTTCTCCAGCTCCTCTGTTTTATTTAGGAGTATCTGTCAGCGATAGCGCGGCTGGAGAATCGTACCCCTGCCTCCCCTTTTACTGCATTAAGTCTACCTGTGACAGCCTGTTTCTGTTCTTTTTTCTTCTTCCTCTGTTTATCCTACTCCCTGTAATTACTGTGTTTTTTTTTGTGTAACTAATATACACTATAGCTGCTACTGTCAGATGCTGCCTCCTCCAAGCTTCTCCGTTTAGTGGTTACTCCGCATCTCTTTAGTTCTCTGCCTTACAGCAAGAGTGCTGTCCCAAGGGTGTGTAAGGTGGTTATGTGTGTGGCTGAAACCCTTACCAACCTGCCTGTTGCAGGAAGTGCCATGGGCATCCACCTATAAAGGTAGACTAGCCTGGGAGGGTGGGTTGGGGAGGAAGGGTGGCCCACTTCCTGAAGGAAGACTATCAGCTGTGTGGAAAACAATCTAATGCGCCGTTCCCCAATCTGCCTGACTGCTGCAAGCAAACAAGGAAAAAGATGTTAGTGCCTGAGTACCTGTTCCCAAAAGGAAAGTGTGCTCTGCCCAACGTGGAAGGTATGCTGTACCCTTCTCCTTACCCCCTCTATGTAGTTCGCCAAGGTCGCTTCCTTTCCGGCTCTGATCCCCCTACAACCAAACTCTTTAGTAGTCGTGAGAGGGAGACTCTGTTACCCAATTGCTGGCCTCCTCAACTGTCCACCTGGCTTCTGCAAACAAAGAACAAAGAAAAATGCAGTGCTACATTGTACTGCCGAGTCCTCCAACCCCCTTGCCGTTCCTCCAGTCGGTAAGGTCGGTAAGGGAGGTAAGGGCTGACTTAGGTGCTGCAGTTCATAGAGCACAGTCACACACTCGAGTTCATACAGTGGCCCCAGAAAACCTGCTGGGTACTCCTCTCATCCTTCTGGCCATGTTCCTCTCATTCAGGAGGAAATTCAGGCCTTGCTCCACAAAAAGGCCATTGAGACAGTCCCCAGGGGTCAGCAGGAAAGGGAGTTCTACTCCCATTTCTTCCTGGTCCCCAAGCGGACGGGAGATCTTTGACCCATCCTGGACCTGAGTCAGCTGAACCTTTTTATAGAATACAAACAGTTCAGGATGGTTACCCTCCAGGGTTTACTGCTCCTGCTACATCAGGGGGACTGGTTCTGTTCTCTGGACATGCAGAATGCCTATCTGTATATCAAGGTTTTCGCTTCCCATCGTTGCTTCCTCCGGTTCCACTTCCAGGGTGCATACTACCAGTTCAGAGTTCTGCCCTTTGGGTTATCCTCAGCTCCTAGGGTCTTCACCAAATGCCTGGTAGTGGTGGCAGCTACCATGAGATGGCAGGGGTTTTACATTTTTTCCTACCTGGATGATTGGCTCCTAGCAGCCCCGTCCAGGGACCGCCTCCTCCAAACCCTTTCCTAGACCTGTGGCCTATTCTGAGCTCTGGGCATTACTATCAACCTGCCCAAGTCCTTGTTGACCCCCTGCCAGCATCTTCTGTACATGGGGCAGTGCTGGACACCACCCAAGGGAAGGCCTTTTTACTCCCAGACAGAGCACAGCATCTGATGGACCAGGCCCGTCTTTTCCTCTTCAGCCATTGAGTTCCAGTGAGGGTTTTTCTGAGGCTTTTAGGCCTCATGGCCATTGCTACAGTTCCTCTGGCCAGGCTGCACATGCGAGTCCCTCAGTAGACATTGAAAGTCCAGTGGGACCAACGTAGGGACACCCTGGACCAACCAGTGCTCATGTTGGATCTGGTCAAGAAGGTTCTATTGTAGCCGGCCCAGTGGTGCTGAGAGTTGAGATGCTGGATGCCACACCTCGCGCCATGCTGGCGACCTGAGTTCAAGAACAAGCTCGGGCGCTGGGGGTCGGCAGGGGGAGGGAGAGGATCGAGCACCCAATGGACTGCTCTCCTCTCCCTGGGAGGGATCCAGGGGTTTCCCGGTGCAGTAGTGACCCCTGGGGGAGACCGAGGGGTACTACCTGTGCCTGGTGTATGTAGGGGAGGAGCGCAGAGGACGCCCATGGATCCTCCGTGCAGGCGTCGTTGCACGCCCGAACTCCTACGGGGCAACATAAAGAGAAATCCTCAGCCTCGGGGATAGACGAAGGTGCCTCCTGTCTCAGCCACACTCCTGTCGTCGGGCTTGCTGTCCAGATTCCCCCCCTGACTCCAGCCCGGCGCATTAGATTTGCAGATAGAGTACCAGGGTGTAAGGCGATCCCACTTTGTGGGGCTCAGAGCTGGGGGATTCGCTGGGCTGGGTCAGCCTGGAGCAAGCGAGCTTCAGATTGAGAGGTATAGCCTGGGCAGAAGAGGTTGCTGGAGAGAGTTTCTTGGGACTGGCAGAAATAGAATCTACAAAAAAAAAAAAAGGTTCTGTTGTGGTGGCTGCAGCCCAGCAATCTGTTTTAGGAAGTCCCCTTTTCTATACCTCCCCCCCCCTCAACAGATCCTAACAATGGACACCTCCAGCTTTGGTTGGGGAACCCATACAGTATGAGGACCCACCATACTCAAGGGTCTTGGTCAGAGTTGGAGAAGGATCTCCACATAAATGTTCTGGAGATGTGGGCAGTTCTATACACCTTGCAGGACTTCTAGACTCAGCGCTCCCCGGGTCCACTCTTGGTTCAGACAGACAACATGCATAGTTTATTACATGAACAAGTGTGGGGGGGGGGACTCGTTCCTAACTCCTGCGCAGGGAAGTGATGAGAGTTTGGCAGTGGGCCATCGAGCATGACTGACAGCTCTTGGCCATCCATGTTTCTGGTGGTCAAAACATCCTGGTGGACAGTCTAAGTCGCTCGTGGTCCAGAGCCCATGAGTGGGAGCTTCTGACCTCAGTGGTGGAAGACCTCTTCGACAGATGGGGTCAACCCAAATTGGACCTTTTTGCATACCCACTCAATGCAAAACTGCTGCTTTTCTGCTTGCCAGATCCAGGGCCTGGAGTTTTCTGGTGAGACACATTGTCCCTCCCCTGGACAGGAAGATTTCTGTATGCTTTTCCTCCCTTCCCACTCTTTCAAAAAGTTCTGATGAAACTGCAAATGGAGGGGGCTACAATGATCCTCATCACCCCCTTCTGGCCTCATCAGATCTGGTTCTTCTTGCTGCAACAACTGGCAGTGGAACCTCTGCTGTCCCTACCCTATACACAGGCTTGCTGTCCCAGAAACAGGGCACTCTGGTCCATCTGGACCGCAGGTCTCTCCATCTCCATGCTTGGTTCCTGAGGACATAGCCATTGCTAGATCTGGGGTCTCCCCCAGAATAGTAGATGTTCTGGTAGCAGCCAGGAAGCCCTCCACCATGGCCACCCACTCTATGAAGTGAAAGTGCTTCGCTCTTTGGGCTGCATCACACCATTTAGATCCCTTCACTTGTCCAGTGGCCCAGGTTCTGGAATACCTGTTGTCTCTCTCAGACTCAGGCCTGTGATACTCCTCAGTTAAGGTACATCTCTCTGCCATCTCAGCATATCATGTACCTGTGGATGGGTGCTCTGTGGCCCAGCTTGATGTGTCATGCACTTTCCTGTGGGGAATTCTACATTTGAAGCCCCCCATTCAGGACCCTGTCCTGCCTTGGGACCTCAATTTTGTGTTGGAAAAGCTTACACTGCCTCCCTTTCAACCATCTGCATCTTGCCGCGAGCTCTGAGGAAGCCTTGTTGGCATCTATGAAGGTGCTGACATGTGTTTGTATTATTAAAAGTTTTCGCATTAAGTTCTGTTTTCGCTGATATTTATTTGTATGCAGCCGCACTTTATCTGTGTTTTTTGTAGTACGTTTGCACCTAAATAAAGAGAGATATCTGCGACTGGTAAGCAGTTCCTTTACTTTTATTTTATAAAGCAATGTGCCTTTTGAGTCAGTGCAGCAGCAATTTAGCTGGTTTCCTGCTTCCCTGTGTGGGCTATGCTTTCTGTCATGGAAAGCGTTATTTTTAGTTGCCATTACTTCTGCTCGAAGGATTTCTGAGATTCAGGCTCTCGTGTAAGGAGCCTTATTTCATTTTCCACAAAGACAGGGTGTTTTTGCATGCAAATCCTAAATTTCTCCCTAAGGTGATGTCAGTTCAGCTTAAATCAATCCATCCCCTTGCCTGTCTATTTTTCAGAGCATTCCAGTCAAGAGGAGGCATTGCTCCATACCTTAGATGTGCATGGAATTCTGAGGTACTACACATACCGGACCAAGAACTTCTGGAAGTCCAATCAGTTGTTTCTTTTATTTGCCCTTGGGAGAGAGGGTGCCCCGATTTCTAAACAGTGTTTGTCTAAATGGTTAGGCAACTGTATTGTCAACTGTTACCAGAAGTACGGCAAGAAACTTCCAGTGGGAGTTAAAGGCCATTCAACAAGAGGTATGGCCACATCAGTGGATTGTTTCTGCAATGTGTCCACAGCTGATATTTGTGCTACTGCAGCCTGGAGCATTGTCCACACTTTTACCAAACATTGGTCTGGACATTGCCTCTAGATGTAGGGCCAACTTCTGTCTAGCTATCCTCCAGGGCCTCCTTTCTTAAGCTGTCACTTGCTTTACCTGCTGCCAGACCTGCCAGTCTGCAGTACCAGAACTGCGTGGGACTCAGTCCTACAGGTGATGGCCTGCTGCAAGAGATACCCTCGTAGTAAGATAGTACAGTTGCATAAGAACTTACCGTAACAGTAGATCTTCGAGAGGATCTCTTGCAGCAAGCCCTGCTTTCCCTCCCTCCATCCCACTTTTTTCTCCTGTGTATCTCTCTTTCTCCTTCCATTGGGGTGAGCTTTCTGCCTTTATTTTTCTTCCTTCGGTTTTTGGAATACCTTGGAATCCTCCTCCGCTGCCTCCCTTCCGGGATCCTGCCTCTGGTCTCTGGTGGGAGAACTGAGGAGGGTGTGGGGGCCGCCTGCCTTATAGAGGGTTGGCTGACATCAGATGCTGATGTTGGAGGTGGGTGGCGCCCTCTGGTAGGCTGCTGTCAAGAAAGATTTCCATGTGTTCCTGGTGCCTGCCGACTTAGTCCTACTGATGATGGCCTGCTGCAAGATATCCTCTTGAAGATCTACTGTTACAGTAAGTTCTTATGTAACTGTGCTTTATTACATTTTTAAAATTTGGATTCTGAGCATGCTCAGTATACACTTAAAAATAGCTGTAAAAGGGGTGTGGCTTGGATGACGAGAGTCACCTCATAACTCATGAATAATCATTAGTTTATTTGCATACCCCCTTTTTAAATTGAGGGAATTAGAAGCATCAGGTGAAAACTACAAGCTACCCCTCTTTGGAAAGCTTGGTCTGTTCAAAATCACTGTTTACAACAATTTATTTATGGTTTCATTTGTTGACATTGCAAGAAGAACACTTCCTTATGTGCCCTACGGTTTCAAAAATGTCACTGTAACCGTAGTTCATTAATAATCATGAGGTTATTTGCATATCCCCATTTTTAAAATTGAGGGAATTAGAAAAATTGGGTGAAAACTACAAGCTATCCCTCTTTGAGGAAACTTGGTCTGTTCAAAATCACTGCTGACAATTTCTTTTTTGGTTTACTTTTTGGATACTGACAGATTTAAGCCGTGAATTGTTTTGAAACATGGGCCACAAATCAGTATGTTAAACATTAGGGCTATAGAAGTACATTAGTCATTTTTTAACTTATGTTAAAATAGACGGGGTTTCAATTTTGTGTTCAGGTGAATTGAAAAAGTTTGGTTCCACCATTGGAACGTGCCCGTTTGTGTGTGCCCCCGCCCCCCCCTGTGTGGAGGGCTGTGCCCCCCACAACCCCTCAGCTAAATATTCTAACTCTGGGGGGGGGGGCAGACCTGGGGAAGGGTTGCTAATTTGGAATTTTGGTGCCCTATTGACAGGTGCAGTTGGACCGGCGCACAGATGGCCGAAAAGGAAAACGTTTCAGACAATTCAATGTCTTAGAAATATGCAAAGTAAAAAAAAAAACAGGAAAAGAGACTTCTGGCAATACAAAGAAACAAGACAGTACCATTGGCTGTTTTAGTTTGGAACTGTCTTGACTTTGGATAAGAAAACATTGACACAGTGATATCCAGGAAGCAATGTAGTGTAATGACTAAGGCTCTGCAGTATGAACCTGGAGAGCTGGGTTTGAATCCCATAACCCTTGCTGAATATATTCAAAAGTTGTTTTTTTATAGTAACTCATGTGTTATAAAAACTAATTGTAGAAAAATACTCATGCATCCCACAGTCCCTGCTGAATATGGTCAAAAGTTATTTTTTTTATATAGTAACTCATGCGTTTATAAAAACTAATTACATAAAAAGTACTATCTCAGAAAGTAAGCAAATTCATTGCAAAAAACGTAATTAGTACACTAGTTAGGGTTAAAGTGACAAAAGTAGGGAAATGTGGCATTCGAGTTTCCAATCCTAACTCCCCACCCCACCCTGCAGGCAGCAACAGGCGTGGGGTGTGCCTTGGGGGTGTCAACCGTAACGCTCACCCCATTCCATGAGTAAGTAAGCTGATCTGGCTACAGTATGTGAGAATGGGGTGAGTGTTAGAGTTAACAACTCCAAGGCACACTCTACACCTGTTGCTGCCTGCAGGGTGGGGGTAGGGTGTTAGGGGTTGAAACTCTAATGCCACATTTCCCTATTTTTGTTGCTTGAACCCTAACTAGGGCATTAACAAAGTTTTTTTGCAAGGAATATATAATATATATATCAATCTGATGTGGTTATAGCTAATTTGGATGAAGGATTTTTAATGTATATGATTTTACTATATCCAACTATTTAATTTGGATTACAAAGAGCGGAGTCTAGTTTATGTTTTGTTATGCAGAGAACTGTGTCATTCAATTTGTTATTTAATTTTCAAAAGGTTGTCTAGAGGCTGTAATTTACAGTTTTTCAGGAAATTTTAATTCATTGTATATTTTTAATTTTATTTACTGCTGTCATCGGGGTCATTGAGATTAAGCCTGGGCCCTCTCCTGATGCGAATGCTGATTCTCTACCCTGGCATTTTATGCACGGTTTGAATATTCTTCATTTAAATGTTCACAGCTTGGTTCCAAAATTAGCAGAGTTGGAATGCATTGTTAAGTTATTCTGGGAATTACTGAATCCTGGCTAAAACCTTCTTCGTCTGATAGTATGTGTGCTTTGCCTGGCCCAGGATTATAAGGCAAGATCGTGGTGGGAGGAAGAAAGGAAGAGGGGTGGCAGAGTACTTTAAAGAATAGTTATGGATTAAGTAGATTACTAATAGTGCTATGTCAAATTATTTTAATGAATGGCTTCTCCTTCGTTTGGTTTTAGGTGAGCAAAAACCTGTTATTTTGGGTTATTTTGCACCCCCTTCCGGTATGGGTTAGCAGGTTTGGTCCCATTTTGGGCATTGTGGAAGCCCTTGTTAAACTTTAGAATTTTGTGGGTCTTTATTTTATTAGCTTTTGTTGACCAGGTAGGTACACTAGACAAGTTATATGCCTATTTTCAGGTCTGACCCAGGAGAGTACAATGAAGATTTGGGGGGTGTTAATTTAAATTGGTTTAATGATTATGATGAATCATCTCATGAGTCCACATTACAATCCCATCAATTTGTTCAATTAATTAGAGATCCCACTAGGTTGAATTCAGGTAATACTAACCACTCACTGCTGAACTGGATTTTCACTAATAAGGAGAACAAGATTTTATCTGCTGGTGTTTTGGAGCACTCAGTGAGTGACCATTTATTTATTTTATTTATTTTTTATTTATTTATTTATTAGATCATCGGTTTACAGACCTTTGAGTTAAAGACTCATTTACAAAGGCACCTCGTCAAGACAGCAATACATCACAGCAAACAAAAAGTACATAACATAATGCTTAGATTAAAAAAGCAACCAGTGTTACAGGCATTCACTGGTGGTAGAAGTTTGGTAATAGGTAAATCACAGGAGGAGCTCTAGGAGGTCTAAATTTTGGAATTTTAAGTTAGTTCAATTTTGGAATTTTAAGAAATTTGATCATGCTGCCTTGTTGCGTGGAATGTCCAGCACTGACTGGCCTTATATTCATCTGATTCCAGATGTTGATTTGGGCTTAGAATTTTTTTTTTATGAACAGTTAAGCCATATACAGGAGAAATATTTTCTTAAATGTCTGTTCAGAATTTGTGGTACTCCAAATAGATGGTGGTTTTACTGTGTGCAAAAAAATGCTATATTATATTGTCTCCTATCGGTAGAGCTGGTCTCTGTGTTTGAAGTGTGCAGCCATTTCTACCTCTGTCTGCTACAAAAGTTTTCCTGCGGCTCTGTTTCCAAGTGGATCCTGAGCCACCCTCTACTTGAATTTCAGTATTTGGTACTCCAAATAAACGGTTTTATGACAATATAAAATATTGGATGAAGCAAAGGAATTTGGCCTGGGTCCAGTATAAATCTTGTCACACTAAGTGTCTTTTGTCCAATTATTGTCATCTGACATGGATTGATATTATTGATTTTATTGATTTTATGATATTTTATTGTGATGTTATTTTAAATGTACTGCGCCTTGATTTTTGAAAGGCACACTATAAATAAGATTATTATTATTATTAGGAATAAAGTTACTCATTTGATTACATCAGCCAAAGCTGAATTTTTTTTAAAAGCAATTTGATTTGAATTGGTCAGATGCTTAGCATTTTTTGCATAATATGCTCTCTCCTACAAATAAAAACACTAAAGGCTTGACTAAAACATTAATTGTAAATGATGAAGAGCTTACTGATCCTTTAGAAATTGTAAATTCCTTGAATTCTAAATTTACTGATTTTTCCTGCTTTTATTCAAGTATTGCCAGCTGCTGATTCTACCAGGCTTTTGGATTATACTTCTCCTGTAGATCAGCCAGCCTTCTACATTAGGAAGGTCACTGTAACTGAGGTAGTTAAACTGTTTTTGTCACTATCTGACAGGCAAAATGATTGTGGGAGCAGTCTGGATGGTCACTTTTTAAAGCTTGTCGCCTCTTTTAGTGTCTCCTTTATGTTTCATTTTTAATTTATCTTTAATTTCGCAACAGTTCCCTTCAGTTGGAAGTGTGCCTGGGTAATACCTGTGCCAAAGAAACCCCATGCTGTTATGCTTGAAGATTTTTGACCAATCTCAGTTCTTAATCGTGTTAGTAAATTACTTGAAAAATTGTAACTGGGCAGATGAATTGTTATTTGGAGAAATATATTCAGTGTTCAAAGCAGCATGACTTTCCAATGGGCTATGGTACTGGGACTACCTTGGTCAGGTTCAGAAACGCGGTCCCTAATGGTATGGATTCTGGACATGTGACTGGGGATGTGTTTGTGGACCTGACCAAGGCTTTCAATTTTATTGATTATAATATGTTTTGTTTGAAGTTACAGACCCTTGTTTTTTTCTGCCAGTGTAGTTTATTGGTTGTAGAATTATTTAACCAATAGAACTTGATATGTAAGGGTTACTTCAGTGTCTTTGAATCTGTCTAAAAAAAGTTAGGGGGTACCACAGGGGTCAATTTTAGGGCTAATAATGTTTCATTTGTTTATTAATCAGCTTCCTTCTGTGTTTATTTTTTATATGCTGATGATCATATTATTTTTTTATCTGGAAAAGATGTTTGCACTGTATGGAAGAGTTTAGAATTCTGCTAGTTTCTGGTTTTCTAATAACTCTTTGATTCTCAGTTAAAAAAAAAACAACTAAATAAATGCTTTTTGGTACCCCTGGCATGATTAGTAATCCTTCTCCTCTCAGACTGCAAGATAATCTTGGAAATTGAATAGAGCAGGTTTCCCAATTTAAAGGCCTCGGGGTGTTGCTGGACCCTGCTTTGTCTTTTTCTGATCATCAGAAAACAGTTTGTCAGACTTAATAAATAGGCACACTGTACAAGTTGAAACCATGTTTTTCTTTGGATTTTCGAAAAGCAATTGCTATAGGTTCTCTCTTACCACATTTTGATTATGCATTTAGTCCTTTTTAAGGTTTGGCTGTTAGAGAATGTCAGAACCTTTCTGTTGTTTATAATAACATTTGTTGTGTTGTTTTATTGGCCCCTTTGCATAGCCATCATTGTTCATTGTACTCTCAGCTTAGCTGGTTATCGCCATCCTTATGTATAAAATATTTTTTGGGTTGTTTGGTTCATAAAACCGTATTTCCACCTGTTCCAAGGGCCTTTTCTGACCTAGTTTCAATTGGGAAGGTTTTACCTAGCTTAAGGTCTGCTAAGGGGATTGTTTTGGCTGTGAAATGTTGCAAATATAAGGTCAGTGCCTGTGCTTTTTCTTCTGCTGCCCCTCACTTCTGTAATGGTTCACCTGATTTTTTACATCTATCCTCATTTTATGTTTTTAAGAATAATTTGAAACAATATTTGTGCAAAAAGTGTTTATTTATGTAATTGTAACTATTTTTAATTTTTGTTGTGTGTCTCATATGTTATATTTGTTATATTATTAATTTGAATCGCAAGTTCTTGCCTGGGTCGGCCCCTACCTGGTAAATAAATAAATAAATAAATGTATTATTTCTTACATATGCATATATATATATATATATATATACACATGCACTGTATGTGTTTTCTGTATATATAGGGGATATGCAACTGGCTAACTCAAAATATGCAATGTATCCTCAAGTGTGAGTTATGAAAGTCCTGCTCACTCACAAGCAATGATAACTTGCCTATTTTGAGGCATGCTATTGCATATTTGATATATGCAACAGTATTTTACAAGTTATAGCATTTTAATCTGCAATTTGTTTGAAGATTTTGCTGTTTCCCTATCTAAACAGCTTGCTTCAGTGCTGCACTGGGCATTATAATGCCATCAGCATTGTGAAAGCTTATCTCTGATTGGTTCAGTATTCCACTGTGATGAAGTAACCTTAAAAATATCCATTCTGACAAAAGCAGCAGCAATATGTTTTGATATGCTGCTGATTCAGATGTCACTAGCTAAGATATCTTTTTATCTGGTCATTTTTCAGACCACTATGGGCCAAAGCTCTTTTAGTTACCGAGCAACGTTTCTTTGGAACAAAATCCCCCTGTCAGTCAGGCAGTTGCCTTCTCTCAGCATGTTCTTTTAGAGCGATGAGTTATTTGCTGGGCAATCATGTTTGCACCTGTTTTGGCTAATGTTGCTGCAACTGACTACCTGTCTTCTTCTGTTCATGGCCATACAAGCCATAAGTATGGCTAACCATGTGTATGTATAGTTTTCCTCTGCAAACTCTTAATGTACTGTGAACTTTTATATTTGTTCTGGCACTCTGTACCTTATTGGTACCTGATTCATTCCTGAAAAAAAGTGTCCTTGTGTCACTAGTGTACATACCCATTTATCAAAATGTATATAAATAAATAAATACATTTTTAGCCACACCCCTGTTGTATATATGTATGTACTGTATGGTTGTATAGTATGATTGTACTGTATAGATATCTCTGTATATATATATATATATATATATATATATATTGATGAAGGTAATGTACTGTATGTACTATGCATGTTTGTACTGTATGTAGGTACTATATGTATGAAGTGTGTCCTGTATGTACTCTATGTATATACTATATGAATGTATGCATGAATAATCTAAGCATGTACTGTATGTAATACACATATGTATGATATACAATGTATGTACTGTATGCATATGTGTACTGTATATAATCTGCATATGTAATGCATGTACTGTATACATATATGTACTTAGGTAATCTATGTATGTACTGTATGTAATGTACTGTACATATGTACTGTAGGCATATAGGTACTGTATGTAATCTATGTATGTACTTTATGCATATATGTACTGTATGTAGTCTATGTTCTGTATGCATGTATGTAATGTACATAATGCATGTATGCATGCCTGTATGTATGTACTTCATGCATGAATGTCTGCTCTGTATGCACATATGTGCTCCATGATTTTATATATATTGTAATCCTTTAAATTGTATAACAAAAATGCAAGTTTTCGTGTAACTATTTAGTGGAAGTTTTTAGCCCTTTAGTGTTAATATAACCCACAAACAAATCTAATGTTAATACTTTCCATAAGGATTTAGGTTTTTCAATTAGTAAATTTGACTCACATATCTCTGGACACTCCTTTGCCAAAACATTTAATATGAACCTGGCATAGATAACATCTCAAACCATATTTACTTCTGCTAGCAATTATTCTGCAGTCTAAAATTAATTGAATGCAGCTGCTACAATTTTGGCTTCTCAGAAGTAAGATGAGTATATTCACAGCCAACTATAGAGCTAGTGTGAAGATGCTAATCTAGGCATTGAGTGTTGACTTAATGTTTTCTTTAAATACAAAAAACGAAGGCAAGGCAATTTTACTTATAGGGCACCTAATCCCAGAAGCTCTGGGCGCCTTATAGTCATAATAAAAAACAATAAAACATTTTAAAATACAGCAACGATGTTGAATATTGAAAGACAGCAACAGACCTAAAACTCAGATTGAACAAATGAGTTTTCAAATGGGTTTTAAAAGCATCATCTGAAGGGGCTCCTCTCACTTCAGGTGCATACTAAGGTAGCATCAAAAGCGAGAAGGTGCAAACCCCATTTTTGCTCCTTTCATTCACCCATAATAATGTAGCTGACCCCGCCCCCCATAGAATACATTTATTGAGTTTTTTTTTTTATTTTAACTTAGTTTTGTAAGTAATGATATCTAGAAGAAGAGAGTTCCAGGGATTAACTATCCTCTGGGAGACAAAATACTTTCTTTTTAAAGTGTTGCATTTTTGACCCACCACCTGCAATGAATGAGCTTGGTACATCCGGCAGACCTGGGTTTGATTCCCACAACCTCCACTTGCATATTGTATGACTCTAAGAAAGTCACTCAACCACTCCAGTGCTCTCAGGTCACCCCTGAAAACAGGCACTTGTGCTAGTGGGCCTTACCTGGTTACCAAAAAGAGTTACCCCAAAAAACATGCATTTGTCAATGCCAAATGTTTGCTTGCTGGCATTAGCATTGGAAGTGCAGGAGTCAGACAGATGCAGAACAGGAATGGCAGTGAAGTATTGAACTGATGCCAACCCCACCCTGCAGAGATGGACAGGCATTGGGGTGTGCCTTTGGGTCATTGCCCATAACCTTCATGCCATTTCACCTCATCCTACCCTGCAGACACTGACAAGTGTCGAAGTGTGCCTTTGGGGTGTTCAGACATTACACTCACCTCATTCCAGAAGGAAATACACTAAAATGGGTGCAGTATAGGAGAATAGGGTGAACTTTGGGGCTGAAGAGCCCAAGGCACACCCCGATGCCTATCACTGACTGCAGAGTGGAGTGGGGTGGGGATGGAATGGCATGATCATTACTGTCGACAATCCCAAGTCACACCCCTGATGCCTGTCAGTGCCTACAGGGTAGGGCGTTATAGTCAGAAACCCTAATGCCCTGGGCGTTTCTTGGTATTTTCACTTCATGTTTTCAATATGGGTTTTTTGTGACCCCACTGCATGAACAGTGACACTATCAGTTCGTTAGCCAAGTGGTGATTTTCCACAGCGACTGCGCCATTTTTGCTACAGGTGCAAAAACACATTTTGAACAGGATGTGAAAAATGACAGCTGTACTGTTCATGAGGAGGTATAAAAAAATGGTAATGTTGAAAATCTGGAGTGAAAATATAAAAAAATTGGTGAAGTCATGAGCGTGCGTAGAAACTGCGCAACGCACACCCATAATGTAATTATTTGGGGGATTTATTTACACCAGATTTTCAACATAGACATTTTGGGACCTCAGCTCATGAACAGTGGCACTGTAATTTTCCTAATGTGTCCCAAACGTTGATTTCGTACAGTGAACGCGCCCATTGTGTGCCACAGGTGCGAAAACATGTTTTGGGTAGCATATGAAAAATGACAGCTGTACTGTTCATAAGGCAGTGTGCAAAAATGACAATGTTGAAAATCCGGAATAAAAATATAAAAAATTGGCAAAGTTCCGAGCGTACGTAGAAACTGTGTAATGCACGCTGGTAATGCAGTCATTTTTTGGAATTTTTTCACCAAATTTGCGACATGGGCTTTTTGGGACCTCTCCTTATAAACACTGTCACTGTGATTTTCTTAATCTGTCCTGAACATTGATTTCGCACAGCAACCGTGCCATTGTGTGCCAGATGTGCAAAAACACATTTTGGGCAGGATGTGAAAAATGACGGCTGTACTGTTCGAAAGGAGGTGTGTAAAAATGGCAATGTTGAAAATCCAGAATGAAAATATTAAAAATTCTCAAAGTTAAGAGCGTGCGTGGGAAGTGCGCAATGCACGCTCGTAACAGTCATTTTTTGGAATTTTTTCACCAAATTTGCAACATAGACTTTTTGGGAGCTCCCCTCATGAACAATGACACTGTCATTTTGTTAATCAGTCCCATAAGGTGATTCCGTGCAGTGACCGCGAAATCACCTTTTGGGACTGAATAATGAAATGACAGTGACTGGGTTCATGAGGTGGGGTCACAAGAACCCCATGTTGGAAATTTGGAGCCAAAAGTCACAAAATGGCCGAGATATCCACCTAAGTTGAACCCCCCCCCCCATTTATGCCATTATACAGCTTACTGGCATTTCTTTAGTTTGCAGTCAGCATTGAAGAGTGCAGACGTGTTCCCACTCCACTGAAGATCGTTGCACTGGGCTACAGAGGTAAGTATGGGGTGCAGGAGGTGGGGTGCACAGAGGGTGGGTGTGGGGTGGGGAGGGGCCACCACAGACAAGGGGACTGTTTTCTTGTTTCAGGTAGTTAAAAAAAATAAACACTGGACCTTGTGGGACCGTTTTCTTTATTACAGGTGAATTATGACAAATGTTGGGAACACCGGGGTGGGCTCCCAGTGTGCCACCTGTGTTTTTGGGAAGGGGGGACTGAGGCCAGTGGGGACTGGGTCCCCGTCAGAAAAGAAAGCATGTCTGTATTTGGGGGGCATGATGCCGAGAGGGATTGGGCAACCCCCTCAGTAGACAAATTCCAACAAGGGGGACATTAAACCAACGGGGATTGGGCTCCCCCACTGGCAAATGAACTAAGAAAGGGGCATGCTGACACGGGGATTGGGCACATCTGACATCAGCTTTGAGAGGCGGATGGCGACAGCTGCCGCCATGTTTATTGAAATTTTATACCAGGCAAGGCATGCCCTGCAATGAGAGGGAACTCCAGCATTGCAGCAGCAAATTTATTTCAAGTTGGTGGCATGCTTCTGAGCCGCTGTCATAGACAGCGAGCTCATTCATTTGTGCCAGAGACAAGTCCCAAAAAGCAGTGGTGGCATTGGCCACAACACTGCTGCACCTCCACAACCTGCTACTCCAGCAAGCTGTCACAACATGTTTCTTGCGCATGCATGCAAGCAAACATGAAAAATAGAGTACATCTCTTCTTAGATATCAAGTTTCAAATGGCATTATATTTAATTCCTTTAGCCTTTCCTGATATGGCATATTCCTATATTTTCAAGCTGTCTGGTTAATATCACCTTTTTTTATAAAGGTCCCACAGCTCTTGAGGAGTAATCTAGATATGGACAGATGTATGCTCTATAAAGCATAGCAATCACAGTATGTTCCCTTGATCTTATGTTCCCATGTATAGCCTACATGATTTTGTTGGCTTTAGCTATGGAGTTATTGTCTACTTGGTACAGCCTGAATCGTTTGAGATAGTAACCCCTAAGTCTCGTTCATTCATAGTAATGGATAGTGCTTTCCCACACTGGAATTAAGAATAACATTTGTTTTTAACTCCAAAGTGCATCACCTTACACCTGACGTGATTGAAACATATCTCCCAAACAGATGGCCAGTTTGAAATGCAATCAAGATTGACTTGTAAACTAATTGTTTGTGCTATGGTTTTGCATGGGCTGCCAATTGTAGAATTATCAATGTATTTGGCTGACCAACAATTCAGTTGTTTAGTGAGGTCTGAGATAAAAATTTGAAAAATTAATGGACCAGATGGCAGTGAGTCAGGAGATGCCACTAGTCACTATACATCTGTTGGAGTAATGACCATTTACCACTACTCTTTGCAATCTGTTCTTGAACGAGTTCAACATCCGTTGTATTAATCTTGTACTAATGTTAGTATTTTATTAGTTTTGTGATGGTAGCCCAATGTGGGACTAAACTGAACAAATGCTTTGCTGAAACCTAGGTAAAACACATCACAAGGGATTTTCTTATATGGCTGTTGGCTAACTTTTTCATGAAAACACAAAAGGTCCATTGTGCATGATCTATCCCTAGTAAACCCATGTTGTTTTGGATCTAAATCTTTGAGCATAGATACCATTCTGTCTTTTATCATGCCCTCCATGACCTTACAAAGAATAGGAATGAGGTCGATTGGCCTAAAATTACTGGGATTATATTTTACTCCCTTTTTGAATAGGGATACCATGTCCGCTGTCTACCAATCATTGGGGATAGTTCTGGTGTTTAAAGAATGTTTGAAAGGTAACTTAAGAGGATACAATGAATGCTCTGCTATGCTTTTGATAGTGTGGTCAGATACCATATCAGGTCCAGAGAAATAATTTAAGTTCTTAATTTTATTGCTTATTTCTTCAATAGAGATCTCAACTATATCTCCTTTACTGATGTCAGCAGGAGCGGGTGATGTAGCTTTTACACACACACACACAAAAAAAATGTTTTTAAAAGCATCTGCCATCTCTTTTGCTTTGTTTGTATTTGTGTGATTGACTATCAATGGGCCCACCCTACATTGTGTTTTTTTAATGAATTAATATAGCTGAAAAAAGAATTGCTGTTATATTTAGTGGTATTTCAAGCCAAGGTACTGCATGCTCCGTTCCTCTCTTAGCCTTATTAATTTCTTGTTTACATTTCTTCTGAACCTCTTTGACTGCTTCCCATTTGTAAGTAGTTTTGTCTGACAAGTAAAACGTGAAGAGCGTGTGCTTTTTATTAATCAACTTCTTGACTTTTCTGGATAACCCTTTTAGTCCGATTCTGTTATCATATTTTTATGTCTGTGTGTGAATGCATGCACAACAAACATTTTGTTACAAAGAGCCACATTTCAGAGATGTGTCACTATTGGGTTCAATGCAACTCAAGTTGCAGTGGGCTCGACAGCAACATGTCACTGACCAGCTGATCATGACACTGGTCAGTGCCTGGAGGGCCGAAACTTCTTGTATTTGAGAGGACCGAAGCACTCTTATGAGAGAACACCTTAATCTTTCCATCTGCATGAAACCACCCAGCAAGCAGCTGAGCAGCCTCACAATTAGCTCTGAGCTCCCCCACCTGCCGTAGATGAAGATGTGCAAAACAATTCCCTCCCACTGCCAAGTATCCCAGCCACCTCCCGATTCTTCCCCATGTGCTGACTATACAAAAGCAACTTCCTCCCACTGCCATGTATCCTGCCTTCCTCCCGATTGTCTCCTGGTGCCCTATCTGTGAGAAGCAACTTCCTCCCACTGTCAAGTATCCTGCCTACCTCCTGATTGTTCCCTGGTGCCCCATCCATGAAAAGCAACTCCCTCTCACTGCCAAGTGTCCCACCCACCTCCACATCACTTCACCTACCCCTTTCAAAGACCAGAAATAAAGAAAACCATCCCTCATAGTCTTTTTTCCTGTATGCCCTGTAAAAAAGAAAATGGTCCATCGATGTCTGTTGCCACCACTGCCCCCCTTACTATCACGCTAGCCCCCACCCCACCACCACTCAGCACCGACAACCCCACACACCCTTTCTTACCTTCCGGGGAGTCCAATGCCATAATAATGTCTGGACTGCAGACACATCTTGACTTTTCAACACTGGACTAGAAACTGTGGAAATCAGATATTGTGTGGTCAGTTTATTTCAATGCATTTTGAACTTGTACTCATAATTTGATCATTCTATATATATATATTTTTCCCCCAAATTTTCAAGATAGCCTTTTTGGGACCCTATCTTATGAACAAGGTAGGTGAAATTTCTCAAATCCAGCTCAAAAGGTGATTTCACATTTGTTCTGCAAAATCACTTTTTGGGCAGGATTTAAAAATTTCCACCTACCAGGTTTATGAGGTGGGATCATAGGAAGATTATGCTGAAATGTGGGGTTAAAATATTAAAAAGTAACAATGTGGCCAGCTGGTGCTGAGGGCGCTGGATGCCACGCCTCGTAACATGCTGGCGACCCAGGTTTGAGAATGGACTCGGGATGCTGGGGATCGGCAGGGGAAGGAGAGGATTTAGCATACGGAGGACTGCTCTTCATTCATGGGGTGGGTTGGGGAGCTTGCCTCACTCTGTAGCAGCCCCTGGTGGAGACTGAGAGCACTACGGAGCGGCACTGCAGATGGGGCCAAGAAAACCAGAGGAAAAATGGCATCTCGACTGACTGGATGATGGCCACCCGGACCCTCACAGCCATGGAGCCCCCGGACAGCTGGGACTGACCTCAGCAGCACCCAGGGCCAAGAAAGGTAAGCCACAAGGTACTTTCTCTCTAGAAGGAGAGGACTTGCTCTATGAAGGGATACGTCAGGTTACCCTGGGATGGCTGCAATATGAGGTGGGGAGTTGGCGATGGAGGTTCCCCGAAGGAGGTGAGTGCATTCCTTGGCGGCCTGCAGGAGAGGCTGGTAGAAACGTAGAGGAGTATAAATAAATAATGCAAAAAAAAGCAACAATGTTGTGAAAGTACATTGCAATTTTTCAATGCTTTCTCATAACTTGGTCGCTTTCAATATTTTGACCCCCAAATTTTAAACATAGGAATGTTTTTACACCACCTCATGAATGTGACTGGTGTCATTTTTCAAATGCTGGCCAAACTCTGTTTTTATATTTGTGGTGCAAAATGACACTTCAGACAGTATTTTATAAATAACACCTGTCATGCTCAGAAGGAAGGGTTATAAAAAAATTATGCTGAAAATTTGGGGTCAAAATGTCACAAAACGCCAAAGTTATGAAGAAACATTGAATTTTTTTTGGGGGGGGTTACACCCGTATTTACTGTCTCTGAGCTTCAGGGCATGTCTCCATGTTTTGTTGGAGGACACCAGATGAAACATCTCTTGACTGTTGATACCCTAGGGTATGCAGAAGACAGAGATCATGTCCCCATTCAGCCTTCTGTTCTCCGAAGTGAACGTGTTAAGGGCTGTCAGCCTCTCCTCATAGTTTTTCTCTTTCGTACTCGTGATCATTTTGGTCATCCTGCAGTTCAACCTCATGACTGCCTCAATGATTGTCCTTTTTGTACTGTGGAGACCAACACTGCACACATTACTACAGGTGGAACATGACCAGGTCCTTGTAAAGAGGTAAAATCACGTCCCCTGATGCTGTGCAAAATAATGTATTATATAACCCATGGGTAGGATCATCTGGTTTCCTTCATTTATCTGCAGCATTCCTCATTTTTGGCCCTCAAATCCACATTAATTATACAATTTCACAATCTCAACTGTTTACAGAGCTGCACATTCCCTGTTTTCCACGTGATCAAAGTGCAGGGGCCACTGGCTGTAGTTTGTGTGATCTCTGTGTTCCAACTCCTGTTGAGCCACAATACACGAGTTTTGCATAAAGTTATTTTGCACTTGGCATATACTGCTTAATAAACTAGCACCCGTTTTTGGATTTAAATACTCTGCATCAACCTTGTTTGAATTTGTGATTAATTTTGAGTGCAGTTGCTTCCCTGTTTACTCAGGAATGGTACACTGAGACATTTACAATAACATTTCATTCTTCAAATATGTAAGTAATAAGCCATGACAGAGTATGTATTATTGGATTATAATTAATGGCTTCCTTTTTTTTCAATGTAAAAATCCGTGTGTTAAATACCGTAACACCTGAGTAGGTGTTACGGCATTCATACGCTCTCTTCCCCTACGAATGCACTCGAGACACTGAACAAACACAGCTCGAGCTTAAAACGCTCCGTTTCTCTTCACACACTACTGACCACAAAAACCGTGGCTGCTTTTCCAGTGGGTCGGAGGCGGGAGGTATTCGCAGTGGGAGGTAAAAGCGGCAGTTAGCGTCTGAGGGACAGCCATACGAGTACTGTGATCACAGTTCTTCAGTGCTATAGCAGAGGACCCAGTTTAAACTAAACCTCTAAAAGAAAAAAACGTCACCCTTCAATTATAAATAACAAAATATGGGGTGCAGCGTGTTTTACTTGAATTTACACACACACTCGTTGTTGGATAGCTAATAAACATGTGCTATCCAACAACTCAGGAATGTGTAAATTCTTGTAACACACTGCACCTCATATGTTATCCTATATTTAATACATGCCCCAGGGGTGCGATAAAGGCATGGGGCCAAAGGAAAATTGTGAATCCTGTCACAAGATCTTGGTGAAGGTAGACCACCAGGATCTGTGTTTTGATTGTTTGGTCCCTGACCATGACTACTTAAATTATGACTTGTGCAAACTCTTTTGCCCTAAAACACAAAGAAGGGCAAAACTCGGAGAGTCACAGTCTGCCACTGAGTCACCTAACTGCTCTCCTAAAAGAAAAATGAAGGGAAGTACCTCAGATGTGGAAAGCAAACATCTTCAAGTCCCTTTCCTCATGGCAAATCGAAGGTGACAGAAAAGCAGCAGTCCCTGATCAAAGAGACAAATTATTTATATATTTACTTATTTAAAACTGGTAACTAGGAGAGGCACACTAAGTCAAAGCTCATTTACAGGTGTGCCCCAGGGGAAGGGGAGAAGCACAATTACAAAACAAAATACAGCCAACCAGGTGATGTGGTTACAGTGAGGATCACATAAAGAGCATAAGTTGAGTGCAGTACAGACAAAATGGCAAAACGTTGCATATGGAGAACAAATGAATTAACTTAAAAATCATTTGTGCAAACTGGGCAAACTCAAAGTGCATAGTGCCAGACTGAAGGAAGGCTGCGCTGATGCTAAAGTAGGAGTCAAAACAGCTTGATAAACTTTAACAAGGTTGCTGGAACTATGGGGAGGCAGGGGTAGTCAAAAGTCAGGCAAAGGTTAGGAACATATGAAGAAGCCAGCAGAAGAAGGCCATTTGGTCTATCAAGTCTGCTCGTATTGCAGGGTCCACAGCTTGAGCTACTGTCCCTGCCCTCCCTCCCCACTCCTCCCATCCTCCCTACCCATGATCCTTACCTTCCCCCTATGCCTATCCCAGCCTCTCTTAAAGCTGCCAACTGTCTTCAATGAGATTACCTCTTCTGGCAGTGCATTCCAAGTGTCCACCACCCTCTCTGTGAAGAAGTACTTCCTGACCTCCCTCCTATACCTCCCACCCTCCAGCTTAAGACTGTGCCCCCTCGTGTTATGGTTGCCACTCAGCTTAAAGAGACTCTCCTTATCAACCTTATTTATCCCTTTCAAGTACTTGAAGGTCCCAGTCATGTCACCTCTTTCTCTCCTGTTTTCCAGGAGTACATGTTCAGTACCCTGAACCTCTCCTCGTATATCTTGCTCTGCTGACCAGCTATCATCTTTGTAGCCCTCCTCTGGACCTTCTCCAGCAGGTTAATATCCTTTTTGAGGTGTGGGCACCAGTACTGAACTCCATACTCTAGATGTGGCCTTACCAGTGACCTGTACGAGGGCAGTATAACCTCCTCTCTCCTGCTATTGATCCCCCTAGCTATGCATCCCAGCATCTTGTTTGCCTTTGCTACTGCTTTATTGCACTGCGTGGAGTGCTTCATGTCACTAGTGATCATCATTCCCGGGTCCTTCTCCTCCTCTGATGCAGATACTCAGACTCCACCCAGGTAGTACTCTGTCCTGGGATTCTTGGCTACAGTATATAAATTTGCATTTCTTAGCATTGAAGCCAAGCTGCCAGATCCTGGACCACCTCTCCAGTTTTTCCAGATGTTCCTGTAGGTCCTGTATCCCTTCAGCTGTGTCCACTCTCCCACAGAGCTTGGTGTCATCCACGAATAGGCACATTTTGCCCTTAATGCCATCCCCAATGTCATTAATGAAGACATTGAACAACACCGGCCCCAGCACCGGGCCCTGTGGGACTCCACTGGTTACCTCTCTGATGCCAGATAACTCTCCCCCCACAACCACCCTCTGGGTTCTGTCCCTCAGCCAATTTTCCACCTGTCTGGCCATCTTTTCCCCAACTTCAAGATCCACCAACTTCCTGATCAACCTTTTGTGGGGCACAGAGTCAAAGACCTTGTTGAAATCAAGATAGAGGATGTCTACCACTTGGCCCCTGTCTACTGTCTTAGTGACACAGTCAAAGAAGTCAATCAAATTTGTTTGACATGATCTCCCCTCATGAACCCATGCTACCTCTCATCTTGGAGACCATGCTCCTCTAGATATTCCACCAACCTTTCTTTTAGTGTGGTCTCCATGAGCTTGCCCACAATAGAGCTCAGACTGACTGGTCTGTAATTCCCTGGATCATCCCTGAGACTGCTTTTGTGGAGGGGCACAACATGTGCTGTTCTCCAGTCCTGCGGTACCATGCCTGACTCTAGTGAGCTATTAAATAGGTCTGCCAGTGGCTCTGCCAGCTCCTCAGCCAGTTCTTTTAGTACCTTTGGATGTATTCTGTCCGGTGTTCAGGAAGAGGATTGGCAGGAGCAGGGTAGAAGATAAGGGGACAGATAAAGCTGCCAAGCCATTATCCAGTTCAGAAAAAGAGCACTGGATGTCTGATGGAGGGAACACGGATGCTAAGGGAGGCAAGAAGAAAAAAGCTACAGATGCTGTGTTGTCCAAAGAGAAAAGCGTCTGGGCTTCACCTCTCACCGAAAGGGACCAGGAGTCAGCAGCAGAACAGAGAGCTATGCCCTTAGCAGAGGACATTACAAAAATGTAGCCATTCTTCCTAGCTTTTCATGCCATGGGAAATCTTGTTGCTGTTCCTGCCCCCCCCCCCGCACCCCGACTCAGGCATTCTTTGAACCTGTGCTGGAGGAGGAAGAGGAGGAGGAGGAGGAGGATGAAGGGGAACCCATTGAACCAAAGTATCCCCTGAACAGGAGTTTGGTTCACCACCAAGAATGAAATAGGATTTTTCCTCATATTTCCTGTTTTGTAAGGCATATGGTTGACACTCTGGATAGCCCATCCACAGAGACAGAAAAGGATATAGAGGAGGCAAAATGCATGAGTATGCTGGGACTGACCTCATCTAAAAGGCTCACAGTACCCATTCAGAAATCCCTCAAAAAAAAAAGCGCCACTAGCAAGATCTTGAAGTATCAAAATTCAGCTTCCTGCATTGACAAAAAAGTGGTAAAGAAATATCAAGTAGAGAAGCAAGGGGGAAGAATTTTTTTATTCCCAACCTGATCATGATGGAGTTGTGCAGGCAGCTGCATGTGAAAAATCTAAAGTGTCACCAGCTTCCTCACCTCCTGAAAAGGATTCCAGAAAGCTGGATTATATGGCAAGGAAAGCGTCCGCGTCAGTCACCCTGCAGTTAAGGCAGGCAGCTTACAGGGCACACATTGCACAGTACCAGAAATCTCTTTGGAGTACTGTGCAAGACCTTAGCGGGCAGTGAACTTGGCAGTGATCTAGCAGTAACTGCAAAAGATGCTCTGGAGGCCACCAAATATCAGTTCCATGTGGCTGTGGATAGAAACAGAACTTGTCAGCAGACAAGGACCACTTGGCCCACCCAGTAAGCCCATTTTTTTCCTGCCTATACTGTCACTGCAGACACTACCTGCACGTGTCATGAGGCAAATGACAGTCTCAAGGGTACTAGTACATGCAGTAGCTCTGAGGAGGTTTGTCTGGCTATAAGCATTTCTCTGCAGTTAACCACAGCAAGGGGGTCAGAGAGAGAGAGATATCTCTTTCTACTCTGTGACTCTCCCCCCCCAACCAATGACTGAAATGAGGCAAAAAGAAAACACCGGGAGCCCAGCTTCTCCACTGGCGGTCAGCCACATCCACTATCCCCCTCACACCCAAATGGCAGTACAGCCAGAAGAGGTGTGCTTTTTAAACAAGGGACATCCTTTTTTTAATAAAAATCCAAGCCCAGGACTTACTTTGTATTATTTTCCCCTGCAGCCAGCCACAGCAAAGGAGTAGTAGAGAGTCACCTCTTCCTCCTCCGTGACCCCCCTCCGATCGCCGAACCACAGTGAAAAGAACACACCGGGAGCCCAGCTTCTCCACCGGAAGTCAGCCCACGTCACCCCCACCCCTGGACCCAACTGGCAGCATGGCCAGAAGAGGCGCACTTTTTAAACAAAGGACATCCTTTTTTAACAAAAAGCCTATCCCAGGCCATACATTGTTTTATTTTCCCTGCAGCCAGCCACAGCAAGGGGATTAGAGAGAGTCACCTCTTCCTCCTTCGTAACTCTCTCCTCCCTCTCAGTGCTGAACCACAGTGAAAAGAACTCACCAGCAGCCCAGCTTCTCCATTGGTGATCAGCCCTGACTACCACCCTCCCTGGACCCAACTGGCAATACTTACTATAGGTAAAGGCTGACACGCCTAGTGGTCTTCTGTTGTGGTCCTCACCCAAAGAACTACAGCGCAAAGGGTGTCTACTGTGGGTGTCAACTGTGGGAGTCAGCCATTGGTGAGCCGCGCTGCCTCTTTCAACATACCCTCCACATCCAGACCTGGACTTCTCTCCTCATCCGACTCTCGCATCTCCTTGTACAATCAGAGCTACTGCCTCCACTGCTTATGCACACACTTGTATCCCAGGTTACACATTTTTAATCGCTGCACTGATATATCTGCCACCTGTAGCATGTCAATTTGCCTGTAGTCTAGGTGTTTGCCTGTTACTCTACTTGATTTATCCAAAATTGCTTAGTTGTTGGGATTGTCTTTACTGTCCTGGTTTACAGAGTAGTTACCTGTAATTTAGCTTATCCCACTGTAGCAAAAATTTGCCTGTTTTACCACTTACCAATCTGAAGTAATCATTCTACCTGTTATTTAGGTGTTTGCCTATAGGCTACAGGTCTGCCTGACTAATCCAAAGTTGCCTAACTGTTGCAATTACCTTTACTGGCAAGGTAGTCTGCAAAGTTACCTGCAGTTTAGCTCATCCTACTGAGGTTATTGCTGCAGTTGAGCCTATTGTCTGCACTCTTTTCCTCATAAATAGGTATCCCTGCTAACTTAACTTTTGTTAGATCACCTTGACTCTAGTCTTCTCTCACTATGCTCCTTAACCTCTTCATTTGTTATCTCAAAGTATGTTATAACTGAGTATCTTTATTTTTTCTTTTAGTTGTTTTGGTTGTTTATTGTGCATTCTTTTACTACCTCTGTATGTATGTTGACCCTCATCCTTTGACGTGGAACCTTTGTAAATGAGCAGTTTCTACTCAAAGGTATTTGTAATCCGAGAATTTAATAAATAAATAATAAATAAAATAAAAAATAAATTTGCACCTTCCTTCTTTCTTGCTCCCATTCCCTTTCTTTCCCTCTCCATCCCCCCGGCCTCTTCTCATACAACCCCATCTCTTTGCTCTCTCTCTTGCCTCCTTTACTCCTCTTTCCCTCCTCCCTCGCCCCAGCCACACACCCTCCTTCTCCTCTTCCCCACCTTCCTTCCCCTTCCCCAGCTCTACCCCAGACTTCTACCCTGGGCTTCTCACTCTCCCTCCTCAGTCTGGAACTTCCACTGTATCCTCCTCTTCTCCTCTATCTCCCCCCTTCTCCCTCCTCCCCCTCGTTTAAAGGGGCAGAAGTCCCACTCTAACCTCCTCCCTCTTTTCATTCTTCTCCTCTTGGCTGGTGATGTTGAACCTAATCCTGGTCCCTCCTCTCCCACTCCCCACCAAAAAGGCCTTAGTAAATGCCACATAAATGCCAGGAGCTTACTCCCTGAGCTCGACTTACTCAAAGTTTGGACCTCACAGTACTCTCCCAGCTTCCTGTGCATATGAGTCTTAGCTCTGTACTGGGACACTGGACTCTAGCCTGGCTCTCCCGGACTTCTGCCTTTTCTGAGAAGACCGTGGCACGCGTGGTGCTGGAGTAGCCTTATATGTATGCCAGAACCTGTCCTGCGCAATCATCCTCAAAGAATCAATCCCTTCTTCTGACAATCGCCTATTTGCCAAGCTATCACTCTCCTCCACCCTTCCTACTTATGTAGGTGTCCTATATGCCTCCCCAAAGATCTCTCCCTCCTCCCATCTCAATACCCTGTCTTCCTTTGTTTCCCATGTGGCCTCTGGCAAAATAATCTTTTCAGCTTAAATTGGCAGTCCCCCACCTCCAGACCCACACGCTAAAGCATTGAGTCCCTAAACCTCACTCAATTAATTTCTGAACCCACCTGACTCAACCCTCACTCTCCCAATCACTCCCTCCTGGACTGGGTTCTTACCTCCCACCCCCACCGCATCACAGCAGCAGGCACGTTGCCAGATGCCTTCAGTGATCACAGTATGGCCTACTGTGTCAGAAAAGTGAGAATTACCCACTCCACCCTCACATATACATGGTCTAGATCCCTCAGATCTCTCAACACTCATTCCCTAGTATATGACCTTGTTGCCTCCATGTGGTCACCTGTCTATCATACCCCTGATGCTGATACTGCCCTATTCTACTTACAAGCCATACTTACTCACACCTGGAACTATCATGCCTCTCTATGAAAATCAAGGTTCAAGTGTGCCCACCGTCCTTGGATTACACCTGACCTTACTGCCTTGCGTAAATCCTGTGACCAAGCATTGGCCCGTTTTAAATCTTCGCAATTCCTACCTGACCTCCTATTCTACAGGTTACTCAGGAATTCATGCACCAAGGCTATCTGCTCTGCTAAGGCCCTCTATTTCAAATCTAACCTCCAGTCCAACCTCAGTTTCCCCTGCAAAATTTTAGAAAGTTATCCACTCCATCTTTGACCGTCCTGCCCAGTCCATTCCATTCCACCCATCCTCATGGTGGATGGCTCACCAGTCTCTGACCCTTCCTCTGTTGCCACTCATCTTTTTGTTTTTTTAAGCTTAATTTTTATTCAGTTTTCTCAGGGAGCTGGTATACCTTGACAGTACTAGTAAAAGGTAGTACAGAGTTTTCCACTTCTATAAATACAGCTATATCATTAAAAAGTAAAAGCACATCATCCAGTACAATAGAGATATTTTTTTGTTTGGTCCACTTTATCCTTATACATACAAAGTAAGACATATAGAGTATTCCAATATAAAATTATGAAATGCCCAGCCGACCGACCCCCCCTCCCCCAGCTGTCACCAGGTGGAGGAGGAGAGGAGGCATGAGGGGAGCCCAGGGGCAAAAAAACAAACAAACCCAGGGCCCAGGCCCCTCAACCCAACTTCCAGTCCCCCCGTCCAAGACCCATTCTACTATTAGATGGTGGTTGACCCAGCGAAAGATGTCCGCTCCCCACCAAACCTCATTCTATAGTAGTATTTCTTCCCTCAATGTTAACTCTGAGTCTGGGGTCTCCTTACTGCCAAATAAATTAATTTAGATCCTCCCCTGAAGCTAAGGCATCAGATCCAGCCTGTGGGTGGTCACCACAAGGAACCAGCCATTTCACCTAATCCTAACTTTATCCAGCATCCCCCGTAATTTAGCTGCCATAATTTTCATTGTGTAAATCTCGTATACTAAATCTTCCCAAAGTTTTAATTGGGGGGGAGGATCTGGTTTAAGCCAATTTCTGGTGATTATCTTCTTTACTGCAGTTAAAAGTATTAAAGCTATATAAATTTGGTGTGCACGCCTTAAATTCCAGGAAAAATGTAGGAGGATAGCCAATTCCGGAGTGAGATGTTGGCGCTCTGGAAATAATGCCTTAAGTGCCTGAGAGACCCCCTCCCAGAACTTGGTCAGTGTTGGGCAATACCAGAAAATATGCGCATGTGTGGCAACTTCAGCTCTGCAACCATGCCAACAAGATGAATCCCCAGAGGCTAAAAAGGTTGCCGTTATTTGGGGTGTACGAAAATATCCGGCTGCTATCTTCCACCCGAACTCCCTCCATGAATAGGAATCTGTGATTCGGTGTTGGTGGCACCAAATTCACAACCAATCTGTGTGTAAGTTCTGTCATTAAGTCTGCTGCCCATATCTCCTGTACCATCTCCCAGGGGGGTCTAACCGATGTGATCTCCACCTTATAGAAACGGGATACTAAATACTGTGGAGCAGATTCCCTTGGATTTGGACTAACAGGAGGAATGTTAAGTGTACAACAATAATGGAAAGGGATCTGGGTGTAGTCATATCAGATGACCTAAAGGTGGGAAAGCAATGTGAGAAGTCAGTAAGGAGAGCCAGGGGGATACTGGGATGCATAGGGAGGGGCATCACAAGTAGAAAAAGGGAAGTGGTTATCCCTCTTTACAGACAGTTGGTGAGACCCCATCTGGAGTACTGCGTGGAGTTTGGAGACCTCATCTCGCAAGGACATAGACAGGATGGAAGCAGTCCAGAGGAGGACAACTAAAATGGTGCAGGGTCTACATCAGAAACCATATGAAGAGAGACTGAGAGAGCTTAATATGTATACCCTGATGAAAGGAGGGACAGGGGGACATTATAGAAACTTTTAAGTACCTCAAGGGAATCAACAAAGTCCAGGAGGGTAGCATCTTTCAGAAAAAGAGATGTGTAAGAACAAGGGGGCACAATTTAAAGTTAGAGGGGGGATGGCTCAGGGGTAATGTGAGGAAATTCTTTTTCACGGAGAGAGTGGTGGACGCATGGAACCACCTTCCTGGAGAGGTTGTGGGGTCTAAAACAGTGGGGGAATTCAAACATGCATGGGACAGACATAAGGCAATTATAGTGGGGGGGTTGCAGGAAGTAGGCTGTTGGTTAACTAGAATCTGCAGCTTATCCAATAGGTAGGGAAATGGGCAGACTGGGTGGGTCAAGTGATCCTTATCTGCAGTCAAAGTCTACCTTTCTATGTTCTATGTTACCGCAGAGGTGGACATCTGAAGGCCAGTTGTCGACCCCACATAATGTGTTAATTGCAGATATCTAAAAAAGTCTTTCTGGGGCATAGAGAATTTTGATTGTAATTGCTGTAAAGATTTAAAAACACCTTATTCAAAAAATTGGTAATTGTGTGATAGGCTTACTCTTGCCCAGACCCTAAAGCCCTGATCCAGTCTTGCTGGGAGAAGATATGTCCCACACTGGCAGTCCCACCCATTGTGCACCTGATCAGTTCCTAGATTGACTTAGATAAGCCCTCCAGCTTTTCAAATAACTTCTAGTGAACATTGATTCCCTGTTCGCCCCTGGAAGGGAGGGGGGGTTGAAATACTGTAGTAGATCTAAGAGAAGTGATGACCCTGTCCTTTAAATTGAAGGTCCACTGTGGAGCCAATTCAGAGGTACAAGCCACATGCATGTGCTAGCCAGCTGGGCAGCTATGAATGCATCCCTCGGTTAGGTGCCTGCAGTCTGCACAGAGAGATACGAGGCCCCCCCTCGTCTGTTGCTGCTCATCTTAATAATTTCTTCACCATCTGTGCTCTACTCTTCCCCTCCTTCTCTAGCCTCCTTTCAGTCACCCTCTACCTCACCTCCTCCACTATCATCTAAAGGCTTCAGTTTCTCCCCATGAAGTTTTCCTTGCCCTAACCTCACTCAACCCTTCTAAGTCCAGCCTGATGGGACGGACCCCAAACTCCTACGTTTCTTGGTCCTAGCCATTACCTGTCCACTAGCTCACATTCTAAACATTTCCTTCTCCCTCTCTGCTTTCCCCCAGGCTTGAAAAGTTGCTAAGGTGCTTCCCCTGCAAAAAGGGGGGGGGGGTGACTGCTCCTTCCCTGGAAACTTCTGACCATCTCTCTCTCCTCCCCTCCCTTGCCAAGCTCCAGGAGACCCTCATCTTCTCCAGACTCATTAATTTCCTTTAGTCCTCTGACTTCCTCTCCACATTCCAGTCTAGCTTTGGGAAGCACCATTCCACCATATCCTCCCTACTGCGGGTTACTAACTCTGTCCTTACTGGGATGGATCAGGGCCACATCACTTCAGGTATATTCATTGACCTGACCAAAGCCATTGACTCAGTGTCCCACCCTCTCCTACTTAAACTGCTCCACCGGCCTCTCAGCCAGTGCTGTTGTCTGGTTCTTTTCATACCTCTCGGCATTCAGCACTCAATAAAGGTGGGAGGCATCCACAGGATAGAGGCAGTCCAGAACAGGTCAACTAAAATGGTGCAGGGTATGCAACAGAAGCTGTACAAAGAGAGACTAAATGAGCTTAATATGTACACCCTTGAGGAAAGGAGGGAGAGGGGGGACATGATAAAAACGTTCAAGTATCTCAAAGGAATCAAGAAAGTTCAAGAGGGTAGCATCTTTCAGAAAAAAGAGATATGCAAGAACAAGGGGACACAATTTGAAAATAGAGGGGGGATGGCTCAAGGGCAATGTGAGGAAGTATTTTTTCAGAGAAAGGGTGGTGGACGCATGGAATGGCCTTCTTGAGCAGGTTGTGGGGACAAAAACAGTGGGGGAATTCAAGAATGCATGGGACAGACATAAGACAATTCTGGTGGGGGGGTAGGAAGAAGTAGGCTGTTGGCAACTAGAATCTGCAGCTAATCCAATAGGTAGGGAAATGGGCAGACTAGGTGGACCAAGCGGTCCTTATCTGCTGTCAAAGTCTATGTTTCTATGTTTCTATGTCCTCCCCTCTCCCCATCCTAGCTGGAATCCCACAGGGCTACATCCTCGGTCCTGTCCTCTTCTCCATTTTCTTCAAAGACTTCACCTTTCCATGTATCTCCTTGCACAGTCACATGTACACGGACAACAGGGTCATCCAAACTTCTGGCCCACATCCTCTGCCATAGTTGGGCCACTCCAGCAGGACTTCCACAATGTACTGTGCTGGTTACATGACAACCAGCTCAAGGTCAACACTATAAGATGGTGTCCATAACCTTTAGTACCTGTCAGAAACTGGCCAGGCTCTTGCCTCCCCGCTTTCACCATTTTGGATGGCACCCCTTTGAAAGTGGTCCCTGCTTTCAAGTACATTGGCATGTGACTTCACAGCAGGCTTGATTTCTCTGTCCACATAGACACCATCTATGCTAAACTCTGTTCCAAACTAGTCGCCCTGTACCGCAACAAAGACTGCCTCTCCCCTCCAGGTTTGCAGGGAACTAGTAACAAAATTGGTTCTCCCAATCTTTGTGCGAACATAGTCTATGGCATCACACCTCCTCCTCCCTTGCCAGACTAGATATCCTGTGCAATGCCTTCTGCCATTTCACTGCCAACTCTCCCCATCTGTACCCATCACTGCTTCCTCTACTCTTCCCTATCCATCCTCTCCCTGCTGTCACGTCGCCAGACCCACTGTGCTGCCTGCATCACCAAATACTGGTTTGGATCCCTCCCCTCCTACCTACCTTTCCTGATATCCTCTGCTCCCTACTCTTACTTCTTGCTTCACTCCAGGGATTCCCGCACCTTCTTCATCCCCCACCCTCACTCTTCTGCTGGCCAGGCTGCCTTCTCCTACTGCTTCTTCTTCCTCTGGAATCGGCTCCCCTTCCCCTTCTGCCTCTCCCCTTCTCTCCTTGCCCTTAGACACCACCTAAGTCAACTTGTACCCTCCTGTTCCTGTCTACCCCTTCCTTAACCCTACATCCTCTCCCTTGACCCTCTAGCTTAATGCCTTTCACCAATTTAACCCCTACCTCAACACATACTGTGCACTTTGCCTGATACATGATTGTCACTGTTCACCACTGTATAAAAGCTATTATTTTATTATGCTAGCACATTTGCTGATGCCTCTGTATGTACCTGTTATCCTGTAATGTAATGCTGCATCTATATTCGTTTTGTAAGATGTTGCTTCCTACAACCCCATCCCCAGGTTGCACCTGGAAAGAAGTCTCAGCTCAGGGTGCCTTTTCCAGTTACCAACTTTTAAATAAAAAATAAATAAAATTGCAGTTTAGCTAGTTAGTACTCTTCAGCTCTTCAGCACAAATATGATGTAAGAACACTAGAGAAAGCATCAGCACAGAGCAGCACTGTAATGGAGTTCTGATTCTACAGCACAATTCTAATGTCAGAGGAAACATCTCAGCATGGAGATGATGCAGTATTTTGTATTGGCTCGCTATTGGACCAGAAGAAATATCATTACTATGGGGAGTAGATTTATTCATTTATTCTTTAATTTATTTATTAAAATTTTAACCCACCAGGATAATTAAGATGAAGCATTTTGTTTATGATGGGATCCTGGAGAAAAATCAGCTGTTGGGTTACTATGATCATACTGTACATAATTTCCCTGTGGGGAATACATGCCTACCTTGGTGAGGATACTTCTACTGTTTGTAAGATATGGGGGGAGTGGAGGGGGGAAGGCTGTGGAACACAAGCTGTGAGGCAACAAGAAGTTGTACATCTGTCTCATCAAGAAGAAAATTGGCTAAAATTTGTATTTTTACATGAATCTTGAAATTGTGTCTCTTATCACTTAATTGAACAACATTTATTTAGTATGATGGGTAATCCTCGAAAAGAAAACTGTGAAAGGCATAAAAAGCAAGTTAAAGAGCACAGCTCAGCCTTCATGGTCAGAGCAACAGGCTGACTACGGCAGAGCATGGTTCAGAGGAAACTTTACAATCATTGGGGCCAAAACTGCGATGCCTGATATACTCAGTGACTACCCCTAAATGTAACCCCTAGGTGGTGCTATTCTAAGGACTACTACCCTGCCTGTATGGCTATACATAGGTTAAGGGGCCTGAGTTCACTAATAAGGTGCCTCCACCCAGAGAAGTGGTATTGGGGTTGCTTGTCTGCTCGGGTATAACCCTCTGGGAAGCTATAACCACCCACCAGCCCGCCTAGTGCCGGATGTAGTAGTCAATTCACAGACAGTATGGAACAGTAATAATATGCACACACCCTTAACACCTACCCCCAGGGTTAGATTTGCAGCAGTTTCCCTGGAGACCCCCTGTAAAGTAAGGTTAGCAATACAAAAGTACACTCTTAACACTGTAACCCAACTAAGAATATGCACACTAGCCAGGTTAAATGTGAAGAAAGACAATCAGGTTTATTTAGGGGCAGTGAACAAGGAAGGGGTGTGAATCTAGTCAAACAATTTAAAATCTGACTTAGTTCAGTGATTGCATGCACTTTTTGTCCCAAACTGACAGTCAGATAACATTGGGTACCCAGGATGGTAAGTCTGGCTAGCCAGAGGTGTTGCCTGGGGGGTGGTTGGCATTGCAGCTGATGTTGGCACCCTTAGTGGAATGAAAGGCAGTTAACATGCAGAACACCCAGATTATTTGTAATCTGAGGCGGTTGGCTCAGTCCTTTGTAAACCCAAGAAAGTGAAAGAATTAGATGGTACCACAGATGATTTAAACACTTGTTGCCAGGAGCTACCCTGATTGTACTCACACTACCTGGAATCTGCAGCAAGGCAGGTGACATGGAGACCTCGTGGTGATGACTGATAGGCATAGAGAAGCAGGGCTGACACAACATGCCTCCTCTTCACAGCTTTTCTTCCAGGTGGCCGCAACCTGCTTGATGTTGCTGCGCAGGGACTGGATCCCCAAGCCAGTCTCTCACTGAAACAGTCTCTGGTGCAGGAGTAGTGGCCTGAGCCAAATTGGAGGAGTCCAGGCAGGATGAGCAGTCTGGCAAAGTTTGTGATCTTCTGCTGGTGAAGCCTCCAGCTGGCGTAACAGGTTTGGGTCGAGGGAACAGGTCTTGACCCATAAAATGCATTCAGCACATTCAAACTTAAGTAGCACTAGCTTTAAATAGTTTGGGTGCAGTCTGGTCACCAGTTCAGCAGTTTCACTGACCAGACCTCTTGATCCAACTTCGTCTCACACACAAGCTGGGCCGATGGCTTCAGGATCATGTCTTCGGTTCAAATTGCAAGTAGCACTAACAAACTTCTTCTTTCCTTCTGCCGCAGTTCCAACTTGGAATCAGACAAGTCCAACTTCTGCTATAGGCAGTCCAGTATAGAAGAAGGGTGGCAGGTAGGCAAGTTGGGCCTCTTCCCGCTGATTCCCCTACGCTCCTTCTGGGAGCAGCTGCTCGAAAGCTCGAGCTAGTCACACTTCAACCTCCAACTCTAACTGATCCACTGTCTCTTGGCCTACTGGGCATTTCCCTTGTAAATCCAGAGGTTTGGTTGACTAAAGGAGCTGTCAGTCACAGTAAGGGTTCCCCCACCGGGCCAAACTGGTGCCAACTGAAAAACTACAGAATTTCCTTCCAACAGAACACCAGGGTTTGGATCCATTTTAGGTCCCCCCATGGTTCTATTGGTCCAATTACTGGAAGTTCCAGGCCTAACAAGGTGGCTCCCATCCAAACGAACAAGCTGCAAACAAAGCAGGCTAGACAAACTTCTCTATTTCAAATACAAAAAGACACAAACAGTAAATAAGCACAGATCCTAACATAGGCTCCCTGTGCGCAAGTAGTGACTGCAAATTGGAGCAAATCAGAGTACTGTCTGGCCAATCTCAAGCCCTAAATCACTCTGACCCAGCACAGACCACTTACTTAACACAGATTAGTTGGCCTCTTTAAGGGACAGGTGCAGAGGCTCAATATGGCACTCTCACGTAAATAAACAGGATCATACAATGACAGGACACCAGCCTGGCAGTGGGCATTTAAGGAGCCCAGGAAGACATTACAGTAAACCCCAAATTGAAGGGGGTTTACATAAATAATAAGATATATGGCTTTAATACTAGAGTTATCATTGTGGAGACTACAATGGAGGTGCTAAAAACGGAGATGGGAGATATGAGGCGGCAACTGTCGACCTCTTCCAGTGCCTTGATTCTCCTTGTGAAAATAAAATGACCACCTCCAGGCGTGACTGGAAACTTTAGAAAACCAGATACACTCGGCCAATATCAGAATCTTGGGGCATCCGGAATGGAATGTTTATTTGGGGGTGGCTAGTGGAAAAACTGCTATCAAAAAAGAAGTTGGAGGACTCTACAATTCAACAAGTATATAGAATAATGCCACAAGGGAGGCAGGCTGACACAAATGAACCTCAGACTTTACTTGTGGTAATGGACTGAACTGGCACCCAGGACAGACTTTTAAAACTTGCTCAGAGACAAGGACCTTTATTACAAGATGATCATATGGTATTTATTGTCCTGGATATCTGCTGTGTGACCCATCAATGTCATAAGAAGCTTGAAGCTATCCAGAAAATACTAAGAGACGCATCCATTGGCCATTCTACGATGTACCAAGCACAGATCACTATTGTAAATGAGGGCAAGGTCTGGGCCTTTTCAGACCTTGCTGAAGCTGGAAAATGGGCATCTTGAACAGTGGCAAGGCTCTGCCTTGCAGGCAAAGACTTGAAGACTAGTGCTATGAACCTGGAGGGCACATGAACAAACTCAGTAACATATACCATTTAATTGCTGTTTTGTCCCTTCAGACCATTTGACTCACAAGTTTGGGCCTGGATTATACATATGTTGACCTTAGTGCCATTCATTGTGTATATGGAATTGCTAAGTTACCCCTCTGATAGCTGGATACATTATGTACCCATTCTTATAGCATACAGTTACTCTGGTTAGCATATAACTAATGGTGCCTATTAATTTGTCTTTATATTTGGGGCATAATCTTTTTAAGTACTCTGTTGCTTAATTAGCATCTTCAGACAAGTAGGTGAGAGTGCTCAAATTTTCTGCATGTACTGGGAGATGGATTCAATGAGAAAATGTAAGTTACTTCATCTTTTGACCCTTTTTTTTACAATAGGGGTTTCACTTTAGCAAATAACTCATGATGTCATTAGCCCACTGTTAGCGCATAAAAATTAGACTTAATTGTTATGGACTTTAGACACCAAAATTAATCATGTGGCCCTTGGGTTCTATATTTCATCAACATTTGTTATCTTTTGGTGTACTGAATTTTTGACATGCTCTCTGCTGATATATCAAAATATGCTGGAAATATGTATATCCTTGGAGTAAGGAAATATTTTTATTTATTTAACTTGTTTACCAGGTGAATGCACAGGTAACAAGTACCTTTTTTAGGCATGACCCAGGTACAGAAGCACAGTCAAACAGAAAAACAAATTGTGGTGAATACATATGAATTTACAGCAAGTTGTAGGCAAACATGAACACATATGGTGCTAATACTTGGTAGGCAGGTGTCCCAGTATGCATAGTTTTCTTTACTAGTGTTGCAATAGCGAGATTGGATTTGATGTCAGGGAAAACCAATTTAGGGATTTGACAGCCATACAGTGGTGAACATTGGACTTGCAGCCTAAGGCAAATTTACATATTTTGTAGTATAGAATGTGTTTTTGCTGTTGTGTGGATTCTCTGGCAGCATCAGTTACAACCGGTCCATAATCTAATGATGGGACTAGAATTGTCAGTGCACTAAGGGTTCTGGCCTCAGGAGTTAAGAAATGTCGAACACAGTAGAGAGCACCTAGCTTCTGACGTAAGAGAGAGGTGGTGTGTTAGAGATGGGATTCAAAGGATAACACAGGGTTAAAATGAACCCTACGGTACTTGAAATACAGTGTCTTAGTTAGGGGTGCACTGTTGCTTGTAAGGACACAGAAACTGGAAGATACCTTGTTTATTCTGAGCCTCGCCCCAAATAGCATGGACTGTGTCTTGGAAAGGTTGAGCACCATATTTTCTATTACAAACCAGTTTTGAAGCCTGGCTAGGCAGGAACTGAGTAAAAGGTTAATGGCATTAATGTTGTTACTATGTGTAAACAGAACTGCGTCATCCACATATAGAAGGGTCAGTACAGGTTTGCAGACTGTGGGCAAATTATTTATGAAAAGGGTAAAACCAGAGGGGGCCAAGAATAGAACCTTGTGGTACGTCACTTGTGATGTTATTAACTACTGAAAGTGTGTTTCCAATCCTGACAGCCGGAGTTCTGTCAGTCAAGTAGTCTTTGAACCAGGCCAGTGTTGGTGGCCCCAGGCCGACAGCATCGAGCTGATTTATTAGTTTCTTGTGGTCGACCAGATCAAAGGCCTTGGTCAGGTCCTTGAGCACTGCACCTACTATGAGGCCTTTGTCCATGGCATGGTAAATGTCATTGGGGAATTTTATTAGAGCAGTGTTGGTGCTGTGTCCTTTGTGAAAACTATGCTGTTCACCACAGATAAGGTCATATTGTTACAAGAGGTCCACTAGCTGCCGATGCACTATTTTTTCTTGTAGCTGTGCAAGGGCAGAAAGAAGTGAGATTGGGTGATAGTTATCAAGAGGTGTTTTATTACCCTTTTTTATGAAGCGGGATGATAATTGAGGATTTCCATAGTTTAGGCACTATCCCAGACGAGAAGGACATGTTGAGGAGTTTAGTGATAGGGGATGTGATTTGTGGAGCTGCTTTTTGAGAAATGTAGGTAATAGACTGCCAGGGACAGAAGTTGTACTAACTAAGTATGGTTTCTCTGGCATATATGTCAGTCAGAATCAATTGTAATGCAGTTGTGGAAAATTAATAAAGTAAAAAAAATGGACGGAGTAGGCTTGTGCTGTCAAGGAGAAGGAAAAGGTGACGTGGATGGACTGACAACCGGTTTCTCCTGCCCAGCTGATGTGCTCCTTATGCCCTTCAGCTTGAGAACTGGGAGTGAGACAGCATTGTCCCTCTTGCACAGGTGGATTTATTTAATACCAGATCAGCTGTTAATAAAACAAAACTCTTGAAAGATTACACTAGCTCCTTAATGCTGACCTGGTTTGTATCACAGAGTTCTGGTTGAATGAAAATGCTGGCCCAGTTATATCTGAGCTGGCTTCACCAGGTGATCCCATGGTACACCACCCACATTTGGGGCATAGAGGGGGTGGAATTGTCATTTTTTTATCGTTCTAGCCTTGAGTGTATGACTGTCCTCATGAGAGATCCAGGTTAAATAAGGGTGTGCCCATTCAATGTGGTGGCCATCTGGACTCCAGGATTTTGTTGGTTCATCACCACCTAGCGTGGTACTTTTCTGGAGGAGAGCTTAGAGTTGTTCTCTGCTCTGGCATTGGAGTCCTCCTGGTTTTTAGCAATTGGTGACTTTAGGGCCTGGGTTGATTCTGACTTTCATTCCATAGCTAATGAGCTCCTCCAGATTATGGAATGCTTGGGGTTCAGAAAACTAGTATCTCCTGCTACTGATATGGGTGGACACTGTTGACCTCATTTTCAGCATGAGGATAGAGGTAAAACAATAAAATGTGTTACTGGTTGCTTGGTCTGACCACTTTGTCATCTCCTTTGATTGGATGGCATCTGACCCGTTTATGGAGATGGAGACTGTTGGCCTTAGAAAAGCCTAGACCCCAATATTTTTGGGGATTATGTGGAACTATCACAAATTATGGCTGCTTTCTCCGGGAGCATTGACATGGCAGTAAAAGCATTTAGTCATGCACTCATGTCCAGAGTTGATACCTAATGCTTGCCTGTGCCCACTTTGTGTTTTCATGATAGTGCTCTCCATAGTTAATGATGAGCTTCATAGTTTGAAAATGCTCAGGCAGTGATTACAGCACATGTGGATGAGATCAGGTTCCTTGTTTAACTGACTTGTCCTGAAGACTTATGAAAAACATGAGGAGGTATGCTGGCCCGATGGCATGGAGGGCTGAGGTGCTGGCAACTTACCTCCTGCCATACCAGTGACCCATGTTCGGTGATAAGCATGGGTTGCTGGGGTCAGTCGGGGAGGAGGGCTGGGTGAGGATCGGCGACGCCAGGTGCTCTCCTCTCCTGGATCGAGGAGGTTAGCTTTCCTAGCCTATGACCGCCACCATGTGGAGGCATGATGGTGGTGCAGGCATCAGGGGCTAGGTGCTGGGCTGGAGTGGAAGGAGTGGGGTCAGTTCAGGCCAAGGTGCATGTGTGCGCCTCCACGCACATGCACGACCTTGCACTGGGGGCTATGGGGAAGCAAGGGGAGAAGATCAATGGAAAAACTGGGGACTGGAGGCTTAATGAAGCCCCCCAAGCTGGCACTGGCAGCCTGTCCGGTCTTGGAGATGAAGGAGGTCAGAGACTTGGGATGGCCACAGTGCCAACGAGGGATGGGCTGATACAGCCGCCCAACCTGCCTGAGGAG
Source organism: Neoceratodus forsteri (assembly GCA_016271365.2). Taxonomy (NCBI): domain Eukaryota; kingdom Metazoa; phylum Chordata; order Ceratodontiformes; family Ceratodontidae; genus Neoceratodus; species Neoceratodus forsteri. Next base: position 1,261,381,138 of record CM028129.1, read on the forward strand.
AAAACAGCAAAATATGGAAATAAAAACAAAACAAAAAAAAACATGAGGCAATTACAGATGCATAAAGAAAATTCTTCTCTGGTATCATCGCAGTTGGGGAAAAAAATGACCCGTCATCCTCTGATTGTGTGGAGATCCACAAAGTTCTGCCTGGTCTGTGTACTATCCTTTGTGCATTTTCTGTGCAACATTTTATTTATTTATTTAGTGATTCGGGAAAGACCTTTAAGCACAAGCTCTTTTACAAAGGTTCCACGTCATAGATTGCAAAACAAAGTACAATAGGAGAAAGCAAAGGTACATCACAATGAACGATACAGCCTGGATTCAGAACTTACAGGATAACTCAAAACATAGGTACAAGTTAAAATAAAAATAAAAACACTTTATGAGGGTGGAGGGGGGAATAAGCAGCCACAAAGTGCCTTGTCAGTAGTTCAGAAGGACGGGGATAGCAAGCAGTGGGGTGAAGAAAGGAGGTACGAGAGAGAGAGGTAGGTACTATGTGGAGGTAAAGAGGGGAAGAAAACATAAGGTATAGGGAGAAATGGGGTGAGGGAGGCTGAGCAGAGAAGACATGCTAGAGTAAATGGTGGGGTGGGAGGGGGGCATGGTCAGGCAGCCTGCATTAGTAGTGACTGTTAGGGAAACTCATGGGACTGGGAGTTGGGGGAGTGGGGGGAAGGTGGGGTGGCAGATGCCAAAGGAGCATGATGCAAACTGATTGCTGAGGCAAGTCATGAGAAGGGTCAGAGGGAGGGGGTACCTGAGGCCTGCTGGGGAGCAGAGAGAGAGCAGGTGTGGCTGGACTTAGGCACAGGTGCACTTAGAAAGTGTTATTAGGTGATGTTTGAGGGCAGTTTTGAATTGGGCCAGCCAATTGGTGACCAAGAGGTGCCCGGGGAGTTCATTCAACCACAGGGGGGCCCGGTAGGCAAATGCACATTCCCCAGGTGAGATGCGATGGAAGGGGATAGCCAAGGCCCCTCTAGTCCTCCCTCTGGTGACCTGTAATGAGTTGGTTGCCTTGATCAAATTGCCTACACAAGGTGGTGTTTTACCCAATAGAGTCTTCTTCCCTAGGATGTAAGTCTGGAATTTGACCCCGTTTCTTAATGACAGCCAGTTTGCACGTTCGTACAGAGTACAGGTGTGAATGCCATGCTCAGCATCCAGGGTGAGTCTGCAGGCTTTGTTGAGTGCAGTCTGAGCCCTCTTGAGCGCGTATCCATTGCCGCCCTGTAGACCACTAGTCCGTAGTCAATAGTAGATATAATGGAACTGTGGACTGAGAGGCTGAGGGCCCCCTGGAGAGAGGTATTGCCTGTGACTGTACAGGACACCAATCTTGGTATTGACTGTCTTGACCAGAGAGTCAATATGGTGCGCAAAGGTGAGGGTATCATCTATTATGACCCCCAGATACTTGAACAAGTGGACTTGTTCCAGCGGCTCACTGCATGAGTTGGAGATGATGAGGGGGTGGTGCTTATTTTTGTTGTGGGGACTGGACATAAGCATGACTTTGGTCTTCTTGTAGTTTAGTAGCAACTTATGACTACAGAATTAGTCCTTGAGTTTGGAGAAGGAGCTCTGCAGCTCAGATTGTAGGGCAGCCTGAGACATGCTGCTGCTCAGGAACACAGCATCGTCTGCCTATAGTATGGGTTTGGTGTCGCAGGCTGTGAGAAGGTCATTTAAGAAGAGGCTGAAGAGTAGGGGCCCCAGTATTGCCCCCTGGGGTACCCCTAATGATACCTCTCTTGCGCTGGCTACTGTTTGCCAATTTTGACACATTGATTTCTCCATATCAGGTAGTCTTGGAACTAGCAAAGGGCATTGGGAGCCACACCCATGTTTTGCAGTTGGGTCAGTAACAGGGGGTGGTTGACTGTATCGAAGGCTTTGGTGTGACCAATAAAGACAGACCCCACCAGTTTGCCTTCATCCAGGGCCTTATGTGTATAGTTTGTGTAGTCCAGCAGGGCAGTGGTGGTACTGTGATTTTGTCTGAAGCCATGCTGGTTGGGGCATAGTAGATTATACTTACTGAGGTAGTCAATGAGTTGACCCACCACAATCTTTTCCAGTGCCTTGGCCAGGGGGGGAGAGGATCGAGATGGGTCTGTAGTTGGCTACCAGAGACTTGTCGCCTCCTTTATGCACTGGCGTAACTAGGGCCTGCTTCCAAACCACCGGGAATTGGGCAAAGGCCAGAGACTTATTGTACAGTGTGGTAATGGGCACTATAAGAATGTCCAGGGTGAGGGATAGAAGTTTCATGTCTATCCCATCACTGCCCAGTCTAGTCTTACCTAGTACTTTCTTGACCATAGTTAGGGCCTCCTTCACCATCACCCTTTTAAAGTAGAAGGTTGGGTGAGAACACTCGGTAGATACGTTGTTGGAATGGTTCAAACTAGGTTGAAAATAGGCAGGTGGTAGCACTGGGGTAAGATCGGTGAAGGCCTTATTGAAGGCTTCTGCAATAGCTAGAGGGTCTGTAGTGGAGCTGTTACTGATACTGAGCAGCTGAGGGTGCTTCTTGTCCTCCTTTCCAAGGATACTTTTGATGTTTTCCCAGAATCTTTTCCCATCACCCCAAGAGTTGCAAAGCTGGGCCTTATGATAGTTGGCTTTGGCGAGCTGGATTAGCTTGGTGCGGCGGTTCCTGGCTGTTCTGTAACACTGGCAATCATGCTTGCTACCTGTGTTTCTGGCCTTCTCCCAGAGTATGTCCCTTTCTTTCAGGTGGGAGAGGAGCTCCTCATCAATACAGCCATTTGCCTGCCCCCGAATTTTTCTTTTCGTGAGCAGGGCATAGATGTCACAGATGGAGCTAAAGCCCTTAATGAAGTAACAGAGGGCCTGATCAAGGGTAGGCGCCAGGTCGATAGGAGTCCAGTCATGCAGGGCAAGGGATGATTTGAGGGCTCAGAGTTTACCCTTCCTCAAGACCCTGCTTTCAATGAGGATGGGTGGGCTTTTGGTAAATTTATTAGACCACAGGAAGGCGATGGAGTGGTCACTTAACGTGTCTGGGAGAACCTTGATCTCAGAGATCCGGGATGGTGAGCTTGCTAGGACCCAGTCAAGGAGGGCACTGTTTCCTGTCTTATAGTTCTGCCTGGTGGGACAGGTCACAGGTTGTGTCAGGTTGGAGGTGGCTATCAGATCCCGGAAAGGGGTAGCCTCCTTTCCATCCCAGTTTATGTTAAAGTTCCCGGTCAAGAAGGACTGGAACCAGTCAAGGACATGGTCTGTGTTTTACTTTCTATTGTGTACTGGAACCAGTTCCTGGCTACCTAGTGAAGGCTGAATATTTGGTTCTGGTCCCTGTGATAAGAGGGCTAGTCAATCATTCTCTGATGTTGGGGGTGTACCTGGAGGATTTGAAAGATTCTTCTGTAATACCCTACCTAAGAAACCATCTTTAGATCTGAACATTCTCTTTAATTATTGAGCTACTGTATGTCTAATTGATCCTTTCTGGGTAAGGTAATTGAAAAAGTTGCGGCTAGCACACTTGTGCGTCTCCTAGGGGGAATTTACTCTTTATGAACCATTCCAATCTTTTTTTTCAGCCAAACCACAGTACTGAGATGGCTCTGATTCAGGACTGAAATGATATGCTCCTAGTAAAGGACAGAGGAGAGCTGTCATTGGTGGTCCTTGACCTGTTGTGTGGCATTTGATCCTGTGGACTATTGGGAACTGATCAGTCACCTAAGGAAGTATTGTGGTCTGACTGAAAGTGTCCTTGACTGGTTCCAGTCCTTCTTTAATTGCCAGAGGAAGGTGTGGTTTTTGAGTGTTTAGATCATCCTACCCTATTATTGATTTAGATGCACCACAGGGATTGATCGTGCTCGTTATTGTTTGTGGTATATATGCTGCTGCTAGAAGAGGTGATTTGAACCTACAGTTTTCAGTTTTCACTGCTTATGCAGATTGATTTGTTGAATTTTGGTAACCCGGATGAGCCCACTGGAACCAGAGGTCCCTTTTTCAGGGGTGACCCGGAGTTAATTACAGGCACGAACTCATACAGTGAGCAAGAATATTGTATACATTATACAATGGCAAGAAAGAATGCTGGGCTGTGATTGGTCAGTCTGGGGCTGGACCCGGGATGTTACCCTAGCTTAACATCCCGACTCTAGTCCCAGCACTCTAACGACCGCATTAAGTGATAAAAAACACTGCACAGTCATTCCTCCAATCATGTTCACTGCTCCTCGCTCTGAACAAAAATCTGAATTTCCACTGCTCCACACCACTGCAAGTCCCGAGTCCCACAACAGAAAAAAAACAGCAAAAAACCAACGTAACAACAGTGGCACATTCTCCCCAAATTCCCAAAATATCTTCTTATTTAAAAAAAAAACACCTAAGAGTTGCATTCACGGAAGTAGCACACTGATGGACTGAACCAGCAAGCGAGCCTTTCAACACTCACCGCGTGCCTTTCTCTGTAATGCTCGCTCGCTCTTCAACTGAATTTTTTATAGGTTCTTTCTTTTTTTAACTCAGCACGTAAACGGAAGCCGAAAAATCATTCACCTACCAGTCACTTTTCCAAACATGCTCATGGCACTGGCACCGAGTGAGCAGCAGCAGCGTTGACAGGAGGTTGAAACGGTGTTTGCTCTTGGAGGCCAAAATATCACAACTTTAAAAATCTCCCAATACAAAACTCTACCAGGAGAACCCGAACTACAACACACTGGATGGGAAGAAGGGACCAAGGGAAATGAAGTGAAAGCACACCTATTGTAAGACAACCAAGCAGATACAGAACTACAGAAAAAAATCCAATCCCCCACACAGCTCCACCTATAGGATAAACAGGGAAAAGGAACTTCTTTATAGATAAATATTCTTCCACACATAAAAAAATAAGTGAAAAAACTCTTTAAAACATATTTATTTTTATTCTTTTATTTAAAGGTTAGCCATTGTATAATAGGAATAATGCCCTCCAGGGTGGGTGTTATACTGGGATAACATCCCTTCTCGGGTGTTGGACACCCTCGGCCAGTGGCCTCGGGCCCAACCACCTGAGGCGGGATGTTATCACAGCATAACACCCACCCTGTCAGGCATTATTCCTTTAATACTTCGTACAGCAATGAGTTTAAAATACATTTAATTTTAGGAGGAACACTGTGCTTCATGCTATTCTATATGTAGTTTACTCTCCTTTTTTTATGTTAAATGTATTTGCGTGGTGTCAAATGATGTTATAAACTGAAAATCTCAATAAATACTGAGTTTAAAAAAAGATGCATATAACTTATAAACAGAAGATGGAGATGATGTGACTATGTTACATTTAAATGATTAGTTAACTGACTAGCACCATGCATGACAACAAGTAACTGGAGGGACATAAACACAATGATTAGCACACAGTGCAGCATAGAAAAATGTAGGGGTTGGGTGGCAAACAAAGGGCAAGTGATCAACGATAGCAAGCGCAATGTGAGCTGCAGAATAGAAGCATTTTTAACTGTTGCTTGAAGCACTCAAGCAAGGGGGAGTTTTGCAGCTCAGGAGGAAGGGAGTTCCAGAGAGAGGGGACAGAATAAGCAGAAGACCTCATCCCTAAATTTTTTGAGGGCACGTCAAGCATTTTAGGACCAGACACTGAGAGGAGGTGCCTTTCAGGCTAGGGAATTAATAGGTCCAGATAGGTTGGGTGGGATAAAATGTGAGATGAACTTGTAGGTTAGGCATAACAGGGGGTGCATCATTCGCCCCTTCAGGGAGGTCCAACTTAGGGAGGATAAGACTTCAAAGTGATGCTTTCTGGGAGGGGTCCCTGCAGCGAAGGGGCTAATTTTATGGTAAAGAACCTTGAGCTTACTAGTCACAGAGCTCCTGAGGAACTGGAGTATGGGGCACCATATAGTAGGGTCAGGAGCAAGAGACTATTTGAAATGGCAGTTCTAGACTCTGGAATGAGGGCATGACCCAGGCAATATACTAGACTAATTTTCAGATGTAAAGCCTTGGTAATCTGATCTATATGGAGTTTAAAGGGGAGTTCCTGGTCTATGATGACCCCCCCCCCCCAGGTATTTTATTTTGTCCACCACTTCAGTTTGTGCACCAATTGAGGTGGAGAGAGCTGGTGTTGTCTGGCCAGTCCAAGGTGCTTGGGGCCAATGAATATTGCCTTGGTTTTGGTAATATTAAGGACAAGCCTATTGTCATGGAACCAGTTTTCAAGTGTAGCAAACTCAGAGTCGAGCTGGGAATTGATCAGGCTTACATTGGAGCAACTTTGATAGAGAACCGCATCATCAGCATGTAGAATTAGGTTTCCTGCTCCAAATGTTTGGGCAGGTCATTAATAAATATGGAAAAAGCAGGGGACCCAGGATAAACCCCTGTGGAAATTCATCGGTAATGAGCCTCAAGCAGGAGTGAGCACCAAGCCATTTAACCACCTGGGTACCCATTGGTTAGGTAATGTCTGAACCATTGAAGTGAGTAGCTGTCAAATTCCATACATTGCAACTTATGTATGAGTAGATTATGATCAACCAAGTCGAATGCTTTGGTTAAATCAATAAAGATTGCTCCGGTTGGCACCCTTTTGTCCGTGGCATCCAAAACATCAACAGTCAATCTAATCAGGGCAGTGTTGGTGCCGTGGTGCTTTCTAAAGCCATGCTGTCAGTCAGTAAGTAAGTGGTGCAACTTCAGGTAATTTTGGATTTGATTGTAGACTAGCTTTTCATGTACCTTAGCCAATGGGCTAAGGAGGGAAATGAAGCAGTAGTTTTCCATAAGGTCCCTTTGACCACCTTTTTTTGCACAGAAACCATCACTGCCATCTTCCATTTTTCTGGGATTTTGCCTACAATTAATGATCTATTAATGAGGAAGGTACCAGGGAGTGCAATGAATGGAGCAGCTAGTCTAAGCAGTCTGGGCTCCAAGCTGTCAAACCCAGCCACACCATTGGATTTAATAAATTTTAGAAGGGTGTACACTTTCTGATTTTGAAGTTGGAGATGGAAGCAGGGGGTCTGGGCACTGGTTACCTCCCAACCCATGGGTTGGGAAGGTGACCTGGAGGGGGGAGGTTTGAATCTAGTTAGATCCATGAAAAAGCAGTTAAAGGCATTAGCAATGAATCTGGGTTCACTGATGTTCTGGGGAATAGTCATAATAGTACCTACAATGGAGTGAGTACGCCCTTTCAGTAGGGTGTTAATTTGCACCCAGAATCGCTTAGGCTTGGCCAGATCTTTACTCTGTAGTCCCCTAACATAGTCCTTCACTCAACTGTACCTGTTTGAGTTGTCCTACTAAAACTGTCAGTAGTAAGCTTCCGATATTATATTTGGTTGTATGTAGCATCATGGAACTTTCATATCAACTACTATAAGTTGGTTCTTCCCTGTTCCGCTTCCACTGGGTCATGCCTGGAAATGAGTTTCGGCTCAATGTGCCTTTCTCTGTCGCCAATTTCCAAATAAATCAATCAATCAATAAATAAAACTGCGCCTGGTCAGCATTAACCAGATTCTCTGCAAGAAAATGCTTTAGCTGAGGAACTGGGTTGACATCAGTTGGCTGAAACTGAACCAAGATAAAACAGAAGTGATACTAGTGAGCCCAAGTCACCTGGTGTCATCTGTTCAGGATTTCCTGAAAATACCCACTTTTGATGGGGCTCAGCTGATGGCAAAGGAGGTGGCTTACAATCTGGATGAAGCTCTAGACAGGGAGCTGGCCCTGGTTTCTCAGGTATCAACTGTAGTTCAGAGCAACTTAATTATCTAAAGAACATTACAAGGTTGCACTTCTACCTTGACCCCAATGATGTAAGCACACCGGTGCGAGCTTTCATCACCTCCTGTCTAGACTTCTGCAATAGGCTTTATCAGTGCCTTCCTGTAGGTCATCTTTGTCATTTGCAGTCAGTACAGAATGCAGCAGCAGCCCATCTCTCTACTCGAAAATATCATATCTCCTTTGTGCTGCATGAACTGCTATGGTTGTCAATATGGTAGCAAGTTGATTATAAAGCTCTATGATTGATTTATAAAACTCTCAACAGATGGTACCCTTTCTTTTTATGCAAGCTGTTAGTCATTTACATAGAAACATAGAATTTGACGGCAGACAAGGCCCGCTCGGCCCACCCAGTCTGACCGTTTTTCCCCCTGCCTGTACTGTGACTGTAAACCCATATTGACCTCTGGCTGCCCCCCCCCCCACTTCCCACTAAGATTCACTTGTGCCTATTCCATGCATACTTGAAGTCCACACTGTTTTTACCTCCACCATCTCCAGTGGAAGACTATTCCAAATAGCCACCACTCTTTCAGTGAAGAAATACTTCCTCACATCTCTCTTGAATTTACCCACTTCCAGCTTCACTGCATGTCCCCTTATTTTCATGCATCTTTTCCTCTGAAAAATACCGCCCTCCTGTCCCTTATTTAACCCTGTGAGGTATTTATTAGTCTCTGTCATAATCCCTCCTTACTGTTCTCTCACCGAGGGTGAACATGTTAGGGTTTGGCTTCAGTCTCTGTTTGTAGGGCTTCTGATGCAGACCCTTCACCATTGTAGTTGCCCTTTTCTGGACAGCCTCCACTCTGTCTATGTCCTTCCTGAGATGTGGTCTCTAGAACTGGACACAGTACTCCAGGTGGGGTTTCACCAGTGATCTATACAGTGGTAACACTGCCTCTCTCCTTCTGCTGGTGATACCCCTCTCTATGCACCCCAACATCTCACTAACCCTACCCACTGCCTTGTCGCACTCCCTCGCCACCTTGAGATCATCAGATATGATTACTCCCAGGTCCCTTTCCTTTTTGGTGACTGTCAATACCTCTTCTCCAATACCCTGCTCTGCCCCAGGGGAGGAGGATTTTGCAGGAAGAAGATCTTTGTGCTTCAGTAACTGGGGGCTACTGCAGATTCCATCAAATACAGTACGTGTGTTTAGGGTTGGGGGTTACTGACCTCTTGAAAGCCAAAAACTACAGTGGCTTACAGAAGAGATTGATGAGACCTTTATATCACTCTGTTGGATTAAAAAGTTACAGAACGTTGACTGTTTTGGAGATAGCTTGCCACATGAAATTGTTCTGTAATTAATGTATACTGATAGTTTTAATAACCTTGACTAAAATCCATTTAAAAAAATCAAACCTCAAGCCACAATCAGTACCTGGTCAAAAGTGGTTTGCTTCAAACTGAATGAGAACATAGTTTTAGCTGTCAGTACAGTATATAACCTGAAATTGTGGTGAAAACATCCTTTCTGTGTCATTCCCCCTAGTCATTGAATATTCATTTACTGCTAGGTTACGCATGCTCACCAACTAGGAACCAACACACTCCAAAGCTGTGACATCATTGAACCCTGGATCCTCCCCATTCTGAGGCATTGACTTTGAATCCTTAATCTTTATATGATGGTCAGAGGAACTGGCAGCATGCGAACATACAAAATTGCCAGCAGAAGGAGGCTTTTACTGTCTCTCGAGTCTATTCGATGCGGAGCTCATGTCCTATATCTTGAAGACTTTCTTCAAAACTTTTATAATTTTTTTCCCCCACTATAGTAACTATCAGCAGAGAATCCTGTTTGTTTTAAGAGACATAGGGCCAAATATTCAAAACTTTGCCCCGGGGCTAAATTAGCACTGCCCGGCGGGCAAACTTAGCCTGGAGCACAAAGCAAGCCATATTCAAAAGGAATAGCCTAGGGAAAACAGTTTCTGAATACAGCATGGGAATGAGGCCAGGCAAAGTGGGCTGGGAGTGCAGGGCACACTGAGCCCTGGAATAAGACAGCTCTGAATATGGCAACCAGGAAGTGCAAACCACAACAGCAACACAGTGCACAGTGATGTGAAGGTAGGTAGAGGTGAACTATGTGGCCAATGTGTGTGCCAGCAAATGCGTGGATCCAGTACAGCTGCAGGCAGCAGCATATGTGAACGTACAGTGTGCAAAACTGTAAATTATTCCCCAAACTGTTTGCTCAGTGCTAACATGTTTGCGCGGGTTTAGCGCAGGGCTAAACCGTTAGCCCGGTGCAAACACGTTTGCCCGGCGCTAAACTTTGCCATATTCAAAAGTGACATGCAAATGAGCCTACTTAGGTAATCTCTGGGCAAACATCCAAATTAGCATCTCATTATGCTCTGATTTGCATGTAGTTTGCACCGGGCTAACAGTTTAGCCCTGCGCTAAACCCGCGCAAACGTGTTAGCGTTGCACAAACAGTTTGGGGAATATTATGCAGTTTTGAACACTGTTTTTTCACATGCGCTGCTGTCTGCAGCTGTACTGGGACAACATGGCATAGGCACAGATGGTGGTGGTGCTGCATGCAACTGTCACACTGTAGGTCATGCTACAGTGCACAGCAGACACTACAGTAACAAGGGGGCCAGTAGTGTGTGAACACAGCAATGCCTATGGTGTGTAGGGCAGTGATGATGACTGCACTATACACAGTGAGAGGCCCAACCTGCAGGTGTTTACTGACAGTGGACATTACTGTTACGCTGTTGTGTGTCTCACAGATGCTGCACCTCTGGCATGGGATGCTCACAGTGACATATACTGTACATGTCCGGCTTTGTGTGCTGTGGCAGTTGTACAGCTGTGCGATATGTGGCTGGGGGGGCATATATTATCAGAAAGGCACATTGGTGTTAGGGTATTCCCAATACTGGCCCATGTGCACTGCATGATGTGTCCCAGCCTTGTGGCCACATCTGGTCTGTGGCACAGCCTGGCCATCCATACACTCTCCCCTCAACATCCTCCATGCCCACAGTGCTGCATGTGTGTGCTGGCATCTGTTGGTGTCCACAGAAGAGTGGTCCGCAGGTGTGTGCTGTATGGCCACACTGCCATGCTGTCCACCGGCGGCAGGGTCACCACTTACTGCCTGGCATGGCTGGGACTGGTGGCAGATGATGGCATCATTGTGATGCCATCAGTTAACAACATGTTTCCTCTATGTTTGACTTTGTCTATGTGTCATATTTATTTGTTAGGGTCACGCAAAGCTGCGCAAAAGCCACGCAAACACCGCGCAAAGCCAAAGTGTCATACAAAGCTGATTGCCCAGGGTTAAGACAAGCTTTTCCTGGGCGGTGATGTGCACCTCGCTAAGTGTCGCACTAAGTTGCACTAAACCACTTTGCGTGATGCTAGTCGCTGAATATAGCATTGCGCCTGTATTCATGTCAGTTTGCCCCTTGCATATGTAACCCCCCTGCAAATGGGGGTTCCCAAAAGTCTTCCAGGAGCTTGCTAAGTGCTCTAAATCTGGATGGTGTTCGGTGTTTAAGCCATTTAAATGGCACTGCAGCGAGTGCTTTAGAGCCTCTGCGTACTGTCTCTTTAAGAGCTGTCTGCTTGCAGACATAATTAATTGGAATGGGGGGCCTGTGTGTTACAATGCCCGAATCCCACTTGGGCTTCTGGCTAAGTGCTCCATTTCTGCAGTCGCTATATGCGCAGAGGGAGCCTAATTAAAAGATGTAATTGTTTGCTGGTGATCTGTTAGAGTAATAATGAAAATACAGTTTGTTCTAACCTGCTTACTTGTAGCAAGGACTGGGCAGTGTAGTTTCTTCATTTTGGTCTTGAACTGCTGAATTGGACCAACCAGTGGAAAGGAAGTCCTTAAAATGGAGCCTGCTGGCAAATCAGAACTTGGACTCTCATCTGGAGCCTGCAACAAAGGGGATTGTATGGCAGCTGCTCATGGGAAATGTAGTTTATACCTTGGCGCCTTTTTGCACCAACAGAGGGAGCCCTACAGTGATTGACAACTGAACCAGCCAACCGAACTGCTGGGAGCCCAAAGGAAATGCCCTGCACTGTTGCTGGAAAAGTTTAGTTCAGTAGAGACAATGAAGGGAGAAGGAGCTCTGTACTGTGCGGTGAGTAATTCACGCGGGAAGCGCATGTGTAGGCTCTCAAGTCGGTCTGCGGCCGTTAGTGTTGCTGAATCAGACTGAATCCGAGCTGTTGTAGAAGGAAGAAGAAACAGAAGTGTGGAAACCAGGCTTAACCTGTAGAAGACCGAAGATATTGCTGAAGTGCGATCGGCCTGTCAGGGACTGAAGCTGCTGTGAGTGCTCCTGGGTTTTTGCAGTGCTTTGCGATCGGGATCGAGGAGCAGCCTGCCTGGTATAGTAATTTCCCTTACATATGAATGTGCTTGGTGCGTGTGGGGAATCGCGGTCTTAATTCCCCTCACTCTGCAGTGTGTGCTGAATGCTGGAAACCCAGAAGCAACACCATCCATCCTGTAACTGTCTTGGGTATCGTGAGTACAAACCAGGGCGACACCCTGAGACATTCATTTAATCAAAGTGTGTCAACTGATTTCCTTGTGTTTTCTTCCCACAGATTGACCCATCCGGCCCCGGATTACAAGTGTGTGTTGTGCATATATTTTCTTCCAACAGGGCTTCATCCATCTGCCCCTGCCGGCCAACCCCGGGCAATGGACCTGGCTAGCCCCCTCCCAATCCTGGGTACCCAGAGTGTGACTTTTTGGACCCTATATGTGTGCACAGTACTGTGAAATAAATCAGATTTGTTGTTATTGAACTATATACTGTCTGTGGTGTCAGTACATACAGTGCCAGCATTGCATTGTGTTCTGTATGTTGCTTAATCTTGTTTTACAGGGGGTCCTCAGAGACATGTTGCCGAATCAGTCTCGAGGGTAAGTGGTATCTATATGTGTAAAAAGTGTTCATATGTGGGGTATTGGGAAGGTAATTCCCGTGTACTGTGTGGGCCACTAGAGGGAACAAAGGGGGGTCACAGTGTCCCAGAGGGCTATACCTGAGCTAGTTTAACCACTACCAACCCTGATCTCTGGGTGGAGACACCCATCATAGAACCTAGGTCCCTCAACCTGTCAGTAGCCAAGCAGGCAGGGGTAGTAGCCCTTGGGGTAGCACCACCTAGGGGTTACATCTTGGAGGGTACCGCAGGGATTAGCGTCCCCTTGTGGCCACATTTACGAATCACTGTTAAAAATAAATGGATACCCCGACAGAAGTGGCTGTGCACCAGTTGGTGGGGTGGTGTGCTAGGCAGGAGATCGACCCCCAAAATGCTATGCTTATCCTGGACATCCCCCTGGATACCAATAAGGACACTATAGAGGGAGTACTTTCCAAGGTGGAAGGTTTATAAAACCCTGTGGTGGTGGGTCGACATACTAATCTGCTTGCCCACACTTTCATGGCCCTAGCAGAGTATAAAGACCCCATATATAGCTCCAAAGTGCCACAGACTATTACCCCAGAGGAAGCCCTCACTGCCTGGAGAGTGATAACTAAGGACAGTAAAGACCTGGGGGTGAATGAGCCCCCCCCACTATCTGAAACTTTTGAGGAGAAATTTGCTAAGTTGTTGCTGGAGGAAGGGAAAACTGTGGAGGACTTAAAGAAGTTATTTCTGCCACCTGGGAGTGTTCCTCCCCCAACACCCCCTCCTGCTCCAGCACCTGTTATTGCCCCTCTTTCTGTGGCTGAACCAATTCAGGCTCCTATTTCTGCACCTGCCATTAGGCATGATTCTTACCGAAGGTTGAGGATCTTCTCTGGCACCCTCCCCAGCCCCCAAGGGGAGGATGATTGGGACACCTGGATAGATTGTGTTGCCCCCTGATACCTGAATGGCAGTGTGCGGAGGCTGAGAAATGAAAAAGAATCATAGAAAGTTTGAGGGGTCCTGCCCTAGATGACATTCAATTTTTGAGGGCCACAAATTCTGATGCATCTGCCCAGAAGTACCTATCTGCACTTGAAGGCAATTTTGGGAGCATTGAGTCAGGGGAGAGCTTGATGTGGAAATTTCAAGGTACAAAACAGTGGCCAGGGGAAAGTTTGTCTGCATATGTTACTCGTCTGGAAAGAGCTCTGCACAAGGCTTACTGAAAAGGTGGGGTAGCCGCCAGTGACTTAAACCGTGTAAGGTTGGAGCACCTACTACAACATGCAAAGCATTCTAAATTGCAGCTCCTTCAATTAAGGCTCCCAGACAGAAGGGGTAACCCACCGGACTATTGTGACTTGATAAAAGAACTTCAGGAGGTTGAAGATGAGGAGGGGGATTTTAATTCTGGGGTGAGCGCAGCCCAAGTGATCACAGCATCGGAAGGTCCTTCTGAAGTGGGGACCAATGAGGGTGTGCCACCATGGGGTGAACTGCTGAGGGAGTTCAGGGAAATAAAAAACAGTCTCTTTATGAAGGCCGCTCCTGCAAGTACAGGCCCTGACCCTCATCTGACTGCATCTACTATGGGGGTAGGGGTACCCAACAAGGCATCTCCTGCTGACAACAGCTCAAAACTTGATGTCTTGACCATGGAAGTGGAGGGAATTGACGAGATGTCTCCAAATGCTTATCATGCCGCAGACAGAGATGGCACCAAGGTTTCCAGTTAGTAGTACCCCCGCCCTGGCTCCCAGTGTGACGCCTCGGCCAGCTCAAACTCCAGAAAGTATGTTTTGCTATAATTGTGGGAAGGATGGGCATGTGAAGAGAGAATGCCGGTCCCCAAAAGACACAGACAAAGTTACATATAGGCTACAAGGAGAGCTTCGGAGAACAAATCAGTGATTATGAGGTGCACAAAATGATCCCAGTGAGGGTCCCCAAAATGCTAACTCACATCCCTTTGTGGCAAGGTCAGTTGCCCAGGCCCCCGCTACCGCCTCTCCAGACTGGTCCAGAATAGTGGGTCCCTCCATGGAGACCACTGTAAAGGTGAATGGAGTGTCTACAAGAGCTGTATTAGGCAGTGGCTCCCAAGTGACAATTATGTTCCAAGACTGGTATCAGAAGCATTTGTCTGATGTACCCTTATGACCATTGGAGGGGCTGCATGTCTGGGGGTTAAGTGAGAAGGCCTACCCCTACTCTGGATATATCCAAATTTGGCTGTCTTTTCCCACCTCCATGGCTGGAGAGGCCGAGCAAGTAGAGACCCTAGCCTTAGTGTGTCCCCCTACTGGACTGTATGATGGGTTTCCTCTACTAATTGGGACAAATACACATATGTTTGGATGGTTGGCGCAGTTATGCTATGAGAAACAGGGGTCACAGACTGGTAGAGCTTTAAGAATTCCGGCCTTGATCAAGAGGGCCTATGAGGCACAGAGAGATGCTGAAAAAGTGGAACCAGAGGAACCGATTGGAATTGTCTGGAAGAAGGATCCTGAGTTCCTGATCCTGGTGCCAAATGCCCAGTGTACCTTACAGGGGGAGGTCCGTATCAGGAAGGATGTCAAGAATAAAATACTTATGCTGGATGCACCAGGCGATGGAAAATTGCCAGAAGGACTACTGGTCAAGCCTAGTATTTTGCCTGCCAGAGCCCATGCTTATGCCAGAAGGGTAATGGTTCAAGTTCATAATGTGTCTGATAGAAATATTCGGGTAAATAGAGGTTGCACCCTGGCTAATGTACATTGTGCAAATACTGCAGTGCTACCCAGTAACAAGAGTTCGGGGAAGAGTGACAGAGTGACGCCCGACTTGTTCGATTTTGGTGACTCCCCTTTGGCAGCTGACTGGAAAGTGAGGATCAGTGAGAAGCTTGCCCAGAGAGACCAAGTGTTTTCCTTAAAGGAATGGGACGTGGGATGTGTGCAAGGAGCTGAGCTTGTAGAGCAGAAAGCAGCTAACTAAAAACGCTACATTTTCTTATTAATTTAAAACTTACATCTCAGCAGGAGTCAGTGTCTGTTGAGATTAAGTAGACAGATACTTTATTAGACGTAGAAGGGGTCTTATTTAGGGTTAAAAAAAGAAAGAAATAAAGAAAGTCAGTGTGTGTTCTGTGCAGGGAAGGGTATTGTATCAGCTGACTTTGCTAAACCAGTAGGGGGAGAGAGAGCTTAATTGGGGGTGTGGCTTAGACACTATAAACGCAGGTGACTCAAATTACAACTTCCTGTTGCTAGCCTTTTTTCTTACTAATTGCCCTACATCCTACCTACCCTAAGCCAGTTCTACTTTTATAGCCACTGGATCTGACTGTCAACAGGAACTTCCTGTTTGGCAGAAGGAAGGGAAGGATCATAGAGAAACATTGGTTTTGTCAACCCTAAAGGAAAAAAGTAGCTCACTGTCCCCCCCAGCTGCTGGTGGTTTGACATTGAGCAAGGAGGAAGGAGGCTACTAAAGAAGATAGGAAGTTGCTGTCCCAGAACAGGAAGGGTGAGAGTTGTAAGGAGAGGAGAGAGTAAGCATACTGAGAAACAGGAGAGGGGACACAAAATAAGACATGATAGGAGTGGTGCAGTGCAATGGCTGTGGGGTAGCAGTGTTCTGGGAGACATTCTGGAGGCTGCGATGCTGCCCTATTTGCAGGCACCTCTCTGGTCTGAGAGAGAAGGTTGCCCGTCTCCAGGCTGACCTGGCTAGGATTCGTGAAACCTCCTCCCCCACCCAGGGACCACCAGGGCCAATGCCACTACCTCAGAGGTTGCCAAGAAAGAGGAGAGGCTGGACCAGGGTGGGCTCAGGGAGGAAGAGGGTGGTGGAACAGAGCTGCATCCCTCCAGCTGTACCTCTCCACAATTCATTCGCTCTTCTGGTGGATAGTGGTTCCTTTATGGAGGCAACTGCAGTGGAGACCAAGGAGGATGCTGGGAACCTCACAAAGGAGACCCACAGGAGGTGGCATGGGACCCCACAGGGAAGAGCAACTCCTGGTGGGGACTCAATCGTGGGGGTGAAATGGGGAGGAAGGGGAGAGGGAGGTAAGGTGCTCCTGGCGCCCACGGCTTGAGGGACAGGAAGTGAATCCTCAGGATCGTGGGAGGAGCTGCACGAGGGAGGGAGCTGGATGTCATTGTCCACCTAGGGACAAATGACCTGGCTAGGAATGGGATCAGAGCAGTGCAAGAGGAGTTTGCAGAGCTGGGGAGGGGCCTTAGACAAGTAGCGCATACGGTAACCTTCTCGGAGGTGCTGCCTGTCTATGGCAAGGGTGATGCTAGGGCACTCCTCACCAGGGAATTCAATGAGTGGTTGAAAAACTGGTGTGGAGCTCAGGGTTTTGGCTTCATTGGGGACTGGGGAGCCACCTGGTGGGATGCAGACCTATACTGGTGCGATGGTCTGCATCTGTCTGAGGGGAACCAGGATCCTAGGTGAGAGGTTTAAATGCTTCATTGGCAAGCATTTAAACTAGCCAAGGGGGGAGACACTGAAAGGAGCAGGAAATTCCAGCCTCCCCCCACAAAACATGGTAATTAGTGAGGTAAACACCAAGGTAGAGAAGTTATTAGGGAGTAGGACGGGGTAAATGTAAAAAAAGGCAAAGGCAGTAAGGACAGGAATGGGGCTAAAAGGGGTAAGGCTATCAAAAAGTGGAGGGTGATGAGTAGAAGGGGTACCAATGCCTGTAGTCTGTGTAACAAGCTCCCTGAACTAGTGGCCTTGATGGAAGAGGGTTGCCTGGATATTGTGGCAGTCACAGAAACATGGTACACAGAGAACCATGATTGGGATGTCAACATACCAGGATACACAATCTACAGGAGGGACAGGGAGGGTAAAAGAGGAGGAGGAGGAGTAGCTCTCTATGTAAAGGAAGGGATCAAAGCAACAGAAGTAAAGAGTAAACAAGGAGCAGATGAGGCACTCTGGGTCACCCGGAGACAGGAAATGGCACCACAATCTGCACGGGGGTTGTATACATACCCCCATCTCAGGGGGAAGGAATGGACAAGGAAATGATAGAAGGCTTCCTTAGAATGGCAGAAAAAGGGGATATATTGTTGATGGGGGACCTGAATATGCCAGATGTTAACTGGAGCACCTTTGCTACAGGCACATCCAAGAGCAGGGTCATTCTTGATGCCCTACAGGGGCATGCCTCAGACAGCTAGTATTGAACCCACTCGGGAGGGAGCAGTCTTAGACCTGGTACTCAAATGGGATGGAGAAAGAATCTCAGATTTAGAGGTGGGTAGCCATCTGGGAACAAGCGACCACCAAACAGTGTGGTTCATTTATAAACACAGCCATACAATCAAGCCATAAGCAAAAGCAAGAGTATCGGACTTTGTGGAGGGCTGACTTTGGGGAATGAGAGTGCTTTAGAAAAGCACTAGCAAACAGGCAAGAAGGAGGGGTGGAGGAACAATGAGGAGTAATCAAAACAGCCATCACAGAGGCAACAAGCCTTTGTGTAAAGCAAATCAATAAAACACAATGAAGGAAAAAAACGCTATGGTTCTCAAAAGAGGTGGCAGGGAAGGTTAAGGAGAAAAGGATAGCATTCAGGAAATATAAGGAAACGCTGAAGGAGCAGGACAGAGAACTTTATCAGTTAAAGCAGAAAGAGGCTGGGAAGGCAGTCAGAATAGCAAAGGCCCAAACTGAGGAAAGGATAGCCAATTCTGTTAAGAAGGGGATAAGACCTTTTATAGGTACATTAGGGAGCGAAGAAAGACCAAAGGAGGGATACTGAGGCTTCATAATGGGGAGGGAATGTGGGTAGAGGGGGACAGTGAAAAAGCAGGGATACCGAATGAATATTTCTGCTCAGTATGCACAAAGGAAGAGGAGAGGGAGGTACCTAAACAAAACAAGAGAAACACTCTGAAGACTGGGGTCGATACCAGTCCATTTACAGAAGAAAGGGTTCTGAAAGAACTAATAAAATTGAAGGTGGACAAAGCAATGGGGCCTGATGGGATTCACCCAAGAATTCTAAAAGAACTAAGGGTAGAACTAGTGACACCGCTGACTACTCTCTTTAACAAATCATGGGAGGATGGGGTGGTACCTGAAGACTGGAAGAGGGCAGATGTGATTCCTCTTCACAAAAGTGGGAGCAGGACAGAGGCAGGAAACTACAGACCAGTTAGTTTGACCTCAGTGGTAGGGAAAATGATGGAATCACTTCTGAAGGAAAGAATTGTTGAGTTCCTAGAGGCCAGTGGGGCACAGGACCCAAGGCAGCATGGATTCACAATGGGAAGGTCGTGTCAGATGAATCTAATAGATTTCTTTGACTGGGTGACCAAAGTAGTAGACCAGGGAGGGGCTGTGGACATGGTCTACCTAGATTTTAGCAAGGCATTTGTTACAGTCCCACACAAAAGATTAATACGCTAGTTAGCCAGCCTTGGAGTGGGCCCCAAGGTGGTAGCCTGGATAAAAAATTGGCTAGACAACAGGATGCAAAGGGTAGTAGTAAATGGAGTACACAGTGAAGAAAGGAGGGTTACTAGCGGGGTACCGCAGGGTTCAGTACTGGGACCGGTCCTTTTTAATATCTTTATAAGTGACATTGCAGAGGAACTGGAAGGAAAAGTATGTCTCTTTGCAGACGACATAAAGATCTGCAACAGGGTTGATACACCAGATGGAGTGGAAAGGATGAGAAGGGACTTGGCAAGGTTGGAGGAATGGTCAAATGTATGGCAGCTCAGATTCAATGCAAAGAAGTGCAAGGTAATGCACATGGGAAACAAAAACTCAGGGGAAGAGTATACAATGGGGGGTGAGATACTGACAACAGTAAAAATGGAAAGGAACCTGGGGATAATTACATCAGATGACCTAAAGGTGGGCAAGCAATGTGAGAAGGCAGTAAGGAAGGCTGGGGGGATACTGGGATGCATAGGAAGAGGCATCAATAGTAGAAAACAGGAAGTTGTTATCCCTCTGTACAGACAGCTGGTGAGACCCCATCTGGAGTACTGTGTGCAGTTCTGGAGACCCCATCTCCACAAAGACATAGACAGAGTGGAGGCTGTTCAGAGGAGGTAACTCAAATGGTGCAGGGTCTGCACCAAGAAGACATACTTAAGAAAGACTAAAGGAGCTTAATATGTATACCCTTGAGGAAAGAAGGAGAGGGGTGATAAGATAGAAACTTTCAAGTACCTCAAGGGAATCAACAAAGTCCAAGAGGGTAGCATCTTTCAGAAAAAGAGATGTGCAAGAACAAGGAGGCTAATTTGAAGATAGAGGGGGATGGCTCAGAGGTAATGTGAGGAAGTATTTTTTCACGGAGAGGGTTGTGGATGCATGGAACAGCCTCCCTGAGGAGGTCGTAGAGTCAAGAACAGTGGGAGAATTCAAGAATGCATGGGACAGACATAAGGCAGTCCTAGTGGGGGGTAGGAGGAAGTAAGTTGTTGGTTAACTAGGATCTGCAGCTTATCTGTTAGGTAGGAAAATGGGCAGACTAGGTGGGCCAAGCGGTCCTTATCTGCTGTCAAATTCTATGTCTATGTTTCTATGTTTCTAGCTCTACACGCATTTTGGATATGCTGACCAAGATCGAGTTGCGGGTCAAGTGTCACCCCAAGGTATTTACTTGACCATATCCGGCTGTATGATGAAAGGCCATTTCGTGAGAGGTCTCAACGCCTGGCAACTGCTGACATAGATGATGTGAGACGGCATCTACAAGAGATGCTTGCTGCTGGTGTAATACAAGAATCCAGAAGCTCATATGCTTCAACTATCGTGGTAGTGAGAAAAAAGAGTGGGACAGTAAGGATGTGCGTGGATTATTGCACCTTGAACCGGTGGACTATCCCTGATCAGTATACAGTGCTCTGCATTCAGATTGCCTTAGACTGCCTGAACGGTAGCAAGTGGTTCTCAGTGTTGGATCTTCGCAGTGGGTATTACCAGATCCCGATGGCCCCAGAAGACCATGAAAAGACAGCCTTTATCTGTCCGCTTGGTTTCTATGAATTCATGAGGATGCCTCAAGGGATTTCAGGCTCCCCAGCCACTTTTCAATGACTGATGGAGTGTGCAGTGGGGGACATGAACTTATCAGAGTGCCTGGTATACCTAGATGATGTTATTGTGTTTGGCAGCTCACTGGAAGAACATGAGAGCAGATTGTTCAAGGTGCTGGACCGATTGGAAGACTTTGACCTTAAGCTATCCATTGATAAATGTCAGTTCTTCCAAACCTCTGAAAAGTATGTGGGACACATAGTGTCCACCAAGGGAATAGAAACAGACCCGAGTAAAGTTGAGGCCTTGACCACCTGGCCACAGCCCCACAATCTAAAAGAAATGCAAAGATTTCTGGGATTCTGTGGCTACTATCGGCGATTCATCAAGGACTATTCAAGAGTGATTCACCCTCTATTCAATCTTACTCAAGGTTACCCTCCTACTAACAAACAATATAAGAGGTTGGCTTCCCCTGAGGCTGTTTTTGCCCCAATGAAGTCTTTGGATCCCGACGGACACCTGATTGTGAAGCTGCTTTTCATGAGATTATATACCAACTCACTCACGCTCTTGTCCTTGCCTATGCAGATCCAGCAAAACCCTATGTCTTGCACACTGATGCTAGCCTGCAAGATTTGGGGGCTGTGTTATACCAGGAGCACGAGAATGGCCTGAGACCAGTGGCCTTTGCCAGGAGAAGTCTGACCCCATCTGAAAAGAACTATCCGGTGCATAAGTTAGAGTTCTTAGCTTTGAAGTGGGCCAATGTTAACCAATTCCATGAGTACCTGTATGGGGCTAAGATACTGGTAAAAACTGATAATCCTTTGACCTATGTGCAGACTTCAGCCAAGTTGGATGCTACTGGCCATAGGTGGCTTTCCGCATTAGCTACATGTGACTATGCTGTGCAATACAGAGCAGGCCTGAACCACATAGATGCTGATGCTCTCTCACGGAGGCCTGTTTCCAGAAATGAATGGGTCAGACTGTCAGAACCTGATATTCGAGCACTATGCCAGAAGTTTGAAAGGGAGAAACAAGTGTCCATGGATGCAGTGGACTGTCTAGTGGATTGCTTGGGGCCCTCTGAGAATTGCATACCTGCTGCTTATTGCCACTTTACTGCATTAGACATTGGTGCACTGCCTCAGCTGGACAATGACAGTCTTCAGCGGGCTCAATCCCGAGATCCTATGATCAAATCAGCTGTAGAAGCCCTCTATGCAGGGAAAGATGTGTCCAAGTTGCGCTCCACTGATTTGAGAACTGCATTGTTATACAAGGAAGGTCTTAAGTTGAAACTGATTAATCGACTGTTATACCGAGAAACAGTAGGCAAAGGGGGACAAAAAGACAAACAGCAGCTAGTTTTGCCGACTGCCTTCTGAGACTTGGTGCTGAAGTCCCTACACAACCACATGGGGCACCTTGGTATAGACAGAACACTTGACTTGGTGAGATCCAGATTCTATTGGCCTAAAATGGGGGCTGATGTTGAACAACACATTCAAACTTGTAGTCGCTGCTTACAGAGGAAAGCTTTGCCCCAGAATGCTGAACCCCTTGTTAACATCACCACCAGTGCCCCCATGGAGCTGGTCTGTATTGACTTTCTAAGTTTGGAGCCAGATCAAAGAAATATTATTAATGTGCTGGTGGTCACTGACCATTTTACATGATATGCTCAAGCTTTCTCCACCAAGGACCAGAAGGCATCCACTGTGGCAAAAGTACTTGTAGAAAACGTTTTTGTTCACTATGGGGCTCCACAAATAATCCATTCTGACCAAGGGAGAGACTTTGAGAGTCGTTTGATCAAAGAGTTGCTTTCTCTGTGGGGAGTGCGAAAGTCCAGAACCACCCCTTACCACCCCCAAGGGGACCCACAGCCTGAATGTTTTAACCGCACTCTGTTGGACATGCTGGGCACCCTCCACCCAAAAGACAAGCCCAGATGAAGCCAGCAAATTAGCAGCTTGGTACATGCCTACAATTGCACCAAAAGTGATGCCACTGGGTTCTCCCCCTACCACCTGGTGTTTGGAAGAGAAGCCCGACTAACGGTAGATGTTTGTTTCGGAGTTTCTCCTGATGGGGTTCGAGCTGATAATTATTTACAGTACGTGCAAAAGTTAAAGGCCTAGCTGAATCATGCGTACCAACTGGCTCAAACCATGGCTGCCAAAAGAAATCTAGCCAACAAAGAAAGGTATGATAAAAAGGTGAAAGCCCAAGAACTCCAGGAGGGAGATCGTGTATTGCTAAGAAATCTGGGACTGCATGGCAAACACAAGATTGCTGACAGGTAGCATCATCTCCTTCACATTGTAGTAGGCAAACTGGATGACCTGCCTGTGTACAAAGTAAGGCCTGAAAATAATTCAAAAGATGTTAAGACAATGCATCGAAATCATCTGCTGCCCATTGGACAAATATTAATTGAGTCTGAGCCCCCAGAAAGTACTCCCCCTGGATCGGTGACCAGAGCTGCTGCTAAGCAAAGGCAGAGAAAGTCTGCACCTACCGATGCTGAGTTAGAGCTGTCTCCACAGCAAATCCCAGTCGAAGATGACTATCAGTCTACCTCAGAGGAAAGTGAATGCAACTTTGGGTACTACCCTTCTTATGAACTGAGTCAATTGTTTCAAGGCAATCCCCTAGTCAATTATGGAGATGAAGCTGGGCCTTCTGGACTGCCTAAGCCCCCAGCTTTGTCCTTGGAGCCTATGCTCCCAGAGAGTGAGGTGCAGAGTGTTAAGTCAGATGACATGGAATCACTGTGTATGGTGGTACTGTTTGAATTACCCGAGACAGAGTCAGATGCTCTGAGTCAGACCGGTGACATGCCGGAACAGGAAGAGTCTTTCAAGTGACACGATAGTTCCCTGCCAGTGCCAGAATGCTCTCCCTGTGAAACAAGTGTTGTGACCCCTGAAATTGCAAATACTGGAGCTGACAGTGCCCCAAGTTCTAACTCTGCTACCCTGAAAGAAACCCCCCTGGCAAGTAAAGATCACGCTGAAAGTGAGGACCAAAATGCAGAGACTGCAACAGTTCCCCCTAGAAAGACTGGTAGAGCTGTAAAGCCTGTAGTACACCTCAGCTACGATTCTCCTGGGAGGCCTGTGGATTTGCCTCTCAATGTGGTCCATAAGGGAGTGTATGTGTCCCTGAGCTCATTGCCCAAACTGAGCATAAGTGCTAACTCCAGGTTACTTGTTTCACCCTCTAGGTATGGTGCCCCTGCCCCATCCAGCCCTAAGGTAGCTGATAGGGAAGGACCCCCTCTCTTCAGGTTTCATGTGCAGGAGGTAATAACCTGAGTAACAGACAATGTGTGTATAATGTTGTGTAAAAAGTAATGTGCTGAAAAGCATCAGAAATGTGTTTATGGCAAAGGTGATATGGTGACTGATGATTACACGTATAAACCTAATATGTTAGTGATGTAAATGTATATGATGTTGTATTGCAATTTACGGGGGTACTTACATGACGTGGACTCCAAGTATTTCCAGGCCAGGAAGGGTGTAACCCCCCTGCAAATGGGGGTTCTCAAAAGTCTTCCAGGAGCTTGCTAAGTGCTCTAAATCTGGATGATGTTTGGC
Source organism: Neoceratodus forsteri (assembly GCA_016271365.2). Classification (NCBI taxonomy): domain Eukaryota; kingdom Metazoa; phylum Chordata; order Ceratodontiformes; family Ceratodontidae; genus Neoceratodus; species Neoceratodus forsteri. The sequence continues at coordinate 1,261,405,500 of CM028129.1, forward strand.
GTTTAAGCCGTTTAAATGGCACTGCAGCGAGTGCTTTAGAGCCTCTGCATACTGTCTCTTTAAGAGCTGTCTGCTTGCAGCCATAATTAATTGGAATGGGGGGCCTGTGTGTTACAATGCCCAAATCCCACTTGGGCTGCTGGCTAAGTGCTCTGTTTCTGCAGTCGCTATATGCGCAGAGGGAGCCTAATTAAAAGATGTAATTGTTTGCTGGGGATCTGTTAAGAGTAATAATGAAAATACAGTTTGTTCTAACCTGCTTACTTGTAGCAAGGACTGGGCAGTGTAGTTTCTTCATTTTGGTCTTGAACTGCTGAATTGGACCAGTCAGTGGAAAGGAGGTCCTCAAAATGGAGCCTGCTGGCAAATCAGAACTTGGACTCTCATCTGGAGCCTGCAACAAAGGGGACTGTATGGCAGCTGCTCATGGGAAATATAGTTTGTACCTTGGCGCCTTTTTGCACCAACAGAGGGAGCCCTACAATGATTGACAACCGAACCAGCCAACCAAACTGCTGTGAGCCCAAAGGAAATGCCCTGCACTGTTGCTGGAAAAGTTCAGTTCAGTAGAGACAATGAAGGGAGAAGGAGCTCTGTACTGTGCGGTGAGTAATTCGTGCGGGAAGCGTGTGTGTAGGCTCCCAAGTCGGTCTGCGGCCGTTAGTGCAGCTGAATCAGACTGAATCCGAGCTGCTGTAGAAGGAAGAAGAAGCAGAAGTGTGGAAACCAGGCTTAACCTGTAGAAGACCGAAGATTTTGCTGAAGTGCGATCGGCCTGTCAGGGACTGAAGCTGCTGCGAGTGCTCCTGGGTTTTTGCAGTGTTTTGCGATCGGGATCGAGGAGCAGCCTGCCTGGTATAGTAATTTCCCTTACATATGAATGTGCTTGGTGCGTGTGGGGAATCGCGGTCTTAATTCCCCTCACTCTGCAGTGTGTGCTGAATGCTGGAAACCCAGAAGCAACACCATCCATCATGTAACTGTCTTGGGTATCGTGAGTACAAATCAGGGCGACACCCTGCGACATTCATTTAATCAAAGTGTGTCAACTGATTTCCTTGTGTTTTCTTCCCAAGGACTGAGCCATCCGGCTCCGGATTACAAGTGTGTGTTGTGCATATATTTTCTTCCTACAGGGCCCCATCCATCTGCACCTGCCGGCCAACCCCGGGCAACGGATCTGGCTAGCCCTCCCCCCATCCTGGGTACCCAGAGTGTGACTTTTTGGACCCTATATGTGTGCACAGTACTGTGATTTGAATATTGCCAAGCTAAATCAACCTGATTGCCCCCTCCCGTGTTACTGTCCCCTAAATAAATCAGATTTGTTGTTATTGAACTATATACTGTCTGTGGTGTCAGTACATATAGTGCCAGCATTGCATTGTGTTGTGTATGTTACTTAATCTTGTTTTACAGGGGGTCCTCAGAGACGTGTTGCAGAATCTGTCTCGAGGGTAAGTGGTACCTATATGTGTAAAAAGTGTTCATATGTGGGGTATTGGGAAGGTAATTCCCATGTACTGTGTGGGTCACTAGTGGGAACAAAGGGGGGTCACAGTGTCCCAGAGGGCTGTACCTGAGCTAGTTTAACCACTACCAACCCTGACCTCTGGGTGGAGGCACCCGTCATAGAACCTAGGCCCCTCAACCTGTCAGTAGCCAAGCAGGCAGGGGTAGTAGCTTCTGGGGTAGCGCCACCTAGGGGTTACACATACATTATAATTTTGCCTGGCGCTAATGCAGTATGCCCGCGCTATTTGGCCCTTTGAATATAGCAGACCCACGCTACTCCCATGCTAAACCTGCGCAAATGTTTTTTGCCCAGCGCAAAGTTTTGAATATCTGGCCCATAATTTCTAAATTTATTATAGTATCTGTCGTTTATTTGCTTAATTGGCTTCTGCTTTAACCCCAAATTATTGCGGGAGGCTGGGTTTTGCTGTTCTGCCTGAATTCTTCTTGAATTCCTCAAAGAGTGTAAGATAAGTATTTAAGATCTTGCTATCATGGTGTGAATTTAGACTAGTGTCAAGTTAAGCCTTTTTAAAAAATGTTCTCTGTCAGGGTAGTTTTCCCCTCCTTGCTCTGCATCCTGTTCTCTGGATTTTTCCTCAGTATAGCCTTACTCTGTGTGAGCCTTTTTTAATCACACTGAGTGTTTCTGTACCTCTCCAAGAGTATTATATTTTTTTTTTGTTCTTATTTCTGCTCCACCCTGGCCCTGATCGGCCCTTGTCTGGCCGCCATCTATCGCCTCCGTTCCTTCAGGGCCTCACCCCTGTAACCCCCACGGCTTACCCCCTGTGGAGGGGCAGTGGGGACTCCTACCCACCAACAGGATCCAGTTTCGGGGCATTACCTTGGGAACGGAGCATGACGGGAACAGCCATCAAGCCACAATGACCAGCCACCAGGGACTTTTTCATTTTTCTTTCCCCTGTGGGAGCCTAGGTGTGCAGTGACACCTGCGGTGGGCTCACACTTGCACCTGTGCGTGGCCCCATCAAGCATCTGCCCTGCTCCCACCCCACTAGTGTTGCTGCAGCATAGCAGCAAGCCCCAGCCTCCGCCAGGGGTCAGGCATGTGCCAACTGAGGTTACACCCCTCCCCAGAGATGGAGAGCTGTCCGTCGGACGGTCGATCCATCTCCTCACCACTGACCCCCGGAATCCTGTGCTCATTCCCGGGGTTGCCAGCATGGCGCGAGGTGTACGTTCAGCGCCTCAACCCTCAGTGCCACCGGGCCAGCTACAAGGGTATTATTTTAATTTTCTGAGGTTTAATATTTTTTTGGACAAACATTTCTCCTTCCAATCATCACTGCCCCGTTTAGTTGCAAAATGCAATATTTTCCCTGTGGTTGCTTCATTTTCTACAGACTTTGCTTTAGTTTTGTTGAAACTGATGCAAGTGTGCAAGGGTTAGCCACAAGTGCACCAAATTCACAGAAGTGAGCAAAAAGTGATGTACATGTGCACAGATTGATGGAAGTGTGCACACATTGACACAAGTGCATAAAATGTTATGCAGGTGTGCAAAGTGGTTGACCTAAGTGTGCAAGAAGTGACACAGGTGAGCAAAAGTAATGCAAGAAAGTGAACGTCCTGATGCACACCCTCATTTTTGATTGTCTTTTACAAGATTGAGAAAGAACATCATCATGGCATTTCGCTGGGCATTTTCCATTAATAAGAAATATAAAGTATGTTGGAATGCCTGGACATGGTTTCTGTATGGTACTGTATGCTCTGCACTAGCAAAACAAATGCTGTACTATTTCCTCAGCATCTGATCCCAGACTGGGGCTGGCCCAGGTGAAGGTACATCTAGTTTTATGTTTGGCAGCCACAATAATGAGTTACACTAGTCCCTCCTTTTTTAATCTTAATGAGCTAGCTCTTCTACAATGAATATTAAATGATTTGGACTCAGAAGGATGTCCTGTCTCTTATACCTGATTTACAGCAGACCCTTCCTCAGGTGGTTGGGATGGTACCTCCAGATATATTTATTTTTCTATTTATGTATTTATTTGTTCACCTGGTAGGTGCACTGGTCCCAGGGACTGTCAGGTACGACATGGCACACAACAGTATGGTAGGACTGCAGCACTTACAATGCAAAATAGGACATGAATACAATGCAGTGTGATTACATATATACAGTGCAGTGCAAAACAGGACATACATGCAAAGCAATGTGATTACATAGACAGTATTGGGGGCATCCTTCACAGAACTTGGGTAAAAAAGATGCTCTTCCAGACCTGCCTGGGCAAAGTACCCCACCCCAGCCAGACAGCCTTGAAGACTCCCAAGGCAATATCAATCCAACTGACTCTCTGAATCCAGAGGCCCTCCAGTATTCTGAAGTTGATGAGGAGAAAGGTGAATGGGTGAAGGAGCCTCAGTCTTCCTCAATCCTATCATTGTATTTTGTAAATTTACATTTTCTGCTGCCCCTGCCTTGGAACAGTGGGTGTGCCACCTTCTGGACGGATATACTGGCCTTCATGTAGTTATGGGGATTTACCTTTATTTGTTTCAGAATTTCATTGTGTGTGTTCCCCACCCCCACAGGGACATCAGTGTGAGTCCAAGGTCCCTGATGTGAGCATGCTCACGCACGCTATACAATATGCAGTACAGCATCCCTCGCTCCTTCCCTTCTTCTGTCCCGGGCCGCTCTGCCACATGTACATCTACAGGTGGCAGTAGCACTATGGAATGTGTCTCCCTCCCACCCTGAGGGGGAGGGCATCTTCTGGGATACTCAGTCCTGCTCCACCTGGACTGCTTTGATTACCGAAGCTTGTTTCCGAACCTACTGTAGGTAGCCGGCATTGCGAGCCATAGCCCTACACCTACGCCAGCGGACCAACTTTCTCAGTCCCATCTCTATTTAATCCAAAGCATATGTCCTTCCTTACTGAGGAGACTAGCAAGAACCTGCAACTACTGAAGGCCCAGTCCACTACTACGCTGAAAGTTAACCCCATTCATTCTACAGTAGAGAATGCACCAAAATGCTTTCCTGACTTCAAACATTTTCAGGTAGTTAAAGAAGAATGGGATAGTGTGGACAAGAAGAAGCAATTTATTAAGTCATGAGTGAAGCGTTACCTGTTGCTTGACTAATTTGTTAAAAAATGGGAGGTGCCTCCTGTCATGATGCAGCCATCTCTTCTGTAGCTAAACAAACCATTTTTCAAGTATAAGGTACAGCTACCCTTTCAGACACTAATTAATATAAAGTATCTTGAAACAGCCTGAAAGCACGTGTATTTATCTTCAGGCTCTAGTTTGTGTTGCTTCAGCCTCAGCCTTAGTAGCTGAATCACTGTGAGAATGATCAACCATAGCAGTGGATGAAGTCCCTGAGGATTCTCCAGTCATGGGTTTCCTTCCTCTAGTCCATATGGCAACCTCCTTTTTGGGTGAATCCATGGTGGATCTACTACATAAGTAAGAGGCTGTGCTGTCTCTGCGGCAGCTGTTAAGTCAGTGAGCTCTTCACAGGTGGGATGTTGTTTGGCCCACAGTCAGAGAAGATCCTTAAGAATCTTAAGGATAAGAAAGGTCTCCTGAAAATCTCCAGGAGTCAGTAAAGTGTTGTGGCTTTAAAGGCCAGAGTTTTGGCTGGGGTCGCAACCCTCATGGCACTTTTCATTCCTTCTGAAGATTTGGTAACCAGCACAGAACAGCTGCATTTCAGGCTTCAAGTCCCAGCAGAATACAGGCAACTTCTCCCATAAACTCTTCAGGGAAGACAACTGCTGAGGTGGATACTCTGCATGCATCCCTTGGGCCCATCCTTGTCCACTGGCTCTGTCTGCAAGTCCAGTGGTTTTACGATAGATGGGCCCTGACCAAGTCAGATGTCTGGGTGCTGGAGATAATTTTACTGTGATATGTGATAGTTTTCTTCTATGTCCTTCAGAGGGTTTCCCCTCCTAGTTCCCAATATCCACATATCCCAGGAAGTGTCATGCAGCTTTGCTCAAAGCACAGGGGCAGTGATTCCAGTTTCTACCATGGAAAAGAAACATGGGTGCTGTTACTCCATTTACTTAGCAGTGCCCAAGAACAAGGAACTGATAATGATGGGGGATTTTAACACTGACTGGGCATCACCTAACACAGCTCCTACAAAGATACTTTAGCTGCCCTTAACTTGACCCAGGCAGTAAACTCTCTCACCTGTTTCACATACCGCACCGGTACAAGCTCACCTGTTGACTGGATCATCACGAACAGACCTGAAAGAATAACTAAATTAGCAGTCCTCTCTGATTCTCTCAGTGACGACTCCCCAATTCTTCTCAGCTGGTCAAATAAGTCCCCCAAGGTCCCGACCAGGACGGTCACAAACAGGTTATTAAAAAAAGGGAAACTGACTTCCCTGAAAGCTCACCTTAGGCTCCAAGACTGGAGCTTTTTAGATACCACTAATGACGTTGATACTGCGCTGGAAGGTTTCATTCAAAAATTCAATGAGTCCTGTGATATTTTTATGCCTCTAACAAACAGGAAGATTCGGGACTCTGGCAACTCCTGGATCTCTCCCCAACTACTAAATATGATGAAGCGCCGAGATGACCTATGGGCCATAGCTAGAATCTCTGGCTCATCAGCGGACATGCAGGCGTACAAAACTGCTTGGAACAGGTGCACCGGGGCAATCCACCAGGCGAAAAGCCAACATTTCAGAACTGAGCTCACCAACTCCTGGGGCGATAGCCGCAGTTTCTGAGATAATATAAAAACAATCTCAGGTAAACCCAATAAGACTCCACCCACCTTGCTAAATGTGGATGGTACTCTCTCCCAAGACCCTAGCATCATAGCCAACACATTTAATGAGGCATTCACAGATCTCAGCGGCATACTGCCTCCTGGCTTCTTTAAACCTTTGACAGATGACAAACGCCTTCAGGACCCGGTGTCTCTCCCAACCCCCCGCCACCCTTCTACCTGAAAATTATAACCCCAGCCAAGGCTAAGAAATACCTCACAAATGTGCCTGCTAAGACCAGAGCCAGCAGTGATACGCTGGACCTTAAGCTAGTAAAACTCACCCTCGACACTATCTTCACCCCTCTAACCAAAATAATAAACCTTTCTCTTACCTCAGGGAAACTCCTTCACCTTTGGAAAGCTGCAGTGATCACACCCATCTACACATCCGGAGGCAGAACCAACCACTCCAACTACAGCCCGATTTCAATTCTCCCTTCCTTCTCGAAAGCGCTTGAATGCATAGTATCGGATCGGACAAGTACCAGTTACAATGCCAGCAATAGCACGGCTTCCAGAAGCAGCATAGTGCCTCAACTGCCTTAGGTGAATTCACGGGCTATATCCACAATGCACTAGACAGAGGGCTTTTGGTGGGGGCTACCTTTATAGACCTCACCAAGGCCTTAGATACCGTTAACCATGAACTGCTTCTTAACCAACTTTCCCGCACAGGCTTATTGAGAGTGTCCCTATCCCGGTTCGGGAGCTACCTCACAGGAGAGAGCAAAAATTAAAAATTCAAAATGTTCTGTCCGAAAACTGACTGGTTTCCACTGGGGTGCCCCAAGGCTCAGTTCTAGGCCCACCACTTTTCAGTTTATTCCTTAACCACTTCCCTCTAGCTGTCACAGACAATATCTTACTATATATGCAGATGATGCTGTACTTTAGTCATCATGACCCCACTGCTGTGGAAAACCTGACGTAGTCTAATTTCACTGCCGCAGAGCAATGGTTCCTCAACTCCAACCTAATGCTAAACTACAAAAAAACCAAAACAATGATGTTCACCTCAGCTCATAATAAACACAGGTCATACCAACTTCAAATCTGCAACAATAACTCCCACCTTGAGATAGTGCAAGATTTCAAATATTTAGATGTAACCCTGGACAGCACTCTATTGTACACACACCACACTGATAGGGTAGCCAAATCAGCCAACGTCAAGCTGGGCCTACTATACCATAACAAACAATGCCTTATCAATGAAGTTCTAAAAATTGCAGTCACTAGCTCAATGCTGTCAATTATTGATTATGGCCTAGTAGTATATGGGGCCGCGACTAACACAGCACTCAAGCGGATTAAGTCCATACTAAACAAGGCTTGTCGACTTGTGCTGGGCACAGATCAATTGACACATACCTGTGCTCTCTATACACAGTCTGGGTGGCTTAACCTTGGCAACAGAGTACAATACCAGGTCTGTCTACTCGCTAAGAAGCAAACCTTAGGATTTACCCCCCCCCCCGGAGTACAAAACCTCTTCACAGAACTCAGCTCTGCCAGAAGTTCTCAGGGCGTTTGCGAGCAGTCTCCGAAAATCCCCTTCCGACTGACCTTGCAAGGCAAGCAATCCTACAAGTACCGCACGCCATGTTGGTTAAACTCACTCAGTGGGGATCTCAAAAAGTAATTTAAGCCTGGCCCATTTAAAACTAAACTCCATGCTCTCCTATCATCTACTAGTAACTGTGACTGTGGGAACTAGCATCCCTTGTGACCTTATAAACTTGACCCTATCCACTAGCCTTTCAGCTACTCCTATGTTTCTGCTTCCCCTTCGCATCCATCTCCTCCTCTATCTACCCTTCCCCCCCCTTTTCTTTCCTCTCAGCTACCGATCTGTAGGACTCACCCTGCTTCACCCCCCACCTCCTCCATATTCCCTTCCCCCCAATCTCCTCATGCCTCTCCTCTCACTCATCACCTATGTCCTTACCCTTCATCAACTTTATCTCAAGACCCTGCCCCGTGTGTTCCTGTCCCTGGTCTATGTCCTCTTCTGGCCACTTGACTACTCCCTGCACTTGGTTTCAATAAAACATTCCCTACAGCCTAGCACTTGGACAATAGAACTGTTGATTAACATGTTCTTGCTATTGTACTCCTCAAACATCTCTGTATATGATGTAACCTATGATTATGCCTGATGCCTCTGCTCTTTGTCCTAGTTACTAGAATGTATTAGCCTTATTGACTCCTCAATTACTGTAACACTTTGCTGTTATTTGTCCTGTTACTCTGACGTAGAACCTCTGTAAACGAGACACTGGCTCAAAGGTATTCTCTGAAATCCTAATAAAAAGAAATAAATAAAAAAGAAATCAGAAGGATTCCAGCCAATCCTGGATCTCTTCAGCCAAAACCAATATGTGAGACCTGTCCACTTCAGGATGGAGTCCATGAGGTCACTCATTGCTGTAATTTAGATGGGCAACTTTCTGGCCTCAACAGACTTTTTGGATGCATACCTACACATTCCGATTTGGAAGGTACATCAGAAGTTTCCCAAATTTGTTATCTGAGATCAACATTATCAACATCAGACCCTCCCTTTAGGTTAGCCTCTGCCCTGATGGTGTTTGCAAGTCCTAATAGTCATGGTGACTCTCCTTTGCCAGGAGGGACACCATGTTTAGCTCTACCTGGACAATCTCCGATCTGGTCAGACTTTTAACAGCTGTCTTGCCACTCATTCCACAGGAATTTACAGATCCTAGAGAAATATTGCTGACTAGTGAACCGGGAAAAGAATTTCCTACAGCTCTCACAATTACTGGAGCACTTAGGTGCCTGCTTTCGGATGGACCTGGCAAGAGTGTTTCTCTCACAGAGCAGAGAATCTCCTCAGACAGATTCACCAGTCAGAGTTCACAAGGTCGTGTCAGCCCACTGATGCCTCCAGATTTTAGCTGTAAAGATGGCCACCATAGAGATAGTTCCTTGGAAAAGACTGCACGAGACCTCTCCAGGTCTTTTTTCTATCTCATTGTTCACCAGCATTAGTACAGTACCAGCTACCAATCTGGCTACCAAGGTCAGTCCGTCAGTAGTTAAAGTGGTGAGGGAACCATCAGAATCTTTTGAGGGGTTCTTCATTAGCCCTTCCTGAAAAGATCATGCTGACCACAGATGCCAATCTGATGTGCTGGGGTGCAATTCTAGACCAGATTCCAGTTGGCCCCTGGAGCAGAAAAGTCTTAAAATAAATATTCTTGTGATGAGAAGTCCCCTTATACAAAAGTGGGAACAAAGAGGAAGCAGGGAACTACAGACCAGTCAGCCTCACCTTGGTAGTGGGGAAGATCATGGAAGCACTACTGAAGGAGAGATTGGTGGAACATCTGGTTGTCAATGGACTACAGGACCCAAGGCAGCATGGTTTCACCAGGGGGAGGTCATGTCAGACCAACCTCATTGAATTTTTTGACTGGGTGACTAGGGAGGTGGATCAGGAGAGGCAGTGGACATGGCCTATCTGGACTTCAGCAAGGCCTTTGACACTGTGCCACATAGAAAACTATTACACAAACTGGGAATAATGGTGTGGGCAGGACAGTAGTGTGGTGGGTAGGTAACTGGCTGGGTGGCAGAACACAGAGGGTGGTGGTAAATGGCTGTCACTCCACAGAGGGAAGTGTGACCAGTGGGGTACCACAGGGATCAGTGCTGGGACCGTCCTATTCAACATCTTCATCAGTGACATTGCGCAGGATCTAGAAGGCAGAATTTCACTGTTCGCTGATGACACAAAGCTCTGTAACAGAGTAGACACACCAGGGGTGTAGACAGAATGAGAAGCGACCTCAGAAACTTGAAGAATGGTCAGGGTTTGGCAGTTGAAATTCAATGCAAAGAAGTGCAAGATAATGCATATGGGGCACAAAAACCCTGGCACAATATATCAGTTGGGGGGTGAGGATATAGCATGCACCAAGCAGGAAAGGGATCTTGGGGTTGTCATCTCTGATGACCTCAAGGTAGGGAAACAGTGTGACAAGGCAGCAGGTAAAGCAAATAGGATGCTGGGATGTATAGGCAGGGGCATCACCAGCAGGAAAAGGGAGGTCATAATTCCGCCATACAAGACACTAGTGAGGCCCCACCTGGAGTACAGTGTACAGTTCTGGAGACCATACCTACGTAAGGACATAGACAGGGTAGAGAAGGTTCAGAGGAGGGCAACAAAGATAGTGCATGGATTGCATCACAAGTCCTATGAAGACAGGTTGAAGGAACTGAACATGTACTCCCTGGAGGAGAGGAGGGAGAGAGGGGATATGATAGAGACATACAAGTATCTTACAGGGAGGAACAGGGTGCAGGAAAACACTATTTTTAAGTGAAAAAGATGTTCCAGGACTAGAGGGCATGGGATGAAGTTGGAGGGAGGACGATTCAGAGGAAACATGAGAAAGAATTTCTTCCAGAACGGGTGGTGGACAAGTGAACACCCTGCCAGAGGAAGTGGTGGGGGCTGAAACAATCACGGGATTTAAGAATGCATGGGATAGACATAAAGGAATTCTGGAGGTCAGGGGTAAGGGGCAACAGACTTCTAGGAAAACAAACTGAACTTACAAGCTCAAATGGGCATACTGGGTGGGTCATAGGCCCTTATCTGCCGACACTGTCTATGTATCTATGTATCTATGAGAACTCTCTTACTAATGTTGAGGCACTTCAAGGACAGAGTTCAAAGGATGTCAGTAAAGGTCTGGTCCGACCACATAGTGCCCATTGCTTACATAAACAAGCAAGGCAGTACAAGAAGCTAGAGGATGCTGACAGAAGTGTACTTGCTTCTCCACTGGGCAGAAGCCCATCTGGAGTCCCTGTCAGTCAGTCAGTCATCTAGTGGGAAAACTCAACTCCCAAGTGGACTGGCTCAGTCTCCAAAGGTTTTGTCCTGGAGAATGGTCTCTAAACCAGGAAGTGTTTCAGCATTGGTATCACAGATTCAGATCCCAGGAGACAGACCGCTCTACCTCACAAAGCAATGCTCAGGAGTCAAGATTTTACCATCAGATGTCCAGTAGCAGGGGCAACAGATTTGTTTTGTGTCATCCATGGTCCTTCAAAGTGATTTATCCATCCCCCCCCCCCACTTCAGGTGATTTTCAGAAAAATCTGTTGATCAAACAGTTGTTTCATCCACATGGCAGTGAGTTGACTAAACAGAAAGTGGTTCTCAGACCTGATCAGTTTAGCAGTTTAAGAACCCATATGGCTTCCTTAACAGCAGAATTTACTGCTTCAAGGTCTGATTCTCCACACCAATCCAGGTCAGCATCAGCTGGCAATTTGGATCCTAAGAGGAAGAGGCTTCTTTGATTAGGTTATTCAGAAAAAAAATTGTGGATACTCTCATGTCCCTGAGGAAGTAACCTATTTCTAAGTGACATTCTCTCGTTGGGCCAACCAGGCAGGGAAAGGCATCTGTGCCTCATATTTTGGATGTTCTTCATGAAGGAGCAGGCAAAGGTCTGGGTCTTAGTGCTTTTCGAGTGCAAGTCTTGACATTAGGTACAGTGGTTGGTTCTTGACAGGGATGCATCTGAGGTGCACACTCCATCAACTGGTTCTTTAGAGCAATCAGCAGAACCAAGCTGGTTTATAGATCCCTTAGCTTCACCTTGGAACCATAATACAGTTATTTATGCACTCTGTGAGCCTCCATTTGAGCCTCTGTCACAAGTATCAGAAGACATCCTTTCCATTAAGACATGTTTTCTAATCACAATTTGGTCAGCTAGGCAAATAGAAGAGGTGCAGGTTCTTTCGTGCAAACAGCCATACCTGGTTTTCCACCAGGAATATTGTGTTATGTAAAGTGCCCTCTTTCCTCCTGAATGTACCTACAGAGTTCCATGTTAACCAAGAGGTAAGCCTTCCTTCCTCTTGTCCGAAGCCAGTAAATGACAAGGAGGCTCAGTTGCACAAGCTAGACAGTCACTGAGTGTTTGTGACATACCTTATATGAATGCAGTCTTTCCAGCAATCAGATTTTTTTTGTGCTATTTGGCATAACAAAAAAGATCAGAACATGCATAGCAAGGGCCCATGTGGTGGCAAAATTGAAGCTGTCAGCTTTGATCAAAGCGCATTCGACCAAGGCAATAGCAGCTTCCTGGGCAAAAATGGCAGAGGCCTCAATGACTGGCTTATACAAGGCAAGTACCTGGTCTTTCTTGTACACTTTCACAAAACATTACAGATTGGATACTCAGAGTTCCAGTAATATGGCTTTTATATGAAAAGTGCTTCAAGTTGCTGTGAGGTGATAGACAATTTAAAATGAAAACATGTTCTCTCTCCCTCCCATATACATTTAGTGCCTTGTATTTATTAAATACCAGCAGTAAAGGAATGCCCAGGGACAATGTGGAAAGACACAGAAAGAAGAAATTATATCTGTGTCATGTTAATTTATTTTTTTCTGTTCCAACGTTGTTGCTGTGTCCCATCTTAGAGTATATTACTCTATAGAGAATATTCTGCTGGCAAGGTCTGGACTGAATTCAGTTATTGTCTATCTGAATGTGATGCTATTATTTCAGGCACACATTTTTTAGTGCATTATTCATATATTATAGAGTCTCTGGAGAGAGTTAATTTATGGGATTTGTAATTGCAGAAGTTGTGGTTGACAAAGTTACATCATCCACAGAGTGGTTGATGCAGATTCTTTCAATGACTGGTGTTGCCACACATCTCTAAGGCTGGGCTGTGATTTAATATTATCTTTTAAGAAAAGTATAGGTTAACCCTAGTATTGCCATGTTAATATATGGCTCTGGAAGATTTAGAACAGTGGATTCAAGGCCAACCCCATCAGATTAGGGAGGAGTCAGGGTTCTATGATGATATCACTGCTTTGGAGTGTGTTAGCCCCTACAAGATGAACATGTGTAACCCATTACAGATCGAGGGAGCACTCCCAACCATACAGAGCGCTCCTTTCCTCTGCATGTGAGACACTCTCATTCTGGCAAGAGTGTCTCACATGTAGCTGCCCTGGAAATAGGCATGTTATGGTAAGGCTTTCTAAATATTTAATATATTATTGATCAAGCCCAATCAATAATATATTAAAAATGGCTATGAGACCTTTCAAACAGTTGTACAAATAGTCTCACATTCCTAGGGTATCAGAACCGCTCACCTTCGGTTCAAGGTTCTCATACCCTAAGAATGCACATGAGACCACTTTTACAACTGTAAGAGTAGTCTTGTTGCCCATATCAACATACAGCAGTAAACGAATGCCCAGGGACAATGTTGGAAACAACAAAAAAAGAAATGATGGTAAGTCTGATAAAATGTTTTCTGTTCCTTACAAAAGGCAAAGAAAGTGATGTTCTATAACTGAAAAACACTCAGCACAGCTCTAGGAAACAATTATTTCCTTGCAAGATATATATTGTTGAATTACCTATTTTATGAAGCTGAAGATGTCTCTCTACCTCCCCAAGGGTAGGGCTTGTTCCTGAGCAACGCATCACCGTGATCAGGTCCTTGGCAAGTATTTTTCCCTTTCGGTTCTTGTCATATAGAGAAAAACATTCTTTGAACTCTAGGATAGAAGAGGACAGATTCATTTAGTTTCTATTGAGCACGGTTGTTTACCTACAGTCCATGAACTATAAAGAGAGGACAGTGGGTCACAAAGATGCAGAAATACCTTTATTTTTGGTCGCACGGAACAAAACAGGTCACTGAATTTAATAATAAACTCTGCAAAATAAATGTCTTCAGCAGTATTCATGCCATGTTTTAAAAATGATGGATAAAGATGTCACATGTTAGTAAAAGCATATCTAAAAAATATATAAGGAATATGCAGTGGGGACCTCAGTGATAGATAAATTATCTACACAAGAGCAGTTTAAGCTTGGTTAACCTCCCGAGTGGCGTAAGCCACAAGTGATGTGACAGATGGCAAACAGCTTGAGTGTAGATAAAATATAGAATAATACATGGGGTAGTGAGTAAAACAAGAATTTTACACACACAAGGTGCAGGATCATGGATATTATATAAATGCCAAAAGCAAAGCTCGAGGGGTTTATATAAACATTCAACACTGAGGGTGTGTGTAATATTCGAGTTTTACACACTACCCCATGTACTGTTTTATACATTTGCTGGGGAGCATTTTTTTCACTACGGCAGTTATATCAATAGAAGTTCATCTCCATGCAGTAATTGTTGGGTTGAAGCATGGTTTAAAATTATACTTTTTTTTGAGTTTGTCAGTGTTTTCCCCAACATAAAAAAATGTATACTGAAAAGAATTAAGTTTCATGCTAGTGATTGTAAAGGTCCCAGCAAAAGGCTTACTCCGAAGTCTGAGTGTGAGAGCTGGTGAAGTGTGTGGGTGAGAAAGGGAAGAATGGCTTGGGCGCATGCGTAGACTGAGGAAAATCCATCATGTGTTCACTGTTATAACCAGCTGGTTATAATGGAGAATTATAACCAGGCATACCTATGGCAAAAAAACACTCTCTGGTAATCATTACTGTGTCACAAATGGTCCCCACTACATGTCCTGTAGTGAAGTATGAAGTTGGGAACCTCCGCTCTGCGGATTAATTTGTGAACTCACTTCATTTTGTGAAGTTAATCCACCATGCGAAGTACAAACTTGCAGAACACTAATAACGCCATCAAATGTGAAATCGGCAACTCCACTGGTGGAGTTTGGCACAGAGGCAAAGTTTGCTATGTTCATTCTCTGGTGTCTAGTGGTCCCCCTCCACCCCAGATCGCTGGCCTGATGTAAAATAAAAATCTTTCCCTTGTGTCTAGTGGTCTCCCTGCCCCTGCTGATCACCACCTAATGTTAAATACAAATCTTTCCCTTGTGTCTAGTGGTCTTCCTGCCCCTGCTGATCACCACCTAATGTTAAATACAAATCTTTCCCTTGTGTCTAGTGGTCTCCCTGCCCCTGCTGATCACCACCTAATGTTAAATACAAATCTTTCCCTTGTGTCTAGTGGTCTCCCTGCCCCTGCTGATCACCACCTAATGTTAAATACAAATCTTTCCCTGGTGTTTAGTGGCCCCACTGCAAATCGAAGGTCCAATGTTTAAAAGTAAACTTTCCCTGGTGTCTAGTGTCCATCCCCCACCAATCACCGGCCCAATATTTAAATGCAAACCTTCCCTGGTATTTAGTAGCCCCCCACTGATCACCAGACCGATGTTTAACATTACACCTTCCCTAGTGTCTAGTGGTCTCTCCCCCCCAAAACCGCACCCATGCTCACTGTGTCAGTGAATATACCCTGGTGTCTAGCAGTCCCTCAACCCACCTAATCCTATGCCTGCTGTGTCAATAAATATTCTCTGGTGTCCAGTGGTCCCCCCATCCTGATCACCTGTATAATATAGTAGTACCATTCCCTGGTGTCTAGCGGACCCCCCATCCCCCATATAACAAAAGTAAACCCATTCCCTGGTGGCTAGCCGACCCTCTAACCCCCCCATCCCAGCGGATAGTGCACCACCACCCTGCTCTCCCCTCAGTTTGACCCTGAACTGGAGACTCACACAGCCCTCCACTAGTCAGCATGGCTGGCTGCCAACTGAGCTGTCAATGAGTGCGTACTTTATAGTACGCAATCAGTCAGTGGCCGGCCATGCTGGAGAATGGGGGGCTGTGCTGGTCGTCGGCTCAGGGTCAGGATGGGGGGAAAATGGGGACGTGGTGCACTACCTGCTGGGGTGGGGGTTGAGGGGTCCGCTAGCCACTAGAGAATGGTTTTACTATATAATACAGGGGATCGAGGATAGTGAGGGGGACCCACTACACCCCAGGGAATGGTATTACTATATTATACAGGGGATCAGATGGGGGGGCAACTGGACACCAGGGAATATTTATTGACACAGCAGGCATGGAATTGGGTGAGGGGAGAGACTGCTAGACACCAGGGAATATTTATTGACACAGCAGGCATAGGCTAGAGTGGGGGAGGAACCGCTAGACACAAAGGAATATTCATTGACACAGCGGGCATGGGATCAGGTTGGGGGAGGGACCGCTAGTCACCAGGGTATATTCACTGACACAGTAGGCATGGGTACGGGTGGGGAAGGGACCACTAGATACCAGGGAAAGTGTAATGTTAAACATTCAGCCAGCGATCAAGGGGGGTTACTATGGAAGGTTTACATTTAAACATCGGGCTGGCGATTGTCGGGGCACTAGACACCAGCTGGCGATTGTTGGGGGGGCTCTAGACACCAGGAAAGTTTACTTTTAAACATTGGGCTGGAGATCAGTGTGGGGGGGGCACTAGACACCAGGGAAAGATTTTTATTTAACATTGGGTGGCAATCAGTGGGGGGGCCACTAGACACGAGAGACAGTTTTATTTTGCACTTAAAAAGACCCAGAAAGAAGCCGTCCCAGTGGCACTGAGGATTGAGTCACTGGTGGCCACACCTCATGCTATGCTGGTGACCTGGTTCAGGAACAGACTTGGGTTACTCAGGGGCTGGCAGGGGTGAAGAAGGATCAAGCATCTGTAAACAGTTCTCCTTCCTTGGGGAGGGGGGACGGTGTGGCACGCTGCTTGCCTGACATCCAGCAGTGGCTGGGTATCAGCACATACATGCCACCAAAATGGGGAGGGATGGAGCCCAGCTGCTCCACCCATTGCACGTTTGTGGGCCTGGGGAGTAAAGTAGGTGGAAAAAAATGGGAACTGGCAGGCTCCATGATGGCCCAATGCACCACCCGCAACAAGTCGCCCCAACTTCTGGATTGTGCTTGGAGGGGGAGAAAGTCGACACTCCTCAACCCAGCCTTGCTGCAGGGGAACTATGGGATACAGCTGAGCGGGGGATGATCAGACTCGGAGGGCGAGTCCTCCTAGGGAGGGCTGGAGCCACCTGTCTGCACTACGAGGCGGAAAAAGTATAAATACCGCAAAAAAAAAAAGATTCAAAATGGACATTTCACCCAACTTCGTCTTTTTTGTACCCCAAGGAGAAGTTACAGGGGGAAGTTGCAAAGTGAAGTTACAGATGATGAATTTCCTATTAAACAGAAAAAGTCCGCGAAATGATCCGTGGAGGTGAATTTGGCAACTTCATCAGAACTTTGCTGGTGAATTAAAACTTCGCAACATCTCTAATGTCCTGTTTATACAACAGGCTGTTTTTATTGGAAGGGAGGGATGATTGACAGGTAGTGCTTACCCATCATATGCTTGATAAATTACGGGTTCTAAAATTTATCATTTATACATGGAGATACATTTTTTTATGACATTGGATTTGTGTCCATGCAGATTGTATAAACTCAATTTGTACATTTGCTTATTAATTTTGCTACCGAGTCAGCCCAGCCTGGCTGGCCTGGTGGTGCTGAGGGTTGAGGCACTGGACGGCACACCTCACGCCACATTGGTGACCCGTGTTCGGGAGCAGATACAGGACGCGGGATATCAGCCAGGGAGGAATAGGATTGAGTGTCCGGAGGACTGCTCTTCTCTCCTGGGGAGGGTGGGTTGTGAGCCGTGCAGCTGTCGTGGTTCCCAGTGGACGCTGGGGCATTGCAGCTGGCAGGGCCACACTGAGGGGTAGGGAGGAGTTGGCGGATGTCCAGCAGCAGGGGCAGGCTCGCTCCTGACACGCAACAGATGTCATTGTACGTCCGATCCTCCAAGACCAGGAAAAAAAAACCCTGGCACCCAGACAGGTGAAGGTGGGTCCAGTGGACAACCTCCATGCACTCAGACAGATTCATCCCAACTGGACTCCATGTCTCGTCCACTCCCCGGCTGCCCTTCTAGATTATAGATAGAGCACCGGAGGAGTTAGGGCGGTCCCAGCCTGGAGGAGCTTAGAGCCGGGAGGGGGGGCAAGGTGGTTGGTGGACATGGAGGAGTGCTTCCGGGGAAAAGAGACCAGATTAGGGAGGATCTCAGGCCAGGCCGGATAAGGTTTAGCCGTAAGACCTCACTGGAGAGAGGTCTAAGAGGCCAGTGCAGGAGCATAAATAGAATCAACAAAAAAAAGTCAATCCAGCCTGTAATTTTGTGTTTCTTCTATATTGGTACTCCACAATGCCAGGGCAGACTAACAGCTGTAATTGTGCACACTAAAACAAAACCAAATATTAATCACAATCATGTTAAATGTGCCCCATTTTCTTCAGAAAAGGAGTATGAAAGCTGAGCTTTTAATTTTCAAATATTTGGACCGTATTAACTATCTGAGTTTGACTGACCCCAGTTCAAAATGTGACAGTGATTAGTTTTAGACTATAAAATGGCAAGGAAAAATCCTGAAACCTCTTCAGCTGAGAGATATTACCTGAACCATGCATTATTAATCTAATGAGGCAAAACAGTCTCATTACCTAAAATATCCTGGACTATTTCATGTATATCATTTTGCTGCAATGTTGGATTCTAGGGAAACTGAACACCTCGCCCCCTTGATGTTCCTGGCCCTCAGACAGCCATGGTAAGGGACTCCAGGAGAACCAAGCCCCTCATCGCCATGATGCTTCTGGCCCTCTGGGGCCTACAGTGTGGAACTTGAGGGGAACCAAGCCCCTCATCGCCATGATGCTTCTGGCCCTCAGATGGCTGCAGAGTGGAACTTGAGGGGAACCAAGCCCCTCATCGCCATGATGCTTCTGGCCCTCTGGGGCCTACAGTGTGGAACTCCAGGGGAACCAAGCCCCTCATCGCCATGATGCTTCTGGCCCTCTGGGGCCTACAGTGTGGAACTTGAGGGGAACCAAGCCCCTCATCGCCATGATGCTTCTGGCCCTCTGGGGCCTACAGTGTGGAACTTGAGGGGAACCAAGCCCCTCATCGCCATGATGCTTCTGGCCCTCTGGGGCCTACAGTGTGGAACTTGAGGGGAACCAAGCCCTCATCGCCATGATGCTTCTGGCCCTCTGGGGCCTACAGTGTGGAACTTGAGGGGAACCAAGCCCCTCATCGCCATGATGCTTCTGGCCCTCAGATGGCTGCAGAGTGGAACTTGAGGGGAACCAAGCCCCTCATCGCCATGATGCTTCTGGCCCTCTGGGGCCTACAGTGTGGAACTTGAGGGGAACCAAGCCCCTCATCGCCATGATGCTTCTGGCCCTCTGGGGCCTACAGTGTGGAACTTGAGGGGAACCAAGCCCCTCATCGCCATGATGCTTCTGGCCCTCTGGGGCCTACAGTGTGGAACTTGAGGGGAACCAAGCCCCTCATCGCCATGATGCTCCTGGCCCTCAGATGGCTGCAGAGTGGAACTCCCAGGGAACTGACACTTCTACTTATTGATGCTCCTGGCCCCCCAGCTGCCACAGTGTGGGATTCCGGGGTGTAAACACAAACCTCAGTCCCACGATGAGTTGCTGCTGCACCACTGGCCACCCTGTGCATACAGTTTTGCCCAGTAGTAATAATTTCCTGTCTTCAAAACTTGCAAGAGTAGGCTTGTTTTATCAAAATGTTTCATTTGTACACTTGAATTACTTCATCTGAAACTTTATATTATGTGTTAATGCGTCCCCCGGAGCCACTTGTTGCTGAAAATGAGTGGTTTCATGTGCCTTCAGCTGAGCGAGAACAGCGAAGCAAAGCTGAGCTGTTCTGGCTCAAGCCAAAGGCAAAAGAAACCACTCCTTTTCAGCAACGAGTGGTGACGGGGAATTAATATATTATTGCTCGAGCGACCAATAATATAGCAAAAAAAAAAAACCTTTCCGAATGTGCCCATTTCCAGGGCATCTGCACGTAAGACGCTTTTCACAGAATAAAAGTGCCTTATGGGCAGGGGAAAGGAGTGCGCCAATTGGTTGGGAGTGCTCCCTAGATCTATAATTCTTAAAAGCTACTCTGTGTCTAATGTTAGGAATAACACAGGTGGAGAGTTTATTTCATGTCTATTGTAAGGAATAACACAGGCAGAGAGTTTGTTATACAATCAATGACTTACGGCCTTGGGTATATTCTGAGGCACAATACAAAGCTCAGTGCCTTCATCCACTGAAGGCATGGATTATGTAAGGAATAAGACATGACAAGGTGTGATTTATGGCTTGATAAGAGCACGCCCCAGGTGCGTAATGAGACACGAGGCGCTTGCGCCGAGTGACTTTAGCACCTGGGAAGTGCTCTTATCAAGCCATAAACCACACCCTGGAGTGTCTTATTCCACTTATAAAATGGGCCCAACAAGTAAATAAATGTTATTTAAAAATTCCAGCTAAGAAGTTTAAAACATTTTTAAAAGTATGTTAATATAAAAAAACTGAAAAGTAGTCCCTGTCCCTGTACTGTATTCATAGTGACAGTATATGTAAAAAAAAACAGCCACTAGAGAGGGTTGGTGTAACGCCCCTCCCCATACACACACTTTTTATTTGCTTTTTATTTATTTATTTGATTTTATATTTAAGTATCAGGCTCTTTTTTGTCCGGTGCATGGACCCGCTGGATTTCATTAGGAGCAGGTGAGGAAGCGAGCCTGTCAGTTGGGGCTTCTTCCTTACCCTCGAGCCACTTCTGTTTTTGCGGTCGGCTTGAGTGTAATTTGTTTTCATGTTGTATGGTTTCATGCCTGTTAATGCTATTCTTTTCTTTGAATGTGTAGTCGCTGGAAAACAATACAATTATTAGGGTGTCAACGTGACTGAGGAGTGATGTGGCGAGCCACTTCCGGTTCTTGATGGGGTGTTTACTATTGCCGTTGGGTTTCTCGGTGTTACAAAAATTAAAGTATTGGGTACAGCAACTAATTCATGTAATGTTTTCCAAAGGCGTGTTGAAACAACTGGTGGAAGGGCAGGTTGTCGGCTTTCATTTGAAAGCTGTTTTTTCTGCAAAATGCGCCACAGCACTGATTGGATCACTGGTCGTTTTTATTATTGCACTTTCATTGGAAGCTTTTTTTCACTGGACTTAGCAGAGGTCAGAAATTTTCTAACTGGGCAAAAGAAATCCAGAAATTGCCTCTGTAGTTATTTTATAGTGCGTGTGTGTGTGTGTGTGTGTGGAGTGTTCTCCACCGCTAGGCTGTGCACGGTAGGCTGGCATGATCACAACTGAGAGTAGCACACTAATAAGTGTGTGTTATGGGGCTCAGGTTGGCACAAGAAGTGCCGGTTGTAAGGTTATGTCCTGATAAGGACACGATTGAAAACATGTTTCAGCCAATCAGGATTCAGAATTTCATTTGCCCATTTTATAATACAGTATAACCCACAAACCCAGGGATGTGTTATTGTTCTTATATAATGGGTACCTGACATAGAAAAAAAACAAACAAATACAAAGCATGTTAATGTTGACAATGAATCAGCTTTAGTTTGTCCAAGTGTCAGGTACAGGGATTTAATGATGTTACGTGGTTGGCTGCCAAAATAAGTGCCAGTTTATGGGTTGTGCTGACATAATTACATGGGTTGAAGTAGTGATCAATGAATCAGAGTGCAGGATTTTTCCAACCCATTTATAAGGTTTGTCATCCCCCCATGTAACCATGTTTTAACCATTCAGGACAGGAACTAGGGCTTGCTAGACCCCATTTTATAAAAAAAATGCATTAAAAACACTGAAAGCTTGAAGCAACTGCATTTAATCCATAGCCATCTCTGTTAAGAGTCAACCCATATATAAATGTCAGTATTGTTTCGAACCTAAGAACCTTTCAAACGTGATATTTCACTGGAACATCTTTGTTCACATATTAAACGTTTAGGGAATCCCTATAAATTGGTACATTTGCACAATCCACTTCTTTGCTTATAAAGCAACTGGGAGATGGGCAACGTGTTGTTTAGTGTGCCTTCCTGGTGAAACATTTCAATAAATAAATAAATAAATAAATAAATAAAGCAGGGGGAGGGGGACCTGATGGACCTAGAGTACCTTTGAATTTAAATTACTGCAGTATGCTATTTACCATGTCACTTTCAAAATAGCTAGGATTAGTAGCTACCTTGTGCACTCTAGTTTCAAACTCTTTTCCCATTTATTTTATCACCAGGCTTTGATTAGATTTTCATCACTTTTCCTTCTGTATCATTGCAGATTTAGTTAGCAGTTTGTACACTACATAAAATGTGTTTGATGCAGATGGCCCAGCTGAAATGCAACATTGCATTTCCAGGAGGAGGGGTTCTTCTTCTACCCCATTTTACAGATTAGCGGAGTGAAGGCTAAGCTGAAGGGAATCACAGTGGAAAGGGGGGTGGGGGTGGGGAAAGAGCTGTAGATCAAGTAGTCTGTGATAAAAATGTAGGTAGGGAAAAATAGGCAGACTGGGTGAGTCAGTCTGTCCTTATCTACTGTCAGATTCTGCATTTCTATCTTTCTAAGGGGGAGCGCGAAAGAGAGGGGGGGAAGAGAGAAGGAGGGAAGGAGAGTGTTAGATAAAGAGAGAGAGAGAGAGAGAGAGAGAAGGAGGGAAGGAGAGTGGGAGAGAGATAGAGAGAGGGAGCGCGCGAGAGAGAGAGTTGCTGAAGGTCACATAATGAACCAGTTGTGGGATTAGAACCTGGGACCCTGTGATCACTTGGCTAACAGTCATGTGTTTTAATTAGTTTTTAGGCAATATTTATGATGTAGCAGAAGACAAATGTTATTAAAATTTTGATTTAAAATACTATATAGCAAAAATATTAAAAGTTTTTTTTTTCTTTTTCATACAGCTTTTTTCTCCTGGCCACGCTCATCATTCCAAAGACAGACCTTCTTCCCATGGATATACCCTGTTCAGGCCTGCCTCCTCAGGTACTGCAACCCATCAGTTACCCTCCCACAGCTTTCCCCTTCATGGCATGGGCTCTGGGAGAGGGTTTCCCCCAGGCAGCCCACTGTGTGGACTAGGCCCCAATGGCAGAATGCACTAGGACCCACGGGAATCCAGACAGACCTAGACCGTCATATAGATGGACATGGGGTTTTCTTCCCTTTAGTTCCCTCCACCCTTCCCTGATGACAGTGCAACATTCTGGGTGGCCTTGCACACACACACACACACATATATATATCAGGAGCCATCTCTCTGGCCCAGCTGCAGGACTCACTTTTGCACTGGAGCTTGCTGGTGACCCCCCCAACTGAGGTATACTGCCACACAGCAGTTGCCCCAGCCTGGCCTTTCCCCGGTGATGCAGTGACTCGAGTCCACTCTCGTACCGCCACTGGGCCATCAGGGTGACTCTAATAGAATAATTAACTCCACTTTGCTAAGAACGAGCTGATTCTCAGCACTTAGTTAGATTATTGACATCAGCAGTATGAGAGCGAAGGAAGAGCGGCCTCTGATATACTGATCTAACGAGGTGTTGAGAACTGCGAGTTCTTAACAAAAGGGAGTTTTGTTATTATTTGTAATGCAGTCTAAGACTGTTTCACAATACTGCATTAACTGTCTTACATTAAAATAGTGTCCATGAGTGATTGTTTGTGGTTCGAACTGCCAATTTTGAATCGGCACACAATGCTTTTTGTGGTCGTGGAAAGCTCAGCTATCGCTCATGTGACGTTGCATAGAGGAGTGCAATTTTTATTGGCAGGGATATCAAAACTTGTTCTTCACATTCTGAAATGTTAAGAACAATGGTTTCTACATTCCAGAACATGAAAAATAAGTTTTGAAAACCATGGGTAAAACAGGCTTAGAGTGTATTATAATTTAGCTTTGTTATCTGCGTAGGTGCATGGGCTTTTTCTTTATGGCACATAGCATTTTGAATATGATCAGAAGGCAACACACAGTATCAGCAGGGGGTAACACAATGTTTCCAAAACCCAAACTTGGGACATTTATTTTTAGAACCTCACGCAGTAAAAAAAAAAAAATGCAAAAAGGAAAAAGCAGCATTCTTGCTGAAGAGGGGCACTACCTGATCCCAGTGGACCAGTTCAAAGCCTATGCAGAAAAACAAACAATACTTCTTGTAAAATATTTAGCATCTCATTCACTTAAAAACACTGTGGAGTATAAATATTTTATCTGAAACATGCCAGCAAAGACCATTAATGTTATGAAATTTAGTAACGCACTGTAACATATACAAGGAGGAATTGTTGTCCCCATAATTATATGAACAGGTACTAATGATAAAATAAAATCTACATATCACTTGGGAAGTATATTTAACTTCTGTAATATTTTAAATCTGTAAAGTACACTGATGCAGTATACATGAGACATACTCAAGGTGGATTTCTAATTGACTTGGGGCAAGAAGTAAAGGATTCGGGTAGACAGATACAACTCTGAATAGAGAGATGTACTAATTGGTGTCCCTCAGGGATTGGAGCTGGGGTCACAGCTGTTTAACATTTTCGTTAATGATCTGGAGCCTGGGTCTCCAGCAGGCAGCTTAGGTTTGGTGATGCCACTGAGATGCGGGAGGCAGTACAGCGCAGTGGTTAACAGCACTGAGCTGCAACTCTACAGACCTGGGTTTGAATCCCACAGCCACCACTTGCATACTGTGTGACCATGAGCAAATCACTTAACTTCCCTGTGCTCCCAGGATGCACCTGGAAACAGGCTTCAGCTCAATGTGTCTTTCCTGGCCAAAAATTGTAACAAAAAAAAAGATGGTCAAGGTGGTGGACTCCATTGAGGCTGGGGGAAAACGTCAGGAAGATCTGAACAAGCTTGGTGATTGGTCTGACTCCTGGAGCTGCCAGTGCAGTGTGGCCAAGGGAAAACAACAGTTGCAGGACCAACACACTGTGTGGGGCTCTTCTTGCTGCAGTGCATGAGGAAAAACATGCGGGGGACATCCTAGACAAGGAGCTAAAGCAGGGCAAGCAGTGTGAAGCTGCTGCTGCCAGGAGGGTCAGCAGAATGCTGGGGTGCATCTAAAAGGGGGTGACTAGTAGAGCACAGGAACTAATCCTACCACTTTACAAGTCCCTGGTTAGGCCCCACCTGGAGAACTAGGTTCAGTTGAGCTCCACGATACAAAAAAATATATTGAAGCAACTGAGAGGGTGCAGTGCAGGGCACCCAAAAAATGATAGAAACAGAATTTGATGCAGATAAGGACTGCTTAGCCCTCTCAATCTGCTTATTTTTTCCCTTCCTGTACTGTCACCGCACACCCTACTTGATCACCGGCTCCCTCCCTCCCACCAACCCTTGTTTCCCAGCTAAGATTCCCTTTTGCCTATCCCATGCATGCTTGAAGCCCACCACTGTTCTTCCCCCACTACCTCTGCTGGAATACTGTTCCAGACATCCACCCCCCTTTCACTGAAGAAGTAATTCCTCATATCACTCTTGAATTCCCCCTTCCAACTTCACTGCATGTCCCCTTGTTATTGTGCATCTTTTACTCTGAAAAATACTCCACTCCTGTACCTTATGTACCCCCATGAACCTCTCTTTTTAAAGCTGGGCTACCACCTGTTGACCGCACCTATCACTCACCTCTTCAACCTCGAACCTGTTTTTTTAAAGCTGGGCTACCACCTGTTGACCGCACCTATCACTCACCTCTTCAACCTCGAACCTGTCTTTTTAAAGCTGGGCTACCACCTGTTGGCCACACCTATCACTCACCTCTTCAACCTCGAACCTCTCTTTTTAAAGCTGGGCTACCACCTGTTGGCTGCATCTATCACTCACCTCTTCAACATGTCCCATTCCCAAGGAGTTCTCCCCTGGCAATGGAAAGTAGCACATGCTATCCCACTATTCAAATCAGGCGACCCAAGCGACCCCAATAACTACCAGCCTATATCGTTGCTACACATTTTATCAAACCGTCTTGAGAAACTTGTTAATACCCACTTAAGAGAATACCTTGAGTCCCATAAGCTGCTCAACCTCCTCCAATCAGGTTTCAGGCCTAATCATCATAGCACTGTTTCCACTATAGCCAAGGTGACTAACGACTGGCAAGTCACTCTGGATTCTAAAACACACGTCAGTGCACTATTCCTGGACCTGAGTAAGGCATTCGACATGGTAGACCACAACTTACTCTTAACCATGTTGCATTGCTTTAAAATGGTTTAACAGCTATCTTGTAGGCAGAAAACAGCAAGTAAAAGTTCAAGGGGATGCCTCCCCTTTTAAAATCCTGCAAAGAGGAGTTCCACAAGAATCGATTCTGGGGCCCTTACTTTTTGCCATTTATATCAACATTAACTCTAATATCAGCACAGCCACTGTCCACCTCTTTGCGGATAACACTGTGCTTTACATTGCCAAACCTTCCCTAGAGCTTGCTTGCATGGACTTGCAACATGATTTTAATATCCTTCAACACAACCTCCTGCATCTGAAATTGCTCATCAATGCTAAAAAGACTAAAACTATGCTTCTCTCTCTCCACATGCCACATTGGTGACCACCTGCCCCTCAGTACACAAGCTGCATATCCGGACCCTGCTGGGAGAACCTCTAGAAATAGTAGATAAGTTCAAATATCTGGGTGTAACCCCTAGGTGGCGCTATCCCAAGGGCCACTACCCCTGCCTGCTTGGCTAGTAGCAGGTTAAGGGGCCCGGGTAATGAAACGGGTGCCTCCACATGGAGGTCAAGGTTGTTAGTGGTCAAGCTAACCTGGGCACAGCCCTCCGGGACACTGTAACCCCCCTCTTTCCCTTCTCGTGGCCTGAACGATATACAATAATTACTTTCACAATGACCCTTATTCACCAGGCAATTATCCACACTGTTTGCATTTACTACCAGGGCTGGTTCCTCTAGCTTGACCCTGGAGACCCCCTGTAAAATGAGGTTAAGCACAGTAAATAGCAACAGTACAACACTTTTGGCACAAACTGGAACCACAGTCAGGTTAAATGCAAACAAAGTTAAATCTGATTTATTCAGGGCACTTGAACAAGGGAGAGGAGTAATCAGGCTGATTTGCTTAAAAGCTATATTAATCAGACAGTTATACATGCAGTTCAGAGTCCCTACACAGTCACACACTCTGGGTAAACGGTGGGCTAGCCAGGAACGTTGCAGCTGGTTGGGGCCCTGTGATGGAAGAAAGCAACATGCACAACACACACTATTTGTAATCCGGAGCCAGAGGGCTCAGTTCGTGAAAGAAAAGGCAACAAGGCAATCAGATAACAACACTTTTAGATTTAGCTGTTGTTGCAGGGAGCTACCCTGATGTTTACTCATGATACCCAATACTGGACACAGGCAGGACGAAATCGAGACTGCAGGCTGTTGAGCTGGAGTGCCCAGAGAAGCAGGGCCCACACGAATCACCGAGGCGTTGTTCCTGTTCAAGGCGTTGAGCAGGGGGCTGATCCCCAGGCCGGTCTCTCATCTATGACTTTCTCTGTGTAGCAGATATTCTGGCTGGGCCAGTGCAGCAGGGCCCAGGCAAACGGAAATGGATATGGATTCAGTCTGTGAAGCTGGATACAGCCTCCAGCAAGCAAAACACAGTTCAGACACACAGTGGGGAACCAAATCACGACCCACTGTAAGCACATAGCACATTCACGTGTAAGGAAATTCCACTGTACCAGACAAATGGCTCTCTGGTCTCAATTACAGAGTCTCTGCACAGTCCGGGGGTTTGGAGGTAACTGGAAGTCCTGACAGGCCGATCGCATTCAGTAAATCTTCAGTCTTCTTCAGGTTAAAGCCTGGTCACGATTCAGTGGCTTAATTCGCTCTCCAAATTTGGATTCAGTCTGAAAAAAGCACAAGTTCCCTCTCAGGACCAGCAGGCAGGCATGCAGGCCAAACTCAGGCCTTTCCACAGTTCTCCCGCGTGAATCCACTATGGATTGCTGCTTGAACTATGTCGAGATGTTACTTCTTCACTTCCCAACTCAGATCTAACTGAAACTGCAAGCAGCGTGGGACTTTCTCCAAGATCCAAAAGGTTTGGTTGGCTGATCTGTCTGTCAGTCACAACAAGAGCTCCCCCTCCAGGTTATTTTAGATGCCAAAAAGCCCAAAACTACAATTCCTACAAGTTTTGGCCCCACCTAGCCCCTGTAGGCAGGCTCCATTTTAGAGTCCCAAATGTACTGATTGGCCAATTCTGACAGTCCAGGACCAAGATGATGGAAACAAACGGAACTGTCCATACTGTAAAGAAGGCAGGTTAGAACAAACTGCAATATTATTACTACTCAAACAAATGATCAGCAAACAAGTACATCTCCTAACAGAGCTCCCTCTCCGATTAATTATGACTGCAAGCCAGGCAGCTCTTAAAGAGACAGTACACAGAGGCTATACAGGCACTCTCTTGCAATACATTTAAACTGCTAAAATGCAGAACACCAGCCTGGCAGTGAGCATTTAGGCAAGCTCAAGGAAGACTTTTCAGGAACCCCCATTTGTAGGGGGGTTACACGCTCCCCTGCCTGGAGAAAGCTTGGCGTCTGCGTCAAGTCTGTACCATCATGCATAAGTTAACATAAATTTATTACTTTACTATACATATTCACTACACTTCATGATACTATATCCATAAGGACAATACTAATGCATGTTTCATACAGGTAATATTGATTCCACTATGATTAACATACATGTGACATCACAATACTGATTCATGTTATAACTTCCTGTACATTAAACAATGTAGGAGAGGGCCCTTCCCTATCAGCTAACTTG
This sequence comes from Neoceratodus forsteri, assembly GCA_016271365.2. Classification (NCBI taxonomy): domain Eukaryota; kingdom Metazoa; phylum Chordata; order Ceratodontiformes; family Ceratodontidae; genus Neoceratodus; species Neoceratodus forsteri. Next base: position 1,261,434,406 of record CM028129.1, read on the forward strand.
GGGCTGGATGGGGCAGGGGCACCATACTGAGAAGGAAGAACAATCAACCTGGAGTTGGCCATTAAGCTCAGTTTGGGTAGTGAGTTCTGAGAAATATAAACACCTTTGTGAACTACATTGAGAGGCAAATCCACTGGCCTCCCGGGAGAATCATAACTGAAGCGCAGTACTGGCTTGACAGCTTGGCCAGTCTGTCTTGGGGGAACAGCCACAGTCTCTGTACTTTCAGCACTAACTCTGGAGCTTTCGTCATTCATGAGGGGTGCCTCTGCACAGATGGGAATGTCCAAACTGGGAGCACTGTCAGCTCCTTGCTCTGTAAGATCTGCTTCCACAACACTTGGCTTATTTAGAGAAGGTTCTGGCACAATTAGGCTTTGTGGCACTGAAGGGGGTCTGTCAGCACTCTCATATTGTTCAAGTTCTGGTGTGTCACCAGAGAGACTCAGACCATCAGCCCCTTTTTCGGGCAAGTCACACAGTTCCACTAAAAAAAGGAGTCCGCAGTCTCAAATGTGATACTTTGCATTTCTCTTTCAGGGAGCATTGGCTCCAAGGACGAAGCTGGGGGGTTAGGCAGTCCAGAAGTCCCAGCTTCATCCCTATGATTCTGCATAGGATTTGCATGAAACAACTGACTCAGTTTATAGGAGGGATAATAGGCATTACCATAGTCACTTTCATCAGAGGTGGACTAACAGTCACTATCATTCTGGGCCTGCTGCGGGGAGAAACCTTAAATCTGTAACTACTGAGGTAGGTTGACTCTGTATCTTTTTTTGCAGCAGCATGAGTCACTGGTCCAAGGGAGGCAATGTCTGCTGGCTCAGCTTCAATAATAACTTGGCCGATAGGCAGCAAGTGGTTATGGTGCATGGTCTTGACAGCTTTGTTGTTATTCTCTGGGCGTACCTGTACACTGGTAGATCATCCAACTTTCCAACTACTACATGAGGAAGATGGTGCCACCTATCAGCAATTTTGTGCTTGCCATGTAGTCCCAAATTGTGTAACAACACACGGTCTCCGGGCTGTAGCTCTTGAAACTGCTTCTTTCTTGTCGCGCCTCTCTTTGTTTGATTTCTTTTAGCAGCCATTGTCTGGGCCACTTGATATGCATGGTTCAATTGAGCTTTCAGTTTCTGTACATACTGCAGGAAGTTTTCAGCTTGGACCCCATCTGGAGAGACCCCAAAACCGACACTTGGTGCATGTCCCAGTAGCCTCCACCAGCCCCCAATTTATGATTTCCTATTTTTGGCTTGCATCCAAGCGTGGATGAATTTCTGCCAGATGCCTCCCCAAAATATCCCCCATCTTGCCAAAGTCCGCCGTCCTGAAGTCAACCATCCTGGTTCCTATACTCCCAGCCTCCCTGCACATGTTGAGCGTGAACCACACCGAGTGGTGATCACTCCCAGCCAGTGGGTCTTCCATCTCCAGCTCCCTTACAGCCTCCCCATTCGACAATACTAGGTCCAAAGTTTTTTGCAGCTGAGTTGGCTCATTGACCAACTGAGTCAGGAAGCTGTCCTGGAATGCTTCCAGTAGGACTTGCTCCCTTGCACTCAAGGTGGCTGGGGTGCTCCAATCCACTACTGGTAGATTGAAGTCCGCCATTATCATGGTGTTCCCCTTCCTGCAGACCCTCCTAATCTGCTCTGCTAACTCCCTGTCCAAGATATCTGCTTAAGCTGGTGGCCTGTAAACTACCCCCATCCTTGGTATCCTACTTTCTGAATCCTGGAATTGCATCCATAATGCCTCTGTACTACCCTCCTCCCCTTCCTGCCTTGCACACTTTATCCCCTCCCTTATGAAGATCGCCACCCCCTTTCCCCTTACCCCTATCCTTTCTGAATAACCTATACCCTGGGATCATCAGATCCCAGTCCTGGTATTAGGTGGCCCAAGTTTTAGTGATGGCCACAATATCCACCACCCCCTCTGCAAAGAGGACCTGTATCTCGTCTGATTTGTTCCTCAGGCTTCTTGCATTCAGTCAGACAAGACTCCAGCCTGTTACCTTCTCTTCCCTAACCCGTTTCACCCCACCCCTAACCCCTCCTGCGACCCTTCCCAGGTGCCATCCTTGCTAGCTTGGGGGTGTAAGCTCGTTCATCTCCCCTCTCTGGTGGTTCTGCATTCCTGCTGTACACTCATCTCCCCCCACACTTAGTTAAAATCCACCTTAGTTGCTATGTATTCCCCTAGCCTCTGTTTCAGTGCCCCCTGCCCCACCTTACTCAAATGTAACCTGTCCTCTGCGAATAGGTCACTGTTGTTCCAGGTGTTCCCCAGCCTCCCACTAATCCATACCCTTTGGTTCAACACCACTCCCCCAGCCAAGTGATGAACTCTGCTATCCTTACTTTCCTCACCGTGCTTGCCCTGGGTACTGGGAGCACTTCGAGAAGCCACCAATCTCCCTGCCTCCTCACACAACTTCCCCAGTTCGTTGAACCTCTCTCTTACCAACTTGACCATATTATCCCCAAGTCATTTGTACCCAAGTGCACCACTACATGTGGTTTCTCTCTCCCTCTCCTTGCCCACTTGAGAATAGACTGTCCCGCCCTACCTGTTGTCAATCCAGGTACCGATCCACCCGTAGTTGACTATGCCACTCCCCTTTGCTTCTGCATCTGACTCCTTTTAGGATTGAGTCCCCCAGCAATAAGACCCCTTCCTCCTTCCTACATTTGGCCCCATATGCCTTCCTACTATCCTTACTCCCATGTTGAGAAACCACTCTTTCCTGTCTAATTGCAGCATGATCTGTCCCTTCTGCTATGCCCCCTCCCCTGCCAGCCAGTCTGTTTTCTCAACCATGCCTCTTGCCTCTACCCTAGTCCAGCCCCCTTCCCTATTGGCCCCCCTACCTGGGTTGCACCCCCCACTCCCCAATACTCTCCTAGCATCATCACCCCATTCTCCTTCTATGGTGGGCCCCTTCTCTCCCTCCACCTCCTCTGCTGCCAACCCCTATCCTGCCTTGCCCTCCTTGCCTTCCCCTCTACTCCCGTCCCTCTTCCCCTTACTCCTGCCAGAGGCAATATAGTGCAGCGGGTTAAGGCTCTGTGTTGCAGATCTGGAGACCTGGGTTTGAATCCCACAGCCTCCTAGGTGCATGCTGTGTGATCCTGAGCAAGTCACTTAACTTCCTTGTGCTCCCAGGTCGCATCTGGAAACAAGCTTTAGCTTACATAGACACACAGAAACATAGAAGTTGACGGCAGATAAGGACTACAAGGCCCATCCAGTCTGCCCATTTTTTCTACCTCATGAATGTGCCATAGGTCTTTACTCTGTCAATGGCCTGTTTATTCATACTCATCTGTATTACTCCCTTATGCCTATCCCATGCCTGTTTGAAGCCCTGCACTGCATTCATATCCACCACTTCCTGAGGTAGGCTGTTCGATAAATCCAATACCCTTTATGTGAAAAAGAACTTCCTCACATTACCCCTTAATCGATCTCCCTCTAATCTCATGCTGTATCCTCTTGTCCTGCTATTTTTCTTATATTGAAACATGTTAGACTCTTCCACCTTGTTAATGCCCTTAAGATGTTTGAATATTTCGATCATATCACCTCTCTTCCTCCTTTGCTCTAGGGTATACATATTGAGCTCCGTTAATCTGTCCTCACATGTTTTCTGATGCAGTCCCTGCACCATTTTGGTTGCCCTTCTCTGGACTGCCTCCATTTTGTTAATGTCCTTGCGCAGATGGGGCCTAACCAGTGCCTTGTAAAGAGGGATTATTACCTCCCTCTTATGACTTGTGATACCCCTACTAATACACCCTAACATCCCTCTAGCCTTAACTACTGCTTTAATGGTCTGCTTGGATGATTTCAGGTCATCTGTGATGATGATGCCCAAGTCTCTTTCTCCCCTTGGCTTAGTGCGCTACTCCTGGTTAAACAATGTTCCCTTTCCCTTTCCCTCACTCCCCTGTCCCCCTCTTCTGCCAGACTGCTGTCCCCTGGGCTAGCACTATCCCCTCTTTCTCTTGCCCTCTCCATGAGAGCCCCTCCCTCATCCTTCACCAGTGAAGTCAGCACAGCGAACCAATTTCCTGACCTTGAACTCCTAGGGTGGGATATTCAGAACTGCTTCTGGCAGGGGCACAAGCCAGGTGCAGGGCAACTGGGATGCACCAGGGCGTGGACTGGGCGATATTCAAAGGTGCTGTGCCATGGCTCAGCACCGTTGAATATGGCACTGTGGCCACCCACATTGTGCATGGTGCAGTGGCACTGCACCAGCGCAAGTGGCCAGAGAGGAGCAGGAGGATGCGCTAGCTCAAGTGCCGTTGCACTAGGTGCATCAACCGTGATATTCAGCGGTGGACATGTAAATGGGGCCGTAATGCATGCAAGGTGAAAATGGGGCCATTAGCATGTCATTATGGCCCCATTTGCATGCAGGTGCACTGATCCCTGTTGACTTGCACCTGGCGCCCTGTCAGGCAGCTACCATTGGGGACCGACACCCCCTGCCCCACCGGCAACATGCTCCAATGCCTGATTGCGGGCATAAGTATTACAATAACATGTCCAATATCCCTGGTGGTCCAGTGGACCACTTCCAGCATGATCGCAGGCATAGGTATTAAATTAAAATGTCCTACATCCCTGGTGGTCCAGTGGACCACTGCCAGCCCGATCATGGACATAGGTATTAAAGTACAACATCCTATATCTCTGGTGGTCCAGCAGTACCCCACCACCACTGAGCCCCACCCGCTCCCCTCCGATCAGCGGCGGGTGGCAGCTCCCCACCGCGGCCGCCCAGCCGCCCACCGACTGACTGCGTACAGTACAGCTGTACACCCATTGGTCCCAGTGTATGCCAATGGGCGTGCAGACATACTGTACTACACAGTCCAGATATGTGACTGGATTAATTCATATCTGGACTGTCTGTTGTAATCTGCATGTCGATGGCCCATGCTGGACCAATGAGCTATACAGCGTGCTGTACGGTCAGTCGATGACCTGACAGGAGTGAAAGCCGCTGATAGGCCAGTGGGGTGGTGAAGCATCAAGCGGTGAGGGAGGCAGGTACTGCTCGACCACCAGGGATGATTTGGACATTGTACATTAATACCTATGCCTGCGATCGGGCTGGAAGTGGTCCACTGCACCATTAGGGATATAGGACGTTTCATTCTTATACTCATGCCCGCGATCTGGCTGGAAGTGGTCCACTGGACCTCCAGGGATATAGGACATTTTAATTTAATACTTATGCCCACAATCGGGCATGGGGGGGTGCTACCATGACAGACAATGCCGCCGGAGCTCGGGTAGACACCCACAGCTGGCAGCTGCCGTGTTGCACCCTGTAACACGGCAGCTCACCTGTGGGTGGCCAGCTGTTGCTCCTGTTTTTTTAGGCTCAACTGTGTGCGGTACAGGTAGGGGTTGTGCCTGCATCTGCTCAGCATGTCCCAGACTGAATATCAGGGTGTGTGGAGTATGCATGGGCACGCCCCCCCACTTGTGCTGCATACATTACTGATGCGCCCCCGGACATCGGGATTTGTGCCATGCACTTTCCCCTTTTGAATATCATGCCAGGGCGCATCAGTGGATTGCGCATGACGCAACTGTGTTACGCCATGCACAACCCTTCTGAATATCCCACCCCCTAGTGTCTGCCCCTCTCTTCATGCTAGCCTGTGTTTCCTCCTTCCTGCTACTATAATATTTTGCCCTGTCCCCCATCCTCACCGTTTCCACTGATTCTGTACTCCTGGTTCCCCAAGGAGGTGGCCATCCTATTCCAGTCATCTCCCTCCCTTCCTAGCCACTGTATCTCTGCCTCCAGCCTCCGTAATCTGTGACAAATGGGACACCCCCCTAGCCTCCATAATGTTTCCATCCAGATAGCCACCCCACATCCATTGCAACCCACTATTCTTCCCATCCTGGTTTGTTTGTAGTCCTAATGCCCCCTGTACCAGTCCCCCTACTCATGCCGCCAACCACTCCAATGCAACCCTGCTCCCCCACTGTAACTTTCCCTATCATGCCACATTGGTGATGTACTAGACCCCATCCTGGTGCACCTAAAATCAGTGTTGGAATCCCCTTCACCGCAGTGTACCTAAAAGCACAGATTACACAGATTCCTCACCTTTCAACAATTATTAACGAGGTGCCCGAATCACTCCCAACTAATTAACTAACTAAACCAAATATACCAGAACCAACTGATTCCTCCCAGTAACCCTGTGATGTATCACTCTAGAACCTTATCAGCTCCACATCTACTCCTATTCAAGTAGTACAAAACAGTGTAAAACTTAGACCAGCAGTAATACAGTTACTTCCCCTATTTCTCCTTGTAGGACTCTTAACAACCCCACCCCAGTTAGTAGCCACACTTTTAGATGAATTATGCTTGTAAAGCTCCCTCTCCTAAAGCTTCAGCCTCACAGAGCCCACCCCCCTTTGCAAGGTATACACTTAGAATTCAGACATTCAGACTTTAAGTCCCTATCCCCAGATCAGAGAGCCTTTCCCCAACATTTGCAGTGCATTACAAGTTTCAATGTATCCTCAAATACCCCAAACCCAGCCCATCAAACACAGCAACTAGTTCTATCTTAAACAGTACCTACAAATGCAGTAGTTGGCCTTAGCTTGAACAGTACCTACAGTAGTTTATATCAAATTCTTACTAAATGCCCCAACATGTGTGTAACCCCCCTACAAATTGGGGTTCCCAAAAAGTCTTCCTTGAGCGTGTCTAAATGCTCACTGCCAGGTTGGTGTCCTGCGTTTTAGCAGTTTAAATGTGATTACCAGAGCCTGTATAGCCTCTATGTACTGTCTCTTTAAGAGCTGCCTGGATAGCAGCATAAGTAATCTGAGAGGGAGCTCTGTTTAAAGATGTAACTATTTGCTGAAAATCATTTAGAGTGATAATGATAATGTAGTTTGTCTAACCTGCCTTCATTGTAGCAAGGACTGTTTTGTTTGTCTCCGCTATCTTGGTCCTGGACTGCAAATTGGACTAAACAGTACTGGTGGGACCTAAAATAAAGCCGGACTACAGGAGCTGTCTGACGTCAAAATCTGTAGGAATTATAGTTTTTTTTTTTTTGCGCCTTTTTTTGCAACTGAAGGGGGAGCTCTTGCTTTGACTGACAGTTGAATCAGCCAACTGAACCTTTTGGATCTGAGGGAATTCCTCAAGCTGCCTGCTGTTTAGGGCAGATCTAAGCTGGAAGCTGAAGAAGAAGGAGCTGAAGTGATTCTGAGCAGCAATCCTGAGTGGATTCACGTGGGAGAACTGTGAAAAGGCTGAGCTTTTGGCCTGCATGTCTGCCTGCTGCTCCTGAGAGGGAGAGAAGATAATTATTTTGGACTAAATCCAAGTTTGTGTGACTAAAGTAAGCTACTGAAGTGGGCCAGACTCAACCTGAAGAAGACCGAAGATTTTGCCGAATGCGATCGGCCTGTCAGGAGTTCCAGCTACCCCTAAGCTCCTGGTGTGTGCAGAGACTTTGCGATTGTGACCGGGGAGCGCTTTGCCTGGTACAGTAGAATTCCCTTACATGTAAATGTGCTATGAGCAGCTAGTGGGTCGTGAGTTAGTTCCCCACTGTGTGAACTGTGTTCTACTTTCTGGAAGCTGTATCCCGCCCAAAACAGACTGCATCTGAATTTGTCTTCATGCGATCTGGGCCTTGCCACACTGGCCCAGCCAGACTACCCACTGCACAGAGAAGCCATCGACGAGAGACCTGCCTGGGGATCAGCCCCCTGCTCCACACTTGAACAGGAATGATGCCTCTGTGGCTCGTGTGGGCCCTGCTTCTCCTGGCATTCCAGATCAACCACCTGCAGTCTCGATTTTCATCCAGCCTGTGTCCAGTCTTGGGTATTGTGAGTACATACCAGGGTAGGTCCCTGCAACAACAGCTTAATCTGAGTGTGTCATCTGATTGTCTTGTTGTTTCATTGCCTTTATGAACTGAGCCCTCTGGCTCCAGATTACAAATATTGTGTACTGTGCATGTTGTGTTTTCCGTCACAGGGCCCCAACCAGCAACCCCAGGCAACAGTCCTGGCTAGCCCATCTCTTCTCCACCTGGGTACCCAGAGGTGTGACTGTGTGGGGGGACTCAAAGCGCATGCATAACTGCTTGATTGATATAACCTTTAAGCTAATTAACCTGATTTTGCCCCCCCTTGTTCAAGTCCCCTGAATAAATCAGATCTAACTTTTTCTGCATGTAATCTGACTGTGCTGCCAGTTTGTGTTCAAGGTACTGTACTGTTGCTATTTGCTGTGCATAACCTTGTTTTACAGGGGGTCCCCAGGGTCAAGCCAGAGGAACCAGCCCTGATGGTAAGTGCAAACAGTGTGGGTACTTGTGTGGTGTACCAGGGGTATTGTGAAAGTGATTATTGTACAGTGTTCAGGCCACTAGAGGGGAAAGAGGGGGGTTACAGTGTCCCGGAGGGCTGTGCCCAGGTTAGCTTGACCACTACCAACCCTGACTTCCGGGTGGAGGCACCCGTTTCAGAACTCAGGCCCCTTAACCTGCTACTAGCCAGGCAGGCAGGGGTAATAGTCCTTGGGATAGTGCCACCTAGGGGTTACATCTTGGAGGCTCACCGCTGGGATTTTGTGCCTTCTAGTGGCCAAAATTATGAATTATTGTCAAAGATAAATGGCTACCACAACAGAAGTGGCTGTGCACCAGTTGGTGGGGTGGTGTACAGGGCAGGAGATTGACCCTCACAATGTCCTGCTTGTATTGGGTATTCCCCTGAACATTGGTAAAGACGCTGTACATAGAGTACTTTCCAAAGTTGAATGTTTAACAAACGCTGTGGTGGTGGGGTGACAGGCTGATTTGACTGCCCAAACCTTCATGGCATTAGTAGAGTGTAGTGACCCAGTGGACAATTCAAAAGTGCCATGGACTATTGCCCCATAAGGGGCTCCAGCCACCTGGAGAGTGATAACTAGAGACAGTAAAGACCCCGGGGAGGTTGAGCTCCCCTTATTATCTGAGACTTTTGAGGAGAAATTTGCTAAGTTGTTGCTGGAGGAAGGGAAAACCATAGAGGACTTTAAGAAACTATTCCTGCTACCTGGGGGTGTTCCCTTCCCAACACCCCCTCCCACTCCAGCACCTGTTACTGCCCCACCTTCTGTGCCCTTGCCAATGCTGGCCCCTATATCTGTACCTGCCATTAGTCATGACTCCTACTGAAGGTTGAGAATCTTCTCAGGCACCCTCCCCACCCCCCAGGGGGATGATGACTGGGAGACCTGGATAGACTATGTTGCCCCTCTAGTACTTGAATGGCAATGCTCAGAAGCAGAGAAATGAATGAGGTTGAGTGAGAGCCTTCGAGGTCTGTCCCTGGCTACCATCCGTGCCAAGTGGGCCAATAACCCTGAAGCAACTGCACAGGACTATCTTGATGCATTGGAGAATGTGTATGGGAGCCCGGATTCAGATGAGGACTTGTGGTGGAGAGTAAGAAACACCCAGCAGTTCTCAGGGGAGCCATTGTCTGTGCATGTACCTCGGTTTGAAAAGCTGCTACAAGAGTGCCTCAGAAAGGGTAGTTTGCCGTCAAATGGATTAGATTGAACTAGGCTGGACTGGATCCTTAAGTCTGCTCCATTTTCAGAGTTGTTACTGCTTCAGTTGTGCCTCACCAACCGACTGGAATCGCACCCCTCTTATGACGAGCTAATGAAAGAAATTCGGGGAGTTGAGCAAAGGTGACCATGGGGGGGAATTTCACCAATATCTGCTGCTACTGCGTAAGTGACAGAGAGTGATCATCCAAGTGGGGTTCAGGGGCAAAAGTCGGCACCTAACGAGCACTCTGAGAATGCAAAGAACTTCCCACCCTGGGCCCAGTTTTGGAAAGTCGAGCTATTAAAGGAAGTCTGAGAGCTGAAGGTGGGCACCTGTGCAAGGGTTCCTCCCATGGAACAAGATTCTGGTTCCTCTCAGGATGTGACTGCCATGGGGGTTGGGGTGCACCCTCAGGCATCCTCTACCAAGGGTAGCTCCCAGGCTGAAATCAAATAATTGACTGCCACCATAAAGGAACTATTGAGACATGTTGCACCCCTCTCACTACTGCAAGCAGATATTGGACCCCGATCCCTTGCTACTACTTCGGTTCCTCATGCAACGTTCTCTCCAAGGATGACCCAGGAGTCTATCATTTGTCATAACTGTGGAAAGGATGGCCATATGAAGAGGGAATGCTGGTCTCAGAAAGACTTAGAGAAAGCAGTAAACCGGCTTCAAGGAGAGCTTCAGAAAACGAATCAGTGGTCAAGGGGTGCAGGAAATGACCACAGTAAAGGCTTCAGACATCCAAACTGAAACCCCTTTGTGGCTAAAATGTCCATCCAGGCCCCTGCTGCTGTCCCTCCAGACTGGTCCAAAATAGTGGGCCCTTCAATGGAGACTACCATGGATGTGAATGGTATTCCTACTCGGGCTGTGCTGGACAGTGGGTCGCAAGTGACCATTGTATTAAGGACTGGTATGACAAACACTTATCTGCTGTGCCCTTACAATCCCTGGAAGACCTACATTTGTGGGGGCTGAGCGACAAGTCTTATCTCTACCTAGGATATGTCCACCTCTGGTTGACATTTCCTGCAGCTGTCACTGGTGTAGAGGAGCAAGTCAAGACACTGACCTTAGTGCGTCCCCCTACTGGACTGTATGATGGGGTTCTTCTGTAATTGGGACCAATGCCCATATGTTTGGGAGACTGGCACAACTCTGTCATGAGAAACGAGGGCGACGGACTGGGAGGGCCATACGAATTCCCACTCTGATCAAGAGGGCCTATGATTTGCTACAGAACCCCAAGGGAGTGGACCAGGCTGAACCGGCAGGGGTCGTGTGGAAGAAGGATCCTGATTCAATGGTACTGGCCCCTAATGCCCAGTGTACCATTCAAGGGGAGGTCTGCCTCCACAAAGATGTCAAGAACAAAATACTGATGTTGGACGTGCCAGGTGATGGAAAATTGCTGGAAGGATTATTGGTAAAGCCCGGCATCTTGCCAGCTTGTGCTAATGCCTATGCACAACAAGTGATGGTCCAGATTCATAATGTATCAGATTGGGAGATCCGGGTGAACAGAGGATGCACCCTAGCTACGGTACACTGTGCAGACACTGCAGTGTTGGCCAGCAACAAGCACCCTGGCAAGACAGATAGAGTGACTCCCGACTTGTTTGATTTTGGTGACTCCCCGTTGCCAGCTGAATGTAAGTCTAGAATTAGCCAGAAACTTGCCCAGACAGAGATCAAGTGTTTTCGTTGAAGGAATGGGACATGGGATGTGTCCAGGGTGCGGAGCATCACATATGCCTGCACGATGAACGGCCATTTCGAGAGAGGTCTCGACGCCTGGCCCCTGCAGACATAGACGATGTGAGAAGACACTTGCAGGAAATGCTCGCAGCTGGTGTGATATAAGAATCCAGGAGCCCATATGCTTCTCCCATTGTGGTTGTGCATAAGAAGAATGGATCTGTGAGAATGTGTGTTGATTATCGAACTTGAATCGGCGGACCATCCCCGATCAATACACCATGCCCTGTATACAAGATGCTCTGGATTGTTTGAATGGAAGCAAATGGTTCTCGGTGTTGGATCTGCACAGTGGATATTGCCAGATTCCGATGGCTCTGGAGGACCGTGAGAAGACAGCCTTCATCTGTCCTTTGGGGTTCTACGAATTCCTGAGAATGCCACAGGGGATATCGGGCGCCCCAGCCACCTTCCAGCGACTGATGGAACGAGCGGTGGGAGACATGAATTTGCTGGAATGCCTGGTGTACTTGGACAATGTCATTGTGTTTGGGAGCTCCCTAGAGGAACATGAGAGTCGACTGTTCAAAGTACTAGACCAACTGGAAGATTTCGGCCTCAAGCTGTCCATTGACAAGTGCCAGTTTTTCCAAACCTCTGTGAAGTATGTGGGGCACATAGTGTCTACAGAGGAGATAGAGGCTGATCCTAGTAAAGTTGAAGCCTTAACTACTTGGCCCCAGCCCCACAATTTGAAAGAACTACAATGTTTCCTGGGATTCTGTGGCTACTACCGCCGGTTCATAAAGGACTATTCCAAAGTGATTCGGCTACTCTTGAATCTTACCCAGGGTTACCCTCCTACCAATCGAAAATGCAAAAAAGGGTCCATCAAAGAACCAGACAAAGCATATTTCTGCCCAGGTGAACTTTTAGGGTCCCATTGGATGCCTGACTGTGAAGCAGCTTTCCACGAAGTCATATACCAGCTCACCCATGCCCCCATCCTCGCTTATGCTGATCCCACCATACCCTATGTGCTGCATACTGACGCCAGTCTGCAGGGTCTAGGAGCTGTACTGTATCAAGACCATGAGGATGGTTTGAGACCAGTGGCATTCGCCAGTAGGAGCTTGACCCAGTCAGAGCGAAACTACCCTGTGCACAAGTTGGAGTTCCTTGCGTTAAAATGGGCCATTGTAGAACAGTTTCGTGATTACTTCTATGGGGCGAAAATATTGGTGAGGACTGACAATAACCCATTGACCTGTGTACAGACTTCAGCTAAGTTAGATGCCACTGGGCACTGGTGGCTTTCTGCATTGTCAACATATGATTATGCTGTCGAATACCAACCGGGGCCTAAATCATATTGATGCTGACGCCCTATCCTGGATGCCCATTTCCAAGAGTGACTGGGCCAGGCTGTCTGAACCTGACATCCAAGCTTTGTGCCAAAAGTTTGACAGAAATGAACAGATGTCTATGGACACAGCAGACTGCTTAGTAGATTGCTTGGGCCCCTCTGACACCTGCACAACAGCTGCATATTGCCACTTTTCTGCTCTAGATATTAGTGCACTACCTCAGTTTGACAATGACAGCATTCAATGGGCTCAGTCCCGAGATCCTATGATTTAGCCAGCCCTTGACGCTTTTCGTGCAGGAAAAGATGTGTCCAAGTTGCGTTCCTCTGATCTGCGAACCACTTTATTGTTTAAAAAAGGCCCCAGGTTGAAGCTGCTTAATCAGTTGTTGTATAGAAAGACAGTAGATCGGGGTGGCCAAATAGACAAGCAACAATTGGTTCTGCCCACAGCCATCAAAGATTTGGTACTGAGGTCCCTCTACAATCATATGGGCCACCTCGGTATCGACCGGACCATTGACCTAGTACGATCTTGATTCTACTGGCCCAAGATGGGGGCAGATGTTGAGCACCATGTAAGGACTTGTAGTCACTGTCTGCAGAGAAAAGCCCTGCCTCAGAAGGCTGCCCCCCTTGTCAACATTTCTACCAGCACCCCAATGGAACTGGTCTGTATAGACTTCTTGAGTTTAGAGCCTGATCAGCGAAACATTGGCAATGTGTTAGTGGTTATGGACCATTTCACACGGTATGCACAAGCTTTTCCCACCAAAGATCAAAAAGCGTCTACCATGGCCAATGTGCTAGTGAAAAATTTCTTTGTCCACTATGGTGCCCCCAGCGAATTCACTCCGACCACAGCCGGGACTTTTAGAGTCTGCTAATCAAAGAAATGCTCTCTCTATGGGGGGTGTGAAAGTCAAGAACCACCCCTTATCACCCGCAGGGGGATCCTCAACCAGAACGCTTTAACCGCACCCTGTTAGACATGCTAGGCACCCTCTACCCCAAAAGATAAGCATAAATGGAGCCAGCAGATTAGCACCTTGGTACATGCCTACAATTGCACGAAGAATGATGCTACTGGGTTCTCTCCCTACCGTCTCATGTTCAGGAGAGAGGCCCGGCTGTCTGTTGATGTATATTTTGGGATTTCTCCCGATGGGGTCCAAGCCGAAGATTATCTGCAATATGTACAAATTCTGAAAGCTCAATTGAACCATGCCTATCAACTGGCCTAGACAATGGCCGACGAAAGAATTCTAGCCAACAAAGAGAGACATGATAGAAAAGTAAAGGCTCAAGAGCTGAGGCCTGGAGACCGTGTGTTGTGAAATTTAGGATTGCATGGTAAACACAAAATTGCTGATCGATGGCACCATCTTCCCCATGTCATAGTTGGAAAGTTGGATGATTTGCCAGTGTACAAAGTGTGCCCAGAGAATAACTCTAAAGCTGTCAAGACCATGCACCATAACCACTTGCTACCTATTGGTCAAGTTATAATTGAGGCTGAACCCACCAAGATTGATTCCCCTGGACCTGTGACTCATGCTGCTGCAAGAAAGAAACAGAGTCAGCCTGCCCACGTGGTTGCCGATTTAAGACTTCCCCCACAGCAGGCCCAGAATGATAGTGACTGCCAGTCTAACTCGGATGACAGTGAGTGTGATAATGCCTATTACCCCCATATGAACTGAGTCAGTTGTTTTGTGGAAATGCTATGTTGAATTATGGGGATGAAGCTGGGCCTTCTGGACTACCTAACCCCCTGGCATCATCCTTGGAGCCAATGCTCCCTGAAAGTGAAGTGCAAAGTATCACGTCTGAGGATGCTGAGTCTTTTGTGTATTATGGAAGTGTATGATTTGCCTGAAGGAGAGGCTGATGGTATGAGCCTTTCTGGTGACATGCCAGAACTTGAGGAACACTATGAGAGTGCTGACAACCCTCCTTCAGTGCCAGAGTGTCTTCAAAATGAGCCAAGTGTTGTAGAAACAGAGACTTCAGAGCAAGGGCTGACAGTGCTCCCAGCTTGGACATTCCCCTTCATGCAGAGGCACCCCTCACAAGTGATGAAAGCTCCAAGACCATTGCTGAAAGTACAGAGACTGTGGTTGTTCACCCAGAAAGACTGGTCGAGCTGTCAAGCCAGTGGTGTGCTTCAGTTACGATTCCCCCGGGAGGCCATTGTATTTGCCTCTGAATGTAGTCCTCAAAGGTGTTTATGTCTCTCAGAGCTCACTGCCCAGATTGAGCTTGATGGCCCATTCCAGGTTACTTGTTCTGCCCTCTCACTATGGTGCCCCTGCCCCATCCAGCCCCAAGTTAGCTGATAGGGAAGGGCCCCCTCTTGCATTGTTTAGAGTACAAGAAGTTATTACATGATTCTGTATACTAATGTTCAATTTACCTGTGTGAAATATGCATAATGTATTGTCAGAATGGAAATGGTATAGTGGAGTACATTGAAATGTATAGTAAAGTGACAAGTTATGCAATTGATGAATTGGATAGTACTTGTATAGTATACTAATGGTATCAATATCTTGAATATGTTGTATTTTCAATGTTATGGTGGTACAGACTTGACGCAGACACCAAGTTTTCCCAGGCAGGGAAGGGTGTAACCCTCCTACAAATGGGGGTTCCCAAAAAGTCTTCCTTGAGCTTGCCTAAATGCTCACTGCCAGGCTGGTGTCCTGCGTTTTAGCAGTTTAAATGTGATTACCAGAGCCTGTATAGCCTCTGTGTACTGTCTCCTTAAGAGCTGCCTGATTGCAATATAAGTAATCTGAGAGGGAGCTCTGTTTAAAGATGTAACTATTTGCTGAAAATTATTTAGAGTGATAATGATAATGTAGTTTGTCTAACCTGCCTTCTTTGTAGCAAGGACTGTTTTGTTTGTCTGCACTATCTTCGTCCTGGACTGCAAATTGGACCGATCAGTTCTGGTGGGACCTAAAATGTAGCCGGACTACAGGAGCTGTCTGGAGTCAAAATCTGTAGGAATTGTAGTTTGGGGCTTTTGGTGCCTTTTTTGTAACTGAAGGGGGAGCTCTTGCTTTGACTGACAGCCAAATCAGCCAACTGAACCTCTTGGATCTGAGGGAATTCCCCAAGCTGCCTGCTGTTTAGGGCAGATCTAAGCTGGCAGCTGAAGAAGAAAGAACTGAAGTAATTTTGAGCAGCAATCCTGAGTGGATTTGCATGGGAGAACTGTGAAAAGGCTGAGTTTTTGGCTTGCATGTCTGCCTGCTGCTCCTGAGAGGGAGAGAAGATAATTATTTTGGACTAAATCCAAGTTTGTGTGACTAAAGTAAGCTACTGAAGTGGGCCAGGCTCAAC
Source organism: Neoceratodus forsteri (assembly GCA_016271365.2). Taxonomy (NCBI): domain Eukaryota; kingdom Metazoa; phylum Chordata; order Ceratodontiformes; family Ceratodontidae; genus Neoceratodus; species Neoceratodus forsteri. The sequence continues at coordinate 1,261,450,459 of CM028129.1, forward strand.
CTGAAGAAGACCGAAGATTTTGCTGAATGCGATTGGCCTGTCAGGAGTTCCAGCTACCCCTAAGCTCCCGGTGTGTGCAGAGACTTTGCGATTGTGTCGGGGGAGCGCTTTGCCTGGTACAGTAGGATTCCCGTACGTGTAAATGTGCTATGAGCTGCTAGTGGGTCGTGAGTTAGTTCCCCACTGTGTGAACAGTGTTCTGCTTGCTGGAAGCTGTATCCAGCCCAAAACATGACATGTGCAGCAGTTTATTCATCTTTACCTGAGTTGGGTAGTGCAGAGTCAAGCAAACAGCTTGAGATGGATAATATCTTTTTTACCAATCCTCATCCTTGAAAATGGGTACCCATGAAATAAATATACTATAACATCCACAAAGTAATAAAACAGATTAGGTGGTTTCTTCGGAAGGAAATTACATTGCATCATCTATGGAAGTCTCTCTGATGCAGTATTCTAGCTACTGTACCTAATGACATTCAGTCCTGCTGGAAACTAAATCATTGCACCCTCCATTTACCATTAGTGCATGAATGCTCTGGTTTCAGAAGAACACCCTATGGCGAGGATGAAACATTGCGAAAAAAAACAATGACATCACACTTAAATTTCAGGATAGGTGCTGCTATTCTTTGTTTAACTTAATAATGGGAACAACACACAGACTGTACAGCACCATGAACGCAGACCATCACATTGTTCTAATGGAATGGCACTTTCAAAAAGGGGAAACAATTCAGTTGGATGTAATACCAAGTGAAATACAACTCTGAAAACTGCACTTACCATCTATTTGATCCTGGGAAAGAAACTTTGCCTGTGGCAACAGAGAAAGGAGACACAGTATAAGCATGTCTTTTTTGGATTTGTATTGTAATTGATAATGTTGGGTTCTAAGTTACTCACCATTTTACCTTTAATCTTCTGCAGTCTGTTGTCAGAGTTTAGTGGTTTTCTACTACCTGCTTCCTATCAGTCTGATTAAGTGTCAAAGTCCACCATAACAAGGTGGAGGACAGGCAGCTGCTAACTGCAATAAAATACCCTTGGCTGCCATGGCTACAGCATCTGATCCACAGCAGGTCAGATTCCAACTAAGAACGACTGCCAGACAAGCATGCAACATGCGTGTAAGGTTTATTTTCTTCAGACAACTTCTTGTTCTTCCTTAATTCCCGTTTTTGTTGCTTTCTTGTCTGTCTTTGCTCCTTTTAAGTGAAGCCCAGCCTCAAAAAATTAACTCTAAGAGTAACTGTGCCTCTGCTGGTTTAAGCTCACTACTACTACGGCAGTGGCAATGACCCAACCTGAACATGCAGATGTTCAACATTGTTTGCAAATTGCATTTATATCTCATGAGACAAGGAAGCTGACTTACTGGCTGACTCACCTCAGAAAGGCCAAGGTCCATGGGAGGAATTTCATGTTTTTCTATCATGATTTTTGATTTTGGTTTTGCTTACCAAATGGGCCATGAAAATCCTGTAACCTCATTGGTTAAACTATGTCACATGACAGGTTATTCTCTTACAACTACACACCTTGCCTGAACAGTGGGGTCTATTCACTAACTACACACAAAACACATGTGAATCTGCCACGCTGCTCCGTACCTGCAGATCTGCTGCCTTATCCCTGTCGGCTTTGCCTGTGTCGGGACATTGCAGCTGTCAGGCAAGTGTGTGTTGGGAGACTGAACTCAGTCCCGTGAGTGTCAGGATTCTGAGTTGCAGTCTCCTAAACATATACTGCACTGGCGCACAGGTGGGCACAAGCACCTCCCCGCTCCCCTCGATGTACAGCCGCAAAGATGAGGAACTTACAATTACAAATATTACCTGAACTACATGTTGTTTTTTTACAAAAAAATGCTAATTTTTTTCATCTTTGTTTATCTCCCCATGGCCAGCCAACCAGGATGTCCTTCAGCTACCACCACTGCCACCTTCCTGTTCTTGACCTTGTGGCACCCAGACACACCACTTTCCTCAGTTTGCCTCTCCCTCCCTTAAGGCGAAGTCCTGCCTTTAGCTCCTTGACGACTTCTCCTACAAAATCCAGCTACCCATGACAGAAGTCATTTGGGGAGGGGAGGGCAGTGGAGGTCAGAGACAAGCAGATGTGGAGGAGGGGCAGGTGAAGCATCATTTGCCCAACTGATCACTGATTTTTCCATTTTTTTCACCCTATCCACTGAGAGCAAGCCATGCATCACCAGGTACTGGAATGCCTGATGTAGCTCCACTTGATCTCTCATGCTCCCAATGCTCACTGCAGGCTCCCAAGACTGCACCACCATCTCTGGTCCCCAGTTGGTGGTACTGCGGCAGGATGCACATCCCTCCCTCCTCAGAGGAGGAGAACACCCTCTGAGATGTTCAGTTCACCTCCCCCGCTGACCTCCAAACAATCCAGACTCGAGCCTTGACTGTAAACACTGAGCTAAAGCAGTCATTGAGGATGTCTGCCTTCCCCACATCATTCTCTGCACTTTTCCAGTCTTTTTTTTATTCCACTTTTTAACCCCAAGTTAGTTGATCTGGCTCCCATCGATTCCCAGGAAACCATCCAACCCAGCTGCCGCAAGCAACCTAGCAATCTGTAGCCTCTAAGATACCCACTGTTATCCCTGGTCATGTCAGAGAAGGGACATGTTTACCATCTCAGTACTCCAGTTCCATGACAGGAAGTGACAGGTGACTGTGCAGACCCGAGTTTATTAGGATTTCATCCTGCTAGGATACTGGCAGGCACAATGCTCATTGAGACTCCAGCACACCCCAATGTGCATGTCCCTGAGTACTGCCAACATCCATCCACCTGGTCTGCCTCTGCTGCACTAACACCTGGAGTCACCAAGATGACATTATTGAATTCAAGGCAGTGACCCACCCTCTCCGAGGAGGACAGCCCCCACTGAGAAGCTGAGTCCTCCTCTCCCACCGGCCTTGCGGTGGGCTGGGCTCATTTTGTAACCTGGGTCACTGGCATCACAAGCCTCAACCCTCCGTTGCACTGATGGGCAAGCTTCTCCTCATCTTTCATATGTGTCTTCGTGTTGTCCTTTGTCTGCTTATTTTCTTTGATTTACCTGAAGAATGTTTTATTTTGTTTTAATTTGTATTTATTGAGACAAGAATATAGCTACTGAACAAATCACAGACTAATATCAATAAGTACATAATGAGGGAGTTACAGGAGGCAGCGGCAATAACCATATAGTATTCACCACAAAGGTACAATTATAGAACAAATAACTGATGCAATAATGTGATCCAAACCACTCTGTTGTCCCATCACTAGCAAAAAACCTTCCCCAAACAATTATGCAAATCATAGTAGGTAAGGCATTAGAGACAAAGCAATTAAGGCACAAAGGTGTAGTCCTGTCTGATGATGCACATGACCCACAGCTGCCATTTAGCTTGAAACTGAGTGAGGCGATTGTGGTGATAAGCTACAGTGTCAGTGGCTCAGTAGGTAGCACACTCGCCTCTGAGGCCGGGAGATCAGAGGGCTGTGGGTTCAGTTCCCACATCTGGCACTTGGGTTAATATCCCAGTACTGACACTGTAGTGCAGCATGAGAGGGGTGCTGCACTTCTGAGGTGCTGTCTTTCAGATGAGACGTTAAACCGAGGTCCCATCTGCCTGGATTGGTGGTAGTTCAAGTGGATGTTAAAGATCCCATGGCACTTATCGAAAAGAGTAGGGGAATTTCCCTGGTGTCCTGGCCAAATTTCCCTCATTCATTAAAAATACCACCGACAGCTTAATCTGGTTCAAGGTCAGTTGGCATTCATCTGTATCCCCCTCCCCCCCCGGGTCGTGCCTGAAAATAGGCAGGATTTGTCTAGTGCACTTACCCAGTCAACAAAAACTAAATAAATAAAAGCTAAAATTTGTTCCATATATACCCATAACAATTACTCTCCACATCTAGGGCTTTTTGGAACAGGAATCCTTGGGCAGCAGGTCTTGTTATTTTTTATTAGCACCTTACTTTTTACTCATTGGCTGGTGGCTGATTTATTGAGCACTGAGGCATGGTTAGCACTGTGTTATAAAACTGAACTGCAGCCTACTATTGAGTCATGCCTGCTTTTTGCTGGAGTGCAAATTTTTTCTAACTTGGTACTGTACACATCTTCACAGTAGGCAGCCTGGTTTGCATCCATAATCCGGTGATTGCTTTTTTCACTGCTAACACATAAAGATTGGCCAAGGACTGAGCACCCAACCTAACCCCACCAGAGGTATGGAGAGCAACACCATAGTAGGGTCAATGAGGGAAGCTGGTCGAGATAGGAAATCCAGCTGCTCAGCCAGAGAGAGTCAAAAGGGTTGGAGCAGTGTGCAACTCCAAACATGTGCATGATTTGCCACTGGCTCTCCACAGCTCCTCCAACATGCAACACACTGTGGTGGAAGGAATTTCATTAAATTTCATTAAAATGGCCGGGGTCCGGAAAAGCTGATACCTGCATTTCAAGGCAAACTCCCTCCACATAGGGAGTCATAGGGGATTGCTATTTGCATTTCTCTGAGCCACTTGTCAAGGATGGATTGCATACCATCACCCAGTAAATCCTGAAGGCTGCAGTAAAAATGACCCATCAGGCATCCCCATACTATGCCATTGATGGTGTCCGAAATAGTCTGACCAACTGTGGGGCTGGGAGCTTAGTCTTGTCTTTGAATTGGTGCAAAAGATAGGACCAAACCTGCAGATACCAAAAGTGTTCCCTACCAACCAATGCATATTGTCGTTCTAATTGTTCAGAAGAAAGAACATCATTGTTATCCAGAAATTGGAAAATGTGCAGTAGGCCAAGACGACGCCACCTAGCAAATGCTTGTTCATTTTGGATGCGCAAAAAATCTGAGTCTGATGTTAACAGTCTACAACACTAAAATGGAAGGGAAACCTTCGATATAGTATGCAGCTTAAACTATAGATTCGGGGTGGAAGCTGTGAAAGTGTTGCAGTCCCTCAAGGGGAGTGGAGTGGATCTATTAGTGAACAGGAGTGATGCAATGTCATACATATCATTAAGAGTAAATTCAATATTCATCCATGGTGGTTGTATGTGAGGATGTAACTGTCACAACCCCACTCAGCAGGTCAGGCCCTCTGCTCCCACAGTGCCAACCTCTGAGCACAGTATTGTGAACAGGAACAGAAACAGGATAACCCTTCCGTCTGTTCCTGTTTACAATACTGCACTCAGAGGTTGGCACTTTGGGAGCAAAGGGCCTGACCTGCTGAGTGGGGTTGTGACAGATTGGTTGGCAGTGGTGTGCATAAGTTTGGTATTACAAGCTTTTATTGTTTGGTGTGTTGGTTTGATACTGTCAGCTCACTTGCAAAGAAAGAAAAAGGCAGTGATTTATTTTTAAAAAGGAAACAGAACTATATCACTTGGCTCACAGTCAAGTTCCTACCTGTTTTATTTTTTTTCTAAAGTGCAAGTCAGAGTAGCCATAGTTGGGGAAGAAGATGGCTTCCAACTACAGCGGGCACACTGTAGACTACTTAAAGTAGTTGTGCAGGGACAGAGGAGTCCAGTATGAGGCAAACGCCACCAAGTAAGACCTCATGGATGCCCTGATGGTAGCAGATACCCAGAGCATCAAGTCACAGACAGTGACTGTAAAGGACCGAACCTTCAGTGTAAAAGGGCTAGCGGCCAATGCAGTGTCCAGATCCGATGAGGAGGGCAGCAGGGCTGGTGCCAATGAAGGGCCACAGCAGCAGGGGAAAGTCACCAGCATTCTGGACCCAGAAGTATTCAGGCTGCAGACTGAGTTGCACAGAATGGAGCTGGAGTTCCAGGAGAAGAGGGAGCGAGAACAGCGAGCTGCAGAGGAGAAGAGGGAGTGATAGAATCAAGAGGTGGACCGTGAACAGCGAGAGGTGGACCGTGAGGAGCGTGAGAGCCAGAGGCGACATGAACTGGAGATGTTACGACTCAAACCACCAGCACCAGCACCAGAGCAGGTAAGTGGCTTGGGTTTAACTGGGACTACAGGACTGGGTTACAAATTGAATTCCAAATTGATAGCCGAATTTAAAGAGGGGGAGGATATGGATGCCTTTTTAAATTCTTTTGGAAAAGTTTGTGTTCAGCCTAAAATTCCTAGGGAGTTCTGGAGCTTCCAGCTATCCCCGCTACTTACCGGGAAAGCTCTGGATGCATTGGATCAAATGGACAATGAGGACAGTAATGATTACAGCAAACTTAAAGCTGCACTATTAAAAAAATTTGAATTAACTGCTGAATCATACAGAGCTAAATTCCGTAAGCTCATGAGAAGCCCTAATATGAGCGATGAGGAGCTAGCCACAAAACAACGTCAGTTTTTAAAACGTTGGTGGGAAGGAATTGAAGCAAACTCTGTAGATAAAACTGAAAATGTGATTCTGTTAGAAGAGTTTTTCTGGGCATGCCCAGCAGAGCTGAAAACCTGGCTGGCAGACTGAGATCCCAAAATAGTGCAAGAGGCTGCTGAACTCTCGGACCGCTATGCCAAGAGCAGACCTGCTCTGAGACCGAATGGGGTGGGCATGGCAGTGCAGAAAGGGAAAAGCACGCCTTCAGGACAGCTAAAACCCTCACTGCCTCCACCAAAACCAGTTAGCCCCAGGTTTCAGAGAAAAGATTTCTCTGAGAAAAGAAATGAATGTTGGTTGTGTAAAGAAACTGGGCATATTGCCAGACAGTGTCCCAAATGGATGAGCAATACGCAAGGCGGTGCTAGGAAGGAAGTGGGTTGTTTGTGTGTCCCTGGAAGCATGCCTGTGAACATGAGGGAACACATGCACCCATTCATAGTGACTGGTATACAGAAGCAAGGGTTAAGGGACACAGAAGCATCCCTGACATTGGTAAAAGGGGATCTGGTACAGCCTGGTCAGCTTATACCCAATAAATATGTCACTGTACAAGACTTTACTGGTGGGGAGAAAACATTGCCCCTCACTAGTGTTCTCCTAGACTGGGCTGAAACAGGGGGAACTGTGCAACAGGTGGCTGTAGCCAAAACCTTAGCAGTGGATGTGATCCTAGGCAACAATCTCAAACCGGGGATGGTATGTGCAGTTACTTGTAGACAAGCGGCAAGGGAAAATTGTGGTTCCCTGAACCCCAGAGAAGCCACTGTGGAAATCACTGGGAGGCTGGTTCCCCATCCTGTGTCTCCAGATGGGGAGACTAATGAAAAGGGGGTAAAAATTTCCCCAGTAACAGTTAATCACAGAGCTACGGAGGGTTACTCCGAAGAGGGAGGTGTGACCCATGGTCAGAGGGTTAGGATTGACAGTGATCCTGAGTGCCCTGACGCTAGTGCTAGGGATCCTAGTTTAGAGCCAGAAGGGGACCTGTCCCATGCCTTGGGAATGTGTGAAGAGTTTGCAACTGCTCAGAGAAGTGACCCTAGTCTAGAGAAGCTGAGGGCTTGGGCAGACTCTGACGGAGCACAGGGAGGTGATGGCAGACATAAGGTTTATTGGGAAAATGGACTGATGTATACTCAGGCTGTGCAGACATAGGGAGGGGTGCTAGGCAGGCAGCTTGTTGTTCGCCAGGGGTATCGTGAGCAGTTGCTCAAGATTGCACATGATATTCCCTTGTCTGGTCATCTGGGAATCGTGTGCACTATGCAGCGGTTGGCCCAAAATTTCTGCTGGCCTAACTTCACCCACTAGGTGAAGGAGTATTGCAGGTCTTGTCACCGGTGCCAAGAAATAGAGAAGGCGGACAAGAAAACCCAAGCCGCCCTGATTCCATTGCCCATAGTGGAGGAGCCATTCCAGAGGGTGGGAATGGATATTGTGGGGCCTTTAAATACCCCCAGCTCTTCAGAGAAGAGATTTATCCTGACTGTGGTGGATTATGCCACTTGGTACCCAGAGGCAGTTGCCCTATCCTCACTGAGGACAGACAAAGTGGCAGATGCCTTATTTGGGATTTTCTCCTGTGTTGGTTTTCTGCAGGAGGTTATCACCGATCGAGGGGGGGTCCTTCATGTCGGACCTGATGAAATGTTTATGGAAGAAGTGTGGGGTGGTGCAGAGATGCATGACACCATATCACCCACAAGCCATGGGCTTGTGGAAAGATTCAGTGATACTCTGAAATCAATACTCCGGGCGTTTGCTGAACAGCATGGGAGGGACTGGGAGAAATACCTTCCCCACATGTTGTTCGCATACAGAGAGGTGCCCAAAGAGTCTACAGGATTTTCCCCCTTCAAACTCTTATATGGACACCGGGTACATGGGCCCCTAGACTTGATCAGGGAGGACTGGGAAGGCAAGCATGCCACCCAGGGAACTCCCATAGTGGATTACGCCCTTAGGTTTAGGGAAAGGCTGAAGGAGCTTATGGGGACAGCCCAGAGCAACCTGGCAGCTGCCCAACAGAAACAAAGAAAGTGTGGTACAACTGCAGAGCCAGAGCTCGCTCATACATCGTGGGTCAGGAAGTCATGGTCCTTATTCCAGTCCAGAAAGACAAGTTGCAGGCTGAGTGGGCAGGACTGTACAAAGTAGTTAGGAAGGTAAATGATGTGAATGATATTATAGAGTTGCCTGACCAAAGACAGACAGAAAGGATGTACCATGTCAACATGATGAAGCCATATGCTAATAGGGCTGACATGGTGTTTGCAGTGTGTAGTCCTGGGGAGGGGACAGATATAGGAGACCCCCTTCTGGACTTGCTGTAAGAAAGTATCTACCTTTTCGAACTCATTGTTCTGATCTGTATAAACAGTCTTATTCCCTATCTTTTGATAACCGAGTTCTTTTCAAAATGGGTACTTTTTTATTTAAAGTAAAATGTCATTTTCTCCCTCTGTCTACTTCTATAATGTTTCCCAGGGCAACAATTGTATTATTTACTAGGTCCCAGTCTAATTATAAATTTAAAACTCCATTTTTTAAGACCTCTTTTGGGCAAAGATCTTTACTATTTAGAGCCCCTACTTTTTTCAACAAAATACCGTCTGTAATTGTTGAGAGTAGTCTGACTCAGTGTTTTAAGAAAAAGTTAAAATACTGGCTTTTCTCAAAAACATAATGTACCTGCTTCTGCACTGCACTTTATTGATTATAGTCTTCTCCTATGTTGTATGTTGTATTTTTTATATTGTGTTTTTAGTTTGAACTTGTCACCAGTGAAAATGAGCAATCTTGCTCATCTGGATTTACAAGTATAAAAATAAAAGTGAAATGAAATGAAAGTAAGCGGAAGTCCTCTGTGGAGGCAGTTAAATTGTCTCCCCAGCTGACCCTGGACAAGATCCAGGAAGTAAGGGAGGTTTTAGCGGACTCTGCCCCATTGTTTAGCATCAAGCCTGGACTAGCCCCCTTAGCGACTCACGATGTGGAGACAGGGACACAGATGCCCATACGGCATACAGCATATCGGGTGTCAGAGGATGTCCAAAAGGACAATAGGAGGGAAGTAGAGGAGATGCTGGATTTAGGGGTAATCCAGACATCCCACAGCCCCTGGGCTACACCCCTAGTCCTTGTGCCCAAGCCAGATGGCTCTACTCATTTCTGTGTGGACTGTTGTGGACTGAATTTGGTCACGAAGTCAGACGCCCACCCGATGCCCCAGACGGATGAACTCCTGGGCAAGTTAGGAGGGGCGACCTACTTTACAACCATTGACCTGCCCAAGGGGTATTGGCAGGCAGAGTTGATGGACAGAGCTAGGGAGAGGTTGGCCTTCATCACTCCAATAGGCTTATTTGAATTTAAAGTAATGCCTTTCAGAATGAAGAACACCCCGTCCACTTTCCAAAGGTTGGTGAACCAGGTGTTAAACGGTCCTGAGGAGTATGCCTTGGTGTACCTGGATGACATTGCCATCTTTAGTGCCAGCTGGGAGGAACACCTGTCCCACCTTAGGGAAGTGCTGGGCAGGATACAGAGGGACGGGCTCACTGTCAAAGCTGAGAAGTGCCAGGTGGCCATGGGAGAAGTGGCATACCCCGGGCATGTGGTAGGCTGGGGACAGCTCCGTCCTAACCAAATAAAAATAGAGGTAATCCAGATGTGGCCCAGACCAGAAATGCAGAAGGAGGTCAGGAGTTTTCTAGGGACAGCAGGGTACTATAGAACATTTTTACCCAATTACAGTGCCCTGGCTGCTCTCTTATCTGACCTGGTAAAGAAAAGGATGCCAAAGAAAATTTCCTGGACCTAGCCTGTGAAAAAGCCTTTACTATACTGGAAGGAGGCACTGTGCAGTGCTCCTGTATTGACAAGTCCTGACTATAGCAAACCCTTTATAGTTCAGACTGACACCTCAGATGTGAGTATTGGGGCAGTACTGAGTCAGACATCCAGCCAAGGGAAAGATCACCCAGTAGCGTATCTGAGTAAAAAGTTACTTCCCAGGGAGCAGACATACTCCACTGTGGAAAAGGAGTGTCTTGCCATAGTGTGGGCCCTAAAAAAGTTAAAGCCATACTTATACGGGCAGCATTTTGTGGTACAGACTGACCACAACCCCCTGGTTTGGCTGATGCAGATGGGAAAAAACAAGGGTAGCTTGCTAAGACGGAGTCTTGCTTTGCAAGGGTATGACATGACAATCCTACACAGGGCTGGAGCGAAAAATCAGAACTCAGATGGGTTGTCTCATGTCTATGAGGAGTGAACTGATTTGGGAAGTTCATCCCATGCAGGGGATAGAGCCCCCAAATTCAGTCTAGGTGGGGAGGATTGTGACACTTGGACAGCTGGTTCTGATTAATCTATGCTTTTTGTAATATAAAAATGTGTTATTGAATGCCTCTCTTGAGACATGCTGTTTTCCTGGGATGACCCCCTCCCCAGGTTTCAACTACAAGCTGTTAACCCAAAAGCCAGGAGATAATTACAGGCTAGAAGAGACACAAATTAAGGATCTAATGTTTATCTGGCTTAATTGTAGCTGCCAGCTGCTAGCATGGAAATCATAAACTTTTATGATGTTTAGAGGAAAATACAGGTTATGTCACTTGAGTGCTAAGTTATAAAGGTCCTTTGATGTCTATGAAGGGCAAAAAGACACACTAGATCAAAGGATCATGGGGAAATGAGTTTTTGCTGATGCCACCTTAATTAATTCACTTTCTGAATGATGAGACATCCTGGTTGTATGATTTTTAATAAACAGGGGAGGAACTGCGTGACATCATGGAGAAGGAAGGTTCAAGACAGTTTTTTAATTACACTGTGACTGACCTTTAGAGATATACATGTTTGGACTCTGAAGAAGAAACATTTATCAGCACTATTAGAAGATATACATTAGATAGACCAGTCTAAGTGTATGGTTGGTAGGAATTTGCACTTTTAAACCGTGTTCTTTTAAGTGATTGTATGGTTTTGTGATATATTGTTCTGTATTTACAGTTTACATTTTTTTTCTATTTTAAAGTAAACCTCTATTTTAAGAAACTACTTGGTGTGCCTTTGAAATTCTTTATTTGACAAGTGAAGCACATATGGTTGAAGTTGACACTGTGCATAGCTTACTGGTTTACCAAACTGGGAAAAGGTAAGAGTTTAATCTGAGGTCTTTCATGGAGTTTTTAAGGGTTCATTTTGTACACCTGGTTAGGTGCCCGTAGCTAAAAGATATCTGACATTTCCCTGAAGAGCAGAATTATCTGAGCCTGTACACTTGGGTATGCTAGCAAGAGGTTCACAGTTTGAATCCCTCCAGAACTTGAGACCAAAGGTTGATTCGAACCCACAAAACAGACAGGAGGGTTACCCTGTTTCTGTTCCTGTTCACAATACTGCGCTCAGAGGTTGGCACTTTGGGAGCAGAGGGCCTGATCTGCTGAGTGGGGTTGTGACAGTAACCAGTAATAGACAAGCATAGTGAAGCAAATTAGGTAAATTTATCCCCCACAAGGCACTAGGCAGTTCGAGAAGAGAGAAACATATCCTATATGGTCAACCACTCCAAATGAAATGGGAAAGTATCTTGTTTCAGTAATCAAAATAATATGAGGAAGGAAACATTGTGATTGTTTGAAATAGATAGAATACACAACTGAGAATATTCATTCGGATCACTTCCATTCGAGAAAAAAATGAGAGGGTTAGCTGGCTCTATCTTGTCAAACTATCTGTCAGGGTAGTCATCAGGGGTTCATTATTTCATAATTCCAAATTACTTAAATTTTTAGGTATAACAACACTCAGATATTTAAATTTAGTGCCCCTCAATGAAGGGGAAAAGATTGCTTTAAATCCAGCAAGGGGGTAGTATTAAAAAAAAAAAGCATCTTGTTTTTTTGAAGATTGAAAAAGAGTGCAAAAAAAGATGATACAGACCAAGCAGCAGGAATAGAATGGTCAAGATTTATCATAATAAAAAGGACATCATCTACATATAAGAAGGCTCTATATTTTGTACCCCCAAAGAGTGTCCTCTACACCTCCAGCACCAACTGTATAGCCACCAGGGGCTCAATATAGAGCGCAAAAAGTAGTGGGGAGAGGGAACATCCCTGGCGAGCACCCCTTTGATACTCAATGGGAGAAGAATTCAAGCCATTAATTCAAATGTACAGTACACATGAGACTTGGCATAAAGATTTTAAAACAATGCAATAAATGTCTCAGGGAAAGCCAAAGGCTGACAGGGTGCCCCACAGAAAAATTCTAGGACACCCTGTCATAGCCCTTTCCATGTCTAGACTTAACATGGCAGCTGATATGAACTGCTGTGTGATATATTCCATAAGGAATAACATTCTGCAGACATTATCCATCGTTTTTCACTGTTGAATAAACCCAACTTGGTCTGGGTGTACTTAAGTTGATAAAAGACACTCCAACCCCCAACACATCTAACCCCCTGGCCCTGACTCACTGCTTCTGTCCTGTCGCCAATCTCTACAACACCAGGAGTGTGGCTCAGAATGCCCTTGAACTGCCTTTCCGCTGTACTCTGCTGAGCAAGTGTTCATTTGCAGTTAGGGCTGCTGGCTGGTTAAATGAGCTGCCTGATATCTTGCTCAAGCAACCTAAGTTTGACCAGTTTAAGAGAGCATTACGGGCAACCTTAACAGTTCAATGCAGCTGTAACTGTTAATAATCCCAACTAAAGTCCCTCCCAGTATACTCTTTGAACCATGTCAGACTCTGGCTCTGAGGCCATGTACCATACTATGCTTGTTCTACACTGATTCTGTCTACTTTATTGTAAAATTGTATGCAATTGAGTCCAGTCTTTTTATTTGTACTTGTTCGACTATATTTGTACTTGTTTGACTTCATTCCACTGTCAGTGGCTCAGCAGGTAGCACACTCACCTCTGAGGCTGGGAGATCTAAGGCTGTGGGTTCTATCCTCCCACTAGGCATTTGGGTTAAATCCCAATACTGACACTGTAGTGCAGCAAAGGGGGATGCTGCACTCCTGAGGTGCATCTTTTGGATGAGACATTAAACCGAGGTCCCATCTGCCTGTTCTGGTGGTAGTTCAGGTGGATGTTAAAGATCCCATGGTACTTCTCGAAAAGAGTAGGGGAAATGCCCCAGTGCCCTGGCCAGATTTCCCCCCATTCACTAAAAATACCACCAACAGCTTAATCTGGTTCAAGGTCAGTTGGCTTTCATCTGTATCCCTCCTCTAGGTCATGCCTGAAAATAGGCAGAATATGTCTAGTGCACTTACCTGGTTAATAAAAACTAAATACATAAACTCACTTATTGTGTTTGTTATGTTGCTTTGTAATCACTGTTATTGACATGGAACTTTTGTAAAGAGCACTTGTGCTCAGAGTTATTCTCCAAAATTTTCAATAAATTAATTAAATAAATAATTTCAATGAGCCCAACTGGCATGTGGAGCTTATAGTCTACCTTTAGGATCAAAAACTGGGTGATAGGATGTCAGAAGAGTCAGGTCTTTCCCAGATTTAGAAATTGCCAAAATGGTTGCCTATGACCAAGTTGGGGGATTCACCTTTTGAAACTTCCTAACATACCTTACGAAGACATGGCATAAGAGTCTTGGAAAATGCATTATACCATTTCACTTGGTAGCCATCAGGCCCCAGACATTTCAGGGGTTTTTCATTGTGCAGTGGAAATTTTAATTCCCCAGAACAAATTAGAGCTGTCAAAGTGGCTTGCTGGCGCTCTGCGAGAGTTTATTTATGTATTCAGCCTTTTGTTTACTCTGGTGGGTGCTAGCCAAAATGACTATTTTCAAGCACGACCCAGGAGAATACAAGGTCAAATACAGCATAACAAAAAATGACAATGACAGGGCAAGAGAATCAATTAAAAACAGTTACATAGATGGGTGGCATAAACAAGAAACAAGGGATTTTCAGTATAGCGAGTGCCCAGTGATAAACATGGACCTTAATAAGAATTTTACAAGAAACAATAAAACAATATGTTTTTGAGAGAGTACACATGTCAGAGTAACCATTTCAAGGGAAAAAACACAGTAAATCATCAACATGAAAGAATAAAAGTAGCACAATATAGATATAAGTGCATGGCACATTAGGAGGCCTTGGTATTAATGAGAAGGATAAGTATGGCTTTGAGTGCAGGACTGCACTTAGTTACTCTCTAGCAGGCAGGCAGCCCTTAGCTGGAGGAGTAAGCAGGGGAGGGTAGATAGAAGTATGGATGAGATACAAGAGCAGATTTAGCAGAGAGGAAAGGAGGAAAGAGTTAGGAGAAATCAAAATTGAGGTGGTTTAAAGCAAGAGCAAACATTGGAGAGGGATAAGAATTTGCGGAGGTCTTTCTTGAAAATGGCATGAGATGGAAACTGACGGATGGCAGGAGGTAGAGGGTTCCAGTACATTGGGGCGAAGTGGGAGAAGGCACTAGAGCCTTTAGAGGTTTTACATCTTGGCACATGGAGAAGGGATTTCTCAACTGAGCATAGGCCATATGGGGATGACTGGGGAAGCAGTATGGCAGCAAGCGCTGCAGGAGTTTGGGACCTCGTGATGTTATCTACCAGACAGCCAAGGGAGTATAGCCAGAATGCTGAGGGTGATAGCCTGCCCAGGTCTGAATACAGCTGACAGTGGTGCTTTAGCCATGGAGATGAAGAGGCATACAGACAAATGTTGTTATAAGCAACATCCCATTTACATAGAGTAGACTTTTGCAAGGCAGCATAAGTTGGTACCTCATAGACCAGGGAAAGAAGCAGGATGCCCCATGCAATGGCCAGCCTAGTTGATGGGTTGAGAGCGTAACTAGTGTTATATGCTGTGCCAAGTTTTGAATTTATGGATTTGCAAGTAAATTGCACGCTGAGGTCAAAATCAAGGGACTGATCCAGAGCGACACCTAGATACTTGAAGGAAGAAACAATACTAATCAGTGAGCCAGGAGTGCCAGATACTGTGAAATTCACTTGGGTGGATTTGAGTTTAGAAGTAGATCCAAATAACATAGCCTGGGTTTTACTTTCATTAAGAACCAGCTTGTTATCAGGGAGCCAAGCTTGGACGTTAATAAAGTTCAGTGATAGGTAGGAATTTATTTCAGAAACACTTTTTGAGCTTGAGTACAGGACTATATAAACTGCGTAGAGAAGGGAGGAGCAGGATGAAACACACATGGTGATATTATTTATAAATAATGAAAAGAGAAGGAGGCACAGGATGGAGCCCTGGGGAACCCCAATATTGATAGTTGCCTGATCCGAGAGAGCAGTGTTGTACTTAACGACTTGGACCCTATTTGATAAGTAATTAGAGAACCAGGCAACCACAAGCGGCGAGAAACCTAATAAGTGAAGCACACCAAGGAGTACGGGACGATCAACAAGATCAAAAGCCTTAGTCATATCAATAAACACTGCCCTATGAGAAGACCAGAGTCCATAGCAATAAGGGAGTCAGTGGTGAATTTGAGCAAGGCTGTTGTGGTGCTGTGGCCCTTATGAAAAACCATGTTGGTTAACTGAGAGAAGATTATATTTGAGCAGGAAATCAATTGTTTGCATGGTAACTAACTTCTCTAGAATTTTGCTGAGGACAGATAGAATGGCAGTGGTCCTGTAGTTTGAGGGATCTTTGGATTTGCCTTTCTTAAAGGCTGGTGTGACCCTGGCTATCTTCCAGATGTTTGGGACAGAGCTGTGACATAGAGAGAGGGTGAAAATCCTTGCAAGGGGGGAAGCTACAAAAGAAGCTGCTGTAGTAAAAGCCCCTTTTTCTCTGCCACTATAGTACTGTTAGTGTACATAAGTGTGGGTTCTTTTCTAAATTCTGTTTATAGGTTAAATGATTTATGCTGTAAATGGCTGCAGCCTGATGGAAAGACCGGCAAAGAGGTGATGGAACATGTGGTCCTGGAACAATTCATTACAGCAATGCCCCCCTGAAGTACAGTTATGGATCCGTGAGCACAATCCTGAAAACTCAGAAACTGCCATCACCCTGGCTGAGGACTACCTCTCTGCCCATCAACCTTTGAGGAAGGGGTATCGAAGGACTAAGGGACCTTCAGGAACAACACCTCCTTCATCTTCTGTTCCATCGAATACATTGGTAAGACCTACTCCTTCTGTTATACCTGGGACTGGGAGTGTGAGACCTAAAGGGGGTGGGAAGAGTATTGGACCAAGAAAAACTGACCCTAATACTGAGTGCCATTAGTGCCAAGGGTTAGGACATATAGCCCATTATTGTCCTAGTAAACGGAGAGATCCAACATATCTGGCCTCCATGAACTTGGGGAACTTTGTCATTCAGGCACAAGTAAATGGACATAAGATTGAAGGTTTAATTGACTCTGGTTGTCGGCAAAGTTTAATCAGAGCCAACTTAGTTAAATCTGTACCCACTTCAGATCTAACTACTGGAATAATTTGTATCCACGGGGGCACTCATCAGTACTGCACTGCTGATATAAACCTGGGCGTGAATGGACATACTAATGTACTGAATGTGGGAGTGGTCCCGAAATTACCTGTGTCTCTTATTATAGGACAGGATCACCCTCATTTTGACTCTCTAGTCCAAAAATGTGAACCTCGCCTGGGAGCAGTGACTACCCGAGACCAGAAATTAAAAGAAAATGCACAGAAACTACAAAAAGAAGAGACTATGGGAACACTTTTTCCATTTGAAGGGGATGTTTTTGGGACTGTGGAGGATGATAAGAAAACCAAAGCTGAAAAACGTAGAGACCAAAAAGAGTGGGGGGAAAAAAAGCATAAACCTGATATAAAACATGATATAAATGTCATGCCATGTACTGTTCCTTTAATAGATATTGCTGATGAACAGAAAAATGATGTGTCTCTAACCTTTTTGTTTTCTCAGCTAGATAAAACAGGAAACCCAGGAGCCCCAGTCATTATTCAAAAGAATAGGATCTTGTATAGGTTATATATTCACCCCCCATACCCAAGAACAAGTAGAACAGTTAATTGTACCGTCCAAATTTAGAAACCAACTGTTATACCTGGCCCATGATATCCCTAGTTTAGGTCATGCAGGATGAGAACGTACAGTAGCAATGCTACTACAGTGTTTCTATTGGCCTAAAATCCATGAAGAAGTAGCAGAATATTGTCGTAGTTGCCCAGATTGCCAACAAGTGGGACCAGTTTCTGCAAAAGAAAAAGTGCCTCTTATGCCCATCCCACTTGTATCCTATCCATTTGATAAGATAGCAATGGATATTGTTGGTCCCCGTAAAAGAGTAAAAAAATAAATAGGTTCATTCTAGTCCTCTGTGACTATGCCACTAAATATCCTGAGGCATATCCCTTGAGGACAATCACAGCCTCAAAGACTGCAGAAAAGCTAGTAGACTTTTTTAGCCATATGGGGATCCCTACA
Source organism: Neoceratodus forsteri (assembly GCA_016271365.2). Taxonomy (NCBI): domain Eukaryota; kingdom Metazoa; phylum Chordata; order Ceratodontiformes; family Ceratodontidae; genus Neoceratodus; species Neoceratodus forsteri. The sequence goes on from CM028129.1 coordinate 1,261,468,310, forward strand.
GTAGTGCTAACAGACTGAGGTGCCAATTGTTCTGCAGAGTTGTTACAAGAACTTTATAAACTGCTGGGAGTCACATCAGTCCTGACCACACCTTACCATCCCCAGACTGATGGACTCGTAGAATGTTTTAATCAAACATTAAAACGAATGATAAGGAAATTTGTAGATGAAGAAGGCAAGGACTGGGATCACTATTTTCCTCTGTTCTTATTTGTTTATTGGGAGGTGCCCCAGGCCTCCACTCGTTGCCTCCATTCTCCCTTCTATATGGTCGTAATCCCTGTGGTCCCCTGGATGTGATAAAAGAAGCCTGGGAGGGAGATACTACTGTAAGACATATTAATATTCTTGAGTACCTTACCCAGCTCCGACAGAGGTTAAGTAAATATTCACAACAAGCACACCAGAATGCAGTAGCAGGCGCCTAGGACAAACAGAAAATCCTGTATGATGTTAGAACTAAAGAGAAACTATTTCAGCCTGATGATAAAGTACTGCTACTATTACCAACCTCTGAGAACAAACTGCTAATGAAGTGGCAGGGTCCTTTTTGTGTTAAAAGCCAAACAGACCCAGTAACTTATTGGGTAGAGACCCCTGGGAAAAGTTCTGGAAGCAAAATTTACCATGCCAATTTGCTTAAAAATGGTATGAAAGGCCTGAAGATCAGCCAGCTTTTTTGATCTCATCTGAACCAGCTGATACTGAACTACAATCTGCGTATCAGAGGTTGGAAACAAGTGCAGGACTTACTGGCATTTTCTTGTGTGAAGATAAGTTCACGTTAGTATGCACTTCATATAGTTTTTGTTTGTTTTATTAGGGTGCCCTGGGGTGGAGCTTCTGTGAGGATTGGGTAGAAGCTCCAACCATTTCCTTCTATGGAATGTGGTTTGCAGACCAGTAACTCCACACTGGTTTGCATCTAAGCAGGGGGGAGTGTGGTAAAAGCCCCCTTTTCTCTGCCACTATAGTACGGTTAGTGTACATAAGTGTGGGTTCTTTTCTAAATTCTGTTTCTATAAAGACTGTTGTGCAACAGCATCTCTCTACCCTGGCATGACATAGCAGGTTGGCCACTCGCTATGCTTATGCTGTAAAATCTCTTCCTTTCTTTCTGTCTTCTGTTTTCCTACCCATACTTGTTTGTGCATGTTGTACTGTGAGGCTAAAGAAATAAATAATTACTTCCAGATAGTTTCAAATTAAAGTATTATGGATTGGCTTTTCCCGGTTTAAGAGAGCCCGTGATACTGCTAATGAAAGACAGAGGAGTTGTCTTTCAGCTGCATTCGCTCTCCCGTATCTGGTAAAATGACCCTGAATTTAGTTTGGGTCAAGTACACTGTGCGCTCACGCTGAGCAGTGTAAAAATGTGCTGAAACCTGCTGTAATTTAAGTAAAAAGCACATATCTGTAGAAGAAACCTTGTTTAATTTCCTCTGTGTGAAAGAAAAGCCCAGAGGATAGTTTAGGTAGAGCGAGGACTCTGTGTGGTTCTGTGTAACCCCCCCCCCAATAGTTATGCAGACAAGAAAGAGGATGTGCTTATACTGTAGGCATGAAAATTAAGGCATAAAGGTAGCAAATCTCAGTACAAAGAAAGCTGTGTCTGCCTGTATTTTATTGCTACTCTGTGTAGCACTCAGAACAATGTTTAAACTGTTTAAAATGTTTAAATGTGTAAAACATTCATGTACAAAGCTGCAAATGCATTTCAAGTACACTAGTCTGTTTTAAGCTTGTTTTTGTATATAAAAACGTGTAAAAAAACCTATAGCTAGCCAAGTTCTGTTTTTCTTTTCTCCCTCTCCTGTACAATCACCAATCACTTGCTGCCTTTTAGCTGGGTGCTATGGGTGTCCTATAGGGAGTCAGCGGCTCCTGTGCTGCCTGTTTTATAGTATCCCTATGTATCACCCTTGTGAGGGAGGAGATACACCTCATTTAATGCCCTCTTCTACCTTATTAAGGATTTTTAGATAGAATATTATATCTTTGTGTCAAAACAGTTGCTAGCTAACTGATTATTTGTGTAAATGTTACTAGTCTGTTATTCCAGCAAATGTTTTAATTAGAATATAAAGAATAGTCCTCATATTTTGATTATTAGAGGTGTGTCCAGCTTCTTAGGGAGGAGTTAGCTGGATATTTAAGAGCTGCCTAGAGACCCTGTAGTCAGATCAAGTTAGGGATTGAACCTGGTGAGGTCTCCCTTGAAACTGGATCTCAGAGTCTGAGATCAAGCACAGACCCATGTCGGGGAGTCAGTTCCCTTAACTCCCTGAGCTGTGCCTTTTTATTTTATTTTCTAGTTAGGGCAAGTAAGTGAGCTGAAATGTTGAATTACTGATCTTGCTGAAACTGTATTCTGAAAAACAGCTGAATTGTTGGACTGTTATAAACTGCTGTATCTCTGTGTGTTCTGAACTGAAGAACTGTACTGCAAGAAAATTATAAGTTTGAGTTTTTTTTTGTTTTATTTATTTTTAATAAATGTTGACATACCTTTGGGGTGTCCAGCCATCAATGAGCGAGGCATCCAGAAGGAACTTGGTTTTGTCAAAGTTAGCATAGTTTCTAAAAGTGATGTAATGCGGCAGAGGGGGAGGAGTAACAGCCGGGCTCCAGATACAGAAAACTGAGGAGTGATCAGTTATCGCATCAGATACAGAAAACTGAGGAGTGATCAGTTATCGCTCCAGATACAGAAAACTGAGGAGTGATCAGTTATCGCTCCAGATATAGAAAAATGAGGAGTGATCAGTTATCGCTCCAGATACAGAAAACTGAGGAGTGATCAGTTATCGCATCAGCTAAAGTCCCAGAAATATGGGTGTGCTCAGGGCGATTTGCTAATACCCAGTCAATCTGAGTGCTGGAGTTAGTATGTGGGGTGACCCTTGTAGGTTCAGTTATGAGTTGGTGCAGTAGATACCCTTGAATTAAGGAGAAAAAGATGTTTTGATTTTTTCCCAGCCAGTTTAGATTTATGTCCCCTAAAATAAGCACTTCATTACGACCTATGAGTTGGGATGTTTCTTCAAGAAGTTCTTCAAGGCCTATTTGTCCACTTTTGGGGGTTATATATGCACACACTATGTGTAATTCTTCTGCACCCAGGCTAAGGAGTGCATGTAGTGATTCACAATGAGAGAGGAGTGTAGTGACGACTGAGAGATTTAAATCATCCTTGGAAAAGATGGCGACCACTCCTCCCAATTTGGATGAGAGCCTGACCTTTCGTAGTAGATTATAGATTGGCAGGGAGCATAACGAGTCAGGCACAGAGGGTTTAAGCCATATCTCTGATAAGTAGAGTATGTCGAGTTTGTAAAGAGTCACGCAAGCCTCTAGGTCAGCTAAGTTATGCAATAGGCTTCTAATGTTGTGATGCGCCACACATAACTCTTTATAGTTTTTAGTGATGCATCCGAGTGGGAGAAGCCTGGCAAAGTGCCTGGATTTAGTTCAACATCACCAGAGAGTAGTACAGCCAGGAGAATAAGAAACCATGGCTTGTGATGTATGAATGGTTGGAGGGATAGGGTCCATGAAAAACACTTTTTTAGAAGAAGAATAACTAGGTAGATAGTTTCCCCCCCAAGGGATTAGTAGAGGAGTAGGATTGCTACCTTCAGATGATAGAAAAAGGAGATTTGAGAAGTGGAAGTCATATTCAGAGGAAGGGAGGGCAGTAGCATAGGAGCAGGGGGTAGTCGTGAGCCAGGAGCAGGTGAGTAGCAGCAGAGATGTAGGCATTAGGACCAAGGTGTGCCTGTGCCTGTTTATTACTAAGGCTAATACCATTATGTTGATTGCCCAGATGCAATGGAAGGAAGGGAATAGCTGATATTTAGTAGGGTTGTATAGCCCACAATTTAAGGGGTAGCAGCTTAGGAGGTATTACTGTAGCTCAGGGAGTTACAGAGGCAACAGCCAATTGGAGCAGGGTAGAGCTTATAGAGGAGGAGTCAGTGAGTATTTAATTAAGGCCAGAGGAGGGGGTGAGTGGCAGGGTGAAAAATCTCCCTCAGTGAGCGGATTCCTGCTTCAGAACCCCCTGGAGAGAGAGAGCACGCAGCTGAAATCGAGCAGAGCGAGCTGAAGGCCGCTAAGCCAAATGGCTGTTCCAGTGGCTGCAGATCAATCCACTGGTGCCGCCTAAGCAGGCAACCAGTTGGAGGACTGCGGTACAAAAGGCACCCAATTCAATTTGAGTTGGGCTCCTGTGCAGGTCTTTAGTCCATACCTTGTGGTTCCCGGGCTTCAGCGCTGGCAGGATGAGGAGGCGGGTGGTGGCAGAAGAAAATGCTGCACCGCCAGTAGTCTGGGGAGCACGCTCGGTCAAGGGACACTGGTCCTGGCGAGTCCTGGGCTTCAGCGCTGGGAGGATGAGGAGGTAGGCAATGACAGAAGAAAACGCCACACTGCCAGTAGTCTGGGGAGCACGCCCGGTTGTTGGTCACTGGTTCTTGCGATTCCTGGGCTTCTGCGCTGGCTGGATAAGGAGGTGGGTAGCGGCAGAAGAAAATGCCGCACTGCCAGTAGTCTAGGGAGCACATCTGGTCAAAGGCTGCTGGTCCTAGCAATTCCGGGGCTTCAGCGCTGACAGGATGAGGAGGCAGGCAGTGGCAGAGGCAGAAGAAAATGCTGCACCACCAGTAGTCTGGGGAGCAGGCCTGGTCGAGGTCACTGGTCCTTGCAATTCCTGGGCTTCAGCACTGACAGGATGAGGAGGCAGGTGGCGGCAGAAGAAAATGCCACACTGCCAGTAGTCTGGGGAGCATGCCCGGTCGAGGCCCGCTGGTCCTAGGAATTGGGAGGTGAAGTGATGCAAGCTAGGAAGAAATGTTTCCATTTATAGGTCTTGATAATATTTTTGAAAGATATGTAAAACTTTAATCAAGTTGTGCAATATTTTGCTCTTTGTACGGCTTTTGTGCAAGCAGCCTAAGGGCTAGTAATCTGGTACCCTTGGCACCTCCCTCATAGCTAAAATGCATCAAGAATAACAGGGCCTGGTGCACCCTATTGTCTAACATGGACTGTAAATTCTGCTTTATTGCTTTGTGATTATATGTTGTCTGATTACCGTATCGCCCGAGGTGTACAGCTGCTGATATGTGTGAAGTTGGTCTGTTAATGCAAGATACCAGTCCTGTTGTTGTTTCTTTTTGCAAGAAGCATAAGACATTATGGGCCCTATTTTCAATCCATTGCACAAATGCATGGGATGTGCATCAAAGGTGTTTGACGCAAGTTGTGATTTGCGTCACAACTTACGTCAAATGGGATTTTCTAAAGCGGACTGCGTCTGTTCCAGAGACAGGTGCACCACAGCCCCCTTGCACCAGGGTTGCATCCAGCAACCCTGAGGACCTGGAGGAGGGTGGATGTGATTCCCCTTCACAAAAGTGGGAGCAAGACAGAGGCAGGAAACTACAGACCTGTTAATTTGACCTCAGTGGTAGGGAAAATGATGGAATCACTTCTGAAAGAAAGAACTGTTGAGTACCTAGTGTCCAGTGGGGCACAGGACCCAAGGCAGCATGGATTCACAGCAGGAAGGTCATGTCAGACAAATCTAATTAATTTCTTTGACTGGGTGACCAAATTAGTAGACCAGGGAGGGGCTGTGGACATGGCCTACCTAGACTTTAGCAAGGCATTTGACATAGTCCCGCACAAAAGATTAATATACAAGTTAGCCAGCCTGGGAGTGGGTCCCAGGGTGGTAGCCTGGGTAAAACACTGACTGGACAACAGGACACAGCGGGTAATAGTAAATGGAGTCCACAGTGAAGAAAGAGGGGTTACTAGTGGGGTACCGCAGGGTTCAGTACTGGGGCTGGTCCTTTTTAATGTCTTTATAAGTGACATTGCAGAGGGACTGGAAGGGAAAGTATGTCTCGTTGCAGATGACACAAAGATCTGCAACAGGGTTGATATGCAAGGTGGGATGGAAAGGATGAAAAAGGACTTGGCAAGGTTGGAGGAATGGTCAGAAGTATGGCAGCTTAGATTCAATGCAAAAAAGTGCGAAGTAATGCACCTGGGAAACAAAAACCCAGGGGAAGAGTACACAATGGGGGGTGAGATACTAGCAACAACAAAAATGGAAAGGGACCTGGGGGTAGTCATTTCAGATGACCTAAAAGTGGGCCAGCAATATGAGAAGGCAGTGAGGAGGGCTGGGGGGATACTGGGATGCATAGGGAGAGGCATCACCAGTAGAAAACAGGAAGTTGTAGGCCCTCTGTACAGACAGTTGGTAAGACAACATCTGGAATACTGTGTACAGTTCTGGAGACCCCATCTCCGAAAAGACATAGACAGAGTGGAGGCTGTTCAAAGGCGGGCAACCAAAATGGTGCAGGGTCTGCACCAGAAGACATATGAAGAAAGACTAAAGGAGCTTAAGATGTATAGCCTCAAGGAAAAGAGGGAGAGGGGGGACATGATAGAAACTTTCAAATACCTCAAGGGAATCAACAAAGTCCAAGAGGGTAGCATCTTTCAGAAAAAGAGATGTGCAAGAACAAGGGAGCACAATTTGAAGATAGAGTGGGGACAGCTCAGAGGTAATGTGAGGAGGTATTTCTTCACAGAGAAGGTTGTAGATGCATGGAACGGTGAGGAGGTCGTAGAGTCAAAAACAGTGGAGTGATTCAAGAATGCATGGGACAGACATAAAGCAGTTCTAATGGGGGGTAGGAGGAAGAAGGCTGTTGGTGAACTAGGATCTGCAGCTTATTCGTTAGGTAGGGAAATGGGCAGACTAGGTGGGCCAAGCGGTTCTTATCTGCCATCAAATTCTATGTTTCTATGATTCTAACTCTGGGCGCCATGTTGCAGGGGGGCTTGCATCATGGTGGGGCTGCCACATCCCTTTTGTTTGGATTTTGGTAGCCTCCATGGATACAGGAGGGGCCACCACTAAGACCAGCCTGGAGGTGGTCTAAGTGGCCTGCGTCAGACAGAACCCTGGAGCAATCACCCTGTGGGGGATCACGAGGGGCATGGAAGCCAGTAGTGCCAGGAGTGGGATGGTTGCTGTGGCCCTCTACGGCCATGGAACGGGTTGTCAGTCCCCTGTAGGGCACTGTCCCAGTACTGCCAGGCCACCCCCATGCCAATAGGGTAGAATGCCTACTGTGGCAATCCCAAGCCAACCCCCAGTGATCCCAAAACTATGCGCAATGGGGTGGTAATATAGTGCCCCCCCAAGTCACATGAAGCCTCGATCCATGATCCCAAGAGGACACCAACCTTCTGGTCCCTGTCCATGTACCCTTGTCCAGGTCCACCCCCCGCCCATGTCATGCCCGGAAACACTTGCAATGGTAGTATCTGGTGGTCTAGTGGCTCTCCACCCCAACAGGCAGTGGCCACCCATCCTGCTCCCCCTGTCCCCGAGCTGCTTCTGTGACTGGCATGTCCTTCCACACACCACCACAGCCAGCCCCAGAATGTGTATTGCACCTGTTGTACACTGTTTAGTATTCGGTGTACATCAGATGCAGTACGCATTCTGTGGCTGGCTGTGGTGGTGTGTGGTGGGCAGCTTCAGTTGCAGAAGTGGCTCGGGAGGGAGTGTGTGGGAGGGTGGGGTCCACCAGCCCACCAGGTGCTGTTGGAGCCTGTGTGTTGTTCCGCTCAGGATGGGGAGCAGGCGGATGTGACTGGGTGATCGTGGATATTTCATGGGGGGTTCGGCATTGCTGGGGGGGACAACTATACTGCCAATGAGCTGTGTCACCATTTGAGGTGGGGGAACTAGACCACCACCCCACTATGCATCTAGCGGGGCATGGCAGGGGGCTGCCACTAACCTGCCAGGCAGGCGCTACCTGCTGGTGGCACATGGGCATGAGACACTGCTCTCGGCTGGCAACCCACCTCTTTTGTGCCCAGGTTCAGGCTTGGTGCTCCATGGGGCACCGGGGCTGCCCCCTGACGACTGGTCCTGGACTGCATCCTGGACTTGCACCACAGCCCCCTTCTTTGCTGCAAGTTGCATCTGATGCAGGTGACTTTGAAAATCGGGCCCAATGTCCCCTCACAAAACAGATTTCAAGGTGTCCTAGTATATGGAAGCCGACAACTGTGTGGTAGGATTATAAGCAACTATCTGTTGTAACTGGTCCTAAATATATTTTCAAAATTTGTCCTCTTTAAGCAACACTATGTTAAAGCACCATAAGGACGAGTTGGACTGTTTACCCAGATCCAGTTTAAGTGTTAGAGCATTATGATCCAAGAGAAAATGAGGCACAACATTGAGGTCTTGAATCGTCCAAAAATATTTGCAGGGAGTGTAAAAGTAAGGTAGGTGAGAGTAAGAGACCTAAACCAGGGTGAGTAATGTGTATAGAGCTGTATACTTATGAAGAACTTGTCCCAGATATCCACAAAGCCTGAGTGACTAAGATGTGCTGGAAAGTACTGTATTTCAAGGCTGCTGTTGAGCTATGTCTATGTTGGTTAGAAGAATTAAGGTCTGGGGACATTGTTACATTAAAGTCACCACCCATAATTAACTGACCCTGTAATATATCTAACAGTTTATTGAAGAAAGTGCAAAACACTGCAGTGCTGGTATTTGGGGGGATTACACATTAGCAAGAGTGACAGCTGAGTGGATCCATGATGGGTACTCGACAAAATTTTTGTCAAACACCCCGACAGCGAAACTGGCAGGTCGACTGCATTTTGCAGTTGGCTGCTGGTTTCCAATGCCAGGAAGTGTTTTCTTCAGGGGGCTTCGCCCTCCCAACCCCCCCACGCAGGGGGCAGCACCCTCCACATCCCCCACTTAGGATTAACAACTCCAAGTCAGAGCTGATTTGGGGGCAGGTGCAGGACCCCTGACTGGGCCAGGTTCCAGCGGGTTCCCTACAGCGGCATGGCACCGTAGGGGACCTCACTGTCGAAAAGTCACTGTTGGTTGGGTATACCCAGCTGAGTCAAACAAATGTCCCTGGAGAAGAACATATCTACCCGAGGGGTCTAAGTACTCCTGGTGCACCTGGAATGGAGTGATGTTCAGGATTAAAATGGCCGTACCGCTTTGTTTGCCCCTCTTACTAGAGGAGGAGTACACTGTACAATACCCCCCCAGGCCAACGTAGCATGTTTCTGCTGGGTCAGGTGGGTTTCCTGAACAAACAGGACATCTATGGGATTATTACAGTTTATACTGCAGTTTACACTGTGGGTATAGGACAGTAGAAAGCTCATTTGCCCATGAATACTGTCCCCACTTCTCAGTGGATGTAACTGCAAGAGCTACATTCATTTACATGTGCATTCAACTTTGTTTTAAAACCATCCGTTAGATTTGTGTCCAATATCAGCTGGCAGTTTGTTCCAGAGACTTACAGTCCTTGACAGAAAAGCATATTTCTGCAGATTTGTTCTGGAGACATTGTCTACTAGTTGCCTGCTGTGTGTCCTTAGGTTACGCATGTCAATCAATCAATATCTTTATTTTGCCAGGTGGAACATCATTGAGACAAGCTCATTTACAAGATGGACCTGGAAATGATCTTTGTATTTTAACCCCAGTTTTAATAATAGGTCTTCATCACCCAAAATTTTGTGGAGATGCAACAAATCCCCCCTGCATCTTCTGAGACTTATTTATAGTGGAAGAATTTGGACCGCTTGACTGGGTTATTCAGTCCATTAATTTTATGGGTCCAGATAGTAACCAGAAACACTTGAGTGGCCATACTGCAAAGTGTGGAGGACTAAAAGCACCCCTGGGTGAAATAAGTTTAGAAATGGAAAGCCCATACTTGAACCACCAGACAGCTGGGTCCAACCCCAGCCACCAGCCCCATAGGACCCGACACAGTATGGTGGCTAAAAGGTCTGACCCCAGCCTCCAGCAGCCTGAAGCCAGGGCAACCCAACTACAATGTGTACGCCCCTGCTACCCTCAACAATTTAGGCTCATCCAGCAGCTGTCTCAATTTTTGCATAAAATACCTAACAAGATATAAACTGCAGAACCACAAACAGTGAATAAACCTGTGGTGGTCCCTCCAGGGGCCCAACTGAGGCGCCCAGGTGAAAGGTCACTCTAAACTGAAAAGAGTGTAGTACTCATTTGTTTATTGCAGAAAACTTCAGCAAAAACAACATAGAGCAAAAGTGCCACATAGGTGTGCATACCCTCTCACTGGGGCCTAGTGTGAGAAGATATGCACACCTTCATGGCACTTTTGCTCTATGTTGTTTTTTTGCTGCTGTTTTCTGCAATAAACTAATGAGTATTAAACTCTTTTCGAGTCTAGCTTGATGGTTGGTGCCTGGTTTATTCCTTGGATTGTCGCTGCTGTTACCAAGGCACATCTGTGCTGGAGCCACCCTTCCTGCTTTTTTTGAAACTTTATTTTATTCATTTTACAATGAGCACATTGAAAGCTTTACAGTCAGAGAAGCAAGGATAGAAAAGCTCCTATATTAGGTGCTATACACACATATTAGCATCAGGAGTAGGTGCTCTCTGCTTTATGATACAACATACGGGGTATCAACCATAATTGACATGCAACATTTTAAACCTTTAGGATAGCTAGCCACATTAGAACCTGTGGGGTATGTAACGAGATTAGGTAATATTTCTAAGGTAGTAATAGCCATGATCTTGAGATCATTGTCCCCACATAATTAATCGTCAGATTAGAAGGGATATTAGAATGCCCCTTTAGCTACTGCTCAATTAACAACCAAAAACCTCTCTATTTTAACTTGATAAACTGAGTGTTCAAGTAAATTTTCCCTAAACAGTTTAATTCTTAATTCTCTTGGCAGGACCCCTAGAAAGGTAATACACAAGTTAGCATTTATTTATTAACACACAAAAGCCTGCATAAATGTCTAATAGAGTGTCCACTCCTGAACGAGAAAAAAAGAAAAAAAAGACTAAATGAGTGAAATGGTTAGCCCAAAAGTCTCAGTTTGTATGGGTTCGAGAGTTAGTGCACAGTGAAAAAGCTATGAGAGGAAAAGGGCAGTTTACCCACCACCTCAATCTTCTTCATCCTCTGATTCCGACGGCAAGTCCCGGGGTGCAGTAACTCTCATCCGAAATTTGTCTACAATCTTCTCCGCTCTCTTTTTTGCCTCCTCAGGATCATTAAACTGATATGTTTTTCCACCGTATGTTAAATGGAGTCTGACTGGGGCAAGCAGAGAGTGGGCCACTCCCAATCCCCAAAGTTGTTTTCTCAGCGGATCGAACAATTTTCGCCGTGACCGTGTTGCAAATGACCAGTCCGGGAATAGTTTACATTCCTGTCCCTCAATGGTAACTGGGTAGTTGGCCGTCGCTCATTGCAGGATATGGTCACGAATCACCAGGCCTGCAGTAATAATCAAGAGTATCCTTGCTTTCTTGGGCCCAACGAAAGTTTATTTGAAAAGCTTGTATGAGGGCATTATCTACTTGCATCTCAGAGGGTAAACTGTTCTGTAGCCAAATCACCAAAAAACTCAGCAGGTCCTCCCCTTCAATACTCTCTTGGCTCTGACCAGTCTCAGATTCACTGCCCTTGCTGAATTCTCCATGTGCTCCATTCTGGCCCTCAGAAGATTGAGCTCAGTAGTAGATTTGGCAAAAGCTGCCTGTGTTTTTTGGGAGCGATCATCGGCTTCTTTAGCCAGTTTAGTTGTCGCTTCAATTTTGGCATCCTGTGCTCCCAAGCAGTCTAGGACCTTTTCCAGTTTATGGTCCATTTCTCTCATGGCACTAAGAACTGTTTCCCACGGAGGAGCATCCTTTATTCCACTAGAGCCCGCTGCATGGTCAGGCCCACTCTGTGTGATCTGCTAGGGCTGGGCCGTTGATTTTTGGCTCAGACCAGATGCTGATGCCTTCTGCCTTCCCATTGCGTATTTAGTCTCTGAAGATTCACCGTTTCAAGAGCTGTCAGCTTATGTATATAGTTCCCGATATTTGCAAAGGTAAAATTATATTTTGTTTGTTTTTAGCTGTACTTATTGCAGAGCATCGAAGAAATGCTTCCAGTCATAAACGTGGCTCTCTAGAGCCCCTTCCTTATTTTACTGACTCTCTAAACTGAACCAAACTGATTGCCTCCCATTGGGCAAGAAGCCTAAGAGCTTCTAAGGCAGGGGCAGGCAACAGAGCCCACCCTAACCTTCCCAGAAATCCTGTGGCCCTGTATTCCAGGGAAGAGAAATGGCCAGAAGGACAACCCTTGTTGGCTCTCCATGGGACCAGTGTGTCCCAAAACTGGGGAGGGTGGGGGTAAAACAAACAAAATAAAAGGGAGGGTGAGGAGCAGGGCAACCAAAAAGGAAAATACTGTGGACGTGGAGTAGACCAGGGTGGAATAATCAGTGTCACACCCTCCAGCCCAGCTAGTACCTATAAAATAACAGCCCACATTACTAAAGGTAGCCCAGTAATGTTAAAGAACTTTCCCACTGGATACATCTAACAAGGACTGAAGGAAGCTTATATGAGCCTGAGGCCATAGGAGCCCCACGTTGTCATTAACAACCTAAAAAATTGAGCAAGAAACATCAGTTGATACAATAACGTGCAATAACATGCACCTGAGTTTTTGAAACATCACAAGCCCACAATCACTCCAGCTGGAGAAGTAAAGGTCTGCTCCTGGACAGCCCCAAAATTTCCCAAGAGTTCAGTTTAACTCCAATAGTGAGTCTGTGTAACAGCAAAATACATTTAGTTAAATCCATGAAAGCCCAGTGTTCAGCTAGTACATAGCCGGGGCTCAGGAGTTAATAGCCATTGCAAAACAAGTCTAAGAACACATGTGCATGTAGCTGAGGCAAATGTGGTATGCAGCTTTAAAGGTAAACAGTGGCAAACAAAGACAAAACCACCTAAATATACAGTGCCACATAGGTTTCTCCCAGTTCATTGGCTGTCCCGTTGGTGCAGTGGTAGCTCTACTGCTTGAGATGCCAGTGACCCGGGTTCAGAACTGAACCTGGCTCATTGGGGGCTGGCTGGGGGGAGTGAAATCAAGCATCCTACAGCACTCGCTCCTCCTCCAGGGAAGGAGGGAGGGCTGCTTACTCCACTACTGCCACTTGGGTGACCACAGATGGCAGTGCAGTGGAGCGGTAATGGGTGAGCGGGTGCTTTCTGGCCAGGATGTCTGCACACTTGTGTGCAGATGTCCATATAACTAACTCATGTATTGTTTAGGGAAGGGGACTAATGGGAAAGCAAAACACCTACCTAGCCTGCAGCAACTTGATGTTGCCTCTCTCTCTCTCTCTCTTTGCAGGCCCCGTACTGCTCACTGGACTCCCGATTGCAACCCACTTCTAACTCCTCCCACGCTTGGGGGACCTGGGAAGCTTCACCACAGGTGGCAATTGGTGGGGCACTGACTGGTCGGACAGTAAGTCCCGGGGACAATGGGTTATGGAGCTGGGAGAGAGTGGCTGAAGACAGCCAGGCAGGGTTGCAGGAAAAAGTACAATAAATTTAAAAAAAAAAGAGGAAGTTTGTCCCAGTTACTTGCTGCACAGTGCAAAAACCAAGCACCATAGCAGCAAAAAGAAGCCTGAGGCCACCCAAGGAAAATCAGGAAATCAGGCAAGAGGGAGACAAGTGGACACCATGCTGAATAAGGAAAGAATTTTAAGTCCCTACTGCCCAGAAATCATGAAGTATCCCAGTAGTGGAGGCACCACTGACCTCCCCTCCTCCAGCAAGGCTCCAGGGACAGTGAGCCACAAACCGACCATCAAAGATGGTGAAGAGAGGACTGAAGAATGTTTTGTTATTTTTCCATTGCTCTCTATTCTTAATTCTGTGCTTGCCTTCACCTCTAATAAAGTTTCTTAGTTAAATCTAGCTTTTCCTTATACACTGCCCTATTAGCCTTCATTCATTTCCTTTCTAGGTCCTAAAAGCCATTTTCTTGTCTCTGACTGCTGCCCTCAACTGTTCATCAAACCAGTTAGGTTTCCTACATTTTTTCCTTTATTGCCAAATCTGATGCATTACTGGGAAGCCCGTAGGGCTACATCTTTGATTGTTGCCCAATTGGTTCCCACCCCCTGCTGTTCAGTTTCAGTCCCTCAACCTAGCTTCAATTACTTGTACCATCTTGCTGAAGTTCGTGTTTCTTATGTCAGGGACCAAGGTACTAGAGTTTAGACATTGGGCTTCCAGTACCAGCGTTAAATTAAACTGGATTGTGATCACTCTGACCTATTTGTAATGTCATAAACAGATGCATGAGTTCTGGGGAATACTTTTCAAGTCGGTAGGATACAGTGACATTTTCTGCATTTAAACAGCAAAAAAAGGCCTTTCTGGATGTTTTTTTGTTGTTTAAACATAACCCATGTTATAAGTGCAAAAACCCACTCTAGAGTATGGTGTTATTTAAGCAATAAGCCACGAGGTGGTGTGGGTCATCGGGGGAATTACCACGGCTGGAGTGGGTAAATCCTTGCCAGCCGTGGTAAATCCCATGATAACCCACATCCTCCGAGTGGCTTATTGCGATTAGACCAAGGTTCATTTTTTACAATAATAAAATACAACTTTTAAAGAGGTTGCTTTGTGATTTTATTTTTATTCTATTTATTCCTGGGCTGCAGATGATTTGGATATGGATGAGCTTTTATATTTTCTCATCAGCCAGTGATTATCATAGGATTTACACTGGTGGTAAACTACCAGTCTGACCATTTCATTGGCTGTTCACTTATGTCCATGGTACATTGGGGATTAATCAACACCCCGGGTGCTGTGAGGACACTCGGCCTGTGGCCGTGTGCCTCACAACACACCCAGGTGATTAATCTATTCTCACTCCTGCCATGCGTTATTGCTTACTTAATATTCCCGAGTGGACATTCACTACTGTGTTTCCCCAGCTTGCCTCCCTGACCCATTGGCTGAAAAGCAGTCCTATGCTGTTTGCACAAACCTGAAACTTACTTGGTTCTTGCCCTCTCGTGTACCCCAGTCTACATCTGGCACACCGAAATCCCCCATGAGTATAAGTTTACACTGTTTTATTCACATATTGAAGGTGTTCATACATTAGCAAGAAAGTTGATAAACCAGTTACAGTGCACAATACTCTGGAGTGCACTTGTAAATCTTCACACATGGAGTCCATCTGCCCCTCCAGCCACAGCAGCTGTTATGCTGATGGGCATCTAGTTAAAATAGTTTCTTAAGAATTGCCTTGTACATCTGTTTGAGTACTGTCACAGGGTGAAGTCTGAATAAAGTTCATCTATTGAAGGTCTGGTAAGACTGTTTTACTTTAATTACCCTGGCAGAGGTGCTGACTCATGCCTGAAGAACTTTTGGACTCTCTGTGTGAAGGTATACATTTACACTGGTTTGAGGTTAAGTGACTTCCCTTTTCAACAACTGATTAACCTCTGTCATCTGATGCCATACTGACTCCCCTTCTGAAATTAACTTATCCATTACCCTTATGGCATCACTGACATACACTGCCCCCCCCCCCCACCTCTTACATTCACTCTGCCCTCCCTGAACATCTGTCTCATTTGCCCATTTTTCTGTTGGTTATGTCTATATCAGTGCCAGGATCAATGTTCTGAATCCAGAAAAGGGATAGGCAGGGTGGAGCATACACAGATGTTTAAGCTGGTGAGTGCAAGCAGAACCTGAGGGCATGCATTCCAACTGAGGAAATGGAAGAAGAAGCATAAGGAGAAACATCAATATACAAATATTGACCAGCGGTGTGGCAAATAGTGGGAAAATATTGACCCGAGGGATGAACTATTGTCTGACTATAGTTACAGTTCCTGAAGCCAAAGGCTGAGAGCAATATGATTATTAGAAGGCAGTAATTCATCCGAAGGGAGCTATATTTTCCTACTATATCCTGACACAACTCCGGTTAATATCTGCTTTATTAAACCTTGCCCGAGTTACAAGAACGAGAATGGGCAGTAGCTGAAAAATCTATTGCCTAGGTCTAATGAACTATTGCCTGGCTCGGTTTTTAACTAGGCAACAGTTCAAAAAATGCAAATGTCGTGAGGCTGGCTCTGATTCAGTCAGATAAGAATTTTTTTCTGAGGTTTCAATAAAAAGCATTACTTCACACAGAGGGTGGTAAGCATGTAGAATAACTTACTCAGTGAAACTGTGTAAGTTATCACTGTACAGTTTTTCAAATAAGGCCCTTTAATTTAGGCACTACAAGAGTATGAGACAGACAGACAATCAAATTATCTGTTGCCTACCCTTTCTGGAGCAACTTCCCTTGAGACCAAAGTTACATAGCAGGTAAGGAGTGTATTGATTCACTGGCCCAGTGGTGTAGAGGGCTGCTCTCCTTTCCCAGACTGGGGTGGTGAGTCTACCTGGCTCTTGGCCACCACTGGGTGGAGTCCTGATGGTAGCACCAATGCTCAGGAAACAGACTTTGGGGGGGGGGGGGGTTAAAGGAGCTATGGTTCCAGAATGCATGCATCTCTATGCACATGCACCCTCCATACCACTGCAGCTCCAGAACCTGTGAGGAAAAAAAATAGAGGTAAATGTGGGACTTGTGGCACAGCGAATTGCCTTGCCACTTCAGTTGAGAGCAAATTCTGGATGCAAGTGCACTGGGGGAGGATAGACCTTCCCCCAGCCCCACATAGGGAGGAAATCCGTGGGGGAACCTAACCCTCAATGAGGAGTAAGACAAGGGACGGCTGGCAATACGTGGGTATGAGGGTCAGTAGCCGCCTAGTCTGACTTGGAGCAATAAACACGTTTATTTAAAAAAAAAGTGTATTAATTGCAGGACACAGTTGTATCACTGGAATGTATTATGAAAGGTTCTGTCAGGACTGCAATCTGGGCAAGATCTTAAAACTGCCTCCCAGAATTCCTGAATTTTATCATCTTTTTGAGCTTTTAAAGTTGGGGGAAGGGAAGTCTTGCTTTTGTACCTTCACCATTCCAGCTGTAGAGTTAGCTTTTCTTTCTCTCCTAGATAGTTACTCTTGTTCTGTTAAAGATGTTTACAGCAATTAAGCAAACTATCCTATCTTTGATGGACAGTTATGGTTACAGAAGTCAAGTTAATATGCATCCTGGACTGTTTATGAATGTCCACCCTAGTATGAGGCTTTCCCTCAGTGGTAGGACTGTAGCCCAGAGTTCAGATTCACGAACAGCTACATTTGAGATTCAGCCAAATTATCTTTCATATTTGTAACAAGTAATAAGAGAAAGAGGGGCTAAGAATGGCCCCTGAATCAACAAGGACCTAAGTTAACTGTTACTGAACAAAAAGATATGTGACTGCTGGAAAAAGATGTATTACCTCCAGGCCAGGGAGGAGTACAGTGCAGCACTGAAGGACTGCAAGGCTAGAATTAAGAAAGTCAGTCAGGGTCTGGAAGCCAGGATAGCAGTAGGACCTGCAGACTCCACCAAATCCTTCTTTTAATACATAAAGGAAAGAAGGAAGGTGAAAGGGAGGATTTGGCCTCTGATAAATGGGGTACGGGAGAAGGAACCTGTGAGGGCACCAAGGACAGTAGCTGAGGTAGCGAATGAATGCTCTTCTGTGATGTTCACCCAGGGGCCCTTGGGAAAGGGAGGGTGCTCATTGAGCAGGATCATGTCATGAAGAGAAACCACGATGCAGCCTGAGGAGATCACACCCCCCCAACAGCCGACTTCCTGGTGGAGGTCAAGTCAGGTAAGTATCAAGGGAGCGGGGGAAATGGGATACACCACAGGACCATAGTGGAGCAAAGGAAATAACTGGTGGTACCGCTTGTAGTAATCTTTTAGGAGCCTGTCTGGATAGGTGCAGTGATGGAGGACTGGAACAAGAACAGTGTAGTTCCCCATCTTAAGGAAGGGGCAAGGTCAGACCCCAACAACTACAGCTCGGTCAGCCTGGTATCAGTGCTGGGCAAGGTCTTGGATGCCATTATCAAGGACAGAAAAATGAAGTACTTGGTTGAAGGCAAGGTTCTTGCCCCATCTCAGCATAGCTTTACGAGGGGCAGACCATGCCAAACTAACCTGAGCACCTTACACAAGGGGGTGACCAGGGAGGTGGATGGACAGGGCTATAACCCTAGTCTACCTGGACTTGAATAAGACTTTTGATACCATGATTCATGGCAAGATTTTGGTCAAAGTACACAAGTCAGGTATACATGAGGAATGCACAAGGGGGGACTGTAAACTGGCTTGGCTGTAGGAAGCAGAGGGTGTGGTGGACAGGCACTACTCTGAATGGACAAGGGTACGCAGTGGCATCCCTCAGTGATTGGTACTGTGGCCCGTACTGCAACATTTTCTTTCCACAAAGGGTTTTATCGTCCCATGCAGGACGGGCAGCTGTCAGCCCTGTCCCCATAAATTACAGCCATCTTGGACCTCCGACAACCATAGGATAGTTTTCCTGTGGATTCCCCCCCCAAGGTGGGGCCAGGGAGGGGAAGGCCATCCCCACCCCGGAGCACACGTATCCAGAGTGCCCCTGGCTGGAAGATAAAGCAGATCACGACTGCACATGCAGGGCTTCATGAAGCCCATCCCCATGTTTTTTGTCCTTATTTCCCTCCCTCCCTCCCTGTTGCTGGGGCACGCACGTGCTGTGGAAGTCCTGCAGCTCCCTGCTTTGCTGCTCCCTAACCATCCTATCACCAAACTTCCACCTAGCAGCAGTCATATGGTGAAGCCGGCAGCCCTCCCTCCTCGGGAGAGAACAGCAGTCCACTGGATAGTCTATCCTTTCCCTTGCAGCTGGCCCCCATCAACCCAAGATTGCTTCCAATCCTGGGTCACCAACGTTGGTGAGTGGTAGCACTACCACTGCACGGGCCCCACTGTTCAACATTTTCATCAATGATCTAGAAGCTGGGGTCTCCAGCAGCTGGCTTAAGTTCACTGATAGCACCAAGCAGTCCAGGGTGGAAGGCTCCCCTGAGTATGGGATGATCTTTAGGAGAACCTGAACAAGGTGGGCGATTGGTTGAACTACTGAAGTCTCAGGTTCAGTGTAGCCAAATGCAATGTGCTACACTTGGGGGAAAAACAGTCAGACTTACAGACTGTCTGGAGTGCCTCTTGCCGCAGTGGAGGAGGAAAAGGGTCTCTGGTCATAATAGACAAGGGGTTGAAGCATGACAGGCAGTGTGTGGCTGCTGTCAAGAAGGCTAGCAGAAGGCAGGGTGTAGCAAAAGGAATGTGAAAAGCAGAGTAGGGGAAGCAAACCTGTCACATTACAAAGTCCTCCTCACAAGCCAAGTACTGTATGAAGTTCTGGGCTCCTCACTACAAAAAGGACATTCAGGCAGTGGGTATGTCGACCAAACAGTGATAACTTTATAGCGAACGACATTACAGCGGCAATTCGATGTTGCCACTGTAATGTACCTGCAGGACCCCGGCACTGCTTTCTCCCGGTATAGCATCCCTCCCTGAATAATCTCCTACTCGAAGTTGATAATCCTAAAGCTTGGAGGTGTGGGGGGCAGAGCCCCCCACATGGGCAGTTTGGGAGCAAAGTCCCCCGAAAAAACAGACAGTTTACCTGATGGATTTATGCCAACTGCAATTTGTGGTCGACATAAATCTGTCGCTATAGCATTGGTCGATAAAATTCTTGTTGAACCAGCGTCGTAGACCCGAGGCAGTGAAGGGGGTGCAATGCAGGGTCACCAAAATGATCAAGAGTATGGAAGACAAACGCTATGAGAGGCTGGTGGCACATGAAATCAGAAACAACAGAAGCAAGGCCTCTTACCAGGAGGCAGTATAGCATAGCGGTTAAGGGCACTGAGCTGCAAACCTGGAGATCTGGGTTTGAATCCCACAGCTCCCACTTGCATACTCTTTGACCTTGAGCAAGTCACTTAACTTCCTTGTGCTCTCAAGTCACACCTGGAAACAAACTTCAGCTTAGTGTGCCTTTCCTGGTTAAACAATTTCCCCTTTCCCCCTTACCAGGCATAGCAGGTACTGTCATTATCTCTGACCTCAAAGAAGGAGCTTGTGGTGAAGGAGGCTTGGCAGGGAGAAGCATGCACTTCATAGGAGTGTTACTAGAGCTCATGTTTTCCCCAGGAGGAATGGTAAAAATGAGGGACAGTGCAGAAAATGCTCCAAGTTTGGTCATCTGGGTCAGGAGACCCTGACAAGGTCACAGGTCCCCACAGCTCCAAGCGAGCTCTGAAGTCAGACCTAAATGATATCAATACAGAATAAGCATTGCTGAAGAAGGACACAAATTGAGCACTTTGTAGTGGGAATCCTATTACCACAAATCACCACTGGCATCAGCACAACTCAACTGTTCTGCACACCCAAAGAACTGCTGATGGTAGCACCTCCCAGTCCAGAGGGCAGTCAGGAGTAGTGGGGCCTGGGAGTGCTGGGGTCATGCTGATTTGTGTGAGGGGGTACCAGTTGGCAATCAGGAGCAGTGGTGCCAGAGAGTGATGGCGTCATACTTCTGTGTGTTATGTATGTGTGTGCATGTGTGTGTGGGGGGGGGGCAGTAGCATGGCTTGGAAGGTGCTGGTATCATGCCGCTGTTTGGGGTACTAGTGGGCAATTGGGAGTGGTGGGGCCCAAGAGTGCTGGTGTCATGCTACGGCACTGAAGGGGGGACCAATGGGCAGCAGTTGGCAGCAGTGGGGCCTGAGAGTGCCAACTTCAAGTTACTGTGTGGGGGGACCAGTGGGCAGTCGGGAGCAGTGGGGTCTAAGAGTGATGGTGTCATAGTGCTGTGTGTGGGGGTGGGGCCAGTGGGCAGTGAGGAGTGATGTGGCCCCAAGAGTGTTAGCATCAGGCTGCTGCATGGAGATACTATTAGGCAGCTGGGAGCAATGGGGCCTGAGAGTGCTGACATCATGCTTCTGCATTGGAGGGAGAGACCGTCAGGCAGCAGTTGGGAGCAGTAGGGCTTGAGAGTGCTGGCTTTATGGTGCTGTGAGGGGGGACCAGTGGGCAGTCGGGAACAGTGGGGCCCAAGAGTGCCAGCTTCATGCTGCTGTGTGGGGAAACAGTGGGCAGTCAGGAGCAGTGGGGCTTGTGAATGCTGGCATCATGTTGCTGTGTGTTGGGAGGAACAGTGGGCAGTCAGGAGGCGGTTGGGCCTCAGAGTTCTGGTTTCATGCTGCTGTGGGGGCAGTGGGCAGTCAGGAGGCGGTGGGGCTTGGGAGTGCTGGCATCATGCTGCTGTGGGGGGAACAGTGGGGAGTCAGGAGCGGTGGGGCCTGAGACTGCTCACTTCATGCTGCTGTGGGGGAAATACTTGGCAGTCAGGAGTGGGGGGGGGCATGAGGGTGCTGGCATCATGCTGCTGTGGAGTGGGGAACAGTGTGCAGTCAGAAGCAGTGGGGCATTAGAGTGCTGGTATTATGCTGCTGTGTTTGGGGAGCAGTGGGCAGACAGGAGCAGCAGAGCCTGAGACTGCTGGAATCATGCTGCTGTGGGGAGCACCAGTGGGCAGTCTAGAGCGGTGGGGCCCAAGAGTGCTGACATCATGCTGCTGTAGGGAGCACCAGCGGGTAGTCTAGAGTGGTGGGGCCCAAGAGTGCTGGCTTCATGCTGCTGTCTATATATGTGTGTGTATTGGGGGGAACCAGAGTGGGCAGTTGGGAATGGTGGGTCTGAGAGTGCAGGCATCATACTGCTATGAGTGGAGCGACCAGTGGGCAGTCAAGAGCGGTGGAGCCTGAGAGTGCTGACATCATGCTGCTGTGTGTGTGTGGGGGGAGAGACAGTATGCAGTCAGAAGCGGTGGTGCCTGAGAGTACTTGCTTCATGCTGCTGTTGGGGATGGGGAACATTGGGCAGTCAAGAGCAGTGGAGCCTGAGAGTGCTGACATTATGCTGCTGTTCAGCGGGTCTTTTCCCTTCATGTTTCTTTCAGTCCTCAGGGCACCAATACAAGGGAACCTAGTGCACCTTTGCACACTCTAGCTTGCATCCTCCCTTCCAGTCACCTCGGGCCATCCAGGTGGTAGTCTAACTCTGGAGCCTGCACCTATTCCTTCCTGGAGGAGGACAGAGTCCTGCATTCTGTTGACTGTCATTAGCAGAGAGATGAGATTCTTACCTAAGGTTGCTTTGTGAATTCATTACCTGTGTTCTTTCCTTGGCCCCATACTATGAGAGGTACCATGATGTTTCATCATCTGGGTTTTGAGGTAATTTAGCAGTTACGTGAATAGTCCAAAAGCAGAGTTATGATTTTTATTTAATTTTACATTTTTGGCTGAGAAAGGCACACTGAGCCAAAGCCCATTTCCAAGTGCATCCTGGGAGCACAGGGAGGTTAAGTGACTTGCTTAGGATCACACAGTATGACAGTTAAGGTTGTGGGAATCAAACCCAGGTCTGCAGGGTGTACCAAGCCTGATCACAGCTTGTTCTGACCTCTAGGCTACGCTACCAGACAAAAGATATCCCAGATGTCTCTAGGAGATCAAGATGTTCCTTCTCAGCATTTCACTGCAGCCCTGCCATATGTAAGCAATAAGACATGACAGGGTGTGCAAGGAACAGATTTTACCGAACAGCCAGGAGCGTAGTAAGGCACGAGGCCACAGGCTGAGTGCCTTCAGCTGCTGGCTGTGCGATAAAAAATCTGTTCCATGCACACCCTGGAGTGTCCTATTGTGCTAATAAAATGGGTCACTTTTAAAAAAATATTTTTTTCACTCTAACAAAACTGTATTTATATGTATAAAACCATAAATTATTATGTTACCCTGAGGCAAAATAGTCCTTCCTCCTGCTACTGAAGATGTCATTGTGTTTTGTCATTGGACATTTGTCCTATTATGGCATCCGTATTTATGATACTAAGTCACCCCCCCCCCCATTTGTAGCAGGCAGGCAGGTAGGACTAGTAATCCTAGTAATCCAGTTAGTTTGTGAAGGGCTGTGTATTTTTTTTGTTACACTTTTTCTACAGGCTATATGCTAAGTCATCCAACGTCTTTTGTGTCAAAGGTGTCCCAATCTACGTTTGAGAGAGCGAGGTAGTTGAGCCATGTGTAACGCCCCTACAAATGGGGGTTCCCAAAAAAGTCTTCCTTGAGCTTGCCTAAATGCTCACTGCCAGGCTGGTGTCCTGTGTTTTAGCAGTTTAAATGTGATTACTAGAACCTGTATAGCCTCTGAGTACTGTCTATTTAAGAGCTGCTTGGATTGCAGCATAAGTAATCTGAGAGGGAGCTCTGTTGAAAGATGTAACTATTTGCTGAAAATCATTTAGAGTGATAATAATAGTGTAGTTTGTCTAACCTGCTTTCTTTGTAGCAAGGACTGTTTTGTTCGTCTCCACTATCTTGGTCCAGGACTGCAAATTGGACTAAACAGTACAGGTGGGACCTAAAATGTAGCTGGACTACAGAAGCTGTCTGAAGTCAAAATCTGTAGGAATTGTAGTTTTGAACTTTTTGAGCCTTTTTTGCAACTGAAGGGGGAGCTCTTGCCTTGACTGACAGCCAAATCAGCCAACCAAACCTTTTGGATCTTGGGGAAGTCCCGGGCTGCTTGCAGTTTTCAGTTAGATCTAAGCTGGAAACTGAAGAGTAAGGAGCTGAAGTGATTCTGAGCAGCAATCCTGAGTGGATTCGCGTGGGAGAACTGTGAAAAGGCTGAGTTTTTGGCCCGCATGTCTGTCTGTTGCTCCTGAGAGGGAGAGAAGAGAATTATTTTGGACTAAATCCAAGTTTGTGTGACTAAAGTAAGCTAGTGAAGTGGGCCAGGCTCAACCTGAAGAAGACCGAAGATTTTTGCTGAATGCGATCAGCCTGTCAGGAGTTCCAGCTACCCCTAAGCTCCAGGTGTGTGCAGAGACTTTGCGATTGTGACCGGGGAGCGCTTTGCCTGGTACAGTAGAATTCCCTTACATGTAAATGTGCTATGAGCTGTACTGTTGCTATTTGCTGTGCATAACCTTGTTTTACAGGGGGTCCCCAGGGTCGAGCCAGAGGAACAAGTCCTGGTGGTAAGTGCAAACAGTGTGGGTATTTGTGTGGTGTACCAGGGGTATTGTGAAAGTGATTATTGTACAGTGTTCAGGCCACTAGAGGGGAAAGAGGGGGGGTTACAGTGTCCTGGAGGGCTGTGCCCAGGTTAGCTTGACCACTACCAACCCTGACCTCCGGGTGGAGGCACCCGCTTCAGAACTCAGGCTCCTTAACCTGCTACTAGCCAAGCAGGCAGGGTAGTAGCCTTGGGATAACACCACCTAGGGGTTACATCTTGAGGCACTGCTGGGATTAGCGTCCCCTAGTGACCACATTTGCAGATGCTATTAAAAATAAATGGCTACCCCAACAGAAGTGGCTGTACACAGTTGGTGGGGTGGTGTACTGGGCAGGAGATCGACCCCCAAAATGCTATACTTATCCTGGATATTCCCCTTGGTACCAATAAGGACACTGCAGAGGGAGTACTTTCCAAGGTTAAATGTTTACAAAACCCTGTGGTGGTGGTGGTGGGTCGACAGGCTAATCTGCTTGCCCAAAGTTTCATGGCGTTAGTAGAGTGTAAGGAACCAGTAGACAGTTCCAAAGTGCCATGGACTATCACCCCCAAAGGAGCCATCACTGCCTGGAGAGTAATAACTAAAAACAGTAAAGACCCCGGGGAGAATGAGCCCCCCCCCCACTATCTGAGACTTTTGAGGAGAAATTTGCTAAGTTGTTACTGGAGGAAGGGAAAACTGTGGAGGACTTAAAGAAACTATTCCTGCCACCTGAGGGTGTTCCTCCCCAACACCCCCAGCTCCAGCACCGTTATTGCCTCTTCTTCTGTGCCTGTGCCAATGCTGGCTCCTATGTCTGTACATGCCATCAGTCACGACTCTTACCGAAGGTTGAGAATCTTCTCCGGCACCCTCCCCACCCCCCAAGAGGAGGATAACTGGGAGACCTGGATAGATTGTGTTGCCCTTTGGTACCTGAATGGCAGTGTGCGGAGGCTGAGAAACGGAAAAGGATCATAGAAAGTTTGAGGGGTCCCACCCTTGAGGCCATTAAATTTCTGAGGTCCACAAACCCTGATGCATCTGCCCAGAAGTACCTATCTCCACTCAAAGGCAATTTTGGGAGCATTGAGTCAGAGGAGAACTTGATGTGGAAATTTCAAGGTACAAAACAATGGCCAGGGGAAAGTTTGTCTGCATATGTTACTCGTCTGGAAAGAGCGCTGCAGAAGGCTTACCGAAAAGGTGGGGTAGCCGCCAGTGACTTAAACCATGTGAGGTTGGGGCACATACTGCAACATGCGAAGCATTCTAAATTGCAGCTCTTCAATTAAGGCTCCCAGATAGAAGGGGTAACCCACTGGACTATTGTGACTTGATAGAAGAACTCTGGGGGGTTGAAGATGAAGAGGGGGATTGTAATTCTAGGGTAAGTGCAGCCCAAGTGATCACGGCATCGGAAGACCCTTCCGAAGTGGGGACCAATGAGGGTGTGCCACCATGGGATGAACTGCTGAGGGAGTTCAGGGAAACAAAAAACAGTCTCTTTATGAAGGACACTTCTGCAAGTACAGGCACTGACCCTTATCCAACTGCATCTGCTATGGGGGTGGGGGTGTCCACCCAGGCATCTCCTGCTGACAGCAGCTCGAAACTCGATGTCTTGACTATGTAAGTAAGAGAATTGATGAGATGTCTCCAAATGCTCACCACAAAGCAGACAGAGATGGCACCAAGGTTTTCAGTTGGTAGTACCACCTCCCCAGCTCCCAGTGTGATGCCTCGGCCACCCCAAATCCCAGAAAACATATTTTGCCATAATTGTGGAAAGGATGGGCACATGGAGAGAGAATGCCGGTCCACAAAAGACCTAGATAAAGTTGTATATAGGCTTCAAGGCGAGCTTCGGAGAACGAATCAGCAGTCAAGGAGTGCCCAAAATGACCACAGTGAGGGTTCAAGAAGTAGTAACTCAAATCCCTATGTGGCGAGCAGTCCGTGTGCGCCCAGCGGTTGGACCTAAACAGCGACACCAGCGACCGAGGTTCGGGAATGGACCTGGGTGGTCGGGCTCGGCTGGGTTGGGAAGGATTAAGCATCCATGGGTGGCTCTCCTTCCCGGGGGAGGGCAGGGGCTGCAGCGGCATCTGGCACGGCACCTAGCGGAGGCTGGGTGCACGCTCCACGTCGAGGCATAACGGAGCTCTCAGGGGGATGGGCGGACGCTGGCCATCATTGCATGTCCCCATCCTGCTTAAAGGGGGAACAAAAAAAAATCCACGCCTTGCGTCTCGGTGATCTCTGCCCTGAAGCCCGACTGACCACGGAGCCGTTCCCCACCAGTCACAGTTCCGCTGGTCCGAGCCGCCCCACTCTCTGGGGGTAGCCAGGGAAGACCGGGAGACGGCAATATCCGGTGGTTGGGGCTCCAGGGGTCTGTGACCAGAGTCGATGGTCGACGAGAGGCGTGGAGGCCAAAAATAGAAAATTAAAAAAAAAAATCCCTATGTGGCTAAATCATCTGTCCAGGCCCCTGCTGCTGTCCCTCCAGACTGGTCCAAAATAGTGGGCCCTTCAATGGAGACTACCATGGCTGTGAATGGTATTCCTACTCGGGCTGTGCTGGACAGTGGGTCGCAAGTGACCATTGTATTTAAGGACTGGTATGACAAACACTTATCTGCTGTGCCCTTACAATCCCAGTAAGGCCTACATGTGTGGGGGCTGAGCGACAAGTCTTATCCCTATCTAGGATATGTCCACCTCTGGTTGTCATTTCCTGCAGCTGTAACTGGCGTGGAGGAGCAAGTTGAGACACTGGCCTTAGTGTGTCCCCTACTGGACTGTATGATGGGGTTCCTCTGTTAATTGGGACCAACGCTCATATGTTTGGGAGACTGACACAACTCTGTTGCGAGAAACAAGGGCGACGGACTGGGAGGGCCCTAAGAATTCCCGCTCTGATCAAGAGGGCCTATGATTTGCAACAGAACTCCAAGGGAGTGGACCAGGATGAACCGGTAGGGGTCATGTGGAAGAAGGATCCCGATTCAATGGTACTGGCTCCTAATGCCCAGTGTACCGTTCAAGGGGAGGTTCGCCTCTGCAAAGATGTCAAGAACAAAATACTGATGTTGGATGCGCCAGGTGATGGAAAATTGCTGGAAGGATTATTGGTTAAGCCCAGCATCTTGCCAGCTCGTGCTCATGCCTACGCATGACGAGTGATGGTCCAGATTCATAATGTGTCAGATCGGGAGATCTGGGCGAACAGAGAATGCACCCTAGCTACAGTACACTGCGCAGACACTGCAGTGTTGCCCAGCAACAAGCACCCTGGCAAGACAGATAGAGTGACTCCCGACTTGATTGATTTCGATGACTCTCCGTTGCCAGCTGAATGGAAGAATAGAATTAGCCAGAAACTTGCCCAGAGAGATCAAGTGTTTTCATTGAAGGAATGGGACATGGGATGTGTCCAGGGTGTGGAGCATCACATATGCCTGCACTATGAATGGCCATTTCGAGAGAGGTCTCGGCGCCTAGCCCCTGCAGACATAGACGATGTGAGAAGACACTTGCAGGAAATGCTTGCGGCTGGTGTGATACAAGAATCCAGGAGCCCATATGCTTCTCCTATTGTGGTTGTGCATAAGAAGAATGGATCTGTGAGAATGTGTGTTGATTATCGGACCCTCAACAGGCGGACCATCCCTGATCAATACACCATGCCCCGTATACAAGATGCTCTGGATTGTTTGAATGGGAGCAAATGGTTCTTGGTGTTGGATCTTCTCAGTGAATATTACCAGATTCCGATGGCTCTGGAGGACCGTGAGAAGACAGCCTCCATCTGTCCTTTGGGGTTCTACGAATTCTTTTTTTTTTTTTTGTAAACTTTATTTAGTTTAGCTTGGCAGCAGGTACATCAATACATCATGTCATTTTCTTATTATATTCACTTATAATTGTACATAATAGAAAAGAGACATGTATTCACACTTTTGACATCTTGTTTGTGCTATCTCTAACCAGATCTAGACAAGGGTTTCCTATTCTAACTTTTGTTAAAAGATTGGGAACCAAGGTTGAGCTATAACCTCCTCCGGTGGTGACCACATTTTGAAGTATTTATCCAGTTGCCCCCTAACGGTATACTGGATCTTTTCATACTTCATACAATTTAGCAGGTGACTTGACCATTCCAAAACTATTGGTATGGACGCCAACCTCCAATGCATGGCCAAAACCTTTAGGCCCATCACATTACCTAATCTCCAAAGCTTTTTATAATTAGGGTCCAAGGAGGACCCCCATATCGGATCTCCGGATGGAAGGCCTAACAGTATCTCCACTGGATCAAGACTTAATGGGACCCCATCACCCATGACATAACCTCCTGGATTCCCAACCAAAAGGAGCTCACCTTAGGACAGAGCCATACCATATGGTAGAAAGTCCCCATGTGTATATGACATTTGGGACACAGAGGGGAGACACTAGGGTCTATCCTATGTGCCAGCCATGGAGTGTGATACCTTATACTGGATAATATTATTTCTATTGTTTACTGAACTGCTCATACAATTGTTCAGAATATTATTCCAGTCACCCCCAGTTAGGCTCTCCGGGTGGAGATCCGAGTCCCACTTCTCCTTAACACTCATCATCAGATCTGGTGAGGCCCCTATTAATATTCTATATGTTTTTCTCAAGGGTTTAAACTTAATGGGCCAGATATTCAAAAGGGTTGCGCCATGCGCAATGCGGTTGCACCTGCTCAAGTCCGAAATTGCTCCATTCTGTGATATTCAGCAGGAGGCAGTTGCGCCACTGAAAACATGCTGAGCAACAGCGCAATGCAAATGAATGCATGCTGAACTGGAGGGGGAGGAACCATACATAAACTGCACAGCCCGATATTCAGCCAGGCTGTGCAGAGTTGTGCAGGCGCAACCTCCAACCTGCGCCTGCACAACTGCGCAAAAAAGGCTCAAGTGAGGGCCACCCACAGGTGAGCTGCTGCATTGCAGGACGCAACACAGCAGCTGCCACCTGTGGCTGGCCCTCAACCACTCCCTGTGCTCCCCACCAGCCCGATCGTGGGCAGCAATGTGTCTCCCCACCCCCAACACATCCCTGGTGGTCCAGTGGACTGATAAACCTGATCGCAGGCTGAAGTAATTAAACACACCCCCCCCAACATATCCCTGGTGGTCCAGTGGACCGATAATCCCGATCTCGGGATGGAGTAAGTAAACACACCCCTCCCCGAATATATCCCTGGTGGTCCAGTGGACGAAAAACCCGATCGCGGGCTGGAGTAGTAAACACCCCTGAACACATCCCTGGTGACCTAGTGTCCCCACCCACCACCCACAAAAGTCCCCACCCCTCCCCGCAGGCAGTAGACGGCAGCATCCACCACCTGCCACCCCACGCCCGCCGACTGATTGCCAGTGGGGTTACCGCCCGATTGGTGCAGAGCAAGAGGTCAATGGGCGTGCAGCCCATACCTGAAACAGTCAGATGTGAATTCATTCCCAAATCCCCAAAGTTCTGACATAAACTACGCCAATATGCTACTCTGCACAATCAAGCGTGACGGGGCAATGGAATGCTGCCGCCAGCTGCTGTGAGAGGGGGGGGACTTTATGGTGAGTGAGACCTAAAACCGAGATGTGCCAGCCCGTGATCAACTCAGTCCACTGGACCACAAGAGATGTATTCGGAGGAAGTTGTGTTTACACTGCTACAGCCAGCGATCGGGGCTTTAAGATCCACTGGACCACCAGAAATATATTTGGAGGGGGGTTGTGTTTAAACTAATGCAGCCCGCGATCGGGCTGGTGGGGAGGGATTTCAGCTATGCCAGCGATCGGGCCAGTTGAGGAGGGACATTTCTGCTGTTGCCCGCCATCGGGCCAGTGGGGGATTTTCACTCTTTGCCCGCGATCAGGCTGCAGGGCGTTGGTCCCGATGGCTGCTGCCTGGCAGGTCGCAGGCACAAGTCCTCGGGGATCGGCGCACCTGCATGCTAATGGCATGCAAATGGGGCCATAATCAGATGCAAATGGCCCCCCCCGCGCCTTACATGAATTATGGCCCATTTGCATGTCACCGCTGAATATCGGAAATTTGCGCATGGCGCAATGGTACTATGCTGCCATGCAAGTTGAATGCACCACTCTGACCACTTGCGGTGGCGCAAGTTCCATTGCGCCATGCATAGTGGCTGTGGCAGGGGGTGATATTCAAAGGAGTTGCTCAAGGTTCAAATCCCTTTGAATATCGCTCTGGCCACACCCCTGCGTAACTATTTTGTGCAGCGCAAGGGCTTGCACCACAAAATAACGCAGTTTGAATATCTGGCCCAATGTCTTCCGAATGCCACCAAAAAAGTTCCTCCGGGGGGATCTGGACACCACTTCCACAGGGTCATCACCACCCATCAAGTTATCCATTGCTGTCTTCAGTTTCCCATATAGGGGGAAATGCCCCTCCCTGAGCTTTTTGGACGTCACTAGGTCAACAAATGGAGTTATCCCGCTTTCAGACACTACATGCTTAATTAAGGATATTCCCCTGTGGGCCCAATATTTTAATATTGGTTTGTCCCATATAGTTATATCTTCCTCTTTTTGCAAAATTCTCCCAAGAGAGCATTCCGGGGACACACCTGCTCCCACTCCCAGCCACCGATGAGCTAGTCTCCAGGCCTTCAGCAGAGTGCTCATATAGGGGTGATGGGGGGCTGCCGGGGCTTCGACCTTCCAACACAGAGGAATCCTGTCATGATAGAGTGAGAAACCTTTTTCTTCCTCCAGCTTGACCCAGGCCAGCTGGTGCTCTGGTTTTTTCAACAAGTCCGAAATATGAGCCAGCTGTGAGGCAACCCAGTAATAATGAACGTTCGGGAGACCCAGACCTCCCAGGCAGCCACAAAATGGCTTTTTTAATCCTTAGATGTTTGTTGTTCCACAGTAGTTGGGTTATAGCCCCTTCAAGGCTTTTAATATATTTCATGGGAACATTCAGTGGAACCACTTGAAGAAAGTATAAGAATTTAGGGATGACCGACATTTTAACCAAGTTTACCCTACCTATAAGTGTCAAGGGTTTCACTCGCCATGCCAAACAGTCTTCCCTAATTGTTTTAATTATGCTTTTCATATTAATAGTGACTAATTCTGAGAGTTTAGAAGGGATCTGAATTCCCAAATATTTGATCATTTTACTGTAGATGGTTGAACTGTTGTTTGACCTAGTTTAACAGGGTTTTTCACTTCTCCCAGTGGCATCCATTCGCACTTACTCCAACTGATCTTGTGGCCTGAAAGGGGACCATAACTGTGGAAAATATTAGACAGTTCCCTCATTGTCTCCTCAGGAGAGCTGGTGACTAGAAGTATATCGTCAGCGAAAAGAGTAAGATCACATGGTCTAATCCTCTCCAGTGCAATCCCCTAATGTGAGGCTTTCCTCTAATTTTCAGGGCTAAAGTTTCTATTGTTAAAACATAGAGTAGTGGGGAAAGTGGGCAGCCCTGCCTTATGCCTCTGGTCAAGGCAAAGGGTGGGGGGTGAAACAGTATTGTTTGTGAGAATTTGAGCTGTCAGTTTTTTGTACAGACTACCCATGCAATGCAAAAAACATGGACCAAAGCCCATCCCCCGCAGAACCGCCATCATAAAGGGCCATTCCACCCGGTCGAAAGCCTTCTCCGCATCAAGTGCAAGAAGGCCTCCCGACTGCCCCCCTGGGCCACCGATGCATGATGTTGAGTACTCTTCTAATATTATGTTTAATTTGTACAAACCCCACCCCCGTCTGGGTGGATCAGTGTAGCAAGGCGACCCTCCAACCTATTTGCCAACACTTTAGCCAGAACCTTATAGTCAGCGTTTAATAGCGAAATTGGGCGGTAGGAGGAGCACTGCAAAGGGTCCTTGCCCACCTTTGGTAACACCGTAATTGTGCCCAAGTTCTGCGAAGGAGGGAGTTCTCCCCATCCAATGATTCCCTTATTGTCTCCAACATGGTCTGACCTAGTTCATCCCACAGTTCTTTATAGAGCTCCACTGGGATGCCATCTGGTCCCGGAGCCTTGCCCCCCTTTGTGTTCCACACTGCCCCCCTGAGCTCCTCTATAGTAATCGGGGAATCCATCAAATTCGCATCCAGGACCCCCAAACAGGGAAGGTTGACCCCTCTCAGGAAAGAATCAGGATCCGCCCCCCCAGGATATTCCGAAGTGTACAATCCGGAGTAGTATTTTAAAAAAGTGGCATTAATTTTGTGCTGATCGTAAGTAACCCCCACCGTTTCTACTCCTAAAATGTTTTTTTCAGCCCTTTGTTTCTTAACCAAGCCAGCCAGCCACTTACCAGCTTTGTCTCCCTCAAAATGGGAGAAGGATTTGGTCAGTAAAAGAGACCTCTCAATTTTGTGTGTGGATAGCTGTCTTATTTCCCCCTTTAATTTCTTTAAGGTGGCCAGTTTAATGTCGTCATGCTTTTTCATCATTTCCCGTTCTAGTTTATGAATCTGGAGCTCCAAATCATGCTATCTCCCCGAAACCAGTTTCTTTTCATAAGCAGCATATGAGATTGTTTCTCCCTGTATATAGGCCTTAAGGGAGTCCCAGATCATCCCAGTGTTGGTGTCTCCGGGTCGATTTACCTCTAAAAAAATCAATACCTGCTTTTTTAGTTGTTGAATAAAATTCGGATCACCCAGAAGGACAGGGTCTAATCACCACTGCGGATTGCCACTTGGTACTTTTCTCCCTTCCAATACCACCCTCAAAGGGGGGGTGATCCGAAATCGTTATAGGGCCATATTGTGCCTCAGGGATATCCCCCACTCTTGATTTTGTCATAAATAAATAGTCCAGTCTCGTATAAACTTTGTGGGCATGCGAATAAAAGGAATATTCCCGAAGGGCAGGGTGGCAAAATCTTCATGCCTCTAAAAGAGATCTCCCCTCCATCATACAATACAGTGTCCCCACACTCCTGGGGGGAGGACCTCTCCTCATCCCTGAGTGGTCCAGGTGCTGATCCCAATATGTATTAAAGTCCCCCCCTATAATTATATCATCAGGGTAAGGGGCCAATGTAGTCTCCAGATGTGAGAAGAAATACGGGGAATCTACGTTCGGGCCATATATCGACACTAATGTTAAAATGGTACCTCCCAGATCAACCACTCCAATTACAAATCTGCCCTGTGGGTCAGATACAGAAGACAGCACTTTATGGAGGATCCCTGGCCTGATCCAAATTGCTACACCTCGTGCCTTGGAAGTGAAAGGTGATGCTAACAATGTCCCCCCACCCCCACGCCCTTCTCAAGGCATCCACCTCCTCCCCAGTAGAATGGATTTCCTGTAGGAATATAATATCCCCCTTCATTTTATGTCTAAGACAGGAATTAACCCTTTTCCTTTTGACTATGGTTCGAAGCCCATTTACATTCCAGGAAATCAGTGATATATATTAGCCATCACCATTTTTCCTTTCAATCATTTTTACCCTTCGTGTGTTCACATGTACTCGTATATTTGACACTTCTTCACTGCCGAAGCTAAATTTTTTTAACACAGTGAAAACTTTCCCCCAACATAGCCCTCTCTTTCTCCCAATAACAACAACAGTCAACTGGTTAAAACATAAGAACAGCAAAAAACATTGTATTTGCATTCCCCACCCCTTCCCCCACCCTTGCCATAGAACTAGCTGCAACAGGCAGTATTACAACCACTTCCCACTACTTGTCATGGATTGAGCATACACCCTTTGCAATAAGTTTTTTACCTAATGAAATATTCATTATAAACTGTAACCCCCTCTCAGCTAGTACCTTCTTTTGGTAGTTCCCAAGGGCCCAGCAATCCATAAATTAATAGTCCCCTCCTCCACCCACGACTTGTGGGATTACCCAAAGACTTCTCAATTGTCCCCAATACATTTATCTAAAAAAAAAAAGAAATTTTTGGCTTCTCTAGGAGGCGATCTGGAAGAACGCTCCCCTCCCACTGACATTTGTTCAGAGCACAGTCTCCCAGTTCCATGGAGTTCACAGTTTTACCTCCATTGCTCTTACCTATCTAGAATACTGTAAATAGCACCCCCTTTCTATTTTAGTATATCAATCTTAAAACCAAAAATATTCTTATATACTTATTGGGTGAACAAATAAATAAAAATATAGTAAACCTGGCATCCGCCAGACTTCAGCGAGGACTTCATACCCTATATCCTAACACCCTTGGAGCCTACCCCCTACCAAACAATGATTATTTTAAGTATCAAACTCTAAAATAGATTCCAAGTTTCAACATTACTCGGCTTTAAATCTCCAAAATGGAGCTGCAGTTTTAGCCTTCCTTTCCTGCATGGCAACAAATGAGAACAAACTGTTGAAAGAAAAAAAAAGGAATTTACAGTACTTGGAATGCAGGACATTACCATCCATGCTATCAAAAGTTGCACAGAATGTTCATCAATTAAGCGAACTGCACATATAGATCAGTGTGGAGGCCTCGGGGCAGCAGAGCCCCAAATGATGTTAAGAGTTCGGGAACAAGCTCCGCATCTCCCCCCTAATCGAGCAATCAACATTTCCATCAGACCACACTGCAACTTCAAGGTTCATTCTGAACCTCTAGGCCATGAACGAATTCCATAGCTGCTGATGAATCAGTAAAGGCTCTGGTGTTTCCTTCTGACGGTCTTATTATCAGGCGAGCGGGATAAGCCAGAGTAAAAGGGCAGTTTTTAGTATGTAGCAAGTGACGAACTTCAAAGAAAGCCTGCCTTTGAATCTGAAGAAGGCACAAATAGTCGGGGTAGATGCTGACTCTCCTCTGCTGTACGAGGATGGTTCCCTGTTTCCTCGCCGCATCGAGCACAGCCACTCTATCTTGGTACCTCAAAAATTTGACAATGAGATGCCGAGGCCTTTGATCGGGTGGTGGCTTCGGGCCTGGCGAAAGATGTGCCCTCTGGATCTCCAGCTCTCTGTCAGGAGGGAATTGCAGGTTAATAACCAGCCATTTTTTGATAAAGTTGGAGCAATCATTTCCCTCGAGCCCCTCTGGTAAACCTATAATTCTAATATTGCTACAGCACTCACGGTTCTCGTGATTGTCTAGGGTTTGCTTCAGTATCTCTATTTCTTTTAGGGCTTTTGCAAGATCCGAGGAGCAAGTCACCGATCTGTCCTCCTGGTCGCTGATCCTTTGTTCCACTTCCCCAGTCACCTGTCATGGGCTTCCACTTGCTCGGAGGTAGAGTTAACCACCTGCTGTGGATGCTGAATTTGAGCAGACATGTTTTCAAAGCCGGCTTCTATTCTGGATCCCAGGTCATATTTTAGATCTTTAATTAGTCTCTCTAGTTGTTGGTAACTTTCTGCCATGTTGATGTTCGGGTTGATTTCCAGCTCCTCACTCTCTACACAAGAGCTGCTCTCCAGGAGGTCCCTTGCCAAATCGACGCTTCGGGCTTCCTCTGGTATTTTCCCAGGCTCCACTAGGCCCTTAGCTGAAGATCCTCTCGGGGAAGGTTTAAACGTTATTTTTGCTTATTTCCTTCCCGATTTCGGATTAGACGACATTAGCACTGCTAGAGCTTACAATTCTTGAATAAATAAATGGGTTTATGGCACTGCATTGAGGGGATTGCCAGGGGTTTTTCTCAGAGCTGAAGAACTAAGTGACCATCATGTTCTGATGCTAGGCCACGCCGCCCTTCTACGAATTCTTGAGAATGCCACAGGGGATATCGGGTGCCCCAGCCACCTTCCAATGACTGATGGAACGAGCGGTGGGAGACATGAATTTACTGGAATGCCTGGTGTACTTGGACGATGTCATTGTGTTTGGGAGCTCCCTAGAGGAACATGAGAGTTGACTGTTCAAAGTACTAGACCGACTGGAAGATTTCGGCCTCAAGCTATCCATTGACAAGTGCCAGTTTTTCCAAACCTCTGTGAAGTATGTGGGGCACATAGTGTCTACAGAGGATGAACACTGATACTAGTAAAGTTGAAGCCTTGACTACTTGGCCCCAGCCCCACAATTTGAAAGAACTACAACATTTCCTGCTGAGGATTCTGTGGCTATACCGCTGGTTCATAAAGGACTATTCCAAAGTGATTCGGCCACTCTTGAATCTTACCCAGGGTTACCCTCCTACCAATCGAAAATACAAAAAAGGGTCCGTCAAAGAACCAGACAAAGCATATTTCTGCCCAGGTGAACTTTTTGGGTCCCGTTGCATGCCTGACTGTGAAGCAGCTTTCCACGAAGTCATATACTAGCTCACCCATGCTCCCATCCTCGATTATGCTGATTCCACCAAACCCTATGTGCTGCATACTGATGCCAGTCTGCAGGGTCTAGGAGCTGTACTGTATCAAGACCATGAGGATGGTTTGAGACCAGTGGCATTCGCCAGTAGGAGCTTGACCCCATCAGAGCGAAACTACCCTGTGCACAAGTTGGAGTTTCTTGCATTAAAATGGGCCATTGTCGACCAGTTTCATGATTACCTCTATGAGGCGAAAATATTGGTGAGGACTGACAATAACCCATTGACCTATGTACAGACTTCAGCTAAGTTAGACGCCATGGGGCACCGGTGGCTTTCTGCATTGTCAGCATATGATTATGCTGTCGAATACAGTCCGGGCCTGAATCATATTGATGCTGACTCCCTATCCCGGAGGCCCATTTCCAAGAGCGACTGGGTCAGGATGTCTGAACCTGACATCCAAGCACTGTGCCAAAAGTTTGATAGAAATGAACAGATGTCTATGGGCACAGTGGACTGCTCAGCAGATTGCTTGGGCCCCTCTGACACCTGCATACTGGCTGCGTAGTGCCACTTTTCTGCTCTAGATATTAGTGCACTACCTCAGTTTGACAATGACAGCATTCAATGGGCTCAATCCTGAGATCCTATGATTCAGCCAGCACTTGACACCCTTCGTGCAGGAAAAGATGTGTCCAAGTTGCATTCCTCTGATCTGCAAACCACTTTATTGTTTAAAGAAGGCCCCAGGTTGAAGCTGCTTAATCAGTTGTTGTATAGAGAGACAGTAGATCAGGGTGGCCAAAAGAACAAGCAACAACTGGTCCTGCCCACAGCCTTCAAAGATTTGGTACTGAGGTTCCTCCACAATCATATGGGCCACCTCGGTATCGACTGGACCCTTGACCTAGTATGATCTCGATTGTACTGGCCTAAGATGGGGGCCGATAGTGAGCACCATGTAAGGACTTGTAGCTGCCTGCAGAGAAAAGCCCTGCCTCAGAGGGCTGCCCCCCTTGTCAACATTACTACCAGCACCCCAATGGAACTAGTCTGCATAGACTTCTTGAGTTTAGAGCCTGATCAGCGAAACATTGGCAATGTGTTAGTGGTTACGGACCATTTCACACGTTATGCACAAGCTTTTCCCACCAAAGATCAAAAAGCATCTACCATGGCCAAGGTGCTAGTGGAAAATTTCTTCGTCCACTATGGTGCCCCCCAGCAAATTCACTCTGATCAGGGCTGGGACTTTGAGAGTCAGCTAATCAAAGAAATGCTCTCTCTATGGGGGGGTGTGAAAGTCAAGAACTATCCCTTATCACCCTCAGGGGGATCCTCAACCAGAACGCTTTAACCGCACCCTGCTAGACACGCTAGGCACCCTCCACCCAAAAGATGAGCATAAATGGAGCCAGCAGATTAGCACCTTGGTACATGCATACAATTGCATGAAGAATGATGCTACTGGGTTCTCTCCCTACCGCCTCATGTTTGGGAGAGAGGCCCGTCTGCCTGTTGATGTTTGTTTTGGGGTTTCTCCCGATGGGGTGCAAGCCGAAGATTACCTGCAATATGTACAAAAACTGAAAGCTCAATTGAACCATGCCTATCAACTGGCCCAGACAATGTCCGCCAAAAGTAATCTAGCCAACAAAGAGAGACGTGATAGAAAAGTAAAGGCTCAAGAGCTGAGGCCTGGAGACCGTGTGTTGTTGCGAAATTTAGGATTGCATGGTAAACACAAAACAGCTGATCGATGGCACCATCTTCCCCATGTCGTAGCTGGAAAGTTGGGAGATTTGCCAGTGTACAAAGTGCGCCCAGAGAATAACTCCAAAGCTGTCAAGACCATGCACCGTAACCACTTGCTACCTATTGGTCAAGTAATAATTGAGGCTGAACCCACCGATATTGATTCCCCATGACCAGTGACTCATGCTGCTGCAAGAAAGAAACAGAGTCAGCCTGCCCCCATGGTTGCTGATTTAAGACTTCCCCCACAGCAGGCCCAGAATGATAGTGACTGCCAGTCTAACTCGGATGACAGTGAGTGTGATAATGCCTATTACCCCTCATATGAACTGAGTCAATTGTTTCGTGGAAATCCTATGTTGAATTATGGGGATGAAGCTGGGCCTTCTGGACTGCCTAACTCCCCGGCATCATCCTTGGAGCCAATGCTCCCTGAAAGTGAAGTGCAAAGTATCATGTCTGAGGATGCTGAGTCTTTGTGTATTGTGGAACTGTATGATTTGCCTGAAGGAGAGGCTGATGGTATGAGTCTTTCTGGTGACATGCCAGAACTTGAGGAACACTATGAGAGTGCTGACCACCCTCCTTCAGTGTCAGTGTGTCTTCAAAATGAGCCAAGTCTTGTAGAAACAGAGACTACAGAGCAAAGGGCTGACAGTGCTCCCAGCTTGGACATTCCCCTTCATGCAGAGAGACCCCTCACAAATTACGAAAGCTCCAAGACCATTGCTGAAAGTACAGAGACTGTGGTTATTCATCCCAGAAAGACTGGCCGAGCTGTCAAGCCAGTGGTGCACTTCAGTTATGATTCCCCCGGGAGGCCAGTGGATTTGCCTCTGAATGTAGACCACAAAGGTGTTTATATCTCTCAGAGCTCACTGCCGAAATTGAGCTTGACGGCCCATTCCAGGTTACTTGTTCTACCCTCTCACCATGGTGCCCCTGCTCCATCCAGCCCCAAGTTAGCTAATAGGGAAGGGCCCTCTCTTGCATTATTTAGAGTATAAGAAGTTATTACATGATTCTGAATAGTAATGTTCAATTTACCTGTGTGAAATATGCATAATGTATTGGCAGAATGGAAATGATATAGTGGAGTACAATGAAATGTATAGTACAGTGACAAGTTATGCCAACTGATGAATCAGATAGTACCTGTATAGCATGCTAATGGTATAAATATCTCGCATTTGTTGCATTTTCAATGTTATGATGGTACAGACTTGACACGGATGCCAAGTTTTCCCAGGCAGGGAAGGGT
This sequence comes from Neoceratodus forsteri, assembly GCA_016271365.2. Taxonomy (NCBI): domain Eukaryota; kingdom Metazoa; phylum Chordata; order Ceratodontiformes; family Ceratodontidae; genus Neoceratodus; species Neoceratodus forsteri. The sequence continues at coordinate 1,261,507,633 of CM028129.1, forward strand.
GTAACCCCCCTACAAATGGGGGTTCCTAAAAAGTCTTCCTTTAGCTTGCCTAAATGCTCACTGCCAGACTGGTGTCCTGCGTTTTAGCAGTTTAAATGTGATTACTAGAGCCTCTGTGTACTGTCTCTTTAAGAGCTGCTTGGATTGCAGCATAAGTAATCTGAGAGGGAGCTCTGTTTAAAGATGTAACTATTTGCTGAAAATCATTTAGAGTGATAATGATAGTGTAGTTTGTCTAACCTGCTTTCTTTTTAGCAAGGACTGTTTTGTTTGTCTCCACTATCTTGGTCCTGGACTGCAAATTGGACTAAACAGTACTGGTGGGACCTAAAATGTAGCCGGACTACAAGAGCTGTCTGAAGTTAAAATCTGTAGGAATTGTAGTTTTGAACTTTTTGCGCCTTTTTTGCAACTGAAGGGGGAGCTCTTGCCTTGACTGACAGCCAAATCAGCCAACCAAACCTTATGGATCTTGGGGAAGTCCTGGGCTGCTTGCAGTTTTCAGTTAGATCTAAGCTGGAAACTGAAGAGTAAGGAGCTGAAGTGATTCTGAGCAGCAATCCTGAGTGGATTCGCATGGGAGAACTGTAAAAAGGCTGAGTTTTTGGTCCGCATGTCTGTCTGTTGCTCCTGAGAGGGAGAGAAAAGAATTGTTTTGGACTAAATCCAAGTTTGTGTGACTAAAGTAAGCTAGTGAAGTGGTCCAGGCTCAACCTGAAGAAAACCGAAGATTTTTGCTGAATGCGATCGGCCTGTCAGGAGTTCCAGCTACCCCTAAGCTCCCGGTGTGTGCAGAGACTTTGCGATTGTGACCAGGGAGCCCTTTGCCTGGTACAGTAGAGTTCCCTTACATGTAAATGTGCTATGAGCTGCTAGTGGGTTGTGAGTTAGTTCCCCACTGTGTGAACTGTGTTGTGCTTGCTGGAAGCTATATCTAGCCCAAAATGGACTGCATCCGAATTTGTCTCCATGCGGTCTGGGCCTTGCCAGACTGGCCCAGCCAGACTACCCACTGCACAGAGAAGCCATCGACGAGAGAACTGCCTGGGGATCAGCCCCCTGCTCCACGCTTGAACAGGAATGACACCTCTGTGACTCGTGTGGGCCCTGCTTCTTCTGGCATTCCAGATCAACCACCTGCAGTCTCGATTTTCGTCCAGCCTGTGTCCAGTCTTGGGTATCATGAGTAAATACCAGGGTAGCTCCATGTAATGACAGCTTAATCTAAGTGTGTTATCTGATTGTCTTGTTATTTCATTTCTTTTATGAACTGAGCCCTCTGGCTCTGAATTACAAATATTGTGTACTGTGCATGTTGTGTTTTCCATCACAGGGCCCCAACCAGCTGCGACGACGGCCAACCCCGGGCATCAGTCCTGGCAAGCCCATCTCTTCTCTACCTGGGTACCCAGAGGTGTGACTGTGTGGGGGACTCAAAGCGCATGCATAACTGCTTGATTGATATAACCTTTAAGCTAATTAACCTGATTTTGCCCCTCCCTTGTTCAAGTCCCCTGAATAACTCAGATCTAACTTTTTCTGCATGTAATCTGACTATGGTTCCTGTTTGTGCTCAAAGTACTGTACTGTTGCTATTTGCTGTGCATAACCTTGTTTTACAGGGGATCCCCAGGGTCAAGCCAGAGGAACCGGCCCTGGTGGTAAGTGCAAACAGTGTGGGTACTTGTGTGATGTACCAGGGGTATTGTGAAAGTGATTATTGTACAGTGTTCAGGCCACTAGAGGGGAAAGAGGGGGGGTTACAGTGTCCCGGAGGGCTGTGCCCAGGTTAGCTTGACCACTACCATCCCTGACTTCCGGGTGGAGGCACCCATTTCAGAACTCAGGCCCCTTAACCTGCTACTAGCCAGGCAGGCAGGGGTAGTAGCCCTTGGGATAGCACCACCTAGGGGTTACATGTGTTTTACAGATCATTTATAAATAGGAATTTAAAAAATGGCAGTACTGAATTTTTGTGTCTGTGGGAACTTGCCAGAGCAGCCGAAGACAGAGTGTGAGAATCATTGGGAGCAGGTGGGGACTACAGTAGTTGCGTGCAGGACTATGAGCAGCTGCAGCACTGTGAAAGCAGAATTTGTTTCTTTTTTTGTGCAGTTTCAGAAAAGAAAAGATTTGCTGGGTTATTTTATTATGGTTACAGAAGTCTATGGAGGCGGGAGCGATCAGCTACTGTCCACTAATAACAAAACGTGCGGTTTTAATGACCCTGGTTTCCTCGCTAAAATGCCGAAAAAAATGGTGATGTTTATAAATGTCAACGTTCTAATGGTACACTGATTTTTTGGGGTAATGTGATCTGCTTCTGAGTACTTGTTATTACCTGTGCATGAAACAGATTTCATGCACAGGTAATAACCAATCAGAAGGCAGTATTTTCTTAACCCATTTTATAATGACACACTACTCCTCAATATGATATTACAGTATGTAGCCTTCATTATTATGATTTCTATCAGCTATTGTACATAGCTGGTTCTAGTTCAACAGCTGGAATGCTGGCTGCATCCATGGCCTTCTCAGACAGTTTGTTCCTTATCTTGTATTTTTGGTAGAAAGGATTTTCTCACAGTCTCCTTAATCTTCTGTCTCATGTTTTCCTGTCCTTCACCCATTGATATAATCTACTTTGGCCTGCCTATCACAATCTCCCATAAGAAGGCAGCTATTCTGTCCAGGGAGATTGCTGCATGGGGGAACTGACTAGCTCAGCTCTTCTGGAAAGTGGACAGGCTACTCCATCCTGCCTGCGTACAGCCGGTGAGAGCTAATTCATTTGCCAAGTGTGAAGAGTTTGCTCAGTTCTTCTCTGACAGGGTGTCTTCTGTTCAAGCTGGGATTGCCTCAACCTGCTTGTTGCAACCTGGCAGGGTTCAGCAGGTTGTGAACAGGTCCCCTCCTCTGGTTAGGGGAGAGTTTCAGTCAGTTTCAGTGGAAGAGGTTTGTGGGGTGATCTTGGAGTTGCAACCCACCTTTTGTGAACTGGACCCAGGTTCGACATGCCTTCTAGTAAATTGTGTGGGGTATCTGGGGCCAGCGTTCACTGAGACAGTCCAGTGTTCCTTCTCTGAGGGGAGCTTTCCAGGCACATTGAAAGCTGCGTTGGTGAGGCTTCTGAAGAAACCATCTCTGTGGAGCCGGACTGCTTGCTCTAACCTTCCCTGTCTGGGAAAGATTATTGAGAAGATGGTGTTGCAGCATGAGATGCACCTCACAACCTTTGACATCTATGAGTCTCTCCAGCTTGGATTTAGGCCAAGACACAGTATGGAGACTGCACCGGTCAGGGTGCACAATTACCTTCTCAGGGTGAGAAATAGAGGAGAATGGTCAGTTCTCATCCTCCTCGATCTCTTATCAGCTTTTAACACAGAGGACCATGGACTGTTGTTGAACTGCCTCAGGGAGTACTGTGGACCCGCCAGTACAGTCATCTGCTGATTTGAGTCCTTCTTCAGAGATAGGATGCAGAGGGTGGTGTTGGTGAATTTCTTCTCACTCATGAAACCCATGTGCTGTGGTGTACCCCAGGGGTTGGTCCTCTTGCCTATGTTGTTTGTAGTGCATATGCTACTGTAAGCCCCCCAACTCAGGCTTACTTGGTGAAGCCATGGCTCTGTGCTCCCCCCCTCCGGCGATGGTCAGGGGGGCCCAGGTGGGATGCAGACCCGTGGTTCCTTTATTTGTATCTCCAGCTGACAGTGTTCCTGGTGCTCGGTCTGTGGTGGGTGGGCCAAGCGCCAGGTCTGAGTTTCTGCACCTCCGGGCGCATTTGTTGGGAGTTCAGGGGGCTGTGAATTAAATGAAAAAAAAAATGAGTATTATGAATAATTGTGGTCCGCGCTTCTATGCATGCACGACTGCCAAGCACAAAAGATTTAGCGGAGCAGCTGCTCTGGGTCTGTGCTTGGGTCCAGCTCGGAACTGCCTTGAGGAGAAGAAAAAACCTATATAAATAATACATTTTGTAAATAGTTTTGGCAGCAACACTTCTTCGCCTGCACAGCCACCAGAGCGAAGATAGTAAAACAAGTGGCTACTCCTGTAGTTCAGTGCTGGCAGGCTCCCCTCAGGAGATAAATGTAAATAGTGATAATAGGACTACAGGTCCCATAGGTCTTAGTAGTGCAGGGTGGATTTGGTGCCTTCTGTTTGGTCCAGGATTGGACCTGGTTTTTGACGGGTTGTTCTGGTGCCCAGGGGGCAGAAATAAAAGGGGCTCTTTGGCACCCTTTGGGGGAGATTGACCAGGAGAAGACAGAGTGAGTGGGCTGAGCAGGGGTGGTTGCCTGCTCAACCATTAAGTATGCCGCAGTTGTTTTTTCATTTTATTAGTGCAGTAGGAGGACCACTGAAAGCAGTGGATGTGGCAGCAGCTGCTATTTGTGGTGCCCCGGTTGGGGCATTTTCGAGAACTACACAGGGGAGAAGAAGGAGAGGCTGAAGAGATGTAGCAGAAGAGGAGGAGATGGCACCTGAGAGGTGAGGGGATCCAGGGGTCTGGTGGAAGCCTTGGTCCCCTGAACTGCCTGTTGTTGCATTTGTTATGAAGGGACTGTGAGCGAGGTCAGGTCAGGAGGCAAGGGACTTGGAGGCACCTCCACTGGCTCCATGGTAACCCCCGCTCAGAGACTGTTCCAGGTTTGGGGCTGGAGGATGAACTAATGCTGCTTACTATTAAAGACCTGATTTGGCCAGGAGTTAAGCTGCCTGCGGTTGGACTGCGGCTGCCTTGGCTATAGGTAGCTGCCTGGATGTTAAAGCTCATATGTGACCCTCACGGTCTAGAGTGAACCCAAGTTTATAATGTGACCTCTTGGTCAAGAGAAATTGAATTGTGTTTTACTGCTCCCCGGAGTGACTGTTTCCTGTTCAGCATTAATTGTTCAATAAATGGGATCTCCTCGTTCCTCCAGTTGGTGTTTGCTTCGTTTGTTTGGATTAACTGTTTTATGCTAGTAAGAAGCTTGCCTCCACAGTCAGCTCTTAGTAGGAGTTCCAGGGCGTCAGTCGGAGGATCCAGAGGACCGATGATGAAGACATCGAGAGGCCTGCCTGGTGAAGACTGTCTACAAAGGCCTCTGAGGTGAAGATGGCAAGGCCAGGCAGGTGAAGGCCAGCATCTTTGGCTCTCCAGTCGTCCAGCTCTGCACTCAAGGTCCAAGAGCACCCTGGTTTCATCAGGTCTGGTAAGCCAGGCCAACAAGGTATGTGGACCTTTTATTGTTGTATAGTGCATACCTCCCCAGGACATTCACCACCATACCCCTAAATGCGGGTAGTGGGCTTACAATGTGGGGGCTCATCTGGGATGTGATTTTGGGGTGCCCCAACCCTCAACGGACTTTAAAATGAGTGTTGGGTAAACTGTGGAAGTCCCCCAATTAGCAGGACTGTTAAGAATTGCAGAGTCGAGATGGCACATAGGACTGGGACATTTTGCACCTTTTCTTAGTGGAACTGCCAGTGCTTTGCTTCTGTCACTGGCCGGGACAGGCGCAAGTGGTGGAGTGTGGAACAAGGACTGTACCTTGGGAATGCCCCATTTGACCTAGGGGCCCAGGTCTGGTGGGTGGTTTGCCCCTTGGTTATTTAGAGCTCCACAGGCTTGGACTGAAAAGGGGCCCCTAGCAGAGACTTATAAATTGTTTATTGCGGACAATGGGCTTTTGAGGGGGGCATGTACCCTATGTTTGAAACAAAATGTAACTGTTTATGCACTGTTGGTATACTGTAAAATTATGGTTTAATGGTGCACTGTTTTAATGTCGTATTCAGAACAGATGGTATGCTGTTTGAAAGTATTTTATTATTATGGGAGGATTTTCTGGGGAATTACAGGAATGTTGCTGTGTGAAAATGGTTTCAATCAACTAAAATGCTTTTACTAGTTGCAGTCATTTCTTACAGGAATGTAGAGTCTGAGAAGATGTTTTAAAGTGTGCATTTATGGTAAATTGGTGATTTATGCTTACAGTCTGCATTTATCATATAATCATAGAAGCTTGATGGCAGAAAAGGACCATACCAGCCCATCTAGTCTGCCCTTTTTTCCCCCCACACCTCCCCCTCCCTACCAGCCCCCGTCCTCCCCCGATACTCAGCCCCATATGCTTGTCCCATGCCCTCTTGAATTCTTCAACTGATTTAGCCCCCGCCACTCTATCTGGTAGTCTGTTCCAGCCCTCCACCACCCTCTCTGTGAAGAAACGCCCTCTCACATTGCCCCGTATCTTTTTCCTTGCAGTCTGAGGCTGTGCCCTCTAGTTTTGACCCTCTCCTTCCTCTTAAGTAAACCCTCTTATCCCACTTTATTGAGCCCCTTCACATGTTTAAAAGTTTCAGTCATGTCTCCCCTTCTTTCCCTCCTTGTCTCCAGCGTGTACAGATCCAGCTCCTTACACCTCTGCTCGTATGACTTTCCCTGCATACCCTGCACCATCTTGGTTGCCTTTCTCTGTTTAGTAAATTAAAATGTCCAGGCAGTCCAATGCAGGCAACTGGCAGCACCAGTGGGTATAGTGGTATGTTGCTGTACAGTATGAGACTTGGGATGCCACCGTGTATTCTGAAAGCAATTTGTTTAGTAGGTCTAGTGGCAGGTGGCCCAGTGTTTGAAAGATGAGTGGTCCCAGGCAGTTTAGTGAGTTGGGTTAGTATTAGGATTGTAATGTTAGTCTTAGTAGTCTTAACTTGAGTATAGTGTGAGTGTAGTGTAAGAGTAGTGTAAATAGTTTTTCCAGTGGGTTGTGGCTCACCAGGACGGCAAGCATTTAAGGGGGGGAATGTAAACCCCCCAAACCGGGCTTTGCTGGCGAAGCCATGGATATGTGCTCCCCCCAGCGATGGTCAGGGGTCCCTGGGCGGGATGCAGACCCACGATTCCTTTTTTTTTGTGTGTCTCCGACTGGCAGTGTTCCTGGTGCTCAGTCTGTGGTGGGTGGGCTGAGTGCCAGTTCTGAGGTTACATCTCCAGGCACATTTGTCAAGAGTTTGGGGGGCTGTGAATTAAATGAAAAAAAAATTTAATATTGTGAATAGTTGCAGTCTGCGCTTCTGTGCATGCACAGCTGGCAAGCACAAAAGATTTAGTGGAGTGGCTTCTCTGGGTCCTGGGTCAGTGTGCTCGGGCCAGGCTTGGGACCGCTTTCAGGAGAAGAAAAAAATATATAAATAATAAAATCAATTTTGTAAATAGTTTTGGTAGTCAGCAATTCTGCACATGCGCAATTGCCAGATGGAGGGGAAAAGCAAAAGGGGCGGCTGCTCCTGTAGTTCGGTGCTGGCTGGCGCAACCTAGGAGGCAAATGTAAATAGTGATAGTGGGACTGTAAGTCCCATAGGTCGAAGGAGTGCCGGGTGGATTTGGCACCTTATGTTCAGTCCAGGACTGGAACTGGTTTTTGGCAGGTTGTTTTGGCACCCGGGGGACAGAAATAAAAGGGTCTGTTTGACGCCCTTTGGGGGGAGATTGACCAGGGAGAAGACATTGAGTGGGCTGAGCAGGGGTGGTTGCCCACTTGCATTTAAGTATGCCACAGTTGTTTTTTCATTTTATTACCATGGTAGGAGGACCACAGAGAGCAGTGGATGTGGCAGCAACCACTATTTGTGGTGCCCCGGCTGGGACATTTTCGAGAACTACACAGGGGAGAAGAAGGAGCGGCTGAAGAGATGTAGCAGGAGAGGAGGAGATGACATCTGAGAGGTGAGGGGATTCAGGGGTCTGGTCGGAGCCCTGGTCCCCAGAACTGTTTGTTGTTGCATTTGTTATGAATGGACTGTGAGTAGGGTCGGGTCAGGAGACAGGGGAATTGGAGACAAATCCCCTGGTTCCATGGTAACCACCGCTCAGAGACTGTTCCAGGTTTGGGGCTGGAGGACAAACTGATGCTGCTTACTGTTAAAGGCCTGATTCAGCCAGGAACTAAGCTGCCTGCGATTGGACTGTGGCTGCCTAGATGCTAAAGCTCATATGTGACCTTCACGGTCTAGAGTGAACCCAGATTTATAATGTGACCTCTCGGTCAAGAGAAATTGAATTGTGTTTTACTGCTCCATGGAGTGACTGTTTCCTGTTCATCATTAATTGTACAATAAATGGGATCCCCTTGTTCCTGCAGTTTGTGTTTGCCTCATTTGTTTGAATGAACTGTTTCTGCTAATAAGAAGGTTGCCTCCACAGCCAGCCGTTAGTGGGAGTTCCAGGGCATCAGTTGGAGGATCCAGAGGACTGTGGATGAAGACATCGAGTGGCTTGCCTGGTGAAGACTCTCTACAAAGGCCTCTGAGGTGAAGATGACAAGGCCATGCAGGTGAAGACTAGCATCTTTGGCTCTTCAGTCATCCAGCTCTGCACACAGAGGTCTGAGGGCACTCTGGTTTCATCAGGTCTGTTAAGCCAAGCTGACCAGGTATGTGGACCTTTTATTGTTGTGTAGTGCTCTCCTCCCCCAAGACATTCACCACTATACCCCTAGATGCGGGGAAGGGAGGCTTACACTACCTCTGAGAGGAATCATTAGACAATACAGGCTGGGTTTTCACTGCTATGCAGCTGATACCCTCTGTATCTGACATTTGCGCTTGGGACAGCTGATGTGGTAGAAGTATTTAATTTGTGCTTGGCTGAGATTCAGGAGTGGAACTCATCCAGCTGGCTAAGACTCAACCCAGATAAGATGGCGGTATTAGTGACTGAGCCTAGTCAGAGATGGGTGCAGAGGCCACCGAGGAAATGACTAGCCTTGTGACTGGTCACTCCAGGTTGGTAGGCTGTGCTAAGGTGAAGAATCTGGGGTCATTCTGGATGAGAGGCTGGCACTTGAGGCTCATGTGTCAGCAGTAGTCTGGAGTGACTTTTGCCATCTCAGGAACATTGCCTGGATTAAAGCCTTGGTCCCCCACCAGAAGACTTGCCATCACTGATACATACATTTGTGACTTCCAGACCTGACTACTGTAACACTCTGTACCTTGTGATTAGTGGAGGTGCCCTACAATGCCTACAGCTGGTGTAGAACGCAGCAGCCAGGGTACTGATAGGCCTTCCCAGGTCCTGTCATGTAACCCTGGTCCTGTCTGAATTGTACTGGCTCCCAATGAGGTGGCATGTCATCTTCAAGATCAGTTTGCTGACCTATAAGGACAGGGCCCTGGTTTGATGAGAGACCTCCTGACTCCTTACCATACATCCTGTCTGCTTCTCCAAGGTGGGACTTTTGGCTGCTCTCGGAGCAAGGCTGAAAATCATCTGGCAATCCAGCTTTCAAGGTAGGTAACCATCCAAGCCCTCTGGAACACACTTCTGAGATCTCTAAGGGAGGCTCCCTCAGTAGAGGCCTTTAAGATGGGCCTGGAGACCTTTTTGTTTCAGGGGGGCCTTTGGTACTATCTAGTAGCCTCTTGGAACTGGATACCACCTACTTTTACTTTTGTCATTGTGATTTCTAGAAATATCCAGCAGTACGTATTATTTATTTATGTTGTTTTAAAGTTAAGTTATGTTGTTTTGTTTCATTTTCTGTGAATATTTGTAAGGCACTCTGAGCCCCTTGGAATGGGCACTGGATAAATAAAATACCACCACTACTACTACTACTAATATATTATGGAGTCCGTAATGTATTTTAAAAACTGCAATGATATTGGTTATCCCTGATTTCTCCAGGGTAAACATCAATTTTAATCAGTCTCTGTTCATAGTTTAAGCTATACACCTTAGTTCAATTTGCACCCTTTACATTTGCTGCAATATCCTTCCCATTCCGATCAAACTTGTATGCATTTCCCTGATGTGTTCTCACTAGAGCCCTATATATGACTCTAGACTACATTATTTCCTACAGAAGCCGAACTCCTCTGTTTTCCTGTATAACCAGTGCAAGTCTATGGGAAGAATTTCCCTGTAGATGGCTTAAAATCCCTGTAAAATACAGGAATCCCTGTAGATCTGGGAGCCCTGAGGTGGTATGACTTCACTATTCTCACAAGCTAGTCACTTTTCAAACAGCCCAGAACATGGTTATAGTGTCTTTGCCTACCTCTACCACACACTGCTAGCCCAGGTTCCCCTTAGATCTTCCCTCTTTGAGTGTACCCTCGCAATCCTGGGTGATAATGCTGACTCTCGGAGCTTCAGATTCAGTGTAGCCAAATGCAATCTCTGCTCCAAAGTCTACACTTGCAAGACTAAACCGCACCCTTTTTATGTCGGCATGCATGCGCAGCAAACATTTTGTTATGAAGAATGGCATTTTAGAGGTGTGTCACTACTGGGTCCATTGCAATGCAGGCTACGATGGGCTTGGCAATGACAGCCCAGTGATCAGGTAGGTTGATTGTGACACATTTGCCTTTTTGCAGGGTGGAAACTTTACATAGTTGAAAGGAGCCAGCTGCTCCTATCAGACAGTGTCTGACTTGTTTCATCTTCATACCAAAATCCTCCCCTGACTGCTTTTCTAGATTGCGTCAACTTCTCCAGATTGTGCACCCCCCCCCCGTCAGCATGAAATGAGTGAATTTCTTCTAGTTAAAGTGCCACTGTCAGCTTTTCAGGCATTTTTTTGCAACCCTCCCATGTCAGCCACATATGCAGTGCAATGCATCCATTTATATTTACAACATATCTTTTTTTTTTTTTTTAAATCTGGCACATTTTTTCTTTGTTATAGTCCTTTTTTTCCCCCCTTATGCTTGACCCAAGCTGAATCCCCTGTTGTGCAGTATCACACTACACACTGTGAAGGTTTGCGTCACGAATCAACTGCACACTCACCTGCTGTTAGGAGCTGTGAGTGTCATGCCATCCATTATTTGTCTGCTGGCTCACAAACATACACTCCACGTTGCTGTTCCTGGTGACCATTTGTGCTCTTGTTTTTTGTAGTCAAGTTGCATCAACTCTGTGATTCACAGCTGGCAGTTCTAACAATTTCAAACTGTGTACCAAGTTTGTGTTGTACTCCCAAGTGCCAGTTCATATGCAGAGTGTGACTTTTTTCAGTGATGTTAACATTATGATGTGACACACCATGACAATGCCGTTCCTGCAGATCCACACCCCCCATCCATCAGCCCCCAAAGTAGTACATAAACACATTTAATAAATCAGTCTGAGCAATGGTGTGTGTTCTTACCATCATCAGTCTGTTGAGTAACACCCTACATATTTGCTAGCTTTGCTTGTAGACCAGAAAGCAGCTAACTAAAAGAACCATTTCTTACTAATTTAACTCGTCTATCTCAGCAGGATTCAGTGTCTGTTGAGATTAAGAAGACAGATACATAATTAGAAGTAGAAGGGGTCTTATTTAGGGTTAAAAAAAGGAAAGAAAGAAAGTCAGTGTGTGTTCTGTGCTGGGAAGGGTACTGTATCAACTTACTTTGCTAAATCAGTAGGAGGAGAGAGAGCTTAATTGGGGGTGTGGCTTAGACAATATGAAAGCAGGTGACTCAAATTACAACTTCCTGTTGCTAGCCTTGCTTGTAGAGCAGAAAGCAGCTAACTAAAAGAAGCTACCATTTCTCACTAATTTAACACTTCTATCTCAGCAGGACTCAGTGCCTGTTGAGGTTAAGCAGAGAGATACTTTATTAGAAGTAGAAGGGGTCTTATTTAGGGTTAAAAAAGAAAAGAAAGAAAGTCAGTGTGTGTTCTGTGCTGGGAAGGGTACTGTGTCAACTTACTTTGCTAAATCAATAGGAGGAGAGAGAGCTTAATTGGGGGTGTGGCTTAGACAATATAAAAGCAGGTGACTCAAATTACAACTTCCTGTTGCTGGCCTTTTTTCTTACTAATTGCCCTCCACCCACCCACCCTAAGCTAGTTCTACTTTTATAGTCACTGGATTTGACTGACAATGGGAACTTCCTGTTTGGCAGTAGGAAGGAAGGATCACAGAGAAACATTGGTTTTGTCAACCCTAAAGGAAAAAAGAAGCTCGCTGTCCCCCTAGCTGCTGGTGGTCTGACACTGAGCAAGGAAGAAGGAGGCTACTGAAGAATATAGGAAGTTGCTGTCCTAGAACAGGAAGGGTGAGAGTTGTAAGGAGAGGAGAGAGTAAGCATACAGAGAAACAGGAGCGGGGACACAAAATGAGACATGATAGGAGTGGTGCAGTGCAATGGCTGTGGGGCGGCAGTGTTCCGGGAGACATTCTGGAGGATGCGATGCTGCCCAATTTGCAGGCACCTCTCTGGTCTGAGGGAGGAGGTTGCCTGTCTCCTGGTTGACCTGGCTAGGATTCGTGAAACCTCCTCCCTCACCCAGGGACCACCAGTGCCAATGCCACTACCTCAGAGGTTGCCAAGAAAGAGGAGAGGCTGGACCAGGGTGGGCTCAGGGAGAGAAAGGGTGGTGGAACAGAGTTGCATCCCTCCTGCTGTACCTCTCCACAATTCATATACTCTTCTGGTGGATAGTGGTTCCTCTATGGAGGCACCTGCAGTGGAGACCAAGGAGGATGCTGGGAACCTTCACAAAGGAGACCCACAGAAGGGTGGCATGGGACCCCACAGGGGAAGGAAACAACTCCTGGTGGGGGACTCAATCATTAGGGGGGTAGAAATGGGGGAGGACAGGGAGAGGGAGGTAAGATGCCTGCTTGGCACCATGGCTTGGAGGGACAGGAAGCTAATCCTCAGGATCATGGGACCAGCTGCATGAGGGAGGGAGCTGGATGTCCTTGTCCACCTAGGGACAAATGACCTGGCTAGGAATGGGATCAGAGCAGTGCAAGAGGAGTTTGTAGAGTTGGGGAGCAGCCTTAGACAAGTAGCACATATGGTAACCTTCTCCGAGGAGCTGCCTGTCTATGGCAAAGGTGATGCTAGGGTACTTCTCACCAGGGAATTCAATGAATGGTTGAAAAACTGGTGTGGCGATCAGGGTTTTGGCTTTATTGGGGACTGGGGAGCCACCTGGAGGGATGCAGACCTATACTGGCGCGATGGTCTACATCTGTCCGGGGGGGGCAGGATCCTAGGTGAGAGCTTTAAATGCTTCATTGGCAAGCATTTAAATTAGCCAAGGGGGAAGGCATTGAAAAGGAGCAGGGAAAATCCCTGCCTCCCCCAACAAAACACGGTAATTAGTGAGGTAAACACCACGGTAGAGAAGTCATTAGGGAGCAGGACAGAGGTAAATGTAAAAAAAGGCAAAGGCAGTGAGGACAGGAATGGGGTTAAAAGGAGTAAGGTCATCAAAAAGTGGAGGGTGATGAGTACCAATGCCCATAGTCTGTGTAACAAGCTCCCTGAACTAGTGGCCTTGATGGAAGAGGGTTGTCTGAATATCGTGGCAGTCACAGAAACATGGTACAAAGAGAACCATAACTGGGATGTCAACATACCAGGATACACAATCTACAGGAGGGACAGGGAGGGTAAAAGAGGAGGAGGAGGAGCTCTCTATGTAAAGGAAGGGATCAAAGCAACAGAACTAAAGAGTAAACAGGGAGCAGATGAGGCACTCTGGGTCACCCTGGAGACAGGAAATGGCACCACAATCCGCATAGGGGTTGTATACAGACCTCCATCTCAGGGGGAGGGAATGGACAAGGAAATGATAGAAGGCATCCTTAGAATGGCAGAAAAAGGGGAGATATTGTTGATGGGAGACCTGAATATGCCAGATGTTAACTGAAGCACCTTTGCTGCAGGCACATCCAAGAGCAGGGACATTCTTGATGCCCTACAAGGGGCATGCCTCAGACAGCTTGTATTGAAACCCACTCGGGAGGGAGCAATCTTAGATCTCTCAAATGGGGACGGAGAAAGAATCTCAGATTTAAAAATGGGTAGCCATCTGGGAACAAGCGACCACCCAACATTGTGGTTCACGATAAACACAGCCATACAGTCAAGCCATACAAAAGCAAGAGTATTGGACTTTAGGAGGGCTGACTTTGGGAAAATGAGAGAGTGCCTCAGAAAAACACTAGCAAACAGGCAAGAAGGAGGGGTGGAGGAACAATGGGGAGTAATCAAAACAGCCATCACAGAGGCAACAAGCCTTTGTGTAAAGCAAATTAACAAAACACAACGAAGGAAAAAAATGCTATAGTTCTCAAAAGAGGTGGCAGGGAAGGTTAAGGAGAAAAGGATAACATTCAGGAAATATAAGGAAACACAGAAGGAGCAGGACAGAGAACTTTATCAGTTAAAGCAGAAAGAGGCTGGGAAGGCAGTGAGAATAGCAAAGGCCCAAACCGAGGAAAGGAAAGCCAACTCTGTTAAGAAGGAGGATAAGACCTTTTATAGGTACATTAGGGAGCGAAGAAAGACCAAAGGAGGGATACTGAGGCTTAATAAAGGGGAGGGAATGTGGGTAGAGGGTGACAGTGAAAAGCAGGGATACTAAATGAATATTTCTGCTCAGTATTCACAAAGGAAGAGGAGGGGGAAGTAGCTAAACCAAACAAGAGAAACACTCTGAAGATGGGGGTCAATACCAGTCCATTTACAGAAGAAAGGGTTCTGAAAGAACTAATAAAATTGAAGGTGAACAAAGCAATGGAGCCTGATGGGATTCACCCAAGAATTCTAAAAGAACTAAGGGTAGAACTAGTGACACCGCTGACTACTCTCTTTAATAAATCATGGGAGGATGGGGTATTACCTGAGGACTGGAGGAAGGCGGATGTGATTCCTCTTCACAAAAGTGGGAGCAGGACAGAGGCAGGAAACTACAGACCAGTTAGTTTGACCTCAGTGGTAGGGAAAATGATGGTATCACTTCTGAAGGAAAGAATTGTTGAGTACCTAGAGGCCAGTGGGGCACAGGACCCAAGGCAGCATGGATTCACAATGGGAAGGTCATGTCAGACGAATCTAATAGATTTCTCTGACTGGATGACCAAAGTAGTAGACCAGGGAGGGGCTGTGGACATGGCCTACCTAGATTTTAGTAAGGCATTTGATACAGTCCCACATAAAAGATTAATACACAAGTTAGCCAGCCTTGGAGTGGGTTCCAAGGTGGTAGCCTGGATAAAAAATTGGCTAGACAACAGGATGCAAAGGGTAGTAGTAAATGGAGACCACAGTGAAGAAAGGTGGGTTACTAGCAGGGTACCGCAGGGTTCAGTACTGGGACCGGTCCTTTTTAATGTCTTTATAAGTGACATTGCAGAGGAACTGGAAGGAAAAGTATGTCTCTTTGCAGACGACACAAAGATCTGCAACAGGGTTGATACACCAGATGGAGTGGAAAGGATAAGAAGGGACTTGGCAAGGCTGGAGGAATGGTCAAATGTATGGCAGCTCAGATTCAATGCAAAGCAGTGCAAGGTAATGCACCTGAGAAACAAAAACCCAGGGGAAGAGTACACAATGGGGGGTGAGATACTGACAACAGTAAAAATGGAAAGGGACCTGGGGGTAATTATATCAGATGACCTAAAGGTGGGCAAGCAATGTGAGAAGGCAGTAAGGAGGGCTGGGGGGATACTGGGATGCATAGGGAGAGGCATCAATAGTAGAAAACAGGAAGTTGTTATCCCTCTGTACAGACAGTTGGTGAGACCCCATCTGAAGTACCGTGTGCAGTTCTGGAGACCCCATCACCGCAAAGATATAGACAGAGTGGAGGCTGTCCAGAGGAGGGCGACCAAAATGGTGCAGGGTCTGCACCAGAAGACATACGAAGAAAGACTAAAGGAGCTTAATATGTATACCCTTGAGGAAAAAAGGGAGAGAGAGGGGACATGATAGAAACTTTTAAGTATCTCAAGGGAATCAACAAAGTCCAAGAGGGTAGCATCTTTCAGAAAAAGAGATGTGCAAGAACAAGGGGCACAATTTGAAGATAGAGGGGGACGGCTCAGAGGTAATGTGAGGAAGTATTTTTTCACGGAGAGGGTTGTGGATGCATGGAACAGCCTCCCTGAGGAGGTCATGGAGTCAAGAACAGTGGGGGAATTCAAGAATGAATGGGACAGACATAAGGCAGTCCTAGTGGGGGGTAGGAGGAAGTAAGCTGTTGGTTAACTAGGATCTGCAGCTTATCTGTTAAGTAGGAAAATGGGCAGACTAGGTGGGCCAAGCAGTCCTTATCTAACGTCAAATTCTATGTTTCTATGTTTCTATATGCACTGGCAGTCAGAAGTATAATAAAAACATGGCACACTGCCAGCTGTGAATCACAGTGTTGATCAGCTGTTAAAGGAAACTGGGAAAAAATACAAGCTGTTGAATGCTGTTAGTATTGTTATGTCTCTTAGTTTTTTTTTTATTTCAAATAAAATACTTTCTGTCAAAACACTCTGCATATGTACTGGTAATTGGGAGTATAACAAACAAGCATTTGTCAATGTCAAATGTTCGTCGTGTGCACTGGTGTCATGGGGGGATGGGGATGTTTGAAAATTGGTTCAGTGAAGTTGTTTGTGAGGTGGGTCCCAAAAAACATATGTTGAAAATTTGGGGCAAAAATATTTAAAAATGGCCAAGTTATGCCACTAAGTTGAAAACCCTATTGAAATACATTGATGCTGAAAACCCCACTGAAATATATTGAAGCGTTTACCTCAGTTCGCGGTTGGGCTTTGAAGAGCGAAGGCGTGACTGCAGTCCAGTGTAGATTACGTCGACGGACCTTCGGTGGGTAAGTGTGGTGTATGGGGGTGTGTGGGGTGGCGGGTCCCGAGTGAGAGGGTAGGAGGTTGGGTAATGGCAGAATGGACAACGATGAATGTTTTTCCTTTTTACAGGGAAAAAAAAATGACGAGGGACAGTTTTCTTTTTTCAGGGAGTTTGTGGAACAGATGAGGACACTGGGGGATTGGGCATCTCCAGTGTGTGTATACTGCTTGGGGGGGGGGAGTTACACAGCGGACAACAATGGATGGACAGATGACACTGGAGGATTTGGCACCCCCAGTGTCTGCATGCTGTTTGGGGGGGTTTACACAGCACATAGCAATGGACAGACAGATGAGGACACTGGGGGACTGGGCACCCTCAGTATCTGTATAGGGGAAGGGGTTACACAGTGGACAGTGGACAGTGATGGACAGATTTCTTTTTTTTTTAGGATAAAAAACAAGCATTCTTCAATGCCAAACATTTGATGTATTGAAAGATGTCCACCTCTGCGCCTTGTTTATGCCCTTGAGGTACTTGAACATATCTATCATGTTCCCCCACTCCATCATTTCCTCCAATAAGTATATATTGAGGTCCTTTTAATCTTTCCTAATATGTTCTGTGTTGCAAGCCATGTACCATCTTGGTTGCCGTTCTGTGGACTGCCTCCACCCTGTCAATGGCCTTGCACATGTGCGGCCTCCAGAATTGCACACAGTACTGTAAGTGAGGCCTCACTAGTGCATTATACAATGGCATCACCACCTCATGACTTCTGCTAGTGATACCTCTGCCTATGCACCCCAGCATGCCACTGGCCATCCTTGCAACATTTGTGCTCAACTTTGACACCTTTTGGTCATCAGAACTGATAACTCCTAGGTCCCTTTCTTCCTTGGTGATCATCAGCACCTCCACCCCATCTTGTAACTCTCCACAGGTTTCCCTTTTCTCAGGTGCATTATTTGGGCTTCTTTGCATTGAACCTCAGTTGCCACTCCACAGACCATTTTTCAAGCCTCTCTATGTCCCTGCTCATTTTCTCTACCCGTTCTGGAGTATTCTCTCTGTTACAGATGTTGGTAGCATCTGCAAACAGGCAGACAGACCTTTCCTTCTAGCCCTTCTGCAATGTCTGTAATGAAGACATTGAACAGGACTAGTCCCATGACTTATCCCTGAGGTACCCCACTGGCCACTCCCTCTCCCCAGATTGGATCCCATTACCACCACCCTCTGCCTCCTGTCCATCAGCCAGCTTCTAACCCAGTTTATCAGCTTGTGCCCCGTTGCCAGACTACTCATCTTGTTAATCAGCCTTCTATGTTGGACGTTGTCAAAGGCTTTGCTGAAATCAAGGTAGGTGACATCAAACGCCCCTCCCTGATTTACTTCCTTAATGAGGCATTAGGATTTCCAACCCTAATGCCCCACCCCCACCCTGCAGAGACTGACAGGCATCAGGGGTGTCCCTTTGGGTCATCAGCCATAATGCTCACACCATTCCACCCCCACCGTGAAGACACTGACAGGTGTCACGGTGTGCCTTGAGGTCTTCAGACCTAACACTCACCCCATTCCAGAATGAAATAAGCTGAGACTGGTGCAGTATAGGAGAATGGGGTGAACGTTTGGGCCAAAGACTCCAAGGCACACCCCAATGCCTGTCACTGGATGCAGGGTGAGGGTGGAATGGTGTGAGCATTACGGCCGATGACCCCAAGGCACACACCTGACGCCTGTCAGTCTGTACAGGTGGGGGGCATTACAGTTGGAAACCCTAACGCCCACATCAGCGTATCAGAGTCCACTCCAAATCTTCAACATGACTTTTTGGGATTACCACTCACGAACAGTGGCACTATCATTTCCTTATTCAATTCCAAAAGGTGATTTCGCATAGCGACTGCGCCATTCGGTACCATAGGTGCTAAAACACATTTTGGTCAGGATGTGAAAATGACAGTTATACTGTTCACAAGGCGGTATGAAAAAATGGCAATGTTGAAAATCTGGAGTGAAAATATGAGAAACTGGCAAAGTTACAAGCGTGCATAGAAACTGTGCAATGCACACCCGTAATGCAGTCATTTTTTGGAATTCTTTCACCAAATGTTCAACATTGGACTTTTTGGGACATCCCCTCATGAACAGTGGCACTGTAATTTTGTTACTCCATCCTGAAAGTTGAATTTGCATAGCGACGCACCATTCTGAGCAATTGGTGCGAAAACACATTTCAGGAGGATGTGAAAAATGACAGCTGTACTGTTCATAAGGAGGTGTGGAAAAATGGCAATGTTGAAAATCTGGAGTGAAAATAGTAAAAACTAGAAAGTTATGGCGTGCGTAAACACTTTACTGTATGCTCATAATGCAGTCATTTTTGGAATTTTTCACCAAATTTGCAACATGGGCTTTTGGGACCCCACCTCATGAACAGTGCACTGTCATTTCGTTACTCAGTTCCAAAAGGTGATTCCACGCAACCACCACGAAATCTCCTTTCGGGACTGAGGAACGCAATGACAGTAACATGCTCACGAGGTGGGGTCCCAAGAACCTCATGTTGAAAATTTGGGGCCAGAATTCC
The DNA here is from genome assembly GCA_016271365.2 of Neoceratodus forsteri. NCBI lineage: Eukaryota > Metazoa > Chordata > Ceratodontiformes > Ceratodontidae > Neoceratodus > Neoceratodus forsteri. The sequence continues at coordinate 1,261,526,834 of CM028129.1, forward strand.
TAAAAATGGCTGAGAGATCAACCTAAGTTGAAACCCCCATTCACTCCCATATTATAGCTTACCTTTCATTCTTTCAGTTTGCCGGTTGGCTTTGAAGAGTGCAGATGTGTCCTGCTCTGCACCCACGCACCCACCGACCTCGCAGAGTAAGTTGTGGGGTAAGGGGGGGTGTGGAGAAGTGAGTGCACAGAGGGAGGGTCGGGATGGGGGAGGGCGATGAGGGAGACAATGAGGGATGGTTTTCATTTTTACAGGTGAAAAAAAAAAAGACTGTGAGGAAAGGCAAGGTAATTTTTATTTGTACCTAACAAACATCAATAAAATAAAGCAATTAAGTACAATAAAAGAATATCCAAAAGTAGCAAAGTACAGTAGCAGAATACCATTTAAGGCTCAGCATCTTAAAAGACAGGCTTCAGGTTGTCATAAATACAGACTGGACATCAAAGATGAACTTCAGCAATCAGCAAAAAGTAGGCTACAGAGGTGGGCCTTCAGCCTCTGCTTAAACACCTCAGTTGAGAGAGCCTCCCAGACTGCAAGTGAAAGTGAATTCCACAGGATTGGCCCAGAGACACTAAAGGCATGGTCTCCTGATGTCCTGAGCCGAACCCAGGGAATGTTCAGGAGGCCCCTCAAAGAGGAGCAGAGGGAGCGAGCAGAGGTCGCTGGTGTCAGGAGCTCTGACAGGTAACCCAGACCCAGTCCATATAGGGCTTTATAGGTGAGTAAACCCACCTTGAAAAGGACCCTCTGCCTGACAGGCAGCCAATGCAGTGCACGCAGGACCGGGGTCACATGACTGGATCTTGAAAGACCCACGAGCAACTGGGCCGCTGCATTCTTCATCAGCTGCAGTCAGTGGAGGGTCCCTCTCATGACCCCAAAATACAGAGAGTTACAGCAGTTGAGCCTAGAGGTATCAAAGGCATGCACCAGCATTGGCAGATCCTCGGACGGAACAAGGGGCTTAATCCTGGTAATGTTCCGAAAGTGGTAGAAACCACTTTTGACTACAGATGACACCTGATCTTCAAAGGTCAATCTGCTGTCCAGGATCATGCCCAGATTTCACACCTTCGGGGAACCCACCAACGGAGTAGAACCCAGGACAAGGCCAGTGTCAGCCCTGGGTGGCAACCCATCATGTCCACGACCCAGCTACCCTTATCCTTTAGGGTGCTGCTGCCCCGGTATGTTGATTACTGCCTTTCATGCTTGTACCATACTGTTATCTACCTTCTGCTTGTAATGTAAACACCTGATGTTCTTGTATGGACCCTGTTTTTCCTGATGTTCTTGAATGTACCTTGTAATCTCCCAGGTCGCACCTGAAAATAGGCACTTGGTTGTTTAGTGTGCTTACCTGGTAAACAAAAGCAAATAAATAAATAAATAAATCACTAGTACCTCCATCTTAGCTGGGTTAAGTCTCAGCCAGCTGGAAGCCATCCAGTCACTGATCTTCATCAAACAGTTGTTTAGTACAGCAACAGCTTCGGATGTTCCGGGGGCAACAGACAAATACAACAGGGGTATCATCTGCATAGCAGTGAAACCCCACACTGTATTGTGGAATGATCTCACCCAGGGGCAGCATATACACTGTGAAAAGCATCAGTGACAAGATCGAACCCTGTGGTACTCCACAGGACAGAGGCATTGGGGAGGAGTAAAAATTCCCCATCACCACCCATTGCACTCTGTCCGAGAGATAGGACTCAAACCATCTGATGACCCTACTGGTGAGTCCACAAAATTCACAGAGCCGATCAAGAAGCACAATGTGGTCCACAGTGTCAAAAGCTGAAGAGAGATCGAAGAGCACAAGAACTGACCTGATTCCCCTATCTCTAGTCCTGAGCAGATCATTATGCACCCTCACTAGAGCCATCTCTGTGCTGTGTCTGGCCCGAAAACCCGACTGAAATGGCTAGTAGATGTCAAAGGACACCAGGCGATCCTCAAGCTGCTGTGCCACTAATTTCTCAACAACCTTGTTCAAAAAGGGCAGGTTGGAGATGGAACAGTAATTCATCAGGACGTCTGGGTCGAGGGAAGGTTTCTGAAGGAGAGGTCTCATCAGCACTTCTTTCTACCCCCTCCGCCATCGAACACCTGGCAATCCTGGTGAGCACCTGGCCTACAGCCTCAACACATCTCATTAAGAAATGCGTTGGGGCAGGGTCCAGTTCCCAAAAAGTGTGCTTCAGCTCTATGAACACCCTAGCCACTTCAGACACTCCCATTGGCCTAAACTTCTCTCAAATAGACAGAGTGCCTCTGAACTTCCCAGCTCGGTCACTGCAAGCCAACAGCCTCCCTGGCGGCATCCCCGACTGGATAGCCGACACTCTGTCGGAGAAAAACAGAACAAACTCTTCACACAAAGTGGATGAAAAAGCCTTTTTTGTCTGCAGACAGGCCAGGTGAAGAAGTCTATCTACAGTTCAAAACAGCTGAGATGGTCTGTTTCTCCCTGCAGCAATTTCCCTGGACAGGAATTCTGCCTTCTTATGGAAAATTGCCCCCTGGTACTCACCATAGTGAGCACGCAGGGCCAGCCTGTCAGCCTCTAACTGGGTCTTCTGCCAGCAATGCTCCAGCTTCTAACTGTTGCTCTTCATCAACTGGAGATCCCCATCAAACCATGGGGATCTCAAGTGAGAGGATCTGGGTCATATACGAACATGTGCAACGGTATCCAGAGCTTCAGAAGGTTTTCTTCATTTACATGTAAAAAAAATTAAATATAAATTTAGGCACACTGGGGCGGGCTCCCAGTGTGCCACAATAGTGATAGGAAGGGGGGGATGACGACATGGGGATTGGGCACCCTGATGTCGGCTAGGGATACAGATGGGTTGGGGGGGCACATCTGACACTGGGAGTGGGCATCCTGGTGTCAGAAAGGGAAAGGGGAAATTGTTTAACCAGGAATGACACACTAAGTGGCAGCAGGGAAAGGGGACATTGTTTAACAAGGGAAGACACACTAAGCTGCAGCTGAAGGGCTCGTATTTTAAAGGACAGAGCCGCGCGTAACATCAGCTCTGTCCTTTGAAATGTTTGCCAAGACTAGCCTCCTCAGCAAATCAGTGTCACCAGGACACTGCCTGCTGATTTACTAGCCATAGACCGGCCCCTGCAGCACCACTGGCCATTGGGCTGGCACCCTTCACACCTCTCTCTAGGAACTCTCATGTCAACATGTTTGTCTGTGCTTGTGCGCATAACGAACATAAAAATTGCACACTGTTTGAAATGATTAGAACTGTCAGCCATTAATCACAGAGCTGATCAGCTGTTAAAGGAGATGGGGAAAAATACATGCTTCTGAACGCTGTTAGCATTACTGTTATATCTCTTAGTTTTTTTTAAATGTCAAAAAAAAGTTTTGATTTATTTACAAATTAGTCGTTCACTTGTCATCGCTTTGTTTTGTGGCACCCACGCTGTTCTATTCTAATACACATCTCTGACTTCTAATGTTAGTTTTGGACTGCTTTTGAGATGGCTGAACATCCGACATCCTTCAATGCTGATGGAACAGACAGCTGCACAGATGAGACTGACTGTGAACGGAGTGGTGGCTTGTATGAATTTCTGCCCACAACGAGAATAATTTAGCCATATCAATTTGAACCTATATCACTGAAAAGGAAAAGGCCACATTCTGGTGAGGAGGAGAATAGTAAGACACTGGATTCGTCATCTGAGGAAGAAACTAAATCTGCTAAACTTTCAGTTTTTCAGATTCAGCCTTCCAATGATGGCATTAATAAGATCAGTTAATTTTGTTTTATTTGGCTTTTTTTTATACTTTTTTAAAATGACTGCGAGATTGACTGAAGCGGGTTTTGGATGCTAAACAGATTTGATTTTTTTTTTTTAATTTTTATCCTTTTTTTTTTTTGCTTTTTTCTTTAAACTCCACTTGCATTCAGAATTTTAAATCCCTGTAAAAAAAAAAAGGAAACAGACCACTGACATCTGTTGCTGCTGCTGTTACCTCCCTACCCAACCCTCCTCAGGACTGTACCCCGCCCCCTACTTACCCCGGCTTACCTACTGAGGGTGCAATCACCATAATCCTCTCCGGGACTGGAGACATCTTTTACTCTTCATTGTTAGACCAGGAACCGATGAACTCAGGTATGTGGTCAATGCGCTTGAACTTGCATTCAAAACTTGGTCATTTTTTAATATTTTCCCCCCAGTTTTCAAAATGCCCTTTCTGGGACACCGCCTCATGAACAACGTAGGTGAAATTCTTCAACTCCAGGCTTGAAAGGTGATTCAGCTGTTGTTCTACCATACAACCTTTCGCAGGCAGGATTTGAACATTTTCACCTATCAGGTTAATGAGGTGGATCATAAAAGGGCTATGCTGAAAATGTGGGTTAAAAACAACAAAGTTATGAACATATAGTGAACATTTTCAACACTTGCTCATAACTTTGGTAATTTTCAATATTTTGACCCCAAATTTTCAACAAATCTATTTTTCTGCACCACCTCATGAATGTGACAGCTGTTGTTTTTCAAATACTGGCCAAAATGGGTTTTCGCATCTGTGGTGCAAAATGGCGTTTTGGCCGGGATTTGAACATTTTTACCTACCGACTTCATGAGGTGAGGTCATAAAAAGACTGTGTTGAAAATTCTGGGTCAAAATATTAAAAAACAACAAAGTGATGAAGGAGCGTTCACATTTTTCAATGCACGCTCATAACTTTGGTAATTTTCAGTATTGCGACCCCAAATTCTCAGCATAGCCATTTTATTTACACCAACTCATGAACCTGTCAGCTGACTTTTTTTAATCCTAGATAAAACATGATTTTACACTCATGGTGCAAAATGACATTTCATCCAGTATTTTATAAATGACACCTGTCATGTTCAGAAGGGGGGTCATGTTAATCCTAGATAATACGTGATTTCGCACTTGTGGTGGAAAATGACATTTTGTCCAGTATTTTATAAATGACACCTGTCATGTTCGAAAGGGGAAGCATATAAAAAATATGTTGAAATTTTTGGGTCAAAACTGTTACAAAAAAATTGTAGAGTAATGTTTATAGGGATGACCACTGGCCCAGAAGGGACCACAATGCCTTCCAGTGCCAGTGACCTGAGTTTGGGTGCAAGCTCAGTGAGCCTACTGAATGGGCTGAAGCTGGGAGAAAGGTGCTGCAGTGTGCAGCACTGGTCCAGGCCTGGGGTGGGACAGAGCACTGTTCTGGCACGCATGACACCCTGTTGCAGAATGGAGAGCCTCCCCTTTCAAGGGGTTGACATGCATGTCAAGGCCTGATGGACCCAAACCTGACAGTTTTAAATTACAGTGCGGGCACAGATCTACAGTTAGTAGGAAGTCAGGATCCACCAACACGCAAACATTCAGCATTGGCAAATGCTTGTTCAGTCCTTCTGCCACGTTACCCTGAGTGTTCCATCCACAAAACTAGAAGGAAAGACTAGAATGGTAGCACCTATCAGGGCTGCCAAGCATGAGTACGTAAAGCGTGCCGCCATATTTTGGATGTCAAAACCTGGAAGCGGTTTCATTGACATCCATACATGTTTGGCAGTGCAGTTAGCTTAAGTTGCTTTTTTAACAATTTAAAATAAAACATACTTACCTTTGTTGATTTTTCTGTAGACTGCACTTCTGTTTATTCATATACAGTGGTTTTGTGGATGGATGCTAAGTTTGGAGAGTATAAAAATGTTTTTAATCAGACCTGGCTTGGGGCTGTGCAGGGGAACTGGTTGCAGGGGTGGGAATCTGTTCTGCAGAGGATTTGCAGTGGGGCTACTGGCCACAGGGATGCTTACTGGGGTAACTGACTGTGCTGGATACAGAGGCAATTACTGGGCACTGGGGCTGCTGGTTGGGACTTCTAAAGCATATTGGCAACTAGTGTGGGCAGAATGCCTGAAAAAAACATGTTTTCACTAATGGTTTTTCTCATGGCACATTGGCACTCCTATACTCATTTCTTTCCATGGGCTAAGTAAATGGATCCTAAGGGGTCCCTAAGCACCCTATCATGCCCTGCCATTCCTGATGGGCCCCAGGGCTCTGCTACTTGGGGGCACTACATACTTGTACAAAGTTTATTTTTGATTTAGCATCTTAGAATATTATAAATGTCTACTTTAAAGTCTGAATTTACATCTAATTCTCTATGTGGCATCTCCTTTTCCATTTTGAACAGATAAGGGATAGAGCAATTTTGAGGGGTAAAAGGAGGGAGTTCCCTCATAATCAGGGAGGGTTGAGAGGTATGATCAGGGCATCTACCAAGCTTCCTGTTTGTCATTATGAAGTAACCCTAAGTCCGGGACTGTCCTGGTCAGACCAGGACAGGTGGTGATGTTCCTGGTGAAGTATTTTTTTTATCAGGGCACAGTAAGAGACCCCCCCATATACCTTGAACCCCTGTTACTTGGCCTTCTTCCCTTGCATCCCACTATTTTTGGCCCCCACCAAAGATAACAGGTAAAACCTGCACCTCACCTGAAACACCTTCAGCTGGACTCCCATCTTCATGACTTTCCTCACGGATATATGGTCCTGTGTGTGTGTTTCTGACAGCACTTCCTGGTGAGTGCTGGTATAAGGACATACAACAGGGGCTTGAAGAAGGCAGAAACTTGGGAATATTCCCTCCATAGCCCTAATTGTACCTCCTGCCTTTACAGCCCAAGATACTAATCCCTTCCCTTTTGTCGCCCCTGACACTAGCTAACCCTCCTTCCACAACACCAGATTCTAGCCCCACCTCCTTGAATGGCCCCAGACACTGCCCACCCTCCTTCCACAGCCCCTGATAGTAGCTCCATCTTCCACAGCCCCCAAAAGTACTTCCCTCCACAACCATGGACTCTACCCCCTCCCTCAGTGATCTGACACTAACCCCCTCACCACCTCCTACCTCTATGCCCCCCCTCACCTCACAGTCTCCCTAGCACCCTTGCTCCTCCCACAGTCCTCTCCAACACTCACACTTTCTTCAGAGTTCCCTACCACCTCCACTTTCGCTCCCTCCATGGTCCCTTGGACACCTTCCTCCCTCAACTCCTTTTTTCACCCACCCCTCCCTCTGCGACCCAACACTAACCCCCCACCTCCTATTGCCATGCCATGCTCCCCCACCCCACAGTCCCTCTAACACCCTTGCTCCTTCTACAGTCTTTCCAACACCCACATTCTCTTCAGAGTCTCGAGCACTCCACTTTCACTCCCTCTATGGCCCCTTGGACATCTCTGTCCTCTTCTTCTTCACCTCCCTCCATCCGTGGACCGACACTAACCCCCCACCATATCCTACTGCCATGCTCCCCACCCCACAGTCCCCCTAACACCCTTGATCCCTCCATGGCCCCTCGGACATCTTCCTTCTTGACTCCGTCCCTTCCTGGCCAACTAGTCACCTCCCTTCCTGGCCCACTGGATGTCTGTCCCTCACTAGACACCCCTCCCTCTCAGGCCCCCCAGACACCTCCTGCCCCAGCCTACCAGACAACTCCCTCCCCAGCTGCTGTTTGTCCCTCCTTCCCAGGTCCCCAGACATCTTACTCAAAAACAGTGGTTGAATTCAAGCATGCATGGGACAGCCATAAGGCAATTCTAGGGGGTGGGGGTAGAAAGAAGTAGGCTGCTGGTTAACTAGGATCTGCAGCTTATCCATTAGGTAGGGAAATGGGCAGACTGGGTGGGCCAAGCGGTCCTTATCTGCCATCAAATTCTATGTTTCTATGTTTCTATACAACATTCTATGTCACCACTCGTGAGCTGCTACAGCTTCACCTCCTGAGTCCACCACCCATCACTGACCTCTAGGTACCAAGCTCCCCCCAAGCACTAGATGCAGGCTCCTGAGGCCCACACATCCTTGGCAGCATCCTTCCTGACCCCCACACCCTGGTGGCATAGAAACATAGAAGTTGACTGCAGATAAGGACCGCAAGGCCCATCCAGTTTGCCCATTTCTTTTTCTACTTTATAAATATGCCATCGGCCTTTGCTCTGTCAATGGCTTATCTATTCATACTCATCTGTATTGCTCCCTTATGCCTGTTCCATGCCTGTTCGAAGCCCTGCACTGTATTCATATCCACCACTTCCTGAGGTAGGCCATTCCATGCATCCACCACCCTTTCTGTGAAAAAGAACTTCCTCACATTACCCCTCAATCGGACTCCCTCTAATCTCATGCTGTGTCCTCTTACATAGATACATAGACAGTGTTGGCAGATAAGAGCCTACGGCCCACACAGTCTGCCCATTTGAGCTTGTAAGTTTACTTTATGTTTTCCTAGAAGTCTGTTGCCCCTTAACCCTGTCCTCCAGAATTCCTTTATGTCTATCCCATGCATTCTTAAATCCCGTGATTGTTTTAGCCCCACCACTTCCTCTGGCAGGGTGTTCCACTTGTCCACCACCCGTTCTGTGAAGAAATTCTTCCTCACGTTTCCTCTGAATCATCCTCCTTGCAACTTCATCCCATGCCCTCTGGTCCTGGAACATCTTTTTCGCTTAAAAATAGTGTCTTCCTGCACCCTGTTCCTCCCTGTAAGATACTTGTATGTCTCTATCATATCCCCTCTCTCCCTCCTCTCCTCCAGGGAGTACATATTGAACTCCTTCAACCTCTCCTCATAGGACTTGTGATGCAATCCATGTACCATCTTTGTTGCCCTCCTCTGAAGCTTCTCTACCCTGTCTATGTCCTTATGTAAGTAAGGTCTCCAGAACAGTACACCGTACTCCAGGTGGGGCCTCACTAGTGTCTTGTATAGAGGAATTATGATCTCCCTTTTCCTGCTGGTGATGCCCCTGCCTATGCATCCCAGCATCCCATTTGCTTTACCTGCTGCCTTGTCACACTGTTTCCCTACCTTGAGGTCACCAGAGATGATAACCCCAAGACCCTTTCCTGCTTGGTGCATGCTATATCCTCACCCCAACTGATATATTGTGCCAGGGTTTTGTGCCCCATATGCATTATCTTGCACTTCTTTGCATTGAATTTCAACTGCCAAACCCTGACCATTCTTCAAGTTTCTGCAGGTCCCTTCTCATTCTGTCTACACCCTCTGGTGTGTCTACTCTGTTACAGAGCTTTGTGTCATCAGCAAACAGGGAAATTCTGCCTTCCAGGTCCTGCGCAATGTCACTGATGAAGATGTTGAATAGGACCGGTCCCAGCACTGATCCCTGTGGTACCCCACTGGTCACTCTTCCCTCTGTGGAGTGACAGCCATTTACCACTACCCTCTGTGTCCTGCCACCCAGCCAGTTACCTACCCACTGCAATACTGTCCTGCCCACACCCATATTCCCCAGTTTGTATAATAGTCTTCTATGTGGCACAGTGTCAGAGGCCTTGCTGAAGTCCAGATAGGCCATGTCCACTGCCCTCCCAGATCCACCTCCCTAGTCACCCAGTCAAAATATTCAACGAGGTTGGTCTGACATGACCTCTCCCTGGTGAAACCATGCTGCCTTGGGTCCTGTAGTCCATTGACAACCAGTTGTTCCACCAATCTCTCCTTCAGTAGTGCTTCCATGATCTTCCCCACTATCAAGGTGAGGCTGACTGGTCTGTAGTTCCTTCGCTCTTTGTTCTCACTTTGTATAAGGGACTACATCTGCTGTCCTCAGTCTTTGGGTACCTCCCTGTTTCCAGTGATTGGCTAAACAGGTTTGCCAGAGGTTCAGCCACCCTCTCTTAGTTCTTTAAGGACCCTGGGTGCACCTCATCTGGCCCCATTGCTTATCAACTCTAATTACTTCCAGTTCCTTCAGGACCCTTTCTCGTGTAAAGGGACTTGTGTCCATTTCTGCACCATTCCCACCCCTTGTACTCCCTTCAGACCCATTATCCTCCTCTTCCTCAGTAAAGACTGAGCAGAAATACCTGTTCAATATGTCAGTTTTACTACTGTCATCCTCCACGTGGCCCCCCATCCTCCCACTTCAGTCTCATTATCCCTCCCTTTGCCTTTCTTTTTTTTACTTATGTACTTGTAAAAGGTTTTGTCTCCTCTACCCACTGATTTTGCAATGTGCTCTTCTGTCTGAGCTTTGGCTTCCCTTACTGACCTCCCTTTGCTTCTCCTGGTACTTCTCCCTATCCCCTTCTGCCTGTGTCTTTTTGTATTGCCTGAATGCAATCTTTTTGCCTTTCACTTTCTCCGCTACTTCCTTGGAAAACCATAATGGCCTCCTCTTCCTTTTCCCCTTGCTAACCTGCTTAATACATAATTCTGTTGTTCTTGTAATCCCCATTTTAAATACTGCCCACTGTTCCTCAACCCCTTATTCCTGCCCCATTCCCCTTAATGCCTCTTTCAAGCATCTCCCCATTTTCCCAAAGTCTGTCCCCCTAAAATCCAGGATACGTGTTTTTGTGTGGTTTGGTTCTGCTCCTTCTGTGATTTCAAACCACAATGACTGGTGGTCACTGTTCCTCAGGTGCTCCCCCACTGTTACCCCCATCATAATGTCCCTGTTTGTGAGCACAAGGTCCAGTATTGTCTTCTGCCAAGTTGGTTCCATGACCAGTTGCTTGAGGAACGCACCCTGAAGGGAGTCCATGATAAATCTGCTCCTAGTTGATGCTGCTGCTGGGATGCTCCAGTCCACATCTGAAATATTGAGGTCTCCAACCAGCACTACCTCACCCTTGTCTGCCATCCTTTGGATGGCTAGCATCAGCTCCCTATCTGTTTCTTCCTCCTGGGCTGGTGGTCTAGACACCACCTGTGCGGATGGCTGGCCCCATTTTCCTTTCCAGCTTAACCCAACAGTATTCTCCCCATTTGTTCCTCCTGGACCTCTGTGGCCCTTATGTCATTTTTCACATACAGTGCCACTCCTCCTCCCTTCCTACCTGCCCTGTCTCTTCTGAATATGTTGTAGCCAGGTATGGCCATCTCCCAGTCATGGTTATCATTACACCACGTTTCTGTGATGGCCACAATGTCCAGGTCTGACTGCACCTTGACAGCCTCCAGATCCTCCATCTGGTTGCTAAGGCTCCTGGCATTGACACACATGACTTTCCATGATTTGACCTTCGTAGACTGCTTAGCTGTTCTACTCCAGCCCCTTCCCTGGTTGTCCTTTATCCCTGGTTCTCCTTGCTGTCTGCCCTTCTGTTGAATTTTGCCCCTTTTCTGCCTATCCACCTCTTCGGCACTTATCTCCATCTTTTGCACACTGCTTTGTACAGATATCCACTCCTCCAGTTCACTGGTTCCACTGCTAGCTGTGGGGGGTGGACAATTAGGTACTCTCCTTGCTGGCCTGCCACCCCCCTTGGCTAGTTGAAATGCTTGTCAATGTAGCATTTAAACTTATCATTGAGTGCTTGGATTCCCCTCCAGGATGGATGCAGGCCATCAGGCTTGAACAAGCCTCCATCCCTCCAGGTGGATCCCCAGTCACCAATGAATCCAAACCCTTCCTCACAGTACCAGTTCTTCAACCATGAGTTAAAGTTCCTGGTGCATGCACCCCTATGCTTTCCCATGCCTTTCGCAGGCAGTACTTCCGAGAAGGTGACAGAAGTAGCTACTTGCTTGAGACCCCTCCGCAATTTCCTAAACTCTTCCTGAATTTCCTTTGGCTCCCCATTTGCCAGGTCATTAGTACTTAGGTGGATAATGACATCCAGCTCACCCTCCTGTCTTGTCTTCCCAGCAATCACCAGGAACTTCTTTCCATCCCTCCATGCCGTGGCACCTGGTAGGCACCTCACCTCCCTGTCCTCCCCCTCCTGTGTTCCTAGCTGGATCCCTCTTATGATGGAGTCCCCCACCAGGATTCACTTCCTCCTCCTCTGGGGTCCACTGCTCTCTCCACTGAGGTCACCTCCTTGGCTAACCTCCACATCCTTTCCTTCCACTTTTCTGGGTACCTCTATTTGGTTGTCCCCATTTGCCAGAGTGGCATATGAGTCCTTGAGTGGAATAGGATCTGGGATGTGCCTCTGCCTGACCACCCTAACCCTCCCTGAGCCCACTGCCATCCAAGTGCTCCTCGTTCTTGGCATCCTTTGCAGCAGCAGCAGCGTTGGACTGAGTGGTCTCTTGATAGGGGTGATGGTACTCCTGACCTAGTTTACTTCTGCTCTGAGTCTGGCTACCTCATCCTGCAGTCCAGAGAGATGCATTCAGATAGGGCAGTACCTCAACGTCCAGAAGGTCTGCCTGAATATGGCTGCCCCGCAGCCACTGCATTGCACCACTCCCCACATTATACTACACTTATACTGCTATTCCAGTACTTGTCTGTTACTGAAGCTCTCCTAGTTCCCTTTTTTATAATTTACTGTCCTAAAAATCCTGCCACTGCTCCTCAGATACTTTTCTTTAAAAAAGGAAAAAATAAATAAAAAATGAGTCAAAACACTTGTGCTGAGGGTGGGCTTCTTCCCCCTTATGCCTCTTGTCCTGCTATTTTTCTTATATTGAAAAATGTTTGACTCTTTCACCTTGCTAATGCCCTTAAGGTGTTTGAATGTTTCGATCATATCACCTCTCTCCCTCCTTTGCTCTAGGGTATACATATTGAGCTCCGTTAATCTGTCCTCATATGTTTTCTGATGCAGTCCCTGCACCATTTTGGTTGCCCTTCTCTGGACTGCCTCAATTTGGTTAACGTCCTTATGAAGGTGTGGCCTCCAGTACTGCATGTAGTACTCCAGATTGGGCCTAACCAGTGTCTTGTAAAGAGGGATTATTATCTCCCTCTTACGATTGTGATATCCCTACTAATACACCCTAACATCCCCCTAGCCTTACCTACTGCTTTAGTGGTCTGCTTGGATGATTTCATGTCATCGGTGATGATGATGCCCAAGTCTCTTTCTTCCCTTGTGACTGCCAGCAACTCCCCTCCCAGCCTATAGGTGACTTCAGGGTTTCTCTTCCCTATGTGTATATCTTGCACTTCTTTGCATTAAACCCCAGTTGCCACTCTTCTGACCATTTTGCTAGTTTATCCAGATCTCTTCTCATTCTGCCCACCCCATCTGGATCATCTACTCTGTTGCAGATCTTGGTGTCATCTGCAAACAGATAAACCTGACCCTCCAGTCCATCTGCAATGTCACTGATGAAGATATTGAAGAGGACTGGTCCCAGGACTGATCCCTGGGGTACCCCACTTGTGACTTGCGTCTCTTCTGACTGTATACCGTTTACCACCACTCTCTGTCTTTTGCCCATCAACCAGTTTGCCACCCAGTTGACCAACTTCTGACCCACCCCAAGCCTACCCAGCTTATTAATCAATCTTCTATGTGAAACAGTATTGAAAGCTTTGCTGAAGTCAAGGTAGGCGACATCAACTGCTCCCCCTTGGTCCACCACTCTGGTTACCCAGTCAAAGAAATCTATGAGATTAGTTTGACAGGACCTTCCTTTTGTAAACCCGTGCTGTCTTGGATCCTGTGGTCCTATGGATTCCAGGTGTTGCACTATCCTTTCCTTAAGGAGCCTCCATAATCTTGCCCACTACTGAGGTAAGACTGACTGGTCTGTAGTTCCCTGCCTCCTCACTGCTACCACTCTTGTGGAGCAGGATCACATGAGCCCTTCTCCAATCTTCTGGGACCTCTTCTGTACTCAGAGACTCATTAAACAGTTCTGATAATGGCTCTACTAGTTCCACCCATAGCTCCTTTAGTACCCTGGGATGTATGCCATCAGGTCCCATTGCCTTGTCCACCCTGAGCTTATCAAGCTCTTGTAGGACCCTTTCTTTTGTGAAGGGACTAGCGCTCACCTCCCTCCCCCCCTGTGTCCATGGTGCTGAACTGTGGGCCCTGCCCTACCTTCTCTTCAGTAAATACTGAGCAGAAGTATCTATTTAGGATAGATGCTTTTACATGGTCCTCCTCCTCACACGCCCCCTTATCTCCTTTGATCTGAGCAATACCCCCTCTGGACTTTCTCCTTTCACTAATGTATCTATAGAAAGTCTTACCTTCTTTTACTGTTTGTGCTAGTGTTTCCTCAGTTTGGGCCTTTGCCTGCCTTCCTGCCTTCCCTGCTTCCCGTAGAGAAGTTTGGTATGCCTCTCTATCTTTATCCCGCTGTGTTCCCTTATATTTCCTGAAGATTAGCCTTTTGGTTCTGACCTTTTCTGCTACTGTTTTTGAGAACCAAAGTGGGTTCCTTCTTCTTTTGCACGTCCTTTTCTCTCTAACACAATGGGATGTTGCTTGAAGTATTGCATCCTTAGTGCTTGCCCACTTTGCCTGTACCCCCTCACCTGTATTTCTTTTTGCCAAGGCTAGCTTAACTCTGTTGGCCATCTTATCAACATCAGCTCCTCTGAAGTCCCATATCTTTGCCTTGGAATGGGATGATTTAGTTGTAGTGGCCAAATTGAACCATACCATGTGATGGTCACTGGTCCCCAGGTGACCTTCTACCTGGAGATCTGTGATCCTTTCCCTTTTAGTCAGTACTAGATCTAGGATAGCCCTGTCTCTTGTGGGTTGTTGTACCAGTTGTATGAGGCCTTCCCCCTGCAGGGAATCCACCATGTGTCTAGTTCTGGCAGATGTTCCTGCTGGTATTGACCAATCTGTATCCTCCACAGTATTCTCTTCCCCTAACACTTGCAGTTGGATACCAATTCCCTCAGAGTTGGTTGTTAGAACCTGGAGTCCTCCCATGCAGCCCTGGCTGCCCCCCCACCTCAGACACTTTATTGTATGTGTGACACAGCACACTGTTGGCATTGCATGTGGCACAGTGCAGTGTCAGAACAGTGTCAGCAGTGCATGGAAGACAGACCAATTAATTAGTGACGGTACTGGAGGAGTAAACACCTTGGATTTAGTACTGTGTAACTTCGAGGAAAAAATTTAAACTATAACTGTGGAAGGACCCCTTGGAGACAGTGACCACAACAAAATCACGCTAGAAATTAATTTGGAACTCCCAAAAGTAAAAGGTAAAATCACTATAAGATGCTATAACAAAGCAAATTACGACCAAATTGGAAACTATTTAAAGGAATGGAAATGGGAAGAGGAACTAAATGATCTAGGACTGAATGCAATGTGGAAAAAAATAAAGCAGAAACTTAATCACTGTGTTAATACCTGGGTGCCAGAATTACCAAAATATAATCAAAAAGTAAGAATCCCAGCATGGTGGGGTAAATCAGTAAAGGCATCAATTAGAAAAAAAGAGAAACTATAAAGTAAATATAAACATGCTCCCACAGATACTAACTGGGATACATATAAAAAAGCTGCAAATAAAAGTAACAGTATAATTAGAAATTCCAAAGCTTTTGCAGAAATAAAAATGGCAACAACTGTTAAGGACAACAAAACAAGCGTCCTTAGTTATGTGGGGTCCCTAAGAGGCAATCAAAAAGAAATTGGGCCTTTGGAAGTGAATGACTCCTTAATTTGCAAAGAACAGGATATGGCAAATGAACAAAACAAGTACTTTCTAATGATATTCCAACCTTAAGAACTGCCTAATGTTTCACATCTGGATGAAAGTAGATCAGACACAATATCATTTTCACAAAATAACATTTTAAATAAACTTAAAAATATTAAATCTAAAAAATCAATGGGACTGATGGTCTGTGTCCGAGACTTCTAAAAGAACTGGCAGACAGACGAACTTGCTGGACCGATTACACAACTCTATAATGCATCAATTAAAGAGGGTAATACACTCGATGAATGGAGAGAAGCGAATGTGATACCAATACATAAGAAAGGAGATAGGAGACAGGCCTGTAATTATAAACCTATAAGCTTGACCTCGGTGTTGGGCAAGGTATTGGAAGGTCTGATATATGAACAGATTATGGAACACATCAAAACAGAGGGACAAACTGATGTAACACAGCACGGATTTGTATGGGGAAGGTCATGTCTCACCAATGTATTACATTCTTTGAACAGGTTAGTGCTGCCTGGATGCTTGACTACCTGTGGACATAATATTCCTTGGTTATACAGAGGCTTTTGATTCTGTCTCTCACAAAATTCTGATAGAACAGCTGGTAAAAATACAATTACACCCAAGCATAGTAAAATGGGTTAGCAGCTGGTTGCAGAACAGAAGACAGAAGACAGAGAGTGGCAATTAGAGATTACTATTCTGAGTGGGGGAGGTGACCAGTGGGGTCCTGCAGGGGTCGGTGTTGGGCCCGGCCCTCTTTAATATTCTTGTCTCTAAAATGCAAACATCAGATGGAGCATGGATTTGCAAATATGCTGATGATAGCAAAATCGGGGCTATAGTTAACAATGAGGAAGCAGCTGAAATGTTACAGGCAGAACTGACTAGACAAGTACACTGGGCGAAACAAAATAAGTTATCTTTTAAGGGAGAGAAATGTAGAGTGATGCACCTTGGGAAGAGAAACAGACACTTTACATATAAACTTAACAATACTATCTTACAGGTAACGGATGCTGAGAGGGACTTGGGAGTAATAGTGACCAACACTTTATTATGTTGATACGCACGTTAGGAAGGCAGTTAAAACATTTAATAAACTCATGGCATATGTTTTCGGAAGCATGAAGAGTGGGGACTACTTAGTAATTGTCCCACAGTACTCAATATTGGTTAGGCCAAAATTGGAATACTGCTCACCCTTTAGTGCCCCGCAGAGTGTGGGTTGCGCCACACTAGTGGAGAAGGTGCAGAGGAGAAAAACGAAAAGGACAAAAAACATGAAGGGCAAAAATTACAGTGAGAGACTGAGGCTTTTAGAATTATATTCACTACAGTACAGGAGACTACATGGGGATCTCTGTTTGATATTCAGTGCAACAAAAAGTTAGGAACTATGGGAGATCCTAGCACTGGTTAAACATCAAAACAACAAAAATACTAGATCACATAGATTTGCATTGACTGGTGCAGTCAATAGAACAAATAAAGGACAAAATGGTTTAGTCAGAGAGTTAGTCTCTGGAACTCACTGCCTGAAGCAGTGGTTAATAGTGAAAGCATGCATATGTTTAAGATGGCGCTAGATGCACATATGGGCTCAGAGAGGTGTAGACTATTCCACTGAAAAGTGGTGTGCTATACATAGGTCCTTGACCTCCAACGCTCGTACAATACCTATGAACCTATGAACAGTGCAGTATCAGCACTGCATGTGGCACAGTGCATTGTTGGCAGTACACATGGCACTGTGAAGTGCTGGCATTGCACAGTGCATGTGTTGGCAGTGCATGTGGCACAGATCTTCTTTGAGGATATCTCTTTCATCAGGTTGCACCTTTGGAAGTTATAGCCACCAGGCACTAGGACCACATGGAAACTTTTGCAAGCAGTCAGCCAGGGGACGCCAATGATTACATCAGATGTCAGCGTATACATAAGCGTCGGTGGCTCCTCCTCTTCTCAGTTCTTTTCCCACCTTTGATCACACTCATCGGACCACCATCATAAACTTTGCTGCTCATATTATTTATTTCTTTTCCTGGCTAGGTCATCACTTTTATAGTGATTTTCAATGACCTGCATGTTGTCAAAGGAACCATCAAAATTCTTCTGGTACTGTAAGTGCGGAGAGAAAATCTGCATTGGAGACTTCCACAAAGTCTGTGTCTGCTGCTTAGGCCAAGACCACAACATGAAATCCAAAAAAGAAAAATGATCACCAAAATCCCAGGAGAAATCTTCAGGAAGTTACAAGTACCGGCACAAGGATACGACTTCCCAGGTCGCTCCAGGTTGCCCTTACATTCTACAGGTACGGCCTCTGATTCAGTATCATCCACTCTGGTAGCAGCACTGACCACCCCCCTGATCACTGACCTGACACCAAGGTTGGGGCTTGGCATAGGCACTACTGGGCCCATTACGGCCGGTACATTGCTGTCGACAATGGGACCCCAGCCTCCACAGTCAACTTCTCAAGTTGCGCCCACTAACCAAAGTGGCGCTGATGTCCAGGCAGTCCTTCTCTCCTTTTCAGACAAGATAAGGTGTCTACTGCCTGGCCTCCCTGTTCCAGAGAGCCTGTCGATGGGGCCCTCTATGCCTCACCCTTTGATGGCACAAGGTACTCTCTTGCCACAGAATCCTCCTATGCTGATGTTGTGGTCTCTCATTCCCAATGAATATGAATATAACCCTGATGTGATGGTGTTGGAAGAGGAAGAAGAAGACAATGCTGAGGGCCAGTATGAAAATGGCACCAGCTCTACATTCTCTGTCTGTAGTGAGGACTCTGTGGTGAACACACAAAGGTCACCTCCAAGGATCCCTAATTTTTTGCCATGATGCTGCAGATGCAAGCTGCCATGGGCTTTGCTTTAGAAGAGCAGGATTCTACTAAAATAAACCTGCTGGAGTTTCTGGAGCTAACAGAACCTCCCTCTATTGTGGTTCCTCCTCTGCTTCCAGCCTTAGAGGATGCCACCTATGCAGCTTAGTATAGACCAAACAATATATATCAGCTGTACCCAGAAAGGCAGATAAAATGCATTCAGCACCCTCTGGGGAGTCTTTTTATGCTGCATAGCCTGAGACTGACTCAGTGCTGATCACTGTTACCCATGTCAGGTCCATGGCACCTAAGCTCCTGAGCTCCCTTCTTCCAGAGAAAGAATCAGGAGGTTGGATGTCCTAAGCAAGCATACATATGTCTGTGCCTCATTGGGCCTTCATATTGCTAGTTACCAGGCCCACATGATGAAGTATCAGAATACCCTATGCAGTACAGGCCTTGCCTGAGGGATCTCCAAAGCAGGAGTTAATGAAAACTCTTACTGCTGGTGCTGATGTGGGCAGACAATTGCTCCGCACAGCCTATGATATTTCTGATAATTCTGCCAGGTCTGCAGCCTCTGGCATCATTCTCAGGCAATATTCTTGGTTCAGAGTAGCAGGCTTTGCCACTGATATACAATACATAATTCTTAATGCCCCATTCAGAGGGCAAAAGTTGTTTGGCCATGAGGTAGAAGGGGTTTTAAAAGATCTTCAGTCCCCTGTACCATAACCAGCCCAGGAATAGAAGCAGGGGTAATTTTTGGCCAGCTGGTGTCGGGGGGAAGTGCCCAGCCTACATACAAGAAGACAGGGGTAAGGAGCAGGGGTCTTGCTAGTTCCTGGCTCAGCCTGACTCCTTATACAACTCCCCAACCACTTTTACTTCCAGGGGTGACTGTGTTGCCTCTAATGACTACAGATGCATGGGTTCTAGAGATCATAGAGAAGATGCATGCTCTGGAACTTCTGGACAATCCTCCAGATCATTCCTGAACTGTGACAACATATCCTCAAGGGCACATGTCCCTGTTGCTGGACAAAGTAAAAACTCTGCTCCAAAAACAGGCCATAGAATCAGTACCTCTAGAACAGATAAATACAGTTTTTTTTTCCAGATACTTCCTCATCCCAAAGTAGACAGGAGACTCGAAGCTCACTCTAGATCAAAGAGATCTGAACCTCTTCATAGACTGCAAGAAGCTCAGGATGGTCACCCTGAAGGTCTCCTTCCATTACTGCAAACAGGAGATAGGATATACTCTCTAGATATAAAGGATGAGTACCTCCATATCAAGATCCAGAAACCTCACAGAAAATACCTGAGTTCCTGTTTCAGGGGGAGCATTACCTATTCAGAGTGTTACTCTTTGGCTTGTCTTTGGTGCCACAAGTCTTTACCAAATGCTTGGCAGTGGTGGCAGCAGCCCTTTGCAGGAAAGGCCTTATGTTTTCCCTTACCTGGACAGTTGGCCATTACAAGCACAATCTAGGGATCAGTTGCTGCTGACCTTAGCTCGAATCTGACAGCTGTTCAGTGCTCTGGGGGTGACAGCCAACATACCAAAGTCAGTACTGACACCCTGTCAGTGACTGGTGTATGTAGGGGCAGCACTGGTTATGGCTCAGGGCTTGGCTTTACTGCCTTTGGACAAGGCTGACTGTCTGATTGCCCAAGCACAGTCAGTGCATGACAGCCGTTATGTCTCAGCAAGGAAATTTGTACATCTTTTGGGGCTCATGGCTGCAGCCATTGTTACAGTGCTACTGGCCAGATTGCACATTTGGATTCCCCAGTAAACCCTAAGAGTCCAGTGAGATCAGCTGACAGATGATCTAGAACAGATGTTCTAGTCATGTCCCCCTTGCGCAAGGTGCTCAAGTGGTGGATGAAATGCAGCAACCTGCTCAAGGGAGTTCTGTTCCTGATCCCCTTCCCTCTTCAGATCTTCACCATGGATGCTTCTGGGTTAGGATGGGGAGCTCACTTGGGCCTCATCAGACACAGGGTACGTTGACCGAGGTGGTCAGTGCTTTGCACATCAATGTTCTGGAAATGAGAGCAGTTCTATATGGACTCCAGGCCTTCCAGAACCATTTGTCTCCAGGACCTCTGCTTATACAATCGGATTGGACAATGTCAGTGTGATGCATTTCATACACAAGCAAAGGGGGACTCATTTCTATCCGCTGTGCAGGAAAGCAATGAGAGTTTGGCATTGGGCTCTTGAACATGGTCTAGCTCTTTTAGCAGTACATGTTCCAAGCATCTAAAATGTCTTGGCAGACAAACTAAGCAGGTTACAGTCTAGGATGCATGAGTGGGAACTGCTGACCTCGGTGGTCGACGTCCTATTCGTAAGAGGGGTTCATCCAGAGTTTAACCTTTTTGCATCCCTACACAACACAAAACTGCCACATTTCCACTCGCTTGCTCCAGGGCCTGGAGTTTTCTGGCAAGACGTGTTGTCCCTCTCATGGAAAGGGAGGTTTCTGTATGCCTTTCTTCCTTTCCTGGTAATTCTGAGAGTATTAGTCAAGTTGAAAATGCAGGGGGCAACTCTAATAGTCATTGCTGCCCTTTGGCCTCGACATAACTGGTTTCCGCTGCTGTAACAACAGGCAGTGGAACCCCCAATTTCTCTGCCTGTGTGCATGGGTCTACTGTCACAGGAACAAGGAATCCTGGTCCATCCAGACCTGAAGTCTTTACATCTGCATGCATGGCTGCTGAAGACATAGCCATAGCTTGCTTTGGAATTTCACAGAAAGTGGCAGGTGTTGGTCTTGTTAATGTTTTGGTTAGTAGGCTACATACCAGGTGTCCCCACACTTCGCTCTGGTGAGCCACTGGAGCGAAGCACCAGGCTGCTTGTTAAATATCCTGTGCTCTTATCTGCTGCTTCCTTCTATGCAATAACAAAGTAAATTTCCTTGCAATCTATTTGTGTAGTGAAATCATGGTGACCATCCACAACAGACTGTGTCCGAATCTTATTCTAATAGAGGAAAAATACCTGGAGGTCATAACAGACAAAGTTAAAGACGAACAAGCAGTGCACAGCCACTGTCAGGAGGGCCAGCCAAATGCTGGGGTGCATCAAAAGGTGGGGGTGACCAGCAGAGCATGGGGAGTAATCCAGTCACATTGCAAGGCCCAGGTTAGGCCTCACCTGGAGAACTGTGTGCATTTCTGGGCTCCTCAATGCCAGAAGGACATTGAGGCAGTCGAGAGGGTGCAGTGTAGGGTTTGCCTAAATGATCAGGGGTCTGTGGGGCAAAAGCTATAAGGAGAGGTTGGAGGCCCTTAACACATTCACCCTGGAGGAAAACAAACTGAGGGGGGGACATGAACTCAGTCTTTCACAAACTCAAGGGTATTGGCAAGATCGAACTGTTGGAGATGTTCAATCTAGTGTCTTGTAGCATATAATATAAAGATATTTAGATTTCACTGCAGGTTAGTCCTCTCAACAGCAGACCACCAGTTTTGTGCCATCTACAAAGAAAGACACCATTCTGCATTGACCTCATCCTCCAAGTCCTTTATGAAACTACTCTTATTACTTATCCCTGTGGAACCCTAATTGTGACATTTGAAGTTAATTTGGTATTCCAAGTACCACCACTTGCTGCGTCCTGCTACTTTGCCTGATCTTGGATTTATTGAGCAATATTGCATCTAATATGGAACCTAACATTTATATTTCTTGGGAGGCCCTGTATCAATGTCTTTACTGAACTCTGAGTAGATGCTGTCCACTGCCCTCCATTCTAGTTTCCTTGTTGCTTCTTTAAATAGAGCACCAGATTGATTTGGGTCTGCCAATACCTCCTCTTAGAAAATCCTCACTGAGTTCCCTTACCTAAAATCTAGTCACGTTTTGGGATCTCTTCCTTGATAATTCCTGAATTTGACTACTCAATAATGTCAAGGAGGAATGAGCAAGACACTAGACACTTGTTCAGTATTCAGCCTGTAGGGCTGCTGCACATTGGACAGTGCATCCCATCTGGTTGAGTTTGAGGTTCCTTTTTAAAAAGAAAATTATAAATGTACGCTTCTTGGCCTTTCTACCCACCTAACTGGGCAGCAATCCCCCAAACCCTCCCCTCACAATCCACTGTCTTTTTCTTTCTCAGTTCAGCATGGCAAGGAAGGTTCAGTTTCCACACCCCTGCACATGCTGCCCAATGCACATGTTTATGAGCAGAGCTGGAGCTGTCTGGGCCTACAAAGCATCAGGGCAGATTGCATGTCTCAGAATACACTACATGACCTCAGATGTGACCCTCATGGATGTACTACATCTGGGCCTTGCAATTTTTTTGCTCCTTAGTTTGTCCCAAGTGGTCAGCCGCCATGTTTGTAGGCATACTGATACTCCAACAACTGCCTACTGCTGCTCTCTTGTAGACCTCACCCATCAGCGGTACTGTCCCATCAATTCCTTACTGAATACTAAGAAAAAATATTTTGCCTTTTTGCTATTTCGGCAACCTGTTTTACTGGTTTGATGCCAATTCTGCTTTTCATAAACTCCCTCTTTAAAGTGATTTTCTAACATTTTCTGCAAAACACCAACAGTTGGCATTGGTTGGACTCAAACCACATACTGTAACATCCCCCCAAAAATAGGAATTTCAGGACATTCCATTCTAAAGATATTTCAGGAAAACATGATTTTTGCCCCTTTGACTTTATCTGTTCCTACTGTTTTTCCTACGTTGAATGAATTCGTAATCCTCAGCTGTTATCTCACAACCTGTTGCCACATAAGTTATTTTAACGTTACAAGTAGACAGGATTGTGAATTCCATGTGGGACAAGTTGTCAGAGCTAAAATCGGGCAGAAACAACTGCTGATTCTATAGGAGTCACAATTATTTATTTTTATTACTTTTTTTATTGTGTAACTAGGAGGTGAGTTGGATATTGTACACCTTTTCAGCCGTGCCTGGGTCATTACAGGAAGGTTAATGGCCTTTTATCCTTATTACATTTTCAATTAAGTATACAAAACTCAGGCACAAAGATATAGTAGGACATTGAGGAACAAAGTAATAGCCAGTTAGGGCAGGAGGGAAAGGAACTTCAGGAAAAAAGTAAACAAATGAAACTGCCAGTATTCCATACACCTGTATAGCCCCTATAAGGGGCTCTGCTCCTTATATACAGTAGGTCTACAAGACCTGTTTAGAATCTTTTAAATGGTTAATTCCCCTAGAGTCTCAGTGGGCTGGGCCAGCTGGACTGCTCTAGCTTGCTGAGAAAGGAGCTAGCTGACTGTAGCTGAGAGAGCTGCAGGAAGTTGCCTCAGTTATGGGGAGAAGTACGACAGGCATGCAGTGCCTGCTCCCTGTGCTGAACTTCGGTTCATGTGTGGGAGGCCCAGAAACATCTTGTTCTTATCATGGCAGTTGCCATTTGCAAGGATTCCCCAGAGGGGGAAATCTTCCATGGATTCATCAAGTAAAAATAGGCGTAAGAGGAAGAGAAAAGGACTTATCCGGAAAATAATCTGAAACTTTCATACAAAGAGAAATGGAGGTGATAAACTGCTTTTTGTCAGGATTGCATAGGGCATCCAGCAGTGCCCTCGTTCCCTACACTAGGCAGGAGGGTTTGAAAGTATACCCCTGTAGCATGTATTTGGCCTGGGACCCTGTACCCATGGGATCAAATCTTTGGAGAGGGTGGGAGGTGAAACCTCTAGCAGTCTTGAACCTCCGGGGGGGGGGTCTGCCTCTCCTTGCCCCTACATTGACAAACTCTTTATAAGTATCCATTTGGATTTGGACTCTCTGCCTGTGGCAGTCAGTGCTTGGGGGAAAGTGGGAGGTATCACTTGTGGTACCCTTGGACCCAGTGACTGTATGCCGACAGACTTCTGGTGATGTCACTGCTCCCTTAACAGGCTAGCTTCTGAGCTCCGCTCCCTGGCTTCTTAAATTAGCACTTTAAAGATACAAAACTACAACCAAAACATTAAAAATGACTGGGAGAGGTGCAAAATCAGAAAGGGGCACCAAAAATCTAAAAAATCGGATGGTAGCTTGAGAATCAGCGTCGCCTTGACGAAGCTAGTCCCAGTCAGTTGGCATGTATCTGACTAAGACACAGAGGGGGAAAGCAAAACGTTAACAAAGAGCAGGTTTGAGACCCTGCTTAAAGAAATCCAGGACTCTCAGACAGAGAATCATCAGGAATTCAAAAATATTTCTCAAAAGTTGAGCAAGCTGGAGAAACAAACTGAAGAGCACATATCAGCAGCAGAGGACCTGGGCACACAATTGAACCAGGCGGTCCTTATGCTATACAGGCAAAATGTTTTGTTATACCAGAAATGCTTGGACTTGGAAGGACAATCCCAAAGAGATAACCTCCGACTGTATGGGCTAGTGGAAGGGGTTGAGATACAGCCTATGGCTAACTTCATCAAGAATCTCCTCCACGATGTGCTGGACTTACCTGCAGGCTACAATTCTGCAGTGGAGCGAGCCCACAGATCCTTAGCCCCATGGCCCACAGATCCAAAGGCCAAACCTAGATCAATCATATTCAAATTATCCAGCTACTGGGTGAAGGAGGACCTCCTTAGAAAGGCTTGGGCAAAAAATGACATTTCTTACCTCTCCTCTAAACTATCCTTCGACCATGACTACCATCCCGAGGTGCTCCAGGTACCTGTTTTAAAAATCCTTAAGGGACACGGCATCTGCTTTCAGATCCCCTATTCTGCAGAATTGAGGGTATTCTGGAACAATGGCATTAAACTGTTCCACACCAAAGGAGGCCCAGAACGCAATGATGCAAAAAAAGATAGATGTCCCTGATCTACCCCCGGACCGTTATTCCAAGAATTGTCACTTCCTGGGGAATGGAAGGAGGCAACACACAGGAAGAGAGAGGGAATGGTTCTCAGATCGGCGCAAGACCTCCTCAAGAAACTGGCCGCACATGTAAACAAAGCAAGCAAAAAGGATCTCCAGGAGGACTCGGAGCAGCTGGACTGATCTACTAACCGGCAGAATTTCTTGTAATCATAAGTCTTCTCAATGTTGGTGAGGGCTGACTCGTAATTCAGATGCAGGGAGGGTGTCGGGACTTCCTTGCTAATAGATTTCTATCATCAAAGACCCTATGAAGATCCGTTAGAGTGATAAAGTGGTGCTTTTAATGTGTGGACTGCCATAGGATGTGGTTAAAAATCACTGTTTCTCTCTAGCTGGCACAATTTGTAGGCCCCACTATAGTCCAGTTATGGACACCCCAGGTCTGACATGGGACTTCCTTTAGTAAAGAATAGGAGGGTGAGCGGCTAAATGATAACCGTCCTGTTGATTTCCCCTCCTGAAGAATAGCCCACCTTGATTTCAACTAGAGTGCATTTTTTGTCATTGTTTTCCCAAGCATAGACACTTTTGTTGGGGACTATGCCCGTTCAGGTAGTTTTCTTTGTTTGAATATACAGACATGCTTGCATAACAGCCGACCATTTAATTATTCAATCATGCAATCATTTAACCATTTACATTTTTTTTACAGTAAAAAACGCAGCTATATTCATTTACAGTAAAAGATTAACTGTTAAGGAATAAGTGCATAATGTTCTGGTTTAAATAATTTTCTTTATACAAATGAACTGGAGGAGGGGCAGAGGGAACGTCCTGTTAATTGTTAGTTGATTGTTAATTTGTAGGAGCCATACGTTTTTAACTTTGCTGCTCTGGTCCTATATCAAACAAGACCAGACTGATTCATTGTATTCAGACTTGGCAGACTACTACTAGAGCCTTCCTATTTCATCTTTGGCTCAGGAGGAGAGGCATAGCAATCTCCGTCCTACCCTACTCCAGATGGGTACCTCAATCTGGGCAGGGTCTAGAAGCCCTCTTGTTTGGGCTTCCTACCTTGGGAATTAATGTGTATAAAATTTGCCCTGTTGGCAATACTGATTTACATGTTTTGGGGTCTCAGTGTTGTTTTTATTTTTTGTCAGATGCAGACAGGTCATGTATGCATAGTAAAGATGGAATGCACCATAATGGTTTGCACACTATCAATAACTATACGATTTACTTCCTGTGACTGTGTCTAAGTAGAACACAGGGATTGTATGCCTCTCCTAGCCATGTAAATTGTGTGGGTAATAATCCCCACAGGTACCAGTATTTAGTCTGTGTTCATAGCTTTGGAGCAAAGTGAATCTGAGAGCCTGGGGCCCCTACCGTGAATGCACTATGCCTGGGGACATTTAGTGGGAACCTGGTACTGGGTTTAGGAGAAGTCTTGGTTGATCTATCTTTGGGTAGCTCTAAGGAGTGAAATACCTCATTGCTGTGGAAGAAGGATTGTGCAGGATGAAGCCTGATGCTCACAGTAGTGAAATGTAAACTGCACCCATGCCAAAGAGTAAGAGGAGTGAAGTGTTCTGAATATTCAGATCTAGTTGTGGGTGCAGGCCACAGGGGCCCCTGCAGTTTTATGCAGTCCTGGTTTAGTTGCTTAATAAGAGATCTAATGCATGTCCACTTGTGAATATGAAGTGCAAAGCTGTACTGGTGTGCCCCACTTGATTGTTGTGCACAAGCCCTGCAATTCATAGGAATGGAACTTATGAATGAAACAATGTCTTTTCCATCACCCCTCAGTGACTAGGGTTCAGAGACTGCTTATGGACACTGACAGCTAGAAACAGTGAGAGAGTGCAGCCTCCAAGTAAATAAAAAGGAGCCTGTTTTGAAGTTATCCACTGTTTGGACATTACCCTTTTGTTGGTGAGTCTCTGTGCTCTAACCCCTTTTATTTGCAGCCTGAAAGCCCTGATGTGTTGTTATTGTTGTCTGTTGTTGTTTATTAGGAATAACCATCGAGCATAAGCTCTTTCACAATGGCAACCTAGAGCGAACATGAAATACTGTACATACATCAAATGCATACATCATCAAAACCATACAGTATGCAACATACACTATTTACAACATTAGTTAAAACATTTACAGATCTGAACACTTGAGAACAAGTATTTCATTAATGTAGATACAGACAAGGTTTAAGAGTTTGGAGCCCTAAAACAATGTGGAAGTTTATTCCAGAACTTCGGAACTAGATGACTAAAATATTGCATATACCTTTTGGTATGGGTCTTGGGAACAATTAACTGGGAGAATTGAGAGTTTTTTTAAAGATGGGTCAATATCCTGGAATGTTAACCTACCGCTCAAATACTTGGGAATGAGACCCAAGCCAGACTTACTGTATATGCAAATAAATTAGTATGTGTGTCCCTCCTAACAGCTAAAGAGACCCAACCCTGGGATTTATATAGATCACAATGGTGGGTAATTATAGGACATTTTAAGATTAACCTAGCCAGTTTATTGTCCAGCCTATGTAATCTATCTTGTGAGGTACTACCATATAATAAATCACCATAATCGAGTAAGGGCAGGTTCTGTACTTGGATTATATATG
Source organism: Neoceratodus forsteri (assembly GCA_016271365.2). Lineage (NCBI taxonomy): Eukaryota > Metazoa > Chordata > Ceratodontiformes > Ceratodontidae > Neoceratodus > Neoceratodus forsteri. The sequence continues at coordinate 1,261,554,612 of CM028129.1, forward strand.
TCATTGTATCTGAATCAAGACATGTTTGGTTTCTGAATAGACAACTCACCCTCTTTCCCACCTGACCAATTAGATTGTCTACATGGTTGTTCCCTACATCTAATTGATCCAGCCAGTACCCTAAGTATTTATGTATTTTGACACATTCTAGGTATGTACCTGATAGGTCAGAGATCTCCAACTTTGTATCTAGTTTTAACTTAGAAGCCAGACCAAATAAGATTGATTTTGTTTTGGAAGTGTTCAACTTTTAACTTTAAATGTTGAAAATATTTTTGCAATGAGTCAAACCTGGATTGCAAGGTGGACTGAATTTCCAAATCAGAACTATTGTAATAGTAAAGAATCGTATTGTCCACGTAGAGGTGGTAATTTACCCCTCCATGCTCCTATCAATGTCTTTTAGGTACATTAGAAAAAGAAGTGGCCCCAGCATGGAACCTTGGAGAACACCCCTTACTATCTTCAAGGTGGAGGAGTCTAGTCCATTAACCCTAGTAAACAGGTAACAGTTACTAAAAGAAGAGCAAAACCAGGCCAGTGCATGCCCACGTAGTCCTACCTCAGGTAATAATTGCAACATGGACTGGTGGTCAACCATGTCAAAGACCTTGGACAGATCATTCAGTATGACTCCTGTGTAGTGTTGCAGATCACTAGGCCCACTGATGTCATCCAAGACCCTCGACATGGAGACCACCGTGCCATGTACCTTGCGAAATCCAGACTGGAATTTATCAAAAAGGTTCTGTTTTGATAAATAGTCAACCAACTGGTCCGCCAAAATTCTCTCTAGGATTTTGCTGACAATAGGAAGTAAAGATATTGGTCTAAAATTAGAAAGTAAGCCAGGGCTGCTCCCCTTAAAAATGGGTACCACCCTGGTGCACTTCCAGGCCTGAGGAAAAATTCCTTGAGTAATGGACTAGTTAAACAAATAGGCCAGAGGACGAGATATATTCAAAGCAGAAAATTTCAACATTGTAGAATATATACAATCAGGACCACTACTTCCACTATTCTTAAGTCCCAATAGTTTATCCATAGCTTTATGATGCTCAGTTTCTTTTAAAGAAAAGGGAGGTAAATTATTACTTGTATTAGTACCTGGAATCTGTAATGAGTTTACGGTTTCACTAAAAAAGTTACCAGATTCACTAAAAAAGATGTTGAACCTACCTGCAACATTATAATCAGAGGCATATGTTTCCTCAGGGGCTAGTTGAATAGTAAGTTTGTGACTGACAGTGCCATTCAAATCTTTGATTAAGGTCCAGAACTTAGATGGATTTCTCTTGGCCTCTGTGGTTTTTGTCCTAAAATGACTTCTTTTTGCAGCCCTAACACCTGCCACATAGTTATTTCTAAGTTTTCTATATTTCTGCCAGTTCAGCACAGTACCTTTCTGCCAGGCAACATTCCAAGCCTTATTTTTTACTTCTTTAGCTTTTGCAGTGAGGAAGAAAACCACACTGCTGAATTTGCTTTCAACCTTTTAGATTTTACAGGCATATGACTGGCCAAACTTTTGTCAATTCCTCCTGAAAATAATCCCAGGCTAAGTTCAGATCAGGAATCAGTTCCAAGCGTTCCCAGTTTAGTCCCTCAAGGTCTGCTGTAAATTTAAAATAATCAAAAATTTTCAGGGAACAAAATGTTATATATCTAGCTAGTCCCTTTACTATACTACACCCCCGATACAGTATACCATATTATGGTCATTAAACATATCTACAGTAACACCTGTCTCAATATAAAAATGTGGGTGATTAGTTAAAATTACATTGAGTAGGGAAGAATCTTAAGGATTCTTTATATTAACTCGAGTGGGTTCATTTATAAATTGTGATAATCCTAGGTCCAACACAATTGATTTAAACACTTAGATTTGAGGGGACACAACCAATCTGCATTAAGGTCACCCAGAAGTAAAAGTGCATGGGTTGAAGCAAAAGAAGAAAGGGCAGCAGAAATAGTGGATCATTGCTGCATGGGAAAATGAGGTGGTCTATAACCACCAAAGACAAATAAGGGTTTACCCATATGAAGTTTTACTTCAACTGCTAAATATTCACAGCTGTTGAGACCCACCTCTAAAAACAAACTTTTTGGGGTAAATTTTTCTGAATAATAAAAGACTAAACCCCCTCCCATTTTATTTCTGTCTGCCCTCATTACGCTATAGCCTTGTAGGTCTATCACTGCATCATCAGTTTGTGCACACAACCAAGTTTCTGTAAACAGCATAAAATCTGGATTAAAAAAAGATCCTTATGAAACTAACACCAACTGGACTCCACCACCTCGTTCGCCCTGCCCATCACAGGGGCACCTCTAGACGACTTGCTGGTACCGCCTATACAGTTCCCCACTGTAGGACATCTCTAGGGCAAAGATCCTTCCGGTATCGAGCTCCACTCTGGCTAAACAATCTACCATCCTCTGTCTCACTTGCCTCTAATCTAAGTCTATTCAAAGCTGGGATCAAAGTTTCTTCTTAACCCTGAGACCTGTACCTGTTCTCCCTCTTTCCCTTGGGTGGTCGGGTCACTGGGGCCACCTCACCGTTAGGAGCATCACTATCCTCAGATCTTGCTAGCCTAGGCAATATCTTACACGGTGATTGTTTGCACCATTTTAATGTCCTGTTGTTGAAATTTCTGTATAATCCCATTTTCTCTGTGTACTCTCTAGTACAACTGACGTGTAGCCTTACTCATGCTATGATATCAACTTTTGTCGGAATGTAATATCACTGTTTTGCTCTATGTAATGTTGTTTCGGCACTGACATGTGGCATTGCCTATGCTGTGAGTTTGAACATTTTGTCAAAATGTAATGTCACTGTCTTGAAAACTTTGTACATTTCAGTCTTGTCCTTACGTTCTGATGTATTTGACGTGGAGCCTTTGCAAAGGAGTCCTTGACTCAAAGGTTGTAATTCCGAAATTTTCAATAAACAAATAAACAAACAAACAAATTATTATCCGCCACAAAATCCCTAGTCATGTCAATTTTTGGTAAAATGCTTCTCACATTTGTATGTAAAAAAATGAAATGCCCTTCTTGTTTTTAAAACAGGTGGACAGGGGCCCAGGATTAGGAGAAACATCCCCACTCCGAAAGGAACCCCAATAAAATACAAATCCAGGAGGGTAAACATATTAGGAAGTTAAGTGGAAGTGGAAGTTAAGTGGGTCATTAAAAGATTTGTCAGAAATCTCAAAAACGTGCCCCAGGTACCATCCTGAACCAATCTTTAAATGGAGGGCAACAGATGGTGACTGCAAGTTTTTAAATCACAGTCGGTGCTTGACTTCGGCCTTCCTAACACCAGGCCGTTTAGTTTCGAATCCCTTAATCACGGTAGTAAGTGTGGCAAACACCAACATGGAGGTGTCGATAGGGAGAAGGGCAGGGGTAAATGGAGAAAGTGACAAAGGCAAGAAGGACAGGGATGGGGCAAAAGGGGGTAAGGCCATCAGGAAATGGAGGGTAATGAGTACCAATGCCCGTAGTCTGGGCAACAAGCTCCCTGAGCTGGTGGCCTTAATGGAAGAGGGATGCCTGGATATCATAGCAGTCACAGAAACATGGTACACAGAGAACCATGACTGGGATGTTAACATACCAGGGTACATAACCTACAGGAGAGACAGGCAGGGAGAAGAGGGGGAGGAGTAGCTCTCTATGTAAAGGAAGGGATAAAAGCAACTGAACAAAAGAGTAAACAGGGAGGAGAGGAGGCACTGTGGGTCACCTTGGATACTGGAAAGGGCACCACAATCCGCACAGGGGTTGTGTACAGACCCCCATGTCAGGGGGAAGGAATGGACAAGGATATGATGGAAGGCATTCTTAGAATGGCAGAGAAAGGGAGATACTGTTGATGGGAGACCTGAATATGCCAGATGTTAACTGGAGCACATTTGCTGCAGCCACATCCAAGAGCAGGCCATTCTTGATGCCCCTACAGGTGGCAGGCATTAGACAGCTAGTTTCGAACCCACTCATGAGGGAGCAATCTTAGACCCGTACTCTCAAACGGGGGCAGTGAGAGGATCTCAGATCTAGAAGTAGGTTGCCATCTTGGGACAAGTGACCATCAAACAGCGTGGTTCACGTTAAACTCAGCTACAGAGTCAAGCCATACAAAAGTGAGGGTACTGGACTTTAGGAGGGCTGACTTTGGCAAGATGGGAGAGTGCCTCAGAAAAGCACTAGCAAACAGGCTAGAAGGAGGTGGAGCAACAATGGGGAATTATCAAAACTGCCATCACAGATGCAACAAGCCTTTGTGTGAAGCAAATAAACAAATCAAAAGCGAAAGAAAAGCCACTATGGTTCTCAAGAGGGTGGCTGTGAAAGTCAGGAAGAAAAGATAGCATTCCGGAGTATAAGGAAACACAGAAGGAGCAGGACAGAAGCTGTACCAGTTAAGGCAGAAAGAAGCAGGGAGGGAAGTCAGAATAGCAAAGGCCCAAACTGAGGAAAAGATAGCCAACTCAGTTAAGAAGGGGATAAAACCTTTATAGGTACATCAGCGATGAGAAAAGACAAAGGGAGGATAGTGAGGCTGAATAGAATGAACGGTGGGTGGGCAGAGGGGACAGTGAAAAGCAGGAATACTGAACGAATATTTCTGCTCAGTATTCACAAAAGAGGAGGGAAGTGCCTAATCCAATTAACAGAAGCACTCTTTGATAGGATGATCCCAGTCCTTTCACAGAAGAAAGGGTTCTGCAAGAACTCCTAAAACTGAAGGTGGACAAAGCAATGGGTCCTGATGGAATTCACCCAGAATTCTAAAAGAATTAAGGAAGGAACTAGTGAAACCACTGGCTACTCTTTTAATAAATCATGGAGGGTGGTGTGGTACTGAGGACTGGAGGAAGGCGGATGATTCCTTCACAAAAGTGGGACCAAGACAGAGGCAGGAAACTACAGACCTGTCAGTCTGACCTCTGTGGTAGGGAAAGTGCTGGAGTCACTTCTGAAGGAAAGAATAGTTGAGTACCTAGAGGTCAGTGGAGCACAGGATCCAAGGCAGCATGGGTTCACAGCGGGAAGGTCATGTCAGACGAATCTAATAGATTTCTTTGACTGGGTGACCAAAGTAGTAGACCAGGGAGGGGCTGTGGACATGGCCTACCTAGACTTTAGCAAGGCATTTGACACAGTCCCACACAAAAGATTGATAGTCAAATTAACCAGCCTGGGAGTGGGTCCCAGGGTGGTAGCCTGGGTAAAACATTGGCTGGACAACAGGACACAGAAGGTAATTGTAAATGGAGTCCACTCTGAAGAAAGGGCGGTTACTAGTGGGGTACCGCAGGGTTCAGTATTGGGTCCAGTCCTTTTTAATGTCTTCATCAGTGACATTGCAGAGAAACTGGAAGGAAAAGTATGCCTTTTTGCAGATGACACAAAGATCTGCAACAGGGTTGATACACAAGGAGGCGTGGAAAGGATGAAAAGGGACTTAGCAAGGTTGGAGGAATGGTCAGACGTATGGCAGCTAGGATTCAATGCAAAAAGTGCAAAATAATGCACCTGGGAAACAAGAACCCAGGAGAAGAATACACATGGGTGGGAGCTAGTAACAACAACAAAACAGGAAAGGGACCTGGGGTAATCATATCAGATGACCTTAAGGTTAGCAAGCAATGTGAGAAGGCAGTAGGGAGGGCCGGGGTATACTGGGATGTATAGGGAGAGGCATCAGCAGCAGAAAATAGGAAGTTGTTATCCTCTGTACAGACAGTTGGTGAGACCCCATCTGGAATACTGTGTCCAGTTCTGGAGACCCCATCTCTGCAAGGACATAGACAGGATAGAGGCAGTCCAGAGGAGGGCAACTAAAATGGTGCAGGGTCTGCAAGAGAAGCCGTATGAGGAGAGACTAAAGGAGCTTAATATGTATACCCTTGAGGAAAGAAGGGAGAGGGGGGACATGATAGAAACTTTCAAGTACCTCAAGGGAATCAACAAAGTCCAAGAGGGTAGCATCTTTCAGAAAAAGAGACTTGCAAGAACAAGGGGACACAATTTAAAGATAGAAGAAGGGCGGTTCAGGGGCAATGTGAGGAAGTATTATTTCACAGAGAGGGTAGTGGATGCATGGAACAGCCTTCCTGAGGAAGTTGTGGGGTCTAAAACTGTGGGAGAATTCAAGAATGCATGGGACAGACATAAGGCAATTCTTGTGGGGGGCAGGAAGATAAAGGCTGTTGGTTAACTAGGATCTGCGGCCTATCCTGTAGGTAGGGAAATGGGCAGACTAGATGGGCATAGCGGTCCTTATCTGCCGTCAAAGTCTATGTTTCTATGTTTCTATGTTAATGAATGGATGCTATTAACCTGTCAGGGTATAAAGCTAAGTAATAACACAATGAATATAATGTAAAAACACACATCCATTGTTACTGAGTACCAACAATTTTTTTTTTTTACTTTTTATTTTCTTCTTTTCAGTTCAGTCAGCAGTTCTATATATACATTTGCGTCAAAGGCACAATTTTTACATCAGGTTCTGGCCAAACATTCTGTATTTCAGTGGCGGACATATAAAGCTATCAAGTCAGTAGTTAATGATAATAATTGTTAACAGCAGGTTCAATATTTAGGCCTGTGGGCTATCCGTGGGGACATTTTTCCCAGTGATAAGTTTCAGCTGTTTGGTGGGGGAGGGCTTCCAAGGTGGGGTGGGCAAGCCCGGGGAGGGCCTCTCGCCCAAGACTGCATCTGGGTGTCAGTGTTAGATGACTGGAGTGGCCTGGCTGGGCTCTACAGCAGGTTGTTAAGATTAATGGGGGGGTATCCCTGTGTCCAGCTGTTCCCTCTCAAGGAATCAAATCTGGTCTGGTCTGCGCAATTTGCAAGAACCAGGGAGTCCAGTATGTTTGGATGACTTGTATTCTGTTTTGGAGGTGGGCCATGAGGGCCTCCATCTTGTATACTTCATAAATTGTATTCTCCCATAGGATCATGGTAGGGGGTTCTGGGCTTGACCAGAGTCTAGTGATTCATTTTTTAGCAGCTGTAAAAAGTATATTAAGTAAGTATTTTTGTGGTTTATGCTTAAACTATTTCGGGAACAGGAGGAGAATAGCTGCCTGAGGGGTGGGTGTGCCAAAGTCTGTGAATAAGTCTGCAATAACCTTGCCAATACCCTCCCAGAAGCCACTCAGGACTGGGCATGTCCAGAACACATGGGTATGTGTAGATACCTCAGCCACATAGCCTCCAGCACGACGAGTCCCTGGACTCAGAATATTTTGCCACTATCTGAGGAGTAGGGAAGTAACAGATGGCTACTTTCCAAGCGAAGTCTCTCCAGGAGTATGAGTTTGTTGTTTCATGTTGTGTTCTCCAGATTTATTGCCATTCTCCCGGGGTGAGTTCTAGGGATAATTCTGCCTGCCATTGGAATTGTACCAGGTCGACATTTAATGGGGATGAAGTCTGTAATGTCTGGTATGTCTCAGATACCAGACGGCTCTGGTCCCCACCCCCAGTGATATATAGTAGGAAGGAATGCAGGATAGGTATTTCCATTTGTGGAATCACCAATCCTATTTTTTTGGGCTACAAAATGTCTTGAGCTGAAGATACTGGACAAAATCCTGGCGTGGCAGGCTGTATATATTTTGGAGTTGATCAGAACTTAGGAAGATCCCAGCCTCATAGAATTTACATGTGTTTGATAGTCCTAAAGAGCACCATTTATCCAAGGTGTGGTCTGTCAATGCTGGTATGAAGTCTGTACTCTGTGCCAGAATTCCCAACCAGCCTGCCAGTATAGAGTTCTCCGGTAAAGCCAGGAATTTACTCCGGCGATTCAACATGGCTTTAGTGAAGATGGAGCAAGCTATGGACTGTTTTGGTTGATTAGGTTGGAATATTAGGAACGAAGCTAAACATGCAATAGCCATTGATTGTTCCAGCAAGACCCACGCTGGGGCCGTGGTGCCAGAGGGTGTCCAGTTCACCACGTGAGCTATTAATGTGATGAGCCAATAATGGTATATATTGGGTAGGGCCAGTTCTCCCCTATATTTAGGGAGCTGGAGTTTAAGCAGTGCCACTCATGGTCTCCCACCCGCCCAGATGTAGTTCCTGATTAGTGAATCCCAGTGTTTAAGATCTCTCTGGGTGGGGGGGGGAAGTTTTGTATTAAGTAGAGGATCTTAGGAAGGATATTCATTTGTATGGACTGGACTTTAGAGATGAGGGATAAGGGCAGAGGGAGCCACCTGTTTAGATCTGATTGGATCTGCTTGGTTACTGCCTGGTAATTTATTTTATTTAAATCTTCAAGTTTGGCAGGAATTTGAATTCCAAGATATGTAATCGAGGGTTTATTCCACCTATAGTTATATGATTTCAATTGTGAAGGCAGGAGAGATCCTTTAATTATTAGGGCCTCTGACTTTGCCTGGTTAATTGTGTAGCTGTAAACTCTTGCAATGTCTAATAAGATCTCTGAGAGTATTGCCAAAGAGTCTTCTGGATGTGACACGTAGAGAAGGAGGTTGTCCGTGTAATAAGCCACTTTTTGCTCAGTGTTCCCTACTTGATATCCCTGAATCCGGATGGACTGTCTAAGTAGTTGAGCAATGGGTTCCACAAAGATGGCAAACAAATAGGGGGACAAGGGGCACCCCTGTCTAGTGCCTCTGTACAGTGAGAAGCGAGTGGAATGTGACCCATTTACCTTCCCAATCTCCTCTGGAGCTGTGTATATTCCTTTGATGATATTGAGTACCAACAATTTAAAGCAAATATTCAACCCCAACTTACTCCAGATGCACTACTATGTAAAATATTTCTATGGAGTGGTGCTTGCACTCATGCTGTAGTGCAGCTCAGGGATTTAAAGAGCCAGAGCCCCTCCCCCAGAGGCAGACCTGCTTACTGATTGGCTCACTGCTGAGTCCCCTCTTTCTGCAGGAGATCAAACCTCAGCCCCTTAATAGAAAGATTACTCCTGCAGCATGCCCCCAAGCAAAGTTCACAGTCAATTGCAGCAGAGCGGTGTAAAGTTCAGTAGTATGCTGCAGAGTAGCGTAGACGTGCTGGCAATGTCTCATATCACTCCCTCTGTAGGTGTTGTTTTCAGAGCAATCCCATCAAATAACAATCATTCAGGCACACAGCTAATGGGGACAAGATTCAGGTGAACTGGTTTCTTTTTGACTCTCACTCAGTAAGGTAATGGGTTTCTGATGCCTGGTGGTCACCAAGTGCCTGGAGGTGAAGTAAGTGGATTCAGTTCTGTGCATGCCCTCCTCAATATTCATAACATCGATTTATACACCTAGACACTACAGCGAGGGGCTACATCTTCATACTGCATTTTTCAAGTTACGGGAAGGGGAACAAACATGAAACAAGGGCTCTGACTGGAAAATTTGTGAAAACCCGCTGAAATCACTCAAAACATTTTTTGCCAGGTCTGAGAAGGCTTGACCCAGTACATTATGAGCCCTGCAAGAAGCAGAAACAGATGCCAGACTCCATCTGCAAAACATTCCACAATCAAGCAGGCATGCTTCCATGGTTGTGTGGTTCTCAGAGGTCTTCCTCTATATGTGTGGAATCCTCCACACATCCACGCCCCCTTAAGTGTGCCCCTTCTGCACCCAGTCCTTAGCCACCTGCGCTCCTATGCACACGGCTGGCTTGGGGTATGCACAGGGGTGGACATGAATCTTATTCACGAATGGAACTCCACATTGCAGAGGGTCACTAGAGGGAGAAGAGGCTATGCAGCCCTAAGGGCTGCAATGGCAGGCATGTGCCCCCCTCATCACAGCCACTGGAAACACGTCCCCAACTCTATTGATGGTTGGACCACCTTAAGGGTTAATGTGTGGCTGGGACAGACTAAGGGGCATAATAGTTACACTGGAGGGAACTAGTATGGTGGGAGATAAGGGGGAACAGGGGGAGAAAACCCCACCTAGACAACAGGTCACTGTATGAGGTAGGGAAACAAAACAATACAGGGCAGACCTGATGGACCAATAGTCTTTTTCTGCCGACAATGTCTACATTTAAAAAAAACACTAGGGACAAATGACTAAACTCCAGGACACATTTTACAAAACAGAAATATCAATTCAAAAAGCAAAGCATGCTATATTTTGGGGCTGAATGTAAAAAGCCATTTTTAAAAGAGAACTAGACAGTAGTATTAATACAGGCACTATTTTCTGTTTCAGATCCCTACAAAAATGCAAAATTTAAGAGGGACCAAAGAAATTTTTTTGAGAAACAAATCAGGGACACCCCTGAAAATCAGAAACAGTTGAAAGGTATGGTACTTTGGTACTTGCAATGGTGTTTTTTTCTGGTGGAATTTAATCCATAGCCACTTACTCTCATCCTTCCAACTAGTACGTGTGTGTGTGTGTGTGTGTGTGTGTGTGTGTGTGTGTGTGTGTGGAGGGGGGTTAGGGGATTCCTGAGACAAGTTCCCGCATAGGGGTGAACCATGTGGTATGGTTTGAAACTACTGCTGGTGTTGGCTATTGCAAACTGAAGATTCTGCAAGTGTGTGGCTGTGTTTACATATCACATGAAGAAAAAACATTATAGTACAAGTAACTTTTATATGTTAATACAGCTACCAAAACCACTTTTACAGTTGTACAAGTGGTCTCACACACATTCTTAAGATATGGGAACCGCAAACTGAAGGTAAGCAGTTCTGATAACCTAAGGATGTGAGACCACTCTTACAACCATAAGAATGGTCTCCGTGGCTGTGTTCATATATTATTGAACAGAATTGACCAATAATGTATTAAAATAAAAAAAAAAGTCCCTGAACTTGCCAATTTCCAGGGCAGTTACATATGAGACACTCTTCACAGAATAGAAGACTGTCTCACACGCAGAGGAAAGGAACACTCCGAATTGCCAGAAAGAAGTGCTCCCTCAGTCTATAATTCTTTTTGAGCCCAGTTACGTGCTAAGAGGGTAACGTTTCAATGATATGCCACACATGCCAAACTTACATGGAGTATAATGAATACAATTAAAAAATAATGATACGCTGGCCTGGTGGAGCTGATGGCTGAGGCACAGTTCCAGCACCTTACTGCATGCTATGCTGGTGTTTGGAATTAGGAACAAGCTCTTGGCACTGGGGATCGGGGGGGGGGGGCTCTGGGAGATGATCGAATGGCCACTAGGCAGCTCTCAAATCCTGGACTGGGGTGGTGAGTTTCCTTACTCTTGACTGACACCTAGTGGAGGCTGGATGTCAGAGCAGAAGCCTGGGTGGGGCATAATGTAACACTGGGTGGGTAGACGGGTCTGTGGTTCCAAGAATGCATGTCCATGCACATGCGCCGGCTGTGCTGCCACAGTTCTGGGTTTGGGGGGGGAGAAACAAAGAAAAATCCTGTCTCTCTGCTGCCATATGTGACAGCCCCCAGTGCTTTTGGGCCCTGCTCTGTGCAGATCCCCACCAGTACGATGGTGGGGGGAGTGGCACTTGGGGGTAGAGGCTACCTGGTCAAGTGCCCAAATACAGGAGTAGGTGGCAGCAGAGGGTAAACAGCCATATGAAAAAAAAGTAATGATACAAGTGCTGGCTTTTATGATTGCAGTTTACAACATTAAAGATAAACAAAAGGTTGCATCAACCTCCAGCCCGATGGCTCTGTTCTGGAGATTGATATCTATGTAACCACCCAGTCCCCTGGGGTTACTAGAATCCCACCAGTATTAGACCAGGTAGGTCTCTGGGCAGCTTGTAAGTTTTTAGAAGCTCTCTACACACCCCTCATTGTTTACATAGCTCAGCTAGGCAGAGAATGAGTGATGTAATTTAGAACTGTCGCAGCAGCATAAGGCTTTTAGCTCAGCTGCAAGGGAAGCAGTTTAGAATCTTGGAAGTTCAGTGTGTGAGTTCAAGTTTGGAAAGTGAAGAGGAAGAAGATCTCTGTCCAGCAGGGGGCAATAGGTGCCTACCAGCCTCTCTGGGCTGGGTGAAAGACCTCTGGTCATCAATTTCTCACCCCAGTGAGTGGAACAAGTGTGCCTAAAAGAAGTGGTGGAGACCTGTGTTAGTGGGACCTCAGTGGTTCTAAGGGGCAACCCCCTGATGGACTGAAGATTGTCATAGCTGCCCAGAGAAAGCAAGGCAATTTTCATTTTTCAGGTGCCCAATCCCTGAGGCTCTGGGCGCCGCACAATCAAAGTACATCAAAACAATTAAAACACTATAAATAAAATATAAAACATTCCAATTAAATACTGAAATCAGACCACCCAAAATGGCGGTCTGATCTAGCATCAGAATTCTAAGGGGCCATTTCACAGAATATCTCAGAAACAGTACCTAAAGGACAGTGTCTGGGAATGCCCAGCTGAATTAAAAGGTCTTGAGGCAGGCTTTGAATGCCTTAACTGAAGGGGCCTCCCTTACTGGTGGAGAAAACAAATTCCACAGGACAGGGCCGGCGACACCAAACGCTCTGTCACCGGCAGTTTTTAACCTCGTCCTGGGAATCGCAAGGAGGCCCCTAGAGGAGGACCAGAGGGAGCGGACCGGGACAGTGGGTGTTAGAAGGTCCGACAGGTAGCCAGGGCCCAGTCCATGTACAGCCTTAAAGGTGAGCAAGCCTGCCTTAAAGAGAACCCTCCATCGAACAGGCAGCCAGTGCAGTTCATGCAGCACCGAGGTGACACGACAGTATTTAGGCTGCCCTGTCAACAGCCTGGCAGCTGCATTCTGCACTAGCTGTAATTGACAGAGGGTACCTTCAGAGACCCCGAGGTAGAGCGCATTACAGTAGTCAAGCCCTGATGTCACGAATGCATGTACCAAGGTGGGGAGGTCCAAGGGCAGAACTAGGTGTTTGATCCTAGTTATATTCCTCAGGTGGAAAAGCTGGACCGGACAACGGATGACACCTGAGATTCAAGTGTCAATCTGCTGTCGAAGATAACACCAACATCACACACCCTAGAGGAGGCCTTCAATGGCACAGATCCTAGAATCAATCCGGTCTCTGCACCAGAGGCCATCATATCACGCCTCCTGTTCGAGTCCACCACCAGTACCGCTGTCTTATCGGGGTTTAGTCGCAACCAGCTAGAGGTCATCCAATCATTAATCTCAGCCATTCAGTTTTTCAGTACATCCACTGCATTGGATGTTCCAGGGGCAAATGAAAGATATAGCTGGGTATCATCGGCATAGCAATGAAAATCCAGAGTGTACTTCCTACTGATCTCATCCAGGGGCAGCATATACATGGCAAACAACATTGGTGACAAGACCAAACCCTGAGGTACTCCACAAGACAGAAGGCTAGGGGAGGAGGAGAAATTCCCCATCACAACCCTTTGCCTCCTGTTTGTGAGATAGGATTCAAACCAGCAGATGACAGTGCCGGCGAGTTCACAAAAGTCCCTCTGGCAGGTTGAGTAACACACAATGGTCCACCATGTCACAAACTGAGGAGAGATCAAGAAGAACGAGAACTGTCCCCTTTCCTTGATCTCTCACCTTGAGGAGATCATTATGTACCCGAACTAATGTGGTTTCCGTACAGTGCCCGGCATGAAACCCAGACTGGAGCTGATCATTGATATATAACGCCATGAGGTGTTCTCTGAGCTGCTGCACCACAATCTTCTCTACAACCTTTCCCAAAACTGGAAGGTTGGAGACAGGATGGTAATTCACCTTGACGTCAGGGTCTAAAGATGGTTTCTTCAGAAGGAGTCTCACCAGTGCCTCCTTCAAGGCATCTGAGAAGACCCCCTCCAACAAAGAACACTGGACAATCAAGGCAAACACGGGGTCTACAGAGTCAACACATCCTAACGAGTTGGCACTGGGTCCAGTTCGCAATAAGTGTGCTTTAGCCTTGAAACAACCTCAATGACCTCGGCCACTTCCACTAGTTTAAACTCCCCCCAACCAGGCGGAGTGCACCTTGGACAATCCCCCCAATCAGGCGGAGTGCACCTCGGACAATCAGGGCGACCATGGTCAGCCACACTGTGGCTCACTGGCAGAATTCCCTGCCTGATAGTGGACACTCTGTCTGACAAGAACCAAACAAACTCATTGCATAAAGCATCAGAAAACACCTTTTCGGCTGTAGACAAGATGGATATAATAGCCTGTCCACGGTCCGAAAAAGCATAGCTGGTTGGTTCTTCCCAGCGGCAATCTCCCTGGACAGGAACACTGTCTTCTTATGGTTGATTGCCCACTGGTACACAACATAGTGTGCACGCAGGGTCAGTCTGTCCACCACCAGTCTGGTCATCCACCAGCAGTGCTCTAACCTCCGACCCTCGATTTTCACCACCTTGAGCTCCCTATCAAACCAGGAGGACCTCAAATGAGAGGATCTGGGTCATACACAGACCAGTTTAAGGAAGTTGAGTGCCCCAGACATTGCCTCGTTATAGGTGTTGACTGCTTCTCCCACACCACTATGCATGCACTGCCCACATTAGATAGGTAAACCACCGCCAGAAAACCCTCTGGGGTCAAACCCCTCAAAGGGCGGTAGCTCACCATCTCTGCAGGGGGAGGGCTCACGGGGGTGGGGCCCTAAGCAAGAACTCCACTATGCAATGATTGGACCAAGTGACCCGATCAGTCTTAAAATCATCACTCTCAAGCCCCAGCGAGAAGACCAGGTCCAACACCTGACCACCTTGGTGCATTGCGGTAGAAACCTCTTGCGACAGACCCAGAGATTACATCATCTGGAGGAAGTGATAACTCAGCCTCAATGATTCATCATTGCCCAAACATTGTAGTCCCCCAGAACTAAACACCTGGGGGCCTCCAATGTTTCACCGATGACAAAGTCGGCTACCTACTGCAAGAACTCTCCTGCTGCAGGAGGGGGCAGTAAATCAGAAGAATCCTGCAACCTGCACCCGGACCATCATGGATGGCCACACATTCAAATGAACTCAGTGTTCTCACTGGATGCATGGTGAAGCCTAGCTCAGATCTAAAACAGATGGCCACACTCCCGCCCCTGCGTTCCACTCTGGGGCAGTGCGCAACAGAGTACTTGGGGGGGGGACGGCAGCCTCTAAGACTGGGTCAGCATCATCCCCTACCCAGGTCTCCACAATGCATGCCAGATCGACCGATGAAACCAGATACGCTATAACTGCGGTCTTTTTTTCTGATTGATCTGGCATTGCACAGCACCACCCTCAGGGGACTGGTGGACAGTGCAGCCCTTCTGGCTGCCAGCCCACTCCGACTCATGGGAACCCTGGGGATAGGAACCAAACATGTCTGGCCTCTCTATAGGACCTGTCAAAACCCAGGGCGCATTCCGCATCTAACCACCTCTATCTTGCCCCCTTCCTTTGTGCACGAGGTGTCCCGCCAACACCGACCAGCGCAGCACCTCCTAATCCCGACCTACTGACAGTGATGCACTGTATTGTTAGAAACTGGGAGGTCAGTGAAGGGCTACAAGTCAAAAAGCTGGGATGCCCCATACACAATTCTTGCCCACCCCTGCTCCCCGGACACCCCCAGACAGAAAGAGACTAAAAGAGTTTCTGGCAAAAGCTATGGATTTCAAGGCAGGAATGTTTCTTCAAATATTGTCAGATGCCTGTAACAAAGGGAATACCAAACCGTGAGTACAGTGAGCATTTAAGACTTTTGGGTTGCCTGGTGGTGTATGTGCCCTATGCTGGCTAGATTACATTTCACTCAGGACCAAGTTCACCACAGATGTGTGCTGAAGTAATGTATCAAAGTAAAGGATGTCTCTAGCAAGCCAGGAGGGGTTGGGGGATCCAGAGTAAAGGATGCCTTTAGCAATCCAGGAAAGGATGCAGCATCCAGCTGTGTGTCCTAGGTGAAATGACAGAGACTGACTGGGGCCAGGGTGGGCAGAACCTCACTTTTAGTCGTAGGTCAGGGCTAACTGGTTACCAGAGAGGCACCGTTACCTGCAGGTGTTAACATAGTCCATTTCATCAGGAGTTTGAAGTAAAGGGTGTGGCAACCCTCATTATATTAACACTTGTCAGAAATCCTGAGATTCCTAAGCAAATGGGTTGAAAGTTCATGTTTTGGAAAAGGTTCATGTTGGAATATACAGTACTGCCTGTGTTTCTGTGTGAAGACAAATGTTTCTTCTGCTGCAAGTTGTGTCATCTGTTTGGACAGTAAAACCTTGGGGGACCACCCTAATTCTGCTTAACATCTTGTCAGAAAATAAAGCCATACAATACAATCCCAATTTTTGGTTGTGGACAATCCATGTGTGAGTCCGTGTGAAATGTTATGGGGCCCCTTCAGATAGGAGACGCAGCATAGCCCTAGCACCCCTCTCTTCCAGACTCAGAGTAAATATAAATGTTATTTTGTGCCCTAACCCCCCAGCCTCTTAGATGCCCTAGCCAAGTAGTTACCCTAATGCCAGGGGTGATGCTTATTTTCTGCCAACTTGTGGTTTGTTGCGTTATCTGTGTAACAAGTTAGGGAGGTCCTGGTTGCAAGATGCCACTCTTGACCGGGGTAAGGGTTGCATCTTAATCAGGAGTTGTAGGCTTATTGACTTCAGAGTATTAATAACATACTCCAAATTAAATTAAACAAAGACAGTCAAACAACAGTGAAAATGTAATTCTATTTTTTCCGTTAAACATATGCATTAAATTAGCTATCAAAACTCATGTTTGTTTCATATAAAGATGATTGTTCAACTTATATAATACTTAGAACTGTTAGAACTCAAGGGAGTAAACAATACTCAGCACATCTCCTGCCCCTAAATGTCTATAATATGAAAATATGTTCATTCAAGTCACAGCAAACTCTTCATATCATATAAAAAGAAAATATCCTTAATACTAGTGAGTGCTTTTGATGTGTAAAGTGTAGAACGACCAGGGCTCTGGCACATATATGACACCAGGATACTTCTTCCTCAGAATTTTGTCATTCCAAAGGCAGGCAACCCACACAGCAATTAATGCCAGCGTTATAACAAATGAGTACAACAGAAAGAGTCCATTGCTGTCCAGGACAAGTCCCTTGCGTGTCTGGTGCATCACTGTTGCCGTCATTGCGAAAAAGGTGAAAATGTAAAGAATAAAAATCTGACCTTCTGTGACAAGGTACCTGAAATACAAAATTGTCGACGATTACTGATCTTGTGGGAATCTCACAGGTACAACTAACGTGGTTCTCAAAAGGTAACATGACCTGTGGCAGCTAAAAGGTCAGAGGGACTATTTACTGTCTTCTAATACTTTCACATATTCAGCATGGAAGTAGAACATAGAAACAGAACATTTCGGCCAAAAATGACCATTGGTGCATCCAGTCTGCCCTGTTTTACTCTAGCCTACCCTGGGACTTAGTGCTGTGGTACATTTCTTTAAAAACTATCTCTTCAGGAAAAGATGAAATGAAATGTAACATCTTCTTCACAGTTGTGTCCTGGGGAGGAGCAGCCATCAACAGAACACACAATAAACAGACATAAGCATTCATAAACCTTAAAATACTCAGCACTGCTATGAAAACATGTTTTTCCAAACACCTAGTTTCAGCTACAGTTAATATAAATACTAGCATACCTATCAAATCTACTTTTCTAGGTATCGCCTATACTGCGTGCCATGAGTGTTTTTTATTTTCTCCATCACAATGCTCACCAAATCTACAATGGTATTTGTAAACCAAATCTGGTTGCCATCTTGTTTACTTAAACAAAAATATTAAAACATTTAAAAAATACTCAAGTTCTGGTGGAAAAAGAAAATGTTACCACCAAGCAAAACTGGAAGATGCATGGAATTGTTATGGTAACAAAAGGCAAGGTCACATTTGTTGCCCAATTTTGTTGCACTGCGTCTTTAAACACATATGTGAAGTATTCAAATACAAACGTAGCTTTTTCTTAATACTATAAAGCCTGGGGCTTCCTTGTTCATCAGAAGAATGGAATGCAAAAAAGACTAGTCTATATAAAATAAAAATGTATGTGACGATTTAAGAAAGGTTAGGATTCTGCATAAAGGATCCATTTATGTACTGTACATTAAAGGGAAACATTCATCTGTAGATGCTGGGGCAGTCCCCGATTAGGCTATCTGCCAAAAATAAAAATTGTGCCTTCTGGCAAGTTTTAATATTTTAAGTTTATCTCGTTGATCTTGCCATCCTTCCTGCCGGCATTTTGAGACAAGCACCACTTGGGGTGCATCCCAGCAGCTGGACAGTCTATACTAGTTTTCGGTGTGACACAGGGAATGCGAATGACCAAACTGGAGATAATAATAGCTCTGTACATTGATGAAATCTATACTCTCTCCTGAAGCTGATCCCCAGCTCGGACGTCAGCTGTGGCAGGTTCTGGGATGCGCCCCAAGCAGCGTTTGTCACAAAATGCCAGCGGAAGGGATGGCAGGATGTGCACCAGAGCACCCTATTCCTGTGTCAGAAGTCCTGCCCACAGGGGAAGTGGGCTGGCAGTTCCACTGCCAGTTGTTGGAGTAAAGGGACCCTAATCTGTCTGGGCCAGCAAGGGGCCCACCCAAACCATGTTGGCAGGCTCAGCTCATAGCTTGACCAGAACCCTCTGTATTAGAATGGGAGAAAGGCATACAGAAACCTCCCTTTCCAGGAGAGGGACAATGTGTCTTACCAGGAAACTCCAGACCCTGGACTGAGTGAGTAGAAACACAGCAGTTTTCCTTTGTACAGAGATGCAACAGGTGTACACTATGTCTGGCTGACACCATTTTTTGAAGAGGCCATCCACGACAAGGGTGGAGAGATCCCATTCATGGTGCTGCACCTGGGACTGACTGAGATGATCTGTAAATGCATTCTGCATCCCTGGTAGAAACAATGTGGACAGAAATGTGTCCCGTTCTACTGCCCAGTGTTAAACTCTCACTGCCTCTCTGCAGAGGGCATATGAATGAACTCTGCCTTGTCAGGTGATGTAATATTTGACCAAAATATTGTCTGTACAAATCAGTAGCTGGGACCCTCGGAGGAAGGAGGCAAAGGCCTGTAAGCCACACAGAACAGCCATCATCTCCAGAGTGTTGCTGTGCAGATCCGTATCCAGAGGGGTCCACTACTCCTGGGTTCTGAGTGGGCACAGATGAGCACCCCAACCTGACCCTAAGGTGTCCATGGTCATCATCAGGAGGGGGGATGGCCAAATGAATGGATACCCCAGCTCTAGGTTGGAACAATCCAATCACCAGAGCAAGGAGTGATGAAGTGGAGGAGTCACCTGTATGAGATGCTCCAATTTCTCAGAATGCAGTGCCCACTGTGCTTTGAGAAACCACTGGGGGATTCTCATATGGAGATGTGCTAGAGGAATGTCAGTATGGCAGCCACCATTAGGCCAATTAACCTTAAGAGGCAGCTGGCTGAGACATAGCTGCTGGATGATACCAGTCATGCCTGGGCCATGAGTGTCTTACCATGGTCGGAGGGCAGGAATGCCCAGCCCAGACTTCTGTCTAGAACTGCAACTATATATTAAAGCCATTGGCAAAGAGTGATGGCTGACTTTGGTTTGTTGACCAGAATACCCAGATGGCTGAACAACTATCAGGTCTGAAACAGTGTGTAAACGATCATTTCCAGAGATAGGGCTTTTAGAAGCCATTTGTCTATATAGGGGAAGACACTGAGGCCTTCCCTGCAGAGGGCAGCTGCCACTGTGGCAAATACTTTGGTAAAGACATGCAGTACACAGCATAAGCCAGAGGGCAAGACACAAAACTGGTAGTGCGAGCACTGATGCACGAAATGCAGATATTTTCTGTGTGACTTTCAGATTTTGACATGAAGGTATGCATCCTTCATGTCCAGACCAACCAGCCAATCCCCTATGAACATGAGGGGGGATGAGGGACTACAATGAAACCATTCAAAACGTTTTGTGTTCAATGAATATATTCAGTCCTCAAAGGTCTAGTACAGGCCAGAGATCCCAGTCCATTTTAGTACCAGAATGTTCCAGGAATAAAAGCCCAGATTCCGTTCTGAAACAGAGACAGGTCCTACAGCTGTTTTGCAGAGGAGGATTTGAGTCTCCTCCAGCAGGAAGGCAAGATGCCTGTAGGATATCTGTTGGGTAATTGGGCGGGGAAGGTCACTGGAGGGACTAAAAGGAGTTCTAGGGAGTGTCCTTGCTGAACCACTTCCTGGATCAAGGCATCTGTAGTGATCTTCCTCCATTTTTGTAGGAAGAGGGAGATGCGACCTCCCACCAAGACCTCCTGAAGCAGTGAGGCCAGAGGAAGTGGAGGGGAGTCAAAAAGTGCCAGAGTGGCTGGGGTGCCGGTAATGGCCTGATCTTTTGCAAGTCTGGCATAGGCACAAGGAGGCAGCTTGGTAGTGTGGGACATGGAAGGTTAGAACCTTTGCAAGCCACATGCTAGGCCCCCTGGAACAGCCTCAGCCTGGACAGGCATAGAGCCTACGAAAAGAAGTATGGCCCATTCCATGGGGTCTTGAGTTCAAAGTATGCAAGGATCTAAGAGTCATTTTAGAGGATTGTAAATTCTTTAATGCATTTTCAACATAAGTTCTGAACAGTTGTTTTTCTGTGCATGGAAATCCATGTCCCGAGCTGGCAGTATGATGATCACCGGCACTTTTGGGTCTTGCTTTGCATTGCCCCTACTACCTCTGATGGTGGGTAAGTGGCTCTATCAGAGGTCACCTTACAACCTGAAGTAGGCAAATGGTGGTGGCACGGGAGCAGAAAGCCATACAAAAAAATATAAAGAAAGGCACCTTTGAAAAAGCGATACTCCAATGCGAAACGCATCAGGAGGCCAGAGGGCCACCGCTTTACTCTTGTTTTAAGTTTTCATCAGCACTTTATGGCACTTTACACCTTGCACCAAATAATGGATTTTGCAAATGAAGTTGTACCTGTCATAAGTTTCAGAGAGGGGGGTAAGTGCCCAACTTTCTTGTTTTCTTTGGATTGCAATCTTGCAATGTATCTGTAGCCTTGTGCGGCTTTCTTTTCTGTATCACTCCACAATGTAAATGGGGATGGGAGTTAATACATATGGGTAATGTACCCCCCCAGTAGTGGTACAGCTCCAAAGCTATGACCTCAGCACAGACCCCCAGGGACATGGTACATTCCAGTTGCATTCCACCTTAGAATTTTACTTCATTTTCCTTTTTTCTTCTGGCTCTCCTTTTTGGTCCTCTGGTCTATAGCAAGTTAGTTACAGAGCTTAACTTTGTCCAAGAATGAACTTTTGTGGTGCCATTTGGTGAGTTGGTTACTTGCAGGGTTGTTTTAGTTGGTTAGGTTTGTCTTGCCGTTTTGCACAGGGATCCTGTTTTTGTTCCTTGTGACTGGCTCCCTGCCTCGGAGGTATGGCTCCATTTTGCTCCTTGTGGTTGCCCCCCCTGCTGACATACAGCATCATCAGTTTTTATTTGAACAGGGCAACCTTGTTAGCTGTGCTGTCTCTGCCAGCTGGTTTGCCTCAGTGTTTTTGACTACAGCGCTTCTGTGCTGGTCTCTCACCAGCTAGCTTGCCTCAATAATTTCACCTTTCTGGACAGCAGCTTTTTATTTGCCTCAGTGGGGTCATGTGATGCACTCTGGAAGAGAGTAGCAGTAGGGAGGAAGAGCTCCAGCAGTCCCAACAACAAAACCCTACAGGAAAGCGCCAAATTTAATTTTAATGGTGCATAAAGACACTGGTACAAATAATTACAACACAGAACATGTCCCAACAAAGTTTAAAATGAATTGCAGCAAAATGTAGGAGGATATAAAGGAAAGACTGATAAACACTCCAGCATCAGCAAGATCACAAGCAGCTAAAAGAGGGAAGCCAGCCTAATTGTCAGACCCCTTACCACCACCCAACATTGTCTTCAACAAAGACAGATATAGGGAGGAATTCTCCTTTATCAAAGCCTTTTATTTGCCTTAGTGGTTTTTCCTACAGTACTCTGTGTGCACTTGTCTGGCTGGCAGCTTTTTATTCTGTGGCTGGCCGCTTGACTGCAACGCTTTGCACACTTTTCTGCAGTGGCTGACCGCTTGCCAAATACTTACCCCTAGCACCTGGTGCACTTTTTGGGGGGCAGCGGAGTTTGTTTTGTTTGGGGCTGTGCATGAGCTGATGCACCCTGATGTGATGACGTCACACACTCTGCGTGACACCAGATGCTCAGGACCAGATTGGCGCGAGACACGTTCCGAGACTTGGAGGTGAGCAGCCAGGCAGGGAACACTATCTTGTTGCTCGTGTAGTGTGCCGTTGCATAGAACCTCACATTATTTTGTTAAATGCCATCACACAGTGCCTCACGGGCACGGGATCATAATGTTGCAAGACATTATGTCGCATGCAAAAATTGCACTGCCAATACAGTGTGATTTCTTGCATGTGGCATAATTCTTCTTTTTCTTGGGGGGCAACACCACCTGCACCTCCCATTACGGGGGCTGTGCACTCTGAACCCCCCCCAATAAGGATTCTCAACACTGGGGGTAGTCACCTCCAAATCGCACAAAGTGTGAAAAAAAAATTAAAGTTTCTGGGACCGGGATTCAAACCCGGTTCCAGACACAGTGCCTGGACTCCTTGCTGTAGTGGCTCAGTCTATTGAGCCACGGCAGCTGCTCAGTGGAACCTCATCCCAGCAGCAGAACCTCATCCCAGCAGAGGTCTTATCCTCTGCCTGGGATAGTGCGAGTGGTGCAATACCGCGTACAGCAGTATTTGCAGTATTGCACCACTCGCTGTTTCGTACAGCACTATTCCGGGTTATCGCTAATGTTATACGCTATTAAGCGTACAACATTATGACCCAGTAGGTGCCTGACAGTGCATGCTAAGTGAGCAGCCTGACAGGGAAGCACTTCTGATCTTGCTCAAGGAAGAGCAGCCTGGCAGAGGAGCACTAGTTAACTGTGACATTTGACAGTAACCACAGGCGCAGTAAGTTATTTTTTTCTTCTATTGGTCTTTCTCAGTTTACAGAGTGGGGTGATTTTTTGGTTAGCAGACCCTGGACTTCTGAACCAAGGCCCAGCACTCAAAGTAAAAACATAGTCCACAGAGAAAAAGGTGATGGGGGTGGTTTGCAGTTTTGGAATCACTCTCTATAGAGTTTAGTGCTGGGGGGGTATATAAGGGCAGCATCTCAATAAAGTCAACCCCCCTCTTCCTAAGTTAGTTGCAGTGATGAAGCTTGGGCACTAAGGGGGACCATGGAAGCCTCATCTATCAATGGAGCTAATCCCCCTCCCTAGGTCAGCCAATTACAGTGATACGTGAGCTACAGGACTCATTACAGAGCTGAGGTGACAAGCCCTGGCAAGCACCCCCCAGCAGTTAGTCTGTACTATAATGATTTAGCTGCACTACTGTATAGTTCACAAGTCAGCCACACTGGGGCTAGCATTGATCATGGATTTGATAGAGTTTATGTGTATGACTGCACATTGTTTAATTGAGGTTTTATTTGAGGGAGTTTGGTAATTAAAGTGCAGGCCATTAAAGGGTCAGGTTATCTATCAGATGGATTTTGGTGCATGTATTGCTCCACTAAAGAGGCTAGTGTGTCCCTGTGTTACGGCAGTGTGTCTGTTACATGATCAGCTGGACGGAAGTCCAGGGACCTCCCAGTGTGTGAGACTGCAAACTACAGTGAATGATCTTCTCCATTCCCCTTTCCAAGAACGGGATTAAGAAGGCATACTGTAGAGACACTGGTATAAGTAACAGAAATTTTTAGGTATTCATAATGGCACCATGGCTTATTGCAGACCAATACCGATAGATGTAACACCTGTAGTAGGATTAGAAGGCCCTTTTTTGTTTAAGGAACCCATTGTCTGCACTGTGCAATCCAATTTAGTATGTCTATTTCAGTCCCTCCCTGCTGGACTATTGAGCTGGGATTGGAGGTGCACCTGTGGTACTGCTGGCAGCGGTAAAGCTGAGTTACACAATGTCTGCTCCTTTCATTCTTGGGCTGTATATACTGGATTATCTAACAGTGATCCTCAGGTCCATCCTGCGAAGACATCCAAGTCCATATGGATCACTGGTCAAGGAGGGGTCCATACTAGCATGTCCAGGCCTGCCATGGCACAGAGAATCAGCTCACCTAATTTGCAGGTGACCCCTGACCTTGATGGCAGGTCAAGAGGAGGATTAAGAGGTATAACTATAATCCTGACTAAATGGAGCCAGGGCCATCTCGAGAAAGATGCCTCTCTGAGAAGGAGAGGAGCGATGGGTGACAAGAAGGTGGCAGTTTTTCTACCCCTTTGTTATGTGGCTTGAGGGAGGGGGAGTAGTTTTAAACCTTATATTATTTGGTGTGAGGCTTCTGTGCTACATTACAACATGCTGCCATAGGCTCCGGGAAGTGTTATTGTCAGCCTCCCATCTCTGTGTATGATGAGCTTTAAAATGGGCCAGGGTGGCCAAGTCGTAGCTTCCCTGGAAG
Organism: Neoceratodus forsteri; assembly: GCA_016271365.2. Classification (NCBI taxonomy): domain Eukaryota; kingdom Metazoa; phylum Chordata; order Ceratodontiformes; family Ceratodontidae; genus Neoceratodus; species Neoceratodus forsteri. The sequence goes on from CM028129.1 coordinate 1,261,579,117, forward strand.
ATACTGTGCTGTTGCATTGCCTAGAGAATGCCTTTTATTTGTGACATAATAAGCATGCTCTGGTGTAACCCCACTACAAATGGGGGTTCCTGAAAAGTCTTCCTTGAGCTTGCCTAAATGCTCACTGCCGGGCTGGTGTCCTGCGTTTTAGCAGTTTAAATGTATTGCCAGAGAGTTCCTGTATAGCCTCTGTGTACTGTCTCTTTAAGAGCTGCCTGGATTGCAGTCATAATTAATCTGAGAGGGAGCTCTGTTAGAAGATGTACTTGTTTGCTGATCATTTATTAGAATAGTATTAATACTGCAGTTTGTCTAACCTGCCTTCTTTGCAGCATGAACATTTCTGTTTATCTCCACCATCTTGGTCCTGGACTGCTGAAATGGGCCAATCAGTACCTTTGGGGACTCTAAAATGGAGCCTGTCCCCAGGGGCTTTGTGGGAGCAAAATTCTGTAGGATTTGTAGTTTTTGCATTTTGGCGCCAAAACAGACCTGGAGGGGGAGCCCTTTAACTGACTGACAGATAGATCAGCCAACCGAACCTTTTGGATTCTGGGGAAAGTCCCAGGCTGCTTGCAGCTAAAGTCAGTCTGAATTGGGAAGTGAAAGTGGTAACAGCTTGAGTGATTCAAGCAGCAGCCCCTGTGTAATTCATGCAGGAGAACTGTGAAAGGGCTGAGTTTTGGCCTGCCTGTCTGCCTGCTGTCCCTGAGAGGGAAATTGAAGTTTATTTGGACTGAATCCGAATTGTGAGGATGATTTAAGCCACAGAATTGTGACCAAGTTTTAATCTAAAGAAGACCAAAGATTTCCTGAATGCGATTGGCCTGTCAGGATTTCCAGCCACCTTTGAACTCCTGGTTTGTGCAAAGACTCTGTAATTGTGACTGGATAGCAATCTGCTTGGTACAGTAGAATTTCTTACATGTAAATGTGCTGTGTGCTGTTAGTGGGTCGTGATTTGATTCCCCACTGTGTGCTGAACTGTGTTCTGCTTGCTGGAGGCTGCATCCAGCTCCCACGGACTGAATCCGTATTCATCTCCATTGGGCCTGGGCTTTGCCACACTGGCCCAGCCAGACTACCCGCTGCATAGAGAAAGCCATTGACAAGAAACCTGCCTGGGGATCAGCCCCCTGCTCACGCTTTGAACAGGAATGACGCCTTGGTGATTCGTGTGGGTCCTGCTTCTCCTGGCACTCCAGTTCAACAACCTGCTGTCTCGATTCCATCCTGCCTGTGTCCTGTATTGGGTATCATGAGTAAACATCAGGGTAGCTCTCTGCAACAACAGCTAAATCTAAAGTGTTGTCATCCGATTGCTTTGTTGTCTTTTCTGTCACGAACTGAGCCCTCCAGCTCCAGATTACAAATAGTGTGTGTTGTGCATGTTGCTTTCTTCCATCACAGGGCCCCAACCAGCTGCGAGCCGACCTACCCCGGGCAAGATTTCTGTCTAGCCCACTGCTTTCCTACCACCCAGGGTGTGACTGTGTAGGACCTAGCGCATGCATAACTGTCTGATTGATATAGCCTTTAAGCAAATCAACCTGATTACGCCTCCCTTGTTTTAGTCCCTGAATAAATCAGATCTAACTCTTTTGCATTTAACCTGACTGTGGTTCCAGTTTGTGCCAAAGAGTACTATACTGTTGCTATTTGCTGTGCATAACCTTGTTTTACAGGGGGTCCCCAGGGTCAAGCTAGAGGAACTAGCCCTGGTGGTAAGTGCAAAGTGTGGGTAATTGCATGGTGAATAAGGGTCATTGTGAAAGTGATTATTGTATATTATTCAGGCCACTGGAAGGGAAAGAGGGGGGTTACAGTATCCCAGAGGGCTGTGCCCAGGTTAGCTTGACCACTAACAACCCTGATCCCTGGGTGGAGGCACCCATTTCAGTACCCAGGCCCCTTAACCTGCTACTAGCCAAGCAGGCAGGGGCAGTAGCCCTTGGGATAGCGCCACCTAGGGGTTACACTGGTACCAGATGAGGTACATCCACAGCCGTGGGGTGCTCTGCTCTACCTTATAATGCCATGCTGCTTGTCAGATGCTGAGGACAAAGGCAACAGGGCATGATGTCAGCCCTGTACTTCAAATCATAGCATCCACGAAAGAGGTACCCCCCTCTGAGTTCTCCCCTCATCCAGAACAGTCTGGAGTGAGACATGAACGTTTCCAATCCCCAGACAGTAGTAGAAGGTAATCTTAGTGTGGGAGGCTTTACTTGCAAACCTGCTACAGGTGCAGATGGAAGTGGGGGCTATCCACAATGTACAAGGCTCATGTTTCTCTTTTCCTGGCAGCAACCCCACCACTTGCAACCATCCCTTGGAAGTTGATGGGAGGACGCAAGGTTTTTCAGCCTGTACTGGTTTTGTTCCTTAGAATGGGTTGTCCAACATGTACCAGCCAAGAGATGATCCAGTCAGCCTTGCAGTACACCCAGAGATGTGTGTCCCATGGGCACTATGTTCAGCTAATTTTTCCCCAGGGAGTTAGCAGTTGTGCCAAATGTTGTTTTTTTTGGATGTCCTATTACTGTTTAAGGCATCACTGAAACAGGAGGCACACCACGACTTGGTATGATTACTCATCACAGAGTGCTGATAGAAGAGTAACTGGTGGCAGGATACTAGGAGCCAGAGACATGCTGAACTGGACAAGCAGCAGGGCAAGTGCCCTACCTCGATCACAGAGGCTGAAATACTTGGGTTTTCCTTTGGTCAGGCCAACCTTTTTTTTCCTGATCCTCAGCCAGGTAGCAGAACTAGTCTGGGATCTCAGTGGCTGGGGCGATGTGCTGTTGGTACATTGTCAGGGTTGTCAGCCTGGGTACTGGCAATGGATGCAGTGTCCACAGGATCCACAAGGACGGACTGCAGTCAGTATCACCCTAGTCAGTGTGGTCCCAGCCTGAAGGCTCTCCAGACTTTGATTCAGTTGTCTAGGCAAGTCTTACTCTGGATGACAGGCTAGGAGACATCCAAGCTAATTTACAGGGGGAACGCTCACCCCAAAACCCCTTCTGCACTGATGTGAATCCCATTGACAGATGGTCGACTGATGAAGGGGGGCTTTTCTAAGACCAGATTTGGGTGCAGGAGAGCTGGTACCATCAGCTTCTGTGTATCCAGTTCAAGGTTCTGGCAAACTGAATGACCAGTCACTACCTTGCAGTACTTGTCCCAGCAAGAGAACAGAATATCACACTGTTAGTCTAGGCAGTAACTATATACTCCTGGGGAGGGCGACCCATGATCCTGATAGTATTTTGACCTGCAGAGCAGAAGGTCATCTGATGTAGGTCAAGCTATTCAACCACAGGATCTTTTTCAGATGCTGAGGTACGTTAGTCGATCCCGGTGGCTGTGGGAGGACACAATACATGCCTGCCCTGGCAGTGGAACTTCATCTACTATACCTGTTTAGTGTTTTTCATGTTTCTATATTGTCCTGCATCTGTCAAGGATTCAGGAGTTAGATGGAACTTCCCTCTGACAGCTTCAGAGCGTCCAATAAATAGTTTTTAGTCCTGGTTAACATAACTACTTACAAGGTTAGCAGCCCTGTTCCTCGGGACAGGAACAGACTCCAAAAGCAGGAGTACCAGACTCAGGAGGTATCTTCCAGATGGTTTCTAGGACAGGTTCATCTCAGCAGCCTCAGCGCAGTGTGTTAAATTTGTTTTTCTCATGTTGGTCAGAAGACCAGGGTGTTAGGACTCACAGAAGGATAAAGTCTCTTGAAAAGGACAGGTCCATGCAGGACACAGTTTTCTTTCCTTTCAGGGTGCTCATGGTATCCTAGGCTGAGAGGGCCAAGTTTGCAGTACAGTTTGGCTGTCACTAATGTAGCCATTTAACCTTACCTTTTCCAGGCCCTACAGGGGTTATGATGTGAGCTCTGAGGACATGGCCATCCAGTACTGTTTTACAAGCAGTACTTATCAGATGAATCCAGTAGTTGTCTGTTGGGGAATTATATGGGAAAATATTCTACCCTACCTTACTTAGATGGGTACTGCTTTTTAGAACTCTTATGTATTAACAACTTTCCCAATTGACAACGTGGAGCAATACAGAATGGAGAAATTCCATCATACTTACTGTAATCTCCTTTTCTGTTAGCTCCAGCGTTGTCAGTGGGGCCTCTCCCTGGAGCTGTTTACTTGTCTGGAGAATACTGTCCAATATACGTATGTATTCAGCTATATCAATCAATCAATCAATCAGTCAATCAAATCTTTATTTATCCAGGCGATCACCATTGAGCAAGCTCATTTACAAGGTGGACCTGCTGTTGGCAGGGAAAATTGTACAGTTACATATAAATATACATAATACGAAAGGAACAACATGTTTACAATACTGATAGGAGCAGAGTATTTACATTCCAAATCACATGTACAAGAGAGATATACATAATACAACCCGAACGCAATATACATATATATATATATATATATATATATATATATATATATACATACACACAGTTCCCACAGGAGCAGGTTGTGTATGGATGTCATTTACAAACCATAGAAGGAAAAAAGAAAGATTATTTATATTCCTGTCCAGCAGAAACACATTACAGGCCTGGATGGAAATTCCTAAGCTAAGGAGGTGCACATAACAGTGTGTAAGCCTTAAGTAAATGCCGCAGAAGGGGGGTGGTGAATAAGAGGGATGCAGAGGGTGCTAAGGACAAGTGGGGCAGAGGAAGGGGGAGTTGTAGTGGCAAGGGCTGATTTGGATAAGCAGCTGGGACTGGTGTTGAAGAAGAGAGGAACAACAGTCAAGCTGCTAGGAGCGATAGAAGCAATTACAGATTTCAGCAAACGCTTTGTCATAGAGGGTCTTAAAGAAGGCAGGACTGACAGGTGAGCTAAGTCTCAATGATTTTTGTATCCTATTCCAGAGAGTAGGCAGGGCATAGCTTATGGCCGCCCTTCCAAAGTGAGTGTTGGCCCTTGGGACATTCAAAGAAATTAGCGATTGACTTCTTAAGGCATAGTTCTTAATAAGACTAAGGGGGAGACAGTCAAAAACGTATTGTGGGAGTTTGTTGGTAAGGGCTCGGAGCGTGCATATGGCTGCATTTCTATATCGCTTGTATTGAAGGGAGGGCCACCCTACGTCTGCGTATAAAGAGAAGTGATGTGTGGAGTATGGGAGGCCAGTTATAAATCTCTGTGCTCTATGATATAATACATCCAGTTTTGCAAGATATGAGGATGGGCAATGTCCATAAATGAAGTCGGTGTAGTCAATTAAAGAAAGGAACGTAGATCGAACAAGCTGTCTTTTTGAGTCTGTGGTCAAAAGGCATTTAATTCTGAAAAAAAGACCAAGCCTCTGCCTCAGGTTTTTCAGCAGTTCTTCTGTGTGTTCCACAAAAGAGAGTTTGTTGTCTAGCCAAATACCAAGGTATTTGAATTTAGTCACAAATTCAAGATTTTCTCCTAATAAAGTAAAGATTGATGGTAATGGACTAGCGACAGCAGAATAAGCCCCTGGGCCTGATGGTGAGAAAAGAATGGCCTTGTTTTTTTTTGCATTTAGTAGTAACTTTTTGCTAAGGAGCTGGTACTGCAGAATGTTAAAGTCAGCTTGTAACTCAGCACAGGCAGCTTCAGGAGATTTCCGGCTTAAGTAGAGCACCATGTCGTCAGCAAACAAGTGAATATTGGCATCTTTGATGCCTACATCCAAGCTGTTGATATAAATGGAAAACAGTAATGGGCCCAGTATGGAGCCCTGGGGGACACCTCTTTTTATCGGTTTAAGTGGAGAAATTTCCCCATCAGCTTTAATTTGTTGCTGTCTATGAGAAAGGTAGTCTTGGAACCATCCCAGTGTGGTTGAGCCAATGCCTATAGTTTTTAAGGTGGAGAGGAGCAGGCAGTGGTCGACAGTGTCGAAAGCCTTACTGAGGTCCAGAAACACGGCACAAACAAATTTTTTGTTGTCTAGGTCCCATTGACAATCATTAGTAACTTTTGCCAGTGCCGTAATTGTACTATGCTTAGCTCTAAAGCCAGACTGTATTGGGTTGAGTAGTCTAGCATTGTCTAAGAAAGATCTCAGTTGCGTATCCACAATTTTTTCCAGAAGTTTTGAAAGTATGGGAAGAAGGGAGGTTGGTCTACAGTTATTTAGGTCACAGGGGTCCCCTGCTTTAAACAGAGGAATGACGTGAGCAGTTTTCCATGCTTTGGGGAAGGAGCCTTGTGCTAGGGACATATTGAATAGGTGTGTTATAGGTGTAGCAAGTATATGGTATGCTATTTTCAAGAAATATGGGTCGAAGGAGTCAGCCCCAGCACTTTTTTTAGTATCTAGTCATAGAAGATCTTCAACTTCTTTTATGGTGGTATGTGAAAAGGAGAAGTCCATGTTGTTGCTACTTGGTTCTGAAGGCTGGGTGTTGGTCTGAGGAAAGAAGGCTACTTAGGTGCGTTATCAAACGCCAAGCCAGCAGTGGCAAAGTGATTGTTGAAAGCCTGCAGTATCTCTAATTTATCGTTAATGATAATATTATCAGTGGTAATTTTGAAGGAAGCGCACTTCCTGGAGAGTGGCCAGATAGCTCTTTTATGGTGGACCAGAACTTGGTAGGGCAGTTTGACGCAGAGAGTAGCTCGGTTTGATAAAAGTTGGCTTTGGCCTCTCTGACCAACTTAGTACTGACGTTTCTAGATGCCCTGAAGAGACACCAAACAGCATCGGCACGAGATTTGCAAGCCTTTTTCCAGAGGTAATCTCTTTTGAGTAAGGCAGCCTTCAGATCTGGTGAGAATCAACGACAGGTTCTGGCTTTTATTCGTGCTTTAATCAGGGGAGTATGGCTGTTTAGGGCGCTGGATATGATTTCATGGAGAACGTCATAGGCATAGCTCACTGACTTAGCCAGGCAGAAACTCTGCCATAGCAGAGTTTTTTTTAGATAATTGAAGTATGCAATAGGATCGAAATTCCATTTGGATCTTTTAGTGGAAACTTTGGTGTAGATAGGTGTACATTGTTTTTTGTACTGGAGGACACCTACAGAGCTCTTTCATGGTTTAGGATTTATCAGCTGTATCTGGACACTTTTGCACAGTACCATATGGTATATGTAATGAACTGTAGATTTCAAGGTGAGACATACGAGGTTATGTTTGTTTGGGGACCTGCATGGGTATCCATTAGTTATGTACATTCAGTTATATCCCTTTTAACCAAATGTTTCGCTGTGTTTAAGACAAGCTTTCAGGAGCAGAAGATCATGAGATCCGACAGTGAACCTGGTGTCAAGTGTTGGAGCCCACGAATGGCAGTTACATACAAACATACGAAGAAGCCAGCAGAAGAAGGACATTTGGTCTATCAAGTCTGCTCATATTGCAGGGTCCATAGCTTGAGCTAATGTCCCTAACCTCCCTCCCCACTCTGCCCATCCTCCCTACCCCTGACCTTTACACTCCCCCATGCCTGTCCCAGCCTCTCTTAAAGCTGCCCACTATCTTCAACGAGATTACCTCTTCTGATAGCACATTCCAAGTGTCCACCACCCTGTCTGTGAAGAAATGCTTCCTGACCTCCCTCTTAAACCTCCCACGCTCCAGTTTAAGACTGTGCCCCCTCATGTTATGGTTGACACTCAGCTTAAAGAGACTCTCCTTATCAACCTTATTTATCCCTTTCAAGTACTTGAAGGTCCCAGTCATGTCCCCACTCTCTCTCCTGTCTTCCAGGGAGTACATGTTCAGTGCCCTCAACCTTTCCTCATATGCCTTACCCTGCTGATCTGCTGTCATCTTTGTAGCCCTCCTCTGGACCTTCTCCAGCAGGTTAATGTCCTTTTTGAGATGTGGGCACCAGTACTGATCTCCATACTCTAGATGCGGCCTTACCAGTGACCTGCACAAGGGCAATATAACCTCCTCTCTCCTACTACTGATCCCCCTAGATATGCATCGCAGCATCTTGTTTGCCTTTTCTGCTGCTTTATTGCACTGCGTGGAGTGCTTCAGGTCACTAGTGATCATCATTCCCAGGTCCTTCTCCTCCTCTGATGCAGATACTCGGACTCCACCCAGGTAGTACTCTGTCCTAGGATTCTTGGCTCCAACATTTTATTTATTTTATTGATAATTCGGATACAACCTTTGTATGCATATGCATAACTTTGCATTTCTTGGCATTGAAGCCAAGCTGCCATATCCTAGACCACCTCACTAGCTTTTCCAGATCTTCCCGTAGGTCCTGTATCCCTTCAGCTGTGTCCACTCTCCCACAGTGCTTGGTGTCATCTCCAAATAGGCACATTTTGCCCTTAATGCCATGTCCAATGTTATTGATAAAAACATTGAACAACAGTTGTACATCTTTGAGGGGGGTCTGGGTCTTCAAAATAGGTAGGCCTGCATTTTCCATTCATCTTTGTTTTTTCTGGTGCATGTTTATGCGAGGGTTCAGTCAGGGGCATGATATTAATAGTAGTCAATAGTTAATTAATGGTAGTTTGTGCATTGAATTGACAGAAGTGAACTGAAGTGGAATACAGCTGGAATGTAATATATCCTGGGGGTCTGGGCTGAGGTCACAGCTTTGGAGCTGTACCACTGCCCCAGTGGGAGACCACATTACCTATATGTATTAACTACCTTCCCCACTGACAACGTTTGAACTAACAGAAAACAAAATTTCTGTAAGTATGATAGAATTTCTCCTTTTGTTTATATAAAAAATGTGTGCTACTAAAGAGCCTTGGAATGTCTTGCAAAAATGTTTGAAGCTTTCAAAGTTGATAATGGTAACTATTGGGAAAATTTAGAAACACGCTTCTTGCAAATCAAAGTAATGATTGTAACTGTTGTACCTGAATTTGTTTAACTAATGATCACCATCCTCCTTGTTATTTGCTTGATAGGATTGAGTATTACATGTCTGTTTTACTTGAACATTAATTGGGTCTCTCAGTGGTGTCTCTTATGATACAAGAGACTCCGAGCATGAAATTTAGGCAAGAGGACTGTGACACAAAACTAAGCAGTTATGGTTGATCAAACCTTTAATTGCTCAAGTGTAGCTCATACAAACATATATGAACATACAACTATGTCAGGAGATAAAGGCCTTATAGTCTATCTAGTCTACTTGAATATGCAGGTCCCCTCTGTGTTTACAGAGGGTCCTGCCCTGCCCCCCATTTTCTGTGAACCCCCTAGATTGCCTCTGCCCCTTCCCCCCTCCTCCACCAGAAATTTTCCCCATCACTTTGTCCCACCATCTCTTGACGCTATCCACTGTTTTCAGGGAGATCACCTCCTCCGGCAACTCATTCCACTTAGCCACCACTCTCTCAATGAAAAAGTGCCTCCTCATCTCTCTCCTGAATCTTCCCCCTGCCACTTTTAAGCTATGCCCCCTAGAAGACTTGTTCACACTAAGGCTAAAGAGGCCCTCAGTGCCCACCCTGTTAGTAACTTTAAAGTACCTGCAGGTCTCGATCATGTGCCCCCCTCCCTTCTGTCCTCAAGAGTGTACATGCTGAGCCCCTTGATTCTCTCTCTTTGTAGGGGGTTGCCCTGTTGGCACTGGATCACATTGGTTGCCCTTCGCTAGACTGTTTCCAGCAAGTTGACATCCTTTTTAAGATAAAGGCACAAATACTGCACACTGTACTCTAGGTGTGGGCTCACCAGCGATCTGTACAGTGGCAGTACGACCTCCATCTTCCTGCTGGTCATCCTCCTGACTATGCAGTTCAGTATCCGATTTGCTTTGGCTGCTGCTCTCCTGCAGTGTGCTGACTGCTTCAGGTCGCTTGTGATGATTCCCCCCAGGTCCTTTTCCTCCTCTGACTTGGTTACCTGCACACCACCCAACCAATATCTGGTCTCTGGGTTCTTCACCCCCAGGTGCATAACTTTACACTTTTTAGCATTGAATCCCAGTTGCCAAATGCCACACCACTTCTCTAACCTAGCCAAGTCATCCCTGAGGTCCTGTCTCCCCTTCTGCATGTCCACCCTCCCACAGAGCTTTATGTTATTTATGTGTCTTAGTATAACTAAGAAATTGATATGTATGGACATGTATGTCTATGGTCTTGAAACTCAATAAACAGATTTTTCAAAACAGCTTTGTGTAGTCCACAAACAGGCAGATTTTACATTTAATACCATCTGCTATGTCACTGATGAACATGTTAAACAACACCTGACCAAGCACCTGGCCCTGTGGGACCCCACTGGTCACTGTCCTAGCATCCAAGAATTCCACCCCTCCACTGAGCACCACCTTTTGGCTTCTGTCCTGCAATCAGCTTTTGACCCATCTAGCAAGCTTGGCACCCCACCTCCAGGTCTTCCAGCTTCCTGACTGGTCTCTTATGAGTCAAAGAGTCAAAGGCCTTGCTGAAGTCCAGATACAGGACATCCACTTGGCCCTTATCCATTGTCCTAATCACTTAGTTGAAGAGGTCATTTAGGTTAGTCGGACAAGACTGCCCTGACACAAACCCATGTTGCCTCTAATCCCGTTGCCCATTTTCCTCCAGAAAGCTCACCCGTCTTTCCTTCAGGGTGGTCTCCATCAGCCTCCCCACTACTGAGGTCTGACTGTCAGAGCTGTAGTTCCCTGGTCCATTATGAGGCCCATTTTTATAAAGAGGCACCACATGAGCAGTTCTCTACTTCTGGGGCACAGTCCCAGACTCCAGAGATGGTATCCTGATAAAAGAGTGAGTCAATATGAGCGAGTCATTTTGAGCGAGTAAAGAATAGTGAGTGGTTAAGATAGCAAAGATTTGCCTATGTAGGTGGAAAGTTGAGAAACCATATAGGCAGTTATCTGTGGCTGAGGATCTGTGCTGGCACTGTAGCATATAGGATAGAGTCACTGCCTGTGTGCTCCCTTCCTATGGCCAACAGTTTGAGATTTATACAGTTAAGAATTTTTTGGATTTTTTTTTTTACATTTGAGACTGGTTTTGTCCTCCCGAGTTTTGCCCCCTGGAGTAGTAGTGTGTAATTTGCTACTCACCATCCACTTTCTCCCTCTCCCGAGTTGTGCCCCCACCCCGAGTAGTAATATTTTATTCACGCCTCCACTTTCCCCCCATCCCTGAGTTGTGTCCCCTTGGTGTTGATTATAAATTGTTAGGGGGTGTGGTGGGTGATGCTCTCCGCAAAGGCGGGTGCTGGGGGGCAACCCCCCCCCACAGACAGTTACTAACAGTCTTTTTTCACTTTTTTTGCTCCACGCTGTAGTGCAGGTCACAGTTTTGACTTTCGCTGCTTTTCATTGGCTGTTTTTCTACACACGGATTTGCTGGTGCTATTATCACATGGAACCCTCCAGAGACGTGTTAAAAAGGTCTGCCAGAGAGCCCATCAGTACCTCTCCTAGTTCCTTAGCACCTTTGGGTTCACACCATCTGATCCCGGAGATGTTTATCCACCATTAGGGCCCTTAGGCCCTTATGCACCCTGTCCACTTATATTACGCCATCCGTGACTCCTCCCTTCCTAGTTCCCACAACTCTGCTCCCTTGCGGCGCTAGTCCCTCCTCCTCTCTAGTGAAGACGGAGCAGAAGTACTTGTTAAGTACCTCAATTTTCTCTTCACTTCCCTCTGCCCAAACACCCCCACCCATCTTTTTTTAATCTGACAGTCTCATCTTTAATGTCCCTCTTCTCCCTTGTATATTGGAAGAAGGCCTTCTCACCTTGTTTTACTCCCTGTGCTAGCTGTACTTCCCTTGTAGCCCTTGCCTCTCTAACCACTCTGCTCACCTCCCTTGGTTTAGCACAATAATCCTCCCTACCCTCCTCATTCTGAGTACATTTGTACTTCTGGAAAGCTGCCTTCTTGTCCCTCACTGTGTTTGCCACCTTCTTTCTGAAGCAGCTGGGTTTTCTGACCTTAAGATTTCTTGCTTTTGATTCTGGCACTCTGACTAGTGGCCTCCATCAGTCCCTCCTTTATTATGGCCCATTTCTGTTTCACCCCCATCTGCTTTCTGATCCCGGCAAGGTGTCCTACTAGGAAGTCTCCCATCCTACTAAAGTCAGCCTTCCTGAAGTGCAAAACCCTCATCTTGGTTCTGATCATCCCTCTGCCCATGCCCAGGTGGGACCACACTGCGTGGTGGTCGCTCACTGCAAGTGACACTTCCACCTTTAAATCCTGAACATGCACACAGTTGAACGGGACCAGGTCCAGTATGATCCTTCCCCTAGTGGGCTCCATGATCCTTGTGTCAGGAACTCACTCTGGAAAACATCCAGCAGTACTTGCTCCCCGGTGCAAGAGGTAGCAGGGATGTTCCAATCAACCCCAGGCAGACTGAAGTCCCCCGTTAATACTACCTCCCTCTTGCTTGTCATTTCCATGATTTTGAGACCCCAGTACTGTCCAACTCCTCGTCCTGTGAAGGTGGTCTGTAACCACCGACATCCTTATGTTTCCTCTCCTTATCTGCACCCACAATGCTTCTGCCTTTCCTTCCACCCCTTCCTCTCTAGTACTGGTTATTCCCTCCTTCATGTACAGAGCCACTACCTCCCCTTCCCATCTCACTATCCTTGCTATACATTTTATACCTGGGGACTGTGAGGTCCCAGTCATGGTTTGGTGTGGACCATGTCTCTATGATAGCCACTATGTCCACTTCTCCCTCGGCCAACAGTGCCTGCAATTCAGCCATTTAGCTTCCCAGGCTTTTGGCATTCAGAGACATCACCCTCCACTTGGGCCCCGGACCCTTCTCCCCAACCTGTCACCCCCCAATCCCTCCTTCATTCTTCCACGCCTTTCCACTAGCTCCTCTCTATTCTGTCCTAACTAGTGGGGGAGGCTTATCTGCCTCCTCCACCTGGTGACTAAGGGTGCTTTGCACACTGCTGCGCCCCAACCCCCATCAGTTAAAATTTAGTTTTTTTCCCACAAATACCTCCACTTGTCCTTCGGGACCATTGTTCCTTTCTTATTTAGCTGTAACCTGTCGAGTGCATATAGGTCTTTATTATCCCAGGTCCCTTCCCAGTTGCCAACTATCCCATACCACTCTGTCTCACACTATCCTCAAAGCCACACATTAAATGTTTCTATTCTTACTTTCTTTGCAGTGCTAACCCTCAGGACTGGTAGCACGTCCAAGAAGGCTACCAATCTCCCTACCTCTCTGCAGAATTTCCCCTGCCTCCCTGAACCTCTTTTGTACCACCCTGCAAGGTTATTTGTACCCAGGTACACTATTACTTGAGGTTTCCCTTCCTCCTGTCCCACATGCTCGGCTATCAGAGATCCCACTCTTCCTGCTATCATCCATGGCAAACTTTCTATACTCCTACAGTTTGCCCTGGACTTCTGCTCCCCATCTCACCCCCTTAACTATTGAGTCTCCCAAGATCACTTCCCTTCCCCCACCATCCTGGGCTCCCTGCCCCTCTACTCATATTGCTGCCCCCTTCCCATCCTGTACTCCCCCTTGACCCCTTGCATCAGTTATGCCCATCCTAGCCTCCTCCTCCTAATTTTCTCTTCTCTCTGGCACTCTCCATATCTTTCCCTTCTGCTCGCCTCCCCCAGCCTGTGCCTTTGCTTTTCCTTCCCTGCTTCACACACCCTCTTCCTCTTTCCTGAACTCTTTCCCTCCTGCCCCCTCTCCTTACCTTCCTTGAAATCCTTCATTCTACTACCTTCTTCCCTCCCTGTCTCACTGTCCTTACCCTCCAACTCCCCATCTCACCTCTCTCCACCCCCATCCAGTGGGCAGAATCTGTTCCAATCAGCACCTCTAGAGGTGCTCCCACTGGACATCTTTCCTACCCTGCCTTACCTGTTCCCTTTACTGTTATGTGCTCCCCAACTCTGGGACTTCTCTCTCGCTGGGATAAAGGAACCCAGGGGTCCTGCCTAATCACCTCCTCCTTCCTTACACCCCTGTGTGCCCCCCCACCTTGGCTCTCCTCCTGCTCTCTCCCCATTGCCTGCCACCAAGCCCTGTGGCCCCTCTGCCCCTCCTATCATTACCCTATGAATCACCCCCATCATCACATTCATTTCCTGCCTCAGGTGCCACACCTCTGATCTTAGCTGTCTAATATGCCTACAAACCAGGCATCCCCTGTCTCCCAGAAAGCTCCCAGAAACACCACTATCCACATCCCCTGCACCCTACTATTTTTTTATTTTTATTTTTTATACTTGTAAATCCAAATGAGCAAACTGCCCGTTTTCATTGGAGACAAGTTTAAAACTAAAAAACACAAAAAACTAACTAACAAACATAATACAAACAATACATTCAATCAATAAAATACAATACATAAAAATACATCATGTTTTCAAAGATAGCCACTGTTTTAACTGTGTCTTGAAACCCTGACAGGAGTTATTATCAACAACTTCTGAAGATTTCCTATGAACCTGAGAAGAACTATTTTGAACAATTTCTAATGGAATTCTATTAAAAAAACTAGGTGCTCTAAATAATAAAGAACTTTGCCCAAAAGTAGTCTTAAAAAATGGTATTTTAAATTTATAATTATGCTGAGACCTGGTAAACAACACATAAACTAATCTAGGAAACATTAAAGAAATAGAATAAGGAAAAAAATTACATTTAACTTTAAATAAAAAAAATACCCATCTTATAAAGTACTCGGTTTTCAAAAGATAAGGAAGATGACTGATTGTACAGATCAGAGCAATGGGTTCGAAAGGGTAAATTTAACCAAAACCTTAAAGCTGAATGGTAAATTACTTTGAGAGGACTCAAAACATTAGTACATGAGGATATATAAATCAGTATGCCATAATCAAGTATGGAGAACAGAAAGCTATGAACTAAAAGCTTTCTGGATTCCAAAGTCAAAAAAGATCTAATTCGATAAAGCAAACCCAACCTCTGATGGAGGATTTTCCTAAGATTCTGAATGTGAGGATCAAAAGAAAAATGTGTATCCAACGTGATACCTAAATATTTAAAAAATGATACATTTTCAATTATATTTCCTGTCCTATCAGAAACTGGAAGCAAATCGATTGGTACATTTTTCTTTTTAGAAAACACCATTACTTTGGTTTTCAGGGAATTCAAAACCAGGTGACTTAAAGATAACCAATCCTGCAGGTAATTAAAATCAGTTTGAAGATAGGAAAGGGCGACATTGGGTCTGGGATCTGAACAAAAAAGAACAGCATCATCTGCGTAAAGAATCATTTTAGTTTTTGTACATATGTCAGAAACGGAATCCATAAATAAAGAAAAAAATAAGTGGCCCCAGAATTGAACCCTGGGGCACACCACAAACTAAGGGAAGAGAATGGGATAAAGATGAACCAATAATAGTTCTAAATGATCTTACAGACAAAAAGTTTTGATACCACATATTTACTTCATCAGAAAAATGAAGACCTTGAAGCACACCAGGAAGAAGATTGAATTCAACCAAATCAAAAGCCTTGGTGAGGTCCACGAACAGTGCCACACATCAAGTGCTCCATGGACACTGCCCGTGAACCCCACCAAGGCTGTCTCAGTGTTATACCCTGGCTTAAAGCCATGTTGGTTCTCTGATAACAATGAATACCTCCCAAGAAAATCTAAGGTTTGGTCCATAACAATCCTTTCCAAAATTTTTGAAATAGGTGATAAAAGGGAAATTGGACAATAATTAGTAACTAAAGAGGGATTTCCATTCTTTAGAATGGGTTTTATAACTGCTTGTTTCCAGCTACTCGGAAAAACTTTATGATATAAGGAAAAATTAAAAATGTGTACTAATGGATAAACAAAACAATCAATACCCATTCTAATTATCCTAACACCAACACCATCCTGGCCCTGAAAAGGTTTTGGATTATTTTTCAAAAAGTATTTTTTTAACGAGAAAGGGGAAAGGGACTTAAAATAAAACTTTGGATTAATGTCATTATGAATATAATTATTATCAAGTACATCATCCAAATCTATGGGAGTTCTATAGGGGCCTAAGTTCCCAAAATGACTATTGAAAATATTAGATACCCTAAGATGATCAGTTATACTTTGTCCATTATGATGAAGAATAGGAGCAGAATCAACTTTACCCTGTCCCAAAATTTTATTTAAGGAACTCCAAGTCTTTTTAGGATTAGCCCTGGAATTCCTTTGTTCATTTAAACAGTAGGTGACCCTGGCTTTCCTAATTTCAGATTTGCACTTATTTCTAAGTGTCTTATACTCTTGAAGAGCAACCGGGGTTCTAGAAAGAGTATAAGATTTCCAACACTTATCACATTTTCTCATTAAATGAATAAGATCCCGTGTAACCCATTCTTGTTTGGATGATCTAATTCTTATTTTCTTTAAGGGAGAAATTGTATTTGCAATTGCATGATAAACTAAGCAAAAAAATTCCCACATTGCATCAATGTTAGTACTAATTACGAAGGGGGACCAATCAATTTTATTATATAAATCTTGAATTCCCTGGGGGGAGAACTTAGCCAGATTTCGACATTCAGCATATCAGGGAGGACTTTTTAATAATTTTATGGACCACTCACACTTGACTGGGCAATGGTCACTCATGGTATCGGCCATAACCTCAAATTTAATAATTCTATCAACGTGAGTGACAATGATCCAATCAAGGATGGTCCCTACACCTGTTTTATAATTGGGTCTGGTAGTTTCCTTAATTAATTGTGTTACACCCAGATTAACCAAATTCTCTCTGATTCCACCCTTCAAACTTTTATCCCAACTGCAATTAAAGTCACCAAGAGTGATCCATTCTCTGTTAGGGGGAAAGACTTCACGAAAAAGGGTCAATAAATCTAGACCATTTGAAATTTTGCCAGGGGGAAAATAAACAGCACTAAGAGTCAAATGTTTACTTTGTCCAAAAATCAAATCAATAGAAATCATATTACATCCAGAATTTGTCACAGAAAAGTCAAAAACAGTGTAATGAAATTTACTAAGAATATACATTAAAACTCCACCTCCTTTTTTTCCTTCTCTGTCTTGTCTAACAAGATTATAATTAGGGAGATAAATCTCAGAGTCCTTAATACCATTATGCAACCATGTTTCAGATAGAGTAATAATATCAAAAGAATGATATTGCGACCAGGCCACAAATTGAGGCCATTTAGATAACAAACTCTGTATGTTCAAATGAACAATTTTAAGAGTAGGAGAGACAGAAACCTTGTTAGTACTAACTGTGACTGACTCACAGTCTATCTCAGAGGAAAAGTTAGGCCCTGGATGTGGGTGCACTGATCCAGACATAAGTAACAACAACATAATTAATCTTTTTAAATTATTCCTTTTCTCTAACTGTCTATCATTTTTAGTGGATGATGTAGTTAGTGACCAATCTACATGTGCACTCACTGTATTGAAAATTATGAAATATATGAACTTCATAAGAAAAAGACAAAAGTAAAACATGAGATTCTGACAACTACATCCCTGAAAACCCATTGCCCTGATCTGTACTAAATGGACAAGAATAATGCAGTAAAAACTCTGCTTTTTCAACACGTGAAACATTAATTGAAAATGAGCAAAACGTTAATAACATCAACACTGTGTAAATAAAAAACATAATTAAAATAAGGAAAAAACAAAACTTAAGACAAACAAACGAAAAACGAAAAAATGAAATTACAAAACAAAACAAAGCGTAACAAATTCAAACAAAGCTTTAAAAGACTTAACAAATCAAGATAAAATTTGCCTTCTAAGAGAGAGAGCAGGGTTACTCTACCTGCTTCACCCTACCACTTCTGAATGCCTCCTCTCCACATATTAAAGTATTAGGTCCTCTTTAATAATGCACTTAGTTATCCTCTTTACCCTTATGAAGCTTTTAACCCAGCAGAAAAGCAACAACCTGGCTGAAATGTAACAACCCCTTCCCTTCCCATTACTATATTATGACCCAGATGGGCAGAACTGGGTAAGTTACTTTTAAAAAGTAATAAATTACAGTTATTAGTTACCCTCAAAGAAATGTAATCAGTTACAGTTACTGATTACTCTGTCGTAAAAAGTAATTAGTAACTGTAATGCATATTACTTTCCATATTGCTTTATATTATTTTTCATAACTTGGTGATGCTTAGTGATGCTTAGTCATTACACAGGTTTATGTGCTCAGGAAACTCAAAAAAAACCAAAGTATAAATGAAATAAGATTCTAAAAACATTGAATGAGTTGCATGTTACTACTTGTATAAAAATGTAATCAGTAACTCAACTACATTACATTTTTCTATAAGTAATCAGTTACAAGTACACGTTACTGGGCAATGTAATCTAACTACAGTAACACGTTACTTGTAATGCGTTACTACCCTGCTCTGCAGATGGGGATGGCTGAAGAGCACAACCCTTCCTTTCCAGTTAGCTATTGCGTTAACTGCTTAGCTGTCTAACAGTCTAGTCAGCCCTAGGTATACTCTGTCTGCCTTCCTACTGAATTTCTTGCATGCTAACTGCCCTGTAGGTTAAACTTAGACAGGAGGTAGTTGAAACCCACTACTTACATAGGTATACACTATATGCCTTCTTACTGAATTTCCTGCCTGATAATTCCCCTATAGGCTGGCCCTAAATGTATTTATTTGAAACTTGGTAACCAGGAGAGTCACACTGAGCTGAGGCTCATTTCCAGGAGCCGTCTGGGGGAAGGGAACAGTGGAAGAAGAGCAGCACAATGCATAGTACCAAAATCATTTGAACAATCAGAAAAAAAAAAAAAAAAAGTACATATTAGAATATATACAAAACATGTGTATGTGCAGAGAAAAAAATGCAGTACAGCTCAATAAGAAGCAGAGCATATTCAAGAAGGTGGTAGCTGTACTTGGTGAATAAGAACAATATTGACCACAGGTGATTGACCTGAGGGGCGAGTTATTGCCTGAACTCATAATGGAGGGAGATGACTGTAGTGGTGCGGAAGTTAACACAAGACAGGAGTGAGGATCCAGCTGGCTGCTTACCAGGATGGTTAAGGCTCGGCCATGGAGGTATCAGGAGGAAGGGTTAACAGGAACAGGTGGGGAATGACTGAAGTCCCAACTGGTGCCTGAAGGAGCCAGGGGATGGAGAGAGGTGTAGGGAGGAGGGGGGTTGGTTCCAGAGTGAGAGAAGTCAATAGGAGATGGCAAACTGTCCAGAAGAGGAGCAGGGATGAGGAGTGGCAAAAGTACAATGCTGGAATGGAGGGAACAGAAAGTAGGGGGGTGTTGGAAGAGGAGAGAGGAGAGGTAAGAGGGAAGGGTACCAAATCAGAATTTGGATATGAAAGAGGTACAGTGAGCCTGACAACGTGCAGGCAGAGGTAGGATGGATAGGGATGAATACAGTGAACAGTGGTGTCTGCAGGGTGGGGGGGTGCTGCAAAATGACAGAACAGCTTGCAGAGGGTGTTCAGTCTGGTGAGAATAGTGGAAGGGGCAATGCCATAGACCACATCAACATAGCCAAAGACATGGAGCGCTATTTTGGTAATAAGCTCCCTGCAGACATGCGGATATAAGTAGTCTTTTTTCTGGTATAGGGCACTCAGCCTGGGATGGAATTTTGCATGGACAGCAATGATGTAGGCTGAGAAGTTAAGTTTGCGGTCCAGTCATCCACACTCTACGGTACTTAAAATACTGAACTGCTTCAAGAGGCATGCCATCCAGAGAGGTGAAAACGGGTGGGGGGAGTAGTGATTCTGGCCAGTTTCTGATGTGCCCCAAAGTTCATGTACACCATTTTTTTAGTGCTGACTGAGTTGGCTGGATTGGAACCACTGCAGAATGTTTTTGAAATCCCACTGGAGTAGGTCTTCCACAACTTCAGTGGAGGAACCATGGCTGAAGATGACTGTGTCATCAGCATACATGTGGATATGCGAGTTGGCACAGGCAGAGGGGAGGTCATTTGGGAAGATGGAGAAAAGGACAGAACCCAGGATGGAGACCTGAGGGACCCCAACCTGGATAGGAATCGGAGGTGATTGGGCAACTCCAACCAGTACTAACTGCTGTTGGTCCATTAGGTAGGAACAGAAACAAGCAATGACAGGAGCTGATGCTAGCAGAACTCTGCTTGTTCAGAAAGAGTGGATGGAACACCAAATCGAAGGCTTTGGTCAAACTGATGGATATAGCAGCTGTAATGTGCCTCTGATCCATCCCGGAAAGGATACATCAGTGATATGCAGCAGGGAAGAGACAGTGGAATGGTGCTTCCAGAAGCCAGACTGGAAGGGTGAGGGTAAGTTGGAGGATGAAAGGAAGTTGAGGAGTCTAGAGTGGACCAACTTATCTTGCAGCTTAGAGGGGGAGGAGTGCAGGGAGATGGGATGGAAGTTGCCAGAGGAGGAGGGACCACCCCCTTTGTGAGGTGGAATAACTTTGGCCAGCTTCCAGGACTGAGGTACAGTACAGCACTGAGGGAGAAGGAAAGACAGAGAAGGTGAGTAAGGAGTGCTGCAATGGAATGAACTGAGAGGTGAAGAAGCTTGGGGTCCAGATCGTCAGGACTGGACTTTGACAGGTTAAGGGAGGAAAGGACAAGCAGGGTTTCCTGGATGGTACAACTGGGAAATGGAAATGTGGGGGGGTGAGGGAGGTGAGCAGGAAGGGAAGGAGAGGTGCTGGGAGGGGGAGAAGAAGGGAAGGCACAGGCTGTGAAGAACTCATTGAAGTGAGCAGTAGCAGAGGTGGGGTCAGACACAGGTGAACCATTTACCATGAGGACTGGGGGAGCAGACTGGGAAGGGGGTTCAAAAATGGAGTGGATAACTTTCCAGAATTTAGCTGGGCCATTAAGGTTTTTCTGGAGGTTGACCTTGAAATAGTGTGATTTCACAGCCCAGACAGCCATTGTACAGTTGTTCCTCAGAGCCCTGTAAGAGATGAGGTCAGGAGAGGAGTGGGATGATTTGTAGCGGGCCCAAGCAAGGTCTCGGGACTTGCACAGATCAATGATTTTGGTGGTAATCCAGGGATGGTGGGAAGTTTTTACTCTGGATTTCCTAAGAGGGGCGTGCTTGTCCCAGACAAAAGAGAACATGGAGTAGAATTGTGTGAGGCCCACGTCAACATTTTAGGCACAGAGAATGGTTGGCCAGTGTGCTTCAGCAAGGTTGCTTAGAAGAGCATTGATGTGTAATGACTGTAGAGACCTTGACCAGATGTATTTTGGTGAGGAGGGGAGAAAGCCAGATTTTTCTGATGCAGAGCATCATGCATTGGTCTCTAAATGAGTCCAGCAAGATACCTGTTGTAACAGTGTGGTAAGGGTGGGAGGTTAGAATCCAGTCCAGAAGTGTGTGATTGGCAGAGTAGGGACTGAACCGTGTGTGTTCCAAAATAACTTGGGACAAATTAAGAGACTCAGTCCTGAGAATGGTAGATTTGGAGGATGGGGAAAGCCAATTTACATTGAAATCCCAAAGGAGGATAAGTTCATGAGTTCACCTATGGAGGAATGAGAACTGGTGGAGGAGAGACAGTCAACCAGGGATGAATGTGAGATCTTAGGAGAAGCATAGACAACCCCAATGAATGAAGTTACAGAAGAGAGGAATGAAACCCTAAGTAATAGAAATTCATGGGAGGAGGGTATGGCTTCCCTGATGGCCATACTACATGAGAGACTCTGGCAGACACAGTTGGCAACCCTCCTCCATGTTTTGCCCATCCTGTCTGAAAAGATAGTAATCAGGAAGGGACAGGCTAGAGTCAGAAGTCCTGGAGAAGAGGCAGGACTCAGATAGCACATCAGGAGATTGTAACTGAAACCAGATGGAGAGGAAGTCAAGTTTAAGTAGAAAGTTCCTGGCATTCATATGGAAGACAGTAAGACCCTTGGTAGTGGTAGAGGGAAGGAGGGAGAGACCAGGGTTGGGCCCCATGTCACCAGACAGGAGGAGGGACATGAGAATGCGGAGAAGGACAGAATGAGGCTTCCTACCCTTGGAGCGGGTTGGAGAGCAAGACAGTCAATGGGGGGAGAGGATGGCATGGTGGAGAAACTCCAGGTTGAAGAAAGGGGATGGTAGGAGACCGGGGTGGATAGGGAGGGAGTAGGGAGAAGGGTAGGGGAGAGAGGAGGGAGGAAGGGAGGGTAGGAGAGCTGAATGGGGGTGAAGGGGATGAAGTGGGTAGAAGGAAGAGGGGGAAATGGAGCAGGCAGAGATGTGCAAAGGACACTGCGGCTAGCAGGAGGGCGGTAAAAGCAAAATAGTCAGTAACCACAGTAGTTAAACAGTGCCTAATAGCAGGCAAATAACAGCTAGGCAGATTAATGAATTAGATGTGCTAGACAAGTGATCAGCAGCAATTGCTAACACCTGGTAACAGACCTGGGCTGTAACTACAAAATAGGAATCAACGAGTAGGTAAGGGATGCAGTGCAGATGTACTCCACAGATTGCTAAATAGCTAAAAGTGTGAAATAGGTTGGAGACTACTAACAGATAACCTTAACACGAGTTAAATTGCAGTGCATTACTTTTAAAATTGATAACTAATGAGAGACAAAATGCAAAATGTGGATGCAGTCAGACAGGATTTTTTTAGCAGTCAGCAAAACAGTGGCTAAGTGGACTAGAGGCAGCAAACTACCTGAATGGGATGCAGCAGCTGATAGTAATGAGCAAATACTGTCATGAGACAGGTTGTAGAGCAGAAATAGTCAACAAGAAACAAACAATCTAGTAATGCAAGCAGTAAGCAAACTGATAAAATAAGCAGGCACAATGTGGAGAGCACAGAACCTCTGTGTAGAATATACCCAGATAGGGTAAGGCTGAGGTTGCAATATAAATGGAAGAAAGGAAAGAGACAGTCACCTTAGGTGGAGGGTTGTTGGGTGGAGTCTGCAGTCCTAAGAATACCAGTAAATTAAGGGAGTGTAAGGATTGGGCGTCAATGGAGCTGCATGGCTGGCCAATGGCTGACTTATGGCTGACTCCAGGCAGACTCCTTGATGTCCTTAGTGCTCGGTCCATCATGCAGAGGGTTCAGAGCAGTGGGCTGCTGAGGGAGTGCAACTAAAATAGAAAGTCAGTGGCCCTGCCTCCAAACCCACCATATTGGTGGTCATTCCAGGCAACTGTAAAAACAGCTCCGGAGTGCAGGCTGGCTGGAAGGGTAAAATTCATCAGGGGGCAGATGAGCCCAAGCTGGAAAAAAGCTCTGTCAATGACTCCTAAACAGCTGCTGTCTTTAAACTGAGCTAGATAAGGGAGTAACTGTGGCACACTAGCAATACTACTATCAGCACCTAGCTGGGAGATGGCTACCCTCCTATGGATTACCCTTACTGTTAGGATAGTTGTAGGTGTAACCCCCCTGCAAATGGGGATTCCCAAAAAAGTCTTCCAGGAGCTTGCTTGAATGCTCCAAGCCTGAATGGTGTTTGATGTTTAAGCTGTTTATCTGTGAGTGCTTTTAGAGCCTCTGGCACTGTCTCTTTAAGAGCTGTCTGCTTGCAGACATAATTAGTTTGTATGGGGGGGCTGTGTGTTTTCCTGCTTGAGTCCCGCTCGAGCTGCTGCCAAATCGCTCCGTTTCTGCCATCGCTAAGTGGGCAGGGAGAGCACTCTTCAAAGATGTAATTGTTTGCTTGTAACCTGTTAGAGTAATAATGAAAATGCAGTTTGATTTAACCTGCTTTCTTGTAGCAAGGACAGTGCAGAGCAAGCTCCCTCATGTTGGTTCTGAACTGCTGAATTGGACCAATCATGGTGGGGATCCTTTAAAATGGAGCCTGCTCTGGGCGAATCAGAACCTGGACTCTCCTCTGGAGCCTGCTGTAAGGGGATTGTAAAGGCAGTGACTCTGGGAAATGTAGGTTTGACTTCGGCGCCTTTTTTTCAACAGGGGGAGTTTACTGTTAGTGACAGCCAAACCAGCCAACTGAACTGGGAGGAACTCAAAGGAAATGCCCGGCTCTGTCTACTGGAAAGATCAGATCAGTTTGGGCTGTGAAGAGACAGGGAGCTGTGTGCTTCGTCGGTGTGTAGTTTTAGCGTGGGGGTCTCGTGTAAGACCCTAAGTTTCCGGTCTGCAGTTTGTGCAAGCGCCTGTTCGGACTGAAACTGACCTGTGAAGAGAATCAAGGAGATCTGAAGAGTAGAAACCAGGCTAACCCTGTAGAAGACTGGAGAAATTGCAGAATCGCGCTCGGTCTGTCAGGAACTGAATTTGCTGTGTGTTCTCCTGGGTATTGTGCTGTAATTGCGATCAGTATAGAGAAGCAGCCTACCTGGTATAGTACTTTCCTTTTACATATAAATGTGTATAGTGCTTGTGGGGAATCGCATTTCAAATCCCCTGTACAGTGAATAGAGTGCATGAAGCTGGAAGTAAACCCCAGCTTAATCCAGACTACATCCATTTGCTCTAAACTGCAGTGGGGTCCAGTCATAAGGACCTCGTCCACATGGTCTGCTCCTCCTGGCAATCCAGGACAATCTGCCTTCCATCCAGTTCCCAGCATTGAGTTTGTGAGTACAAAGCAGGATAGCTCCCTGCCATTTGTTCATCGAATTGCAAGTGTGTCATCTATTTGTTTTTTTTTTTTTTCATTTCTTCATGAACTGAGCCAACCGGCTCCGGATTACAATTTGGGTATTGTGCCAGTGTTTTTTCCATCACAGGGCCCAAACCAGCTGCAACCGATCCTGGCTAGCCCCCCTCCATCCTGGGTACCCAGTGAAAGTGACAATTTGGGACTCTGAATATGCGGACAGTACTGTGATGTTTAATGTGTTTAACCTAATTAACCTGATTTCCCCCTTCCTTGTTACAGTTCCTTAAATAAAACAGATCTGTTGGTTTCAGTAAAGTTACACTGGCTGAGGTATTCGTTTTATGTTAAAGTATTGTAATGTGGTTTTTGCACTGTATCATCTTGTTTTGCAGGGGGTCCCCGGGGTCCAGTCGACGGATCCACTCTGGGGGTAAGTGTACATTGTGAAGATATTCCTAATGCATTGTGTGGGCCACTAGTGGGAATAAAGAGAGCTTACAGTGTCCCAGAGGGCTGTGACCAAGTTAGTTTAACTACTGCAAACCCTGACCTCTGGGCGGAGGCACCCGCCACTGAACCTAGGCCCCTCAACCTGTTAGTAGTTGAGCAGGCAGGGGTAGTAGCCCTTGGGATAGTGCCACCTAGGGGTTACATAGGGCTACACTACATGATGACTAGCTGCAGCCCCTACAAGCTAGCTTCTCTGGAGACAGCCCCAGACAAGTAATAGCTGCAATTCTTATTGAACCCCTACTTACTTCTCCCTTTCCCCTCTTGTCATATCTGCCTTCCTTTGAGCAGTATGGCCGGCAGCCTGCTGTGCTCCCGAGGATGCGTCGGGGTCGCTCATACTTTGAGGTTACTAGATCTCCTGGGAGTTATGTAGGCCCTGCAATGCCCATATTGGGTGTTTACAGTCATGTTTTACAGCATCTTCTCCTATGCTGGCCACTCACCCTCCCTCAGAGCCCTCCTTCTGCCACTGTCCTCTCACCTCTCGGTTCCACTCCCAGATGGAGACAATGGATTACTCAAGCCCCCCTCCCTCCATTTGCAGCAAATCAAGAAGCAGATTTTAAAACAAAAATCACTTAGTTTCACCCTCTAGCCCCAGGTTCCTTCCAGAGTGGTAGTGCCCCTTAGCTGAAGTACTTGCGTGATTTAACAGTTTCTGAATCTTTTTTCCAATTATAGTATGCTGTCCTCCCGTTGGCTTTGAAGTGCAGCGCTCCTTCTTGACGCTCTTGCACGAGAGCACACTGCACATGGGATAAGAGGTACAGTGGCTCTGTGCACTGGCTGGCTCAAATAGCATTAGTGATTTATAATCTGTGCTGTTCTATTTTTTTGCTATATTTTATTGTGAATTATCATTTGTTTATTATTTTCTGGACACCTTTTTTAATAGAATTTTTATTTCTCTTTCTGAAAATATGTCATTGCAAATATTTCACAATCCATATTCCTTTACAAGACAGGACAACCATATAAATCATATACTATCTTGAGGGAATCAATAACAAAATACAGAACAGAAAAATAGCAGAGAAACCCCTCCCACCTTCCCCTTTCACAATCACACTTATAGCCTGCAATTTACATACTTAATACCTTAGCTATAATGAATGCTTCATAAAGTATTGAATTATTTAACAACTTCAAGGGAGTACTGTATGCACTTTTTAATGGGCCATGGAGTGGGGTGACCCATAATTTTATTTTCATAACTGGAGGCAAGTTATTTATGATAGCCTTCCATGATGTCCCTTCTGGGTCATCTAATTTTGAGTCTGTTGCTACTATTAATTCCTCATATTTAAGAGTTTCTGTGAACTGATACCACCATTTATTGTAGTCAAATTCTGGCAGATTTTCAGTTTTCCAATTTTCCAAAATAGGGCGCTTGAGAGCTATTGTAGCAAGAACAAAAATCTTAGAAGGCAGAAGGGGACATCTATTCCCATTATTGAAAGTATTACCTGTTTTAGCTTAGCCCACCATTTATTTATTTTGGGGCATGACAATAATAATGATAATAATAAATAAAACTTTATTTTTGTGGCGCCTTTCATAAAACCAAGGTGCCTTACAGAATAAAACAGATTAAACATTTCAAATCTTCTATTAAAACAAGTAGCATAAGTAAACAAATACAATAAATACAGTCAGACTCCAAATGCTTGGGTTCACAGATACGTTTTAAGGGCCTTTTTAAATCCCTCCACGGTTGTGCACGCCCGTAACTGACGGGGTAGAGAATTCCAGAGGGTAGGGGCCACATACATGAATGTACGGGCCCCAGAAGATTTCAAAGACACCCTCGGGATCTCTAGCAACCCCTCGCCAGCTGAACAGAGCGATCACCCAGGGCAGTAAGGAACCAGGAGCTCTTTCAGGAAGTCCGGGCCAAGTTCATGTAGGGTTTTGAAAGTCAGAAGACTGACTTTAAAGGTGATCCGCCACTGTACTGGCAGCCAGTGCAGTCCACGCAGCATGGGCGAAATATGGCTGGACCGGAGGTACCAGTCAAGAGCTGGGCCGCTGTGTTCTGCACCAGCTACAGGTGGCGGATTTCAACCCCTGGAAGCCCTAGATAAAGGGAATTGCAATAGTCCAGATGCGAGGACACAAAGGCATGGACCAGCGTAGGAAGATCGCCAGACGGAACAAGGTGCCTAATCCTGGAGATACGCCTCAGATGGTAAAATGAGGACTTGACAACGGCAGATACCTGCGAATTCAGAGTCAATCCCTCATCAAATAAGTAGTGGGTATGGGTGCCTTTAGCTCCACATTTGTGCCAACATAGATGTGAATATTCTGGATTAATCTTTGAAATTTGGACCAGAGTTCAATAGGCTTTGTTTATTATTTTTGTTTGAACTGATTTATTTCTAGCTGAGACAAATATTGTTATTTATTTTCCTTAAATGGTCCCACTGTTAATAATTTAGCTCTAAATCTGCTTCCATGTTCCACCTTTGATTATTTATCTTTTCTGGACACCATTGTAAAACAGAGTAGGGGTCTCAATCTGTTTACCTAGTGATAAATATTTATGAGAACACTTGCACTGCAGTGTGCTACTAGGCCTTTTTGACAAATGGGTGCTACAGCTAAAGCTGGGTACCTGGGAAGAATGACACTTGGAATCAGCTTCTGAACTTGTTAGATGTATGCCTGCACTACAGTTGATGCTGAACTCATCATAGCAGATAGGCACTACCACAAAGTGGGACACAGTATGCTCAATAGCAATCAAATGTTGACATCACTGGCAGGCAAAGTGAGATTAAGTAGCAATCTCCAGGCTCTTTTACAAATCAGAATCCCGTTAATTCATGTATTAATTTTTTTAACATTTTTTAGATAATTCCTGAAGAAGACCTAAGGTTGAAACATCAACTCTCTATTTTCAGCATGCATTTAACATTACTTTTTTGTTTTCAGCCCACACACTGACCTTTTCTAATATATTTTAAGTTAGACTATCGTGCAGTCAATTTATACATCATTTACTATTTACAACTTCTATAACTTCAGACTACTTGCATCATATTTTCTTATTTTCGATGAGCAAAGTTTTCTGTTCTTTTCAACACTTTCACGACTGCTAACCATCATGAAAGTGGGTTTGTGAGTCACAAAAGCAACTTCACAGGAAGGCGTACTTTCATGACAAGCAACAGCCTAATTTCATTAATATTTTAGAAACTAATGATTTTTTAACAAAAGAGGGGATATGATAGAGACATACAAGTATCTTACAGGGAGGAACAGGGTGCAGGAATACATTATTTTTAAGCGAAAAAGATGTTCCAGGACTAGAGGGCGTGGGATGAAATTGGAGGGAGGATGATTCAGAGGAAACATGAGGAAGAATTTCTTCACAGAACGGGTGGTGGACAAGTGGAACACCCTGCCAGAGGAAGTGGTGGGGGCTGAAACAATCACGGGATTTAAGAATGCATGGGATAGACATAAAGGAATTCTGGAGGTCAGGGGTAAGGGACAACAGACTTCTAGGAAAACATAAACTGAACTTACAAGCTCAATTGGGCAGACTGGGTGGGCCATAGGCCCTTATCAGCCGACACTGTCTATGTATCTATGTATCCATGTAAGAATCTACCTTACTCCCACACTATTCACCACATAACTTTCAGACTTAACTTTCAATTCATTTTCTTGTTTTTCTTTTTTTTAATACAGATTTTTATCCTGGCCTGCCTGAGAGGGGGGTTCTCAGCCCTAGCCCTGCACTAGCAATCAGCCTCTCAGAGGACTTACCTGACCGTCACTGATCTCCCATGGATTGCCCCCCTGTGGCAGGGTTTGGAGGGTCATTCTCCCCTTCCCCAAAGTTTCTCATCCAGATATTGGGGCAGTGACCTTAGGTGGTGGTACAGGTTGGGGGCTGGCAGGCCGGGCTTCATTAAGCCCACTCAACCGGTTTTCTTATTTTCTTCCTGCCCCATGCTGTGGCATGGACATCAGCGTATGCTGTGTGGAGGCATACACATGTTACATCAAACCGGCAGCCCTCCCTGTTCCTTTCACCAGGCCTCCACCTAGTCGCAGTCAACAGTGGAGTGGTGAACCCTCTCCACCCCTCCCCCGGCCCCGGGAGAGGAGAGCAATCTATCCGATGTTCTGTCTTCTCCAGTCTGGCTGACCCCCAGCAACCCTGCCTCTTCCTGAAACTGGGCTGCCCATGTGGTGGGCAGCAGCTCTACCACTGTGCCACTAGGCCAGCCATTATCTTGTTTTTCAAGTACAGATATTACTTCTGTTCTCCTCCTTTGTGACCGCTTATGTCACGAAAGTGAGTTCCTGTTTTTGAAAGCAACATGCGTCTGTTTAGCAAAAATCAAGTTATGAAAAATGTGCCAAAAGTATATTTACTTCATTAATTCATATTTTACTAGGTGAGCAAACAGAGTTCAAGAAGGGTTTGCTTTCAGTTGCAACTTGGGGGGGGGAGAGATAAACGCAAAACAAACTAATTTCAGAACTACAACTTTCTCAATATAGCCACCTATCAAAGAGCCATGCTTCGGCGAAAAGCTAACAAACCTGAAAGTTTCAAGTTTTAACTCGCAGCCTGTTTTTGTGCTATTCGTGAGCAAAAAAAAGGCCTTCAAAAATCATATTTTTATGTATTTTCAAACTTCTAAAACTTCCAAACCACCCTATCGACCTTTCCAAAAATGTACAAGATCCAGAAATCTGGAGCCAAATAGGTGCATGCCAAATTTCCTATCATCCTGTCTAGGAACAAGTGAGTTATTGAGGTGCAAAATCAGGGTGCAACACAGAAATGTCTACTCCACCCTAGTAATAGGGACACTAACACACCACCATTATATAATAACTGGTGGCCATTGATTAAACACTAAATTAAGAGGATGTCAAACTCCATTATACACACCTGTGTATAATGGAGTTTGTATGACCCCACAGCTGTCAATCACCAACAGCTAAGACACCAATTTCAGTGCTGTGAACATTTTCTCATGCACTGGCTTTTAAACTGCCTCTAGCTAATTCACTTACTGCTCATCAACTGTGCCACCTAAACAGAATCCCATACTCTTTGTCTATTTCTTTGCTGTTGACAGAAACCAGTAAGTTGCTTTTTTAAAGAATAAAACTGTATAATAACTTATGTTTTCGACCCCTGCTTTGACAACATTTATGTTTTTTTACATTTGAAACAAAATAAACTTCAGTACATTTTCAGCTGTTGTTATGTAAAGTAAAACATGTAGAGGTGTACAGCTTGTATTGTTTTACATACCCTCGGTGTGGGATATCTTAATAAACCACTTCAGCTTCGCATTTGTGATTTGTTAGGTATCCCACATATCAGGTGTGTAACAAAAAATCCTCATTGCACACACTTCCATATGCATTATTTTCTATCATCTGTCTGCCTGTCTGTCTATTTATCTAATATCTATCTTGCTGCCTAGCTACTGTGTCTGTCTGTCTATTTATCTGTCTATCTACAGTGTCTGTCTGTCTATATCAATCTGTCCACAGACAGTATATATATATATATCTCATATCTATCTATCTAATGTCTATATAGCCATCTATCTAATATCTAGCTAGATAGCTATCACCAAAAGATGAGCAATAATGTACTTACCAGTAGTACAGACCACTTGGGATGACAAGGAGCCAGGCAGTGAGTGGCATTCTACTGTCTTCTTTAATTGGAGTGAAACAGCCAGTAAAATAGAGGAATAATATAAGGAAAAATGGAACATACCTGTTGTGGAAATTCAAACCAGTGACATTCATTAGTTTAAGCTTAACTAACCAGATTATACCTAAACTAAGCATGCAGCTGAATAATAATGTAATCCCTTGGAGATTTTAACGTTCAAGCTCTACAAATATTATTAAATACTTCTCTTCTCTTCTTGTGGGTCCTGTAATGCAGAGGCTGGGGGAGTTATTGCCATGCAGTAGGGAAGAGGCTGGGTTGCCTTGCAATAGGGTAGAGGCTGGGAATCTACTGCCATGCAGTAGGGCAGAGACTGGGGAGCTGCTTACCTTGTGGTACATCAGAGGGTAAGGAGCCACTTGCCATACTGTACAGCAGAGACTGGGGAGAAGGTTGCCATGCAGTAGTTAAGAGGCAGGGGAGCCACTTGCCACGCAGTACTGCATAGGCAGGAGATCCACTTGCCATGTAGTAGTGCAGGTGCAGAGGAATCACTAGCCATGCAGTAGTGCAGAGGCTGGGGAGAAGGTTGCCATGTAGTACAGCAGAGGCAGGGGAAAAAAATTGCCATGCAGTAGTTCAGAGGCTGGGGGAACTGCAAGAAATGCAGTAATGCAGAGGCTGGAGAGCCATTTGCCATGCAGTAGTGCAGGGTCTGGAGAGTCACTTGCCATGTAGCAGTGCAGAGGCTTGGGAGACACTTGCCATGTGATAGTACAGAGGCTAGAAGCTGCTTGCCAGGCAGTAGTGTAGAGGCTGGAAAGCTGCTTGCCACATGGTGGTGTAGAGGCTGGAAAGCTGCTTGCCATGTAGTAGTGTAGAAGCTGGGGTGCCACTTGCCATGTGGTAGTGTAAGGGCTGGGGAGTGACTTGCCATGGGGTAGTTTAGAGACTGGAAAACCACTTACCATGTGGTAATGTAAAGGCTGTGGAGCCACTTGCCATGTGGTAGTGTAAAGGCTAGGGAGCCACCTGCCATGTGGTAGTGTAGAGACTGGGGAGCCACTTATCATGTGGTAGCGTAAAGGCTGGGGAGCTATTTGCCATGTGGTAGTGTAGAGGCTGGGGAGCCACTTACCATGTGGTAGTGTAGTGGCTGGGGAGCCACTTACCATGCGGTAGTGTAAAGGCTGGGGAGCCACTTACCATGCGGTAGTGTAAAGACTGGGAAACCACTTACCATGCAGTAGTGTAGAGGCTGGGGAGCCACTTACCATGTGGTAGTGTAAAGGCTGTGGAGCCACTTACCATGTGATACTGTAGAGCCTGAGGAGCCACTTACCATGTGGTAGTGTAAAGACTGGAGAGACTCTTACCATGTGGTAGTGTAAAGGATTGGAGCCACTTGCCATGTGGTAGTGAAAAGGCTGGGAAGCCACTTACCATGTGGTAGTGTAAAGGCTGGGGAGTCATTTGACATGTGGTAGTGTAAAGGCTGGGGAGTGACTCGCCATGGGGTAGTTTAGAGACTGGAGAGCCACTTACCGTGTGGTAGTGTAAAGGCTGGGAAGCCACTTGCCATGCAGTAGTATAGAGGCTGGGGAGCCACTTGCCATGCAGTAGTGCAGAGGCTGGGGAGCCACTTACCTTGTGGTAGTGTAGAGGCTGGGGAGCCACTTACCATGCGGTAGTGAAGAGGCTGGGGAGCCACTTACCATATGGTAGTTTAGAGGCTGGGAAGCCACTTACCATGTGGTAGTGTAAAGGCTGTGGAGCCACTTACCATGTGGTAGTGTAAAGGCTGTGGAGCCACTTACCATGTGATAGTGTAAAAGCTGGTAAGCCACTTGCCATGTGGTACTGTAGAGGCTGGGGAGCCACTTACCATGTAATAGTGTAGAGGCTAGGGAGCCACTTGCCATGCGGTAGTGTAACGGCTGGGGAGCCACTTATCATGTGGTAGTGTAAAGTCTGGGGAGCCACTTACCATGCGGTAGTGTAGAGGCTGGGGAGCCACTTACCATATGGTAGTGTAGAGGCTGGGAAGCTACTTACCATGTGGTAGTGTAAAGACTGGGGAGACTCTTACCATGTGGTAGTGTAAAGGCCTGGAGCCACTTGCCATGCAGTAGTGTAGAGGCTGGGAAGCAACTTACCATGTGGTAGTGTAAAGGCTGGGGAGCCACTTGCAGTGTGGTAGTGTAAAGGATGGGGAGCCACTTGCCATGCGGTAGTGTAGAGGCTGGGGAGCCACTTGCCATGCGGTAGTGTAGAGGCTGGGAAGCTACTTACCATGTGGTAGTGTAAAGACTGGGGAGACTCTTACCATGTGGTAGTGTAAAGGCCTGGAGCCACTTGCCATGCAGTAGTGTAGAGGCTGGGAAGCAACTTACCATGTGGTAGTGTAAAGGCTGGGGAGCCACTTGCAGTGTGGTAGTGTAAAGGATGGGGAGCCACTTGCCATGCGGTAGTGTAGAGGCTGGGGAACCACTTGCCATGCAGTAGTGTAGTGGCTGGGGAGCCACTTACCATGTGGTAGTTTAATGGTTGTGGAGCCACTTACCATGCGGTAGTGTAGAGGCTGGGGAGCCACTTGCCATGCGGTAGTGTAAAGGGTGGGGAGCCACTTGCCATGCGGTAGTGTGGAGGCTGGGGAGCCACTTACCATGCAGTAGTGTAGAGGCTGGGGAGCCACTTACCATGCAGTAGTGTAAAGGCTGGGGAGCCACTTGCCATGCAGTAGTGTAGAGGTTGGTAAGCCACTTGCCATGCAGTAGTGTAGAGGTTGGTAAGCCACTTGCCATGCAGTAGGGTAGAGGCTGAAGAACTGCTAGCCATACGGTAGTATAGAGACTGGGGGGCCACTTACCATGCTGTAGTGTAGAAGCTGGGGAGCCACTTTACCATGCAGTAGTCTAGAGGCTAGGGTGCCACTTACCATGCAGTAGTGTAAAGGCTGGGAAGCTACTTGCCATGCAGTACTGCAGGGGCTGAGGAGCCACTTGCCATGCGGTAGTGTAGAGACTGGAAAACCACTAGCCATAAGGTAGTGTAGAGGCTGGGGAGCCACTTGTCATGCGGTAGTGTAGAGGCTGGGGAACTGCTTGCCATGCGGTAGTGTAGAGGCTGGAGAACCGCTAGCCATACTGTAGTGCAGAGGCTGGACAACCGCTAGCCGTACAGTAATGTAGAGGCTGGGAAGCCACTTACCATGCAGTAGTGTAGAGGCTGGGGAGCCACTTGCCATGTGGTAGTGCAGAGGCCGGAGAACTACTTGCCATGTGGTAGTGTAAAGGCTGGGAGACATTTGCCATTCAGTGAGGCAGAGGCTGGGGTACTGGTTGCCATACAGTGGAGCATAGGCTGGGAAGTCCCCTGCCATGTGATAGCACAGAGGCTGTGGAGCCATTTGCCATGTGGTAGTGCAGAATCTGGGGAGCTGTTTGCCATGCAGTAGTGTAGTGACTGGGGAGCTGCTTGCCATGCAGTCCCGCAGAGTCTGGGGAGTCACATGCCATACGGTAGCGCAGAGTCTGGGGAACTGCTAGCCACATGGTAGTGCAGAGTCTGGAGAACAGCTAGCCATGTGGCAGCAGAGAGGCTGAGAAGTCGCTTGCCCTGCAGATGACCCATGTTGGTGCCTTAGCTCAGGATGTTGCTCCAGGCTGACGGGAAGAGTACAAAGACATCCTGAAGGCTGCTGTCTTTTTCAAGCTGGGGCGGAGTTGGCGCACCTACTGTTGTGCAGCCTGCTGGTGGTGGAAGCAGGTGGGGCATGGCATTTTGGTGACTGACTGGGTGCAGTCAGGTGAAGAACTTGGTACTGTTTTTACTGGCTACACCTCTGGGTAGGAGCCTGTGCGGGAAAATGGAATGAAGTTTGAAGGGTCAGAGAATGACACTACTGAATTAGGGCATTTCTCTTCTTATGAGCCTGGGGGTGGGGTTGGGCATTGTTAGGTATGCTGACCAGAAGCTAGGCCCTCCGGTGGGAGTGGTTTGGAGTACTGCAGATGGCTGAAAGAGAGCTGTCCCCCCGTCCATGGATAAGGATAAACGTGCGGGGAAAAAACAACAGTTAGATAGTGGCACTAAACTCAAAAGATTTTAAAAGACTTGTTTGTTTTGAGTCTATTTCTAGGAAGATACAAGTCCTCATTTTCATGAGATGAGAGTGATTAGAAAATTGATAGAAAAAATGCTGAAAGTTGATTGGTGTAGAGAGTTTCATCTATGATGTTATCTCAACACCTCACAGGTGATACTAGTGCCCACCAAAAAGCTTACTTACTACTGTAAACACATAAATGGATCCATTTTATAATCGCAATGAGGCACTTCAGGGTATGTGTTACTGGGATAACACTGCCTCTTGGGTGGTTGAAGGCATTCAACCAGTGGCCTTGTGCCTCACAAAGCACCTAATCCATGATGTTGTCCCAGACTCGATACCTGCCCTTACATGCCCTATTGCTTAAATACTTTACTCTTATAAATCTTAAAGCAGCAGTATTTGTTAGTTGGGGAAAAAAATATCATCGTATAGTTTTTGGGTAAAGCTGTATTTCTGAAATCCTAAGATTCATGATCAGTTTATTTTTAGTTTCTCAGATACTGTTAAAACAGCGTTCATAGTTAATTTTGTAATTAATGACTCACATCATTAAAGATTGCCACTACTCGCAGGTTTTACAAATCTCTTTTGTTGAGGATACCTGTTAAATGTACATGCTAGATTCATAATGTGGATGTATTTGGATGGTGTTACCACATGCTTCTGATGGTAACCAGCACAATACACCAACTAGATATTTATTTTTTCGTGGCGGGCATGACAAGGGAGTCTGAACTTCTGAAACATTTCAAACCCTGTATCTTGGGTCAGGAATGCCAGAAAATGAAAAGAAAATGAGATATCTTGATATTTGGCAGACAAACATTATTGCTGAAAAATTATATGATCATGAACAAATACAGCTACTTTAAGCATAAACAAATGGATATGCACCCCACAATTGTCGGTATCCTCTCACCACTGATAGTGATGGCCCACAGCATTAGATATATACTGAATGTAATATGACATCTTTCATGTTAAAGGGGAAAAGTCAGCACAAAGGGTCCCCATACTTAAGTGTGAGGCAGGTCCCAGTGTGCACTTTGTGTGCAAAAACATATTGGTTTACTTACTGTTTACTGTAGTACAGTAGATTGTATCTGACTAATTTTGCTTAGTTTTAGGCTGCTATCTTCTGTTACTACAAATCCCAGAATCCCCTGCAGCTGACATCGGAGCAGTTGGCACAGGGAGAGATTCAGTAGCCTACAGTGCATATTTTACAGGTCTGCTTTTCTCCAGGGGCTAAGTACAATCCTCTTTGACCATATTTAGCTCAGGGAGGACAGTGGGACCAGCAAACAGAAGATCAGAGTTTATATAAATTCTAACATACGCTACTGGCTATTGAACCTCCCATTGCTGCCTACTCCTCCAGTGTCAGCTGCAGGGGATTCTGGGATTTGTAGTAACAGAAGATGTCAGCCTAGAACTAAGCAACATTAGTCAGATACAATCTCCTATATTACAGAAAACACTAAGTAAACTAAAATCTTTTTTATACACAAAGTGCACACTGGGACCAGTCCCACACTTGAGTGTGGGGGCCCTTTGTGCTGATTGTTCCCCTTTAACTGACAGCTAAGGAGATAGCTGTTTGAGGGACAGAAGACCTACAAATCAACTGATGC
This sequence comes from Neoceratodus forsteri, assembly GCA_016271365.2. Lineage (NCBI taxonomy): Eukaryota > Metazoa > Chordata > Ceratodontiformes > Ceratodontidae > Neoceratodus > Neoceratodus forsteri. The sequence goes on from CM028129.1 coordinate 1,261,615,578, forward strand.
AAACTGGCCCTTGGTCTAATTGAAATGTACTAGCCAAACAGTGCTGAGCTGATGAAATATTATGGAGGCAGCACCTTGTGGTTGGTATCAAGAGAACTCAGATGCACTACATCCCATAATAATTTGAATTTTAAGCCAATCTACTTTTTGCTACTGTGGGTATTTACAGGAAAAGAGGAGCTTTATCCTTTAAAGTTTCTCTTACAGTGGAGGTTAATTTTGCAGCTGAAATCATCAATACCCTGCTTAAAAATCTTTATAAAATGGAGTCTAGTGAATTCTGGCTAATTCACAGAGCTTATGGTAGCCTGTGGCCAGATTTCTGCTCCCACTAGAAAATGAACCTCTCACCATCCTAGGCAAAACTTGAGAAAAAAAAGTAAAACTTACATAATTATGTCCACAAAGACCACAGGCCTAGAAATCCAATTAATTAGCTGATGGATGCAGAAAAGAGGGCTGCAGCAGATCACCATACAGCCGTACACACTCTCCAGCATTGTCAATTCGCTAAACAAGGATCACGTGGATGTGGCTGAAAGGCTAAATGCAAAGATACATCTGGACCTCTTGACATAGTTCAGAAAGATTGTGGACACAGTTTTAAAGATGGACTCCAAAATTTGCAAGAATCGAGAAACTCTTTGCCAAAATAAAGAAAAGAACTTTGATAGTAGAATTTTGACAGATGGCATCATGCTCCAGGACCACCTGCTCCTTTACTTTCTGCAAAGGAAGAGAGACCTTAGCCTGAAAATATACAATCGGGAAGGTAGAGGGAGATGCAAGAACTTATGGATATATAGTCTATATATATAGTCTGCCAGAGGGAGTAGAGTAAAGTTGCCTCGATGATGGACCTCCTGCAGCACTGACTAAAGGAAGTGACTGAGATCCTTCCAGACTTGGACCTAAACATGAGTCGAGTCCACAGAGCATTGTAACTGAAACTGAAGGACCTAGCAAACAAACCAAGACTGGTCATTACTCAATTTGTCGTCTATCAAAGAAAGAAATATTAAGAATGGCCTGGAGTTGCCACCTCAGTGGCCCAGCAGCAGCATACTGTGCTACAGTGCAGGTGACCCAAATTCAGGAACAAGGTCAGGACACCGTGCAGGGTCAGGCCTGACCGCATCAGCAGCCACTCGGCAGTGAGCTGTGGTCAGGGAGGGTTGGTGCTCCATGACCGGTACTGAAGCGACCCCTGCAGTGGGCTAAGGGAGCCCGTTTCCTCTGCAGGACATCACTGCATGCATCCGAGACCCATATGTTGATGTACATGGGGGTGGGGGTGAAGAGAGGCTAGGAGAAAACCAAGGGGAAAAAGCCCATGGCACTGTCTCTATTACGGCCTGGGTTTCCAGGCTCCCCTGGGTCTTAGCACTTGCCAGCACTGGATTCTAACTCACTTAGTGAGCTGCCCTTGGGCCTCCGGACATGGAGGAAATAGCTCTGAGGGATGCTGCCGAGGACATAGGGACCTATGAGTGAGCCAGAGGACCAATGAGCCTGATTAGGGCACATCCTTGGGACCAAGGTAGATACCTGGCGGAGCATGGCCAGGGAAGAAAATACAATTAGAAAAACAAATGGCTTAGAGTACATGGGATGGTAACCTATGCGGGGCATATAATAACATTTGAGCATAACTACACCACCTCTGTCTAGAACAAGAGAAGAGACACCTGGACGACCCTTCGGCAACTAAAGGAAAAAGGCCTGAAAGTTCATGTGCCCTTCCCAGCTGGTGGTAATAAATACAGGGTAAAGGCAGCAAGAATTCATACACCTTTCTGAATTGTCCCCCACGATGTGCAAACTGTGAGTAAATGTGCTGAATATGGACTTTTCTGCTTTAGAGAGAGAGAGATCTGATGTGTACCACTTGGCACTCAGCCACCGGTCCTAAGGCAGGAAAAGGGACAAACATTCAATGCTGAGGTTCCTGGCTTGGAGATGAAAGGCAGTTACTGGATTCAAGACACTGATCATCAAAAAACCAACCTCCAGAGAAGCAGAAAACTCCACTGATGATGCAGACACCCCCAAAGAGGGAAGAAAACAAAGCCATTCTATCATGAAAACCCTGTGGACAGGTGCTGACCTGCACTAGACACTAAAGCCTGCGGCAGGGTCTTAATGGAAGACAGTATTTTCTCTCCCTAGCAATGCAGCATCTTACAGTGCAGTAAACTGAACAGTTTTTTTCCTCTTTAAACTAAAAAACTTTTAGTTGCAGCTTGAATGAGGTGTTTGACCCTGGTGCTGTTACTGCGCTCCTTGCTCAACTGCCTATCACTACCGTGAGTACATTTTGAGATGACTATTTTCAAAGAGGTTTGGAAAATGTAAATCAGGAGTCACTGGATGGTTTGATACCTTTTATTGGACCAACATATGTCTGGAACATAGATGGTATAGTACACTAGCTCTAGTAAAAAGGAGGGCAGGCGGTGGTATTCAGTGGTAAGGTTGTTAAACTGAGTAGAAGGGAAGTTAAAGATAACATAATTAAAATCAAATGGAAAGGGAATACGGTGAACAAATGGGAAACTCATAAGGTCCTTGGTTTAGGCATGAAAATAAGATTGGTTATCTGGTTAAGTGGAGCTGAGGAAGCTTAGCAGATCAATGCCTGATGGCTGCAACCGGAAAAGAATGGACACGGGGGTTGGGTTGCCATGAGTAGTTAGATACAAACAGATAAAACACAGAAGTAAGTGCAGCCCCAGTAGGGCACTTTCTTGAATTCCTCGCTATATGATACCTACAAGGGGGGATAGGTGGACTGAGGGGCAAAGTTAACGTGGAGATTTTGACCAATGCACAGCACCTCCCTCTCCAATAAATAGGTAGACTAAGGGACAAAGTTGACATGGAGATGTTGACCAATGCATGGCACCTCTTTGTTGACCAATGCATGGCACCTCTTTGTTGACCGATGCACGCCACTTCTTTCTCCTGTGAATAGGTGGCCTGAGGGGTGACGTCAACATGGAGATAGAAAATACATCTCAGTGAAAATAGATAATTCATGATAATAATTGTGCTTACATATCACAAAACTCAACATCTGTTATGGGCAGTTCATCACTACTCCTCGTGTGGGGGTATGGGGTGGGGGCAGCACATATTGTGCCAAAGAATCAAACTCCCCCATCCATAGATCTGTGGGAAGAGGGCCTGTGTGTTGCCCCTATACCAGTGTCAGCGTGTGGGAGGGGGAAACCCTGTATAGCATACCCAGAGGAAATCTGACCCACATGGTACCGGGCATCCCGATGCTGCTCTCAATCTGACCTCAAGGAAGTAACTCTGTGGCAGACCAAGAAATGGGGCCCAGACATTATTATACTGTTTTATTTTCCCTAACGCAAGGTGAGAAAGTCTTTCCACGGAGGACAGCTGACCCATGGCCTATCTTCACTCTTGAAAGGAAGGTGGAAAAGAAATGGATCATAATAAAGGAGGGACTGATGAGCAAGGTCACTGATTTTTGGTTTTTACCGGAAAACCCAGTACAATTCTGGAATCAGAGCTGCCTGAACAACAAAGATTTCATGGAATCTGGCATTTTATATCAGATCAGTAAATCTACAAAAACTTGTATTTTTCTTATAATTCCTTCCTGTACTATTTTTGGTTTACTTTATTCAATGCTATCTATATATATTAAGGCTTCTTTTATTCCGATTATTTATGTATATACTAAAAGAATGTTATCAGAATCCCGGTCAACTCCGGAAATTCGAGTCACAATCACCGGTGCAATTCTGGAATCTGAAGGCTTGAAAATGGAATTTCATGGTTTTAATCACCGAAAATCAGTGGCCTTGCTGATGAGGCCACTACTGAGTGTGCCAAAATCGAAAGCAAGAAATCTAAGGCCAATAAGCCCAGTTGGTTCGGAAAGGAAGTGGCAAATGCAATAGGGGAAAAGACAGCAGCCTTCCAGAAGTACAAACTTACTCAGAATGAGGAGGATATGGAGGTCTATAATGAAAAATCAAAGGTGATGAGCAAAATGGTTAGACAGGCAAAGACTGCTAGGGAAGTACAGCTGGCACAGGGAGTAAAATCAGGTGATAAGGCTTTCTTTAAAATATGTAACGGGAGAAAAGGCATATTAAAGATGAAATTGTCAGGTTAAAAAAGGAGGGGGATTGGGCAGAAAGAAGTGAAAAGAAAACGGAGGTGCTTAGCAAGAACGTCTGCTCCATTTTCACTAGAGATACGGACAGACCAGTGCCTTAAGGGAGCGGGGATGGGGACGGGGAAGGAGGGGAGTCACTGATGGTGTGTTAGAGGTAGACAGCAAAATGGCCTAAAGGCCCTGAAAGTGTAAAAATCCCTAGGTCAAGATGGAGTGCTTCCAAGGGTCCTAAGGGAATGGATGGAGGTGTTGGAGGGTCCCCTAGCAGACTTGTTTAACACCTCTCTGTAATCTGAGAGTGTGCCCATGGACTGGAGAACTACACATCTGGTGCCTCTCCATAAAAGCGGCCCAAGGGATGAGTCAGGGAACTACATGCCAGTCAGTCTGACCTCAATAGTGGGGAAACTGAGGGAGACTATCCTGAAGGAGAGACTGGTGGGCTTTCTCAAGGAAAACAGCCTGCAAGATGAGAGGCAGCATGGGTTTGTGTTGGGGAGGTCCTGTCAGACTAATCTGATTGACTTTTTTTTTACTGAGTGACCAAGACAGTGGACAGGTGCCAAGCAGTTTATGTCCTGTATCTGGACTTCAGCAAGGCCTTTGACTTTGATCTGGGGCCAAACTCTCTTCATCGGTCACATAGCAGATGGGATCAAGGGTAAAATCTGCCTGTTTGCCGATGACACAAAGCACTCCGAGAGGGTGGACTGGAAGGAGAGGAGACAGGAACTAAGGAAAGACCTGGCTAGGTTAGAGAAGTGATCTGGCATTTGGTATCTGGGTTCAATGCTAAAAAGTGTGAAGTTATGCACTTAGTGGCAAGAAACCCAGAGTCTAAATACTGGTTGGGTGGTGTGCAGGTCACCAAGTCTGAGGAAGAAAAGTACCTGGGGGTTATTATCAAGCATGACCTAAAGCACTCAGAATACTGCAGGAGAGCAGCAGCAAACACAAATCAGATGCTGGGTTGCATAGCCAGGGGGATTACCAGCAGGAAGACAGAGGTCATACTACAGCTGTACCAGTCACTGGTAAGACTGCACCTAGAGTACAGTGTGCAGTATTGGTGCCCTTGTCTTAAGAAGAAGGTCAACTTGCTGGAAACAGTCCAGAGAAGGGCAACCAAGATAATCAAGAACCAGCAAGACAACACCTATAAAGAGAGGCTCAAGGGACTCAACATGTACTTCCTTGAAGACAGAAGTGAGAGGGGGATACGATCCAGACCTTCAGATACCCTAAATGTATTAATAGGGTGAAGAAAGAGGGCCTCTCCAGTCTTATTGTGAGCAAGTCCACTAGGGGGCATAGCCTAAAGGTGGTAGGGGGAAGATTCAAGAGGGAGATGAGAAGGCACTTTTTCACTGAGGGATTGCTGGTTAACTGGAATGAGTTGTAAGAGGAGGTGGTCTCCCTAAAAACAGTGGATAGGTTCAAGAAAGGATGAGACAGAATGAAGGGGAAAGTTGCTGGGGTGGAGGACTGAGGGGATCAGGAGGGATTTGGGGAGGGGAGGCAGGTCCCACTGTAGACATAGGGGGACCTGAACAATTGAGCAGACAAGACAGATCTCAAGGCCAAGGCCTTTCCACACCCTGCGCTGGCATGTTCATATGTATCGCTGCTGTTCTCCAGTGTTGGAGCAACAGGCACTTTGCCATAGTGGATGCTGCAAAGGCCCATTTGATGTTCAGATCTCCCTTAGGTATGGTGGACGGCGTACTGCCTAGCAACATCAATGGAGCATCAAGCCTTATGTGAATGAGGCAAATCACGTTGCAGAAGAGTAGTATAGCCTTCCAAAATTCTGCAAGTAGGGGGAAAGACCAAAGTATATGGGACAAGGAGCCCATACATTAGTTGCAGCGCCAACATGTGTCAGTGTGGAGAAGTTCCTTTCTTTTAAAGAGCACCTTTTGATATTTTTTAATTATAAAATCATTAAACAGGGTGCTACCTTACCTCAAAGAGAGCTACCCCTGGCTGTTTTCATTGTATTATTTTTAGCTCCCCAAAGAAAGGGAAGGGATTGTAATTTACCTGAGGGGCTGACTGCACGATCCCATTCCACTTCCTAACTTTCTGATCCACCCCCACGATCTGATGTTTTGTGATGCATTATAGGTCTAGGGCAGGGGCGCACTCCATTCAACTTGAATGGAGTGTCTTTTTAAAATGTGATTTCCCAGTTTTATATCGGGTTTTGGTACCTATTGATGCCAGGGTTCAACTAAAAAGAGCATTGTTAATTGAACCCTGGTATCAATAGGTAACAAAACCCCAAAATAAATCAGAAAATTACATTTTAAAAAGACGCTCCATTTAAGTGAATAGAGCATGCCCCTGCGTTAGGCCTATAATGACATCATAAAACGGAGTGTGGGGTAGATCAGAGAGTTAGAAAGTGAAAGGAATCATGCAGCCAGCTCCTTGGGTGCAAATTACAATCACTTCCCTTCCTTGGGGGGCTAAAAATAACAAAATAAAAACAGCCTGGAGGGGCTCTCTATGAGGTAAGGGAGTACCCTGTTTAATGATTTTGTATTTGAGAAAGGTGCTCTTTAAGGGCTTGTGTTGTCCTATACCATCTATTCAGGATTTTCATTTGAATTTGCTGGGTCTTTGTGTCTCTGCAATTGGTGTATGCCTGATGTCAGGCTACGCTCCACTGCTGATTTGTGATGGTTATTCCTAGTTCCTCTTGTTAGTATGCCTGGGCAGAGGTGGTGGTGGATGGGGCTCTGTCCCACACAGGTCTGTAAATTTGGCCATTAGTAGGAGAGAGGAGGTTATATTGCCTTTGTACATGTCATTGATGAGGCCACATCTAGAGTATGGAGTTCAGTACTGGTGCCCACAACTCAAAAAGGACATTAATCTGCTGGAGAAGGTCCAGAAGAGGGCTACAAAAATGATAGTGGATCAGCAGGGTAAGGCATATGAGGAGAGGTTAAGGGCATTGAACATGTACTCCCAGGAGGAGAGGAGAGAGGGGGGGCATGATTGGCACTTTCAAGTACTTGAACGGGATAAATAAGGTGGATAAGAAGGGTCTCTTTAAGCTAAGTGGCAACCATAACATGAGGGGGCACAGTCGTCAGCTGGAGAGGGGGAGGTTTAGGATGGAGGTCGAGAAGCAGTTCTTCACAGAGAGGGTGGTGAACACTTGGAATGTGCTGCCAGAAGAGGTGGACTTGTTAAAGCTTATGGGCAGCTTCAAGAGAGGTTGAGATAGGCATATGGGGAAGGTAAAGATCATGGATAGTGTAGGGAGGATGGAAAGGTTGAGAGGAGTTGGGGGGTAGGGTCAAGTAACTCAAGCTGTGGACCCTGCAATATGCGCAAACTAGATAGATCAAATGGTCTTCTTCTGCTGGCTTCTTCGTATGTTCATATGTACAGCCAGAAGTCCTACTTTGGGAGGTCGTAGAGAGTGGAAAGAGTGGCATAACAATGCAGATATGTTTGCTCTTCTGGACATAAGTCCTGGACTGCCAGGATACCTTCAGTTTTCCACTGGCCTTCTGGAATTAATTTACAGTCAATACAGAATATCTCATTGTCCCATAAGGGGGACAGACAGCAGGGGAGGGCTGTGAATTCTTAAAAGGGAGGACACCTGCTTCCAATATTTGTGTGAGAGTGTAATCGTTAGCTGTGTGCAGACTTCTTTGTGAATGTTTGCGTACAGCACTACTCTGGGGCTATACAAGGAGAGCGGGTGGCCTCCATAGCTACCAATGGGGGGAGGACTTGGTGATGGGCAAGAACCATTTAATTGTCTGAGTCATAACAAAGGCTTTGTGGTAGTTAAAGTGTGGCAGGCCCCATCCTCCTGGACCAGTGCTGCCTCAGTTTAGACCTGCTAAACCTGGGAGAGGCCTCTTCCAATAGAAATTTCCTACCAGAGAGTCCAGCTTCGAGAACCATTGGCTGAAGATCTCTATTGGGAGGTGAAAGAGCAAATGGAGAACCATTAGGGCAGCTACCATTTTAATTGCGGCTATTCTGTCCATCAGAGTCATATGTAATAGCTTCCAATGTTCAAAGTCAAGTCGCAGTGACTCAAGTCATGGGTTTAGGTTAGCCTGCCCCATATTTAAGATGGATGAAGTGAGTTTAATCCCTAAATAGGTGATCTCTGAAGCACTCCACTGCCACAGTACCCTTAAGAGTATTGCTTAGTGTTGCTTATTCCTATTCCTGTCCCCCCAGGACGTATCTGGAATCGAGCAGTAGTCTGCTCAGTATGCCTTCCTGGTAAAACTTTTCAATCAATCAATAAATAAATAAAAGGGTTTGACAAGTACAGGCCTCATTAACAGGGATGACCTCTGAACTGTCATATTAATGCACAGTCACGAAACCTGCAAGAATTGAGGCAGGAGGTTTTGCAGTGGGTTGACTGCCGCTGGGACATCAGCAAGGAGAATGAAAATGTCATCTGCATAGAGCAGAGCTCAATGTTCACTATCTTCTGCTTTGATTCCCATCAACCCTGGATGAAGCCTAATGGCTTGGGCCAGAGGTTTGATAGCCAGGAGGATGGGGGGGGGGGACAATGGGCATCCCTGTAGTGCTCTGCACTTCAGAGAAAAGGCATCTGAGAGAGTACTGTTGGTTAGTACCCTTGTGAATGGGCTATACTACATGGCCTTGTCCTCCCCCATAAACATGGGCACAAACCCCTGGGATGCATCACTTCAAATAGGAAGGACCATTCGATAGAGTTGAAGCCCTTTTCGAGCTTGATGGTCAGGGCTGCCAAAGGGGTGAGAAGGGAGCTGGCTAGGTGTAGAAGGTTAATAATAGAGCAAAGGTGGTAGGCTTACAGCCTTCCCTTGACAAAGTCCACTTGATTAGGGTGGATGAAGGAGGGGAGAATACCTTCTAGTCTTGAGGCTAGGATTTTTGCTAGTACTGTTTCATCTGCATTTAACAGAGAGATGGGGTGATAACTTCCTGGAAGGGCAGGGTCACTCCCTTTCTTAGGAAGGATGGTGATGACTGCTTCTTCTAGGATGGGAGATAGATGGCCAGAGGAGAGGGCATCCTGAAAGATGCACAGGAGGAGAGAAGTTGCCTCTTCCACCGGGGCCTAGTACAGGTCAAGTGGCAGGCCACCCCCCCCGGGCACTTGTGCTTATTCATGATAAGCACTGCATTTATGATCTCCTCCAGGGTAAGTGGTGACTCTGATATGGTTAGCTGATCAACAGATATGGTGGGAAGTTTTAGCGAACAGAGGAAGTCTTGTATACTCAATTTAGCCTCATGGAGTATCAAAACTGTCAAGGCCCCAAAACCAGATGGTTTTTATATGAGAATACAATAAAATATTTGGGGAAATCTTGAAGTCAGTGTTCAAGCTGTTCGATAACTCCCAGTAACCCTCCTCATATGGAAAGATGCTCTCATCTCGGTAATCTGAAAAAGGGTGAACGACCCCCCAGGAGTGTGGTGAGTGCTCCCCCACTGAACTTCTAAACCAAGATACTAAAATCTTTGCTAAAATACTAACAAGTCATTTACACAAAATAATCTTGAACCTGATACATCATGATCAGACCAGTTTCAGGCCAAACACGCAACTTCTAGATAATATTAAGCACTTGCTAAACATTGTGATGACTACAAAAGGGGCCCTGGGACAGCAGCTGGTTATTGCCCTAAACACTGAGACAGCTTTTGATAGGATAACCTAGAATTTTCTGTAAACCACCCTTCATAAGTTTGATTTTAGGGAAACCTTTAGGGAATGGGTGCAAGAATTATACAATGGTCCTGCAGGCAAAGTCTGAGTCACTGGAACTCTGTTAGAGCCCTTTGGTGTGATAAATAAATACAAAAAACAACAATAAATAAATATATGATGAGAGGTGAAGGCAAGTCTACACTTCCTCACCTCTATTAGTCGTTCTCAGTATAGAACCATTAGCAGAAAGCATCAGAAGTAATTCTACAATAGAAGGAATCAGAGTCGATGGAGAAGAGCATATGGTCTTGCGCTACGCTGACTACACTCTCATCTTTCTTAAAACCATAGTTTCATAGCCCTTTCTGGAAGCCATCATAGGGGAATATGGACAGGCTGCAAATTTGAGATATACAGAAACAAAACTGAAGTACTCTGGCTGAATGCCGCACTTGAGGGAAGCCTAAAGCGTTTAATTCCTTGAGGTGGTGCACTCAACCTATTAGGTACCTAGCAGTACTTGTCTCTCTAGACATTCAGGCCTCTTTACAAAAACAAAGTTAAGGGCAGACTTGACTAGATAGGAGATTCTGCCACTATTTCATTTTGCCAAAGTGGAAAGTTAAAGAACCTCAGCACAAAAGGCACTGAGGCAAGGGTTACCGAGAAAGGGCACTGGCAATAAAGCTAGGTTTCAAGGAAATATGAAATTACACATATCGCCATAATGCAAAGCATTGTGGGAAGCATATTCAAAATCACCATGACATCATATATTTACACTTCCTAAAGTGAAACAATCTGAATAAACATTCTTCCCTGGTTTTTGTTTCTTTTCTCAACTCTTCCCATACATTTTCCCATAAAGACCTGAATAGTTTTTCAGCGTCTGCTTGCTCAGTTTCTCTGGAAGTGGGTGCGTGGGTGGGTGAAAAACCTGACACAAATGGCCATTTATTATTGCTCCTGAAACTAAGGGGGAATGAGAGTATCAGACCTTCAGAAATACTACTACATGCTGACCCAACCCAGCACAATTATAAAATACTCTGCTGGGGACTAAGGTTGAAATACACTGGAGGAAATGGACTTAGCATAGACTTACTTAAACTGATACACAAACTGTGGAGAATCCTTAGACCAAGACTGTCATAAAAATCTGGACACAGTTAGCGGCCAGACATGAGACACTCAAAATTAGTGCATCACTGGCCGGCCCGGTGGTGCTGAGGGTTGAGGCGGTGGATGCTACATCTTCGCTTCACGCCGCCACCCAGGCTCGGGAGCCGGGCTTGGGCCGCTGATGGCCTGCTGGGGAGAACAGCTTGAGCATCCCACGACAGCTCGCCATCTCCAGGGGAGGGTGGAGGGCCGATGCCCACCGCACTTGTGTGACTCTCGGGCAGAGGCTCGGGGGGAATGCAAGCCCCGATTTGAAGGGGATGGATGGCCCTGAGGCACAGTGGACATCAACGTCTAATGCCTTGACATCAGGGGTTAGCACAGTGCTGGGGAGGAGAAAAAGCAGAAAACACACCTGTCGGCTCTGGGATGACGGGCTTCCCCGGGCATGCCTCCGATTTGCCACTGTTCACCGACCACCTTCAGTCCCGACGAAATGAAGGATTACGAGGGCTTCTCCCCACCTCGTCTCCGCTTGAGGGGCAAACTGCAGCTACATGGGGGACTGGAAGGTAGGTACTGGTGAACAGGTGGCAGGAGGATGACCCATTGGATGCCCTGAAGGGTCGGAGTCAGTAGGAGGGAAAAAGTACAATTTAAAAAAAAAAAATTAATGCATCACTACATGTCCAGGTCTCCAGCCAGCAAAGAGCTACCCTGTCTTCAGAAAATGACATAAAAGGGATTCTTGACTTCAGGTCAGTGCTTTCAAGATGGCAGAAATAAAGATTTATTTAGGTTATGTGACCATAAGCAAGTCAGTTAGCTTTCCTGTGCTCCCAGGATGCACCTGATAACAAGCCTTTGCTTAGCGTGTCTTTCCAGGACAAAAATTTAAACAAATGATATGGTAACTTGGACAACCATTGTCAGCAGCCCGGTGACAATCTGGGTGGAGAGGCACAAAAGACAACCACCAGTAATTCGTGGCAAGGGTTTAAATGGAAAGTGGTCAACTGGTATTTTAGAACACCGACAATCAGTAAACATTTTAGTCAAAGCAGCACATATATATGTTGGAGGAGCTCTGGGATGAGGGCAAACCATCTCCAGGTCTAGCTGGTTATGCACAGTGACCACTCAATACAAAGATGTATTTTTTTTGTTGCCTCCTTCTCAATAGTTCTGTGCCCCCACCTGGACTGACCCTCCAAAGCCCTGTCATCCGGCTTCCTGTGGACTTACACGCTTCTTCCCCTTTCTTCCCCCACAGCTTACCCCTCGTGGCAGGGTGAGGCAGAGCCCTAACTGTCGCTTTCCAGGATCTGGTTCAGGGAAGTGCTGCCACATCATCAGTGCAGGGCCTGCAAGGGGTCAATCCATCCCTCTGCCCCAGGTCTACTGCATTTCCGCTATTTTCTCCCCTTTCCCTGATATGCCAGCCTACAGTGTGATGCAAACCCTTACAAAAGTGTGGTTCACATCATACAATGGTGTCTCCACACCCACTGAGCTTCTCCTGAGGTGCACTGCCACCTGCCTGTAGGAAAATGACCTCTAAGATGCTTGATCCTTCTCCTCCTGGCCAGCCCCTGACGATTTAGGCTCGCTTCCAAACCTGAGTCACCAGCGTTGAAAGCAGCAGCATGACTGTTGCACCAGCGAGATATCCTAGTACACTGATGTAATACTGGGAGAGAGCAAGAAAATTTTAAAAGTCCACAACCCATCTGGTCCTGAAAATATGGTCTTTTTGGGTCCTACCCCACGAAGTTCACATTCCAGGAGATAGACACCTATTTTGCATATTTAATGCTGCATTCATTAATGCTATCAAAGACTAGAGAAAACAATGTATAAGAAATTTCAAGACTGAGAAGCTCACCATTAAGCTGGGACTCCAGTCGATCTTTGTTACAAAATGGCAGTTACCTTTCCTCTTTCACATGGAAGGAATGGAGGGTACTCCATTGATTACTAGCCTACTGATCTAGGATTGTAGACCCAAAATAATGGCTTGCTTGAATATCTTATGTAGCAGCAGTAGTAAAAATGTTATTCTGAGACACATCAGAAAGGGATAATCTGGTTTAGCCTTATAGGTTGCTGTTACAGTTATACTGCACCTGCCTTTGTAGTGCCTGCATTCTAACCTGACTAGAATGGCCTCTGCAGCCAGTACTACCAGTGCTAACTGATGCTGCTGCTTGCTCTGACACCGCTAGCTTAATATTCAGGTTAAAATAACTATTCTGCTAATTACGGTAGCTGATCTCATTGCTAAACTTGCAGCGGACCCTACTATAGTAATATTTGCTTTACCTAACTAATGGTACTTCCTGTCTAAACTGAGGCAGTAGAATTAATTACCTGCCTGAAGCTGCTTACTTTGTTAGCCAGTTAAGGGCATTGCTAATGTGCTACTGAGGGGTTATTAATTAGCATCCCACTACAGTGTATTTGTTTTACCTAGCTAATGGCACTGCCTGTCTATCCCGAGGCAGTAGAATTAATTACCTACTCTGAATCTGCTTACTACACAGCACAGAAACAAAATCATTATCTTTCTCTGCAAAACAGCATCATCCTGTACTGTGCTATACTATGAACCTGCTACTGCAACTGTCTGCTAGGTCTGAGCTCCCACACACTGAAAAAATGCTACTATTAGGGCTGATACTGCTGAGCCAAATACCCATTGAGAGGCGCAGCTTGTGCACTAAACTGGTTGAAATGGTTATTGCTGACTCCCCAGATAACTGGGTGAGCCACTGGGCTCTAGAGGCTCCTGCTCAACATATCTGCTCCCAGGGTCTCCAGGCAAAGTCTGATCACAGTGGGCTAGAAAGCCTAGCTACTCTAAGGGAGTGCTACTGCTACTCTCACAACATATATCCCTCCAGTGTCACCCATAAGCCGAAACTCACGCAATGCCTGAGAGACCTAAGAAGACTTATATTAATGTTACTCCTATTGTCAGGCGTTATTCACCCAAAGCCAGGCCCTGTCTGCAACCTAGGTGCAGCACCCAAGCAGCATGGGAAGCTAAACATTGTCTCCCTAAACATTTCAAGCCTTTTCTCTAAATTTAGTTTATTTGACGCCGGGGTTGCACTAGTGCAACCGAATGTTATATCCCTGATGGAAACCTGTCTCACCCCCAAGATCTCTGATGCAGTCATCACCATGCCAGGCTTCATCCACTTCAGACAAGCTTGGATGGGCAAGCATGGAGGGGGCTGCCTTCTCTGCTTAAGGTCAGATATGAGTTGTAAACTTAAAATAAGTGAGTTGACTAGGGACTGCTAATGCCTGGTGGTTAACTCATGCTAGAGAGGGGACACAAACTTCTTACCCTTATGCCAACTTATATACTATCTAATAAACACCAGAATATCTTAAAGTCCTTCTCCAGCTACTTCAAACAAATTAATTATAACTGGGGAAATTATTATCAATTGGACTGCCATATCTTGTGTTGGACCTAGAGATATGATTGCCAGTCTTTTCCACTCCCAAATGGTGACTGAAAACACCAGGGCCAAATATAAAACTGGCACCAGTACCTTAATAGACTGGATTCTGGTCACACATCCTGACAGGGTCAAAGATGTCAGAGTACTACCTGACACCATCAGTGACCACTCCCCAGTGCAATGCTCATGGTCAGTTAAACACATCAACCCTCCCCCCCCGATTTACCACCAGCCAGGTCCTATGTAAAGATAAGGTGGCAGCATTTAAATCCTTCTTGGCTAATATAGATTGGCACTACCTGGATGCCATTCCTAACATTGACTCTGCCCTTGACATCTATGACAAGGTTGAATAAGGCTCTGTCCCATTTGTTATGCAGAATGAGTTAAATGCAAGGATCTGTTCTATCCTCTCCTTTTCTGTCTCTTGTCTGGTTGCGCAACCAAATTTTCTTGTGAGACCTAGGAACTGACCACTCCGACAGTTTCACAATTCCCTGCCTCTCGATATCTCTCTGCCTTCCCTTGCTGTTCTGTCTTTTCTTCCCCCTTGCATATCTGTGGGTATAAAAATATATGTGAATCTTTATGTGGAAATGTCACTGATACTGGGATCCTTTTGTTTAAAAATGTATATAGTTATACTGTTGAGATTGCAAAAAGCTATTTGGAACGCAAGGGGTCAATCTGAGATGCAGTTTTTAAGACTTTTGCAGAGCTATAAACAAGAGGTCAGTTCTGAGTCACTATGTACTGTTTTGCTGCACCTGCAAGGAACGAAACTAACAAGAACATTCTGTAAACTTAAAAGAACATTCTGTGAGAAGCAGGCTCTCTTAATGAGTTCCCAGACAATGACTTATAAAAAAAAAGCAGTAATGCTTTTGCTAGAGAGACAAGGAGTGTGAGAGACTGAAACTTGGAATTAAGAGATACCCTCAGAAGAAGGACTTAGTTTGCTCTGTTTGTACTGCCTTTGGAAATAGTTATACTGAATAATTTAAATTTTTTATTTTGCTGTTATTGAGAAAAAGAAAACGTTATTTGAGAATTTTTAAACTACTCCTGGTTTTCCTATGCTTCCTGACCTGTGCCTTAATGACAACTTCCTAATAAAAGAATTATCCACAGCCTGTGACAAGTTTGCCCCCCTCAAAAAGTGTAAGGTATGAGTCAGCTCATCTGGTTGGATCACTCTTAAACTACTTGCCCTCATGGGGGAAAGGGACAACAGGCGGTCCTTAACAAGAGAGACTGGATCACCAACGCATCTACAAAAATACAAGAAGCATGTAATAGATGTACACGGGAGATCAGACTGCCCAAATCTGAATATCATATGTCCCAGCAAACCCAAAACTGGAACAATGGGAAAGAATTCTGGGAGAACATTTCTGAGCTCTTGGGCAAGAGTGAGAAATAGCCTTGTAAAATGGTAAAAATCAATGGGACAGAGATCAGGGACCCAGTGGAGTTAGCAGACATTCAACGCAGCTTTTACAGATCTAAGTACAGTCATCCCTTGGGAGCCCTTCTCAGGTGACTCATGAAGGTGAAGGTACTGAAGCCCCTAGCAGACACGACACTGAGACAGGACATTCTGAATTCTATTTAAAGTGAGTTTCCACCAAAGACATCCTAAAGTATATCAAAAGAGTACTGGGTAAAACTAGGGTTGATGGTGACATGATTGATATGAAGCTGCTAGTGCTGGCCCTTGATGAAATCGTTCACTCTGTCTCCAAGATCTTCAACTTTTCTCTGCAGCACTCACAGTTCCCTGGGATACGGAAAATCACACTGGTTATGCCGGTTTTCGAAAAGGCTGACTGCTCTAATCTGGCTAGCTATAGGCCAACTTCATATTGTCTATCAAGATAAGGTTCAGGCTGCTCTTTTGCTTCAATTTTCTTAAAAAAAATTGGGTCATCCAAAAAAAAAAAAACAGTTCAATTGAAGTAGAAAATCATTGGATGAAAGCCGCTGTATGTCCAGATAAATCTTTTTTATTATTCACTACACACAAAAGAAGGAGACAGTTTTGTGGCATTGCCATTTCCTCAGGCCCCACTGTGCTATTCAGTCTAAAAACGTAACAGAAAAATCCATACGCACACACGGTATAATAACAAACTAACTCTCCAAACCTTGTGCTCCCCTTCATCTCATGGAAATATTTTTAGATATATTTCTACTCAGCCACACTATGGCTCCCTTTCACCACGAACATATTTTTATCTATTATAACTATGAGAGTAACATTCCACCCCTATGAAACACTTCTGTTATAATCTCTTATACAAACTCCCCATAGGAGGTTTACTATTTACCTTGTAGTTTAGAAAAAGCGCTTCTTTTAAATCATTTTCAGTCCATTTTCTTTTGCTTAGTGCCCACACAAATAAATGATAAGTTCCCATCTCCCTCAGGGGCAGGTTACACTTTTCTACTAATAAATGCTTATATTTTTGTAAATACACTTGTCACTTCCTTACCCATGCAAAACTCTTCTCATCTGCAGTGCTGTACATAGCAGAATATCATAAATATGCCATTTATCTTTATGTTTCAAAACGCTCTCCCCTAGCGTATTTTCTCAATTCATCATTTTGAGGATAATATCTTTACAAACAAATGACAATTTTCTATCACAGTCACCATCAAATACCACTTTTCTTTGTGATTGTTAATACTATGGGTACAAATTCATATCTGAATGATCTCACCTAAGTAAAGCTCTCCTATGTTTGAGTGCTGTACACAGCTGTATATCATGCCCCTCTTTCTTTTAGTTTATCAGTCTCCAGTCCTCTTTCATTCTAAACAAGTCTGAAATCAACATTGCCATTTATACCGCCACTGATAAATATTAAAAATAATTTTGAAGTAAGTTTGAGTGTTATAAAGGGCTAGGGGTACTCATAAGTTATCCAAGGCCATGTCAGTGTGCCAGCTCCCCAGAGATCTTAGGAGTGGCCACTTTGTGTGCTTGTTCAGTTATATACAGCATTGCAGTACAAAGTGACATCACATTGCCTCTGCTCACAGGGATGGCCGAAGCTGCCTGGAGAATCTAGGCAGAGCGGAGTGTCCCATAACTCAGGAAGAAGATGCATCGTGGAGCTCCAGAGTCAGATTACCCCACAAATGGCAGTTTTGCCCCCCCCATGACTATAGCCACCTACTTTTTTAATTATTATATTTTAATTTCCAAATCAATTATTGAATTAAATTATTTAATTAATATAATAATCTTGTGGAAATAAGTAGGTAACACTAGGAAGGTAGAACTAAACATATTTTGCAGAAAGGGGAATCAGATGAGGTCCGCGTGACCTTAGCCGTCCCGCACCCTGCAAGAGGCAGAGTGAATAGCCATTACCATTTCCAATAACTAAAATAAATTGAAAGACATAGTGGTGGTGCAACATTTTCATTGTAATAAGGGTGACATGAAAGTTATTTATCCATAAATCAGAGAAGGTTTCTACTCTATTTTCCTCAGTCCAGATGGTTGCAATGATGGGAAACCCTGCAGAGAATTCACCAATACAGGTTCTATTCACAATCTTCATTTATCCCCACATTGGGGTTTAAACAATCCAAGGTAAAAATGCAATAAACCTCACATTTTCATACTGCTGTGTCCCAGTCTATTCCACTGTTTTCTGGTTAAGCTACATGTTCAAGACCCTAGAACCACAATGAGGAGACAGGGTGTCCCGCTATGTTATAATGTTTGGCCACTGATGTTTTTATCTTTTAGGTGAATGTCACTTTTGCGTTCACTGATACGAGTGTAAGGATGTTCAAAATAAGTTTTCTTATTTGTATTTCCACACTGGAAGCAATGGCCATATTGACACAATCTGGGAATGTGCATCTTCCAAGTCATCTGAATGGAGACATAAGGAAGATTTTAATGGATAACTGGCATATTCTACAGACAGGGGAGATGCACATTCCCAGATTCAGAAATTCCTCCTTTTCACCTCTAAGAGGAATCAGACCATTAAAGATGAACTGGTACACACTGAACATTTTATAACAAAACCTGGGCCAAAACAACTACTATTAGGATCATTATACAATGGCAGTTACCCACGTGGTCATTGCTTCCAGTGTGGTAATACAAATAAGAAAACTTATTTTGAACATCCTTACACTAAAAAGAAGTTCCACATCAAACAACGCATTACCTGCAAAACTGATCATGTGATATATGTGCTACGCTGCCCATGTGATAAACTATATGTTGGCAAGACCACCAGGGAACTGAGAACTTGTATCCATGAACACAAAAGTGACATTCATCTGAAGGATAAAAACTCATCAGTGGCCAAACATTATAATGGAAGGGCTGTTCTCTCTGCCTCTTGCTGGGTTTGGGATGGCTGGGGCCAGTCAGAGCTCACATGATTCTCCTTTCCATATAAACAATACATTTAGTTCTACCAACTTATTTCCACAAGATGATTATATTAATTAAAGAATTTAATTCAATAACTGATTTGTAAATGAAAATATAATAAATAAAAAAGTTGGTAGCTATAGCCATAGGTGGGGGGTGAACCATCATTTGTGGGGTAGTCTAGCTGTGGAGCTCCGTGATGCATCTTCCTCCTGAGCTATGGGACACGTTGCTCTGCCTAGATTCTCTAGGCAGCTTAGGCTGTCACTGTGAGCAGAGGCAGTGTGACGTCACTTTGTGACACATGTCCCCCACGGCAATGCGGTATATAAACAAGAAGGTGCAGGGAGCAGATACTCCTAAGATCTCTGGGGAGTCTGCACTCTGACACGGCCTTGGATAATTTGTGAGTACCCCTAGCCCTTTATAAACCTCAACCTTACTCTGAAATTATTTTTAATATTTATCAGTGGTGGTATAAATGACAATGTCTATTTCAGACTTGTTTAGAATGAAAGAGGACTGGAGACTGAAAGAGGACCACGATATCCAGCTGTGTACAGCACTCAAACACAGGAGAGCTTTACTTAGGTGAGATCATTCAGATACAAATTTGCACCCATAATAATATTAACAATCACAGAGAAAAGTGATAATTGATGGTGAATGTGATAGAAGATTGTCATTTGTGTGAAAAGATATTATCCTCAAAATGATGAATTGAGAAAATATGCTAAGGGGGCCCAATGCACAAAGGTGTGGAGTGGGTACGCACCGTATATCCCTGGCGCATAGCCCACTCTGCACGTGCCCAAGCCCACTGTGCCCCCTACATGGCATGCACAACTGGACGTCTGTCCCCCCTCCACTCTGGATCCCCAGCGGCATGCAGACCTACATGCGGGGGGCAGACCGGGGGAGGCGCAGGGGGTGTACTGACACTCCGTGGGATGCACCAACGTCATGCAGTGCGAGGTACAAGTGTCGGCGCCACCACCAGGTCGGGGCAGCCATAAAGGTGGGGGGCCTGTTATGCACCCCCCCAAGAGCCACAGCCGTGGGCTGCAGCTGCGAGGCGAGGCCGGTTGCACCCCCACCGAGGATGCCCCAGCATGTGGAGCACACTGGGGGGCCTGCGGGCACCTGCCCTCCACACCACATATGGCACTCTACGTGCTGACTCCTTGCCCAGCACAGGTGATCCACTACAGGGTCTGGGTCAGGCGGCTGACTGACTGCCCGCCCAGATCTGCGGCTCCGCACCTGACCACCCCGCGGGCCTGCACACCAGGGGGAAGCGCCACATACAGGAGTCACACGGTGGGCACTGTTTGTGAATGTGGCCACTCATGGCTCTCCTGCAGGTGCAGAGCTGCACGGTTAGTCAATGCTTCTCCGCGTTAGACATTTGCCCTTTACGTGCATAGGGGCTAGAGAGCATTTTGAGACATAAAGATAAATGGCATACTTACAATATTCTGCCATGTACAGCACTGCAGATAAGAAGAGTTTTGCATGGGTAGGGAAGTGAAGTATAGTGTGCATTTACAAAAACATAAGCATTTATTAGTAGAAAAGTATAACCTGTCCATGAAGGTTATGGGAACTTATCATTTATCAGTGTAGGCTCTTAGCAAAAAAAAAAATGAAGGACTGAAAATTATTTAAAAGAAGTACTTTTTCTAAAATCCAAGGTAAATAGCAGACCTTTTATGGGAAGACTGTATAAGAGATTGTAGCTGGAATGTTACTTTCATAGTTATAATAAATAGATAACAATATGTTAGTGGTGAAAGGGAGCCACAGTGTGGCTGAGTAGAAATATGTCTAAAAATATTTCCATGAGATGAAGGGGAGCACAAGGTTTGGAGAGTTAGTTTGTTATTATACCGTGTGAGCGTATGGATTTTTCTGTTACATTTTTAGATTTAATAGCACAGTGGGGCCTGAGAAAGTGGCAACGCACACGAAACAGTTGCCCTATTTTGTGTGAAGTGAATAATAAAAAAGATTTATCTGGACATACAGTGGAGTTCGTCAAATGATTTTCTACAACTTCATCTTGTCCCCTCTGTCCAAGACCTGGAGAGAATTGTTTCAGACCAACTGGTCATCTATCTGGAAAAACACGACATCCAATGCCCACAACAGCATGGGGTCAAAAAGATGCATAGTACCTTCACTACCCTAGCTGAATACACTAGCTCCCTAAACGAGGTCCTCGACAGTGGAGACATGGTTGGAGCCACCTATATCGATCCGAACAAGGCTTTCGACTTAGTCCATCTCAAGCTATTGCTTGACAAGCTCTACTCCCTAGGCCTGTCCCTGGATACAGTAGATTGGTTTCGTAGCTACAGTACCTCTCCAACTGATCCCAGCATGTAAAAATAGATGGCTTCCTCTCTGACATAAGGAGTGTATCCATTGGGGTGCCACAGGGATCAATACTCTGCCCTCTCTTATTTGAATTGTTTACTAATAATCTGCCTGAGGACTACTGGTTGGCAAGGGTACTATTTTATGCAGATGATGCCATCATCTTCTCCTCCAGAAATACTAGCCACTGTAAAATCTCTGCTGAACTCCGGGCCAATTTCGGGTACTTGTAAAAATGGCTCATCATCAACAAATTGGTTCTGAACTACAGAAAAGCAAAAGCTATGCTGTTCTTGGGCCCACAACTGAAAGAAAAGATCCCCCCACTGGTCATCCTCAGTGACAAAGGACAAACTCTGGAACAAGCAGAAACCTTCAAGTGCCTTGGCACCACATTGGTTGATACCCTATACTTTTCCCTACATGTAGACAACAATTTTGCCGTGGCAAACAGAAGACTGGGTGCCCTGTATAGGAACTACCTCAACTTTACAGCTGAAACTAGATGTCTTGCTGTCGCTAGTACTGTCCTGCCCCTCATCGACTATGACCCCCCTGTGTATGCTGCTGCTTCCGACACTGTATTAAACAGGTCAAGGTGATGTACAATAAGGCCTGTCACTTTGTACTAGGGGCTGACAAGCTCACCCACAGTTTTACCCTGTACTACCTTATCGACTGGCTACCCCTTTATGGCAAATGAATAGATCCAACCAATCTGCTTGTAAAAAGGCACTGCTGGGTCTCACCCTCTGGTCATACAACACTGCGTTAACCCTGTTGACAATCTATATGGTACTAGAAGCATGACAAGATTTGCCCTAGAACTTCCTCTCTGGGGAACCAATCTAGAAAAGTGCTTCTTTTCTGTTAGGGCAGTACGCTGGATGAATGAGGTGCATGAATCCCTACTAAGCCTCACAAATACTGCACAATTTAAAGGAGCACTGCTCACAGCCCTCTCCTCCAACTCCCACTGTACTTGCTTCAATCAATCTATGAACTCGCTATATATGCACTGAAACTCCACACTTTTCTTACTGTATGACTTAACTTAATCTTCTTATCTAACACATGTTGAGTTTTTCTTGACTATATTCCGCAGGAACTGATGAAAATGTTTTACTGTTGTATGTGTAACAATAGAAACATAGAAACATAGACTTTGACGCCAGATAAGGACCGCTAGGCCCATCTAGTCTGCCCATTTCCCTATCTACAGGATAGGCCGCAGATCCTAGTTAACCAACAGCGTATTTCTTCCTACCCCCCACAAGAATTGCCTTATGTCTGTCCCATGCATTCTTGAATTCTCCCACTGTTTTAGACCCCACAACCTCCTCAGGAAGGCTGTTCCATGCATCCACTACCCTCTCTGTGAAATATTGCTTCCTCCATTGCCCCTGAACCGCCCTCCTTCTATCTTTAAATTGTGTCCCCTTGTTCTTGCAGTCTCTTTTCTGAAAGATGCTACCCTCTTGGACTTTGTTGATTCCACTGAGGTACTTAAAGTTTCTATCAAGTCCCCTCTCCCTTCTTTCCTCAAGGGTATACATATTAAGCTCCTTTAGTCTCTCCTCATATGGCTTCTCTTGCAGACCCTGCACCATTTTAGTTGCCTTCCTCTGGACTGCCTCTATCCTGTCTATGTCCTTATGGAGATGGGGTCTCCAGAACTGGACACAGTATCCAGATGGGGTTTCACCAACTGTCTGTACAGAGGGATAACAACTTCCTGTTTTCTGCTGATGATGCCTCTCCCTATACATCCCAGTATACCCCAGCCCTCCTACTGCTTTCTCACATTGCTTGCTAACCTTAAGGTCATCTGATATGATTACCCCCAGGTCCCTTTCCTTTTGTTGTTGTTACTAGCTCCCCACCCATTGTGTATTCTTCCCTGGGTTCTTGTTTCCCAGGTGCATTATTTTGCACTTCTTTGCATTGAATCCTAGCTGCCATACTTCTGACCATTCCTCCAACCTTGCCAAGTCCCTTTTCATCCTTTCCACGCCTCCTTGTGTATCAACCCTGTTGCAGATCTTTGTGTCATCTGCAAAAAGGCATACTTTTCCTTCCAGTTTCTCTGCAATGTCACTGATGAAGACATTAAAAAGGACTGGACCCAATACTGAACCCTGCGATACCCCACTAGTAACCCCCCTTTCTTCAGAGTGGGCTCCATTTACAATTACCTTCTGTGTCCTGTTGTCCAGCCAATGTTTTACCCAGGCTACCACCCTGGGTCCCACTCCCAGGCTGGTTAATTTGACTATTAATCTTTTGTGTGGGACTGTGTCAAATGCCTTGCTAAAGTCTAGGTAGGCCATGTCCACAGCCCCTCCCTGGTCTACTACTTTGGTCACCCAGTCAAAGAAATCTATTAGATTTGTCTGACATGACCTTCCTGCTGTGAACCCATGCTGCCTTGGGTCCTGTGCTCCACTGGCCTCTAGGTACTCAACTATTCTTTCCTTCAGAAGTGAATCCATCACTTTTCCTACCACAGAGGTCAGAGACTGACAGGTCTGTAGTTTCTGCCTCTGTCTTGGTCCCACTTTGTGAAGGGGAATCACATCCGCTTCCTCCAGTCCTCGGTACCACACCATCTCCCATGATTTATTAAAAAGAGTAGCCAGTGGTTTCACTAGTTCCTCCTTAATTCTTTAGAATTCTGGGGTGAATTCCATCAGGACCCATTGCTTTGTCCACCTTCAGTTTTAGGAGTTCTTGCAGAACCCTTTCTTCTGTAGAAAGGACTGGGATCGACCTCCTATCAAGAGTGCTTCTGTTAATTGGATTAGACACTTCCTCCTCTTTTAGAATACTGAGCAGAAATATTTGTTCAGTATTCCTGCTTTTTCACTGTCCCTCTGCCCACCCTGCTGCTCATTCTATTCAGCCTCACTATCCCTCCCTTTGTCTTTCTACACTCGCTGATGTACCTATAAAATGTTTTATCCCCCTTCTTAACTGAGTTGGCTATCTTTTCCTCAGTTTGGGCCTTTGCTATTCTGACTTCCCTCCCTGCTTCCTTCTGCCTTAACTGGTACAGCTCTCTGTCCTGCTCCTTCTGTGTTTCCTTATACTTCCGGAATGCTATCTTTTTCTTCCTGACTTTCACAGCCACCTCTTTTGAGAACCATAGTGGCTTTTTCTTTCATTTTGATTTGTTTATTTGCTTCACACAAAGGCTTATTGCCTCTGTGATGGCAGTTTTGATAATTCCCCATTGTTGCTCCACACCTCCTTCTAGCCTGTTTGCTAGTGCTTTTCTGAGGCACTCTCCCATCTTGCCAAAGTCAAAAATATTTAATGTGGAAACTTTGTAAACAAGCACCTGTGCGCAAAGGTACCCTCTAAATAAATAAATAAATACATTTTAAAGAGATACAGAGATACTTGTGGTCCTACATTGACAATGGTCCCCTTTGATAATCCTGAAATGTGTAGACATATATGAAATGGTTGAATATGTACAACAGAATCAGCTGAGGTGCATGAATACCCAGAGAAATCCCAAGACTTTTCTTCAGGGATGAGCGGCTTTTCCAAAATGACAATAGTACATAGTCAGTAGGTGCGATCTCAAACAATAAATTGTAAACTTCACCTAATGGTATGTCTGAATTTTCAAAATGTACAGATATCATTCTGACTCCATTGCATCAGAACTGTTTTTTGAACATGTCTGTCACTGCACTGAAATACAATAAAATTCAAGTAAAAAAAAATATTGGTGTTTAGCAGGTTCTGTGTTGTGTTTGGTCAGGTCCCCATCACATGAACTACATTAACATAGCACATACCCTTGCTCAGATGATATCATAGAGGTGTATTAATCAACTGCAGTTCCCCCGGAGTTTGTATCCCCTGGTGCTCTACAGAAATGGTCATCCTAGTGTTCCAGGAGCACTAGTAGAGCTGGTCAGGGGGATAAAACAAGTGCCTGAGGGTCCCTGGTTTGTCCCAGTCCCCCCCCACCACTTCCTCAGTAAGGAGCCTTTAGACTCTCTGCCTAAGATATTTAAGTGGCAGGATGGGGAGTTAAACAGAAATGGGACCATGTCACACACAAAACCTACCTGTGCTTAAAAACATACTTTCCCTCGCAGTTTAAACTGCAGCCTAGAACTTTCCTTTTTTTCTCCTGTCAGTAGCTTTCCCACCCTTGCCCTGGCATGAGCCCACTGCCAGGACAGTGGTTGGTTGTCCACACATTGCCAGGGACTCAACATCCTGAACATTGGGGGGGGCGATATAAGAATGCCACGGTGGGAACAGGAGTCATTCACCTTCACCAAGAGCAGTAGAGAACCAAGGGCAGACAAGTGACTGGCTGATTGGCCAGTGACAGGAGGAGGGAACTACCTCAACTTTCCTCAAGGTCCCTCGCCATGTCCTAGCCAGTTCTGCAATGATGTGTAGCCCCAGTAGGCATTCAAGTCTGGTGGTTCCCTGGCCGGTAACAGTGGCTGAAGAGAAACAGTCTGATCTGAGAAGCAGAGCTGTGTTGGTGGCAGCAGAGGACATCCAGGACTAGGTTAGATCAAGTCGGGACGGTTGAGAGTTGGGAGAGTTGGTGGCCAAGATGAGGGCTCTGTTTGGTTCCATTTCTTACTTTATATTTTGTAGTCAAATCTCCCTTGGTGGCAGTGTAGAGCGGGATCACAGTGATGAAAGGCAAACCAGCCAAGAGGAGAGGGTGGCACCAGAGCATGGCCACAATGGTTAGCATCAGTAGGAGTGGTGCAGCAAGACAGGACCAGCAAGTACCCCCCCCCACCATGGTACACCACCCACAGCACCAGTGGCAGCAACTTGAGCCAATTGGGCCCATTCTAGCCAACCTTCCTCAGTAGCAGTACAGTGATCCAAACGGGGCACTGAATCAGCAGCAGCACCAGTAGGGCAGGTACTGGCCACCATTTAGGCTGGAAATTTTCTTTTTTTTGGTTAAAAGAAATATCTGCAGGCAGCAGCCATGCCACATGGAAGGGGCATGCAAGCCCCAGATTAAGGAACGTCCAGGTGGGCAGGAGTAGGGGCAGGGCAGTCCCCTTTTACAGGAAAGAGCCACCCGTTGGTGGTGAAAGGAGCAGGGCAGTCCCTGAATAAAGAAACTCCCAGGAGAAGGGGCAAAGGTAGAAGGGCAAGACAGGCTCCATTCAGTAAATGGAGCCCAGGAGGGGTGGGATAAGAGAAAGGGCAGGTCAAGCCCTGGTTTAATGAAATGCCATTGTGGCCAGCAAGGCCCCATTTAGGAAGGCCCAGGTGGGCAGAGCCACAGCAGAATGGGCTAGTCAAGGCTCTAGTGTGAACAGAGCCCCAGTCACACAAAGTAAAAACCCTGGAAAGAGTGTGATTAAGGATGAGGCAAGGTCCCAGCTAGCAGTACAAATGCCAGGTGGGTGGAATGGGGGCAGGGCAGACCCAAGTCCTGACTGTCTATCACAACAAAGAGCCAGGGCAAGATGGGGCCAGCATCCCAAGCTAGAATTTGTTAGCCCAGTAACAGCATCCAGTAGCCAGATCAAGGGGCTAGTAACACATCTTGCACTGTGCACAGCCAGAAACATGGGAGGAGAAGTAAACAGGTCCACAGTGTACAGACCCCTGAGAGTGAGAGCAGTCTCGGGGCATAAGAGCTCAAGTACATATGGTGTATGCAAATCTGGCAGTTGTGATTTGGTTTAATAAAGGGAGAAAAACAACTGGAGCCTCAAGATAGGCTATGAGAAGCTGAGAATGCCAGATTGGTAAAGGTTATGTAAGAGACAGCCACCCTGCTGTTTTACGTAAGAGCCAACTAGCATTCCTGTATGAGGGAGGGCATAGCCCGTGGTCCCCTCTACAACTTGGGATATCCAAGCCCATGTTACAGCCTGAATTTGGCCTCATAGCCAAGGTGTTGCCATCCAGCCTAGTCAGTTGAGGCCTCCTTTTGCATGGGTCTGCCCTGGTTCAGTGCCGCCAGTATTCTTACAATACTGTTAATGCAACAGTGTGCTTGCTTTGTGAAGTTGCAATGCTGAACTATGAAAAGCCTACCTAGGTATTTATTGCCCTGCCTGAACTTGTGCAGTGCCTCACAGTGATTGTCTGATCTTCTGGTGCCATGTATCTGAACTGCCTAAAGTGTGTTGGTGCCCCCTTATAAATGACTTTTGCTGATGTGGAGGTGCCCCTCCTGAAGTGACTTTCCACCAGTGTTGTGGAGCCCTTTTATCAAGTACTGCCAAAAATGTGTGGTGCTCCTCACCAAACCTCCCACAGAGTGCCCTACCAAACTGTAACCTGCCCAGTATGTGGTGCTCCTCACTACACTTTCCACAGAGTGCTCTCTACCAAACAATAACCTGCTGTTCTAGGTGCACTTCACCATACCTCCCACTGAGCTCTCTTAACCAAACTGCAACCTGCCTAAAGTGTGTGGTGCTCCTCACCACACCTTCCTCAAAGTGCTGTCCACCAAACTGTAACCTGCTGTTCTAGGTGCTTCTTATCATACCTCCCACTGAGCACTCTTAACTGAACTGTGATCTTCTGTGAAAGGTGCTCCTCACCGTACTTCCCCCCAAGAACACCCACTTCAGAACTGTGACCTGTTTGCCTTAGATGTTCCCAGCTGGGGCATCTACCCAGCATCTCTGAAATGTAATCTGGGTTTTGTGTGCACATGACATTCTAGCATGCGTACACAAGAAATGACACCCGTTTTGACAAGAATTTTATTACCACTGCTACATCCTGCTTCATCTGGGGTACCATGCTTCTGTCTTGGGGCCGGCCAATAAGTCAAAACTAGGGTGATGGTCAGGCAAGGTCACCTCCTGCTTTTCCTTTTGCTGTTGCCCATCCCCATTAGGAAGTTAAGGCAGTCTAGGAGCTGAACCTGCTCATTAGCCACGGACTTTGACATACAGTAGGTTGGGGATTTTCTTCCCCAGGAGTGATGGAAGCGGCCACATCACCAAGAGCAGCAAAAGTGGCTAGATCACTAGGAGTGGCAGAGAAAGCAGCCAGATAACCAGGAGTGGCAAAAGTGACCAAATCACCAGGAGTGGCAAAAGCGACCAGATCACCAGAAGTAGAGAAAGCGGCCAAATAACCAGGAGTGGCAAAAGTGGCCATATCACAAGAAGCAACAAAAGCAGCCAAATCACCAGGAGTGGCAAAGCCTCAAGACCTTAAGGATAATGTTTCTTATTTATTTCATAGAAACATAGAATTTGATGGCAGATCCAGTCTGATCATTTCTCCCTACCTACACTACTACCACGGACTGTGCCAAATCTATAGCTCTTTCTCCCTATCCCCCTGCCTTTCCACTATGACTCCCTTGTGCTCATCCCATGCATTCTTGAACCCCACCACTGTTTTTGCTCCCACCACCTCTGCTGGAAGCTGTTCCAGGAATCCACCACTCTTTCTGTGAAGAAGTACTTCCTCATATCTCTCCTGAACCTACCCCTCTCCAGCGTCGTAGCATGTTCCCTTGTTCTTGAGCATATTTTCTTCTGATAAATACTCCCCTCCTGTACCTTATTTTCCCCCGTGAGGCATTTAAAGGTCTCTATCATGTTTCCCCTCTCCCTCCTTTGTTCCAGATTCCTTTATCCTCTCCTCATAGGGCTTTTGATGAAGACCCTGCAGCATTTTAGTTGCCCTCCTCTGGAGATGTAGTCTCCAGAACTAGACACAATATTAACCAGATTCCCATGGCTGAAGAGGACAAGGGGAAAACAGCTTTCATTTGCCCCCCGGAGTTTATCAATTTGAATGGGTGCCACAAAGTATCTTGGAGGCACCAGCCACTTACCAGTGGTTGGTAGAAAAAGCCATGGGAGACATGAATCTGCTGCAAGTAATAGTTTATTTGGACGACCTGCCTGTTTTCGGATGCACCCTAGAGGAACATGAAGAATGCCTGATGAAAGTTCTGGACAGACACAAAGAATTTGGACTCAAAATGTCAATCGACAAATTATAATTTTGTCAACCCTCTGTAAAGTATGTTGGGCAGAGTGTTTCAGCAGAAGAAGTCCAAACCAATCCTGACAAGGTCAAGGCCATCACTACCTGGCCTATGCCCCATAATTTGAAAACGTTGCAATCCTTTCTTGGCTTCTGTGGTTATTATTGGAGGTTTGTTCAGGATTTCTCGAAGGTGGTCTGACCGCTTATGAATCTCTTGCAGGGGTACCACCCCCCACCACCAATTGCAAGAAGCAGAAGGGGAAGGAAGTGCCTCAAAAGACTTACTACACTACAAGTTAACAAACCATTTGGAGACAGATGGAATCAGGACTGTGAAAATGCATTCAAATAAATAATTAAGAGACTTACTGAAGCTCCTGTGTTGGCTTTTGCTGATCCCACCAAGCACTATTTCTTATACACTGATGCCAGCATGGATGGGCTGGGAGCAGTACTGTATCGAGAGTATCCAGAAGGACTGAGACCAGTTGCTTTCACCAGTCGGAGCCTCACACCTAGTGAAAAGAACTACATAGTACACAAGCTAGAGTTTTTAGCTTTAAAATGGGCCATTTCAGATCAGTTCCACGAATATCTTTATGAAGTAAAGTTTATGGTAAGAACAGACAACAATCCTCTCACCAATGTCAACACCACTGCTAAGTTGGATGAAGCAGGTCACCGTTGGTTGTCTTCCCTTTCCATGTATGACTTCACCTTAGAGTACTGAAAAGGCATGAACAATACAGATGCTGATGCCCTGTCTCACATGCCTCACCCTTCAGATGAGAGCCAGTGAACTCGTATGACTCCTGCAGCTGTAAAAGCTTTATGTACGATATTTGGGGACACTGATAGTGAGACATCTAATGGTCACCCCAGAGATATCGATCTGATGGGAGCCCACCCTGACATTATACCTGAAGCCTATTACAACTTTGAAGGCTTGGGCATCAGCCATCTGTCCCGGCTAAAATGGTGAGAACAAAGGTGGTCACAGCGGCAAGATTACGGACTAAAAGGAGTAATTTCAGCTTTGGAAAAAGGAGAGGGTCCTGACAAAGTGTAGAATAATCATCCAGATTTTCCAAGTTTGTTGAATGCGTAGAGCAAATTATCCTTAAGAGATGGACTGCTTTTCAGAACTGTGCAAGGCCCAAAACAATGGTCACCTGTAACCAGTTGGTACTGCCGTGGAAATACCATAAAGTTGTCCTCAGAGCATTGCATGATGACATGGAACACCCTGGGTTTGAGCGTACCCTGAACCTTGTGCAAAGCCAATTTAATTGACCCAGAAAGGTATCTGACGTGGAGAAGCACTGCAAGAACTGTGCCAGGTGTGTCCAGAGAAAGACTTTACCCAGGAAAGTGGCACTGCTTGTAAACATTAAAATCACTGAACTGTTAGAACTGGTGTGTATGGACTTTTGTCACTGGAACTGGACAGTAAAGGTTATAGTCATATTTTAGTCATCATCGACCACTGTACAAGGTATGCACAAGCCTACCCAACTAGAAATCAGACTGCCTGGACTGTTGTGCAGAAACTCAAGTAGTCTGTAATGCATTATGGTATACCCCAGCATATTCACTCAGATCAAGGGCCCGAGTTTCAGAGCCGCTTAGTAAAAGAATTTCTTGCTGCCTATGGTATTCAGCAGTCACACACCACTCCCTACCATTCTCAAGGGGACCCACAACTGGAAAGGTTTAATCATACCTTGTTAGACATGTTAGATACACTGGACTCTGAATAGAAAATAAATTGGAGCCAGCACGTCCCTAGGTTGGTGCATGCCTACAATTGTACTCAGAACAATGCTATAGATGCTTCACATTACCTGTTAATGTTTGGTAGAGAAGCACGTTGCCAACTGACTTAGCTTTCAAAGTATCTGCTGATGGGCCCTCCAAAGAGTCCAACCTTGAATACATGAAATGCCTAAAGAAGCAACTGAAAGAGGCCTATCAGCTGGCTGCAAAAGCTGCTGGTAAAGTCAGTGCTGCAGATAAACTCAGATATGACCAGAAAGTGAGAAACCAAATGTTACAAGCTGGAGATAGAGTTCTCCTCAGAAATCTTGGCCTCTGTGGAAAGCACAAGATAGCTGACCGCTGGTCTTCTGTAAAATTATGTTTTTCTAGAAAATTGCTCGATTTATCTGTGTACCAGATTCGTTAAGAACGTTCGTTCATCCTGATTTGAAGATTCGTTATAGGCTGAAGTGAAGCCGCAGACACTGTGAAGGGAAAAAGTTATCTGAGTTATTTTGACTAACCTATTTCTTGTTTTCAGTATAATTTATTTATTTAATCTGATTTTGAAATAAAATGACAAATACCTTTGGGTATTTTCTATGCACCTTACTTGATTTCTGCCTTGTTTTGTGTATCCTAATCCCAACCCACTACAACTGGTGTCAGCGTGGGATATTGTGAAGCATGGGGTGGGGAACGTCCAAAGGTGGCCAACCTTCCAGACTAGAAACACAGGGATAGCATATACAGAAAAGGATAGAAGAACTGTTGCAACAGAAGTTTTCAGAAAAGGATAATCCAAAACAGTGGTAGGGTAGTCCCGTTACACCACCAAAACTAGGATCTGCAACTAGGATCTGCAACTTATCTAATAGGTAGGGAAATGGGCAGACTGGGTGAGCCAAGCGGTCCTTATCTGCCATCAAAGTCTATGTTTCTATGGATGGGGCCAGGCACAGCAAGACAGAAGCCGACTGGTGAGGGCAAAAAGAACTACTCTCCCAGCTGTTGCAAAGCAACAAGATTTGTTTATTTGTAATTTGGGTCAGCGGGCAGGGGAGAAGCCTGTGCAGTCACTGAACAATCAGGTTTCATTTGCATGTGTTAGGGGGGGGGGTGCTAGCAAAACTTCTTTAATAGCATGTAAAAAGTCTGAAAAAAATATACAAAATGCCTGACCATTCACTTTACGTGTATTTGCGTGGTTCTGCCCCGGTATTTTGTTAGACAAATAGGAGTGGTCCATGCCATGAAGAAGTCTCAATGTGATGAGAACTAATGGATCATAAGAATCATAGGACTTTTTACAAGCAAAGCAGACTGTTTGAGCCCATGTAATGCTCACTATTTCTCAATAGTTGTCACCTTTGACCTCCCTTGTTTTCGGGTGAATATCGAGTACATGTTTAAAACTACTGTAAGTGAGTTCCACACACTAATAGCCCTCTTGGTGAACCAGATTGCTCTGCTTTTGGACATTCTGTAGTTGTCTCCCCTTAATTGTTTACTGTGCCATCTACCTGTGTAGCTGTTTTCTTTAGCTTCCAAACCTAAGCATTTCCGGGGGGAGTGATATGAAATGCTTTAAAGAATACTCACATACTGTGCCCCTGTATCTCCTCAGAGCATTTTCAGCTCCAAACTATAGAGATTAATTTTCTCCAGTTGCTCCTCACACCTAATTCCCCTGCCCATTACAGTCGCCCTCCTCTGCACCACCAATGTCCCTGTTGCACAAGGGATCGCAAAACTGGCTGCGTTGCTCTGTATGTGGCCTGACTAGTGAGCTGCATAGAGGCCTCAACACTTCCCTTTTCCTATTGTCAATAGTTCTGCCAATGCAACCATGCATACTGTACTTCTTCTTAATGACAGTTTCGATATGCTGTTCAGATTTCAAATGAATGGATTCATACTGTAGATACCGAAGTCCTTCTGCTCCATTGTTTCTTTCAATTTTGAACCACTATTACGGGCAGACTGGATGGGCCTAGTGGTCCTTATCTGCTATCAATGTCTATGTTTTTGTGTTTCTAAATCATCTTTTGTCCATTGGTCAGCTCGAGCCCACTACAGAGACATAACAAAGCCAGGGCAGAGACCTGCCACAACTTGAGATTGGAATCAAGGCCGAAAAATGATGGCAGCAACCATTTCTGATTCAGTACTGAGCAACGAACCAGATATACAGCCTGAACCAACAGAGTGCATATACTGAGGAGGAAATGTACTGGTGTCAACCTCCTGTAGAAGTGCCCAGAGAAATGGTGACTCCTATGGACTGGCCACAAGGTGATAATGAAGAGACAGACTTCTTGTACAGTGTAGACCCTAATGCCGAACCATTAGAGACAAGTGCCACCCCAGCTGGAGATCAAGGGGCACTCTTTGCAGACATGGATGTAGAGGCCTTGGTGGAGGACTTTTCAACAAAGACTGATCAGACTCCTGCCATTCCAGGACAGGCTTCTGTGCTGGACACAGTGCCCAGAGTGGGCAGTGCGCACCCTGTTCCCATGGAAGTAGTAGTAGTCCCCTGCAAGTCTAGTAGAGTGTTTAAGCCTCCTCTAAAATCAACTTACGACCACCTTGGTGCCTCCTCTAAAATTCCTATCCAAGTGGTGCATAAGTACATGATGGCTATAGTTTATTCCCTGCTTATAGTTGCCCATCACCATACTGAATTTCATATGGGGTCTGCTACACGTGCTGACTAAATGCTTAACAAGGTTAAAACTGATGTTAAATATACTGATACTGTGCATACCTGTATTAATACTGGTGCATAATGGACAGGCAGAATTAAAGTGTCTAGTAAGAAAATGATTGGATATGATGCTGTTTGAAATGCCTGAGCAGTAAGGAACTGAACCATCTAGTTAGAAGTGTTTCTAAAGAAAAATGTGTGTTAAATTTTAGTGGCTTGTCAAGGATGCCAAGGTTTTGGGGTGGGGGAGCATGTAAGCCCCCCAACTCCGGCTGGGCTTACCTTATGGGGCTGTGCTCCCGGTGAGTCCTTTTTCTGCCTCTGGTCCGACGAACTGCTGACTTGGGACTGGAGGTCTTTTTTCAGTGGTTCTGTGCGCCTGCTTAATCTTTGCGGCTGCAGCCGCCAACAAACTTCTGCTCCTCAGCCCTAGCAGAAAGGGGTCCGAGGTCAAAAAAGTTTTTCCTCACCCCTGAGCACTCCTAGGGGCATGTACCAGTCTGGGAAGCTGCTGTGATAAACAGACTGGAGAATGTAAATAATAAAGATGGCTGCCATGCGCCGTATGAGCATGAGTGGCCACAATCATTGCTCTGTTAGTGATGGGGGAAAAGGCACAAAAACAGGCATCTATTGTTTTGGGAGCCCCAATGGGAAAATGAGGCTCCCACCAAAGAAAATAAAGAGGTTCTTGGCCCCAGTAGCACAAGGGGCAGGGCATATCTTTGCTAGCCCTAGAATGCACTTAATACTAAAACAGTGGGTCTGTGTGTGTGTGTGGGCATAAATGTAAATAACTATGGCGGCCCACATGGGATTTCGGCAGCAGGGGAGGGGGCCACTGAGTAATATCAAAGGGCAGGTTGTGAGCCTGGGAGAAAAGCAGCTAATCAGAAAGGGGGTATGGGGAAAGAGATAAAAGGGACTGCCAGCCCACCAAAAGAGAAAATTCCTGAGGGATTCCAGAAGGAGCAGGCAAGACAGACTGCTGTGGGCTTCCTAGCCCAAGGGCCTACTTGCTTGCTCAACAGCCTAGCTGGCTCCAAAGCAAAAAGAGAGGTAAAGAGACTGGCAGAGATTGTGTCAACAGGGATAGAACTCCAAGCTATAGAGTGTGCTCCCTGAAGCAAGATTTACACCTGCTGAGTGAGTTTGTGATTCGCAGCCTAAGCTAGAGGTTGTGAATTGGCAGCAGAGGATAAAGAGACTTTGCAGTGGAGAATAAAGGGACTGAGTAAACTGTGTTTCCCCTTGGAGGGACAGGTGTTTTTGCAACTGCTTGACTGTTGCTAGCCAGAGAAGTTGAGTGAGCTGGGGACAGAGACTGAGCCAAAGCCCCACAGCAAGTGTGCGTTCTGAAACTGCGCCAAGCCAAACGTCTTGGTGACTTCCAGCCTGCCCAGTCCCTTAGACCACTGAAGGGATCAGAGGAGAGGAACACGTTGAGAGGCCTTTCAGGTGCACACCACATACAAAGGCCTAAGAAACGACAATTTGAAAGGCCTGATAGGTGACGACCAACTTCTGTTCATCTGCAACCTGCTGCCGTGGTGCACCATCAACAACTCCTGATACCAGCACGGTACCATTAATTTGTCTGCTGAACCCCCTCGATCACTAGACTGTAAGTGCCTCTGGGTTGCAGCTCCGATGAGTCTTCTACTTTAGCTAGTTAGTAAAGGGGGTTAAGCCCTTGGCGGGACTCTGCTAGTACCAAGATAAGCCCAAGCAGAAAAAAGTTAAAATTTGCATCTGTTTACAAGTTACTGGGCCCCAACAAAAGTGTTCTTTTCCCAGCTATAAGACTGTTTATCCCCACTGCATCCCTGCCTTTTGGAGCAACTCTGGTGAGGTACCAGGGAAAAGCTGGTCTAACTTGTGGCATTTGGTGCTCAGGATTGAAAATCCCGATTGCCGGCTGGGAGAATGCTGCAAGCCCCGTACGCCAAAAGATCAGCGTCCCAGAGGCTTGTGGCATTCATGAGGCTTTGAAAACTGAGGCCTTGGTCTCCAAAACAGGACACGGTATTCCAGGTGGGGTCTTACTAGCTATCTATACAGAGGAAATACCACCTCCCTCTTTCTGTTGATGATACCCCTCCCCGTGCACCCCAGTACCTCACTAGATCTCCTAACTGCCTTGTCACACTGCCTGATCACCTTTAGGTCATCCAATATGGTCAGCCCCAGGTCTCTTTCCTGCTTCGTGGTCATCAGTACCACTCCTCACATTTTGTACTCTGCCCCTGGGTTTCTGTGCCCCAAGTGCATTACTTTGCATTTTTTCGCATTAAAACCCAGCTGCCATACCCTTGACCAATCCAAGGTTTCTCAGGTCTCTGCTCATCCTTTTCCACCACCCCTGGAGTGGCAACCCTATTACAGATTTTTTTTTCCATATAGATTTTTATCAGCTTTTTCTCCCTGTTTTCTTCCCATCCCCTGGGTGTGCGCGTGCATGTGGAGGCACACGCCTTGGGGTACACCCCACTATGCTGCTGCCCCCTCATGCCTAAGCTTCTCACCGGGCCTCCACCCAATGGAAGTGGAACTATGGGGGGGGGGGGACCACCCCAGGATAGGAGAGCTGCCTTTCGGCTGTGCAATCCTGCTCCCCATGCCAGATTTCCAATGACCCGAGGCCGTTCCCAAACCCGGGAGGCCAGCATGGCATGAGGTAAGGCGTCCAGCACCTCAATCCTCAGCACCACCGGGCTGGCTTCCCCTATTTCAGATTTTGGAGTCATCCATAAAGAAGCGGACCTTCCCTTCCAGCACCTCTGCAGTGTCACTTAGAAAGACATTAAAGAGAGGACCAGTCCCTGCACTGTTCCCTGAGGCACACTCCTGGCCACCTTCCCTTCCTTGAAATGAACTCTGATTACCACCATCCTCTGTCACCTATCCCCTAACCAATTTCTTACCCAGTTTACCATCTTTAGACCCATGCCTAAGCTACCTAGCTTGCTTATTAGCCTCCTATGTGCAACAGTGTTGAAAGCCTTACTGAAATCTAGGTAGGCCACGTCTACTGCTACCCCCGATCTAATTCCTTGGTCACCCAGTCAAAGAAATCTATCAGATTTATTTGACATGACCTCCCCCCCACCTCATGAATCCATGCTGCCTTAGGTCCACAATATCTTTTTTTTTTTTTTTTAAATTTAGTATGCTTTATCCACGGCTCGCCCCAAGCTCAGCTCCCATGCATCCAGGCCCCCACCTCGCCCCGGGACTTACCTCTGCTCGGCGATCCCCCTGGCTTACCCCCTAGGGCAGGGCTGTCTTGCCAGTGCAATCCTTCATGACACTTTTACAAGGATACCAGCAGGGAACACCTACCAGCATTGCCTCCCTGGCTTGCCCCCCAGGGTGGGGCATGGAGTCAGGCCAGGGATGACTGACACTGGAACTAGTTCTACCAGCAGAGCCCAGCAGGCGATTGGGGTCAGAGATGTGGGGCGTCACTGAGGTGGTTGCTATTTTTTGCTAAATCACCGTGGGCGGGGATGTGCAGTGACATTCAGCGTCCACCCCGTCCCCCTAACATGACGGCGCCAGCTGCAACAGTACCCTCAGCTTCTGCCAGGGGTCTGGAAAGTGCCAGACACTCTTCCCCCCCTCCACCTGGAGAAGGAGAGTAGTCCCCAGGATGCTCGATCCTCTCCCCCCCCCGGCTGGCCCTCTGACACCCGAGCCCATTCCTGAACCCAGGCCATCAGTGTGACATTTGGAAATCCAACCGCTGTGCCGGTGGGCCAGCCAGGTTCACAATATTTCTGACTGGCTTATGATTGCTAGCCTTTTCCCTGCTACCACTTTTGTGAAGTGGGACTACATCTGTCCTCCTGCAGTCCTCCAGAACAATTCCTGTTTCCAATGAGCTGTTAAATAGGACTGTCACAGATGCAGACAGTATCTCCCTGAGCTCCCTCAATACCCCTGCATACACTCCATCTGGCCCCATTGCTTTGTTCATTTTCATATTAGAAAGTCCCTGCAGGACACTCTCCTCTGAAAACGGACTAGAGTCCACCTCCCTTCCTCCAATGCTCCTGTTACTTTTTTGTGACCACTCCCCCTTCTCCTTCCTCTGTGAACACTGAACAAAAGTATTTGTTCAGGATGTCTGCCATTTCCTGGTCCCCCTCTGCACAGTCCCCCCCCCCTTCTCTTTTTAATCTTATGATCCCACCCCTGGTCTTCCTCCTTTCGCTTACATACCTAAACAATGTCTTGTACTCTTTCGTCACTACCTGGGCTAAATTTACCCTGCCGCAGCTGCACCCCAAAAATCGTGGTTTGTGCCTGTGGTGAGATCTCTTACAATCCAGCCCTGTGACTTTAGCGCCAGACTCCACCTCTACTCTAAGTAAACTGTGAGGCACAAAGAAGCAATCTACTTGTAGATGCCCTTAAAATTATGAACAGAATAGCTTACAATTCTTACGATTTTGGAAATGTTTATGTGAATGAGTTCTGCTAACACCAACAGTGATTAAATCTGCTGGAGGCTGGACTCCTTCTTTAAATGTTAAACACAGCTGGCTTACACTGGCTAATGCTGGCATCCTCCCCGTTATAAGGGTGCCTAAAGTGGACACCATGCTTGAGCAGTGGCTCAGTTTGCCCTTGTAGCCTGAGGACCCATGCAATCAAGAGACTTGGATGCCTGGAAAGGGAGGCAATGCAATATGGGGAATACACCATAGCTGCCCAGTTTCATTTGATCTTTTCTTCACTTTAAAGAGCTAGTAGAACCAAAAATAGTAGAAAGAAAAATATTTACAAATTTTAAGAAGAGTTCAGTTGTAACACATTATTTGTGAAGTATTTCTCTTTTTCCTTTTGCACATTAGAAAGTTTTCTATGTGATAGTATTATGATGGATGTGTGGAATAGCACTCTGCCTAGCAGCTGACTTATCTAGTTCTATTCCTTCCCACTACATCATCAGTACTGGGACCTCATGGAGAGTGACATCACATGTGATTGACCTAGCAGCTGCTAAGTGGCTCTTCCTGAACGGCTATGATGTCTCAATGCTGATGATGTAATGGGAGGAACAGCGCTAGATATGTCAGCTGCCAGAAAGTACTGTTTCACACATTACACCAAGTAGCAACAGGTAAAAACAAAATCTAATTATGGAAAGGGAAAAGAAAAATTAGATATAAAAGATAATAGTTGACTGCTTTTAAAAACTAGTATTAGTTTTAGACAGTACACTAGCTCTTTAAATTGACTTGAAAAAGTAATAGCGAATCCTCATTCAGATCATCATGGTGTTTACACCAGAACATCTTGTTAACCAGTTTCTGTTTCCATTCTCCATCTCAGACTGATCTGGGAACCCAGGTATTTGCCCTCCTAGACTTCTAGTGGTCCAGTGTCTTCAGTTGCTTACCACATTGAATGACCCAGATATTCATCATAGTAATACAGCAGCTCAAATGAATCAATCTGGAAGACAAAACAAATATATATTTGAGAACTCTACCATTTCATCTTTTAAAAACTGCTGCTAGTGAATGGGACACGTACAAGGTACCCTTACCAGGGTCTCTGGCTTTAGATTTTTAATAATTGGATTTTCTCTCACAGAAAGATGAAGTTGGTATCCGCTGAGAATCAAACGATGATTAATAGAATCTCCGACCAAATGGATGCTTGCTCCCATAACAAAGGTAATGATGCAGAGGTAAACAGCTGAACTTGGAAGTGTTTTGGGAGATCTTTCAATAAGCTGCAATTTAAAATGTTGAACACAGCATCATGTAAACATCTGAATTCAGCAGCATAAAGGCAAAGCCTAACAAACTTTATTTATTCATTTGAAATTGCTCCAGTGAGGACAGCCCCATGAGATACAGGATCTTGTCTTCATGGGGGTCCCATCGAGGACAACAGCAGGTGACAGTGCAGCTTAGCTCCAGTAGCAAAACTGTTATATTTAATACTGTAAACACATTGCAAACCTAGTTAAGTACTTAATAAGACAGTGTACATACAGAGGTAAACATTGCAAGTAGCAGCATGTACAGAAGTACGTGTAAAGTACCACTGTGCTACATGACCAAAACATAACATTACACAGATCTAAATTGGGGGGGGGGGGGGTGGCATTACTGAGACAGGGTAGAATAGGACCCTGTCTCACTTGTTTTGGAGAAAGTGTTTAAATGCAAGAATCTGTATTCTTTCCTTTTCTCTCTCCTCTGTCTGGTTGCGCAACCAAATTTTCCTGTGAGACCTCGGACTTGATCAACCCGACCAGTCTTGCAATCCTTTGCCTCTCACTGTCTCTCAGTTTTCTCTTGCTGTCTTTCTTCCTTGCATATCTATATCTGCTAATATAAAATATATGAGAATCAATGTATGGAAATATAGCTGATATTGGGATCACTTTTGTTTAGAAAATTGTGTTACTGTTGAAATGTATATATTTATAATTTGAGATAACTGTAAAAAGCTAAAAGTTACTTGGGTGCAAATGCCAGAGCCTTTTGCAGTTGCTGTGGGGACCTCAGGAAGTTCTCAATGTTCTAGCAGCTCCTGAAATTTACAAAGGACAGGATGCTTGCAAAGGATGGGGGTTGAAAAAGACTTATAAAAACAGCTAAGCTGAGCTGCAAAGGAGATTTTTTTACAAGAGATTTTATTTTGCTTCTGCATATAGTTATTCTGAACAGGTTTATTTTATTTTATGTTACTGCAACTACAAATAAACAGTTTTGTGGAATTTTACAACTGCTTCTGGGTTTTCTCTATGCTTCTTGACCTGTGCCTCGACGACAATTATGCAGAGCTAAACTGGAAGGGGGGCTTGGGGTGCAAGCAGCTACAGAAGGTTCACAGGTGGAGAAAAAGACTTGATTACTTTTCAAAGAAATAGGAACTGGACAACTCAATTGAATATCTAATCTTAAAAATGTTTTGCATTTTTCTTTACTTATTCAAAGTTTGCAGTGCTT
Source organism: Neoceratodus forsteri (assembly GCA_016271365.2). NCBI lineage: Eukaryota > Metazoa > Chordata > Ceratodontiformes > Ceratodontidae > Neoceratodus > Neoceratodus forsteri. The sequence continues at coordinate 1,261,656,242 of CM028129.1, forward strand.
CTTGCATTCATCTTTACTTCTAAACTGCTAACATAAGATCATTTTCTGAAATTAATCATTAGAATAAAAGCTGATTACAAAGAGAGCTGTCAGGCAAACAAAGAACTCCAAAGGAAGGGGGCAAATATATTTTGTAAATGGTATAAACCTCTTGGCAAGGGATAGATTTTGATAGTATTTATATTTTATTTGCCTCATGTCTAAGATGGCCCAGTTACAAACATGATGTCTTTTTTGCATTTATAAATAAAGAAAGTAAACATTTTCCCCCAGTCTTTCAAGAATCGATCTTCTCACTTGGGTCGTACTCTTTGGTCTTAGGGATGGAGGTGCTAAGACCTGGTGGGAGCAAAACGTTTGGGCTGGTGGCACTATTGCACAGCACCAGTATGACCATGCACCATCCCAGATAGACAGCAGCACCAACCCAACTGCCTCAGTTCCTTTTTTCCCCACCATAGAGTGTGCATCTCCATAGGTACATAGAGTTTTGGAATTGTCTGTGTAAGCCTCACTATAGTTTTACTATTTTGCATAGTTGCTGGTATGAAGAAAGAAAAGTTACATTTTTGTTTCTGTTCTGGTGGCAGTAAAAGTGCCCAAACTGACCTAGTGTACATTCATCAAGCTTAGAGTATCTCGACCCTGACCATGACATCGTGTTGTTTTCTTTGTGTTGGCATCTGACAAACTACACCAGAAATGAATGGCTTCATTGTTGTTGGCCTGAAGATCCATATCCATCATGATCTGGCATGAGGCAAAGTGCAGCTTACCCTTATGCATCTTCTAGACCTAGTTTGACTTGGTTGGTGTTGGATTCAGAGATTTCTACCTTTCCGGTGGTTATAACAGATGGAGGCCTTCCTTATCCTCCTTGGAAGTTGGTGAAGGAAGGTTGTCTTGTGGTACATACTACTTTGACCTTGACTCAATCTGGGCATTTGCTGCCGCCAGTATGATGCCCTGTGTGGCTTTCCCTTTCTCCTAGGGCACCCATTTCAAGGTTGTCTCAGGGATTAGGCTTGGTACCATGTCCCTGGCTCCACAGGGGTGCCAGAGGAGATGTCTTTGGCTCTTTATATGGCAGCATCTCAACTATCATGAAACCAAGCCCCTGCGATAGCCTCACTCTCTGAATACCTCGCCAACCTCCCGCACAAGGTCAAGCAGATACTGGTGGGAGATCTCAATGTTAACTGGCTCACCAGCTCGGCAGCTCACACCAAGGATATCTTTGCAGCCCTTGACCTCACCCTACTGGTAACCCAGCCCACCAGGTCAAACCCCTCCACTGGCACACACTCACTATTAGACATCCTCCTCACCAACTGCCCACATAGAATTGCAGACATTAAGGTCCACCCTAATTCACTGAGTGACTGCTCACCAATACTATTTACTTGGTCCTGTCAGCAACCCAAACCAGCACCCAGTATGACCTCCCACCACCACCTATGTCCTGGAAATCTCCATAAACTAAAACACTACTTGGCCCAATGGGATTGGTCCCCCATAAACCTTGCCCCAAACGTGGATGCGGCCCTTGACTACTTTTCCTCATCTTTCAACAAGGCCTGTGACATTTATGCCCCATATACCAAAACACAAACCAAGAAGTACAGTGCACCTTGGATCACCCCCCCCCCCACTCCTACAACAACTATGCCAAAGAGATAACCTCTGGTACAGAGCCATCACCTCTAGAAAGCCGGCAGACAGACAGGCGTACAATGCCAAGTGAGACAGATGTACCTGTGACATATGAAAGGCCAATGCTGAATACTACAGATCTGCCTTGGCCTCCTCCTGGGGGTCCGCCTGGAAGTTCTGGGATAATATAAAAGAGTTAAATGGGAAAACATTCTCACTACCTCTGTCCCAACTTAACATTAATGGAGCAACCACCACAGACCCACAAAGCATTGCAGAGTGCCTCAACACCGCATTCTCTGACCTCAGCGCAGTTCTCCCCAGCAACTTCTTTGACCCAATTCCCCCCACTCCGGCACCAACACTCCACCGCCCACCTTTCTACCTGCATACCATTACTACACAGGAAGCTAAGCCTTACCTGACTAAAGTCCTCAATGGCACTAGCCCCTTTAGCGACCCTCTAGACACAAAACTGCTTTGGCTAGTCCTTGACATGGTACTGGTGCCTCTCACTGATCTGTTAAATCACTCTCTGTGCCTGGGACAGTTCCCAGCTGCTTGCAAAAAGGCGGTAATCACCCCCATATACAAAGGTGGGGACAGCGCATCTCCGAGTAACTATTGGCCAATCTTCATCCTCCCCCCACTCTCAAAAGCCTTAGAGAAAGTAGTTGCCACCCAACTCACTGAGTACCTGGACACCCATAGCCTGCTTTGTAGGGAGCAGCATAGTTTCCACTCTGGCCATAGTACAACCACAGCTCTCATGGAATTCTCCACCTTTCTTCACTCAGCCTTAGATAAGAGCCACCTAGCTGGAGCCGTATTTATAGACCTCTCCAAGGCCTTCAACATGGTCAGCCACCCCTTCTACTGGACTCACTCCTACAACTTGGCCTCTCTCAAGGACCCCTCTCCTGGTTCGCCTGCTACCTCTCCTCAAGGTCCCAATGCGTTAAAATAAATATCACCCTCTCCAGCACCTGTCCAGTCTGCTCTGGTGTACCTCAGGGCTCCATTTTGGGCCCGCTTCTCTTTAGTCTCTACCTAAAACCCCTACCTAGCTACTGTCCATATAAGGTTCTTCTCTATGCAGATGACACAGTCCTTTTCACCTCTCACCCTCACACCTCCTCACTTCAGATCACACTACAGCATGCTTTCAACCAAGTCGAGAGGTGGTTCCTTGACAACAGACATCATTAACAATAAAAAAACAAGTCTATGCTTTTTGCACATCATCAAAGTAAAGCCAGGGATGCTCCCCTCCGGATGATCTCCAGCCTCTGCAGCAAGTCCTCTCATACAAATATCTGGGCATCACATTTGACCTTGCACTCTCTTTTCATGCACACATCAGCACACTTACTTCAGCCACCAATGCTTGTATTGGCCTCTTAAATAGACATAAAGTCTGTCTGCCTCCAGAAACCTGGCTGTCACCTCCTCTGTCCTGTCCCTAGTTGACTATGACTCCCTGTCTATGCAGCAGCTGACACCACTGCTATCAGCAGAATCCAAATGTCCATGAACAAGGCCTGCTGGCTACTTTCCAGTGCCGACAAGTGGACCCACACATGCACCCTATACTCCCTAACCAATGTGCTCAATTTTGAGGAGAGACTGCAATACCAGTCCTGCCTACTGGAAAAAAAATACTCCTTGGTCTCTCCCCCCCCGGAATGTCCACATCTCTAATTCCAGCCACCCCCTCTATTACCACCCGCGGTTCCTCCAAGATGACCTTTCTAGTACCCAGGGTTAGGACATCACTCGCCCAAACGTCCTTCTGTTATAGGGCCCCTTGCTGGTACAATGCACTCCCCTCCTCTGTCTCCACCCTACCCAAAATAGTCCCCTTTAAGATCATACTTAGGAGTCACATCCTCTCCACCCGAAAGTGCGCATGTGGGTGGTAAGTGTGGCTCTAGACTCTGGGTGCCCACTCCCCAGACAGTTCAATTATTACTGCATCATCCACAATGTCCCCTAAAGGACTGCATCCTAACACCTGCTGAAGCAATGTACTAATCCTATGTTAGCTGCCTAGCCATTGCCTGTATAGGACTGCAGCTGCACTGTCTAAGATTTTGTAAATGTACTAATATGTTGTTGTAACCAAGCCTGTAACACTGCTCTCCAGCTGTAATTATGTCATGCTATGTTGCATATATGTCATGCAAGTACCATTTGTTGTATTTAATGTCCATGCTATGCTGTTGTATCACTGTAACTGACATGGAGCCTTTGGAAATGAATCTTTGACTCAAAGGGCTGTAATTCCGATGTGAATATAAATAAATAAAATAAATAAATATCAGCAGTGCCCCCTCCCAGTTCTGCTAGGGTTCCAGGTTGGATGCTGTCAGCACCATCTCAAGTATCGTCACCGCCTCCCTGCACCTGTATGGGGTTTCAGGCTGGAGGCTGTTGGCACCATGTTCGTTGAAGCCATGTGCTGGAGTCTATTTTGTCTTCAACTGTCTACGCAACTGGCCTCCCCCTGGCATTGTGGTCTAGTGGTCTGTTATTTTGCACGATATTGAGCACTTTAATGAAACTTCTGTAAGTATCTCTTTTGCTCTCGAGTCATTCTTGGATTTTGTGATTGCTGTGTTTCCTTTGGTTGTAAATCAACCTCCCCTGCATCCCTTTCCTCTTCAATGGACAAGGACACCTCTGTGCACCTTCCTTTATCCTCTAAAGAGGATCGATGTTCCAGAAATATGTGGCTAAGTTGCAGCTGTGGCTACATTTGCCTTGCCCTAACTCCCTAAAGGCGAGTACCATTCTCCTCCACCTTCTGTGTTCAGATTTGGTTATTGTGCCTCCTGAAATCTCAGCACTGAATAGATCAGCTCAAGTTGCATGGGGCCACCTCCTACCCAGCTTTCCTTACTAGGATACAGAGTAGGTAGCTGGTATCCGATAGGACTTTTAGGTCACCTTTGCAACCAGCCCATGGAATATCCCCCCCCCCACACCCAGAGAGGGTTTTCCACCTTTCTGCTAAATGCTCACCCCCATCCCTAGATTCTAGGCCCCCTGATGAAGCTCTTGTTGAGCAAAGAGCTGAGGTGTCTGGCTTTGGCTACAAGTGCTCCTTTGTTATTTTGTAATGTTGTCCTCACAGCAATACAATTTGAACAAATTTAGCAAAAATTTTAGGCTTTGGTGTGTATCTTTACAAGGGCTTTCAAGAGATGTCCTGGAGTGGTGAGAATGCAGTACATTCTTTGGTCTTGTGGTCACTTTGTGAGGATTAGTTCCCTTGTATGCTGCACCGACTCCCTGCACCTCTCAGCATAAGCTCAATCTTGCCTGTTTGTTCTATAGTATAACAGACTGGGTGCGGCTACCTGAAAATCTTTTGCCTTCTTTATGGTGTGCACAAAGAGGGGCATCATCAGAAGAAGGCGGAAAGTGGTGTTGTCACTGTATGGATCAGTGTTGAGACCTCACTGGGAGTACTGTGTCCAGTTCTGGAGACCACATCTCAGGAAGGATACAGACAGACTGAAGGCTGTCCAGAGGCGAGCAACTAAAATGGCGCAGGGCCTGCATCAGAGGTCATACAAGGAGAGACTAAAGGACCTCAGTATGTATACTCTGGAAGAGAGGAGGGTGGGTGGGGATATGACAGACACCAATAAATACCTCACAGGGGTAAAAATAAGGTACAGGATGGGAGGATTTTTCAGATAAAAAGATGTACGAGAACAAGGGGACATGCAATAAAGCTGAAAGTGGCTAGATTCAGGAGAGACGTGAGGAAGTGCTTCTACATGGAATGAGTGGTGAATGCCTGGAACAGTCTTCCAGTGGAGATGGTGGGGTGAAAACAGTGGTGGGGTTCAAGAATGCATGGGACAAGCATAAGGGAATTTTAGTGGAAAGTAAGGGGGGAGAGCCGGAGATCAAGTAGGATCTGCGGTGACACTATAGGCATGGAAAAAATGGGTAGACTGGATAGGCTAATTGATTTTTATCTATCATCAAATTCCATGCTTCTTTGTTTCTCTAGGACACTAGCCAGACTCGTGCCCTATCGGGCCCCATGAGTTGTTTTCAACTCCACCTATGGGAATTGAATAACACAGAGTTACAAGCTAAGCCTCCTGAGTTAATCTCCCCTAACCATGACAGTATCACCACCAAAGGGGCCAGGGTTACCCAGCACTTGATTTACTGAGTATATGATGTCTCTGAGATAGCCACCCAGGGTAGCAGCCATGGCAGTTTGTTTATGCCTCCAGGTATGGGTACAGTTTGCTCGACCTTCTTTCCTAGCCCATTATAAACTCCTAAAATCAGTGTTTAGGGGACAAACTTGGTTCTCAGCCTCACCAGAATGTTAATTTGCCAGGATGAGAGCCAGCAACCGAGGACAGTGAATGTACAGCCAGAGAGAAGCAAGAAAGCACCACACCAGTGCCATTAATGAATGGTTGAAGGTCTGGTGCATAGAGAAATGTTCTGGATACATCAGGACTGGGGACCAGCCTGGGAGGATATGGGCCTATATGTGAAGGATGGTCTGCATCTTTCTAGGAAGGGGTATGCAGTCCTTGTGGCATGTTTAAACGCTACATGGATAAGCATTTATTTTTTTGTTTACCTGTTTATGCCCCCCCCCTCCAATGGCCCCCATCTGCTCATCCAGCCCTAGTCCCATCACCCTTGCATCCCCTAGGTCTTACTGGAGCCTTCCCATTTTTCCCCCAGATCTTTCCCATTCTGGAGGGGACAGCGGAGCCCCCCTTACCTCCGCTGCAGAATGATCTGGTGTTGGAGACTGTGTTTAGCTAGCCAGTTGCAGGGCCTGCAAGCTGGTTAATTTCATCCTGTCACTTTAGGTATATCTGCTTTTTCTCCAGGGTTCCCCAGGATGTTGGCATCAAAGGTACGTCAAACATGTACCCATGCAAGCATGCATTATGCGGCGCCTGCTGACGTTCTCCAACCCAATAGCTACTCTAGCTGCACTGCAAGCTGTGGTCACCCAGGTGGCAGTATAGCAGCAGAGCTGGCTGCCCTCCCTCCCCAGAGGAGGAGAGCATCCTCTGAGATGCTCGCTCCTCCTCCTCCTCTTCCTCCTCCTCCCCACTGGCTCTCTGCAGCCCAAGCTCGTTCCAGAACTTGGGTCACTGGTGTGGGAGAGGTAAAGTGTAAGGTGCCTCAGCCTTCTGCATCATCTGGTCGGCTCTGGATGATCATTTAAACTACATGGGTGGGGGAAGGGCGCGCTGAAACAAAAAGAGGCAAAAATTGCCTCCCCCCTCAGCTGGTAGCATGTTAGGGAGGGAAGACCACAATAGAGAAACTCCCCTACAGCAGAAGCACAAAATGAAAAAGTCACAGAAAGGAAAGAAGAAAATGGGAATATAAATCAGGGAGGGGAGGACACAGGATTAATGGGGGTCCAGATATGAAGAAAGTAATAAGGAAAGGGATGAGTTAAGGGGTAAGCCAGGGACAAAACAGGCAGGATTGGGAGGAAAAAGCAGGGTAGCAGACAGGGAGAAAAAAAACATTTAGAAAGTGATGTACACCAATGCAAGGAGCCTTGGAAACAAAATTCCAGACCTGGAATTCACAATGGCAATACCTAATATAGATTTAGTGGCTACAATGGAGTTGTGGTTAACTAAACACCACAAATGGGAAATGCATATACCGGGATACACAGTTCAGGAGAGACAGAGAGGGGAGAAGAGAGATTATGTTATATGTGGTTCAGAGCTCTCTGCATGTGTTACATACTGCATCTACACAATTGTAGGTTTGAGTTTGGATACAGAGGCCAGACCAGTAAGTAGAATGATGCTTCCGAGGTATAGTTGTATGAATGAATAGTGCTTAGGTACTTAGGCATAGATATGAATAAGTCAGTGAATACAGTACATGATGAGCTGACAGTAAGACAGTGCTGATACTAGAATAAATTAGTTATTCAGTATGAGTTGATGGTGTGGCTTTTCTTTGTATCCCACTGAAGGAAGGATGATTAGTTGATTAGGAAGTGACACCCCCAAAAGAAATATGATATCCATGATTATCTCCTTCAACTCCGGAGAGTATGACCGGCAGCACGCAGGAGAGGAAAACCCCCCTTAGGGGGAAACCTGTGAGGACCCATGGCTGCCAACCCGCCCATCCTTCTGGGCATACTAAAGGAGCATAATCCTAATTAAATAAATTATTGGCTAGTCCAAGATGTGGATTACAGATGTTCCAGCAGAACAGTCTGTAGTTAAAGATGAAAGGTCGGGAACAGGCTTCCAAGTCTTGCATGAGCGCTGCAGGTTGCTGTATGAACACGAAGCATCCGGGTAGATTGCACTGAGATGAGCATTGTTGGCATACGTCCAACAGATACAGGATAGGTCTAGAATGAGGAGCTCCTAAGGTTAGTACATGATGAATAGATGAAGATAGAGTACATATATATCCAGGCACTGACACTGGTGGTAGAGATAAGTAGACGTAGTCCAACCTCCCGCTTTTGCTGATAGAAGGCTTATGTATTTCATGGAAAGGCAGAATGCCTTGAGATGAAGCTGAGGACTGACGAACCCAGTTCAGGTAATAGGATGAAGAGAGTAGATTTTATGCTTGTGACATGATATCGAGGCATATGGCAGTAGAGCTGAGCTGAGTCCTGGCAGGATTTGAGGGTGGAAAACTGAAGCAATACTGTATAAGGTTAGGAAGCATCCAAGGGAGTATAACAGGGTGAGCCTCAGTAGCTAAGGAAGCATGGCTGGGCCTCGTAGGTTAGGAGATGAGGTAGTGAGTAGCAAATAATATGGACCAGGTTGGTCAGTTGATAAGTAGTAGAACAGGGCAGCTAGTCCCACAGCTAAGATGCACAGTTGGACCCTCGTAGGTCAGCTGGTGAGGTAAATAGAGTGGTGGCTAGCTTCAGATAACATGTAAGCGCAGCCAGACCTTCATAGGTCTGCTGGTAAGTAAGTAGAGTGGCAAGTTAATAAGTAGTAGAATTGGCAGCTAGTCCCATGGTTAGGATGCGCAGCTAGACCTTTGTAGGTCAGCTGGTACAGTAAGTAAAGTGGCGACTAGCTCCATGTAAACATGTAAGTGCAGCCAGACCCTCGTAGGTCTGCTGGTAAGTCAGTAGAGTGGCAGCTAGCCCTCGTAGGCTAGTGTGCTCAGTTCATCCCCATGTAGGTTAGCTGATTAGCATGAATGAATTGTGAGGCTTTAGAGCATATCCGGGGTGACTACTGTGAGAAACAGTGAGATCCACAGGCGAGCATATGCGATCCACTTAGGTGGAGTTTTACTTGTCGAGTAATTCTAGCAGATGAGGAATTCTTCCAAGGAGGAGAGGAGCCTGAACGAATGATTGAAATCGAGTCTGAGAATATGATCTTGGAGTTGATGCCAAGTAAGGTAGAAAGTCAGGTATGAGATAGGAGTATACGAATCTCCAGGCCCAGACTGGGCGTGGCAGGCTGAGAGATGTATGAACCTCCAGGCTGGATGCGGCGCTGGCAGGCATAGTGTACGAACAGTTGAACCTCTGGGCCCTGAAGGCGAAGCAGATAAGAGGCAAAGTAGGTAATGAGATAGAAGTATATGAACCTCCAGGCCCAGACTGGGCATGGCAGGCTGACAGAAGATATAAACTTCCGTGCCTGATGCTGGGCGAGGCAGGCATAGTATACGACTAGTCGAACCTCCAGGCCTTGAATGCGAAGCAGGTACGAGGCAGAAATATACGAACCTCCAGGCCCAGATTGGGAGTGGCAGGCTGAGAGAAGTATGAACCTCCAGGCCCGATGCGGGGCAGGCAGGCATAGTGTATGGATAGTCGAACCTCCAGACCCTGAAGGCGAAGCAGGTACAAGATAGAAGTATATGAACCTCCAGGCTCAGAACTGAGTGTGGCAGGCTGACAGAAGTTATGAACCTCCATGCCCGATGCTGGGCGAGGCAGGCATATAGTACGAACAGTCGAACCTCCAGGCCCCGAAGGCGAAGCAGGTACAGGATAGAAGTATATGAACCTCCAGGCCCAGAACTGAGTGTGGCAGGCTGACAGAAGTTATGAACCTCCATGCCCAATGTTGGGCGAGGCAGGCATATAGTATGAACAGTCGAACCTCCAGGCCCTGAAGGCGAAGCGGGTATGAGGTAGAAATATACGAACCTCCAGGCCTGAACAGAGCGAGGCAGGTAGATAGAGTTGTGAACCTCCGGGCCTGATGCTGGGTGAGGCAGGTAGAGTAAGAAAGCAAGCTGACAGCTGTATGAGCATCGATGAGCTGATCTGAGGGAGCGTTTTAATTGGTAGGATCTTACAAGGTCGAATAAATAGCAGGCAGAATTCTGGCGTGAGGGAGAGCAGAAGGCAGGAATGTGAAATAGAGCGAGCAACGGCAAATTGTGAGCAAGGGGGACTTGCACATAAGGTGGTAGAAATAGTAGTTGTCCTGGGACTTGCATGGAATGTGAATGAAGTAGCAAGGAGTAGCGCTGGATAGTGCAGGTGGTATGCGTGGAACTGGTGACATACATTGCTAGCGGGGAAGTAGTCCAACCTTGTCAATGTTGTTCAGTGACCCAACAGGGAAGCACGTAGGCACGATTATGAAGTCGATGGTCAAGCTGGCTTGTAAGAGAATGCATCAAATAGGTAATAACTGGAAGCCCATCCCCAGGGGCAGTGACGTTGATAAATACATAATGTATCCTGCGCAGACATAAAGGTAGCTCCATATATATCCCGTCCGTTGCTCAATTAACCCATGAAGGCTAAAAAAATATTCAAATGTCTGCTCGGTGGCTAGGGCAGCACTACAAAATGTTCAGTAAAACATAATCCACTACATCATCTCTGGGGCTGAATGTAGGAAGTAACAAGAAGTACCTTAAAATGAGATCGAACGCAGCAGCTGTGATGTTCCAGAAATTGTAAGGCAAACCAGCAGCTCTCATGTGAGATTGAATAATAAACAATTAAGTAATAGGTGCCTGCCTTGGTTGCTTTGATTTGAACTTGACAAAATCAGTCAGGAAGGAATGAGGACGATGCGGCAGCCAGCAGTAATAATACTGAGGCTCACAGAGGAGCAGCCTTATGAATGCCACCATGCACTTATAGTTTCTGCAGATGCAATGTAGATGATGCAGTTAGGAATGACATAGCAGACTCACCGAAAATACAGAGCTGGAAACAGCTGTGGCTGAAATGCATATGCAATGTTGGGGAATAGCAGCAGATTGCTTGATGCATAGCGAAATGTCAGGTCTTCTGAAGCAGATAAAGTGAATGTCGTGTTCGGGCTCCTAGTAACTGACAAGTAGCACAGACGCACCCAGCACGCCAGAAGTGTCTGAATCCTGGACGGCGAAAGTCCCGTACATAGCAGGTGAGAGCAATGGAAGGCGTTGCTGAGTAATAGTGATTAGGCAATGCAATGAGTGCAACTGGCTGGAGAGGTGGAGAACTATGAGTGTTAATATAATCAATGCAGAAGCTGGTCAGTGGTAGTACAACACCTCACAACGAGCTCCAGTTCTGGAATTCATGCCTTGAGCTGCTGGTACAGGTGAGATCCTATGGTAATGCTCGGTACGAGCAAGGCAGCAGCAGCTGCTAAAAGAGAAGGGTGAGAGGCTCCAGCAATGTTGAGCACCAAAGTCCTGAAGAGCAAGTCCCGTAGAATGTGCACTGGAGGTGACATGGAGCAGTGGCTGCCAGAGTGAGAGAATGAAGGAGGTGGAAGGTACAGGACAGGCAAGCTAGAGTAATTGTAGGGGTAGAAACGGCTGCCGCTGAAGCAGCGGCATGAGGTAGTGGGGGAGGGAAAGTAGGAAGTTGCAAGCACAGCATGGTGACAGACCCCCAAAAAGCACGAAGTGGAGAAACAACAGAAACAACGGGAACAGGAGGCGGATAGAACTGAACAAAATGAAAAAACGAGCAAAATGAAGGAAAGAACGGGGGAAGGGCACACAAGCAGAGAAGAAAAACAGAAGCAACCACAACCCAGCACGCCAGTGAGTGCAGCAAGTGCGTCTTGCTCTAAGCAGAGCAGCAGGGTTCTGCTGCTTAAGTAGGATATGGGGGAGGAGCTCTTCCCCATATAACTACAGGCAAAGCCTTTCAATTATATGTGAGGGAGAGTATCAAGGCCACAGAGGTAGAGGGCACAAACAGAACAAGCATTTGTCAATGCCGGATACCGCTAATTTGCGGAAGCCCAGTAGGATGGTGCACTTCAGAGATTAGTGTATTACCAAAGCTAGGAGGCCTGCTTTTGAAATTTCAATGCAGGCTCATAACTTTGTTGTTTTGTAATAGTGTTTCCTCAGATTGTCAGCATAACCTTCTTATTATGACCCCACCTCATGAACAAATGCAGAGAAAATGTTCAACTCCTGCCTGGAAGGTGATTTCGTGCAGCGACTGCAAAATCACCTTTCAGGATGCAAAAACATGTTTTGGCCAGGATTTGAAAAATGACAGCTGTCACGTTCATGAGGTGCTGTAAAGAAATGGCTATGTTGAAACTTTGGGGTAAAAATATTGAAAATGACCAAAGTTATGAGCCTGCATTCACAAAATTCAGCGTAGGCTCATAACTTTGTTGTTTTTTTATATTTTTACACCAAATTTTCAACATAGCCTTCTTATGACCCTGCCTCATGAACAAGGGCAGAGAAGATTTTCCACTACTGCCCGAAAGGTGATTTTGCATAACGACCATGAAATCGCCTTTCGGGACAGATTTGCCTAATTTCACAGCAGTTGTTCATGAGGTGAGATCTCAAAAAGGCGTGTTGAAAATTTGGGGCAAAAATATGAAAAAATGGCCAAGTCATGCCACTAAGTTCAAAACTCCATTGAAATACATTAAACTGCATACCTGATTTCCTGTTCATGGTCTGGCTTTGAAAAATGAAGATGTCTCTGTGGTCCGCAGAGGATTACTGCATTGGACCTCCGGTGGGTAAGTGAGAGCTGGTGGGGTGTGGGATGGTGGGTGCTGAGTGGAAGGGTCGGGTGGGGGACTAATGGCTCAACAGACATCGATGGATAATTTTCTTTTTTACAGGGTAAAAAAAAAAACCATGATGAAGGACAGTTTTCATTATTTCAGATGGTGACAGGGACACTGGGGGATGGGGTACCCCCAATGTCAGTGTTATGTTTGTAGGATGGTGGGTGCTGAGAGGGAGGAGTGGGTGGGCAGTACAGTTAGAGGGGAGGCAGCAACATGAACGAGCCTTCTGGTGCTTCAGCGCCATTTAGAGATGTGACCATACATTGGGAAGGGCACGATAGAGCTGCGCAGACCACGGATGTTTGTTTTTGAGGTGGTGACACTGGAAGATTGGGCACCCCTAGTGTCACTGTTACGTTTGGGGGGGGCTGAGAGGCAGGGTCAGGTTCAGGGGACAGTTATGGGGGCGCCAGTAACAGACATTGATGGACCATTTTCTCTGCTGCAGCTGGCGTGAGCTTTTGGATGTTTAAAATTCTAGGCTGATCATGACAGATTAGCTCTGGTTGCTGGGTGGTGTAGATCAAAGGAATGAGCCTACCCATGAATAGGTCGGCTTTTTCCTTTCAAGTACACAACGTCTCTGCCCAGCAAGCCAAAACTTTGTCACAATCAGCCTGGCTGATAATTGCTGTGGGTCTGTCGCACCCCTAAAACACCACTCTGCATTGGATGGACAGTGTCACACCTCTCAAAAGCCAACTACCAAAGCAAGATGTTCACTGTGCGCACACGTGCATGGTGAACATAAAAATGAGGGGCTGGATTTATTATGGGTCAACCTGGAAATTGACTTTGGGTACACTGGCTGTACTGGAGTAGTGTACAGACCCCCAACACAAGGCAAGGAGGTGGATAAGGCACTTGGGGAAGCCACAATAAGAATGACAAGTAAGGGGGGGAGGGTCTGCTAGTTGGTAACTTCAATATGCCAGATGTGGAAAGGGGTCCTCCAACTGTGTCTTCAGCAAGGAGCAAGACCATCCCTGACTTCCTGCAAGGGGCTTTTCTCAGGGAGTCAGTCAAAAAAACAACTAGGACAGACACTGCTGGACCTGTTTTTACAAGCAGGGACAGCACTGAAGATGTCACAGTGGACAGTCCCATTGGTACTAGTGATCACCATATAGTGTTGTTCAGCATAAAGACAGTAGCACAGGTGAACCACAGGAGGACAAGGGCTCTGGACTTTAAGAGTGTGGATTTTAAAGAAAAGGGTGACTGTCTCAGGAGCTGCTTAAGAGGGGTGGAGGAGTGCCAGGGAGGGGCAGAGGCACAGTGGTGGAAAATAAGGGAAGGGATAACTAAAGCAACCAATCTTATGCGTGAAGGGCGCTATGCCACGATGCTGGTGGGGTACACGCAAGATACCCTGCCCGCTGTGGCTGCACACCACAGACAGGTGGGCACATGCTGGTATGCACAACTGGCGCCCACCTGTCCGTGGCTCCTCCCCCAGCACACAGGTGCATGAAAGAGTGTTCCGCGAACCAGGTGCACATCCAATGGGATGCCCAGACCTGGTCCACTAGTGGATCCCTTGCACCCACGGGGCATGGATGTTGGCTGACAGCATGCTGAGCACCAGTGGCACAGGGGTGGCAGGAGCCCGATGCCTCTCGTGGCCCCCATGGGCTGGAGTGGCATTTCATGGGGGTCTGTTGTACCCTGACATACTCACCACAACCTGCGGCAGCATCCTGGGTGGATGCCTAACCCATATGGCTGGGGTTTGCCTGGCATAAGGTCTGTCCCCTGTGCCCGGCACTCTGCACCTTCATGAATGGCGCCAGTGCGGCACGCCGCCACCACCCCCGCCCACCCCGCATGCTGCTGTCCATGTGGCTGGGATCGGGCACATACTTGGCCTGCGCCCTCCTAGTGAATGCCACTTGGGGTCCACGGGACCCTGCTTAGCAGCATTCAGATTTAGCTATGCCAACGTCTGGTTTACTCAGTGCATTAGCATAGTGCATAGGGCCCGAAGGAAGCAAGCAAAAACAGAAAGAAAAGGAAATCATTTTGGTTCTCCAAGGAAGTGGTAAAAGAAAAAAGGCTGGCATTCAGCAGGTATAAGGAAACAGAGACACAGGAGGACAGGGAGGTTTATGTAGAGAAACACAGGAAGCAGGCAAGGTGGTGAGAGGTGCAAAGGTTCAGCAGAGGAAAGGACTGCCCAAGGGGTTGCTACAGGGGATAAAACTTTCTTCAGGCACATAAATGAGAAGGGGAGTTATAGTAAGAAGCAGAAGGATGGAAGGGGAAGACTGTGCAGAAGGAGACCAAGAAAAAGCTGACATTTTAAACATACTTCTGCTCTATCTTCACATTGGAGAGTAGAGGGGACAGACCACCAGGGAGAAGCAGTGACAGGGTGGAGAGGAGAGTGGAGTGGAGTGGAGTGGACAGAAGTCCACTGTCAAAGGAAAGACTGCTGAAAGGACTTGTAGCCCTGATGGTAGACAAGGCTATGTGACGGGATGGGATTCACCCCAGGGTACTAAAAGAACTTAGGGAGATTCTATCTGCCCCACTGTTAGCCTTGTGTAACAACTCACTAGAAACAGGAATGGTTCTAGAGGACTGGAGAAGGGCTGATTTTGTCCCTTTACATAAGTACAGCAAGATGGGGAGGGTACTAACAAACAAAAAGCAAGAATGGGACCTCAGGGTTAACATATCTGAGGACCTCAAGGTGGGAGGGCAGTATGATAATGAAATAGGTAAGGCTAGTGGAATGCTGGGTTGCATAGTGGGGGTATCTCCATCAGGAGGACAGAGGTGGTTTTGCCATTATATCGCTTACTGGTGTGACCATACCTGGAGTACTGTGTTCAATTATGAAGACAATACCTCAGAAAGACATAAACAGAGCTCGCCCTGTGGCATGGAGGGCTGAGGAGTTGATCACTTTACCTCCTACCACACTGTCAACCCTAGTTCGGAAATGGACATGGCTCACTCAGGGTCTGGCTGGGGGAGGGAGGGAGGACTGAGGATCCATACGACTGCTCTCCTCTCTTGGGGGGGGGGGTTGTCATGACTCGCTGTTCCAATGAAATGTTAGAAAGTATTTCTTCACAGAAAGAGTGGTGGATGCCTGGAACAGCATTCCAACAGAGGTTGTCGAAGCAAAAACTGTAAAGGGTTTCAAAAATGCATGGGGTAGGCATAAGGGAATTTTAATAGTTGGAATGGGGGGGGGTAAAGTCGGGGACCAAGTAGGGTCTGCAGTGTTACAGTAGGTGGGGGAAATGGGCAGACTAGATGGGCCAATTGGTCCTTATCTGCTGGCAATGTCTATGTAATCTATGCTTCAGCATCACCTGGAGGAAACTGGATGGTAATCCAGATGAATTACACTGTAGGCAGGAGGGACCCCATGTTCACAGTGCCAGGGGCACCTCCATGGAAACAGAGCTTGCACACTTTGGTCACTGCGTGTCTGCGAGCCTAGGGAAGAAAAGGAGAAAAAATGGAGGACAGACTCTGTGAAGCCCTGCCTGCCACACTGCAGCCCAGCCCACTGCTCCGGGTCTGACTGATCTGGATATGTGTCCTGGGGGGGTGATGGCCCTCCTTCCCTAGCCCCGTCATGATGAGGACTCCATGGGGGAGAAGTGCTCCAACCTGGGAGGAGGTAAGAGATGGCTGTAGCGAGTGGGGACAGAACTAAGTAGTCACCCATCCTGCCAAGGAGGCTAAAAATCTAAATGGAAAAAAAAAGAAACTAAACAGAGCAGAGGTGGTCCAGAGGAGGCAACTAAAATGGTGCTTGGTCTGCACGAGAAGCCCTATGAAGAGAGGTTGCAGGATCTCAATATGTACACCACAGAAGAAAGGGGGGGGGGGGAGAGAGAGATGATATGATAGAGACCTACAAGTACCTCAAAGGAGTGACTAGGGTATAGGTGGAGAATATCTTGCAAATGAGAACAAGCACCAGGACTAAGAGAAATGAAGTGAAGCTAGAGGAGGGAAAGGATAGTGGATGCCTGGAATAGACTGCCGGTGGAAGTGGTGGAGTACAAAACAGTACGTAGGGGGTTGAAGCACGTATGGGATAGACATAGGGGGCATATTAGACAGGATGCAGGGAGGTGGGAGGATCTACGGAGACCAGATAGGATCTGTGGAGACAGAATAGGTGTGGAACGTCTGGGCAGACTAGGTGGGCTAACCAGTCCTTTTCTGCCATCAAATTCTATGTTTCTATGTAACTCCAGATCATCAAGAATATCATCTCCATAGACCCCACTCATTCACCCTCCATTCCCAGTGAGTTAGAGAGGTATGTTCTTGGGGCATTCCTATTAAAGTGGCAACACCTAAGCTCATAAATGTTTTTTACTTGGCTGTGTTGGCCTGCCTCTGCCCTTGCAGACACGTTTTATATACTCTCCCCAATGTTGGAATTACACTGTGGCATGCCAGGGTTTGGCCCCGGCAGCTCTGAAGTGAGACCCAGTAGCTTACACATCACTGCCATTGACTTATAATGGGAAGGGGGCTCAATTTAAAGATAGGACCCTTATGGGCCCCTCCCCCCAGCTCCCAAAGCTCATACAGTGTATTTCCAACACTGACTCTCCCTCTAGCCTTCTCAACCAGCTGAGAAATTAAAGAAATAGAAAGCATAAGTGATTTAGAAGAGCAAGTATTATGAGGCATAAGATGAAAGACTGAAAAGGTCAGATTCACAAAAGTGGTGGGGGAAAACCAGAAAGTTTCTAGGCAGTAGCAGATAGAAGAGACCGGTTGAAAAAGGGAGTAAGGCATGTGGGTATAAGAAAGACTGTGGCAGCAACTCCTTTGTAAAAGAAATAAAACTTATTTTTATGTCAGCAGGTCGCTGACACCTTTGCATGAAAGCAAATAGAAAATGGGAAGTCACAGAAAGGTTTTTATTGTATGTTGAGGATGTGGCTAAACAAATGAAAAGGGTAAAAGTGAATATTGCAGTTGGCCAAGATTTAGTAACAAACGGGGTGTGGAAAGAGGGGACTGATATGATAGTGCCATGGCTGGGCAACACTTTTAACAAACTGGTGATTACCGGAAAAATTCCGCTTCATTGGAAACAAGCAAAGGTGATGCCTATACCTAGGTGAACTTCCCTCAAGACATAGCAAAGGACTTCAGACCAATACTGCTTACTTGCTTTGTGTCCAAAATGTTTGAACATTTTTTTAACAAACTGGATTAGGGAATATGTACAGAGGAAGACTGATGTGAATCAGTTTGGGCCTCTAAGGGGAAACTGCACAACAGCTGCCACCCTGAAATTTTTGGAGCTCTGTATGATGGCATAGGACAATGGAGAATTTGTTGCAGCATACGTGTCAGAGATGCCCCCCCCCCTCTTTTTCACACTGTATATAGAACCTTTGGTGACAGCAATTGGAGCCCGAGAAGCAGTGGAGGGGATATCCCTGCGAGGCGTGGAGTATAAATTAGTATTATATGCTGATGATATCATTCTGACTCTCCTAGCACTTGACACATGGATCCTGGCTGCCTGGGAGAAGATTCAACACTTTGGGGCAGTGGCAGGCTTTAAATTAAACCTACAGAAAACCAAAATTCTAAAGCTTGGTTATACTCCGCTGCCCAATGTTAAGAAATAATATCCCTAGACTATTTTCTCATGATGGTTGATCACCTTCCGGGGGTTTCTCATGCCTATTACTCTTCAAAGGTTATTTCAGACCACTGTATAGCTCATCTTCACCTAGATCTTTCTCCCAACGTACATAGAGATAGAATCTGGAGGTTGAATAATCAACTTCTGAAATCTGAGGATCAAATACAGCTCCTTCATTCATGTCTAATTTTATGGAAATTAATGCCCCGTCCATGACTAAAAAAGATTTTTTGTGGGGCTCCCTGAAATGTTCACGGAGAGGTGAGTTAATTCAGTTAGTGACTAAGCGTAAGAAGCAGAGAACTGCGGCTCTGTCTTCTATTTTAGCCCAGATAGAAAATCAGGAGAGGAATCTCATTCCCTCACCCCTATAGAAGAGTGGGAGAAAGTTGAATCTCTTCGTGCCCAATAATGCTTCATTCTAAAATATCCTATTCTGACCATGGTGAAAGAGCGGGAAAACTCATGGCTCTTCGTCTTCGTACCCAAATAACTGATAAAATAATCACCTCTATTTATTCGATGACGGGTGACCTTCTAACCTCCCCCCCAGATATTGTCAATGCATTCCAAGACTACTACCAACAATTATACTCAACATCTGTACTCCCTTCTTTGCCTCAACAATTCGATCATTTTTTCCAAGATATTAATCTCCCTATATTATCAGACAACCAGGTTAATATTCTGAAAGCTCCAATTACATTAATAGAAATTTGTGATGCCATAGACTCTCTTGCCCCAGATAAATCCCCTGGCCCAGATGGCTTCACCACTAACTTTTATAAAAAATTTAAGGAGATAATTGCCCCTATTCTCTTAGATACCTTTCATTACCTCTTTAAGAAGGGAATATCTGATACCTCTTTGACTCGTGCTATTATAACTGTCATTCCCAAACCTGGCAAAGATCCTCTTTTTATTCCTAACTATAGACCAATTTCCCTAATTAATGTGGACCTCAAAATTCTTGTGAAAATTCTTACTTCTAGACTAGGCCAGGTTTGGGATTCCCTGATAAGTATAGAACAGGTAGGGTTCGTAAAGGGAAGACTTTCATCTGACCACCTTAGAAAAACAGCATACCTCTCTTCTGTGTCCAGGGACTCATCTGTACGAGCAGCACTTGTTTCCCTGGATGCAGAAAAAGCTTTTTTGACAGGGTTTCTTGGGACTATCTCTTTATGTTATTACCTAAATATCATTTTCCGATGGAATTTATACAATGGGTTAAAATTTTGTACACTTTTCCATCAGCCCAAATCCAATGTAACGGTGTCCTCTCCACATCCTTCACGTTATTTCAGGGTACCCGCCAAGGGTGTCCCCTTTCTCCTTTTCTTTTCAACTTATATTTAGAACCCTTTATTAGGAAAATTAAAAATTCAATACTTGTGTCTGGTATATTAATAAGGGATATGGAATATAAAATTTCTGCTTACGCAGATGATATACTTCTCCATATTTCTAATCCTACCCGATCTCTACCTGCTGTCTTTCATATCATCTCCAAATTTGAGGCAATTTCGAATTACAAGTTAAATATCGGAAAAATGGAAGTATTTCATCTCAATAAACATACAGTGAAAACCGATATTGAACATTTGGGACTAGAATGGAACACCGAAAAATTGAAATATTTAGGGTTTTACCTGCACTCCTCCCCCCATATCATGAAAAAACTTAACTTAGATGTTCTAGTTAAAATATTAACAGAAGATCTTAGACGTTGGTCAAAATTACCTCTTTCTATATGGGGACGTATGAGTATAATAAAAAATGAATGTCCTACCTCATGTTTTATATCCCCTACAAATGTTTAATGGGGCTCTCCCATTATCATGGTTTTCTCAGATACAGAGAATTCTCAATACTTTTATATGGCAGGGGAAAAAAGTTAGACTAAGTTACTATAAACTTACGCGTCAAAAAACTGACGGAGGCCTTCAAGCCCCCAATTTTTACATATATTATTTAGCTATACACCTGGCCAGGGTAAGATACTGGATACAACCTCCAGAGAATAGTATAGATCCTGTATATTGCCCTTTCTGGGTTAGAATTGAACAAGCACTCTGCTCTGAAAAAGACATTGACCTCAAGGCCCTTCCTTTCATTGCTAGGAAGAACCTCCCTAAATCCATAAAGGAAACACCACTAAGCTCTTCACTTCAAACACAACATCAATTAATCACTTTCCTCAAAGCGGATGCATATAAAGACACTGCCCAGCCCTTGCTCTCAAACCCTAATCTTCTAATTTCAGGTAAAGTAATTAACTCTCACCTTTTCTGGCCTGATATGGGTGTTCTAAGAGTGAATCAGTTGGTTCAAGACAAAAAACTTATCTCCTACAATGTAGCCAGTCACCTTTTCAACTGGCCTACCACACACGTTTTTAAATATTTTCAGATATCTCACATGCTGACTCACTACTTTGGATCAGGGGGATGGGACAGTCCCTTTATTTCTGCTTTACTCCCTTATATTAGCTCTATCCCCTCTTCTCATATAATATCCTATTCATATAAATTTATTTTAACAAACGTCGCTACTCTGGAAGGCAAGAGGTTTTATTGGTGGGATAATACCCTAACATCGACTTCCCCTCCCAGGAACTGGTCTAATATTTGGAATCACTTATATAAATACATTAAGTGGGCTAGATATAGACTTATGCAATTTTATATTAACCATAATTTATTTTATACACCATTTAAACTTCATCAAATGGGAAATGTATCATCTAACCAATGCCCCAAATCTCAACATGCTTCTGCTGACTTGCTTCATATGCTATGGTCATGTGATAAAATCACTCCTTTTTGGCTTAGCATTCAAAATCGTCTAGATCCACTTCTTGCATTATCAGACAATTTTAATTCGGAAATTTGTATCTTGGGTGATTACGCATGTTTACAAGGGAGTCAACAGAGAGCGCACATGGCTTTAATATCAAGCTGTGCCAAGAAAGTTATTTTGAGACATTGGCAGGAACCGAACACTCCCACCTATATGGAATGGTATAAGGAGATTATGTTTGCCTTGCAAGCAGAGCTCATCATTGCTGGAGCTAATAATAGAATGGATAATTATAAACTAAGATGGGAATCACCGTATACCCTTTTATTGATTCAGTAGATCTCAGTCACTTTTATTTTCCCTCTTACTGACAATTACATGTAACATGGTCTTTTATTTTCTTGATAACCATCCTTAGTTAATAGTAAGTGGCAGACTGGGGTGGGATGAGAGAGAGAGGGGGTAAGTGGGTGGGATACAGACAACGATATTATGTCTCAGGACTTATTATACTATAATCTTTATTTATGTACTACATATCATGTATATGTATCTGTACTTATTAGCGACTATTTTTCTGTTTAATGCATCAACACGTTGTCTGTATTGATGGTTGTTGTTGTAAAAATTTCAAACCAATAAAGCTTACTAAATGGAAAAAAGAAATAATATCCCTATAAATGGAATAGGGGAGAGAGAAAATACTTGGGTATCTGCATTCCAAAAAAGCTAGATAATTTGGAACTACCAAATCTAGAGCCCACATCACACGAAATAGCAGAGGAATTTACATAATGGAGTCACCTTTGCAGAGTTTTTTTTTTTTTTACACAGGGTGGAAATGATCTGGATGACTGTGCTACCCAGGATACTGTATTATTTGCAAACTTTACCAATTATCCCTATGACTATTTACTTTAAATCTTGGAACTGCTTGATTCCCCAGTTTTTTTATGGGTAACAATGCTTCCGACTTAAATATGTTACGCTGCAGCCTTCTAGGTGGTGGGGTGGAGTTAACCTCTCAAATTTAAAAGTATATTCTCAAGCAGCTTACTTCCAGGTGGTTTATTTGTGGATTTCATGACACTGTACTGCTATATGGAACAATATTGAGTTTGTGGTAAATTAACTCTTTGCTTGTTAGAGTAGCTAGCTTTTCTCAGTTCACCTCCACTACTATGACACAGTGGTAAAGATTCACTGGATCTCCGGATGCCAGGAATATATTGGTTTTACTGTTGTGCACTGGCATTTGATAAGGCATGTTCACCAGTACACACTGATCATACTTTTATCTGGTTGAGATGGTTAGGTCTATGCTACATTTTTCAGTTCTTAGACAGTACCAGAGTGGTACCTTTTCATAGCCTGCAGTCCACTTTTGGGCTCACTGGAAGGAAACATTTTCAATATTTATGTACTTAATGTGTACCACCCAGGGGAGCCCACGTCTACCTGAACTGCTGCCACTGGTATTAAATATTTTTTGGGATGCCTTTGGGGAAGTTAGTCAGGGACACATTTTGGATAACCTTTATAGGAACTTGCAAGCATTGTGGAAGCACACTTTCCTTTCCATTTTAGACCGTTGGAATGAGGAATTGGAGACTGCATACTGCTATACCACTTGGATTGCTTATGCCCTGGCTTCCCTCAGAGTCATGGTAAACAGTGTGGAGAGAGTTTGCATGGAAGTATCAGCAATGATCCTTCCATACTCCTCGTATACATGCACATTTCATGGGAGACCAGTATGCCAATGTTGGTGCAAATGTGGTACGATGGCAGCTGATCATATACATGTATTTTGGAGCTACTCAATACTTCAGTCATTCTGGTCAGACCTTAAACAGCAATTAGACCCGAACTTAGACCCTCGTGTCATCAGCAACTCTTTACTACTACTGTCTACCCTCCCCCCGGGCATCAATTTGGGTTCTTATTCATTGATTCCAAGCCTTCTATTAGTTGTCAAAAAATCAGTGACACACCTGTGGTTTTAACCATGGTCTCCCACTATAGAACAGTGAAAAACTAGTACCTTTATGTATACATTTGAAAAATTAGCCTGGGCAAGGAGGGATCATATGGAGCAATTTCAACAATTGTGACAGCACTGGATTGTGTATATTATGAATTAAGTTCTCCCACTATCCAAGGAAGGTGACCCTTCTATGCCTGGGAACTATCAGCCAATCTCTCTCTTACCTATTCTCGCTAAGCTTCAGGATGAAGCTTAATGAATGTAGTTCTCCCACCACCCAAGGGAGGTGACCCTTCTATGCCTGGGAACTGTCGGCCAATCTCTGTCTCTCTTACCTATTCTCGCTAAGCTTCAGGATCACCTGGTCCTCTCCCAACTCTCCTCTTACCTCTCTGACCCTGCCTTTTTCACTCCCTGCCAATCTGGTTTTAGGAAAGATCACTACAATACCACTTCCTTACTTAGGCTCACTAATTCCATACTCTCAGGTATGGACAGTGGTCTAATCACATCTGCAATCTTTGTCGACCTCTCCTCCTAGATCATCTGCGATTTGCTAGCCTGTCTGATTCAGCCACAAACTGATTTAGCTCCTACCTAACAGGCCAGACACAGTCAGTCAAAATTGTTGATTCCACCTCCCTCCCACTCCAGATTAATGCTGGCGTACCCCAAGGCTCCATCCTTGGCCCCCTACTATTCTCCATATTCCTTAATGACCCCCCGTCAGTGTGCACCTCCTCCTCCATCCATCCATATATATATATATATATATATATGCTGACAATACTGTTCTTTTCTACTCTGGCCAATCGCCAACTGATATCGTGTTCATACTTCAGCATGACTTTGAGAAAGTTCAGCAATGGCTAAGCTCCCATTGGCTTTTCCTCAACGTCAAGAAAACAGTCTCCATGACCTTTGGCACTAGGCAGAGACTCTCTAGGCTAACTAAATTGCCATCCTTCCACACCCTTGATGGCTCTACTCTAGAGGACACCTCCTCCTTTAGGTATCTTGTGGTCTAGCTAGACCAGCACCTAAACTTCACTGGACACATAGACTCCATCCTGAAGAAGGTGCCCTTTACAGAAACTGAAGCTGCCTACCTCTATAGGCCAGGCGGGAGATTGTCCAGAAAATGATACTACCCATCTTTGACTACTGCGACGTAGTCTGCAGTGCCACATTGAAGTCATCCTTAACCAGATTGGACACCCTTTTCAATGCTTTCTGTCGTTTCACTCTGGATGCCCCTGCCTTTACCTATCACTGCGATCTATATTGCTCTCTAGCTTTTCCTTCCCTGGAAAACCGCCGTCTAGCCCACTGCATAAAATTTGTCTCTAAATTAACGTTTGACATGCTTCCCCCTTATCTTGCCTCCTCACTGTCCTCCCACCCCACTGCCCCCTCTCCCTCAGATCCAGTGACTCCCGCACCCTAGCTATACCACGATACACCACCTCTATAGGCCAATCAACATAGCAGTGTTCTCCCCTCTGACTTCTCTCAAGATGCGTCAACTCCCACCCCCCACTCACACTTGTCACCCACCTTTCTACTTTAAAGCACTAAAGAAACATCAAGTCCAAATATATGTTGCCAAAGCCATCAGCAAATCTAGAACAAGCAATGACACACTTGACCTCAAGCTACTGGCTCTAATGCTTGATGAGGTACTTGGGCCCCTCACCAAGATCTTTAATCTCTCTCTTTCCCTTAGCCAATTCCCAGACAAATGGAAAATGGCCACTGTTACCCCGATTCACAAAAGTGGTGATAAGACTGACCATGCGAACTTCCGCCCTATCTCCATTCTGCCTCCCCTGTCAAAGGCACTGTAACGTATAGTAGTGGACCAACTTGCAGAGCATCTAGACAATTATAATATTCTCTGTAAACAGCAACATGGCTTTAGAAAAGGTCATAGTAAATCCTCTGCCTCACTCGAATTCACCGGCTCCATTCACAGCTCCCTCGACAATGGACAACTAACTGGTGCTATTTTCATCGACCTGACCAAAGCCTCCGATACTGTCCACCACTCCCTCCTGCTGAGCCAACTAAAAAATGCTGGTCTCTCCAATGATTCAATCTCTTGGTTCAAAAGCTATCTTGGCATCGCTCCCAGCATGTAAAAATCGGGGATGTGCAGTCTGATTCAAACCCTGTCCTCTCTGAGTCCCCCAGGGTTCAATACTGGGCCCTCTACTCTTCAGCCTGTTCCTTAACACCCTACCGGACTCCAGCACTGAAAATATCACCCTGTATGCCAATGATGCAGTAATCCTTGCCACACACCAGGACCCAAAGAAACTGCAAGAAAATCTCCAACTCTGCTTCTCCTCGGTTGAGAATTGGTTCACAAAGCACAAACTAATCCTTAATCAAAAAAACAAAAAAAAACAAGGCCATGATCTTCAGCAGCTCCCATAATAAACAGAAGCACTTCCAACTCTCCATTATCACCAGACAAGGTGCCGCACTGGAACAGGTCAAAAACTTTAAATACCTCGGAATCACTCTTGACCCTCACCTCTCCTACACTGCCCACATCGCCCATGTTGCCAAAGCTGCTAACTCCCGGCTAGGCCTGCTATTCCGTCATAGGAAACACCTGACACCCGAAGCCCTCACTGTTGCTGTCCAGAGCTCCATCATATCCATCATTGATTATGACATTATCATTTATGGCTCTGCTATAACCATCGCACTCAAATGTGTATCCACCGCCCTCAACAAGGCCTTTTGACTTGTCACTGGCTCCCAACACCTAACTCACACCTGTGACCTCTAGTCTCAAACTGGATGGTTGAATCTTGCCAGTCGAATAAAACACCAAACTGGTATTACTACTAAGAAAATCTTGCTGGGCCTTGCCCCCTCCCCCGAAGTCTGTGCCCTCATACAACCGAGAATCCACACCCGCCATACCAGGGGATCGAAACCTCAGCTTCTGCAAATCCCGCACTGCCACACAACACAAGGCCAAAGATCCTTTGCTTACCGGGCCGCTAGTTGGTCCAACGGTCTTCCCAGCGACATCTCATCCTCACTATTGCTCAGCACTTTTAAGACTCGGCTCTGCCTAACACTCACTGCCTCCAACCTTTGTGACTGTTGTGGCTAAACATGTCTTTTGGTTCCATAGCTGAAGATGCCCTTTTGGAACCATATCTACTCCTGCTCTTTGCCAGCACCCCCCCCCCCATCTTCACCTCCCCTGCTGGCCCATGACAAATGCCACCCGGCTGCACTACCTCTATTCTTACCCACCTTCCACCTCTCTCTCTCTGTTCCCCCCAACCTACCTCCCTTTCTCCCATCCACTTAGTCTCCCTGATTTCACCCTCCGTCTTTCCCTTCCCCTCCCCAAAGTTTCACTTTATTGTTTTTTTTTTCCCTCTACAAGACTATGTGTTTTTTTTTATTTTTTATTTTATAAACTATTATCTTTGCTTATGTTTGTCTCAATTGTACCAACGACATGGAACCTTTGTAAAAGAGCCTCGGCTCAAAGGTATTTGTAATCCTAGAACAAATAAATAAATAAAAATTAAAAAATCGTCGTTCTCCTATAGGTTTCCTAAGCTCTGGAACTCAATGCTTCATCAAATCAGGCACTCCTCCTCCCCATGGTCCATCTCAACCTCCCTCCTCAACTTCCTCTCTCCATCCTGCAGCTGTTCCTAATTTCCCCTCTGCCTCTTCACTCCTCCTAATTTCCCCTCTGGCTTCCCCATCTCCTTTCCCAGCCTAGCACTTAATATGAGGAGAAAACAATGTACTTTATTGCACTTCCTTGTCCACACTGTATATATTAGTCTGCAGTGCTGTTGATTTGCTCCTCTCACATCAAATCCCAGTGTTTATCTAATGCTACTGATGTATTGTTTTTTCACTATGTTGCTTCTCTGTTTTATATTACCTTTGGAAATGTGTTGTTGAGTATTGTATATATACTTTTCTAAAATACTGCATGGAAATGTGCTTTTGATTACTGTACTCCCATGTTCCCCTGCCCCCAGGATGCTCTGTGATACGAGCAATTTTATATTGTTCAGTGTGCCTTTCCTGGTGAAACTTTTCAATAAATAAATAAATAACATTATCAATTTGTACCCTAGTTATCTTTCAAAGTACACTCATGAACAACAGGGTACTTTTGTTGGCATATTTACTTCATGGCATACCTCTCAACTGTACCACATTACGAGGAACGTTCCTCATTTTACTTCACAAAAGCTCCATGTTCCACATTGTGAGGACTTGTTCCACATTCAAAGTCAACATTTTAAAGCACGAAATCCATAGTAAATGATGCAAAATATATATTATTCAATTAGTAACAGACTTTATGGACATAAATGCAACATTTTAACAGTGTTTTGAGCTTCTTAGGTAAAGATTTAATTAAGTGTTCCACATTTTGCCCATTTGTTCCACATTTTGACAGGCAATGTTCCACATTTGGGGGACAAAAGGTTGAGAGGTATGCTTCATGGGAACTCTGTTGAGTTGCAGTTGGACTCTACACAGTTAAGTATCTACAACTGGCCTTTCATTTTTTCTTTCCCACATCTCTGTATCTCAAGCTACTCTCTGTTTTGCAGCATGTGTGTATCTCCATAGATGTCTGCTGTAGTATGTACTGTATTTGTTTTGAAAATCTCTAATATATTTTAAGTATTAAAAAAAGAATTTGCTATAGCAGTCCTGGTTCACTACAGAAAGGTTTCTACCCTTACTGAACATGAAATATTGACTGAAATATGGCTGAGGTTTAACATCCCTAAATGTAATATAAGGTGGGTGTATGATTTTCTTCAGGGGAGAACACAATGGATTGAGATTCAAGGGTATCACTCAGAACAGAACTATGTTTGTGGACGTGTCCCTCAGGTTGCCAAACTAGGACCATTACATTTTCTCCTCAAGATAAATTATTTAAAGCCACTGCGCAACAAAACTGGGCCAAAAATTTGACTCTACCTTGTTTTCTCTATAAAAGGTTCAGGCAACCAGTTTAATCAAAATGTGGGTATTTTATAAATGTTTTAATTTTATTTTTTTCTCCAGGAAAAAACAGATGGCTACCACATTTGGCTTAGAAATAGCACTGTAGCTTGCCCATCAGTGCAGTGGTCACACAACAGCTTGCAATGCTGGAGACTCTGGAAGAAGCATAGGTGGTCAGGGGCTGGCCAGGGGGAGGAGGATCGAGCATCCCAGAAGATGCTCGCCTCCTCTCGGAGGACACGGTGCCATGTCCCGCTGCAGCACTGCCACCTGCAGATGTGCAGGTGGCAGGGCACGCAGGGCACAGGGAGGAAGGGATGCGTCGGCACTGTGTATTGCGTGAGCATGCCAATGCACACTTATGGCAGGTAAGACGTCCCAATGCCAGTGTCCCTATGGGGAGGGCTGCGCGTTAACAAGTCAGGGGGAAGAATGATGGAAAACAGCCTTACCAGCAGGATGATCACTGACCCTCTGCAGGCCATGCACCAGTCCCCTGGGCACCTCCTGGACATCTGGATCCTTTGATTGGTGGGTCGGGGGATGTCTTGCCACCCTGCCATGGAGGGCAAGCTGTAGAAAACCTGGGATAGGTAAGTCCAGGGAGAAGCCGAGTGACACAGCTGGGATGGTTGGTGGGAAAGAGGGCCAGCTGGGGTGGGGTGGGGATAAAAACAGCATTGTAGGCCTGGTAAGGATTGAGATAATAAAAAAAATAAAAAAAACATGGTTTGAAGCATAGGAGGTACCTAAAAAAGTAGATTTGACAGGTGTGCTAATGTTTTTATTTAACTGTAGCTGAAACTAATCTCTTGGGAAACCATTTTTCACGACACTGCTGCTTTAAATACAAGGGTGCCATTTCATTTAATATGTGCATGATAACAGAGGTATTGAAATCTTCAGTGTAGACAGCCTTGGCGGAATGCAACAGTGTCTCAAATATATTGAGATATGACCAAGAAAAAACATTATGGAAATCAATCTGGACAAGACTGAAAAAATAACATTTAGGAAACGAGCTAGATGAACTACCCCACCTCTTGTCTTTGGTGGGGTAAATGGTGAGGTTATGAGACAGGTGAAATTGCTAGGGAACCTTTTTCAGAATGAGCCATGCTGAAAGTATCCTAAAGAAAGCAAACATAAGTAAAGTTACCCGAGGGTGGGGGATAGCAGTAGGGCAGGGGGCATGGGGGGGGCGAGAGAAAAAAAAGGACTAGATATTAGGTCTGGGGGTAGGATAGGGTATAACTGGACAGACTGGATGGACCCAGGACATCATTATCTGTTGACATTTTCTACATTTCTAAGACTATACATACTCTGTACTTTAAGAAGGGCAGGTGTAAGTCAGAAAGACCCGGTATACTTATATATGTAACCGCTGTCGGGGGCTTACCTGTGAACCCCTGAAAAGGCTACATTTCCCAAGAGTTTTGGTTCCACCTCCATTCTTTTTTGTCCTGGGTCCCAGTTTTCCTGGCTTCCCCCTGTGTTCTTGTCCTTTTCTGCCGGCCCCCACGTGGCTTTTTAGAGGGAGGCGGGGCGAGGGCTGGTCATGAGCCATTGCCCATTGGAATGGCACTCCAGTGCCAGGGCAAGCTCTGCACATGCACAGATGCACATTTCCAGTCGGCCATTTGGTGGACTTTCGGTGTGCCTCTCCGATGGTCCCAGTCCCAGGGTATTACAAGAGAGGGAACAGAGACGTGGACAGTACTGGAGAGGTGGCAGGAGAGAAAGGAGCTTGATTTAGTGAGCACCAATTGTGCTCAAAATACTGAAAGCTGCCTCATGAATATTAATGAGGTGGCTCATGAATAAAGATGATCCAGGTCTGTCCAGCACCTAGGGACACAGGGAAATGGTGTTAGTGACAGAGGAAAAAGGAAATAAATTAAATAAATGAAGTACTGGTGTGCTAGGGCTGAGGGGACACTATGATGCCATGAGAGAATAAATAAATAAATGAAAGTGTACATATTAGCTGCACAGGGAGTCTGAAGTTGGGAACTTATGTAAAATGCATTGTGTGTGTGCTGCCTGGGGGTATTGATAAAGGGCAGCAGTGACTGGAAAAGAGCTAGACAAATAAACTGGATATGGCAGTCGCTTAGTGGGACACGGGTGGCAACAAATGTGTGGGGAAATATTTAAATAAAGTCAAAGTGTTTGGCTGCAGGAAAGTTTAACACTTGGGACACTGATAAATGTGCAGACACTATTTACATCCAGTCACCATGTTTAGCAGTCATGTGACACTGGTCAACCAACCAGAATGCCAGAATTCTTGCCAGGGACTCTGGGACTATGTGAACAGACTTTTGGGGGAATATACTCGGGCAAGTTTAGGTGCATTTTTCTGCACCAAGGAGGCATCGAGGGAGCCTCATGCATATTAATTTTTTTTAAGGACAGTGGCTCCAGCCAATGGGGAGCTGCCAAAGAGCTCCCAAAATACAAGGACAGTTGGAGTCTGAGTCAGTCCGGTGGGAGTCCCTCCAGGAGGAGGGGGGCTCTTGCCCCTGGAGAGAATGGGGCTGCAGGATAGGCCTGCCTGGGGGCTGTCAGCAATTTGTCTCCCAGGGCAGGGAGTGCCTGCGCCATTAGGGAAAGAGAAAGAAGAAGCAAGGAAGAAGCAGCTTTGAAGAGAAAAAGGAAAGCTGCAGGTTGCCAGGTTGTTGAATGCTCGGCATTGTTCTGAAATTGCACCACCGCAGTGAGATAAAGGCAGCTCGAATGGAAAAGGGAAAGATACAGGTTACAAGAATTTGCATTGACTTGAAGATGCACCAGAGCGGTGGGAAAAAGAGAGAGAAGAGGTTGAGTCCTGAACCTGAAAAAAGGGCAAGGGTTGCGTCTAAGCCTGGAAAAAGACGAAGGTTGTGTCCTGAGCCTGGTAAAGGACAAAGGTTGCATCTAAGCCTGGGAAAAGATGGAATAGAGAAGAATGAAGAGGAACAAGGGAATATGAATGTGCTGAGAGAAGAAAAGGAAGAGTGAGCCTCTTCATTGAGAGAATTGCAATGTACCTGCATGGTGAGAAAAAGACGCTGAGTGCAGGAAATATGTGTGAGCCAGAGCATAAAAAAGTGGCTGCGTTGAAGTTGAGAGACTGTGAAAGCAGAATGATGGACAGGTGCCTTTCGAGGTCGGGTACCTGTTGTCTGCTCCTGAGATACAACAAGGAAAAGAAACAGATTGCTTTGGCTACTCACCATGGTAGAAAAGATAGAGAAAGAAAGAGAGGAGACAAGAGAGAAATGTGCTGAATGTTCATCTAAAACCCAAGGCCAGGTGGGGAACTCGCTAACCCCCATCAAGTGGGGCCTGCCACTGCAGGGGATCACGGGTCTTGTACCAGAGTGCTAGGGCACTCTGATCAGAGTGAGCCAGGCCGTGGGGCCACTCCCGGGTCTGGGTCCCCTGTAGTTGGCAGGCCTTGCTTACATGCCCTGCAATGGGCCTGTAAAGGACTGAAGGGGACAAGCTACATAATCTGCCAGCAAGAGGGAGAAAGAGCAAACTGCAGCCTCTGTGCCTCTGTTTCAAGCAATGGAGCCTGGTACTGCTTGTGTTGCTGCCAATCCCCAGGACTTCAGCAAACTGTGCCATCCAAGGACTGATTCTGCAGAACCGTGAGTAAACTGCGGAACTGCCCTGCACCTGGGGACTGTAAATAGTTCTGTAACCCCTAGATGGCGCTATCCCAGGGGCTACTACCCCTGCCTGATTTGCCACTAACAGGTTGAGGGGCCTGGATCCAATGGCGGGTGCCTCCACCCAGAGGTCAGGGTTTGTAATAGTTAAACTAACTTGGTCACAGCCCTCTGGGACACTGCAACCCCCCTTTCTTCCCACTAGTGGCCCACACAATACATCAGAATTACCTTCACAGTATACACTTACCCCCAGGACTGATTCCGGCACTGGGACCTCCTGTGAAATAAGATACAGTGCAACAATCACAGTACAGTACTTTAACATAGACAAATACCTCAGGCAGTATAACTTTGCTGAAACAAGCAGCTCTGATTTATTTAGGGGATAACAAGGACAGGGAAATCAGGTTAATTAGCTTATAACACTCATCTACCTATGGCTCTGCACAGGCCTATCCTACCAGTTACTGTCCCTGGGTACCCAAGCCCTAGTGGCTAGTCCAAACCGTGGCAGCTGGTGGAGCCCTTTCACAGAGAAAAAAGAAATTAGTTTAAACAGTCAGCAGTACAGTGATTCCATTTGGATTTAATGTGGCAATTCAACAGGGAGCGACCTGAATTAGTACTCACGACCTCCAAACAAGATAGGGTCCTTCAACGTCAGCAGGGCTACTCTTGAGCTCAAGAGACTCCTCACACATTTATATGGTAAACAGTCACAGGCAAAAGTCACTTAATGGCAGCAGGTTCTTGAGGTACACAAGCCTCCTCACACATTTATATGGTAAAAAAGAAAGTACTATACCAGGCAGGCTGCTTCTCTATCCCGATCGCAATTACTGCACAATACCCAGGAGAACACACAGCAGATTCAGTTCCTGACAGATCGAGTGCAATTCAGCAATTTCTCCAGTCTTCTACAGGGTGAGCCTGGTTTCTACTCTTCAGATATCCTTTGATTCTCTTCACAGGACGGATTCAGTCCTAACAAGCAGTTACACAAGCTGCAGACCGGAACTCTGGACCTTACACATGTTTTTTGACTAAAACTGTGCACTGAAGGAGCACAGGGTTCCTTTCCCCTTCACTGCCAGAGCTAAACTGAAACTCCAACAGACAAAACCGGGCACTTCCTTTGAGTTCCTCCCAGTTCTTGACTGGATTGGCTGTCACTCACAATAGACTGCTGCTGTTGGTCAAAAGGCGAAGCCTAAACTACATCTCCGGAGTCACTGCCCATACAATCCTCTTGTGGCTGGCTCCAGATTATGAGTCCAAGTTCTGATTGTCCAAGGCACCATTTTAGAGCTACTTTACCCCACACTGATTGGTCCAGTTCAGCAGTTCAAAACTAGAATGGGGAACTAGGCAGACACAGTTCTGACTGCAAAGAAAGCAGGTTAGACAAACTGTATTTTCATTATTACTCTAAATTATTTCTGGCAAACAGTTACATCTTTCAGATAGGTTCCTTTGCACTCCTAGTGACTGCAAAAATGGAGTGAATTGGCAGCAGCTCGAGTGGTACTCAAACAGAGAAGCACACAGTCCCCCATACAAACTAATTATGTCTGCAAGCAGACAGCTCTTAAAGAGACAGTACCAGAGGCTCTAAAAACACTCACTGATAAATGGCTTAAACGCCAAACACCATTCAGGCTTGGAGCATTCAAGCAAGCTCCTGGAAGTCTTTTGGGAACCCCCATTTGCAGGGGGGTTACAGTTCACATGCCTACCAGGGTAGGAGACAGCCAAAGTTGAAAGAGGAATGTAAAAAGTTATTCAATTCAAGTAAGTGCGTCAATGCCGGCTACCAGTTGCACCTCAGACCTGCAACTTAAAATCTGGGTACCCAGTGATGGGACTTTGGGTTTTTTATTGGACTGGGACTTGTGGGTCTGGGCTTGGGTTACATCTGCAGCAGTTAGCTAGCTAGTTAGATCTGGTGGCTGCAATGATTGAAATGGGGGTTTTGAATTAAAAGGGAAATGATTATGGGAAATACTAAATCTCTACATGAAAAGGAAAATGTTTGCTTAAACTCTATTCCTCTCACACCATCCTAGCCTCCACCCCCATAAATAAACTGTGATGTTATTGTTTTGCAGCAGAAATGAATCCAGAGCCTAACTTTAGTGAGCATGTCACTGGCTGAAATGAGAAATGTAAATGGCATAACTGAATGTGGAGAGGTTCGAATCCTGGTAAGTCCATGTCTGGGGTAACTACTGGGGAGGTGAGTTGGTACAACATCCCAGGGGGTTGTACTGCAGGTAATCAGATCCACTGATATGTACTCTGGGTGTAGGCACCGCCATTTTATTTTAGCTTTTGGGAAAGAACCCTCCCCCTATTTTACAGGTATAGAGCAGGCCCTTGCCTTGGTCAGGCCATAGGTAGGTTGTGGCCTTCTCCTGGACGGTGCCAGAGAGGAGCTACACATGTAGGCACTACTGGGATCTCCTGTGCCAGTCATGCCCAGCATGGACCCCCACAGCTCGCTAAAATGTTGGGGAACCGTGCATGTGGCGGGAAATGGTAAGTGGTCATGGAAGGTATTGGAAACATGATTTTGGTGCCAAAAGCTGTCTTGGGCTGACTTCATTGCTAGTCAGTGAATGTTTAGGGGAGTGATTGCCCCTACTGGTCAAAGGTGGAAACTGCACCAAAAATTGTGCCACTTGGAAAGTAATGGTGCCAAGGGTCCCTGGGGAATGTTAATACCATCAAAAGCTCTGAGTCGATGGGGCAAGGTGTAAACTGGTGGGAATAGATGGTGATTGTCAAAAAATTAGAAATGGTTTGATGTTGACTAGAATCGGTAACCCTATGCATAGACTAGGATGTCATAGGTTAGACATTAATGTTAAAGTGAGTGGGCTACAGGGATGACTTGAGGGTAAGTCCTTGGCTTGGCGTGGATGCCAAGCATTTAAGGGGAGGGGGAGTATAGCACCCTGTCGGGGACTTACCTTTGAGCCCCCGGAAAGGCTGTGTTTCCCCAGGGGTTTGGTTCCATCTCCATTCTTTTTTGCCCTGGGTCCCAGTTTTCCTGGCTGCCCCGTGTCCTTGTCCTTTCCTGCCGGCTCCTACATTTTTTTTGAGGGAGCAGGGCTAGAGGAATTGGTTCACGGAGACACTGCCCATTTGGAATGTCACTCCAGTGCTGGGGCAAGCTCCATGGATGCACATTTCCAGTCGGCCATTCAGTGGTATTTCAGTGTGCCTCTCCGGTGGTTCTGGTCCCAGGGTAATGTAAGCGAGGGACCAGAGATGTGGGCAGTACTGGAGAGGTGGCAGAAAGAAAGAGCTCAATTTTGGTGAGCACCAATCACACTCGAGATACTGAGAACCAGTTCATGGACAAAGATGAGCTGGGTCTGTCCAGTGCCTAGGGACACAGGGAAACAGCATTAGCAACAGAGGAAAAAGGAAATATATTAAATAAATGAAGTGCTGGTGTGCTAGGGCTAAGGGGACACTATGATGCCATGAGAGAATAAACAAATAAATAAATAAATGACAGTGTACATGTTGGCTGCACAGGGAGTCTAAAGTTGGGAACTTCCGTAAAATGCATTGTGTGTACTGCCTGGGGGTATTGATAAAGGGCAGCAGCGACTGGAAAAGAGCAAGACAAATAAACTGGATATGGCAGTCGCTTAGTGGGACACAGGGGTGGCAACAAATGTGTGGGGAAATATTTAAATAAAGGCAAAGTGTTTGGCTGCAGGAAAGTTTAAAACCTGGGATACTGATAAATGTGCGGACACTATTTACATCCAGCCACCATGTTTAGCAGCTCCGTGACACTGGTCAACCAACCAGAATGCCAGGATTCTTGCCAGGGACTCTGGGACTGTGTGAACAGACTTTTGGAGGAAGTTTAGGTGCCTTTTTCTGCACCAAGGAGGCATCGAAGGAGCCTCACGCATATTAATTTTTTTTTTAAGGACAGTGGCTCCAGTCAATGGGGAGCTGCCAAAGAGCTCCCAAAATCCAAGGACAGTTGGAGTTTGAGTCAGTTCAGTGGGAGCCCCTCCAGGAGGATGGGGGCTGTTGCCCCTGGAGAGAATGGGGCTGCAGGATGGGCCTGCCTGGGGGCTGACAGCAATTTGTCCCACAGGGCAGGGAGTGCCTGCCCCATCAGGAAAGGGGAAAGAAGAAGCAGCTTTGAAGAGAAAAAGGAAAGCTGCAGGTTGTCGAATGTTCTGCATTGTTCTGAAATTGCACCACAGCGGTGTGATAAAGGCAGCTCGAATAGAAAAGGAAAAGCTGCAGGTTACAAGAATTTGCGTTGAATTGAAGATGCACCAGAGCAGAGGGAAAAGAGAGAAAAGGTTGAGTCCTGAACCTGGGAAAAGGGCAAGGGTTGCGTCTAAGCCTGGAAAAAGACGAAGGTTGTGTCCTGAGTCAGGTAAGAGGACAAAGGTTGCATCTAAGCCTGGGAAAAGATGGAATAGAGAAGAATGAAGAGGAACAAGGAAATATGAATGTGCTGAGAAAAGAAAAGGAAGAGTGAGCCTCTTCATTGAGAGAATTGCGATGTACCCGCATGGTGAGAAAAAAAGGCGCTGAGTGCAGGAAATATGTGTGAGCCAGAGCGTGAAAGTGGCTGTGTTGAAGCTGAGAGACTGTGAAAGCAGAAGGATGGACAGGTGCCTTCCGGGGTCGGGTACCTGTTGTCTGCTCCTGAGATACAGTGAGGAAAAGAAACAGATTGCTTTGGCTACTCACCATGGCAGAAAAGAGAGAGAAAGAAAGAGAGGAGACGAGAGAAATGTGCTGAATGTTCATCTAAAACCCATGGCCAGGTGGGGAACTCGCTAACCCCCATCAAGAGGGGCCTGCCGCTGCAGGGGATCAGGGGTGTTGTACCCGAGTGCTAGGGCACTCTGATCAGAGGGAGCCGGGCTGTGGGGCCACTCCTGGGTCTGGGTCCCTTGTAGTTGGCAGGCCTTGCTTACATGCCCTGCAACGGGCCTGTAAAGGGCTGAAGGGGACAAGCTGCAAGATCTGCAAACAAGAGGGAGAAAGAGCAAGCTGCAGCCTCTGTGCTCCTGTTTCAAGCATCAGAACCTGGTTCTGCCTGTGTTACATAGATACATAGATACACAGACACTGTCAGCAGATAAGGGCCTATGGCCCCTAGTCTGCCCATTTGAGCTTGTAAGTTCCCTTTACATTTTTCTAGAAGTCTGTTGCCTCTTACCCCCTGACCTTCAGAATTCCCTTATATCTATCCCATGCATTCTTAAATCCTGTGATTGTTTCATCCCCACCACTTCCTTTGGCAGGGTGTTCCACTTGTCCACCCTTTGTGTGAAGAAATTCTTCCTCACATTTCCTCTGAATCGCCTTCCCTCCAACTTCATCCCATGCCCTCTACTCCTGGAACATCTTTTTCACTGGAAAATAGTGTATTCCAGCATCCTGTTCCTACCTGTAAGGTACTTGTATGTCTCTTATCATATCCCCTCTCTCCCTCCTCTCCTCCTGAGAGTATATATGCAAGTCCTTCAGCCTGTCCTCAGAACTTGTGATGTAATCCCTGTACCATCTTTGTTGCCCTCCTCAGAACCTTCTCTACCCTGTCTATGTCCTTACGTAGGTAAGGTCTCCAGAACTGTACACTGTACTCCAGGTGGGGCCTCACTAGTGTCTTGTATAGTGGAATTATGACTTCCCTTTTCCTGCTGATGATGCCCCTGCCTTTGCATCCCAGCATCCTATTTGCTTTACCTGCTGCCTTGTCACACTGTTTCCCTACCTCAAGGCCATCAGAGATGATAACCCCAAAGTCCCGTTCCTGCTTGGTGCATGCTATGTCTTCACCCCTCAACTGATATGCTGTTCCTGGGTTTTTGTGCCCCATATGCATTATCTTGCACTTCTCTGCATTGAATTTCAACTGCCAAACCCTTCACCATTCTTCAAGTTTCTGCAGGTCCCTCCTCATTCTGTCTATACTCTCGGGTGTATCCACTCTGTTACAGAGCTCCGTGTCATCAGCGAACAGGGAAATTCTGCCTTCTAGGTTCTGTGCAATGTCACTGATGAAGACGTTGAATAGGACCAGTCCCAGCACTGATCCCTGTGGTACCCAACTGGTCACTGTTCCCTCTGTGGAGTGACAGCCATTTACCACCACCCTCTGTGTCCTGCCGCCCAGCCAATTACCCACTCACCACACTACTGTCCTTCCCACTCCCATATTCCTCAATTTGTTTAATAGCATTCTGTGTGGCACAATGTCAAAGGCCTTGCTGAAGTCCAGATAGACCACTTCCACTGCCCTCCCCTGACTGACCTCCCTTGTCATCCAGTCAAAAAATTCAATGAGGTTGGTCTGGCATAACCTCTCCCCAGTGAAACCATGCTGCCTTGGGTCCTGTAGTCTGTTGGCAACCAGATGTTCCACCAATCTCTCCTTCAGTAGTGCTTCCATGATTTTCCCCACTACTGAAGTCAGGCTGACTGGTCTGTAGTTCCCTGCTTCCTCATTGTTCCCACTTTTGTGCAAGGGGACTACATCTGCTGTCCTCCAGTCTTTGGGTACCTCCCCTGTTTCCAGTGATCGGCTAAACAGGATTGCCAGAGGTTCAGCCACCACCTCTCTTAGTTCCTTTAGGACCCTGGGGTGCACCCCATCAGGCCCCTTTGCTTTATTGACTCTTATTCCTTCCAGTTCCTTTAGGACCCTTACCCGTGTAAAGGGATTTGTGTCAATTTCTGCTTCATTCCCACCTCTATTACTTCCTTCAGGCCCATTACCCTCCTCTTCCTCAGTAAAGACCAAGCAGAAATATCTGTTCAGTATGTCAGCCTTACTGTTGTCATCCTCCATGCGGCTCCTGTCCTCCCCCTTCAGTTTCACTATCCCTTCCTTTGCCCTTCTTTTTTCCCTTATGTACCTGTAAAAGGTTTTGTCCCCTCTACCCAGTGATTTTCTGATGCGCTCTTCTGTCTGAGCTTTGGCTTCCCTTACTGACCTGCCTGCCTCCCTTTCCTTCTCCTGGTACTTCTCCCTATCCCCTTCTGCCTGCGTCTTTTTGTATTGCCTAAATGCGATATTTTTGGCTTTCACTTTATCCGCTACCTCCTTGGAAAAACATAATGGCTTTCTCTTCCTTTTCCCTTTGCTAACCTGCTTAATGCATAATTCTGTTACTCTTGTAATCCCTGTTTTAAATATTGCCCACTGTTCCTCCACCTGATTCCCTCCCCACTCCCATTAGTGCCTCTTTCAAGCATGTCCCCATTTTCCCAAAGTCTGCCCTCCTAAAATCCAACATACGTGTTTTTGTGCAGTTTGGTTCTGCTTCTTCTGTGATTTCAAACCACAGTGACCAGTGGTCATTGTTCCCAGGTGCTCCCCCACTGTTACCCCTATCGCACTGTCCCCGTTTGTGAATATGGGGTCCAGTATTGCCAACTGCCAAGTTGGTTCCATGACCAGTTGCTTAAGGAAGGCACCTTGAAGGAAGTCCAGGATAAATCTGCTCCTGGTTGATGCTGCTGCTGGGAGGCTCCAGTCCATGTCTGGAATATTGAAGTCTCCAACCAGCACCACCTCCCCCGTGTCTGCTATCCTTTGGATGGCTAGCATTAACTCCGTATCTGTCTCTTCCTCCTGGGCTGGTGGTCTGTAGACCACCCCTGTGTGGATGGTTAACCCCATTTTCCTTTCCAGCTTAACCCACAGTATCTCTCCCCCATTTTGTTCTTCCTGGATCTCTGTGGCCTTTATGCCATATTTCACATAAAGTGCCACTCCTCCTCCCTTTCTGCCTGCCCTGTCTCTTCTGAATAAGTTGTAGCCGGGTATGGCCATCTCCCAGTCATGGTTATCATTACACCAGGTCTCTGTGATGGCCACAATGTCCAGGTCCTCCATCTTGTTGCTAAGGCTCCTGGCATTGGCACACTGGCTTTCCATGATGTGAACTCCCTGGACTGTTTAGCTGTTCTACTCAAGCCCCCCTCCCTCGTTGTCTTTTATCCCTGGTTCTCCCTGCTGTCTGTCCTTCTGTTGAATTATGCCCCATTTCTGCTTATCTACCCCTTGGGTGTCTACCTCCATCTTTTGCACACTGCTTTGTAGAGATACTGATTTATTTAAAAGTTGATAACTGGGAAAGGCACACTGAGCTGAAGCTCATTTCAAGGTGCGACCTGGGGCAGGGGTAAGGGAACAAGTACAAGTAAACATAATCAATAAACAAATAATGCAAAAGGGAAGAACAGCAGGTGATATGTGGCATACATGAGAACAGTCAGCAGCTACAGTACATACAATTAGAGCAGTTACAGAATATACATGTTGTAGGACCTAGTAGCTTACCTAGTAATATACAATTAAATGAGAGGAGCTAGTTGCACATTGATATCCTCTCCTCCTGTTCACTGGTTCCACTGCTAGCTATGGGGGGTGGGCAATTAGATACCCACCTTGCTGGCCTGCCACCCCCCTGGGCTAGTTTAAATGCTGCCTATGTAGCATTTAAACTTATCATTGAGTGCTTGGATTCCCCTCCAGGATGGATGCAGGTCATCAGGCTTGAACAAGTCCCCATTCCTCCAGATGGGTTCCTAGTCACCAATGAATCCAAACCCTTCCTTGCAGCACCAGTTCTTCAACCATGTGTTAAAGTTTCTGGTGCATGTACCCCTACACTCTCCCATGGTTCTCACAGGTAGTACTTCCAAAAAGGTGACAGATGTAACTACTTGCTTGAGATCCCTTCCAATTTCCTAAACTCTTCCTGCACTTCCTTAGGCTCCCTGTTTTCCCAGTCATTAGTATCTAGGTGGATGCTGACATCCAGCTCATCCTCCCATCTTGCCTTCCCAGCAATCCCCAGGATCTTCCTCCCATCCCTCCATACCGTGGCACCTGGTAGGCACCTCACCTCCCTGTCCTCCCCCTTGTGTGTTCCTAGGTGGAGCCCTCTTATGATAGAGTCCTCCACCAGGATTCACTTTCTCCTAATCTGGGGTCCACTGCTCTCCCCACTGAGATCACCTCCTCAGTTGACCTCCATATCCTTCCCTTCCACTTCTCTGAGTACCTCTGTTTGATTGTCCCCATTTTCCAGTGTGGCATATGAGTTCTGGAGTGGAATAGGATTTGGGATGTGCCTCTGCC
Organism: Neoceratodus forsteri; assembly: GCA_016271365.2. NCBI lineage: Eukaryota > Metazoa > Chordata > Ceratodontiformes > Ceratodontidae > Neoceratodus > Neoceratodus forsteri. The sequence continues at coordinate 1,261,697,202 of CM028129.1, forward strand.
TGATCACCCTAACCCTCCCCGAGCCCTCCATCATCCAAGTGCTCCTCGTTCTTGGCATCCTTTGAGGCAGCAGGGTTGGACTGTGTGATCTCTGGATAGGGGAAAAGGTACTCCTGACTCAGTTTACTTCCACCCTGAGTCTGGCTACCTCGTCCCACAGTCCAGAGAGATGCCTGCAGGTAGGGTAGCACCTCAGCGTCCAGACGGTCTGCCTGAATACGGCTGACCCACATCCACTGCATTGTGCCACTCCCCACATTATACTGCACTTATACTGCTATTCCAGTAGTTGTCTGTTACTGAAGTTCTCCCAGGACTTCTGCACCAATCTCCAGGACTTCGGCGAACTGTGCCACCCAAGAACTGATTCTGCAGAACCGTAAGTAAACCGCAGGAATTGCCCTGCACCTGGGGACTGTAAATAGTTCACATGCCCACCAGGGCAGGAGATAAAGCCAAGAGTTGAGAGAGGAATGTAAAACATTATTCAATTCAAGTAAGCATGCCAACCCCGGCTACCAGCTGCACCTCAGGCCTGCAACCTAAAATCTGGGTACCCAGTGATGGGACTTTGGGGTTTTTATTGGATTGGGACCTGTGGGTCTGGGCTTGAGTTACATCTGCAGCAGTTAGCTAGCTAGTTAGATCTGGTGGCTGCAATGATTGAAATGGGGGTTTGGAATTAAAAGGGAAATGATTATGGGAAATACTAAATCTCTACATGAAAAGGAAAATATTTGCTTAAACTCTATCCTTCTTACACCACCCTAGCCTCCCCCCTGTAAATAAACCGTGATGTTATTATTTTGCAGCAGAAATGAATCCAGAGCTTAATTTTAGTGAGCATGTCATTGGCTGAAATGGGAAATGTAAATGACATAACTGAATGTGGGGAGGTTCGAATCCTGGTAAGTCCATGTCTGGGGTAACTGTTGGGGAGGTGGGTTGGTACGACATCCCAGGAGGTTGTACTGCAGGTAATCAGACCCACTAATAGGTACTCTGGGTGGAGGCACTGTCATTTTATTTTAGCTTTTGAGAAAGAACCCCCTATTTTATAGCTGTGGAAACCCAGGCCCTTTGCTCTTGGTCGGACCTGCAAGGCAGGGGCCGTGGCCCTCTCCTGTATGGTGCTGGAGAGGGGCTACATACAGGACCATGGTTAGGCCAGTTCTAGAATATGGTGCCGTAGTGTGACATGGTGGATTACTATAATGGAAAGCAATGAACTAGAAAATAATTCAGAAGAGGGATGTGAGGATCCTTTGGGCCAGAAAACAGGGTATGGAGAAACCTTGCAAAAATGCAAACTGGAGAAACTTTAGTGTCATAAGGTAAGAAATGCCTAAAGTCAAGTTTATTAAAATAAACAAATCCTGATCTCAAACTACACAATCTGTTACTGCACAGAGATGTGTCTGGATATGGGTCAGACAGACAGACTATATTGGCAAAAAAACTTAATTAGAACTCAAACATATATGAAGAATATCTGAGAATGTTTGTTTATATGAGATCTAAATGTTTCATGTAAAGAAAGGCAAGTAATGTATTTATAATCTTATGGCATAGTTTCTATGATGTGACAATGTTTTTAGACTGTTCTCTTTTTATATTATGATGTGATATGCTTGATGTGATTGATGCACTGTACTTCAGCTTCTCAGGCTCCTGAAAGGGTTGCAATTGTGTTTTAATAAATCAAATCAAGCCGTCCTTGAATAATTATACCAGTCGATGATGCTGCAAGCAGATTTGAGTATATTTTACTATTGCACTTCAGGGTCAAACTGTTTTTTTGTTTGTTTGTTTGTTTTTTGTTTGCGAATGATGAATACAGGGCATCTCCAGATAGGATTGAATGTCAGTCCCTCCCCCCAGCTTTGTGTCCTTTTTGTTATTCAAGAAGTGTAGCTCTCTCTTTTTACCCTCTCTGCTTAATTTTCTTGTGAGGAGTGTCCCCATTATTCATTTTATTTTTTTCTTCAACAAGATAAGGGCACAATTTAAAAAAAAGAGAGAACAGAAATATTTTAACATGTGTGTTTTTTTCCCTTAAAGCAGCAGTGCAACGAAATTGGGCAAATAAATCTAACCCTACCAAGATTGCTGGCAACTTTAAATTTGAGATGGTGGTAACAATTTCTAGTTCCATCAAAATATGAGTATTTTATAAATGTTTTAATTAATTTTTTCTTAGGAAAAAAGATGGCTGCCACAATTGGCTTAGAAATAGCACTGTAGACCTGGCAAGTGTAGGATCAAGAAAATAGAAAAATTATGGTGCGCAGCACGGGAAGAAGCTAGAAAGTAGATTTGACAGGTATGCTAATATTTTGCTTAACTGTAGCTGAAAACTAGCTTTTTTGGCAAAACATTTTTCCTTGCACTGCTGCTTTAACATATCTTTTCATTTTTACGTTCGCTTGCGCGCATGCGCAAGGAACGTTTTGGGAAAATAGCACACGGAGGTGTGCCTCTCCCACCAATACACTACTCCCTTGAGCAGGCGTGGCGATCCTGCACCAATGGGTGCAGGAGCTCAGCTATGTTTCAGCGTGTTCCTCTGCTTCAAGGAAAGCACTGCTGCCATACTGAGCGCCCCCTCGCGTCATCGCTACCTCCCCCGCACATCCAGCCACCCCCAAGCTTTGGTGCCGCTGAGAGCCCACCCCAGCATGGCAAATGTTGTTGCCGGCGGGGTGCCCAATCCCCATCGGCTCCATGGCCCCCCTCAAGCCGTCCTGCTGCAGCACTGGAGCCCACTCCAGCGTGGCAAGCGATCCGTTTACTTTGCCGGACAGGGGTGCCCAATCCCTGTCAGCTCCTCACCCCCAGCCATCTTCTGCCATGCTGAGAGCCCACCCCAGCGTGGCAAAGGTCCCCGTCGTCTTTTGTTATTTTTAACCTGTAAAACAAAAGCGGTCCCGCGGCGTCTCCCAGCTCCCCTCCCACAACCAGCACCCACCACTGTGCACCCAGCCTCCCCCACCCCCACCCCATGCCACCTCCGGACTCCGGCGTGGCGATCTTCGGTGGACCGGGAACACGTCTGCACTCTTCAAAGCCGACCGCGAACTGAGGAAATGCCGGTAAGCTGTATAATGGGCTACATAGGGGGGTTTCAACTTTATTGCATATCTCAGTTATTTTTTGGAATTTTTGCACCAAATTTTCAACATGGGGTTTTTGGGACCCCTTCTCATGAATGATGTCACTGTCATGGCGTTATTCGGGCCCGAAGGGTGATTTCACAGGCACTGCGCAGTCACTGCATGAAATCACCTTTTGGTCTTGAATAACGCAATGCAGTGAGCTTATCATTCATGAGAAGGTCCTAAAACCCATGTTGAAAATTTGGCACAAATTCCAAAATGACTGTTTTATAAGCGAAGGCGCAGTTCCTACGCGCAGGCTCGTAAGTTCGTGAATTTTCAATATTTTCACTCCAGATTTTCAACATTGCCATTTTATCACACCTTCTTATGAGTTGTACAGCTGTCATTTTTCACATCTCACCCAAAATGTGTTTCCGCCCATGTAGCGCACAATGGCACAGTCGGTGTGCGAAATTAATGTATGGAACACAATAAGAAAATCACAGTGACACTGTTCATGAGCAGAGGTCTTAAAATGGCTATGTTGAAAATTTGGTGAAAAAATTCCTAAAAATGACTGTTTTATGAGCGTGCGTTGCGCAGTTCCTACGCACGTTCGTACGTTTGCGAATTTTCAATATTTGCACTCCAGATTTTCAACATTGCCATTTTACTGCACCTCCTCATGAGCAGCACAGCTGTCATTTTTCACATCCTGCCCAAAATGTGTTTCTGCCCATGTAGCGCACAATGGCGCAGTCGGTGTGCGAACTCAATGTATGGGACACATTAAGAAAATCACAGTGACACTGTTCATTAGCAGAGGTTTTAAAATGGCAATGTTGAAAATTTGGTGAAAAAAATCCTACCAATGACTGTTTTACGAGCGTGTGTTGCAGAGTTCCCACGCACGCTCGTAGGTTTGCGAATTTTCAATATTTCCACTCCAGATTTTCAACATTGCCATTTTACCACACTTCCTTATGAGCAGTATAGCTGTAATTTTTCACATCCTGCCCAAAACGTGTTTCTGCCTATGTAGCGCACAATGGGGGTAGCAACAAGGTCATGTTGACAATTTGTTGTGCAAATACCAGCAATCGCACAGGGCATTCGGGTAAAGCACCATACATGCCAAACACCAATGCAAATACCTGCAAGTGAACGTTCAGCATTGACAAATGCTTGTTTGTACTGGCATAAGCAAATCCTCCCTTTGTATTTCCTCTTTTAGGTATAAAAGGTACCTGAGGTAGTGAGCTGGTGGTACCACCAATCTGCAATAGCACATGATTACATGCCATGCCAGAGCAGTGCAACAGTGTCACCAACTCAGAAGTTATACTCTTGTGGGGTCCTAGTGACTCATGCCCTTAGACTAAAGAGAAGAAAAAACCTGGTTTCACTCTTTTCAGCAGCTGCTATTAACGTATATAAACAGTGAAGTCAACAAAGACTAAAGTCTTGGCTTAGGATAGTGTGTTTTTTAACTGCATCTAAAGTGCATAGAATGCATCGGTGCAAAACAAAGGGCTGTCACAAATCCACTCTAGTGGTCAGGCCCTCTGCTTCCACAGTGCCCAACCTTGAAGTGTGATTCATGAACAGGGGACAGACAGGGACATCCTCCTGTTTGTTTTGGGTCTGAGCAAACTACCAGTCTTGAGTCCTGGGGTCAATTATGAACCATTTTTAGCCAGCACACCCAGGTAACAGGTCCAAATATCACACTCTCTTCAGTGAAAGCAGTGCAATACTTGACCCAGCGGGCATACAACCAACCTGGTTCACAACCCCCTGCTGACTCAGTTGAGACGCTGGTATTTTTTTTACCTTACTGGATCTTTACACAGATCCGCGTTAACGTGGCTGCATATGGTGACACACTAAGCAATTTAACAGTTATGTCAGAATTACCAATACTGTTCCACCATTCACACTCAGAATGAGAAAATGTCTCAGGCAGGTTTAAGAAAAACAACATTTTCTAAAATTAAAAATAGTGAATTAATATAGTACATAAAACAGAACATATATACATTAAGGGTACAGGCAGAAAATAAATGGATGGTTATAACCAAAGTGCCTTGCACTGAATAACTAATTGCTACTTCAGTTTTCAGTGGCAAAGGTTCACACTTGAATTACCAGTCTTGGCAGAAGTGTCCCTTAGAAGTCCAGAAACAAAGATGACTCTTAGAAGTCCAGAAAAGAGTGTCTTAGAAGTCCAGAACAAAAGTGTCAGTTTTTCAGCTAAGCTTCACCAATATCAAAGATAAAGTCCCACCCTCCTTGTGATGTCACCACTCTGGCTGTTGGCATGAGGTCACTCTTAGTCCTGTAATTAATTGATCAGGCACATGCCCCTGCACACCTGTAAACATTCAAATTAAAAAATTATATATACTTCCTAATTAGTTAGCCAGAGAGCATGCTTTATGACAGGTCACAATAGCCCTTTGATCTCTCAGGAAAACAATCTGAGAATCACCTCTCAACAGTGTGAGATTTTTGACATAGACTGACTAGGAAGCATTCTCCCACCTGTCGCCTCGTAAAAAGGCAATATTTTCACTTCAAAGGACCAACCCTCTGAGAACATGACTTTTATGATTTCCACACAGGTTTTGTTAGGCCTGTGTAAGTTTCTTTTGGAATTAGCTGTTTCCTTCCACTTAGAGAGAAAAGTAGATTTTCAAAAATCTAATGTCCCAGGATGCCTTGTGCTGACTGCCATGTTTCCCAAGCAGAAATTCAAAGAAACTATGATACAAATAATAACAGGCAGATGGCTATTGCGACACCACTCCCTCCTAGACTGAATTTGGGGGAATCTATTCCTAGGCCTGGGATGAGTTTCACAAATTCAGTTCACTGCTCTGTCTGGATAGCCCGTCTGCATTGGCATTTGCTGCCCTTGCCCTGTGAGTGAGTTATGTCATAACCCTGTAAGGCAAGGCTCCATCTTAGAAGCCTACTATTTGTCTTACCCATTTGTGCCAGCCAAGCCAGGGGGTTATGATCCATCTGTACCTCAATGTGCTGCCCCTATAGGTATGGCTCTAATTTCTTCTGTGCCAGATACTCCTTCTCCACTGTAGAATAAGCCTGCTCCCTGCGAAGTAATTTCTTACTGAGGTACATTATTGGGTGATCTTTCCCGTGGTTAAAAGTCTGGCTAAGTACTGCCCCAATACCCATGTCTGAGGCATCTGTCTGGACTACTTATTTATTTAATTAAATTTATTTAGTTGTTTAACCAGCAGTAGCACACTAAGCTGAAAACTTTTTTACCGGAGCGACCTGGGAGCACAGGGAAGTTAAGTGACTTGTTCAGGGTCACACAGTATGCAAGTGGAAGCTGTGGGATTCAAACCCAGGTCTGGTCTGCTGGATGTCACCAGATTTGCATCTCAGAGCCTTAAACCACTGCGCTATACTGCCTCCCTAAATGGGACTTACTTATGGCTTACTGTAGTCTGGACTGGCCAACACAGGAGCACTGCACAGTGCCTCCTTTAGCCGTGTAAAGGCCCGTTCACAGGCTATGTCCCAGTTCACCCCTTTTGGCATTCTTTTCTTTAGCAGGCCAGATAGGGGCACTGCCAGGGCACCGTAGTTTGGTATGACTTTTCGATAGTGCCATGTGGTCCCTAGAAAAACTCCAAACCTGCTTCTGTGTTTCAGATCTGGGCCACACCTCTATTGCCTCAACCTTGGCTTGATTAGGATGGAGCTGTCCTCACCCTACTACATGCCCTAGGTATGCCACCTCAGCCATGGCCACCTGAATCCTGCACAACACTTCCTTAAGATGGGACAGGTGTTCCTTCCAGCTGGCACTGAAGATGGCATTATCATCTAGGTATGCCACGGCATACTCTTCAGTACCATGTAACACCTGGTTCACCAACCTCTGGAAGGGGGTAGGGGCGTTGTTCATTCCGAAAGGCATTACCTTGAACTCAAATAACCCTATTGCAGTGATGAAGGCTGCCCTTTCCCTAGCTCTGGCAGTTAACTCCACCTGCCAATACCCTTTCATCAGGTCTATAGTGGTAAGGTATGTCGCCCCTCCCAACTTGTCCAGTAGTTCATCTGTCCATGGCATTGGGTGGGCATCAGACTTCATGACTGCATTGAGTCCACAATAGTCCACACAAAAATGAGTAGAGCCATCCAACTTGGGAACGAGGACTACTGGTGAGGCCCAGGGGCTGTGGGATTTCTGGATTACCCCTAAATCCAGCATTTCTTCCACCTCCCTCCTGATGTCCTTTTGGATGGCCTCTGACACTCAATATACTGTCTGCCGTATGTGCGCTTGCATCCCCGTATCTACATCATGAGTCACTAAGGGGGTTAGTCCAGGCTTAGCATTAAACAATGGGGCAAAGTCTGCTAAAACCTCTCTTACTTCCTGGATTTGTTCTGGGGTCAACTGGGGTGACAGTTTGATTACCTCCACAGAGGACTCCCGTTTGCTTTCCTCCAGCAAGTCCAGAAGGGGGTCTTCCTCATCCATCCCCTCCCCAGGACTACCCCACTGCAAATACCATGTCAGCCCTATTTGCATATGGCTTCATCATGTTGACATGGTACATCCTTTGGGTATGTCTCCTGTCAGGCAGTTCTACAATGTAGTTTATGTCATTCACCTGACTACTTTGTATGGTCCTGCCCACTTGGCCTGCAGCTTGTCCCTTCAGACTGGGAATAGGACTATGACCTCCTGACCCACAGTGCACAAGTGAGTGCTGGCTCTGCGGTCATACCATACCTTTTGCTTCTGCTGGGCAGCTGCCAGGTTGCTCTGGGCTGTTCCCATAAGCTCTTTTAGCTTTTCCCTAAACTTAAGGACATACTCCACAAAGGGAGTTCCCTGGATGGTGCGCTTGCCTTCCCAGTCCTCCCGGATCAAGTCTAGGGGCCCATGCACCCTGCGTCCATATAAGAGCTCAAAGGGGGAAAATCCTGTTGAGTCTTGGGGCACCTCCAAGTATGTGAACAACAGGTGGGGAAGGTATTTCTCCCAGTCCCTCCCATGCTGTTCAGCAAACACTTAAGAGTACCTTTAAACCTTTCCGATAAAGTGTCGTGCATCTCTGCACCACCCCACACTTCTCCCACAAACACTTCATCAGGTCCAACATGAAGGAACCCCCTCGATCAATGATAATCTCCTGCGGAAACCTGACACGGGAGAAAATCCCTAGCAAGGCATCTGCCACTTTGTCTTCAGTGAGGAGAGGGTGACTGCCTCTGGGTACCGGGTGGCATAATCTACCACTGTTAGGATAAACCTCTTTCTGGAGGAGCTGGAGGTATTCAAAGACCCCACAATATCCATTCCTACCCTCTGGAATGGTTCCTCCACTATGGGCAAGGGAATTAATGTGGCTTGGGTTTTACTACCTGCCTTCCCTATTTCTTGGCACCGGTGACATGACCTGCAATATTCCTTCACCTGCTGAGTGAAGTTGGGCCAATAGAAATTCTGGGCCAATCACTGCATAGTGCGCGTGATTCCCAGATGTCCAGACATGGGGATATCATGAGCAATCTTGAGCAACCGCTTATGGTACCCCTGGGGAATGACAAGCTGCCTGCCCATCACCCCTCCCTCTGTCCTTACGTCCTGCACGTATATAGCAGTCCATTGTCCCAATGCACTCTATGTCTTCTGTCACTTGCCTGTGTCCCGTCAGTCTGTGCACAAGCCCTCAGTCTCTCTAAACTAGGGTGATTTTTCTGAGCAGCTGCAAAATCTTAAAATATTCCCAAGGCATGGGACAGGTCCCCTTCAGTTTCTAAACTAGGGTCCCTAGCTCTAGCATCAGGGAATTCAGGATCACTACAATCCCTAGCCCTCTGACCACTGGTTACCCCTCCCTCCTCAGAGTAACCTTCTGTAGCTGTTTTGTTAACTGCTACCTGGGGAATTTCTACCTCCTTTCACTACTCTCCATGTCAGGAGAGACAAGCAAATGAGCCAGCCTCCCAGTGTTTTCCACAGGGGCTTCTATGGGGTCCAAGGAACCACAATTGGCCTCTGCCATCCGACTGCGGGTAACCACACACACTACCCCTTTTTGGAGATTGTTCCCTATAGCATATCCAGGGCAAGATTTTCTGCCACTGCAACTTTTTGCACAGTCTCTCCTGTCTCACCCCAGTCTAGGAGAACACTAGCAAATAGCAATGTTTTCTCCTCCCAAGTGAATCCCCGTACTGCACGAATTGATTAGGTATATGCTGTTCAGGCTCAACCAGATCCCCTTTTACCAAAGTAAGGGACACCCCTTTGTCGCTCAATCCATGGGTTTGCACCCCATTTACAGTAACCGGGTGTATGTCCTCCCTCATGTTTATAGGCATGCTTTTGGGGATACACAGTGCACCCACCTCTGTTTGAGCACCACTTTGGGCACTCTGTGCCTTTTTAAGACACTGTCTTGCAAGATGCCCAGTTTGTTTGCAAAACCAACAACCATCATTTCTTTTATCAGGCAAATCTTTTCTTCATAACCTGGCACTGCCCGCTTTCTGGGGAGGCAGTGAGGGTTTTAGCTGCCCTGAAGGTGCACTTTTCCCTTTCTGAACTGCCACCCCCCCACTCCCTTTCAGAGCAGGCCTGCTCCTGGAATAGTGGTCTGAGAGCTCAGCAACCTCCTGCACTGTTTTTGGATCTCTGTCCTCTAGCCAGGTTTTCAGCTCTGCTGGGCAAGCCCAAAAGAATTGCTCCAAAAATACAACATCCTCAATTTTCTGTACAGAGTCTGCTTTGACCCCCTTCCATGCTTCAAAAACTGATGTTGCTTTGTGACTAGTTCCTCGTAGCTCATGTCAGGGCTTCTCCTGAGCTTGCAGAACTTAACTCTATACACTTCAGGTGTCAATTCATACTTTTTAAGCAACGCAGTTTTTAAGTTTCTCAAAATCATTACTGTTCTGATCGTCCATGTGACCCAAGGCGTCATGAGCTTTACCGGTAAGCAGCGGGGATAGCTGGAAGCGCCAGAACTCTTGGGGAATTTTTGCCTAAATGCATACCTTGTCAAATGAGTTCAAAAATGCATCCATATCCTCCCCCTCTTTAAAATCGGCTATCAATTTAGAATTTAACTTGTAACCCAGTCCTGGAGTTTCAGGTTCACCCATGCCACTTACCTGCTCTGGCACTGGTCGCTGGAGTTGTAGCTTCTCCGGTTCAAATTTCCTCTGGTGCACTCTCTCCTCTCGTTTGGCCTTTCTCTGAAGCTGTTTTACTCTTTCCTCTGCCTCTCTCCATCACTGTATTTCTTTTTCCTGCATCTCCAGCTTGAACCTCCTCTGCTCGAACTCCCTCTTCTGCTGGGCTTCAGACCTTTTCTGCTCACATTCCAGCTCCATTCTCCTCAACTCTATCTACAGCCTGATCCCCTCTGGCTCCAGCATTGTGGTGACCCTCCCCTGGTGCTGTGGCTCTCGATTCTCACTGGTCTTGCAGCCCTCCTCCCCAGGACTGGACACTGCGATAGACTCTGGCACCACCACATCCAAGGTCTGGTCCCCTTCTGTCACCGACTGTGACCCGAGGCCCTGGGCAGTCGCTTGTGCATCGGCTGCCACAACAGCCTCCATGAGGTGCTGTTTGTTTTGCCCCTCGCTCCGGACTCCTCTTTCTTGGCACAACTGCCTCAGGTATTCCGCAGTGTACTCACTGTAGGTGGAAGCCATCTTCTTCCCTAATCTATGGCTACACTAGCTTGCACCCGAAAAAAAATGAAACAGGTAGGGAACTCAGACTGTAACAAAAATGATATATTTCTTTTACAATCTCTGTCTTCTTTGTGTGTGAATTGTTACAGTTTATCAGTCTGACACACTTGACTGTTAATGCTTGTTTCACCAAATAATTGCACAGTATGCAAACAAATCTTTTAGATTGCTCTGCCGTACACCAAATCTGTCACAAATCCACTCCAGTGGTCAGGCCCTCTGCTTCTACAGTGCCCAACCTTGAAGTGCAATTCATGAACAGGGGACAGACAGGGACATCCTCCTGTTTGTTTTGGGTCTGAGCAAACTACCAGTCTTGAGTCCTGGGGTCAATTATGAACCATTTTTAGCCAGCACACCCAGGTAACAGGTCCAAATATCACACTCTCTTCAGGGAAAGCAGTGCAATACTTGACCCAGCAGGCATACAACCAACCTGGTTCACAACCCACTGCTGACTCAGTTGAGACGCTGGTATTTTTTTTTTGCCTTATTGGATCTTTACACAGATCCACGTTAGCGTGGCTGCATATGGTGACACACTAAGCAATTTAACAGTTATGTCAGAATTACCAAACCTGTTCCACCATTCACACTCAGAATGAGAAAATGTCTCAAGCAGGTTTAAGGAAAACAACATTTTCTAAAATTAAAAATAGCAAATAAATACAGTACATAAAACAGAACATATATACATTAAGGGTACAGTCAGAAAATAAATGGACAGTCATAACCAAAGTGCCTTGCACTGAATAACTAATTGCTACCTCCGTTTTCAGTGGCAAAAGTTCACACTTGAATTACCAGTCTTGGCAGAAGTGTCCCTTAGAAGTCCAGAAACAAAGATGACACTTAGAAATCCAGAAAAGAGTGTCTTAGACATCCAGAACAAAAGTGTCAGTTCTTTCAGCCAAGTTTCACCAGTATCAGAGATAAAATCCCACCCTCCTTGTGATGTCACCACTCTGGCTGTTGGCCTGAGGTCACTCTTAGTCCTGTAATTAATTGATCAGTCACATGCCCCTGCACACTGCTAAACATTCTAATTAAAAAAATATTTACTTCCTAATTAGTGACCTACAGATCATGCTTTATGACAGGTCAAGATATCCCTTTGATCTCTCAGGAAAGCAGTCTGAAAACCACCTCTCAACATTGTGAGAATTTTGACATAGTCTGACTCGTAAAAAGGCAATATTTTCACTTCAAAGCACCAACCCTCTGAGAACATGACTTTTATGATTTCTACACAGGTTTTGTTAGGCATGTGTTAGTTTCTTTTCAAGTTAGCTGTATCCTTCCACTCAGAGAGAACAGTAGATTTTCAGAAATCTAATGTCCCAGGGTGCCTTGTGCTGACTACCATGTTTCACAAACATAAATTCAAAGAAACTATGATACAAATAATAACAGGCAGATGGCTATTGTGACAAGGGCTGGTGTGTTACAGAGTCACTTGAAAAAGATGCCTGCAGACAGAGACTTCACAAAGTATAAACAGTTCAGTTGTACTAAAATACTTGCAATTTTATAGCCAAACTTCATCATCAGCACTTGAAAGTCCAAAGTCCCACGCCCATGATATTATAGCAGCAGGTATAGACCATTTAAGAAATCTACTAGAGTACACACAGTGCCACTTGCACCAGAACCCCAACGCTTCGCTTGTCCGGGGCTTCCTCACATGCCTCACATGGATTGTGGTATACCTTGAATCTATCAATCAATCAATCTTTTTTTTACCAAGTGAAGCGTCATTGAGAGGCAATCTCATTTACAAGATGGACCTGGGTGAATTACATAGTCAAAGGAATAGTAACAGCTAATACAGTAGTATTTACATGGCATCAAGGGAATGACAAGGGCCGGGGTTCCAGAGAAGGAGTGTTAGAACAATATTACAGAGGACTCCCAGCATACACTGTTTGCAATATATACAAGGCCTTACTAAAATCTAATGGCTTGCAAGATCCAAGACAGCATGGATTCACACTGGGGAGGTCATGTCAGACAAATCTGATAGATTTCTTTGACTGGGTAACCAAAGAGCTAGATCAGGGTGGTACAGTGGACATAGCTTACCAAGATTTTAGTACGGCCTTCAGCTCGGTTCCACATACAGTAGATGACTCATCAGCAAGCTGGGCAGCATAGGAGTAGGTACTATGGTGGTGAACTGGATAAAAAATTGGTTAGGAGGTAGGAGACGGGGGTAATGGTAAACAAGGTTTGCTCTGTGGAGGGAGAGTACCCAGCAGGGTGCCACAGAGATCAGTCCTCTTCAATGACTTTATTAGTGACATTGCAGAGGGGCTGGATGGGAAGGTCTGCCTTTGCGGATGACACAAAAATCAGCAATAGAATGGACACCGGGGAGGTTGAAACAATGAAAGAAGATGTGGGAAGGCTAGAGAAGTGGTCCAAGGTATGGCAGCTGGGTTTCAATGCAAAGAAGTGCAAAATCATGCATTTGGGGTGTAATAACCAAGGGAATACAGTACAAAATGGGGGCGTGATAGTGGAGTCCACCAAACAGGAAAGAGACTTGGGAGTAATCATATCTGATGACTTTAAAGTATCCAAGAAGTGTGGCAGGGCAGCAGGAAAAGCTAGTAGGACGCTAAGGTGAACAGGCAAGGTATCACCAGCAGAAAGAGGGAGGTGGAGATGCCACTGTATAGATCACTGGTGAGACTGCATCTTGAGTATTGTGTCCAGTTTTGGAGACCACACCTCCAGACATACATATTAAAATGGTGCAGGGACTACATCAAAAGTGATATGAGGAAAGACTGAAGGACCTCAATATGTACACTCTGGAAGAAAGGTGGGAAAGGGGGGATATGCTAGAGACTTACAAATACCTAACAGTTATAAATAAGATACCAAAGGGAAGCATCTTCAGAGAAAAGGTTGCCAAAGGACAAGGGGGTCATGACATGAAGCTGGAGGGGGTAGGCTCAGGAGGGATGTGAGGAAGTACTTCTTCACTGAGAGATTAGTGGATGCCTGGAACAGCTTTCCCGTGGAGGTCATGGGGGCAAAATCAGTTACAGGATTCAAGAAGGCATGTGATAGATATAAGGGTACCTTAGTGGTAAAGCTAGGGTGGGAAATGCCAGAGATCATGTTGGGTCTGTGGTTGTACAATAGGTAGAGAAAACTGTGTGGACTTGATGGGCCAAGGGGTCTTTATCTGCCGTCATATTCTATGTTTCTATGTTATGTTTCTACGCCCTGAGGAAGCTCTGTTGCACAACAGCACTTTATGTTTTGCGCTTATGCATTATATGCACTTTAGATACAGTGCAACCAGTCTTTCTTCTTGTCTGTGTGAGGGCTAGCTGCCCTCATGGTTGCACCCCTCTCCCGATTTTAGACCACATTTGACTTTTCTATGTATGGATCTAAGACCAAAGAGTGTGGCTCTATGGAGAAGACTTTCTTGAAGATCTGGAATTATGGTGAGTAACTTTCCTTTTTTTGCAATGACTACATCATCTGCGATGCAAAAATCAAGGCCTCTAATGGGTATAACATCTTAGTGCACAAGTGAACTTCTTCAGCTGTGCAGTGTGCTAAACAAATCATTGTAAACACACAAGTTGACATTATTATTCAAGGGTTTCTATCTTCATACTAGGAATGGAAGGAGCCTAGAAGGCATGTGCCCATAATTAGCACCTGTCCATCATGTAAAATAGGTTGTTTCTGTCCCACCTAGTATATATTTGTCCATTTTTCATTTGAATTCTTGTTTAGTTTTGCTTACGCAATATTATTTGGTAAATTGTTCCATGGCCTTATTATCATCGGTGTATAGCAGAATTTTCTATTGTTAGTATGAAATGTTATTGATTTAAGTTGTAATGGATGCCCACGTGTGGTTATTTTATTTGATTTAAATTTCAAGCTGATCTCACACACCAGATATTGGTCCTGTAATATAGAAACATAGAATTTGACAGCAGATAAGGACCGCTTGGCCCACCCAGTCTGCTCATTTCCCTACCTGATAGATAAGCTGCAGATCCTAGTTAACCAGCAGCCTACTTCTTCCTACCCCCACCCCCTAGAATTGCCTTATGACTGTCCCATGCATGCTTGAATTCCACCACTGTTTTTGACTCCACAACCTCCTCTGGAAGGCCGTTCCATACATCCACAACCCTCTCTGTGAAAAAATACTTCCTTAAATTACCTCTGAGCCACCCCCCTTCTGTCTTCATATTGTGCCCCTCGTTCTTGCACACCTCTTTTTTTGAAAGATGCTACCCTCTTGGACTTTGTTGATTCCCTTGAGGTACTTGAAAGTTTCTATCATGTCCCCCTCTCCTCCTTTCCTCGAGGCTATACATATTAAGCTCCTTAAGTCTCTCTTCATATGTTTTCGGTGCAGACCCTGCACCATTTTAGTTGCCCTCCTCTGGACAGCTTCCATCCTGTCTATGTCTTTGGAGATTCGGTCTCCAGAACTGCACGCAGTACTCCAGATGGGATCTCACTAGCTGTCTGTACAGAGGGATAATAACTTCCTGTTTTCTACTGGTGATGCCTCTCCCTATGCATCCCAGTATCCCCCCAGCCCTCCTTGCTGCCCTCTCACATTGCTTGCCCACCTTTAGGTCATCTGATATGACTACCCCCAGGTCCCTTTCCATTTTTGTTGTTGTTAGTATCTCACCCCCCATTGTGTACTCTTCCCCTGGGTTTTTGTTTCCCAGGTGCATTACCTGCACTTCTTAGCATTGAATCTAAGCTGCCATACATTTGACCATTCCTCTAACCTTGCAAAGTCCTTCTCATCCTTTCCACTCCACCTTGTGCATCAACTCTGTTGCAGATCTTTGTGTCATCTGCAAAGAGACATACTTTTCCTTCCAGTCCCTCTGCAATGTCGCTTATAAAGACATTGAAGAGGACCGGTCCTAATACTGAACCCTGCGGTACCCCACTACTAACCCCCCTTTTTTCAGAGTGGACTCCATTTACTATTACTCTCTGTGTCCTATTCTCCAGCCAATTCTTTACCCAGGCTGTCATCTTGGGACCCACTCCCAGGATGTCATACATTAGAAGGATGTCACCCCTGAAGCATCTTTATTATAGTGTCATGAGATTTAAACGTTTTAACATGTCTTCATATTGTGTGTCCCTGAGGTCCGTAATAACTTCTGTGGCTTTATGGTGAATTTTCTCTAGTTTGTTGATATTGTCTATTTTATAAGGGTACCGCATAATCCAGCTGTGATCTAACATTGGCTCAGTACAAAGACAGAGTGACCTCGACCTTACAGCTCTTAATGTTTTCCCTTATAGACCATAAAACTCTATTTGCTTTAGAGATAACTATTGAGCATTGCTTGCTATTCTTAAATGTGTTTGATATAATGTTTCCCAAATCCTTCTCATTGGTTGCTGTTTTCAGAGTAGTGTTGCATAAGGTATAGACTTGTTGTGTGTTATTTTTTCCAAGATGCATTACACAACATTTGCGAAGGTTAAACTTCCTACCCCACTGGTATGTCCAGTGTGCTAAATGTGTCCAGATTTGACTGAATCATGTTGATTTGGTAATTTGTGCCACAAGGGCCACTGAGTTTTGTGTTGTCAGCATATTTCATGGTCCAGGTGTGTACTGCATTGCTCATGTCAGAAATGAATATTTGAAAAATTACTGATCTCAATACAGATCCTAGGGGGATATCACTGGTAACCAGCCCTAGTGTGGAATGACAACCATTGACAATTACTCTCCAAGACCTGTTGTAAAGCCAATTTTTAACCCAGTTGATAATAAATGGATTTAAATCAAGCCTGTTCATTTTGTTGATGATGGCCCAGTGTGAAACTACATCAAAGGTTTTACAAAAATCAAGAAATATGATATCAACAGGGATTTTATTATCAAGAGTTTTGCTTACATTCTCATACAAACATAGTACGTTAGTCACAACAGAGCATCCAGGGGTAAAACCATGTTGTTATTAATAGGTTTTACCATTTATTGTTATATGTTCTATAATTCTGTCTTTGATAGTGGATTTGAGGATTTTACCTAGTATTGGGGTAAGACTTATTGGTTGGTAATTTTGAACTTCATTTTTAGAACCTTTTTTGTGAATTGGGATGTCAACTGTCTTCCAGTCACTAGGTACTATGCTGGTTTTAATAGATTGTTCAAATAATATCTTCAAAGGGGTGATAATATTGTTTCCTATGATTTTAAGCACTGATGTTGAAGTTCTATCAGGCCCCAGGGAACTATGATTTTTTTTTTAAATTTCTTCATCACTAATGTCAATATTTATTACATTTTTAATTCTGATGTTATCTAGTTTAGGGGTGTTTGTCATTGAGGCAAGGCAAGGCAAATTTTATTTATCTGCCGCCCAATCCCTGAGTTTTGGGCACCTTACAAAAGAATAGGATCAGTACAATACAACATACAGTTAAAATAATTAAATACATAAAATATATCTCAGCATGTCAAAATTAAGTTTATCAGTTTATCCTGGTCAACCATTCTCACCAGGGAATGCTAGATGAAAAAGATAAGCCTTTAGCCCCTGTTTAAACTGCTCGACTGTTTGGGCCTCCCTGATAATAGCTGGCAAAGTGTACCACAGGTCACATGGTAACACTGAAGGCACGGTCGCCGGATGTTTTTAGCCTGACCCTGGGAATGTCAAGGAGGCCCTGGTTGAGGAACAGAGGGAATGGGCTGAGGAGACAGGTGTTAGGAGATCAGCCAGGTAACCAGTGCCCAGCCCATATAGGGCCTTATAGGTGAGCAAGCCCACCTTGAACAGGATCCTCCACCTGACAGGCAGCAAGTGAAGAGCCCGCAAGACTGGGGTCACATGACTGGACCTTGACAGTCTTGTCATCAACCTCATTGCAGCATTCTGCACTAGCTGCAGTTGGCGGAGGGTCCCTCCAGTGACCCTGAAGTAAAGGGAATTGCAGTAATACAGCCTCGAAGTCACAAAAGCATGCAATAATGATGGCAGGTCTTCAGGTGGAACTAGGGACTTAATCCTGGCAAGGTTCCTCAAGTGGTAAAAAACACTTTTGACTACAGATGACACCTGAGCTTCAAGTGTCAATTTTCTGTCCAGAACAATGCCAAGATCCCGTACCCTAGGGGAGGACATCAATGGTGTGGATCCAAGAAATAATCCGAGTCCCACATCAGAGGCACTCCCATCACAACCGTGACCTGGCTAAATCACCAGTACCTCGGTCTTGTCCAGGTTCAGTCACAGCCAGCTGGAGGACATACAATCATTGATCTCGGTCAGGCAGTTGTTAATCATATCCATGGCATCGTGTTGCCCCGGGTCAAAAGACAAATACAGTTGGGTATCATCTGCATAGAAATAAAACCCCACACTGTATTGTCTAATGAGCTCTCCAAAGGGCAGCAAGTGTACCATGAATAACACTGGTGACAAGATTGAACCCTGAGGCACTCCACAAGACAGAGGCCTCAGGGAGGAGGAGAAATTCCCCATCACCACCCACTGCTCTTTGCCAGTGAGATAGGACTCAGACCAGTTGATGACAGAACCGGTGAGTCCACAATACTCTTGAAGGCGATCAAGAAGCACAATGTGATCAAGGCTGTCAAAAGCTGATGAGAGATCAAGGAGAACAAGAATTGACCTGACTCCTCTATCTCTGGCCCCGAGGAGATCATTACGCACCACCCTGAATAATGCCATTTCCGTGCAATGCCTAGCCCTGAAACCCAACTGGAATGGCTCATAGATATCAAAGGACATGAGGTGTTCCTCAAGCTGTTGCACCACTAGTTTCTCAACAACCTTGCCCAGAAATGGCAGGTTGGAGATAGGACCGTGATTCCCCAGGACATCTGGGTCAAGAGATGGCTTTTTCAGGAGGGGTTTCACCAGAGCCTCTTTCAAGGCATCTGGAAAGATTACCTCCGACATCGAACACTGGGCAATCCTAGTGAACACCGGGCTAACAGTCCCGACACATCTTCTCAAATAACGAGTCGGAGCCAGGTCCAGTTCACAATAAGTGTGCTTTAGCTTTGAAATCACCTTAATGACCACAGCCACCTCCACTGGCTTAAACTTATCCCAGACAAATGGAGTGGCTCTGCTCTTTCCAGGCTGATCACTGTGAGACAAAACTTGTCTCACTGATGGGATCCCCACCCGGATGGAGGACACCCTGTCAGAGAAAAACAGAACAAACTCCTCGCATAACATGTCTGAAAAAGCGTTTTTCGGCTGCAGACAGACTGGATGTAACAATCTGTCCACAGTCCGAAAAAGCTGGGATGGTCTGTTTTTCCCTGTGGCTATCTCCCTGGACAGGAACTCTGCCTTCTTATGGCTGATTGCTCCTTGGTACTCATGGTGATGACCATGCAAGGCCAGTGTGACCCCCTCTGAACGGGTCTTCCGCCAGCAATGCTCCAACTTCTGACCCTTGATCTTCATCTCCTTGAGATCACTATCAAACCAGGGGGATCTCAAATGAGAAGATCTGGGTCATATACGGACTGGTGTGATGATGTCAAGTGCTTTGGAGACCACCCTATTATAGGCGGCCACTGCCTCACCCATGCCAACCGTGCATGCAGCGTCTACACTAAATAGATCAGCCACCACCAGGAGTCTTCTGGGGACAATCCCCTTAAAGGGCAGTAGCTGACCATCTCGGCTGGGGAGGGACTTCCAGGGGGTGCCCTGAAGAACTTCACCGTGCACTGATCGGACGAAACGACCTCATCAGTCTTGAGGTTAACAATCTCAAACCCCAACAAGAAGACCAGGTCGAGCATGTGGCCATGGTGGTGGGTCGCAGAAGTAACCACTTGAGTCAGGCCCAGTGATGACATCTACTAGAGGAGGTCATGTCCAAATTGCAAGGATCCATCGTCAACCCAGGCATTGAAGTCCTCCAGAATTAAACATCTGGGGGACTCCAACACTTTGCCGATGACGAAGTCCACAACCTCCTTCAGAAATCTCCCCCCGGCCCCAGAGGGTGCTGAATGAGGAGAATCCTGCAGCCTGCACCCGGACACCCATGCACTGCCACACACTCAAAAGACCTAGCTGAACCCATTGGGTGCACAGTGAAGCCCAAGCCGAACCACTCTGCATTTGAATGTTTATGTATCACTCTGTAGTTAACTGATGTGGAACCAATTAACGAGCATTCATTCACTGGTGCTATCCAAGATTTCAAGCCAGATCTAAACCAGATGGCCACACCCTCACCCATGCATTCCCTCCTCGGGCAGTGCACTATGGAGAACCCAGAGGGGACAGCCGCCTCCAATACTGGCTCAGTGTCATCACCCAACCAGGTCTCTGTGATGCAAGCCAGGTCAACCGAAGAAATCAAGTCTGCCATAATTGCAGACTTGTTTCTCATTGACCTGGCATTGCACAGCACAGCCCAAAGGGGATTGGTAGGCATGGCCAGCCCCCTCCCTGGCTACCTGCCCTCTCAGTCCATTGGGAACTCTGGGGACAGAGACCAAACATGTCTGGCCTCTCTCGAGGCTCTGCCTAATCCCAGGGCATCTCCTGCACCCAATCACCCCAATCACACTCACCTCCATTGTGCCTGCTGCACCCTGCCAGTGCCAGCCTGCATGAACCCTAGTGATACCGACCTCCCTGCAGCGTCATGCTGCAGTAGCAGGCATTTGGAGGTCAGTAAAGGGGGGGGGCAGGTCATGCAACTGGGCAGCAGCGTATGCTAAACAATGGGGGCCAAGGCTTCGGCACATCGTGAGGCTGACCGAAACACTATACTACTAAAATACTCAATTGACCTTTATCTGGCAAAACCAATACAGCCTATAAATAACACATGTCCAACACATTCACCTTAATACACAACAAACCAACCACACACACACACACACAACTGACATACCCCACTCCAGACCAATGACATTGCCCACCCCACCAAAACCACCCCCCACCACAATAAAATAAATTCAATTACTATAAAACCAATAATCCCATCCCCAGGAGAGACCACAAACAGTGCTACATGTTAATACAGTGAATTTTAAAGGCTCCTTAAGCGGAGCAGAGTCCAAAAGTCTACCAGTGTTTAAAGTTGAAAACAATACAGCTTTTCTCCTGTGCAAACCCTGCAAGAGTATTTGTGTCACAGTGTTCTCTCACCACACTGCTTGCACAAACTCATAAAGGAATTAGTGCTCCCACCACAAGTCCCTTTACGGAAGTTTTTTCGGCAAATATTGTACAGCTGCAGTGTTAATTAAATAAAACAAGTTTTGGGAGCTGCATGTCCTGAAAACAAGCACTTGATACAAATGCCACTCTCACCTGCTTCAGGAAAAGGCCAGTACAGAACCACTGAATGAGAATGGCCGAGGAGCATAAGAGTCTAGCTGAAACCAGAATATGGACTGCTTGATACCTCTGTCACTGGCATACAGTAGTACTTGATTTTCACAGGGAAAAAGCAGGCTGCAGTCTTAGAGACTACACTAGCTCTCCCTCTGAATATAGTGAGGCACCGTAAAGCACACTGGCACTTCACTACGGTACTCCCTTGGATCTTCACCCCGCCGACACCATGAAACCACTTCAGCCAAGAACAAAGCTGGATACAGTAATAGACTTGCCATACTGCTCGTATGACAGGACCTGATGGCAATACAGGTTCACGACTGAACCAAGATCCAAGTCGATGACTTCACAGGCAGTCCAGCAAGTCCTTTCAAGATTCAGCTGTGAACGCCACTGTCAATAGCTAGCCCAACCCCCAGTCCATTCAAAGGGGGCAGATTCAAAGCGCTCCGGGAAGCTCCTTACAGTTATGGACCTCCGCAAACCAGACAGCCGGCCAGACGATTCTTCTGACCCCACTCCTTAGCTGCAGTCACTACATTTGCTTCTCCCGACTTTCTCCTCAGACTCTTTCTGCAGCTCCAACCCTGGTAAGCGCCTGTAACACTGGTAGTCCTACCTAAAAATAAAAAATCTAACTCCTGCTATAAGCTCATTTTGCCTGACCCTATCTATCCTTTACCCTGAACCTAGCACTATCTAAAACTATATTTAAAACAAAGTTAAAGGTTTTTGGACAGTTGGCCGATCAATGACCATAGAGTCAGCGTGCACAAAACAATAGGTTTCTCCTAAAATAAATGAAAAAGCAGATGGGGAAAGTTTTATTTGGCTCTATTTCAGAGCCCCTGCAAGCAGCAGCCCAGTGTGGCCACCATCTTGCCTTCCTGGGTGATCATAGCATAGGAAGACCAGGAGCAGTTGTCAAATTCAGTGAGGGGAGTAGCTAACTGGGCAAAGTTGGGAACAAACCTCCGATAGTAACCAACCAGCCCTAAAAATTACCTGACATGTTTCTTTGTTTTAGGGATAGGACTGTTAGCTACAGCTTCTATCTTAGAAATCTCTGGTCTTCTCCATTTCTCAAAACATAACCCAAATATCTGGTTTCCTGCATGCCCAATGCACATTTGGTAGGATTAATTGTCAGACCTGCATTTTTGATCAATTGGATAACTGCTTGTAGGTGTTCCAGGTGGCTTTTCAAGTCTGGACTGTACACCATGACCTCATCTAGGTGCACAGCACAATAACCAGTGTGAGGGCATAAAATGACATCCATGTATCGCTGGCATGTAGCGGGTGTGCCATGTAAACCAAATGGCATGGTGGTGAACTGATAGAATTCAATAGGAGTGGCAAATGCAGTTTTGTCCCTGGATTCTTTAGCTAGGGGATTTGCCAGTAACCCTTGGTGAGACGAGGGTACTGATGTACTTGGCATTCCCCAATCTGTCCACAAATCATCTATCCTGGGCATAGGATAACTGTCAAATTCAGACACTTGACTGAGTTTCCTAAAATCAAGGCAGATTCTTACACCCCCTTCTTTTTTATTTACAGTCACCACTGGTGATGACCAAGCACTTCTCGACTCTTCTATGATACCCAGTTCTTTCATTTTGTATTTCCTTAACCATCTTAACCGCTCTGGTAATCTGTATGTCTTTTGTTTGATAGGGTGAGCATTCCCTGTCACTATTACGTGCTTGACACCTTTAGCTTGGCCTGGCACTGTGGTAAAAGTAGCGTTAAATGTCTTCAGAAAGTTATGAATTTCTGTGGTTTGTTCAGTGGTTAAGGAAACATTCACCTTTACAGCATCAGCTGTTATAGTTTGTTCCACTCTGTCATAAGCTGTATCAATATCTTCTTTATCAGTCTCTGGTAATACTAAGAAAGTAGCCTTTGGCGATTTTTAACCCATTTCTTCAGGAGGTTAACAAATAAATCTGCTCCAGTGTTACTCTCCTTAATATGGCAGTTTCTTGCAATATGGCCTGGCTTACAATTATAACAAAGTCTTTGGTGCAGATTTGTTATCCCCACCAGAGTTCTTATCAGACTTGGACTTAAATAGGGAAAAAGAGGGTCTTACCGGTGCTTGGCTGTTAGCTTGCTGCTGTGGTGTCTGTCTGGCCATCTGGTAGTCTTCAGCAAAAGAAACGGCATTTTCCACACTTTCTGGTCAGTGTTCTTTTACCCAACGCTGCACGTCTGTAGGCAGGATGTTGATACACTGCTACATTGCAAGTGTGTCAATGATCTGTGGGACTGTTTTGCCCTCTAGTTAGAGCCATTTAATAAGGAGTTCTCTGAGAGCACAGGGTCATCTCACTGCAGACAATAACCACGCAGCAACATATGCTGCAAGCAAAACAGTGGCACACACAGAAAAGGTCGGGAACAACAGCGACCTGACTATGACAGTGAACCCCACTGAATACTTCATCCCCCAACACCTGCGGATTTAAAATAACCAACTCCAGGGGGTCGTGGACTTCGGGGATGGGGAGAAAATTGGGAGGGGGCAAATTACATTCCGAAAATCAATATAAAAAGTTGTAGCAGGAGCAGACCTGGCAGGAACTGAAGTACAGTCCCAGGTCTCCTGCTCTGCCGTGTGCTGGTACCCTAACCACTCCACCATGGGAGTGGCTCAACCAGCACCCCAGCACATAGCAGCTCGATTCCTCCATGGGGTGTGTGCAGAGTGACAGGGTTAGCAGTAATTCCCTATAACTATTCTAACCCCTGTCACGCTAAACCCTCTCATGTTTTACACAGCGCAGTTCTTTCAGCACTCTTTTTGCTGCGCTATTATGACCTGGAACCTTCTCTGAGTCGGGTGAAGGCATCTCAAGGATTGTCAACTGAATGGTACTTCAGAGACCAGAATCTCTGCCTCTAGGTCTCTCCTGAGATGTCATACCTTTTCAGGATGTCTCTTTTCACCAGGTCATAGTTTTCTGACTGTGCAGTGTCCATATTGCTGTAGGCAAGTTGGGTTTTACCTGTCAGGTAAGGTACCAGTCTAATTGCCCATTGCTGCTTTGGCCATTGGCAGGCTGTGGCAACCATTTCAAAAGCTGTCATGTATGCTTCGATATCATCCATGGGGCACAACTTTGAAAGTTTAATGTCTTTTAAGTTTGTGTCTTGTTGCTCTGCTGGATCTGTGCCAGATCCTCCAGGTTTGATACCCTGCAAGGCATCGAGCCATTGCTGCTCCTGTCGCAGCATCTGTTTTCTTCTCTGTGTCTCTGTCTCTTTTTTTTTTTTTTATAGCCCACCATTTGAAAAACTCAGTCAGGCTTTCAGGTTCTGTCACTGACTCTTCTTTTCTTTCCATCACTGGTGCTGGCTGTACAGTGTCAACTTGGACTTCTGTCTCTGCTAGTTTGGTTGCCATTCTTCTGGTAATGACTGTTGTGCTTGCTGCTGCAGAATTCGTACCTTTCTGCTATGCTTCCCTGGTACCTATTACCCACTAGTAGGGTTCTAGTACCCATGCACAAACTGGCTTAGAGTATGCCTGGCATAAATCCCACCTCTCACACCATCTGCCATCGAGGTAAAGGTCAGGAAGCATAGGAAGACCAGGAGCAGTTGTAAAATTCTCATGTAACGTTTTATTATTATTAACAACAGTAATATAAAAAATAAAAATTGTTTGGTAGAACTATTTACAAAGGCAGTACAAACAGAGAAAACAAAGTCCTTCATCTGAGGGTATCTCTAATTGCAAGTTTCAGTCTCACAGTCTCTCACTCTCTCTAGCAAAAGCATTGCTGCTCTTTTTAGAAGTCTTTGCCTGGGAACTTGTTAAGAGACATCTCGTTTCCAATTCCAACAAAATGTTTTTGTCAGTTTCTTTGCAGGTGTAACAAATAGAACATGGTGACCCAGAACTGACCTCTTGCAGACAACTCTGCAAACATTTGCAAACAAGCCTGAGAGGAGCTCAAACTGCATCTCAGGTTAACCCCCTAAATTCCAAATAGCTTTTTACAATCATTTCAACAGTATAACTATATACATTTCAAACAAAAAGATCCAAGTATCACAGTTTCACACAAGGATTCATGTATATTTTACAACTGCAGATATGCAGGGGGGAAAAAAGACAGAAACAGCAAGTGAAGGCAGAGAGATAGTGAGAGGCTGAGAATCACAAGACTGTCAGAGTGATCAGTTCCTAGGTTTCATGAGAACATTTGATTGCACAACCTGACAGACAAGAGACAGAAAAGGAGAGGATAGAGCAGATCCTTGCATTTAACTGTTTCTGCATAACAAATAGGACAGGACCTTACTCAACCCTGTCACAGTGTTAGCAGAGAAGATGGAACAGAAGTAATTATTCAATGTTATAGACATGTCACTGGTCTTAGTTATTATTTCATCATATATGATTACCATGCCAATGATAGAGTCACATTTTTTTAGTGAATTTATATAGCTATAACACTGTTTGATATTTTGCTTCTTTGCATTTCTAGCTAGGTTTAATTCTACTTTCTTTTTGTAGCATATTTTTGTTGTGCCCCTAGCTGCAGATGTCTGAGGCTTTAAAGAGCAACTCTCTCTACTATAATAAAAAGTTAAAAAACACTAGGTTTATACCAAGTATGTTTTAGTGGTATTGTTTTCTAGTGATTTGTCATTTTTTATGTTTGCTTGCACACATGTGCAAGAAACATAGTGCCATCATATGAGTTTTCTAGAGGTGTGTCAGCCTCTTCCAATTCAGTCAGTGTGTTGGCAGGTGCGGTCGAAGAGTGCCAATCACTGCTCCAGCTGTCTATGACAGCTGAAAATGCAGTGGCGTACAGTTGAAAGGGAGAGCTCCGCCTGAGTAAGCGGAGCCTCCCCCACACACACGTGCGCACGCACACACACTGCGTGCTCATGTGCCTTCCTCCCACACATGTATCGGCTGGACGGGGTGCCCAATCCCCCGCTGGCTCCACGCCCCCCCAAAAGCATCCAGGTGTCACACTGGGAGCCCACCCCAGCGTGGCAAAATGTTTTATGACCTGGCCAATGGGGGTGCCCAATCCCCCGTCAGCTGCATGCCCCCCCAAAGCATCCAGGTGCCACGCTGGGAGCCCACCCCAGCGTGGCAAAATTATGTTATGGCCGACGGGGGTGCACAATCCCCCATCAGCTCCATTGTCTCTCCCCCCTCCATGATGTCACTGACTGGGGTGCCCAATCCCCCGTCGGCTTCACTGTCTCCCCCCCCAGTACAGGGTGCCACGCTGGGAGCCCACCCCAGCGTGGCAACAGATGCCATGGCCGACGGGGTGCCCAATCCCTGTCAGCTCCATGCCCCCCAGTTATCCTTCTGCCATGCTGAGCCCACCCGCAGCATGGCAAACGCCCCGCTGCCTGTTACAAAAAAAAAACCTGTAAAGAAAAACAGTCCCTCGAGTCTCCTGCCCTCCCCACAACCCGCACCCACCCACTGCGCACCCTG
Source organism: Neoceratodus forsteri (assembly GCA_016271365.2). Taxonomy (NCBI): domain Eukaryota; kingdom Metazoa; phylum Chordata; order Ceratodontiformes; family Ceratodontidae; genus Neoceratodus; species Neoceratodus forsteri. Next base: position 1,261,723,922 of record CM028129.1, read on the forward strand.
TCTCCCACCCCCACCCATACTTACCTCCGGAGTCCGCGCACCATCTTCGTGGACCTGGAACATCGCCTGCACTCTTCAAAGCCGACCGCGAACTGAGGAAATGCCGGTAAGCTGTATAATGGGATAGATAGGGTTTTTTCAACTTTGTTGCATATCTCAGGCATTTTTTGGAATTTTTGCACCAAATTTTCAACATGGGGTTTTTGGGACCCCTCCTCATGAATTCTTGCACTGTCATGGCGTTACTCGGGCCTGAAGGGTGATTTTGCAGCCACTGCACGAAATCACCTTTCCAGAATGATTAACGAAACAACACTGCCAGTGTTCATAAGGTGGGCTCTCAAAAAGCCTATTTTGAAAATTTGGTGGAAAAATTCCTAAAAATGACTGTTTTACGAGCGAGCATTGCGCAGTTCCTACACGCACTCGTAAGTTTGCGAAATTTCAATATTTTCACTCCAGATTTTCAACATTGCCATTTTACCACACCTCCTTATGAGTAGTACAGCTGTCATTTTTCACATCTCACCCAAAACATGTTTTCACCCATGTAGTGCACAATGGCGCAGTCGGTGTGCGAAATCAATGTACGGGACACATTAAGAAAATCACAGTGACACTGTTCATGAGCAGAGGTCTTAAAATGGCTATTTTGAAATTTGAAAAAATTCTAAAATGACTGTTTCTGGCGTGTGTTGCAGGTTCCTATGCAGCTCGTAAATTCTAAATTTTCATTATTTTCCTCCAGATTTTCAACATTGCCATTTTACCACACCTCCTATGAGCAGTACAGTTGTCATTTTCACATCTACGCCACAACATATTTCTGCCCATGTAGCGCACAATGGCGCAGTCGAGTGTCTTGAAATCAATATATGGGACACGTTAAGAAAATCACAGTGACACTGGTCATGAGCAGAGGTGTTAAAATGGCTATGTTGAAAATTTGGTGAAAAAATTCCCAAAAATCACCGTTTTAGGAGTGCACGTTGCGCAGTTCCTACGCATGCTGGCAAGTTTGCGAATTTGTAATATTTGCACACCAGATTTTCAACATTGCCATTTTACTGCACTTCCTTATGAGCAGTGCAGCTACCATTTTTCACATCTCGCCCAAAATGTGTTTCTGCACATGTAGCGCACAATGGTACAGTCGGTGTGCGAAAACAATGTTTGGGACAGATTAAGAAAATCACAGTGGCACTGGTCATGAGCAGAGGTCTTAAAATGGCTATGTTGAAAATTTGGTGACAAAACTCCATACAATAACTGTGTTACGAGTGAGCATTGCACAGCTTCCACGCACCCTTGTAGGTTCATGAATTTGTAATATTTTCAGTCCAGATTTTCACCAGTGGCATTTTTCCACACCTCCTTATGAACAGTACAGCTGTCATTTTCCACAACATGGCCGAAATGTGTTTTCACACTTTCAGTGCAGAGATGCGTGGTCACTGTGGGAAATCATTGTTCGGGACAGATAAAGAAAATCACAGTGACACTGTTCATGATTGGAGGTCCCAAATGCCTGTGTTAACAATCTGCTGTAAAAATCCCCAAACTAGTTACATTACGGGTGTCGTTGCACAGTTTCTCACTGCGTCGTGACTTCACCAGCTTTTTAAGATTTTCACAGCAGATTTTCAACATTGCCATTTTTACACCTCCCATGAACAGTGCCACTGTCATTTTCACATCCTGTTTGGAATGTGTTTTTGCACCTGTGGTGCCAAATGCCATAGTCGCTGTGCAAAAGCAGTTTTCGGCTAACAAACTGATATTGCCACTGTTCATGAGGTGGGGGGTCACAAAAAAACCATGTTGAAAATTTGGAGTGAAAATACCAATGAATGCCCGAGGCGTTAGGGTTTCCGACCATAACGCCCCACCCTGTAGAGTATGACAGGCATCAGGGGTGTGACTTGGGATTCTTGCCTGTCATACTCATACCATTCCACCTCCACCCACACTCTGCAGCCAGTGAGAGGCATCAAGGTGTGCCTCGGACTCTTCGGGCCCAAACTTCACCCCATTCTCCTATACCGTACCCATCTCACCGTATTTCCTGATGGAAAGGGGTGTGCATAAGGGCCAAAGACCCCAAGGCACACCGTGACACTTGTCAGTGTCAGCAGGGAAGGGTGTGGTGAAATGGTATGGTCGTTATGCCTGACGACCCAAAGGCACACCCCAATGCCTGCCACTCTCTGCAGGGTGGTGGTGGGGTTGGCTTCAGTTCAATACTTCGCTGCCATTCCTATTATGCAGCTCTGTAACTTCTACACTACCAATGCCAGTGCCAGCAAGCAAACATTCGGCATTGACAAATGCTTGTTTAACTTGTTCCTGTTGCCGGTCTACTAAATATTGCAGATAATTCGGCACTTATTTCACGGTGTCTTTCAAAATGTATCTGACTCTCCCCTGCTAACCACACAATTGTTGTTCATGGCATCACAGTCTCTTGTCATGGTGAGCATTATGATGTTATAAACAAAGGTACTGTGAGGTTAGCAGGGGAGAGGCAAAGGTTTTTAATACAGAGTTTTTACATAGACTACTAAGATGTGTAAACATTGCAAAAGAACATTTAAAAAAAAATGTATTCTCTAGGTAAGCAATAATACCCTCCAGGGTGGGCGGTATTGGGGAATACCAGACCGCCCAGGGGCATAATGAGGCCCGATGCCACAGGCGCAGGTTCTTATAGCCCCTGGAAGGTCTGGTATTCCCCAATACCGCCCACCCAGGAGAGTATTATTGCGCTTAGAAAATGGGCATCGATGAATATTTTAATTAAGTAATAAAATAAGAGAGAAAATTCATTTCAAAATGAATACAAACGCTAGAAAAAAAAAGTTCTGGAGGTAATGTACAGTAGTCTTTCTCTTCTGTGCTGTTCCATCTATGTGCCCCTCCCCACAGAACCATTCTTTCATACTTATGTTCCACCCCACATACCACCACCTCTGCAAGAAGAGATGGAGCTTCTGTACAGTTTTCCCTAACATTTGCCATCATTTTGTGTTAATAAAAACAAATAAACAAAAATCAGGAGTCTTCTCATCCTGCAAGAAGATATGACCGTTGGGTGTGCGACCTTGCGTGACCCTCCCTCATAGAACCAGGAAGTGTGACATTTGCGATGTCGGTGTGAGCTCTCAGAATGATTTTCTTTCCATTTTTCAAGTTTAACCCAAAGTGCTGTTATACTTTTTAATTTAAGGTGAACAGTACTTGTGGCAGGAGACCTCATGTTTGCTGGTAGCTTGATGGAAAACCCCGGATGTTAATCACAGAAGCTTTTTATTTCCTAGGTCTTATTTTTATCCTGCAATCAAGAAGGATAACAAGTGAACTTCATTTGAGGGAACGAGGAGGAGTGTCACAGTCAGCACAGTCCCAGGGTCCCTAGTGTGTAGCGTTGAAAGGTACGCTAGTGCTAGTGCTACGAGGGGGAGGGGACATTATAAGTTACTTGCAACCTAGTTTTCTGACACAAAAAAAGCCTCACATTAGTAGTTCTATTTCAGCGGGCGTAGAACGGGGCACGTTGGGGAGAAAATGCTGTGGAGCAGTAGTGCTGAGCACGCAACGTGCTAGCGCTGCTAATGTAAAATGAGAAAGCTGTTTTTTGTGTCTGGGGCAAAATAAAATGGTGCACAGACAGTTATTGCTTTAAAAAAAGCTACCGTTACTGTGATGTGCCGACACAATGTGTGTGTGTGTGTGTAGGGGGGTAGAAAAACATAGCGGCAATTTGAAATTAAAGGATCTATTGGCACAAGGACTTTGGAACTTAATCAGGTCAGTTGACACTGGCACTGTTTTTACCCGGGCTCTGTTGTCTGATAGATGCCCACCATGCCTGGGGTATCAGCCAATCAGAGCACGGGGATTTCTTGGCTCATTTTCGAATAAATCGTAATAACTAACACATCGTATTTATGAAAGGACATGCTGATGTGCAGAGTTTCCCCTTTAAATATTTGATGTACGGTTTATTTTTATTTTTCATGAGTGTTCCGTTTGTCTTGGTGAGCCATTTTGGTGTTATTCCTTTGTTATTATATATATTTTTTTAATTTTTGCTATGTTTTTATTACATATAGCGATTATGCTCTACTTTATTTTATTCCAGATTTATTTACTTTTATTGATTTATTTTATGTTTTTGTTTCCACCTAGGATTTTAATACCTTTGAGCACAAGGCACTCTTTTACGAAGGTTCCAGGTCAGTAAGTGAGGGTAACAAATAGACAAAGGAATACTAAACAGAAGTAATCTGAAATGACAAACGTAACAGTTAAAATCCAGGAGAACAAACAGTGGTAGTCTAAATGACACAATAACAACTCAAATCAAGGAAAGTAATAAGTAAACACAGTAATTATCCCAGCAATTAAAGAGAGGTGAGGTAAAGAGCAGTTATGGGGGAGGGTAGGAGTAGCAGCCCTTGGCCTTGTCAAGCTAAGCAATAGGCAAAAAGGGGGGAGTGGAAAAGGTAGACCAAAGGGGGAACTGAAATGGGCCACAGGAAAAGGTTGGGAAGGGATGGGGGGGGGTGATGGTGAGGATGGAGGAAGAGGAACCAGAGGAAGAGGAAGAGGATTTCTTCACAGATTTGTTTTTCAATATTATTTATACTTTCCCTGATTTTACTAACATTTGCTGTTTTACAAAGATAGATTTCTGTAATGCCTTAGAATGCCTTTTATTGCCTGATGTTTGTGTTGCATCAAGAAGCCGACTCTTTTGTGACCACTGTCTGCTAGTCGTTGCTTTACATTACAAATTGGAATGTATATACTGTACAGTATGTTTCGAACTTAAAACTACATCCAGAGTTTTGTCTCTCCATGTAGGTTTTTTAACATTACATGTATCTAGTACAGTATTTTCAGCACTTTTTTCACATTTTTTGCTTTCCCAATTAATGTTGCCAAAGTTTAACTCGCCCATGAATATTGTTTCACTGATGTTAGCAACTTTTTGTAGTTCTTGTATAATTTCTAAGTCAGTGTCCATACTGGAATTGAATGGTCTGTACCATAAATTTAAAATGAAACTGCTGTTATTTTTATTAAACAATCATTGCCACAGTGTTTCTGTATTAGTGTTTAAAGGTTTAATTTTGTTAGATATGTCCGTTACTGTAATATCATCCAAAATATATGTTGCTCTGCCTTCGTCCCCTTATATAATCTATCATCCTATATAAACTGGTACCCACTGCTTTTTTTGCCTCATGTATCCTTTGTTGTCCACTATATTTCAGTTACGAAAACCATAGTAATTTTATTCATTGCTAGTATAGCTTCTAGTTCTTCTGATTTATTATTCATGTTTCAAGCATTTGGGAGGGTAAATGTTGTAGTATTAGTAGTGTACATGTTATAGTATTATATTTATTTATCTTATTTGATGACTGGGCAAGTCCACCAGACCAGAGGCCCTTTTACAGGCAGGATACAGGCTGCTGTAAAGCGATAAGTGCACAGAAAGTTAAGACACATTCAGATAAATTGATTTCGGAGCATGAGACGATCAGCAGGTGTGTAACAGCTGCAGCATTACTAAATATAGAGAATAAAGTATGGGTCTGGGTGTGTAACGAGAATTTACACACACTCGAGGGGTTTGATGCTACATAAACCCCGAGAGCGAATAAAAATAGACGTTGTTGTGTGACCGCGGCAGTCTGCTTAGCTGTGAGTGCATGCTCTACGTTTGTCAGTCGCTCGCTTTTTATTTATTTATTTATTTTTTCATTTTGAGGGTATTTCCCTCATTTTGATTCATTTCTGCCTGCCAGCACTTACCGCAGTTAAGAGTAGCGGTCCAGAGGGGGAAAGTTGAGGCGTACAGTGGCTGGGAGGAAGAGTGTCAGAGGTGAGGGTGCCTGCGCAGTGCGAGGGAAACCGGGCGCGTGTTCACCATTATAAACGCTCCTTTATAACGACGAATTATGCCACAGTTTCCCAATGGGAAAAAGGACATGCCGGTTATTATAGCACCAATAAAGAACAGTACATTGACTGGAAAGATCATCAGGTAGTTAAGTAAGCATCTTTCAAACAACGTATGGTGTATATGGATTTTATTTCTGGTACTTTGTTCCTGTTGATTAGTTGCTTGTATAAATTTAGAAACTGAAAATATTAAATTCAGGATTCATGAATTTAAGTTTTTTCTGGTTAGATACTAATATGGAGCTCAGAATTTTGCAGTTCTGTGGCTGTAGAACTGGCCCCAGAACTGGGGTTGCACCACAGAACATCAATAGTGCCACGTAAACAACCATTTTGTGGTGACTGTCATTTAAAAATACTACTTTTTCACAATCTCCAGCTTGTTTTCCCACTTCATCTGTCTTGAAGCTCATCCCCAATGCTCAATATATGATGCTGTCAATGACATCGCTTGGTACGTTAGCCTGTGACTAAATAAGAAAACTGCCACAGATATAAATAATTCCTGCTGCAGAAGTGAAACAGGTCTGCACAGACATCTAGGAGCCCTGAAGCAGACTACAGGGCTGAAGTGTGGTGGAAAACTAAGGGCCATGACTATTTGTATGCATCAACTCTTAGAAATACAGGGCCGGATTTTCAAAAGGTGGTGCACGGTTTGCGTCCAGCCCTGTGCCACAGGACTTCGGTTTTTGTGGTGTGCCAGACCCCTTTGCCGCAACTGCGCCTGATTTTCCAGTCTAGGGTACAGTTGTGACAGTTTCCGTGCTTTACTGCAGCTTGCACCAAATGTCCAGTGCAAGCCCCGTATCTTAGGCTCCCGGGGGTGGCACAGGCCAGACCATACAAATGTGGTCTAAGGACTTGCATGTGATGCATTGAATGGAAAATAATGATCCTCAACTGCAGAATGCCACAAGCACCATGTGCCATATAGTTGGAGCACCAGGGGCTTGAGGCATTGTTGCGGTTTTGAAAATCCGGCCCACAGAAACCCAAGGCCGAAAGGGACACCAAGTTCATCGAGTCAGCTAACCCTGCCCCATAAACAGGGATCAACACATTTACTGTGCTAACATGTACCAAACCATATGGTTTTCCCATGCACCGTACTACTCAGTGTATCCTGGGATTCCCTTAGCAAGAACTCATTTACCCAGTCTTACCTTGAAGGCCCATACGCTGATTGTTCTCTCCATCCTTTGGGATTTGTCTGGTTTGATCTTTGTCAGGCAGTCAGCAACCATGGCAAGTGTGACATCTGCAGACTGCAACATGGTTACTCTTGAGGGATAATGCCATGGGTCCCCCAATGAGCACCCCACACCCTCCATGGAACCCTTTGGTGAACACTGGAGCAAAGTAATCACTCAGCATCTCAACCATCACCCTTGGCACATGCACAGATCCCTCCCCTTTCCCCTGTTTTTGGGTCCTAATACTGTCCTTCACCTTCCTCTTTTCCTTCTTGTCCTGGAAGATAGTTTTGGTGTTTTCTGCAGGTCCTACTGCAGTCCTGATTTCCAGACCCTGTCTAGCTTCCTTGATTTTCTTTTTGCAGTACCTCAGTGCTGCTCTATCTGTACCAGTGGTGAGTGCATCCATTTTTTGTTCTTATCTCTTGGCTGATACATGGCTGCAACACACTCTTAGAGCAAAGCAGGCCTCTTTCTTTCTTTCTGAGTTGAGAGCATACCTAATTATTTAGAGTCCAAGCAATCAGGTAGGCTTGGACACCCAAAGTCTGTACAGAAATTTGCAGGGGAGAGGGCATCAGACCACAACATCACTTCTGCAGTGTCAGACCATAAAGTCCAAAACATCAAATCTTTCCTTATCTGTTTGTGCCTAAATGTAACTGTGAGCATGTTTTAAGGAGAGGACTGAGTTGGACAGAAACCTGAATAAATCAGAATTTAGCATTCCCTAAGGAGGGAGCAGATCAAGGACCACAGTTGTGGTGAAGAGACAATGGGGGGGGGAGAGAAGTGAACACCAGTCCATTCACAGTGGAGAGAGTTCTGGAAGAACTCACAAAGCTGAAGGTGGATAAGGCCATGGGGCCAGACAGCATCCACCCAAGGATATTAAAGGAGCTACGAAAGGAACTAGCAGCATCTCTGGCTGCCCTCTTCACAGAGTCACTCAACATGGGTGTCGTTCCAGAGGACTGGAGGAGGGCACATGTAGTCCCACTGCACAAAAGTGGCAGCAGGGAGGAGGCAGGGAATTACAGGCCAGTCAGCCTCACCTCAGTGGTGGGAAAGATCATGGAGACACTGCTGAAAGAAAGGATAGTGACACATTTGGAATCCAGTGGTGCGCAGGATCTGAGGCCACACGGATTCACAGCAGGAAGGTTATGTCAAACAAATCTAATAGTTTTTTTTGATTGGGTGACAAGGGAACTTAATCAGGGAGGGACAGTAGATGTCGCCTAACTGGATTTCAGCAAACCCTTCAACACTGTCCCACACAGAATGACTAACAAGATGAGTAGTCTGGGCATGGGAGACAAGGTGGTAAACTGGGTTAGGGACTGGTTAACAGACAGGAGACAGAGGGTGGTGGTAAATGGGGTACAATCTGGGGAGCGGTGGGTGACCAGTGGGGTACCTCAGGGATCAGTACTAGGACCAGTCCTGTTCAATGTCTTCATTAGTGACATTGCAGAGGGGCTGGAAGGAAAGGTCTGCCTGTTTGCAGATGACACCAAGATCTGCAACAAGGTGGATACTCCAGAAGGGGTGCAGAAAATAAAGAGGGACCTGGTGAAGTTTGAAAGATGGTCAGAGATGCGGCAACTGAGGTTTAATGTACAGAAGTGCAAAATAATGCACCTGGGTAGAGGAAACCCTAGGGAGAGCTACAGGTTGGGGGAAGAGTAGCTGACTGTCACCAAGGAGGAAAGGGACTTAGGGGTTATCATCTCTGATGACCTTAAGGTATCAAAGCAGTGTACAAAGGCAGCAGAGAGGGCCAGTGGTATGCTGGGGTGCATAGGCAGAGGTATCACTAGGAGGAGGTGGAAGGTGGTGATGCCATTGTATAAAACATTGGTAAGACCTCACCTGGAGTACTGTATGCAGTTCTGGAGACCACATCTGCACAAGGACATAGATAAGGTGGAGACTATCCAGAGAAGGGCAACAAAGATTGTGCAGGGCTTACACCACAAAACATATGAGGAGAGACTAAGGGACTTCAATATGTACTCACTGGAGGAGAGGAGACAGCAGGGGGACATGACTGAAACTTTCAAGTACCTTAAGGACATAAACAAGGTGCAGGCGGGGGAGCTTTTCCAATGTAGAAAAAGTACTAGAACAGGGGGGTAGATTAAGATGTAATGTGAGGAAGTTTTTTACACAGAAAGGGTAGCTGACACATGGAATAGTCTGCCACAGGAGGTAGTAGGGGTAAGCACAGTGGAGGGGTTTAAGCATGCTTGGGACAGGCACAAGGGAAGCCTGAGAGGGGAGGGCGTGATGACAAGCCGTTGATCACATAGGATCAGTGGCCACATACAATGTATAGGGCCTACAGGCAGACTGGCCTACAATTTCTATGTGTCTGTGTTTCTGTTAAGGACTTTCCCTGCTAAGCATGTTTATAAGAACTAACAAAATGGCAGACTCCCACAATCATCTCTGCATTTGCCACCCCTACCATTCTGCTTTACCCCAGTCATCAATTTTGGCACCACTGAGGCAACCATTCCTATTATGGCGTGTCACACACTTTGTTCACCTCCTACACAAAAAATGATGGTTGGGATTTTCAGTCGCCTGGACACAGCACTTGCATTCATATTTCAGACACATCCTGCATCCACGCAGAGGCGTCCAAATGTCTGCATTCTATTTACAGATATCTGGATGTATTTGCAGCAGTTCCCTCGGGACTCGTGTCCATTTTTCAGATGCAACTGACAATTCAATCCCAGAAGTCAGACCAACTTTTTGTGGTCTAATTTCTCAGGAAGAACTTATGTCTGAAAAACAGATGTGAGTGACTGAAAAATCTCGCCCTATATGTCAAAATATCCACATAGCACAGGGACTACTCTGGCTAAATTTCCCAAAGTCGTCTGAAACTGGAAAGGAACCCTTCTTGGAAGCTGTTTGCTCACCTGGTAAAAGAGGTTTCAAGTAAATAAATAATAAATACTTAACTATTCTACATAACTACCCTGCAGCAATTGCAACCCGTTTTGGAATCGGGCCCACTGACTCTGATGGCAGAACAACACTATGGCCCACTGAGTCTGCCCATAGTATAGTAAATTTCCTTAAATTCGGGAAATCTTAGGCACAAGGGGGCTTGACAATGCCCTTTTTACAAATTCACTGGTTTTAATAAACATATTTACCTTGGCTGTCTAGACGGCCCACAGTTGCATGCTCCACTCCCATGTTGGGAACTCATGTCTGGGTGCAAGCATGGCTTCCTGAAGTCATGTGGCCTCATTTGGGAGTTCTGCTCACAGCAGCACTTCTTGGCCAGTGAATGGGCATCCCTGCATCTGCACTACCAGTGATCCCTGGGATGGATCACAGAAACAATATAAGCTGTCTCTTCAATGGGGAGGAAAGGCTCTGCTGGCTGGCATGTTGGTGGGACACCACAGGGAGGTGGGTAGAGGAAGGAGGGAGAAAAACATGAGCAATCCTACCCCACACTACTGTCTCAATGACAGCCTTGGACCCAGCGCTACAAGTGGTTGTCGGGGTTTTAAAGTCAGCAGTCAGGGCATAAAGGTAAACAGACTACAGCAATAATGGGTAAAAAGCTTGACAAAGCTGAGCTGGCAGTGCTACCACTCACTACGCCATCAACGTGTTCACAGATGGACTCAGAGCACCAGGGGCTGGTTGTGGAGTGAAGAACTGAGCATCTCAGCAGACGCACTACTCCTCTGGGGGGTGGGAGGGCAGTGGGCTCTGCTGCTGCTGTCTTGGAATCTTCAGGCAACAGTGCAGCTGCAGGTGGGTTCTAGAGTGGTGAGATATCACCTGATGTCAGCATGCACATGCACACTATAGCATCCTTGCTGTCAATGTCCCAGAGGGACGATCAGATAACAAAATGGAAGAAAAAACTTCCTGCCGTAGCAGGATGAGGACAGGCCTCCAGCAGGCCTCATGTTGCCAGCCACAATTTGCATCTCCCTAGATCCAGAACCTGAAGAATCCAGTCATACCCTGCAAAAAAAGTCCCAGTGGGGGAGTCATGAAGAAGACCAAGGTGGGGTAGGTTCTGGAGACAGCAGGGGACAGGGCAGGGGATCTGTTCTGAAGGGGGCAGGTCAGGAGCCAAGTGGGAAAACACAGACTGCAAAAAAGCATGATAAAAATAAACAACAAATAATTACCTTTAGAAGAAGAAATGGTGTAATGACATTGTATGCCATGTGGAAGTAGTCACCAGCACTTGGTTTGTTTAATGGGAACCATTCCAATGGCAGAATAATCTAAAAACAATGTAAACAAGGCTTGATATTTATTGTGTATAAAACAAATAACACAAGCCTATCCAAAATGTAGCTGCTATAACAGGTATGATACACATAAGGCACACACTGAAACAAGCAAGTTTAGCACAGCAAAATGTTCAAACAACAGGAATTCATCAATAATGCATTACAAAGTGTTTTCTTACATACTGTTAATTTATTTTATTTATTTAGCTTTTGTAAACCGGATAAGTACACTAGCCATAAAATTACTATTTTCAGGCACGACCCGGGAGAGTACAGACATGCAGAAACTTAACAGGATAACAATTTATAAGTGCTTTACATACAATGAATTAAAGAAGATACAATATATCAGAACATACAAAGTAAAGCGCTTTACATACAATGAGTTAAAGTGGATACACTATATCAGAGACATACAGAGTAGACCATTCATAAGTTCATAGGTGCCTACCTATGCAATAAATAGAGAGGACCTTGGACAATAAATTATCAGGTGACATATCACATAAACAGAACAAGGTACACAAAAACAGGTAATACAAAAGGAAGAAATAACCATTGTCACAAGGCAATGCTAACGTTTTCCTCATATTCTGGGGGCCTGGTTTCAATTCCAAGTAGGTGACATTATTTCTTCCTCACTACAATAACTCAGTGTATAACTTGTGTTATTTTATTGCTTGCTCTCCAATCCCCCCAACCCCAGGACGCATCTGGAATCGAGTGTTGCACTGGTCAGTATGCCTTCCTGGTAAAACTTTTAAATAATTAAATAAACAAAATTGTGTCTTTTCCTCATATGCATGTAAAAAAAAACTCCTGCCACTAGGGACAGAGGGTTGGTTACCAGACTGCCAGACTTCAAGTCTACTTTCTGGCAGTAGCTATGCCTTTGATAGCCCAGTGGGAGGGGCTTAGAGATTGAAAAGAGTGTGCCAAGGTGCCCTCGAGGAACTTTTGGCGAGGTGGCAAGGACCTCACACTCAACAGCTGTCGTTGGATCAAAACCTGTGAGACCAGACCAACTTGACACCTAGCTGCTAAGAAGCCTCCAGGGACAGGCCCAAGACAGCAGTGCAGATCCACAGAAGGGATCTGGGGACATTCAATGTAGATCACTAGTAATTTGAGGGGACATATCAGGAGGGTGCGGGAACCTGGAGGGGCTTCCCCTCAAGAGGATTTCCTTGCAGCCTTGTGGTACAGGAGGGTCCACCAGAAAAGAGGGTATTGCCTTTAGGGGGCATTTGCGGTCCTGTGCCCAACTGGTGCTGCCAGCTGAGCTGCAGATGGAGACAGACCTGATGAGAGAGACAAAAAAACATAGACTGACAGCAGAAGAAGACCGATGGTCCATCAAGTCTGCCATTAGCATACCACCTCATCCCACAGACCTAATGTGTTGGTGGCTTGAATCCCACATCCCCTCTTCCCCACCATTCAGACCCCTGGTGCCCCCCCAGTACTATGAGCCCCCTTGCTCTGTCCCAGCTATGTTGAAACCTGTTTAGGGTACCTGCCCCCACCACTCCTGCTGGCAGTCTGTTCCACGATTTGACCACCCTCTGCATGAAGTAAAACTTCTTATGTACCTCCTGTACTTGCTCCCACCAACCTCCCAACTGTGCCCTCCTGTGTCTGCATTCCTGTTTCTTTTTTATTACATATATTATGGTAGCACGGTAGTGCTACCATAGTTAGGGTTGAGGAGCCATTTACATGTTAAACCTAAAATTGTGCACCTTAATAACTTTGCAACCGTTCAACGGATTTACCTGAAATTTGGAATACTTGATCAAGAACCATACATCTTGGGATCTGCCAACTTTCATACTGTTCGGATATACAGCTGCGGAGTTATTAAGCGTGATCTGTGCACGCATTTACGCTTTTTTGAATTCTTTGCTCATCCCTACAAGTCGCACAGTTTGCGCGACCGGTCCAAAAACTTCAGGGAATGTGCGGCCAGGGTCTCCAATGTGCCTTTTGAAGATTTCGTGAAAAAATATTAAATGGTTCAAAAGTTATTCAAAAATCAATATCCCATTATACATCAATGGGAAAAGTTAACAAAAAGTTCGACAGTGTCGCAAATGCACTTTTTAGTGTTGCAAATGGCCCTAGTAGTGTCGCAAATCCACCATTTTGTTTTCAGTTGGTGATCAGAAAAATGCTTGGCATTTAAATTTGGGACCCTCTAGCAACACAATTATTTTTGTGTTCACCTAGTCGGACCCTGAGGATGCTAGGCATGTCTTTATTTTGAGGTCAAACACCCCAGAAATATGTTTTTCCAATTTCTGGAAAAAGTAGTGTCGCAAAGTAGTGTCGCACTCACGAAAGTGTTGCCAAATTTTGCCAAAGCTTTTGCAAATCATGACACTACTTTGCGACACTATACCCAAAATAACAGGAATTCTTTGCCACCCTGCTGCAAATGAACGGTTCGGTCTTTTGGGCTGAAATTTGGAGGGAAGGCAGCCAACATCTCACAGATGTGCCTTTGGTGGTTTGGTGACAAAATATTGCATGGATGCAAAGTTACAGTACTCTGAAGTTGACACTTTTTCCCATAGACTAACATTGCGGCGTCCACTGCATGACAGGAATTCTTTGCCACCCTGCTGCAAAATATCAGTTTGGTTCTTTTACACTGAAATTTGGAGGGAAGAAAGCCAACATCCCACAGATGTGCCCTTTGGTGGTTTGGTGAAAAAATATTACAGGGCGACAAAGTTATGGCACTCCAAACTTCTCTTTTTTTCCCCATAGAATAACATTACTGGCGTTATGAGTGCCTTTCAGGGCCCGTATCTTGGACTTTTCATTAGGAAAATGCTTAGCCCCCTAATGGGGGCTAAGTACAAAACTAGCCAGGAAAGTCATAAATCATATGACTTTTAAATTTGTTTTCTACGTCGTACGGTTCCTGAGATATAAGCAATTTAGTATTCCAACTCTTCATTTTCTGCTCAGAGACCCATTATTATGCATACATTCTTTGTACTCACTGTCTTTCTCTATGCAGCTTTTGGGGAAAACCAGCCTGTGTGCTTACATTATTGTTACCCTTATCGCTTCCTCTTGCGGTTCCGTACCCATTTCACTTACCGTTCCCGTCTACGCCACCATGTGCGTTACCCTTTGTATTTTCATTTCAGCTTGCATTTGCATTATTTTTACCATTTGTGTCTACAGTACTGTTTCTCTTTGTGTCACCATGTGCATTACCATTTGTATTTGCGGGCACCGTGTTATTATGTGACAAGACATCACATGGCGGGAGCGCGGGGCCCTCCCGCTGCTGCATTACATTCAGTATTTCTCATTTTCATTCTCAAAAAGAAGGAAAATTAGAAGCATAAAACTCCGTTTAATGCATCAGTTAGGGTTGTTCTACAGTGACAAAAGCGAGGAAATTTGATGTTAGGGTTGAAACCCCCCTTGCACCCCTTCAGCCCACTTCCCCAACCAGCATCGGGGTGCGCGTTGGGGTCGTCGGTCCTAACTCTCTCCCCATTCTCCTATTCCTCAGCTTCTTTCCACGTGTGATGGGGTGGAGAGTTAGGGCCGACTGACCCCAGTGTCTTTACCTAATATCGATTTCATGAACATTGGGAACAATCTCGATCTGATGTGATAACTGAGTTTGCCTCTAATATATATATATATATATATATATATTTCATGGCAAAAACTCTGTTTAATGCATTAGTTAGGTTGTTCCATAGTGACAAAAGCGAGGAAATTCGTGTTAGGGTTGAAAACCCTAACTCCGCATTCACCCCCCAACCCCTCAGCACCACACACACACACACACACACACACACACACACACACATGCAAGTAGGTGGGAGGACCAAGGCAACACGACCAATCACAGACAACCAGCAGCAGGTGACAGAAATAAAATACAACTGTCTAAATGTACTACAAGACATCCCCACCCACCCGACCAGGTACTCATGCTCAGTTGAGATCCACAGCAAAACTGAGGCCATGTACACCAAATGTACATATCCCTGATTGCAGGTGCACACAACATACCACACTTAGGAGTTGCATGGCCTTACCTAGCGATGCCACACACCCCACCAGACCCGCCACTGCACCATGACTGTACATCAGAATGAAACTCCTTGATTGCAGGAATAGAGAGGTTTCTACACTTATGAGTAAAGAGAAATAAAATACAAGTGTCTAAATCAACTACAAGACACATGCATCATCATAAGTGTTGTTCTTAGCTGTGCATTTTCTCTCTCTGTCTACTCAGGATGCAGAATCTGATCTGGAGGCTCAGCAAGCCGTTCCTGTACAAGGGTCTTCAAGTTCTAATGCTGCTAACAGGTGTTCAACTTCAGTGATGGAGATGTAGCATTGATGTCCATTGACTTACTTTTGTTGTGGTTGTACACTCAGAATGCAGTAAGTACTCTGTGTGATGAGGGGGTACTACGTGGCTGAGTATATACAACTCCTAAACGTGCAAAGATGACTATAGCTGCAATAGCGTAGGTGTACCACAGATGCCCTTAGACTCAGTTTAGTTGTAGCTGTCTACTTAGGATGCAGTACCTGACCAGGACAATGGCATTGCCTGTGTGAGGCAATACAAATCCGAGCTGTACTAAATTGAATATCCTTGCAATGAGTAAGGAATACCATTGATCTGCATGCCCTCATTTATGCTGTAGGTCCCCACTCAGGATGCAGTATCTGGTCTAGCAGTTTGGAGGGAGCATTCCCTGACTGAGTGCATGAAACTGACAACTGTGCTAACTGGAGTGCTGCTGCAATCAGAAAGGTGTACAGTTCATGTCCATGACCTTTGTTTTCATGTGGCTTATCAGTCAGGATGCAACAAATGCTGGGCGTGGGCAGTGTGTGTCTGACACTGTGCAACTTGTAAGTGTACAAACCTCTGTACGACTGCAATGAGGAAATTCAACTGTTAATGTCCATGGTCTTATTTGTGCTGCAGCTCTTCATGTCAGTATGCAGTGGCTAGTCTTGGGGGCTGGTGCATTGTCTGCTGAAAGGCTACAGTGGCTAACTTTGTAAAGTTGTGCATACCTGAAATTAGGTAGGTATACGATGCATGTCCAAGCCTTTGGTTTTGGTGTGCCTCTCCAGTTATGGTGCAGTATCGGGTGTGGTGGGGTGTGTGGCATCACTAGATAAGGCCATGCAACTCCTAAGTGTGGTACGTTGTGTGCACCTGCAATCAGGGATATGTACATTTGGTGTGCATGGCCTCAGTTTTGCTGTGGATCTCAGCTGAGCATGAGTACCTGGTTGGGTGGGTGGGGGATGTCTTGTAGTATATTTAGACAGTTGTATTTTGTTTCTGTCACCTACTGCTGGTTGTCTGTGATTGGTCGTGTTGCCTTGGTCCTCCCATCTACTTGCATGTGTGTGTGTGTATGTGTGTGTCTGTGTGTGGTGCTGGGGGTGGGGGTGAATGCAGAGTTAGGGTTTTCAACCCTAACACCGAATTTCCTCGCTTTTGTCGCTGTGGAACAACCCTAACTGATGCATTAAATGGATTTTTTTGCCATGAATATATATATATACTTTATGCTCCTTTCCTGCCTCCAGCTGCCCCCTTCTGACCGACCCTCCCAGCTCCATCACCCCGGAATCACCAGGACTTACTTTTCTGCTCGGTCCGGGTGCGGAGCCTGTGGAGGGTCGGGAGTCATCCTGCAGCTGGATGGTTTTTTTCCTCCATTTTCTCCGGCAAACAGGTCATCCCCATTCATGCTGTTCTTCTTCACATATCTCCTGTACTTGCCCCTACCAATCTCCCAACTGTGCCCTCTTATGACTGCATTCCCATTTCTAAAAAACAGGTCATCACTATTCACTCTGTTTCTACCCCTCAGAAACTGATATGTTTTTATCATATTCCGCACTCACATCTGGCCTCCAGCAAGTACATATTTACAAACCTCCCAACCAACATTGGAGATATGCCTACATTATCTGCCAAGCAGAGCACCAAAGCTTCTGCCAGTGGCAGAGGGCTGCGGCAATTGACAGCCATTGCCAGTAGGAAAATTGGAGTATGCACTGCTGCGCTATGCCCAGCACACCATCCAGTGAGTAGAGGCTGTGAAGCAAGGCACCCACCAAAAGGGGGCCTCCTGGCTCAAGAGAGGAGATGGACTTGGCACAAAGCGTATGCCCTCAGCATCAGGGGACCCAAGGGCATCACAACAGTGAATCAAGTACTGTTCCTGGCTGAGTGAGCCACAAAATCATACAGGTTTGAAAGAATTGTCCCTCCAACAGTGTATGTCTCCAGCACTACTCGATGACCCTGTGCCATGGTGCCAAACCAGGTGTAACCTGTCAAACGAGTAACACTGTAGCACAGTAGGAGCAATAATGACTTTTACAGGGTAGTGTAGATGCTGATAAAGGACTCATTCACCCACTGGTGTGTGTGTGTGTGTGTGTGTGTGTGTGTGTGTGTGTGTGTGTGTGTGTATGTCTGTGGATCCTAATGTAAAAAAGGAACAGAGATGGTTATGTGGCTCCAGATATGTGTGCAGGTCCTGGCACTCGTCCAGGGTCAGGACTGAACTTGTCTATACAGTACTAATATGGAGAGTGACAGGATCGTTGTTCTTGACTAATGACTGATTTGTCAGGAGAAGTATGACCTTTGCTCAATTCACAGAGTCTGAGTGATTTGTTCCTGTCAGAGCAGAGGTCTGAGATGTACTCACCCCATGGCAGGGCACCCGAGATGTGTGATGGCTGCAGCTATTGTTGTTGGGGAGATCTTTGGTGAGCATGCCATTCTATTCCTAGACATGAAGAGTTTCCATAGGTCATGCCTGCCCTAACTGGCACCCAGTGAAGGTTGTGGACACAGGTGCTAGAGGTAAAAGGGTTTACAGGCATAGCAGTAGATGGATGGACATTTTGGCAAGGGTATCCATCAAAAAGAAAACTGCAGTGCACACTGATATAATAAATCCTGCATCACCAGCATCTCACACCCTCCCTGCACCCTGATACAATAAATTAATCCTGCATCACCAGCACACCACACCCTCCCTGCACCCTGTTAATCCTGCATCACCAGCACCTTACGGTCTCCCTGCACCCTGATATAATAAATGAATCCTGCATCACCAGCACCACACACCCTCTCTGCACACTGATATAATAATAAATCCAGCATCACCAGCATCTCAAGCCCTCCCTACACCCTGATGTAATATATGGAAGTAACGCCCCCCCGCTCCATTTTGGGGGCTTACCTGAAAGCACGTCCGGGTGTCCTCCTGCTGTCTCCCAGCATCCGCCCGTTCCTCCGCGGCACTTTGCCTTTTTCTCCATGTCCACCAGTGTCCTTCTGTTTAAATGAGCCCTGCAGGGCTCACAAAATCTATTTTCAAGTGGTCAGCATGCTTCTAAGCTGCCGCTCACACTGTCAAGAGGATGCACTGCGCATCCGACCACCGTTGCGGTCAAAAGTAAAAAAATGTGTCCTCACTGGTTCCCGGTGCTGTGCCTGAGTTTAGAAAGGCACCGGGGACATGAAAAAACAGGAAAGAATATTTTAAATAATTAAATAGGCAGACCCCTAAAGCGTTGCCTCCAGGGCACTCGCAGGGACAAAGGTCAGGGGCAAAAGGTACTGCACAGAATGCCCTCATAAATATTCATGAGCATTGCAGTGTTCCTAGGGGCAGTGTGTTACAGGAGCAGTGACTCCCTAAGGGTACTGTTCATTTAGTTAAGAGTGGACTCACTTAAGAGAGAACTGTTGGGGCTACAAGCCAGTGGGGAATTTATTAAATAAAAGTAAAACTGCTGGCTGCACCAGAACTTTAACCTGAGAGGACCCTGATTTAGATTGCCTAGACTTAAACTGCAGCCACCATTTTTGTGCCCATCCACCAACTGGGAGCCAGGATTTAACAAAGGGGC
Source organism: Neoceratodus forsteri (assembly GCA_016271365.2). NCBI lineage: Eukaryota > Metazoa > Chordata > Ceratodontiformes > Ceratodontidae > Neoceratodus > Neoceratodus forsteri. The sequence continues at coordinate 1,261,743,327 of CM028129.1, forward strand.
TCTTGGGACAATGCCAGAGACTTGTGGGGGATTAACTGAGACAATTTCTAGGTGCCAAAAAGGGAGCCAATTAGCAACTGGGAACTGTTTAAGACAGTTTTGGCAGCCAGTAGAATCTCTTTAACTCAGCCCCATATAAAAAGGGGGCAACTGCTCATTTGGGTCAGATTTTGTTTTTTGCCCAAGAGTTCAGTGTGTGTGCCTCTGGGGAGCTCGCCAGCTCTCAGGGGTTAGGCCTGCCAGGCCTAGACTTTTTTCCGGCCATCAGTCCGTAGGTCTAAGTGTCCAGTCAGCCCACGTTGGGGTCACAGCAGCAAGGGATTCATGCAGCAATCAAGTGGAAAAGAAGAATCCACCTGCAAGCTAGCTGGAAGGACCAGAGAAGGACAGAACCTTACATATAAATGTGTTTAGCTTGCCAAAGTCTCTGCACGGCCAACCAATTTGTGATGTCCACCGTGCCTGTTTTGGCCAGTGTTTGAACTGCTCCTGCATCCTGAAGACCAGTATTTCGATGAGGACCACGAGGGAATTTTTCTCCAGCTTCACCAAGCCATCTGCTTCAGGTCTCATTTCGTCGTATCATTTGGTCCAGGAAGGGTGAGTACAAACAGGGTAGCTCCCTTCAACAAAGCTGCAATCATTTGTGTGTGCCATCTAATTTGCTTGTTTGGGTTTGTTTGCAATGGACTAAGCCATCTGGCTCCGGATTACAAATTCTGGGTTGATGTGCATGCTAATTGTCTTCTTTCCTAAGGGCCCCAACAACAGCTGCAACACCGGCCTACCCTGGGCAATGCTTCAGGCTAGCCTGCTCTTCCACACTGGGTACCCTAGGTTGTGTGACTGTACCAAAGGGACTCACTGTGCATGCTGTTTAGCCTGAGTTAATCAGATCTGTTAATCTTCTGCTAGATCAATGCCCCATCCCTGTTCATATCCCCCTGAATAAATCAGATTGTTGTGTTTTACATTTAATCCTGGCTAGTGTGTGCCTTCTTGGTGGGGGATACAGTACTGTTACTGTATTGTTGCATCATTGATCTTATTTTTTTTTTTCCGAACTCTATTTTATTCCCCATCACTGCCGAATTCTCTCCGGCGACCTACAGTCTGACATCTCTACCTCCTTGCATGGCTCAGTTAGCCCCTCCACTCCTCTCCAGCACTGGGCATCCCCTGTGTCTGCCCTCCGGGGAAGGGTCGCCCCCACCCAGGGTGCTGTATCTTAAGCATTGAGCCACCGGGCTGGAGAGGGAGGGGAGAGGGGAGGGGGCTGGGCCCGACTTCAGGAGTGTGGACCGAGGAAGTAGGCGTCATCGCCTATCAGCGGAGGGAGTTTTTTTTTCTAGTTTACCCCCCTGTAGAGCCCGGCTGCCAAGGCAATGTACTGCTGCGGCTCCACCCCCCTGGCATATGCCACAACGCTTCTGTCGGCAACCTCCAGCCTCCGCCAGGGGTCGCTCCTCGAGTGATCGTCTTCCCAACCCTCCCCGGGGAGGAGAGAGCAGTCCTCTGGATGCTCAATCTCCTTCCCCCCCTGCTGACCCCCAGCAGCCCAGGCTCATTTCTGAACCCGGGTCACCGGCATGGTGCGAGGTGTGGCATCCAGCGCCTCAACCCTCAGTGCCACCGGGTCGGACCATCATTGATCTTATTTTACAGGTGGTCTCTAGGGCAGTTGCAGAGGACCCAGCCCTGGTGGTAAGTGCAAGGGTTGTGAGCAAGTCATTATTGCTATGTGGTCCATGTGAATGTTTTGTTGCTATACTGTTTAAGCCACTAGAGGGGTTGGTGGGGGGGTTATAGCATCCTGGAGGGCTTTACCAACAGCAGCTACGCTACCCCAAGACCATACCTCCGGGTGGAGGCACCCATTCACTGAACTCAGGCCCCTCAACCTGTGCTAGTCACACAGGCAGGGGTAGTAGCCCATAAGATAGCGCCACCTAGGGGTTACATCTTTGGAGGCACCACTGGGATTAGCACCCCCCTAGTGACCAAAACCAAGAATTACAACTAAAAATGTAATGGGCACCCCTGAAGAAATGGCTGTGCATCAGTTGGTCGGATGGTGTACAGGGCATGAAATTGACCCCCAAAATGCCTTTGCTAATACTGGATATACCCCTGGGCACTAGTAAATACACTACAGAAGGGGCACTTTCAAAAATCGAATGCCTGGAAAAAGCTGTAGCGGTAGGCTGACAAACTGACTTGACTGCCCAAACTCTAATGGCATTAGTGGAGTGTAGCAACCCTGTGGACAGTACTAAGGTGTCCAAAACTATTGCCATTGATGGGTCTCCAGCCACCTGGAGGGTAATTACTAAGGATAGTGAGGACCCCCCAGGAAATGAGCTCCCACCCTTATCTGAGTCCTTTGAGGAAAAGATTGCCAACTACTGGAGGAAGGTAAAACCCTCAAAGACTTTAAACAGTTATTCATGCCGCCTGGGGGTATTCCTTCCCCGACGCCCCCGCCAGCTCCAGTACCTGCCCCTTATCACCAGCTCCTGTGCCTGCACCAGTGCCAGCACCCACACCTGTGCCTGCAGTTAATCACAACTCTTACCGCAGGCTGAGGATGTTTTTGGGCACCCTCCCCACCCCCTCAGGGGGAGGATGATTGGGAGATCTGGATAGACTATGTTGCCCCCCCCCCAGTACCCAAGTGGCAGTGTGCGGAGGCAGAGAAACAAAAAAGGATCATGGAAAGTTTGAAAGGTCTCGCTTTGGAAGCAATTAGGTTCCTGAGGTCCACAAACCCTGATGTGTCAACTCAAAAGTACCTGTCCGCACTAGAAAGTGTCTTTGGTAGCACTGAATCTGGAGAGACTTTGATGTGGCAATTCAAAGGCACCAAACAGTGGAAAGGGGATTTTTTGTCCACGTATGTTACTTGTTTGGAGAGGGCCCTACAGAGAGTTTACCAGAAAGGTGGGGTATCAGCCAGCGAATTAAAAGGTGTGAGATTAGATCACATACTACAACATGCCAAACACTCTAAATTGCAAATTATTCAGCTAAAGCTCCAGGATAGGAGGGATAATCCCCGATTATTGTGACCTGATAAAAGAACTCAGGGAGGTTGAAGGTGAGGAAGGAGATTGGAATTCCTCTGCAGGCACTGCTAGAGTAGCCTTGGCGCTGGAAAGCCCTCCTGAACCAGAGACTGCTATGGATACTCCACCATGGGCCGAGATACTGAGAGAAGTCAGAGAAATGAAAGCTGGTGCATCTACTAAGGCCCCTTCCACCGACAAGAATCCTGATCCCTCTCAGAGTGTGTCTGCTCTGGGAGTGGAGGTGCATGCTCAGGTATCCCCTGTTGATGGCAGTTCGGAAACTGAAACAAGTGAATTGACTGCTGCCATAAAAGAGTTAGTGGGACGTCTTGCACTGCCTTCAACACCGCTGACAGAGGTTGAACCCAGACTCATTGCTTTCATTGCTCCAGTTCCAGCACAAAATGTGTACCCCTCCCAACCTCCTATTTGTGAATGGAGACCTGCTCCTAATGCGATGTTTCAGCCCCGCCAGACCAAAGAAAATATATTTTGTCATAACTGTGGGAAGGATGGGCATATGAAGAAAGAATGCCAGTCTCCAAAAGACCTAGATAAAGTTATATACAGATTCCAAGGGGAGTTCTGAAAAGTGAGACAATGGCAGAGGGGTACAGGAAATGATTGCAGTGGAAGTTCAGGAAATCCTAACTCCAATTTCTTTGTGGCTAAATTGTCCATCCAGGTTCCTACTACAGTCCCTCTGGACTGGTCCAAATTGGTGGGCCCCTCCATGGACACTACTGTACACAGACGGGATTCCAGCCCGAGCAGTTTTAGACAGTGGGTCTCAAGTCACAATAATCTTCCAAGACTGGTATGAGCAGCATTTATCTGATCACCCACGCCAATCTCCCGATGGACTGCATGTGTGTGTGGGGGTTAAGTGAAACGTTGTACCCATATCTTGGCTATTTAAAGGTATGGTTTTCTTTTCCATCCTCTGTGATTGGGGTAGGAGATTATGTGGAGATGCTAGCCCTGGTCTGCCCTGCCACTGGACTCTATGATGGCATCTCCGTACTGATTGGTACCAACGCACACATGTTTGGGTACCTGGCCCAGCTATGTGAGGAAAGGCAGAACAAAAAGACAGGAAAAGCTTTGCATGTTCACGCCCTGATCCAAAAGGCCTATGAGAGACAGATGCATTCTGAGGAAAGTGACCAAGATGAGCCTGTTGGAATGGTTTGGAAGAAGGATCCTGCTACTATCATGTTGCCTCCCAATGCAGAATGCAGTATTAGTGGTGAAGTGCGGCTGCAAAGAGATGTGGCCAACCACATTTTGATGCTGGATGCCCCAGACAAGGGAAAATTACCCGAAGGATTACTGATTAAACCCAGTGTGCTTTTGGCCTGGGCTCATGCTTACACCCAGTGAGTGGTTGTACAAATACAAAATGTTACAGATCGAGACATCACGGTACACAGAGGATGCACCCTAGCCAAAGTCTATTATGCCAACACTGCTGTGCTTCCAGCCAAGTGCAAAGCTGAAGGAGGATGCGAAGTATCATCTGACATGTTTGATTTTGGAGATTCACCTATCCCAAACAGCTGGAGAACCAGGATCAGTAACAAGCTGGCTCACAGAACCAAGGTATTCTCCCTCAAGGAATGGGATGTTGGTTGTGTCACGGGTGCTGAATACCACATTTGCCTGCATAACGAGAGAACCTTCAGAGAGAGGACTAGACGCTTAGCTCCTGCTAACATAGACAATGTCAGATGTCACCTACAAGAAATGTTAGCCGATGACATCACACAAGACTCACGAAGCTCATACACCTCCCCAATTGTTGTGGTGTGGAAAAAGAATGGCTCCATCCACATGTGTGTTGATTACAGGACCCTTAACTAAAGAACAGTGCCTGATCAGTACACAATGCCACACATACAGGATGCCCTGGACTGTCTAAGCGGGAGTAAATGGTTCTCTGTTCTCAACCTCCGAAGTGGATACTATCAGATCCCAATGGCGCCTGAGGACAGGGAAAGAACTGCATTCATTTATTCCTTGGGGTTCTATGAGTTCCTTTGCATGCACAAAGGCATATCAGGTGCACCAGCAACATTTCAACATCTAATGGAGTGTGCAGTAGGAGATATGAAACTCTTGGAATGTCTTGTCTACCTTGACGACGTCATAGTCTTTGGAAAAACTCTCGAGGAGCATGAGACTTGCTTATTCAAAGTGTTGGACAGACTTGAGGAGTTTGGTCTTAAGTTATGCATTGACAAATGCCAGTTTTTCCAGAGTTCTGTCAAATACGTGGGCCACATTGTATTGTCAGAAGGCATACAAACTGACTCCAGCAGGTGGAATCATTAACCAGCTGGCCAAAGCCTAACAACTTGATAGAACTTCAAAGGTTTCTTGGATTCTGCGGCTATTATCGCCAATTTGTCAAGGACTATACCAAGGTGATCCGCCCCCTACTAAACTTAACTCAAGGGTACCAACCTGCTCACAAAAAGTTTAAAAAGGGCTCTGACAGAGACACTGAAAAAACTCATTTCAGACCCAATGAGCCATTTGGGCAGTGATGGACTCTCGATTGTGACACTGCTTTTGAAGAAATAATATACAGACTGACTCATGCTCCTATACTTGCTTATGCTTATCCATCAAAGCCATATGTAAAACATACAGATGCCAGCTTGAGTGGTCTCGGAGCCATACTCTATCAAGAATACCTGGAGGGACTACGCCCCATAGCTTTTGCTAGCAGAAGTCTGACATCTTCAGAGAGAAACTATCCGGTGCACAAATTAGAATTTCTCACTCTCAAGTGAGCCACAGTTGACCAGTTTCACGAATACTTGTATGGTGCTAAAATCCTGGTCAAAACTGATAACAATCCATTAACCTACGTTCAAACAACAGCTAAACTAGATGCTACTGGACACAGATGGCTTTCCACTTTAGCAGCATATGATTATGCAGTGGAGTACTGACCGGGCCTAAGTCATGTAGATGCTGATGCCTTTTTATGAAGACCTGTTTCTGACCAACAGTGGGTTCATATTCCTGAGCAATCTGTAAAAGTACTATGCCACAAGTTCGACCAGGAAGAAACTCTGTCCTCTGAAGCTGTAAACTGTCTGGCAGATTGCTTGGGGCCTCCAGAGACTTGTATACCAGTTGACTACTCTAACCTCGCAGCTTTAGACTTGAGTTCCTTACCACAGTTAACTCCAGCTGACATCTGCAAAGAGCAGTACTATGATCCAATGATTCGACCAGTAGTCGATGCTTTAAGAAAAGGGGAAGATGTCTCTAAAATGCGGTCCAAGGACCCCGAGACTGCTTTACTTCTTTGAGAGAGGCCCAAACTTAAGCTTTGAGAACAGCTATCGTACAAAGAGCTTACTGACAGCCAAGGTGCGATTGTAAGGACACAGCTAGTACTGCCATCTAAATTCAAAAACATTGTCTTAAAAGCCTTGCACAACCAAATGGGGCATATGGGTAGTGAAAGAACCCTTGATCTAGCCCGTTCACACTTCTACTGGCCTAAAATGGGCCTAGACATCGAGTAAAATTTTAAAACCTGCAGTAGATGTGTTCAGAGCAAAGCTCCACCACAAAGGGCAGCCCCTCTGGTTAATATTATCACAAGTGCACCAATGGAACTTGTCTGTACAGATTCAAAAGGCATTGCTAATGTACTAGTAGTCATGGATCACTTCACGAGATATGCGCAGGCCTATCCAACCAAAGACCAAAAGGCCTTAACTGTAGCCAAAGTTCTTGTTGAGAAATTTTTCATACATTACGGTGCCACCCAGCGGATTCATTCGGATCAAGGCCGGGATTTTGAAAACAGACTTAGCAAAGAACTGTTGTCCCTATGGGGTGTAAGAAAATCCAGAACAACCCCTTATCATCCACAAGGAGACCCACAACCAGAATGGTTTAACCAAACCTTGCTCAATATGCTGGGCACCCTACAACCTAAAAATAAGCCAAAGTGGGGCCAACAGATAAGCACACTTGTCCATGCTTATAATTACACAAAGAACGATGCTACTGTTTTTTCACTGTACCACCTTATGTTTGGTAGAGAAACTCATCTCCCAGTGGATGTATGCTTAGGAGTGCCCCCTGATGGGGTTCAGTTAGAAAACTACCTGCAGTATGTTAAGAATCTGAGGGCTCAGTTGGATCACACATATCTGCTTGCAAATACCATGGCAGCAAAGGAGAATCTGGCCAACAAAACCCGTCATGACAAGCGTGTTAAAGCGCAGAAGCTCCAACCAGGTGACAGAGTATTAATGAGAAATTTTGGACTTCCAGGTAAGCATAAAATAGCTGACTGCTGGAGTCACATTCCATATATAGTAGTCAGTAAGCTAAATGATCTGCCTGTGTATGAAGAGCGTCCAGAAGAGGACTCTCGTACTGTCAGAACCATTCACAGAAACCACCTGTTACCTATCGGCCAAATAGTAGTCAATAATGTTCAAGAAACTGAAGCTTCTCGGTGCCCTGTAACTATGTCTGCTACTGAAGTCAAGCAACAAGATCAGCAAACTTCTGCTCCTCAGCCTGTTGCTCCTAGTAATGTCTCCAATCCTGCTAATATTGCAGATACTGAAAATGCTGAGACTGATAATGATGACAAAAGTGAATTCTGTACTGCCTATTACCCATCTTTTGAACTTGAGAGAGTGTTCCAGAGAATTCCTTCCATTAATTATGGGGATGACTCTGAACCTCCAGCTGTTTTAACAGATCCAAATTCATCCATTGTGCCTGAACCTCCAGAATGTGATGCTCGCAGTGTGGATCTTGAAGAGGTTGAACCTCTGCACATGGTGGAATTAATGGTAATCAGTGAACCTGAACACAATGAAGCAAGTAGTGAACCTACAGGTGACCTTGCACGTGTTAATGAACTAGGTGGGCTAAGTGAACTGTTTCATGTTAATGAAAGTGCTGTTCAAGAACCAGAGAGATTTGTCCTGGATGATTCTAACTTTGCAGAAATATCTCTGACAAATACCAAAGAGCCTGAAACTAGTATTCAACAACAAGAAAGTGCAGTGCAACCCATTTCTTCTGAAGCTGTTTCATTGCTGATCACCTCAAATGCTGAAGCAGAAGTACAAGTGTCAGTGCCAACTTTGCACGTCGCTCAGACAGATCTGTAAAACCAATCTTAAAGCTCACATATGACACCCCAGGACAGCCTGTTAACTTACCCATGAATGTTGTGCACAAAGGAGTCTGTCACACCAAATTCCATGCCCCAAATTGTGTTCACTGCCTCCACCCAAACCAAAGTCTCCACCCAAGCTAAGGTGCCCACTCTGTGTAACAAGGGGTATAAAGTTAAACAGACGGGAATAAGGTGAAGTGCTCCGATAAAATGTGGTGAATATGCTACTGAAAATGTGATACTGTCTAATGTGAAAAAATGTGAATTCTAAACTGCTGAGGTATAACAAGTGAATTTAAAATGTCATGACAATGCGTAAATATAGGACATCCAAATGCTAAGTAAGATCAAATTGATAGCATGTTACAATGTACATAGTTACATGCCTAGCTAGGTTGTAATAGAGCATTAGTTACAGTATATCTAGTAGTGTGTTTAATGACTACCAGTCTATTACAGACTTGGCGTGGATGTCAAGCTTTCCTAGGCAGGGGAGAGTGTGCGCCCCATTTGAGAGCTTACCTGAAAAGCACCTCGTTGTCCTCACACTGTTTCAGCGTCCACTCATTCCTCCAAGGCACTTTGCCATTTTCCCCAGTGTCCCTGTGTTTAAATGTGCCCTGCGGGGCTCGCAAAATCTATTTGCAAGCAGTCAGCATGTTTCTTAGCTGCCGGTCACACTGTCGAGAGGATGCACTGCGCATCCAACCGCTATTATGGTCAAAAGTAAAAAATGTGTTCTCACTGGTTCCTGGTGCTGTGCCTAAGTTTAAAAAGGTACCAGAGACATGAAAAAACAGGAAAGAATATTTTAAATAATTAAATAGGCAGACTCCTAAAGTGATGCCTCCAGGGCACTTGCAGGGACAGGTCAGGGGCAAAGGTTACCACATAGAGTGCCCTCATAAATATTCATGAGCATTGCAGTGTTCCTGGGGGCAGTGTCTTACAGGAGCAGCGACTCCCTAAGGGTACTGTTCATTTAGTTAAGAGTGGACTCATTTAAGAGAGAACTGTTGGGGCTACAAGCCAGTGGGGAATTTATTAAATAAAATTAAAACTGCTGGCTACACCAGAACTTTAACCTGGGAGGACCCTGATTTATACTGCCTAGACTTTGCAGCCACCATTTTTGTGCCTATCCACCAATTGGGAGCCAGGATTTAAAAAAGGGGCTCTTGGAACAATGCCAAAGACTTATAGGGGATTAACTGGGACAATTTCTAGGTGCCAAAAAGGAAGCCAATTAGCAACTGGGAACTGCTTAAGACAGTTTTGGCAGCCAGTAGAATCTCTGGAACTCAGCCCCATATAAAAAGGGGGCAACTGCTCATTTGGGTCAGATTTTGTTTTTTGCCCAAGATTTCAGTGTGTGTGCCTCTGGGGAGCTCACCAGCTCTCAGGGGTTAGGCCTGCTAGGCCTAGACATTTTTCCAGCCATCAGTCCACGGATCTAAGTGTCCAGTCGGTCCACGCTAGGGTCACAGCAGCAAGGGATTCGTGCAGCAATCAAGCTGAAAAGAAGACTCAGCCTGCAAACTAGCTGGAAGGACCAGAGAAGGACAGAACTTTACATATAAATGTGCTTAGCTTGCCGAAGTGTCTGCGCAGCCGACCAGTTCGTGACATCCGCCGTGCCTGTTTCAGCCAGTGTTTGAACTGCTCCTGCATCCCAAAGACCAGCATTTCAATAAGGACCACAAAGAAACTTTCTTTCTGTTTCACCAAGCCATCTGCACCAGGTCTCATTTCGTCGTATCATCATTTGGTCTGGGAAATGTGAGTACAAACAGGGTAGCTCCCTGCAATAAAGCTGCAATCATGTGAGTGCCATCAAATTTGCTTGTTTGGGTTTGTTTGCAATGGACTGAGCCATCTGGCTCTGGATTACAAATTCTGGGTTGTTGTGCATGATAATTGTTTTCTTTCCGAAGGGCCCCAACAACAGCTGCAACGCCAGCCTACCCTAGGCAATGCTTCAGGCTTGCCTGCTCTTCCATACTGGGTACCCAGAGTTGAAGACCATACCTCCAGGTGGAGGCACCTGTTCACTGAACTCAGGCCCCTCAACCTGTGCTAGTCACAAGCACACACCCTCCCTGCACCCTGATATAATAAATGAATCCTGCATCACCAACACCCCATGCCCACCCTGCACTCGGATATAGTACATTAATCCTGCATCACCCACACCCTCCATGCACCGATATACTGTAATTAATGAATCCTGCATCACCAGCACCTCATACCCTTCCTGCAACCTGATATAATAAATGAATCCTCTATCACCAGCATAACATGCCCTCCCTATACCATGATATAATAAATGAAATCACCAACACCCCACTCCCTCATCGAAACTGATATAATAAATGAATCCTGCATCACCAGCACCTCATGCCCTCCCTGCACCTGGATATAATAAATTAATCCTGCATCACCAGCATTTCACACCCTCCCTACACCCTGATATTATAAATGAATCCTGCATCCCCAGCACCTCATGCTGTCCTTGCACCCTCATTTAATAAATGACTCCTGTATCACCAGCACCCCACCCTCCCTGCACCCTGATATAATAAATTCATTCTGCATCAACAGCACCTCACACCCTCCCTACAACCTGATATAATAAATGAATCCTGCATCCCCAGCACCTCATGCTCTCCTTGCATCCTCATTTAATAAATGACTCCTGTATCACCAGCACCCCACCCTCCCTGCACCCTGATATAATAAATTCATTCTGCATCATCAGCACCTCACGCCCTCCCTACAAGCTGATATAATAAATGAATCCTGCATCACCAATACTTCACACCTTCCCTACTCCCTGATATAACAAATGAATCCTGCACTGACAGCACCCCACGCCCTCCCTGATATAATAAATGAATCCTCCATCGCCAGCACCCTCCACCCTCCCTGCACCTTGATATAATAAATGAATCCTGCATCACCAGCTCCCACACCCTCCCTGCACCCTGTTATAATAAATGAAACCTGCATCAGTGTCATAGAGGCACAGGTCAGGAAGTATAGGCAAACCAGAAAAAATTATAACATTCGCAAGTAGCATTTTATTCTTATCAATAACAATAAAATTAAAGAAAAAATAAAGGACTGGCCCGGTGGCGCTGAGGGTTGAGGCACCGGATGCCACACCTCGCACCACACCAGCGACCCGGGTTCGGGAATGGACTCAGGCTGCCGGGGGTCAGCTGGGGGGAGAAGGATTTAGCACCCGATGGCTTGCTCTTCTTCTCTGGGGAGGGGTGGGATGCTGACCCTGCTGCTATACTGCCACCAACCAGGGTAGCCTGGTTGGTGCTAGGTGTAATAGAGGAAAAGCAGTAGCTTTGGGGTTGATGTTGGCAGATGACAGGAGTGTGTGCACATCTCAGCATGTGCACGGCTCATTTGTCATCATTGCATGATGCCATCAGGGCAGAAAGAAAGGGGAAAATCTCTCACCATGCCTAGATGACGCTTCTCTCCAATCCTTGCCATGAGTCCAAGTGCAAGACTCTGTTGTGCTGGCACTCCACTGATGTTAAGGGGAGGTAAGGGAGGTCCTTACCTGCCACACCTGGGGGGTTATCCGGGCTGCTAGGAATTCTGGAGCTAGCCTAGCACTCTAGGATCTGACGCCAAGGCAGTGGTAGGGGTCTGAGAGAGCTGACTGAGTGGAGTGACGAGTGCAGTAGAGGAGGATAAAAAGTAAAAAAAAAATAAATAAATAAAGGCAAGGCAAGTTTATTTCTAAGGTGCCCAATCCCGGAGGCTCTGGGCCCCCTTACACAATAAAATCAAGATACAAAATACAGAAATAACATTTGTACAGTAACAAAATCTTTAAAACGGCATTCTTAAAAGCATAAATATAAAATATGCGATAGCTGATGATCTCCTGGTTTCATGTTAGAAATACCCTAGCAGTTCAGTATCTGCTGTCTTGACCTCAGATGCCTTATGGGCACTGCCTTGGTGAGAAGATGTCTATCACAAAGGCCCTCGGCCAGTGGTACCCCTCCCCCCATAAGGTTTCTCCTCTGGCTCTTCATTGTGATACTGGCCCTTGCGGGTGACATCGCGCTAAACCCTGGTCCCACAGATCAGGCCTCCTCAATCCTTGAATGCTGGAAATTAGAAAAGGGGCCAAAAATTGCTCACCTTAACATTCGTAGTCTACTACCCAACCATGATGAACTATCTGCCTGGGTCGTCCACTGCAAGCCTGACATACTAGGTATTACAGAGTCCTGGCTGAAACCCTCAATTCCAGACTTGGCCTGTGTACTTCCTGGCTATGAGTTTATTAGACAAGATCGGCTGGGAAAAAAGCGAGGGGGTGGTATCCTAATTTACTATAAGAGTCACCTTAGTGTATCTGCGGTAATCCATCAGCAGTCCTCTCTGTCTACCTGTGAGCTGCTGCACACTGTGCTGCTGCCTGGAAATACAAAGAAGCTGTATCTTGTATGCACATATAATCCCCCCAAGGGTGGTCTGCCTGGACTTACCCACCTCCTGGATACCATTGGCCCTTCTGTTGGGGATAATGAACTTTTGATCCTAGGTGATGTGAACTTAAACTGGACAGGAAGTATCTCTAAGCAGTTTGAACCTCTGTTGGCAAGTCTTGCCCTGACTCAGCTTATCCAGGAGCCCACTAGATGGGCTGCTAAAGGTGGCACTAGCTCCTTACTGGACTGGGTCCTATCTAACCGCCCAGATAGGATCAGCTTAGCTGGAGCCCTACCCGACTCCATTTCAGATCACACCCCGGTGTTTTGTGTGTGGAAGGTCCCCTCCCCAAAAATTCCCCACAAAATCATTCATGTTAGGGAGTTCTCTAAGTTTGATCTGGGGTCTTTTCATGATGATCTGAGGACCACTGACTGATCAGGAGTGCTCAGTGCCCATGACCCGTCCACAGCTGTCTCCCAGTTTCTCACTGTTTTTGGCACCCTGCAGGACAAACATGCCCCCCTTATTAGACGGAGAGTGAGGGGGACTGCCACAAAATGGCTGCATGGGAGCCTCCTAGCCCTTATGCGTACAAGGGACAAGTGTTGGGCTCACTTCAAACGCACGTTGGATCAGTCCATCTTCCAACAGTATAGGAAGCTCAGAAATGAGTGCAAAAATGTCATCAGGGCAGCAAAAAGTGACTATTGTAAATCTGCCCTGCTTAGCTCTGCTAAGGACCCATGAAGGTTCTGGAGGAACATAAAAAACTTAGTCAGCGGCTCCTCCAACTTGGGAGTTTCTGACATGATCATTGGAAGGTCAAGTTGTAATAATCCACTCACGATTGCTAATGCTTTAAATTCCCACTTTTCGGACTTGTCTGCGCTTACCTCCTCTTTCTCTGCTATAGGGGATATTAGAGGCCCCTCGGCCGCTGTCCCTCAGAAGGCTCACCCCTCTCACCCATTATTCTCTCTCAGGGCTATGTACATCAAAGATATGCAGAGACTTCTTTCTGGTCTCTCCCCACACTCCAGTGCTGGCCATGATAACATGGAACCCAAGCTTCTGAACCTGGGTGCTCCCTACATTGCCATCCCAGTGGCACATATCTTCAATCTGTCCATTGCCACTGGTGTTATCCCTGGAATTTGGAAAGTAGCAAGGATAGTCCCTTTTCCAAAGCAAGGAAACCCCAAAGTCCTGGACAACTATTGTCCAATTGCCATCCTGTCGGCCATTAGTAAACTCCTAGAGAAAACTGTGGCTGAACAGCTTACAGAGTATATTCAGACTCATCAGTTGCTGTCTCCTGCACAGCATGGATATCGAAAAGGGTACGGCACGACCACTGCCCTTGTCTCTGTCTCTTCCAGCATCAGGGCTGCCATGGACCAGAGCGAACTCTCTGGGGCCATATTCATTGACTTATCCAAGGCCTTTGACCTTGTAGACCATGCATTACTCTGCTCACAAATGCAGTCCTTAGGCCTGTCCCCCCCTGCCTTGAGTTGGCTGAGAAACTACCTCCAGGGCAGAACACAGCAGACTAAATTCAACAAGGTCCTCTCTGACCCCACTCTGGTGACCTCTGGTGTCCCACAGGGATCAGTTTTGGGGCCGCTTCTCTTTTCCGCATTTGTTAACAACCTCCCTGCTGCTGCTTCCAGCTGTAGTGCTACCCTTTATGCAGATGATCTTGTCATCCTTGCACATTCCCAAGACATTGGGGTTATTAACCTTCAGCTGAGTGAGGCCTTTAAGAATACTCAAGCCTGGGTAACATCCCACAAGCTGGTCCTCAATCTGAAAAAAACTCAGGCCATGCACTTTGGGTCAGCAGCCAAGATCAAGGCCTCCCCTGTCCCTCTATGTGTCAGTGGTGTGGATGGCTCTTCCCTCCTAACCACAGTTTCAATAAAATATCTGGGGGTTACACTTGACCCCCAACTCGACCTGGGGAGTCACATCCTAAATGTTTGTAGAACCGTAAACTGCAAACTGGATCTTGCCTACAGGGCAAAGAAAAACTTGACATCTGCAGCTCGCTTGGCACTGGCCAGAGGAGTGCTGCTCCCTTCACTAAGCTATGGCCTTCTCCTGTTCGCTGGCACCTCCAAGGTACACCTTGCCAGGTGGAACACGACCTATAACAACATCTGTCACTTTGCCCTGGCTATCCCACGTCTCACCCACCATTGTCAATTATACGACAAACTGAGCTGGCTTTCCCTGGCCAATCACTTGAAATAAGGGTTGGGCTGCTTCGTAGGAAAGATGCTCAGAACTGGCACCCCACTGGGGCTTGCACAGCTTCTCCTGCCTGCTGTATCCTCCTCCTACTCCCTCAGGTCTCGGGGTCTGGCGGTGCTCAAAGTTCCATATACTCAAACCCTAATGGGGGATAGGGAATTTGCTACATGTGCTCTGAGGCTATGGAACTCCCTTCCTGACCATGTACGTTCCTCCCCCTCCCAACTGTGTCTCCGGAATTCCCTGTGGGAGCACTTGAAACTGTCCTTGGCGTGTGGGTGTCCCAAGCCACCCTAACCAGGTCTCCAAATTGGTCCCTTTCTGATCCACTGCCAACTGTCCTTTAATCTCTGTGTAGCATGATCGCCATCTGCTTATGTATTAAGTGGCCCTGGTAAATAGGGTCACTCATGCAATGTAATTACCATTGAATGTCTTATTCTATTTATTCTGTATGTATATGTATATTTTACCTATTACTGCTCACTGTATACTGTCTATGTTTATCTTGCTCTCTTGATACTCTGTACATTGCCCCTCTTGTTGTTATGTACCTTGTTTGAACCTGTATTTTCATTGTACTCTCACGGTCATACCTGAAAATAGGCATACAGATTGTCTAGTGTTCCTACCTGGTCAACAAAAGCTAAATAAATAAATAAAGGTCGGGGGGAGACAGCTTAATCCCCAAAAGCCTGACAGAAGAGATGGGAGCCTCTGCTTGAAGACACCAATCGAAGAAGCCTTCCAGACTGCTGCTGGAAACATGTTCCACAGGGTCGGCCCAGAGACACTAAATGCTCAGTCACCAGAGGTCTTGAGTTGGACCCTGGGAACATCCAGGGGGCCCCTTGAAGTGGAGCGGAAGGAGCAGGCAGAGGTCGCAGGAGACAGGAGCTCAGACAGGTAGCCAGGACCCAGCCCATATAAGGCCTTATAGGTGAGCAAGCCCACTTTGAAAAGGACCCTCCACCTGACCGGCAGCCAGTACAAAATGCGCAGGACTGGGATCACATGGCATGACCGGGATTGTCCCACCAGTAACCGGGCCGCCGTGTTCTGCACCAGCTGCAGCCTGTGGAGGGTCCCTCCCATGACCCCGAAGTAAACAGCATTACAGTAGTCAAGTCTGGAGGTCACAAAGGCATGTACTAGGGTCAGCAGATCTTCGGGCGGAACGAGGGGCTTGATCCTGGTGATGTTCCGTAAGTGGTAAAAAACACTCTTCACCACAGATGACACCTGATCTTCAAAGGTCTGCCTGCTGTCCAGGATCACACCTAGATTTCGCACCCTCGGGGAAGCAACCAATGGAGCAGACCTAGAAAAAGACCAGTGTCCCCTCCAGGTAGCAACCCATCACGCTCATGACCCGGCTCGGCCACCAGCACCTCTGTCTTGTCCTGGTTGAGTCGCAGCCGGCTGGAAGCCATCCAGTCATTGATTTTAGCCAGACAGGTGTTAAGCACATCAACTGCACCGGATGCCCCATGCAAATGACAAATACAGCTGGGTGTCATCTGCACTGCAGTGAAACTCCACACTGTACTGTTGAATGATGTCACCCAAGGGCAGCACATACACTGCGAACAGCAGCGGTGACAAGATTGAGCCCTGTGGAACTCCACAAGACAGAGACATTGGAGAAGAAGAGAAATTCCCTATCACTACCTGCTGCACCCTGTCTGAGAGCTAGGACTCAAACCATCTGACAGCAAGACCGGCGAGTCCAAAAAATTCACAGAGCTGATCGAGAAGCACAATGTGGCCCACGGTGTCAAAAGCTGAAGAGAGATCGAGGAGCACAAGAACTGACCTGTCTCCTCTATCTCTAGCTCTGAGTAAGTCATTGAGCACCCTGACTAGTGCAGTTTCTGTGCTGTGTCTAGCCCGAAAACCTGACTGAAATGGCTCATTGATGTCAAAGGACATATGCCAATCCTTGAGCTGCTGTGCTACTAATTTCTCAACAATCTTGCTCAAAAAAGGCAGGTTGGAGATAGGGCGGTAATTTGCCTGGATGTCTGGGTCAAGAGAAGGATTCTTTAGGAGGGGTCTCACCAGCGCCTCTTTCGAAGGAGCTGAAAACACCCCCTCCGCCATCGGGTCCAGTTCACAGGATGTATGCTTCAGCTCTAAGATCACCCGAGTCACCTCAGGCACCTCCACTGACCTAAACTCTTCCCAGGCAGGCAGAGTTCCTCTGCTCCCAACAGGCCGGCAACTGAGGCAAAAGCCTACCTGATGGAATCCCCGACCGGATAGCCGACACCCTATCAGAGAAGAACAGAGCAAACTCCTCACAAAAGGTAAATGAAAAGGCTTTTTCAGCTGAAGACAGGCCAGATGAAGGAGCCTGTCCACAGTCCGAAAAAGCTGAGTAGGTCTGTTCCTCCCTGCCGCAATCTGCCTGGACAGGAACTCTGCTTTCTTATGGGAGATTGTTTCCTGGTACTCATGATAGCGGGTGAACAGGACCAGTTTGTCAGCATTTAGCAAGGACTTCTGCCAGCAATGCTCCAACTTCCAACCCTTGGTCTTCATCGCCTTGAGATCCCCATCAAACCATGTGGGATCTCAAGTGAAATGATCTGGGTCATATACGAACTGGTGCTATGGCATCCTGAGCTTCAGATACCACCTTATTATAGGTGGCCACTGCCTCCCCGGAGCCAATTACACAAGCTTCCTCAACCCTAGATAGTTCAGCTACCGCTAAAAGTCTGTCAGGGTCTAGCCCCATTAAAGGGCAATAGCTAACCATCTCCACAGAGATAGGATTATTGGTGGGGGCCCAAACGTGAACTCCACAGTGCAGTGATCGGACCAAGAAACCAGATCAATCCTGAGGTTATCAACCCCAAGACCCAACTGGAACACCAGATCGAGTGTGTGACTGTGCTGATGGGTTGCAAAAGCAACCACTTGTGTCAGCCCAGTGATGACATTAACTGGAGAAGGTCATAACCGGAACGTGAGGATTCATCGTCGACCCAGGCATTGAAGTCCCCCAGGATTAAACACCTGGGGACTCCAACACGTGGTTGACAATGAAGTCCTCTACCTCCTGCAGAAATTCTCCCCCCAGCCAAGGCAGGTAGTAAATGAGGAGAATCCTGCAGCCTGCACCTGGACCCCCATGAATGGCAACATTCAAAAGACCTGGTGTTACAAATTGAATGCACTGTGAAGCCTAGATTGGCTCTAAAAATGATGGCCACACTCTCACCCCTGTGATCCTTCCTCGGGCAGTGCACCATGGAGTACCTGGTGGGGACGGCGGCTGCTATAACTGGGCCAGCCTCATCCCCCAACCAAGTCTCCATAATGCAAGCTAGGTCGACAGAGGAAATCTAGTCCACAAAAATAGCAGTCTTGTTCCTAATTGACCTGGCATTGCAAAGCACTGCCCAAAGAGGGTTTAGGGGAGGTGTCAGTCCTATAGCTACCTGCCCACTCGATCCGGTGGGACCCCTGGGTACAGGAACCAAACACGTCAGGCATCTCCCTCTGCCCTGTTTAAATTCAGGGCATCTTCTGCACCTTACAACCTCAATGCCCTTGACCATCTCATCCTCCGCTGCTCTCCACCAGCAATGACTCCATTGCTGCCTAGTTATTCTGACCCTTCTGCAGCATCTAGCTGCAGACAAAGGAACAGGGAGGTCAGATATGGGGCGGAGGTCAAGCAGCAGGGAGGCAGCATAGGTGAGTCTCGTAGGGCCAGTACCTAAACACATTTCAACCAGAACTATCCCACCCAACCCTTTAACAGCTTGAGCCTCAGCCAAACCTATAAAATAGAAATCAAACAAAAACTCACTCACACTTCATACACACCACAACCATGCACACCAATCGCACATATCCCCAATAAATCACCTTCAAAATCCTAACCCAACCTAACTTTAAATTTATGGGAGATACATCAAATTATCCTAACCATACACATAACAATTATGCACTACCTAAACTACCCTTCCCCAACCACCCCGAATACAGTAACATAAAATTCAACAATGAAAGGAAAAATCCTCAGGAGACCCAGTGTCTGGAAATCAAGGCCAGCAAAGTCACATGTAAGTGGAAGAAAGTCCCAGAATAGAGTCAGGTGGATTGCACAGAGTCTCAAGTTTTTAAAGTGCAAGGCTAAGGTTAGTACTCTTACCACCTTTCACGAAATTCACGCCACTGACACAGTGGCAGCCCCAAGTAGCCAGAGGCACTCAACAGAGGAGTAAAAGTTGCAGCCCAAGAATATAAGGCACTCTCACTGCCAAATATATAGTGGCACTCTCACTGCCAAAATGATAGTCCAGCCGCACTTAAATGCCAGGGCGGGGGTAGGAGTCAGTTTCTGGAGCTCTCTCACAACTCCACACAGCCAGCAAACTACTTTTTTCACAAGAATATGATCATAGCACAGAGGAAAGAGTCAGAAAAAGTCTGAAAATCACACTCACCGACCACCGACACTGCTGTTTAGGTCCACCTCCGTGGACTTCACCACACGTGGTCAAGTTCAATGGCCACCACTGTTCTTCTTAGCCACCAGCTGCTTCCAATATTATAATGACTTCAGGGTCCAGTCAGGAGGTGGCAGCTCACAACCCAATCCAAACACACACCGACCAGCACGATCAAACGAGCTTCACCTGCCTACTCTCTTCTGGCAGGACTTCCCGATAGTTTTTCCAGCCACTCCACTACTCCACCACCACAACTTCTCCTCCAGGTAACAGGTGCCTCTTCTCGGGAACTGATCAAATCGAGACAAGGACCCTGTGTAGTAACTGTGCTGCAAGTGTATAACTACAACGTGTGAAACGATTAAAATAACTTCCAGGATAGGGGCCTCCATAGGAATAACCTGAGAAAATAATAAAACTATTCTCCTATCACTTCCTCACTTATACCCCTACCTATGTCTAGCCCAAGCCCTGCTATAGCCTAAAAGTAGTGTCTGTAAAGACAAGAATGCCTGTAGCAAAAATGGAGCAAACATCATAGCTAAACTAACAGGACCTTCTCCACAGCATTCTGAGGAGCTTCCTTGAGGATTTTTCAGCTTTTTCACAAAATATTTGTTCAAAAAGATGCCAAGGAGGGTAAAATAATTCAGTGCTGCACAGAGCACTGTAGACTGCTGCCCAGCTCAGTGGCCATCTTTCCAGGATAGCTCTTCACAAAGGCAGTACAAACAAAGAAGCAAAGTCCTTCATCTGAGAGTCTCCTTTCAATTTGAATCTCAATCTCTCTGTCTCTCTCTCTCTCTCTCTCCCCCAAACAAAATTTTGCTCTCTTTATATGATATATCTTTGCCTAGCAGTTTAATCTCTGCATCCTGTTCTTGTAAGTTTCATCTTGTTTTTCACAAAATGCAACAAGACTCTTTTCATTGACCTTCCTGTGACCAGTCTAAAGAGCACATTAGTTTTCTTAACAGGTGCAACCAATTAAGACATCCTGTTCCAGGGCTGATTTCCTGCTGACAGTTCTGTTAACAAGCTTGTAAAAGGTCAAAATGTTTCTTAAGTCAATCCCCTGTGTTCCAAACTGTTAACTTTTCTAACAAACCCAAGAAGCTGTCTGTAATCATTTCAACAACATAACTGTATACATTTGCAAACCAAAGGATCTCAGTTTCACATAAAGAGTCACATATATTTTTTAACCACAGAAGAGCAAGGGGAGAATGAAAGAATAGAAACAGCAAGTGAAGAAAGGGAGAGAATGAGAGAAATTGTGGAACCATCAGAGTGATCAGTTCCTAGGTACCACAAGGAAAATTTGATCATGCAATCAGACAGGCAAGAGACAGACAAGTGGCAAAAAAGGAGAGGACAAAATAGATCAGATCCCTACATTTAACTTTCTCTGTATAACAAATGGGACAGGATCTTATCCAGCCCTGTCACAATCACAAGCACATTTTGCCCTCCCTACACCTTGATATAGTAAATTATTAATATCCTGCCATCACAAGCACTTCATGCCCTCCCTACACCCTAATAAATGAATCTTATATTGCCAGCACCTCACACACTCCCTGAACCCTGATATAATAAATGAATCCTCCATCAACAGCAACTCATGCCCTCTCTGCACCCTATCATAAATAAAACCTCCATTGACAGCAGCCCACACCCTCCCTGTACCTAATATGATAAATGAATCCTCCATCACTAGCACCCCATGCCCTCTCTGCACCCTGATACAAGAAATTAATCCTGTATCCCCGGTACCCCACATCCTTCCAGTAGTGATATAATTAATGAATCCTGCATCTCCAGCACCCCTCAGCTTCCCTGCACCTGGTATAATGAATGAATCCTCCATCCCCAGCACCAAACACCTTACCTGTACCCTGATATAATAAATGAATCCTCCAGCACCCCATGCCCTCCATGCATCCTGATACATATAATAAATGAGTCCCCCTTCCCCAGCACCCTACACCCTCCCTGAATCCTGATATAATACATGAATCATCCATCAACAGCATCCCATACCCTCCATGCAACCTGCTATAACAAATGAGTCCTCCATCGCCAGCACCCAATGCCTTCCTTGTACCCTGAAATAATAAATGAGTCCGCCATCAACAGCATCCCATGCCCTCCCTGCAGCCTATCATAAATAAATCCTCCATTGATAACACCTCATACCCTCATTGCATCCTGCTATAACATGCACTGGCCAATGCCATCTGTGTTTGCTTGCTGGTATTCACTGTGTAGCTATTGGGCATAGACATTGCAGCAGTTATGCATGCAGATTCTGAATGTGTGCAATGATAATGGGACTTGGTGCACTCAGATACTGTACTTCTAACATTATTTAATTTTAATTTTATCTGTGTAAATGAAGTGCTAGCAGAATTCATAAACATTTTCTCCAATGTTCAGCAAAAACACATTCCTCTTACGAAGTGTAGGATGCAGACTCAGCCACAAATTGCCTCACCAGTGACCTTCTAGCCCAAATGAAAAATAGGGACAAACTTTGGGATAAATACAAGAAATCCGGCCCAGCCTCTGAGTGGCCTAAGCATAGGAAATGCTGAAACATTTGCAAATCAGGAGTTTGGTCTAGCAAGAGCTCCTTTTGCAAAAATGAATATGCTGTCAAAACACACATGTATTCTGGGATGGCATAAAAAAGCCTCTTAGACAGAAAAACAAAACCTCTCCTGTCTGACATACTCATCAGTGGTATAAATTGTAATAACCCTAGTACAATCACAAATGTTTTCAACTCCAAACTGTCAGACCTCGCCTCTTTCACGGAAACTGCTGATGCCAACTCTGGGATCTTAACATCTTCTACATGCCCTCCACTTTCTGCCATACCATGCCCCCTTTTCTACCATCAATCTGTTACATGGCAGAGGTGAAGAAATTACTGCTCGCTGTCACACCCAACAACAACTCAGGGTCTAATGGCCGTGAACCAAAGCTGCTGAAACCTGCGGCCCCCTCCAGAGTGCTCCCTATTTCATAAATACTAAATCTCTTCCTTGCCACTGGAGTTGTCCCTGATGTCTGGAAAATCACCAAAATCACCCCTGTGTTTAAAGCAGGTGATCCCAGACTCATGGACAGCTATCACCCCACTGCCATACTTTCAGTACTCTCCAAAGTCCTGGAAAGGATTGTAGCATCACAGTTAAATGACCATATATCCGAGTACAATCTCTTGTCTCTCGCCAAATACCCTCCAAAGCCCTGGAAAGAATCATAGTATCACAGTTAAATGACCGTATATCCAAGTACAATCTCTTGTCTCTCGTCCAACATGGTTTTAGGAAAAATCATAACACCTCTACAGCCCTTGCCGAACTGACAAACAACATCAGCTTATCTATGGACTTCAGACTCCTAACTGGTGCAGTGTTTATTGGCCTCACTAAGGCATTCGAGCTGGTCAGTCACTCGCTTTTCAAAACCAAACTCACCTCTTTTGGTGTCTCCCCACCTGCTGACTCCTGGTTCTCCAACTACCTAACTGGCAGGAAACAACAAGTTCATCTCCACTCTGCTACCTCCAACTTTGCTAACATTACCATCGTGGTTCCTAATGCTCAATCCTAGGTCCACTTCTTTTCTCTGTTTACATCAATGATCTCCCTGCTGTTGCCTTTGGCTGCAACTCACTGTTGTATGCCAATGCTCTTGTCATGTACTACAGTATCCAGACTGTTCCTGCCAACAAAAAATTCTTCTCATATGCCATCACAATCACTCAGTCTTGGCTAGCCACAAACAAGCTCATCCTAAACAGCAAAAAGACCAAGGCCTAGCTCTTTGATTCCAAGCTGAAACCCTGTGTTACACCCTCAAAACTATCCATCACCTGTAAAGATGGATCCCCACTCAAGGGTGTTAGCAGTTTCCATTGCTTAGGGGTATGGCAGGACCCACTTCCTTGATTTCTCCCTTCATGCCTCCTCAGTCTGCAAATTTGTTAACGCTAAGCTTGGTATGGCCTTTAGGGTCAAATACTGCCTAGCCCCACCTGCCCAACAGTCTGTAGTTCAAGGTGTACTCCTGCAAGGTCTCATATATGGCATTTTAGCATTCCTGGGTGCAAACAAAACTGTCTTCTCTAGATGGGATGCAGCTTACAATAATGTGTGTCACTTTGCCCTGGCCTCTCCAAAGCTCGCCCATCACTGGCTCCTCTGCACTGGTCTGGCCTGGCCTTCCCTTGCTGGCCAACAATCTCTTGCTCTGGGCTGTTTCATGGACAAACTCCTCTGAACAGGCTCCCCACCTTCCCTGGCAAGGTATCTGCAGCACCTGTCCTCTACATACTACACATATTGTAATCCAAGATTGAATAAATAAAATAAAATAGAATAAATAAAATAAACATACTTGCTAAGATCTGTGGACTCCCAGCCTCTCATTAAGCACTGGTGCTCTACTGGCCTGGGAAAACTGGCTTTTGCAGCCTATGCCCCATCTACTGGAACTCCCTTTTCCCCAAAATGACACCTCTCTCCCGGCCACACAGTCTTCTGTAAGGCTCTAACAGACTCACTATCTTTCCCGGCCTTGCTTCTGCCAGTAACCTCAGGACTGGGTGTCCTCGCACAGTTGTACCTTCTGTTTCATTTCTCTAAAATGTACTATGTTTCATACTAAATGTTGCTGCACTCTGTAATATTGTACCTACACCTGCATAATTGTATCACTGATTTCTCTCTATGTCCTGTACTGTGTTTTCTTCTTTAGCAAGCACATTTTTTGCTGCATCAGCAACTGTAGCTTTTTGTTTATACTACTGCTTATTCATAATGTCTCTTAATTGTAACCCCCGATGACATTGCTCTCAATGTATACAGTATATACTGTTTGCTGTATACTTTCCTGCTATTAGTCTGGCAGAGGCCACTAGCTCTTGCACCAAGTGCCAAAGCAAGAAGGCCAGGAACAAGAGACCTAGCTGGGTGAATGGAGAGGTAGTGGAGAGGGTAAGGGAAAAGAGAGTGGCCTTTAGAAAAATATAAGAGTTTCTGCTGGGAAGAGAATAGGGAGGAATACGTGAAGAAATACAGGGAGGTGAGCAAAGTAGTGAGGGCAGTCAAGGCTTCAAAAGAACTAAGGCTGGTGCAGGGGATCAGGGAAGAGGAAAAGGATTTCTTTAGGTACATAGCAGAGAGAAGGAATTGCAAGGATCAGACTGTAAGGATTAGGAAGGACGGAGGGTGGGTAGAGCAGGGGGCGGAGGAGGTGGAAGCACTAAACAAGTACTTCTGCTCAGTGTTTACCAGGGAGCGGGATGGGCCTATACCTCAGGGGAAGGATGGAGGTGGGGCAGGGGGAGAGGAGGTGACGGATGTGGATATCCCAGCCTAAAGGGTGTTGGAGGGTCTAAGGTCCTTAAGGGTGGATAAGGTGCCTGGTCCAGGTGGAGTGCATCCTAGGATACTCAGGGAGTTGGCAGGGGTCCTGGCAGGACCACTGGCAGATTTGTTCAACACTTCCCCGAATACTGAATGCATGCCCAGGGATTGGAGGATGGCGCATGTGGTGCCAATCCATAAGAGTGAAGAAGAAGAAGAAGAAGAATCAGCATTTATGTAGTGCTTTTCATACATCCAAAGCGCTTTACAAGCAATGCTAGACTGGTAGTGAAGTGACTGTGGGCCCAGAAATGAATCTGGGAACTACAGGCTGGTGAGCCTTATAGCCATTGTGGGAAAGTTAATGGAGACTAAACTTAAGGAAAGGCTGGTGAGTTTCCTGGAGGAGAATGGCTTACAGGATGACAGGCAGCATGGGTTTGTGTCTGGGGGATCACGATAGATCAGCCTTGTTGAATTTTTTGACTGGGTGATTAGGTCACTGGATAGGAGCCAAGTAGTGGATGTCCTTTACATGGACTTCAGTAAGACGTTTGACTCTGTGCCCCACGGAAGGCTGTCCAGCAAGTTAAATAGCCTGGGAGCAGGGAGAAAGCTGGTTGGGTGGATCAAGAGCAGATTGCAGGGCAGGCAGCAGAGGGTGGTAGTTGGGGGAGAGCTCTCGGCATCCATGGTGGTAACCAGTGGGGTCCCATAGGGGTCGGTGCTAGGACCGGGACTATTTAACATATTCATAGCAGACATATCAAATGGGATAAGGAGCAAGATCAACCTCTTTGCAGATGACAATAAGATCTGTGCTGAGGTGGATAGTAAGGAAGGGGGTATGGCACTGCAAGAAGATTTGGCATCACTTGAGTGTTGATCAGCCATATGGCAGCTGTGGTTCAATCCAAAAAATGCAAAATCTTGCACTTGGGGGCAAAAAAAAAACAAAGAACAGCTACTGGTTGGGGGGGTGCTGCTGGCCACTATGGAGGAGGAGGAGAAGGATCTGGGAGTGCTGGTGACAGGGGACATGAAACATTTGGTGCAGTGCAGGAAGGCAGCTGCAAAGATTAATAGAATGCTGGGATGCATCGCCAGGGGAATCACTCTAGGAGGACGGAAGTCATTTTGGCCCTGTACAGGTCCCTTGTGAGGCCTCACTTGGGAGTACTGTGTGCAGTTTTGGTGCCCCTATTTGAAAAGGGACATCAAGCTACTGGAGGGGTTCCAGTGTAGGGTGACAAAGGTGATTCTGGGGATGGGGGACAAGCCATATGAGGAGAGACTGAGGGAGCTCAACATGTGCACCCTAGATGATAGAAGGGAGAGAGGGGATATGACTGAGACATTCAAGTACCTAGAGGGCATAAACAGAGTTAATTCAGAGGGCTTATTTAAAATAAAGGGGGAGGGACATCAGTGGACACAGTC
This sequence comes from Neoceratodus forsteri, assembly GCA_016271365.2. Classification (NCBI taxonomy): domain Eukaryota; kingdom Metazoa; phylum Chordata; order Ceratodontiformes; family Ceratodontidae; genus Neoceratodus; species Neoceratodus forsteri. The sequence goes on from CM028129.1 coordinate 1,261,769,581, forward strand.
TGAAATTGGAGGGAGGAAGGTTTGAGAGAGAGATGAGGAGGCACTATTTCACAGAGAGGGTGGTGGTTGTTTAGAATGCGTTGCCAGAAGAAGTGGTAGCACTGCAGACAGTGGGCAGCTTCAAGAGAGGGTGGGATAGGACCAAAGGGAGGGTCAAACCTGTGGGGAGGGTGGGGGAAGAGAAGTCAGAAGTGGGGGCACTAAGTTGAAGGGGTGCAAGGGGGCAGCTGCAGTTTAATAGACGGCATGCTGCACACTCGAGCAGACTACAATAGACCGAATGGCCTGTATCTGCTGGCAACTGTACAGTATATGCTTGTATTTTTGTAATTTTTCCAGGCTTACCTGGTTATCAAAAACAACTAAATATATAAATATATATATATATATATATATATATATGTATATATATATAAAATGCACCCCCTGGAGTGCCTTATTGCGTTTCTGAAATGGGTCCTTTTTAATAAACTGGATGTGCTTTTCAAACAGACTTTTGTTGAACTACTTTTAGCTGGACTATTGTGTTGGGGTAATGGCCTGGCTGAAAGTACCTCTTGGTCAATCAGGAGCCAGCATTTTTCTACCTATTTCGTAATGATGTTTATTATTGTGTTTCTAAACCACATTGTTAAAGCAGAAGTGCCACCCATTTTTTTGGGGGGAGGGGGGCTATATTTTCTGTTCACATTGGGCACTATCAGCTTTTAGTATTTATTTTGGTCCTATGGGACCAGTGTGCCTGTCAGAGATTACATGCTTGCTGACTGCATCTTGATTGCCCATTTTGCCTTATTCATTAGTTTATTATTATTTATCCATCAAAATGTGATTTTATGCTGGCCCAGTGGCATAGAGGGCTAAGATATTGAATGTCTTGCATCCTGCCACACTGGTGACCCGTCTTTGGGAACAAGCACTGATTACCAGGGGTCAGAGGGGTGAGAGAGGATTAAGCATCCCAGGGACTGCAGTCCTGTCTCTGGGTGGGGTGGCCAGTCTTCTCGGCCTCTGACTGCCACTGGTTGGAGGCCTGGTGGTAGTCCAGGTAGCAAGTGGCTTGAAGGGTGGGGCTGCAGATCTGCAGGACTTGCACACCTCCACATGCACATACTGACATGATGCCGCAACAGGGGCTTGGGAAGAAAAGGGAAAAAGAACCCAAGGGCTAAAATGATGCCCTGCACATCTCCCCAAACCCGCACCACCACCACTAGGACACCTGGAGCATCTGGATTTGGACTTTAGGGGAGATGGCCCTCCGGCCCCACCATAGGGGGTGAATCCATGGGAGACTTTGTCTGGGTAGGTACTGGAGAGGTGGGTACATGCTTAGTGGAGGTGGGGACATGAGCAGATGAGCCACCTAAGAGGCAAAAAGCTCTATTGATGCCCCCAGATGAAGGGTTACAACTCGAGGCACCGGGGCAGTTAGGTGGTGTGCGGTGACTGTTCATATCCATTCTTCACTTTTGCAGCATTAAAGCTGTGAAAATTATATTTCTGTGAAGCGTGGTTTGTAAGGTTCTTGAGTGCAGGACATTGTTCCAGGTTTGAGGGGAGGTGTGGACAGGAGCAGATGAGCCACCTAAGTAGCAAAAAGCTCTATAGAAAAAACATTTGTGATTTTACTCAGCCCAAGCTTTCTACCTCGTAGGTCATTGGAAGTTCCACCCTCCCAATGTCTCTGCATGCTCCTGCGGACATGAGGACAGGCATCAGAGAAAGACGGCCACAAACTGATGTAAACTCATGCACACACAAGTTATGCATATTTTAAGCACTTTGAAACACACGTAAGGCCTGAAAGTAGGTTTTGTCCTGAACATAGCAATATGTTATATACTGAACAATGTTGCACAATGAGAATGGGGACACTTAAAATTATTGCTTTGAAAATCAGAACTGTGACTCAGGGCATGCGTACCAGAGCATGTTGGAGTCTGTCAAACATTTTAGGCGATATGCCTGCACAGTTGATTTCTATTTTATACAAGGAGGCTAAAGCATCAGTACTCTTAAATGGTATTTCATCCCTTCAGTTTACTTTACAATGGGGCACAAGGCAAGGTTGTCCACTTGAACACTGAAGCTGTGCATACAGTACAGTTTACTAACAGTCTCTGTGCTGATGATCTTTTGATCATTGCTTTATCCCCCATAGCATCTTTTGAGGCAATTAATCATACTTTGATGGAATCTGGTGAGCTTGCTGGCTTAAAAGTGAATTGTGAAAAAGTGAAGTGCTAATTCTAAACACCTCTTCTCAACATGCAAAGTCAAGAATAATTTTAAACTTTCCAGGAATATACACAGTATTAATTACTTGGGCATAAATATATCTCCCAACCCTCACAAAATGATCTATTTAAATTTGGAACACCTAATACAGAAAATTATAATAGAGATGGAAAAGTGGAAGAACTATATTTGTCTTTATGGGGTAGAATTAACTAAATCAAGATGATTATTTCCATGAAACATTATGTATTTTTTCAATCATTTGTTTTTCCACTTTCTGCTGTCCAACTGCCCCATCTGACTGACCCCCCCATCACCTGGCTTCTCCAGGGCTTACCTTGTTCCTCCATGCCCTCAGCCAGAGGGCCTTTTCAGAGGTGCCCAGTTGCCAGTGCGGAGGAGCCTGCAGGCCTGTGTGTGTGTGTGTGTGTGTGTGTGTGTCAGGCATCATCCTGCATGCCGGGGGGGTTCCATATTTTCTCCCCAGGGCCCACCGCATGTGCCATGGACGCTACGTGCTTACTGTGTCTCGGCGGGGATGTCTATGGTGGCCTGTGTGTGTGGGGTCCCTCTCCCTGCATTACCTCAGTGCACTGTCACCTGAATTCCTGCAGGTAGCAGATGAGCAGAGGGATGCTGTCACCCTCTTCCCCGAGGGAGGAGAGCTGGCCCCCGAGTGACCCATGTCGTTTTCTAAACCCAGGTGAAAGGCACGGCAGGAGGCAAGGCACTCAGCACCTCAGCCCTCCATGCCACTGGGCTGGCTCTTTATTATATATTTAATAACTTACCCCTATACAAACTGTTCAGAAAAACTGATCGCATCTTTTCAAAATGTCTTTGGGATGGCAAACTCCGTAGGGTAAATTTACAAACAATCAGAGGCGATTGGAACTTTGGAGGTTTTGGACTGCCTAACTAGTAGAAGTATCACCAAGTTTTTCTAACAAGACAAACTAGATTTTTGTTTTCTGATCAGCCGCATAGTTTAGAACCAATTTAGGTCCAAACTGAACGTATCCTAGTTGCTCCACACAAACTTTGAGATTTCTTACAGATCAAGACACCGACAAATTAAGATCCCATCTAACCAGTAAGGGTGCAATAGGGATCTTAAAAAGAATTAAAACTCCCCTACAATGGGATTTCTATCCAATAAAATTAACTCCTTTGTGAAACAACCCAGATTACGACCTAGAATCTATAAATAGACACAGATGTCTGGCAAAAACTGAATTTAAAGAATGTTATCAGTTGTACAGTAGCTGACCCCCATGACACAGTTTATATGCATTTGATGCCTTGAGGGAAAATGTTATCTTACACAGGCTTTAACTTGGTGCCTACTTACAGATTCGGTTTTACACGAAAAACTATTAGTTGTGGACTGTTCTGTCCTAGTAAATAAAAATTGTGAACAAATCCTAAGAATTATTAATCTTAAAGAAAGGGGGTCAACCTTCATTATAGACTACTGCCGGATGATGGCAATATTTTTTTTTTTTTTAGTTTTTGTTGACCGGGTAAGTGCACTAGCCTATTTTCAGACATGACCCGGGGGAGGGGGATACAGGTGAATGCCAACTGATCTTGAACCAGATTAAGCTGTTGGTGGTATTTTTAGTGAATGAGGGAAATTTGGCCAGGACACCGGGGAAATTCCCCTACTCTTTTTCGATAAGTGCCATGGGATCTTTAACATCCACCTGAACTACCACCAGTCCAGGCAGATGGGACCTCGGTTTAACGTCTCATCTGAAATACAGCACCTCAGAAGTGCAGCACCCCTCTCATGCTGCACTACAGTGTCAGTACTGGGATATTAACCCAAGTGCCAAATGTGGGAACTGAACCCACAGCCCTCTGATCTTCTGGCCTCAGAGGCAAGTGTGCTACCTACTGAGCCACTGACACTGCTTTTTGACCACAGATACAAAAAATAAGTGATACACAGACTCAGGTATCACTATCCCTTTGGATATTTGGAAGAAATATTAGTCAAATGCTCATAAAGCCGGTAGGTATACACAGAGTAGGTTAATTCAGTTTAAATACTGTACTACTACCATATGAGTCCAGTTAAATTATAGGGTGTTAATCTTCGAAACGATGGTATATGCTGAAGGGGTAAAAGCTACATGCTAACATGGGGCACATGCTCTGGTCTTGCCCCTTTATTTATAAGTTTTGGATTTCTTTAATAAAAGGGTGTTCTAAATTGTTAAGCTTGACTGTTCTTTTTAATCAGCATTGTCTCTGCTTCAGCTGTCAACCGGCCACAATCTGGACCGGTCCCCCCCAACCCCATCACCCGGCATCCTGGGACTTACCATGTTCCTTGGATAGTATTCTGCCGAAGGACCTCGGGGGCACCAAGTCACCACTGTGAAGCCAGTGGCAGACAAGGCTTTCATCCTGCTGGTCGGGGGGGGGGGATCGTTCTTCCAATTTCACCCCTGGACCCATGATGTGTGCAATGACATGTTGCAAGCTCTGTTTCTGTAGAAAAATATCTTGGTGTCAAGCCAGTGGGACCCTTCCCTGGCTTCCCAGTGTGCTGCCACCCAGATTCTCCAGGTGACAACTGCCTAGCAGGATGCACATACCCCCCCCCCCGAGGGAGGAGGGCTGTCCTCAGGAAGCTCAGTCCTCCCTCCCTCCCCTGGCCAGCTACCGAATGAACCATGTCCATTTCCAAACCCAGGTTTCCAAATCCTGGTTGCCAGTGCAACCAGAGGTGAGGCGCTAAGAGCCTCAGCCTTCTCCACCACTGGGCCTGTTGAAGATAACATTACCTGTAGACCCAACATTTTGGATTTTGGGAGCTCTTTCTAAGATACAACATTTGGAATATCACTCAAGGACTTGGTTGCAGCTGGCAGCTATATGCATGCAGAAATGTTACTGTCTAATTGGAAATCTGTACCTAATAAATACTCAGATAGATGTCTGGTGAAAGAAGATGCATACAGCAGCACATAATGAAAGGATCTGCTATTCTTTAGAAGATAAACTGAACATTTTTAACAATATTTGGTCCCTGTTTATGAAATATCTTCAATAATTAGCATCATAATATTGGGAATACTTTACACATTAGCACATTATAGCTTGCTGCACTTGGTATAGGTCAAATTTAGTTTAGACTAGATTACTCATGTATTAGATTACGTTTATGCATTATACCACCACTTTTTAGGCATGTTTAACAATAGGTTTCTGAATTACTGTAGTTAAACATCTATTTAAAATACTGTAATCTGAAAAACTTTAAATAAAATATTGAAAAAAGAAATTAATCTTCCATCCCCAGCACTCCACACCCTTCTTGTACTGGTATGATAAATGTATCCTTCATCACCAGAACCCCACATCCTCCCTGTACACTGATATGGTAAATGTATTCTTCAGAGCCAGCACCTTACAACTTCCCTGTATGGATGTGGTAAATGTATCCCTCATCACCAGCACCTCGTGCCCTCCCTGTACTGATATAGTGAATGTATCCTCCATTGACAGCACCCCACACCCTCCTCGTACCGGTGTGATAAATGTTTCCTTCATCACCAGCAACCCATGCCCTTCCTGTATCAATGTGGTAAATGCATCCTTCATTGCCAGCACACCATGCCCTCCCTGTACTGATATGGTAAATGTATCCTCCATTTCCAGCACCCCACACTCTATTTGAACTGCTACAGTAAATGTATCCTTCAATGCCAGCACCCCACGCCCTACTTGTACCGGTACGGTAAATGTATCCTTCATTTGCAGCACCCCATGCCCTCCTTGCATCAATATAGTAACTGTATCCTTCATAACCAGCACCCCACACCCTCCCTGTACTAATATGGTAAATGTATCCTGTGTTACAATTACCCCACACCCTCCTTGTACTGATATGGCAAATCTGTCTTTCATCGCCAGCACCACATGCCCTCCCTGCACTGATATGGTAAATGTATCCTCCATTTCCAGCACCCCACACTCTATTTGAACTGCTACAGTAAATGTATCCTTCAATGCCAGCACCCCACGCCCTACTTGTACCAGTACGGTAAATGTATCCTTCATTTGCAGCACCCCATGCCCTCCTTGCATCAATATAGTAACTGTATCCTTCATTACCAGCACCCCACACCCTCCCTGTACTAATATGGTAAATGTATCCTGTGTTACAATTACCCCACACCCTCCTTGTACCGATATGGCAAATCTGTCTTTCATCGCCAGCACCCCATGCCCTCCCTGTACTGATACAGTAAATGTATCCTCCATTCCCAGCACCCCACACTATCCATGTACCGGTATGGTAAATGCATCCCTCATCGCCAGCACCCCATGTCCTCCTTGTACTGATATTGTAAATGTATCCTTCCTAACCAGCTCTCCACATCCTCCTTGCACCGGTATGGTAAATGTATCCTTCATCGGCAGCACCCCATGTCCTCCCTGTACTGATATTGTAAATGTATCCTTCATAACCAGCACCCCATACCCTCACTGTACTGATATTGTAAATGCATCCTTCATAATCAGCACTCCATACCCTCCTTGTACCGGTATGGTAAATGTATCCATCATTGCCAGCACCCAAAGCCCTCCTTGTACTGATATAGTAAATGTATCTGTAAGCACACACCCCCCAGGAGGGCTTACTATTGTGATCCTCTCCTCCCATATTTGAGCCTGGGAGGTATTGTACCTGCCCCTGGGCAGAGTTCTTATCTGGCCCTGGGTATATTAGTCTGGGGTTCTCGGGGATCAGAGAGGCTGGTGGGAGAAAGACACATTACAGTGGGTCAGGGGTTCGCCCCGGTCCAGTATATTGGGCCTAGGTGACTCGGTGATGGCTGTTACGCTTGGGACTGTGGGTGGTGTGCAGGGTGAGTGGCCATTTGAGGAAACAGGGTCCGCTATTTTGCATGGAGCCACGGCCTGGAGAGATGGAGGTAAAAGGGGCCTGCCTTGTGCTCTGCAGCACCAGGGCAGGTGTGGGGCCTGGTTTCCATGGTTATGAAGCCTAAATAGAGGTGTTGGGGATGCCATGAATAGTGCTTGTACTGTGTGGGGTTCAGATGAGTGGCAGCTCTGACCCCTTTATTCATGTGGCACAACACCTCCGGGTTAGACAGCCTATGGCAAGAGATTAGGTCCCGGTAGAGTTCCCTCGCATTGGCCCATGTTGAGCCTGCTCCAGGATGCTGAGTGTCTGGGCCCATTGCCCTGTGTTGCAGGATGAGAGGGCTGGTGAGAAGAAAAATGAGAGCCACAGCCTTGTATGAGTCAGCAGAGGTAAAATGTGGAGATGGTTCAGAGCGGCACTGGAATACAAACTGCCGAGATGTAGGCTGTCTGTGGATGAAGAACTGTGTTTGCAGCCTAGTTGGTGTTTGCTGCTGCTTTTATCTGTGAGCTCCCTGGCTCTGCTGTGAAGTCCAGCTATTGGGACAGTTCAACTCTTAAGTAAAGTGCCGTGGTTTCATCCACTGTTTATGTGCCTGTCTCCGGTTGTAGCCCCCGCTCCCTAGAGCTGTTTTTTTTTTTTTTTTGCTTTTAAAATAAATGAATTTGTTTTTTGTTTTAACTGAGTGTGTCTCCCACCTGATGAAATGTGTTGCCTGTACTTACATGCCTTGCTCACCAGTTGAGTCTCCAAGTTCGAGTCTGTCCCTTGGAGCTGCGGTTAGCTGCCTGCTGCCATCAAGACACCAGCTTAGAACCCATGTTTCTGCACTATAAGATATGTGCCATCTTTTATCTGCTTAATAGATGGTCATCTGTGCTTGTGCCCCCCTCCATTCCCTTGTTAACATCAGGCCCCTAGACACAGGCCAGAGGGTGGCTTACATATCCTTCATGGCCAGAACCCCACACTATCCTTGTACTGATATGGTAAATGTATCCTTCATCGCCAGCACCCCACGCCCTCCCGGACCACCCTGTGCTCTTTTTCAAGGATTGTATTATGGAACAATATGCAGGACAGGGAGATTGCTCAGAGTGTCATTTCATAAAGGTGTACAGAATTCGTCCTCGAGGGAGACAGTCAGAGGATTCTCCACTAGTGCTTATGGTGGAAACGGACAGTATGGGCACTAAAGATTGCATCTTAAGTTTGGCAAAATGAATGGGGCCTCTAAGTGTGCAAGGCTATACAGTTTATTTGTTCCCAGACTTATCATATGCCACTCGCCAACGTCGCAAGAAATTTGACAGAGTTCGGAGGAAACTCCAGGATCTTGAGGTATCGCACGCTGTTCTTTTTCCTGCAAAACTTAGAATTGTCCACCAAGATAAGGTCTTTATTTTCACTGACCCGATAGATGCAGGGAAATGGGTCACTCATTTGGAGACACAGCAGTCTGGCAATCGAGTTCAGACACCTGAAAATGACTCTCCAGATGATACCTGGAGTTTGACTTATTGGGACTTTAGCTTTTAGTCTGCTTGACTGCTTGGGCAGTTGATGACCCCAAGAGTCCCTAGAGACTTACAAGGCGGCCCTGTTTAGAATGTTTTTTACTTGTCAATAGATGGCTCTAAGTTAAGTTATGTAAAGTACCTATTGTTCATACATTTATAAGAATAAAGAACCATAGTACTAAAGCTAGTTTAATGACAGTATACTGTTGGATAATAAAAAGTACATATTGTAGGAATTTTGGCGAACTTGGCTGTGTTCTCCTATTGCTTTAGTATTTATCCACAGTTGTCTTTCTTTTTTTCTATAATGATGATGAGTGCTGTTTCATGAGTCTATATTCCATTTATGGGGTAGTTTTTTCCCCCCAGTTAGGTTACAGCTTCAGTTAACAAGGTGGACCCAATGCTCATTTGAGTGCAGCTATTGAGTACTCTTTCAAAATGTAAGTTATGTTTTCTTTCCACCTGCTATTAGAAATATAACAATTTTAGCTTTTCCCCCTGAATTTAGGAAAAGCTTGGAGATACAGTAATCCTATATATAGTTAAAATGAATAGTACTTCCTATGTGGATCTCATGTTTTGTGCTGTTTCCAAGACGCAATGTAATGTGAATTTGAATTTACATGAACACCTAATAAATATAAAGTACAAAAAAAAAACCTGTGTTTTGCTTGCTGGAGGAGCTCCACAGACTGAATCTGTATGCATTTCTGTTTGCCTGGGCCCTGCTACACTGGCACAGCCAGAATACCTGCTACGCAGAGAAAGTCATCGATGAGAGACCGGCCTGGGGATCAGTCCCCTGCTCAACGCCTTGAACAGGAATGATGCCTCGGTGACTCGTGTGGACCCTGCTCCTCCGGGCACCCCAGCTCAACAACCTGCAGTCTCGATTTTGTCCTGCCTGTGTCCAGTATTGGGTATCATGAGTAAACATCAGGGTAGCTCCCTGCAACAACAGCTAAATCTAAAAGTGTTGTCATCCGATTGTCTTGTTGCCTTTTCTTTCACGAACTGAGCCCTCCAGCTCCGGATTACTATAGTGTGTGTTGTGCATGTTGCTTTCTTCCATCACAGGGCCCCAACCAGCTGCTACGTTCCTAGCTAGCCCACTGTTTTCTACCTGGGTACCCAGAGTGTGTGACTGTGTGGGGACTCTGAACTGCATGCATAACTGTCTGATTAATATAGCTTTAAGCAAATCAACCTGATTACGCCTCCCTTGTTCAAGTCCCTGAATAAATCAGATTTAACTTTGTTTGCATTTAACCTGACTGTGGTTCCAGTTTGTGCAAAGAGTATTGTACTGTTGTTATTTGCTGTGCTTAACCTTGTTTCCAAGGGGTCCCCAGGGTCAAGCTAGAGGAACTAGCCCAGGTGGCAAGTACAAACAGTGTGGGTAATTGCCTGGTGAATAAGGGTCATTGTGAAAGTGATTATTGTGTACTGGTCAGGCCACTAGATGGAGAAAAGGGGGGTTACAGTGTCCCGGAGGGCTGTGCCCAGGTCAGCTTGACCACTACCAACCCTGACCTCCAGGTGGAGGCACCCGTATCAGAACCTAGGCCTCTTAACCTGCAACTAGCCAAGCAGGCAGGGGCAGTTGCCCTTGGGATAGCATCACCTAGGGGTTACATTGGGGTTGACTTTTCTTGGTGTAACTTTTATTTGCCATGGAGGAAATTCAGCTGGGAGAATATCCACAGTCATTTGTGACTAGACCTGTTACTTAAGCTCTGTGGAATAGTTGTCTGAAAAGGGTAGGAGCTGAAAGGGGCCTGAGGAACTGTGGATTCAAAACAGGAGTTGTTTGTGGACTCTGTCTGCTGTAGGTGAGGCAGAGAGCAGCCACCAGCTTCCTTATAGCAAGGAGGTGATTTAATAGAAGTACATTGAATTGAATTCTTAATTTTGGGGCCTGTGTAAGTAAGCAGAAGTCAGTGTTTTGGTTCTCTGTTTTTGGGGTTGACTTTTCTTAGTGTAACTTTTACTTGCCAGGAAGGAAATTTAGCTGGGAGAATATCTGCAGTCATTTGTGACTTGATCTGTTACTTAAATGCTGTGAAATAGGTGTCTGAACAAAAGGAAGGCACTTACCGGAGTGGTGGGTCAGAGTTGTTATTGATTGTTTCTGGAGGGCACGGGCGTGAGTCCCACCCAACCCTGCCCCTCACCCCACCTGCTCCAAGCACATCATTTCTTTTATAGCATGGGTTCTGACATCACTTCCCCAAAAGTGCAAAGGACATACACCTGTTCATATCCTTAAAGGCACAACACACTGAATAGGGGGTAAACAAACTCACACACTTGTACACACCAAAAAAACAACAACAAAAAACAATCTCTTAAACAGGAAGGGACACAGACATGTAGGGAGTGCACTGGCTGAGGAGTGGAGGTCTTCTGGGTCTGCCCTATTTGCAGGCACCTCTTTGGTCTCAGGGACGAGGTTGCCTGTCTCCATGCTGACCTGGCGAGGATACAGGAAACCTCCTCCCCCACCCAGGCCACCACTACTGCCTCATAGGTTGCCAAGAAAGAGGAGCGGTTGGACCACAGTGGGCTCAGGGAAAGTGAGGGTGGTGGAACAGAGGTGCATCCCTCCAGTTGTGCCTCTTCACAATTCATTCACCATTCTGGCAGAGTGTGGTTCCTCTGTGGAAGCACCCATAGTGGAAAACAAGGAGGATGCTGGGAACCTCCACAAAGGAGAGCCACAGGAGGGTGGCACAGGACCCCACAGGGAAAGGAAACAACTCCTGGTGGGGAGCTCAATCATTAGAGAGATAGAACTGCGGGAGGAAAGGGAGAGGGTGGTAAGGTGCCTGCCCAGTGCCATGGCTTGGAAGGACAGGAAACAAATCCTCAGGATTGTGGGAGCAGCTGCACAGGGGAGGGAGCCGGATGTCATTGTCCACCTAGGGAAAAATGACCTGGCTGGGAATGGGATCAGAACAGTGCAGCAGAAGTTTGTGGAGTTGGGGAGGGGACTTAGACAAGTGGCACACACAGTAACTTTCTCAGAAGTGCTACCTGTCTATGGCATGGGTGAGGCTAGGGTACTCCGCACCATGGGATTCAATGACTGGATGAAAAACTGGTGCAGAGCTCAGGGATTTGGCTTCATTGGGGACTGGGGTCCAGCTGGAGGGATACAGGCCTATACTGGCGTGATGGTCCACATCTGTCCGGGAGGGGAACCAGGATCCTAGGTGATGGGTTTAAATGCTTCATTAACAACGATTTAAACTAGCCAAGGGGGGAGGCACTGAACAGAATCAGGGAAATCCCAGCCCCCCCCACAAAACAGGGTAGTTAGCAAAGTAGACACAAAGGTAGAGAAGTCAATAGGGAACAGAACAGGGGTAAATCTAGAAAAAGGCAGTAAGGACAGGGATGGGCCAAAAAGGGGTAAGGCTGTCAAAAACTGGAGAGCGATGAGTACCAATGCCCATAGTCTGGGTAACAAGCTCCCTGAACTAGTTGCCTTGATGGAAGATGGACACCTGGATATCGTGGCAATCACAGAAACATGGTATATAGAGAACCATGACTGGGATGTCAACATACCAGAGTACACAATCTACAGGAGGGACATGGAGGGTAACAGAGGAGGAGGAGTAGCTCTCTACATAAGGGAAGGAATCAAAGCAACAGAACTAAAGGGTAAACAGGGAGGGGAGGGGCCACTGTGGGTCACCCTGGAGACAGGAAATGGCACCATAATCCACACAGGGGTTGTTTACAGACCCCCATCTCAGGGGGAGGCAATGGACAAGTAAATGATAGAAAGAATCCTTAGAATGGCAGAAAAAGGAGAGATATTGTTGATGGGGGACCTGAACATGCCAGATGTTAACTGGATCACCTTTGCTGCAGCCACATCCCAGAGCAGGGGCATTCTTGATGCCCTACAGGGGGCACACCTCAGACAGCTAGCATTGGAACCCACTCGAGAGGGAGCAATCTTAGACCTGGTACTTTCAAATGGGGATGGAGAGAGGATCTCAGATTTAAAAGTGGGTAGCCATCTGGGAACAAGCGACCACCAAACAGTGTGGTTCACAATAAACACAGCTGCAGAGTCAAGCCATACAAAAGCAAGGGTGTTGGACTTTAGGAGAGCCAGCTTTGGCAAAATGGGAGAGTGCCTCAGAAAAGCACTAGCAAACAGTCAAGAAGGAGGGGTGGAAGAACAATGGGGAAAAATCTAAACGACCATCACAGAGGCAACAAGCCTTTGTGTAAAGCAAATCAACACAACAAAATGAAGGAAAAAAAACACTATGGTTCTCAAAAGAGGTGGCAGGGAAGGTTCAGGAGAAAATGATAGCATTCAGGAAATATAAGGAAACACAGAAGGAGCAGGACAGAGAACTATATCAGTTAAAGCAGAAGGAGGTAGGGGAGGCAGTCAGAATAGCAAAGGCCCAAGCTAAGGAAAAGATAGCCAACTCAGTTAAAAAGGGGGATAAAACCTTTTATAGGTACATTGGGGAGCAAAGAAAGACCAAGGAAGGAACACTGAGGCTTAATAAAGGGGAGGTAATGTGGGCAGAGGGTGACAGTGAAAAAGCAGGGATACTAAACTAATACTTCTCAGTATTCACAAAAGAAGAGGAGGGGGGGTACCTAAACCAAACAATAGAAACACTCTGGATAGAGGGTTGATACCAGTCCATTCACAGAAGAAAGGGGTCTAAAAGAACTCATAAAACTGAAGGTGGACAAAGCAATGGGGCCTGATGGGATTCACCCAAGAATTCTAAAAGAACTAAGGGAAGAACTAGTGACACCACTGACTATACTCTGAGGACTGTAGAAGGGTGGATGTGATTCCATTTCACAAAAGTGGGAGCAAGGCAGAGGCAGGAAACTACAAACCTATTAGTTTGACCTCAGTGGTAGGGAAAATGATGGAATCACTTCTGAAGGAAAGAATTGTTGAGTACCTAGAGGCCAGCGGGGCACAGAACCCAAGGCAGCATGGATTCACAGTGGGAAGGTGGTGTCAGACGAATCTAATAGATTTCTTTGACTGGGTGACCAAAATAGTGGACCAGGGAGGGGCTGTGGACATGGCCTACCTAGACTTTAGCAAGGCATTTGACACAGTCCCACACACAAGTTTAATATACAAATTAGCCAGCCTTGGAGTGGGTCCCAAGGTGGTAGCCTGGGTAAAAAATTGGCTGGACAACAGGACGCAGAGGGTGATAGTAAATGGAGTCCACTCTGAAGAAAGGGGGTTACTAGCAGAGTACCACAGGGTTCAGTACTGGAACCGGTCCTCTTTAATGTCTTTATAAGAGACATTGCGGAAGGACTGGAAGGAAAAGTATGTCTCTTTGCAGATGACACTAAGATCTGCAACAGGGTCGTTACAGAAGGTGGGGTGGAAAGGATGAGAAGGGACTTGGCAAGGTTGGAGGAATGGTCAAATGTATGGCAGCTTAGATTCAATGCACAGAAGTGCAAAGTAATGCACCTGGGAAACAAAAACCCAAGGGAGGAGTACACAATGGGGGTGTGAGATATTAATAACAAAAATGGAAAGAGACCTGGGGGTAGTCATATCAGTTGACCTAAAGGTGGGCAAGCAATGTGAGAAGGCAGTAAGGAGGGCTGTCGGCAGACTGGGATGCACAGGGACAGACATTACTAGCAGAAAACAGGAAGTTGTTATCCCATTGTACAGACAGTTGGTGAGATCCCATCCGGAGTACTGCGTGCAGTTCTGGAGGCCCCATCTCCGCAAGAACATAGACAGGATGGAGGCTGACCAGAAGAGGAAATTAAAATGGTGCAGGGTCTGTACCAGAAGACATACAAAGAGAGAGTAAAGGAACTTAATATGTATACCTTCAAGGAAAGGGGGGGCATGATAGAAAGGTTCAAGTACCTCAAGGGAATCAACAAAGTCCAAGAGGGTAGCATCTTTCAGAAAAAGAGATGTGCAAGAACAAGGGGGCACAATTTGAAGATAGAAGGGGGACGGCTCAGAGGTAATGTGAGGAAGTATTTTTTTCATGGAGAGGGTTGTGGGTACATGGAATGGCCTTCCTGAGGAGGTAGTGGAGTCAAAAACAGTGGGGGAATTCAAGAATGCATGGGACAGACATAAGGCAATTCTAGTGGGGGTAGGAGGAAGTAGGCTGTTGGTTAACTAGGATCTGCAGCTTATCCATTAGGTACGGAAATGGGCCAAGCGGTCCTTATCTGCCATCAAATTCTATGTTCTATGTTTCTGTGATGGCCTCAAGCACTCTCATTTAGTCCTGTGTCACACAAAAAATACAAATAAAAAAAAAGTCATGTGTCAAAAAAAAAAAAAAACTATTTTCCCAAGACTGCATTTTCTACTCTCATCAGTGATTCTGGCCCGCAGAACACTCCACAGCATATAACTGCCAGTAATCACAAAAGCATTTAAAGCAGCAATGCATGTTACAGTCATAATTTTGCACTGATACCTTTTGATTCTATTTCTAATTGCCATTTTTCATGTTTGCTTGTCGCATGCACAAAGCAAACATACTGTTACTGTAGTGTAGGGGGGTAGGTGGGTGTGTACTGTATAAGCCAATGGATGTAGAAATGCAGGAGGCTTGCCTCTCATAAGCCAATGCTGGGAAGACTAATGATGACAATGTTCAGCTGGCTGACGGGTGTAAACTTCTTGTAGTTCAAAGGAGAAAAGTCCCATCAATCACACTGGATCTTACTTCGAGAGGGTTCCTTCAGTAGGTCATTACATATAGGACTGACCACCTGGTGTCGGGCCACACGGTAGACTTTTCTAGTAATCCCTGACAGGGGACCGCCCACCCGATGTCACATGACCGACATCAGCATGGCTGTATATAGTGGGTGGTCCCCATGCCCGCCCTCCAGTTCTTTTCTGCCATCGCCTCATATCAGTTGCATAGAAGACTTCCAGTAGCGATCGTCCTGTTAGTTCTTGTGTCGGATTTTTTCCTTCGCAATTCCTTTCAAAATTTTTTCTTGAGTCTTCACCCAAGTAGAAGTGCTCATCCTGCAGCAGACAAATACCTCATAAGGATGGTCATCTGAAGTGCGTGATCTGTCTGGGCCCAGACCACCCTGTCTCATCCTGCTTGGCGTGCCAAACTTTCAATCAGGCCACCAAAAAGCAGAGACAGCAGGCTTTGGAGGCTTACCTTTTAAAAGTCCGTGATGCTTCTCTTGAAAAGCAAATGGACCGGATCCATGAATCCTTTTTAGAAAAATCTTCACCCTCCAAGAAACACAAGGAGAAATCTTGGGAGCGGGAGTGCTCCGCGGAGGCCCAGCCTGAGACCTCGAGGCCCTCAATGAGCAAGGCCACCTTACAGACACCTAAGAAGACTTTGGATGGTAAGTCTGATAAAACTTCCGCGGGTCAGTTGTCCATCGGCTCCTCCGACGGCCGCACAGCCACAGCCACTGAGTCGGCCCCTGGCTCCTCCGGGGACTGCTCAGCCACCGGTAAGTCAGCTCCCCAGGCCTTGGGGACCCGCCCGGCTACAGCCGATAAGCGGACCGAGGGCTCCTCCCCCACCTTCCTGGCTCCGTCTGGTAAGACGCCCGTCTCAAACGGTCACTCAGGCATGGTTCTTCCATTGGGGCCTAATGGCGCCACCCCCGATGCCTGGCAGAACCAGGGGGAGACTGCCTCTCTCCCCCTTCTCCCCACCAGTACCCTCCCCTTCTCAGGCAGGTACCTCAGGCAAGGACAGTGTGGGACCCCTCAACGTCGAAGACCACTCCTCGAGGTCTGTCCCGCACTTCCCTGACGGGGTCACAGGGAAGGAGGCTCCTCCTCAGCCATCTGGCTTTACGGTGGAGGCCCCTCCTCCCCCATCCAGTGGGGTCCCTTCAGATCTGGTGGATATCCCAGTTCCAATCCCACCATTGAATCCAGCGACTCCCAATCCAATGCCGGAACCTCCTCAGACTATTCCTCAGCCTGGGCCCAGTGGTCTGCCCAAGCCTTTGGCTCTGGCACCAGACATGGTCCATCCATTGGGTCCCCTTCATCTGATGCTGGCCCCTTCAATGCCAGACCCCCTTCCGCTGCCGGACCGGGTGGTGCCGGTCCCGATGCTGGTACCCTTGACATTGGCTATCCTGACGCCGGATCCACCATGGATTTATACAATGGTGGGTCCGACATGGGTTCCCCCTCTGTCAGACCCCCTGATAACAGGAATTTTTTCTAGACCCCGAACTGTTCCTCACTACCCACTGGGGTATCCTGGGGACCACTACCCGGCTGGTCCTCCTCCTTATTGGAGTTCCTTGGGACAGTATTACCCTGGGTACAATCCCTACAGGGTTACCACTTCCAGGGTTATCAGGGGTATTATTACCCCCCCTCTGCCAGTATTTCCACCTCCCCCCCAGCCTCAACCTCCTCCACCTCCCCCTCCACCACCTACGCTGGACTTCAAGACATTAATCCAGTCTTCGTGGCAGGGGGCACACTCGGAGTTGGTCTCAGATCTGGAGAGTAGGCTCCCACCCCCACGCTCTCCCAGATCTCCATCACCAAAGAGCTCCTCTCCTTCCATGGTTCATGTCTCAGGGATGACATGTCAAACCATTGTTCTTTGGGACATTCGTGGTCTCCCAGATGAGGGGGCGGATGATGATAGTGATGAGGATGCAGACGATTCGGCGGAGGATGTTTTGGAGGAACCCGAGGGTCTGAAGTGCAAGGTTTCCCCAAGTCCCCCCTCACCCCGGAGGACCCTGCCTTTTCGTTGATGAGGCCAGAGATGCAAAGCCAGGAATGCCGTCTTGAGGTGCGAGCTACAGAATCAACAGAGTCATATGTAGCCTGCAAAGCATGCCTACAAGAGAAGCAAGAGAGAGACGAAGATCCTTGTCAAGTTCCTCCTTGAGGCTCGAGGAGTCTCTGTCCCCGGTCCCGATTCCTCCTTGGATCGGACCTCACTAGGACCTCACCTCTATGGTCTGGCAGATGCCTCATTCTCTCCCGGCTGTCCCTAAGAGGGTGGACAGAGTGTACCGAGCGCCGAAGGAAGCTCCCTTTCTCAAGACACATCCCAAGGTGGACTCTGTCGTTATTTCAGCTGCTCATGATTGCTCGTCTGCACCCAAGCACATGAGCACCTCTTCTCCAGACAAAGAGTCAAGGCAGACAGACCAGTTCAGCAGGAAGGTTTATGCTTCGGCCACATGTGCACTCCAGTGTCTTAACTATGTGGCCCACATGGTGTCACACCAAAAAGCTACCTTGGCCAGGTTAGAGGCCCGAGTCCAAGCAATGGACCCCTTGAGCCTCAAGGAGGAACTTGACAAGTATCTTCACCTCTCTCACTTTTCCTGTAGGCATGCTTTGAGGGCTACATATGACTCTGTCGATTCTGTAGCTCACGCCTCAAGATGGCATTCCTGGCTTCGCATCTCTGGCCTCGCCAACGAGGTACACTCTGCGATTCAGGATGCCCCCTTCCTGAGCTCCGTGCTTTTTGGTGAGGACACCAAAGATATTATTACTGATCTCCAGGACAGAGGCCTCGTCCTCAAATCAGTGAGGTCCAGGTACCTATCAGGCACTCAACAGCAGCAGCAGCCTTTTTGAAGCAGTGCCTTTCCAACTGGTTAGGCAACTGTATTCGGTATTGTTACCAAAAGTATGAAAAACCTCTGCCTACTCCCATCAGAGGTCATTCTACTAGGGGCATGGCCACTTCCGCTGCTTTTTTGCAGAATGTCTCTGCGATTGATATCTGCGCCGCAGCCACTTGGAGTTCTGTCCACACCCTTACTAAACACTACAGTCTGGACATTGCTTCTAGGCAGAGGGTAGGTTTCAGCCTAGCTGTCTTGCAGGACATTCTGTCCTAGACTGGGTCTATTCTTGTTCCCAGTTCTGTTGGAGTTATTTTCTTCTCCTCCCTTGTTTCTCTCAGTCTGTTTTTGGAGGGACTGCTTGGGACTCAGTCCTGTATGTAATGACCTACTGAAGGAACCTTCTCAAAGTAAGATAGTACAATTACATAGGAACATACCGTAACAGTAGATCTTCGAGAGAGGTTCCTTCAGTAGGTCATATTTTTCCCTCCCTCCTTCCCCTCATTTTATTTCTTACACAGGGACTCCAAATCCTGTTTACTCCTGCTGTCAGGCCTCTTCCTGGCTCCGACTGGAGAACGGGAGGGCGGGCGTGGGGACCACCCACTATATACTGCCATGCTGACGGTCACATGACGTCGGTGGTGGTCCCCCATAAGGGATTGCTAGAAAAGTCTGCCGTGCGGCCCGATGCCAGGTGGTGCCAGTCCTATATGTAATGACCTACTGAAGGAACCTCTCTCGAAGATCTACTGTTACAGTAAGTTCCTACATAACTGTACTTTTTCTGCCCATTAGCGAGCAAGCAGGCATAATAAAGCTTTGAAGATAAACATCAAGCCTTACACTGTGTGTGTGTGCGCGTGTGCGTGTGTGCGTGTGCGTGTGTGTGTGTGCTTCCCCCCTAGTTTTGCTGGCAAAGGCACCTAGCTTCACCTGAGCTCTTTTCTTATAGGTTTGCTTGTAAGGACAGAGCAAGGATTAAGATTAAGGCTTCTTTTGGCTTGGCAGATTTATTTTGTGTTACTATTTCCTTTTGTGCTCACAGGGTTTGTTACTGTTTTTACTTACATTTTACTGTTGTTATCTTCTCTGATTCAAACTGCTGTTGCAGGGTATACTTTCTGCTGCATTATTACAGGGTGTGCCTACAGGTTTGTTACTGTTTTGTACTTACAGATTACTGCTGTAATCTTCTCTGATTCAAATTGTTTTTTGCAAGGTATTTCTTCTGTTACTCCTTTATTTTTCTCTGTAGCAAAGTGTTTTTTGCAGGGTACATCTTCTGTGAAATTGTTACAGGTGATGCTTATATTTGTGTGACTTTTTTTATCTGTCATTAGGCTAAGCTTTCAGGGCTACTGCATTTGTTGTTGGTTGATTGTTTCTGCTCTTACCTCCTTGTTTCTTTCGTCCATGGTTCTTCTTTTTCGGCAGAGGAAGGGCCCAGCCACCCACCCCCATCCCCTACCACCCTATGCTACAATGCTAAACTCCTTTTATAGAGTAGCACAGTCGTGACATTTCCTGTAGCAAAGCAGGAAGGGGAGGATCAGAGGGGTATCCACACAGTGACCTCACTTACAGGGGCACAAGTAATTTAACTTGTTATAACAAGTTATACAAACAAACAAACAAAAAAAAAAAAAACTTTTGCTTTCATTTTCCTCCTTCTAATTTCTTGGACCAGCTTATAAACTCGGCAACTCAACTGGAATGGATATTATTAACTGCAGGTACTGCAGGACACTTTTCAAAAGGGCAGTCATACAGTATTTAGGACACTGTCCTACATGCAGGACCATTGGAGATCTAAGGACTCATCTCCAGGCAGCATGGGCAGAGATTGCGTGCCTCAAATCATATATTCAGGAGGAAATATATTATCAGAACTGCCTGCCATTTCTCCAACATCCAACTGAAGCACCTTGACTGCAGAGGGTAGTTGGTCTGGGAGGTTGGCAGGTGGTTAGGAGGGGCAAATCAGATGCCCTATTACTTGGTGCTCTCCAACGTATCACCTGCACAAACCATATGAAAACTACAAACAGGTATCTGCCTCTATCTCTGAAATCAAACAAAGGGGCAGAGGACACTGCAGAGCAGGACACTGCTGCACAGAAGCTAGTAATTACAAAACTCACCCAAAACAGGGACCAAATCAAAAAAAGCAAAAAGGAAATCCAAAACACTTCTGATCATAGGAGACTCCATGATTCAGGGAGTTAATACCTACCTCCAGCCAGGGGTAATGGTCAGATGTCTCCCAGGTACATCAGCGTGGAGAGACACTGACCGCATTGCTAAAATCGTGCAAGAAGCAGGAGAAAACATCGACGTCCTGGTACACATAGTGACTAATAATCTCACCAGTCAGTCTGTTATGGAGACCAGGGAACACCTGACCAGAGTGGGAAACAAACTGCTATCCATTTCGTCCAGCATCTCCTTCTCTGAGATCCTGACAGTCTGGGAGAGGGGGACAGATGGACGGAAGGTCAGAGAAGGGGAGATAAGGGAGCTAAACATGTGGCTCAAGGGCTAGTGCCAGGAAAAAGGACACAGATTTATAGGTAACTGGCAACAGTTCTGAGAGTGAAGGTTCTTTAAATTTGATGGACTGCATCTGACTAAGGAAGGGGTCAGTGCATTGCAGCAGAAGTTTGATGTCTTTTCAGAATATTTAAACTAGCAAATGGGGAGAGGGGTGCAGCACCTGATACATTGAAAGAGAAGAAGTCCCCTCCTCCCTCAGCTAATGATCAAAAAGGAGTTCAGCATGTTTGTAGTTCATTTGCATCACCAGATAAGGAAAACGTTCCGGCCCCCCATACGACACACAGGGGACACGCCGGACCTCGCCCAGTAACTAACGCACTGAAATCTGACCAATGGAAAATCATGTACACAAATGCCCACAGTCTGGGAAACAAGATCCTAGACCTGCAGGCTACAATGATAGAGGCTAAACTGGACACAGTAGCCATTAGTGAGACATGGTTTACCAGTAACCATACTTGGGAGACTTCAGTACCCGGCTATGTACTGCTCAGAAGAGTCCGAGGTGCAAAAAGGGGGAGTGGGGTGGCCCTTTATGTCAATGAGAATATCAAAGCTACAGAAATTCAGAATACACATAAGGAGCCAGAAGAACTGTGGGTTACCCTGGAAACAGGAAATGGGACAGCCATACGAACTGGGGTTATTCTAAAGGCCTCCAGACAAGGGGAGGACATAGACACATTACTGTTAGAAGATATACAAAACATGACAGCTAAAGGGGAGGTTCTGATAATGGGAGACTTCAACATGCCAGATACAGATTGGTCAATACCAGCAGGAACATCCGCCAGAACTAGACACATAGTGGATTCCCTGCAGGGAGAGGGCCTCAAACAATTGGTACAACAACCCACAAGAGACAGGGCTATCCTAGATATAGTACTGACTAACGGGGAAAGGATCATAGATTTCCAGGTAGAAGGTCACTTGGGGGCCAGTGACCATCACATGGTATGGTTCAATTTGGCCACTAGAACTATCATCCCATTCCAAGGCAAAAATATGGGACTTCAGAACACCTGACCTTGATATGATGGCCAACAGAGTTAAGCTAGCCCTGGCAAGAAGAATACAGGTGAGGGGGTACAGGCAAAGTGGTCAAGCATTAAGGATGCAATACTTGAAGCAACATCCCATTGTGTTAGAGAGAAAGGCAAGAGCAAAAAAAGGAGGAAACCTCTCTGGTTCTCAAAAACAGTAGCAGAAAAGGTCAGAGCCAAAAGGTTGGCCTTCAGAAAATATAAGGGAACACAGCAGGACGAAAATAGGGAGGCATACCAAACTTCCCTAAGGGAAGCAGGGAAGGCAGTAAAGCAGGCAAAGGCCCATACCAAGGAAACACTAGCACGCACAGTAAAAGAAGGGAGCAAGACTTTCTATAGATACATTAGTGAAAGGAGAAAGTCCAGAGGGAGTATTGCTAAGATCAAAGTGGATACAGGGGAGTGTGTTGAGGAGGACCAAGGAAAGGCATCTATCCTAAATAGATACTTCTGCTCGATATTTACTGAGGAGAAGGTAGGGCAGGGCCCACAGCTCAGCACCATGGATACTGGGGGGGGGGGAGGTGTGCACAAGTCCCTTCACAAAAGAAAGGGTCCTACAAGAGCTAGCTAAGCTCAGGGTGGACGAGCTGGCCCAGTGGTGCTGAGGGTTGCGGCACTGGATGCCACACCTCGCGCCATGCCAGCGACCCAGATTCGGAAGCCAGCCCGGGTGCTGGGGGTCAGCAGTGGAGGGAGTTGGATCGAGCGTCCATTGGACAGCTCTCCTCTCCCTGGAAAGGGATCCAGGGTATTCCTGATGCAGTAGAGACCCCCGGTGGAGACTGGAGGTACTACTGGTGCGGGAACAGAAATCGGGGATGAGCGCAGTGGGTGTCTATGGGGTAGCCGCGAGCTGACGCCATTGCATGACTGTGCTCGGGGGGAAAAACAAAGGGAAAAATCCCCTAGACTGTTGGTGAGATGACGGTGGCCCCAGTGGAGCACCCACATCCCAATGCCGGCCCAAGCGCACCCAGTTCTCTCCATGGCCAACCCGATGACTGAAGGTAAGGCACCTTCACACTTAGGAGTTGACCACCAGGGGAGGGCGGAACCAGCCCTGGAGGTGATCCTGGGGATCTGGCCTACCTAGGTCGGTCGGGGGAGAGAGCCTAGAAGAAGCGGGGGATTCAGGCTGGGAGTTAGGGTAGCATCCATGTGGGCACTCTGCAAGGATGTCCGGGGGTCTGGATGTATAAAGAAACTTATAAAAAAAAGCTCAGGATGGACAAGGCAATAGGACCTGATGGCATACATCCCAGGGTACTAAAGGAGCTAAGGGTGGAACTAGCAGAGCCATTATCAAAAATGTTTAGTGAGTATCTGAGCACAGGAGAGGTCCCTGAAGACTGGAGAAGGGCTCATGTGATCCTGCTACACAAGAATGGTAGCAGGGAGGAGGCAGAAAACTACAGACCAGTCAGTATTACCGCAGTAGTGGGCAAGATTATGGAGGCACTCCTTAAGGAAAGGATAGTGCAACACCTGGAATCCATAGGAGCACAGGATCCAAGACAGCATGGGTTTACAACAGGAAGGTCCTGTCAAAATAATCTCAGATTTCTTTGATTGGGTAACCAGAGTGGTGGACCAAAGGGGTGCAGTTGATGTCGCCTACCTTGACTTCAGCAAAGCTTTTGATACTGTTCCACATAGCAGATTAATTAATAATCTGGGTAGGATCGGGGTGGGTCAGAAGTTGGTCAACTGGGTGGCAAACTCGTTGGTGGGCAGAAAACAGAGAGTGGTGGTAAATGGTATACAGTTAGAAGAGATGCAAGTCACAAGTGGGGTACCTCAGGGATCAGTCCTGGGGTCAGTTCTCTTCAATATCTTCATCAATGACACTGCAGATGGACTGGTGGGTAAGGTATGTCTGTTTGCAGATGACACCAAGATCTGCAACAGAGCAGATGATCCAAATGGGGTGGGCATAATGAGAAGAGATCTGGATAAACTGGCAAAATAGTCGGAAGAGTGGCAACTGGGGTTTAATGCAAAGAAGTGTAAGATCATGCGCATAGGGAAGAGAAACCCTGAAGCCACCTATAGGTTGGGAGGGGAGTTGCTGGCAATCACAAGGGAAGAAAGAGACTTGGGCATCATTATCACAGATGACCTGAAATCATCCAAGCAGACCACTAAAGCAGTAGGTAAGGCTAGAGGGATGTTAGGGCATATTAGCAGGGGTATCACAAGTCGCAAGAGGGCGATAACAATCTTTCTTTACAAGACACTAGTTAGACCTCATCTGGAGTACTGCATGTAGTACTGGAGGCCACACCTGCACAAGGACATTAACAAAATGGAGGTAGTCCAGAGAAGGGCAAGCAAAATTGTGCAGGGACTGCATCAGAAAACATATGAAGACAGATTAACGGAGCTCAATATGTATACCCTAGAGCAAAGGAGGGAAAGAGGTGATATGATTGAAACATTCAAACATCTTAAGGGCATTAACAAGCTGAAAGAGTCTAACATGTTTCAATATATTAAAAATAGCAGGACAAGAGGACACAGCATGAGATTAGAGGGAGGCCGATTAAGGGCATACCTCTCAACTGTCCCTGATTTTCAGGGATGTCCCTGATTTTGACTCAAAATTTTCCTCTGTCCCTCATAAAATTTGTGTTTTTGTGACAGAACAGTGGGGATTTAAAGTACAAAATATTGCCAAACATTAAGGTTACTGACATGTTCTTCTTTAGAAAATGCATCTTACACTAATCCCTTTATTCTGTCAGCTTTCTGAGTGCATAGTACCAATTTTAAGATGTGTACCTGATTTTGGGTCTTTGTCCCTGATTTTTTTAAGCTTTGTCCCTGATTTTTGACTAAAGAGGTTGAGAGGTATGATTAAGAGGTAATGTGAGGAAGTTCTTTTTCACAGAAAGGGTGGTGGATGCATGGAACAGCCTACCTCAGGAAGTGGTGGATATGAATATAGTGCAGGGATTCAAACAGGTACGGGATAGGCATAAGGGAGCAATACAGATGAGTATGAATAAATGGGACATTGACAGAGTAAAGACCTATGCCACATTCATAAGGTAGAAAATTGGGCAGACTGGATGGGCCTTGCAGTCCTTATCTGCTGTCAATGTCTATGTTTCTAGTTTCTGACAGGAAGCCCCTGTTTGAAAGCACTAAACAGAGCTGGGAACAACATTCATAATGCAAACATAATAGCTTCAAATATGTTAACAGCACATCAATAATGAACAGAAAACACCAGTAATGATTAATTTAAATTATATATGGCTTATGTTCCCTTTAAAGAGCCCCTGATACCATTTGGATAACTTTGAAAAATGTGAGAGTTAGAAACAATTCAGTTTATAGTTCAAATTTTGCTACAATCCATTTTTGCTTTTATAAGGACCTAAGGCAGCATGGATTCACAGCAGGAAGGTCATGTCAGACAAATCTAATAGATTTCTTTGACTGGGTGACCAAAGTAGTAGACCAGAGAGGGGTTGTTGATGTGGCCTACCTAGACTTTAGCAAGACATTTGACACAGTCCCACACAAAAGATTAATAAACAAGTTAGCCAGCCTGGGAGTGGGTCCCAGGGTGGTGGACTGGGTAAAAAATTGCCTGGACAACAAGACGCAGAGGGGAATAGTAAACAGAGTCCACTCCGAAGAAAGGGGGGTTACTGGTGGGGTACCGCAAGGTTCAGTACTGGGACCGGTCCTCTTCAATCTCTTTATAAGTGACATTGCAAAGGGACTGGAAGGAAAAGTATGCCTTTTTGCAGATGACACAAAGATCTGCAACAGGGTTGATACACAAGCGGTGGGTGGAAAGGATGAGAAGGGAATTGGCAAGGTTGGAGGAATGGTCAAAAGTATGGCAGCTTAGATTCAATGTAAAGAAGTGCGAAGTAATGCACCTGGGAAACAAAAACCCAGGGGAAGAGTACACAATGGGGGGGGGATACTAACGGCAACAAAAATGGAAAGGGACCTGTGGGAGCAGCACGGTTTCCACCCAGGACACAGTACAACCACGGCTCTCCTGGAATTCTCCCAACACCTGCATGCTGCTCTCGACTCTGGCAGCCTTGCAGGAGCAGTGTTCTCTGACCTCTCCAAGGCCTTTGACACTGTCTGTCATCCCCTTCTACTCGACTCTCTCCACCGACTTGGCTTCTCTGGTGGTCCCATTTCCTGGTTCTCTAGCTATCTCTCTGCTAGATCCCAGCATGTCAAGATCAGCAGCTCCCTCTCCAGCACTCTTCCCGTTCACTCCAGGGTCCCTCAGGGCTCCATCCTGGGTCCAGTACTTTTTAGTCTCTACCTCAACACCCTCCCCAGCTCATGTACTGGTAGAATGCTCATCTACGCCGATGATGCAGTCCTCATTGCCTCACATCCCAATCCCACCTCCCTCCAATTATCCCTTCAGCAAGCTTACAACCAAGCCGAAAGGTGGTTCGTCAACCGCAGACTGGTCATTAACCTAAAGAAAACCAAATCAATGCTTTTCTCCCACCACCAAAATAAAGCTAAAAATACCCCCCCTCTTGATTATCCCCAGCACACTGCAACCGCTAGAACAAGTGACCACATACAAGTACCTAGGCCTCACATTCGATACTGCCCTCTCCTTCCACACCCACATTAATGCCCTGTCAGCTGCCATTAACTCTCGGATTGGCCTGCTATACCGGCACAGGGACTGCCTGCTTCAGGTTGCCCTTAGGCTGGCCTTCACCTCCTCCGTCTTGTCCCTCGTGGACTATGGCTTGCCCATCTATGCCGCAGCTGACAACACTGCCCTCTCCAAAATCCAACTCTCCATCAATAAGGCCTGTAGGATCCTGCCCAGTGCCCCCAGCCAAACTTACACCTGCCTTGTCTATACTACCACCAATCTGCTCAACTTTGAGGAGTGACTGCTCTACCAGATCTGCCTTCTTACTAAGAAATCACGGCTAGGACTCTCCCCGGGGTCTCCACCTCCCTACAGCAGTCATCATCATCTGTTACTACCCATAGCTCTTTTAAGGCCACTTTCAATGTGCCCAGATCCTTCCTCTACCAAGCCCCCAGCTGGTTCAACTCCCTCCATAGCTGCATCTCCAACTTGCCAAAAATTGGCTCCTACAAAACAGCCCTTTGGAACCATATCTTTAATACCCGCTGTTGTAGGTGCAACTAACTCCCTGTTGTAACCTGTGGTACCCGCCCGACTTGCCCCATGGATCAACAATGTCCACTGGACAGCCTCTCCCTTCCCCAGACCCACTCCTTCCCTACTAGGTCCAAACAGGGATGTAACCCGCTGTCTTCTCTGAGGACCTACCATATCCATAAGTGTAATTCACAATTTTGTAACATTATGTAACCTAAGTAACATACAAACTACCACGTTATGTAACCTAAGTGTATCTATGTTAAATGTTCCTTTTACTGCACCTGTAATGTTATCCTCTGTTTTAATCTGCACTGTAATAATTGTCTTGATGTCTGCCCCCCCTGCGACGAGATGCCTTTGTAAATGAGTCTCTGACTCAAAGGTTGTAAACCCAATTTGTAATGAATATCAGATGACCTAAAGGTAGGCAAGCAATGTGAAAAGGCAGTAAGAAGGGCTGGAGGGATACTGGGATGCCTAGGGAGATTCATCACCAAGAGAAAACAGGAAGTTGTCATCCTTCTGTACAGGCAGTTGTTGAGACCCCATCTGGAGTACTGCGTGCACTTCTGGAGACCCCATCTCCACAAGGACATAGACAGGATGGAGGCAGTCCAGAGAAGGGCAAATAAAATGGTGCAGGGTCTGCACCAGAAGTCATATGAAAAGAGACTAAAGGAGTTTAATATGTATATCCTCAAAGAAAGGAGGGAGAGTGGGGACATGATAGAAACTTTCAAGTACCTCAAGGGAATCAACAAAGTCCAAGAGGGTAGCATCTTTCAGAAACAGAGATGTGTGAGAACAAGGGGGCACAGTTTGAAGATAGAGGGGGGACGGCTCAGGGGCAATGTGAGAAAGTATTTTTTCACAGAGATGGTGGTCGATGCATGGAACGGCCTTCCTGAGGAGGTCATGGGGTCAAAAACAGTGGGGGGAATTCAAGAATGCATGGGCCAGACATAAGGCAATTACAGTGGGCTGTAGGAGAAAGCAGGCTGTTGGTTAACTATGATCTGCAGCTTATCCAATGGGTAGGGAAATGGGCAGACTATATGGGCCAAGCAGTCCTTATCTGCCATCAAGTCTATGTTTCTATGACTGTGTCCCCTGTCCCTCCCCCATTAGCTCCCTTCTGCTGTTGAAACCCAGCCTCTTCACACCACCTCCAAGACTTAGCTCATCTACTTATTACCTCATAGTGTGAGTAGGTGCATTGGATGGTGGTGGTTCAGTGCCTTCTGGGTCACAACATCATCCTGCAGACAGGAATTCTTTTCAGTCTGTTACTCTTCTTGAATCAGAGCCAGCAGCGTGCAATGGCGCACACTTAGACCATGCAGACAGTGCACGCTTTCAATGCCAGTCTCTGACTTTCAGTTCTGGTGACCACTGCTGTGCCACCTATCTTCCACTAGGTGGCAGTCAACCTACAATACACACTTTCGCCCCACCCCTTCAGGGTGGGGAGCTCTGTCAAGGGATGCTAAAGCCTCCTTTCCCCAGCCAGCCCCCAAGCAACCTTGGTCCATTCTCAAACCCAGGTCACCAATGTAGCGTTAGATGAGGCATCCAGTGCCTCAGTCCTCCATGCCACTGATCTGGCTACAAGTTTTGTGTAGCTCAGATTTCCTTAGATAATAGTGTATGTGGCCCTGCATCTCACTGTTTTACAGTTCTATGTTTTTAACCTCTGTACCATTCAGCCAGAACTATATTTTTACAGTTCTTTGCCCTTTTTCTCTATTACTGAGGGACGTGACATAAAAACAAGATTACTGTCCCTTGGACTTCATTAGCTTTGACTGCTTGTCTACAGGTGACATCATAATGCCATGTTTATTACATCATAATTATTTCCACAGCAACAGATGGGGATGTCATAAACAGAACTGTGATTACAGGAGTAGACAAGCAGACAGAGCAAATAGGGCAGAGATCATGTTTCCATGCAAATGTCCTTAGTAATAAATCAACAAGCATTTGTCAATGCCAAATGTTTCCTTGCATGATGTTTGTGGCAGGGGGGTATTTTTAGTTGAAATAAAGGGAAAGAAGGAGTAGCAGTATTGGTAAGTATCAGGATTTATGTGCAGTTTTTAGTAAGTATGAATCAGTTCTCCCTCCCACTGGAAGATTGTGTAGCAAGTCTGAGGCAGTATTGGACAGAAAGGCTTGCCTCTCCATTTTTCCAGTGGTTGATGTGTGTGTGTGTGTGTGTGTGTGTGTGATTCCTCCCCAAATGCACTATGTATGGACAAAGATAACTGGGTACTCCTCCCCAGAGGTTTGTGGCATACGGCAAAGGGCGAGTAGGTGAGCCAGCGTTGGGGGGGATATTAAATGATGATTTCTATGTACATGAAGTAAGGGAGGCAGATGTCTTGGCTGACTGGCAGAAGGAGAGTGATCGCTGTTACCAGCAGATGTTTGGCCAGGAGAAAGAGAGCTGCAGGAGAGGACAGATAGTGGCTGGATCAGCATTATCAGCAGACCTGTAATTTTTTTTTTGGGGGGGGGGAGGCTGTCCAGGCATACAGAGCTGCAGGTCAGGCTTTATTAGTATTGTCATAGTAATTTAAAAAGGGATTCTCTATACAGTACTTATCCAATTAGCATTACATCAAAAAACAGACAAACCACCAATTGTTTTCCTGAGTTAAAGGAACTTTAGATAAATAATTAGAAATAGGACAACGTAGGAAGATAGAATTATAGAGGTAAGGAAAGGACAGGGGACATTGTTTAAGCAGGAGCAGCACAGTAAGCCAAAGCTGATTTCCAGGTGCAACCTGGGAGCACAAGGAAGATAAGTGACTTGCTCATGGTCACACAGTATGCTGGTGGGGGCTGATGGGATTGAAACCCAGGTCTGTAGTTTTGCAGCTCAGTGCCCTTAAACATTACAGCATACTGCTACTGCAATACAGAGGAAGAAAGTACATTAATAAACAGGTAGGATAAGAGAAGAGGCAGTATAGCTGGCAATAGTGGAGAACTCCATACCCATGCAAGGAGCACAGCGGAATATCACGGAAGCAGCATACAGTATGCAATACTACCGCTGTGCTACTTGCTACTCTGCGGATTTCAGTTATTAGTGGAGATGGTACAACTGGTACTAGGGGTTAGCTGGTATGCCTGTGTGGGTTTTCGAGTTATGGGAGCCCCCCCCCCAACTTTGTTGATTACTTTGAGGTACTTGAAAGTTTCTTTCATGTCTCCCCCTCCCTCCTTTCCTCAGGGGTATACATATTAAGCTCCTTTAGTCTCTCTTCGTATGGCTTCTGTCGCAGACCTTGCACAATTTTAGCTGCCCTCCTCTGGACTGCCTCCATCCTGTCTGTGTCCTTGCAGAGATGGGGTCTCCAGAATTGCACGCAGTACTCCAGATGGGGTCTCACCAACTGTCTGTACAGAGGGATAACAACTTCCTGTTTTCTACTGGTGATGCCTCTTCCTGTACATCCCAGTATTCCCCCAGCTATCCTTACTGCCTTCTCACATTGCTTGCTTACCTTAAGTCATCTGCTATGACTACCCCCAGATCCCTTTCCATTTTTGTTGTTGTTGATAATACCCCCCATTGTGTACTCTTGCCCTGGGTTTTATTTCCCAGGTACATTACTTTGCACTTCTTTACATTGAATCTAAGCTGCCATACTTTTGACCATTCCTCCAACCTTGACAAATCCCTTCTCATCCTTCACACACACACACACACACACACACACACACACACACACACACACACACACAGACACACACACACAGTGTTGCAACCCTGTTGCAGATCTTTGTGTCGTCTGCAAAGAAGCATACTTTTCCTTCCAGTCCCACTGCAATGTCATTTATAAAAACATTAAAAAGGACATGACCCAGTACTGAACCCTGCGATACACCACAAGAAACCCCCTTTTCTTCAGAGTGGACTCTGTTTACTATTACCCTCTGTGTCCTGTTGTCCAGCCAATGTTTTACCCAGGTTACCTCCCTGGGACCCACTCCCAGGGTGGTTAATTTGTTTACTAATCTTTTGTGTGGGACTGTATCAAATGCCTTGCTAAAGTCTAGGTAGGCCATGTCCACAGCCCCTCCCTGGTCTACTACTTTGGTCACCCAGTCAAAGAAATCTATTAGATTCCTCTGACATGAATCCATGCTGCCTTGGGTCCTTGTACCGGTATCACAAGTAGAGAAACTGGGGTCTGTAAATCTCCACTAACACTGAAATCAACATATTGGAGTGATCAGAGCAGGGTTCAGAGTGCCTGGAGGGAGCGTAAGAACATAGCATTGTCAACAAAATAGCATAAGTGGGCCTGGAGTGCTCCACTATCACCATACAATCTAGAAGTTAGAGTAACATACTCTGAATGAGCTTGGTACATCAGAACTGGGTTTGATACCCACAGCCTCGACTTGCAAACTGTGCAACTCTGAGCAAGTAATAACCTCTCCAGTGCTCCCAGGGTTGCTCCTGAAAACAGCACTAGTGCCTTGTGGCCCTTACCTAGTTACCTCAAAAAATTAAAAAAAATGTTGAGGTCTCAGCACACTGAACCTAGTGCCAGTCATTAAAAGTAGTAGCTCAGGTGGGCTAGCAGGGACTCTTTTTGGGCTACTGACTCAGTATAAAAAAAAACTGAGCAGTGGTGGTCCAGGGTGCTCAATATGTCCAATGGGAGGGGGCAATGATTTGTATACTAGATGGAGTGCGAGAAGGAGGAAGAGGACTAGCGAGGGCTGCTAATGCAACTGCCAGTGCAAGTGACTGCAGTACAAGGGAAAGTGTCATGTGGGTGCTCTTTACTTTCTGCTCCTATGGAACTCAGGCTGCAGCCTGCTGTGGGTGGTTGGGAGATCGGGGAACAAGAACTTGTCAGGAAGTGGAGGAGGCCAGGATAGGAGTGCTTCTCTCCACCTACCGAGGCAGCACTCCAGCGGCAAATGTAATTCTTCTGTGTTTCTATGTTTCTCTGTGGGAGTAGGAAGCAGGAGTGGTGACTACAGACTGTGGTAGAGAGAACCAAATGTGTTGTTGTTTAAAGCTCCTTGGCAAGGCTCCTAAGATGAACCACACCATGGCTTCAAGTGATCCACTTTTATTGCAGGTGTGAGGGGCAGGCAGCAGCAGGAGAGAGGAGGGTGTGGCGAGATATGACAGAGACCAATTAATACCTCACTGGGGTAAAGAAGGTACAGGGGGATAGTATTTTTTCAGAAGAAAAGGTGCTCAAGAACAACGGGACATGCTATGAAGCTGAAGATAGAGTCAGGAGAGATGTTAGGAAGTGGTACTTCACAGAAAGAGCGGTGGATTCCTGGAGCAACCTTCCAGCAGAGGTGGTGGAGTGGAGACAGTGGCAGGGTTCAAGAATGCATGGGATAGGCACAATGGAATCATAGGGGAAAGGAAGGGGGGAGGGAGAAAGAGCAGTAAATAAAGTAGAATCTGTGGTAGCAATGTAGGTAGGGGAAAAGGGCAGAGTGGGTGGGCCAAGTGGTCCTTATCTGCCATCATACAATGGCAAGAAAGAATGCTGTTTCCTGATTGATCAGACTGGGACTGGACCTGGGATGTTATCCCAGCATAATATCCTGGCTGTAGTCGCAGTACACAAACAACCAAATCACGTCAAAAAAAATCATTGCCCACTACCGATTCCATGCCACCAGCTGCTTTCATAATCTGACCCGTGGTCAGCAGCGGACTATTCAAAAACGTAGCGCACCTCCCTTCACTAGCTACAATTAAACGTTCACCCCACTCAAACAAACCATTTTTTTTTCCTTTACACATTTAAACAAAGCCCCTGCACTGAGCAGCTTCTGAAACTAATGAGCGCACCCAGAAATCCTCTGCTCCCTTACCTCCCTCAATTAATCTATGCCACCAAGCACTTCTGAAGTTGTCCTTAGCTTTCACAAATTAAATTAAAACCCAGTTGACAACTGTCATCTCAGCGTGTGTATACGGATCAACAGCACTACGCTCTTGGCTTGGCGCAAACCCAAAAGAAATGAGTCAGCAGAGCAGGGACTGAAGAACCAGGATGCACTGCCCTCAACACAGCTGGCCACAGAACGGAAACAAAGACAGAGACAGGTAAAATAAAATAGCAGAAACACACAGTTCGGGGGGGCAGAGAATAATTTAAATTTCAGGTGGCAAAAAAGACAGGAGACAACATGGAAATGTTTGTGTCAGGACTTGCCAGAGTAGAGTCACCATTACAATACAGGAGCTCCACCTACTGGCCAAAAGAAGAAACAAGCACTATTTCTTAAAAAAGTAAACCTACGCTTTACAAAAAACACTGGAAAATATACTTTCAAACAAACGTTTCATCTTTTTTTTCTTCTCTTTAACTCCTGAGCCACTGTATAATAGAATAGTGCCCTCCAGGGTGGGTTTTGTGCTGGGATAACATCCCTTCCCAGGTGTTGAATGCCCTTAGCCTGCGGCCTCGGACTCAACCACCCAACGCAGAATGTTACCCCAGCATAACACCCACCCTGTTGGGCATTATTCCTTTATCAGATACTATGTTTCTATGGGTGCCAGCAATTTAAAGTCACATCCAGGCTTGTGCCCAGGACTTTAAGGGCTCCCTGCAAAACATTTTGTAGGGGCCTACCTTGTGACCAAAAAGCCAGAGTAAAATAACCAATTAATACCTCACAGTGGTAAATAAGGTATGGGGGGGTATTTTTCAGAAGAAAATGTGCTCAAGAACAACGGGACATGCTATGAAGCTGAAGGAGGGTAGATTCAGGAGAGACGTTAGGAAGTGGTACTTCACAGAAAGAGTGGTGGATTCCTGAAGCAATTTTCCAGCAGAGGTGGTGGAGTGGAAACAGTGGCAGGGTTCAAGAATGCATGGGATAGGCACAATGGAATCATAGTGGAAAGGAAGGGGAAGGAGAAAGAGTAGAGTCTGGAGTAGTAATGTAGGTAGCGGGAAAAAGGGCAGACTGGGTGAGCCAGGTGGTCCTTATCTGCCATTAGATTCTATGTTTCTATGGGTGGCAGCAATTTAAAGCCACATCCAGGCCTGTGCCCAGGACTTTCAGGGCCCCTTGCAAAACATTTTGTGGGGCCCCACCTCGTGACCAAAAAGCCAGAGTAAAATAACCATTCACACAGTACTTAATATTTTACAAATAAGTTCAATTGATATTACCTTACACAACCTACAATAAAAAAGACAAACAGGAAACAGCTTCATTTAAGCAGATTTTATTGTAAAGTGATTTTCCAACTTTGTGTCCGTAAGCCACTACTTACACATTAAGATAGCTGATGCTGGGCCAGTCTGGTGGTGCTGAGGGGTGAGGCACTGGACGCCACACCTTGCATCACCCCAGCCACCTGGGTTTGGAAGTGGACCTGGGCCACCAGGGGTTGGCAGGGGAGGGAAGGGATCGACCATCTGGAGGGCTGCTCTCCCTTCCAGGGAGGGATTTTGGGGACAGCGTCACTCTTGTGCTGCTCCTGGTGGCGGCCGGGCACAGTGCTGGAACGCGCAATGCTAGCGGAGGCTAGGGGCGGAGTGACGGTGGGCATTGGCACCATGGATGCCATTGCACAGCAGCATTCCGAAGTGGAGAAACTACATGGAAAATCCCGGAGGACCGGGGAGGCGACGAGGGCCCTAGGGGTCTAAGCCCCACATCCTCAATACCAGACCCTTCCTCAATGATCCCAGATGCCACCCACAGGACGGACCCTCTAATCCACAGATACAGCCACCAGGTAGGTGAGGCAGACCCTCCCCCAGGGGGGTGATCCGGGGGGGCTG
Source organism: Neoceratodus forsteri (assembly GCA_016271365.2). Classification (NCBI taxonomy): domain Eukaryota; kingdom Metazoa; phylum Chordata; order Ceratodontiformes; family Ceratodontidae; genus Neoceratodus; species Neoceratodus forsteri. Next base: position 1,261,804,413 of record CM028129.1, read on the forward strand.
GGAAGTCCTGTGGGGGGGACCTAGAGGAGGGTCTCAGTGGGCAGTAAACGACAAGACCAAGCGGGCACCTCTGAGAGATGCCTCGGCCCGAAGAAGATAAATAAAGTGGATAGCTGATGCTGACGATAAGTTATTCCAGCTACATTCCAGATCGTACCTGGAAACAATCAGTTTCTGTCTAGTGCACCTACCCAGTTAACAGCAACTGACTAAATAAACAAATACAGTACTTTTCAGAATGTTACTATCAGTCAGTATTTCTGCAGAAAGGATAGTAGTTTGGCCCAGCAAGGTGGGCATCTGATGCCTTCCACCTCCTGATTGCTCTGACATGCCCCTGTGCTCAGGCATAGTGATGGGTGACCAGGGGAGAGCATGTAGGCGTGCCCACAGAGATCAATGGGGTCTCCATTTATTTTATTTAGTTTTTGTTTACTGGGTGAGTGTGCTAGCCATAGAAATGACTATTTTCAGACACGACCCAGGAGGTTAAAAGCAGAGCAAAACAGTACAGTAGCAAAGTAAAGGTCTGATTACATTAGTAGGGTACAGCTTTTGACAGTAACAGCATGGTACAGAGAATGGATTATAACAGCAATGAAAAACAGTTTGATTACAACAGCAGAATACAGCTTTTCAAAGACATAGTACAAATAGTGGATAAGGTAGACAACCATAAGCACCTGGCTGACAAGAGCTAGTACAGGTCCAGGGTAAATGCCAAAGACATAAAACAATAAGTCGCATAAGAGTAAAATAGCAAACAACAAAGTCTAAATACATTTTATAAAACCAAGTAGTGGTTAGTGGAGGTAGGAGCAGAGAGGAACAAGAAATGATGAGGGTCCAGGAATAAGGGGAGAAGGAGCTCATAGCAGAGTGGTGGCAGTCGAGAGAAATTAGGGGGGATTAAAACATGTGCAAGGGCTAGGTTTACATAGGTGAGACCGATAAGCTTTCTTAAAACGGGGATGGCTTGGTGCAGTCCGGACAGCTAGCGGAAGAGAGTTCCAAAATTTGGGGGCAGCACCGAAGAAAGCACAGGTTCCCTTGGAGGTTTTACATCTTGGGCTGTGGAGTAGGGATTAATCAGCAGATCGGAGACCATATGAGGAGATCTGAGGAAGAAGGAGGGAGGCAAGAGATACTGGTATATTGGTTCTAATAATACTATCCACCAGCATGCCAAAGGAGAGCAGTCGATAGTTTGAGGGGGAAGGCCAGTTTAGGTCGGCGTATAGCCGGCATCGATGTTTGAGTCACGGGGATGCTGAGGCATAGCGACAGATGTAGTTATACATTGTGTTCCATCTGTGTAAGGATGCCTTTAATGCAGTAATAAAAGTTGCAGCTCCATAGGTCAGAGAAGGGAGCAGAATACCTCTTGCAATAGCCAGTCTAGCAGACGGTGTCAAGATATTTATTTATTTATTGATTGATTGAAATAGTTTCACCAGGAAAGGCACACTGAGCAACAAGATGCTCGTCTCCCGGTGCGACCTGGGGGGAGGGGGTACAAGGGGGTTGGATAACATGCAGGTTATCAACTGAGCAAATAACAGAGGCAAATAGCAGCATATGGATACAATTGCATTAAACGACAAGCAACAACACATGGAGTACATTGGATAGTGTATGGAGCATATAACAATTACTTGACATATAGCAGCAGTACAAGGGAAAATTTAGCACACAGTAATATGCAGATATAAGCAACAGGAGACATAGAACACATGATGGTGCAGGACAAAAAGGCACAGGATAAAAGTGCATATGACTAGTCTTATAAGTGAGCCCGATTGTGGAGTTCACAGACTTACATGTGGACATGATATGTCGATCAAAGTCGAGGGGCCCATTTCAGTGGCATTCTTATACATAATAGCCAATTGGGGACTGATGAAGGCCACCGCTCGAGTGGAGCAGTGTGGCCTTCATCAGTTTCCACCTGGCTATTATGTATAAAAATGCCACTGAAATGGAGACCCACTGACCTCTGTGGGCACGCCCGCATGCTCTCCCTGTTTACCCATTATTATCTGCCTGAGCACAGGGGCATATCAGAGCAAACAGGAAAAAGTGGAAGCCATCAGCCATCCACCTTGTTGGGCCAAACTACGCTCCTTTCCACAGAAATACTGACTAGTAATGACACTCTGAAAAGTAACTGGAATGACTGTCATCAGCATCAGCTATTTTATTTGTAAGTTTCCTGTCTCTCCTTCCAGATGCATGTGCCCTATCCTAAACTTTTGGGAGACATGAACCTCATTGTACTGGAACTTCGGCCCCCTAAACTGTAATCATGAAAACATTGTGTTTATGAAAATATACCCGGAGATGCTAAGTTGCTCTTTAAATGTTGTAATTATCTTTCTTTTATAGTATTCCAATCTATATGTATATCCCTTCCCCCTCCCAAGGTAAGGGACATTTCAATATAAGGGGCGTAATATGGTAGGAGTGGAATCAGAGGATTTTGTTTCCCTTTTGACATTAGATAGTTTATGATCACTTGGAGCAAATGATTAAAAGAAAAAAACTGAAGACAACATGTGGATGAAACCTAGTTTCCCTTTCCACCAAGCTAGTCCATCTGGTCTACTACATGCGCTTCTACTGGATCCTTCAAAGTACTTTTGCTGGATATCAACAGAAAGCATCTAAGGAATACCACTTTTAAGGTGATTAAACAGCTGGCAACATAAAGTTAAAGAAAATAAGATAATAAAGCAACTGAACTGTCTAACATAAATCAAGGCAGTCAGTGCAGAAAGATAATTCCAGCTCTAGGTAGCTTACAGTGGCAGTTGTACATTCTGTGCAGGTAACAGCTGATGGTGAAATTTATACTGGTTTTAGCAAGTGACACTGGAAAGGGAAGGAAAGCCTACGGCAAGGCAGAGCAGTGATGCATCTGAACCAGTTTTAATACCTTTCAGTGAAGTATGGGGAAGGCAAAACCTGTTGTAACATTTCAAACTAATATGACACCCTCCTTAAAAATAGCTTGAGTGATTTGAAATTGAAATAAGCAATAGTAGTATTATTGCATATAAGGAATATGTAAATAATCATTAATGATATTTATTGGAAAATCAAGGGATGGTGCCATAAACCATTGAGTCGGGACTAATTTTCAGTGGTGCACTGACAGAAATACAAGTTGTAAAGTATTAAAATGGGTTTGGAAACAAACGAAATCTGAAACCTTTTTGGGTTCTAACTAAACCCAGAAAAGGTTTGCCTCACTCTAATTTTATATCTGCGTAACCCCTAGGTGGTGCTATCCAAAGGGCTACTACCCCTGCCTGCTTGGCTAGTAGCAGGTTAAGGGGTCTGAGTTCTGAAACGGGTGCCTCCACCCAGAGGTTAGGGTTGGTAGTGGTCAAGCTAACCTGGGAACAGCCCTCTGGGACACTGTAACCCCCCTCTTTCCCCTCTAGTGGCCTGAACACTGTACAGTAATCACTTTCACAATACCCCGGTACACCACACAAGTACCCACACTGTTTGCACTTACGACCAGGGCTGGTTCCTCTGGCTCAACCCTGGAGACCCCCTGTAAAACAAGGTTATGCACAGCAAATAGCAACAGTACAGCACTTTAAGCACAAACTGGAACCACAGTCAGATTACATGCAGAAAAAGTTAGATCTGAATTATTCAGGGGACTTGATTAAGGAAGGGGCAAAATCAGGTTAATTAGCTTAAAGGTTATATCAATCAAGCAGTTATGCATGCGCTTTGAGTCCCCCCACACAGTCACACCTCTGGGTACCCAGGTGGAGAAGAGATGGACTAGCCAGGACTGTTGCCCGGAGTTGCAGCTGGTTGGGGCCCTGTGATGGAAAACACAACATCCACAGTACACAATATTTGTAATCCGGAGCCAGAGGGATCAGTTCGTAAAGGAAACGAAACAACAAGACAATCAGATGACACACTCAGATTAAGCTGTTGTTGCAGGGAGCTACCCTGGTATTTACTCACGATACCCAAGACTGGACACAGGCTGGTCAAAAATCGAGACTGCAGGTGGTTGATCTGGAATGCCAGGAGAAGCAGGGCCCACATGAGTCACAGAGGCATCGTTCCTGTTCAAGCGTGGAGCAGGGGGCTGATCCCCTGGCAGGTCTCTCGTCGATGGCTTATCTGTGCAATGGGTAGTCTGGCTGGGCCAGTCTAGCAAGGCCCAGGCCGCATGGAGACAAATTCAGATGTAGTCCGTTTTGGGCTGGATACAGCTTCCAGCAAGCAGAACACAGTTCACACAGTGGGGAACTAACTCACAACCCACTAGCAGCTCATAGCACATTTACATGTACAGGAATTCTACTGTACCAGGCAAAGCGCTCCCCGGTCACAGTCGCAAAGTCTTTGCACACACCGGGAGCTTAGGGGTAGCTGGAACTCCTGACAGGCTGATCGCATTCAGCAAAATCTTCAGTCTTCTTCAGGTTGAGCCTGGCCCACTTCAGTAGCTGACTTTAGTCACACAAACTTGGATTTAGTCCAAAATAATTCTCTTCTCTCCCTCTCAGGAGCAGCAGCAGACATGCAAGCCAAAAACTCAGCCCTTTCACAGTTTTCCCATGCGAATCCACTCAGGATTGCTGCCCAAAATACACTTGAGCTCTTCTCATTTCACTTCCCAGCTCAGAACTAAAGTGAAAACTGCAATCAGCCCAGGACTTCCCCAAGATCCAAAAGGCTTGGTTGGCTGATTTGGCTGTCAGTCAAAGCAAGAGCTCCTCCTTCAGTTGCAAAAAAGGCACAAAAAGTTCAAAACTACAATTCCTACAGATTTTGATTTCAGATAGCTCCTGTAGTCCAGCTACATTTTCGGTCCCACCAGAACTGATTGGTCCAATTTGCAGTCCAGGACCACGATAGTGGAGACAAAACAAAACAGTCCTTGCTAAAAAAGAAAGCAGGTTAGACAAACTTCATTATCATTATCACTCTAAATGATTTTCAGCAAATAGTTACATCTTTCAACAGAGCTCCCTCTCGGATTACTTAGGCTGCAATCATGTAGCTCTTAAAGAGACAGTACACAGAAGCTATACAGGCTGTGGTAATCACATTTAAACTGCTAAAATGCAGGACATCAACCTGGCAGTGAGCATTTAGGCAAGCTCAAGGAAGACTTTTTGGGAACCCCCTATTTGTAGGGGGGTTACATCTGGCCTGTATAGGACTCGGCTATTATTGCAATCGTATCCAAACAAAAAAGTTCCAGTCTCTTAGTGGAACCGATGGATGGCACGCTGATCAGTCTGACAATGACACAATACTGTGAATGTCCATAGGTGAGCATGTTACCATTTATTTGCCATTCCCACATTGTCATCTCACAATTCCCATCCCTTTGCAGCATGCTCTTGTGTGCTGTGCCCTGTGGGGCAGGAAAATAAAATCCTTATATGGCAAGACATGTAAGAATAGAGGACAAAGACAAACTGCCACTAACCTGGCTGGTCTTCAGCCAAATCCACCCACTGCTCTAGTAAGACTTCCTGACCCTCTTTCCCCCCAAAAAATATAGCTGCTGGCATGGTGGGTGGTGTGACTGTCATCTAGAACTGGTGCATTGTTTTCCAGCACTTGTCATTACCAAGATGGCACCATGCCATGCTCCTGTAGCCATGTTTTTGGTGTTTGTACACCACTTTTTTACCTTACCCTACCCCTCTTACCCCCTACCCCATGTGCCCGCAGCTCCATTCAAGGTAGGGGCTTGTGTCTGATGATGGAGGTGCTAGGATGGCTCCCTCTCTGCTGCTGACTGTTCTCTGTTTGCGTGGGAATCATATCTGTGCTGCTGCTCCGCCTCTTTTTTTTTTTGGGTTAAATAAGTTTATTTACCAAGTATAGCCCAGCTAAGATGCAGCATCTCGTTTCCAGTGGGATCCTGCTTTTACCCATTTCTGCAGCCAGGTGAACTGCAGCACTGAAAGGATAATTACCCAGGGTCATCCAGTGAGTATTTGGCTCTAGCAGTGATTGAAGCAGAGATCTAATTGTTCCTAAGCATGTATCCTAACACTGCCATGGCTCCTTAAGGTCTATTGAATCCAGTAAGGATGGAGTCCCTGCAGGACAGCCACAGTTGTATCATAGAATGGGCTCACCTCAGCAATTAAGGACTATAGTCAGACCAGCGGGCCTGTTAAATTTCTCCATGTGTTCCCCTCACCACCAGTCCTAACTCTTGCTAGTGAATAAAAAATATACTTCAACTTGTATTCCCCTCACCAGTCCTGGCAGTTTTTGGGAGCCTACAAGGTTGTTTACCCCTCCCCATGTCAGGTGCTTATCTCAGTTTCCCAATACCATCAGCCTCCTCCAAATCTCTCCTTTTGTGTCTGGCAGCCGCCCGGTGGAATTAGCGCCCAGCGCCCCCCCTCTCTCCTCACTCCAGTCCAGTAAACTCAATCAGGCCCGGAATGCACTCAAGATAAAAAGCAGCTCCTAAAGTTTAAGCAGTCCATCCTCTTTTTTTCCACCCTCACCCGAGCTGTGACCGAGAACAGATATGCAATTCAATTTGGTGGCCTGATGTTCTCACTCCGTCCCATCGTGATTCCAGTGTCATGATGAGATTGGGAAGGGAGGCTTCTGAGGCCAGTACTGTCAGGGGTGGAAGGGGCTGGAGCAGCAAGGAGCTGCTATTTAGTGAGGCCACTCTGGCAGTAATGCAAGGCGGGGAAGGAGGGATTATTCTGGGCTGCAGTTGCAACCAAGCCCACTAGCGCAATCGCACTTAAGTGAAAGTGCCTTCAGCCACTGTAAACTGCTACCTGACGTGGTACTCGTGTACCTATATTATGACTACTGTGATCTACCTGTTACCAAGCGTGTACCACCAGTGAATACCTGTAACACTGGTTGCTTTTTTAATCTAAGCGTTATGTACGGTACTGTTTTGTTTGCTGTGATGTATTGCTCTCTTGATGAGGTGCCTTTGTAAGTGAGTCTTTGACTCAAAGGTCTGTAAACCAATGATCTAATAAATAAAATAAATAAATAAATAAAAATGAAATAAACTCGCAGCCCATATGGAGCTTAGGCTGTGGCCTACTCCGCACGGGTGAGAGAAGAGGTGCAAAAGGGAGTCAGCGGGAGGAGGAATGGTAGGAAAGTGCCTCCTCCTGCCTTTCTAAATCGTGGATACGGCGGCAGTATTTTTAATGTATTTATGTCCCATGGGGCTTAAGGAGACTGCCAGGAGTAGAAGGGGCTGTAATGAGGTGGCTCCGATGGCAGTGCAAGGCGGGGAGGGGGATAAATGCAGCCACACCGCGGCAACTGTAAAAGCCTCGGCAGTGGAGGATTCATTGTAAGGAGGCAACCGAGTGCAGAGACAAGGGAACGAATGAATGCCTGTCCATTTGAAGGCCCCACTGGTGAACGTAGGGATGTCAGGTAGGTGGTATGTGTTTCATTTTTCTGTGAGGGAGTGAGAGACAGAACAGTTACCCGGAAGGCTGACGCTTTATGTAAATGAAAGTAATGAAGCGCTTTCTTTTAGCTAGAGAACGGCCTCCAACTGTGAAAATCGAAACAGTGTCACAGACTGGTTGTGTTCTCACTGGTTTGCCAGAGACGAGCCCGCTGTATAGTGCTGTGCATCGGACTCATCCCTGACACACCTCTGAAATGTCATTCTACCGCAAGATATTTCTTGCGCACGCGCAAGGAAACATAATAAGGGTGACAATTATCAAAAAGGGTGAAATATAAGCTAAATTGTGTATAGATATGTTTTTCAGAGTTGTCCTGACACTGCAAGCAAACATGTGGCATTGACAAATCCTTGTTCTTCTGTGTTGTAAAATGCCCTATCTTCCCCATTTTGAGTCTGCTTGAACATTTATTTCAGATTTGAAGTAATTCAAAGAGTGCTCCTTTAAAAAAGTGTTGTAAACAGAAAATAAAGTTAGAATCAATGTTCATATCATAGGCCTTCTTCAGGAATTACTTATAAAAGAAAAAATAAGCAAGCAAAGTCAGCCAATCTAGTAAACTTAACTTTTCTTTAGATAATTCCTGAAGATCATCTATGGTCGAAACATCAGTTCTAATTCTTTCTATTTTCACGTGGATTTAATACTACACCATTGTTTTTTTTTGTTTGTTTTTTGCAGCCCTCATATAGAAGCAGTGCTCTGTTGTTTTGCTTCTTTAAACCTTGCTTTCCACATGATGTCATCATTATTCTCAGCAACCCTTGTCTCATTAGTTCAGGGAGCAGTGGCTGCATGCCAGTTCCCCTGTCACAAGAAAAGTGTGTGGTGGGGGGTGTCGAAATACAGTTCGGGCCATTGGTACACCAGCTCTGGTCCAGCATTAGACTGGGTGCGGATGCAGGCAGGTACTGGGAAAGCCTGGTGGGTACTTGGGCCTATTTATTCCATCAACATCTATGTTTCTTTGGTTAGAAAAACAGAAGAGAATACCAATGAAAATCTAGGGATAGACATATTTAAACAAGTACTCCTTTGATCCTTTCAGATCTAAAACTACGGGGGCCCATGACGGCCCTATCCTTATACTGAGCCTCACTTCCCATTATAAGTTTGTCAGTGATGTGTGAGCTATCAGAGCTTACTTCAGAGCTAAGGGGGCTGAGCCCTGGCAAGTCCCCTTATTATTCCAACACTGTATTCAGTGTTTATAAAACAGCAGAGAATGCTAATGAAAACCTAGGGATAGTCACATTTAAAGGAGTACTCCTTTAAAGCAGCAGTGCAATGAAACTGGGCAAAAAATTTGACTCTACCTTCTTTCACTATAAAAGATTCCAGGCATCTTCCAGTTTTATTTAGTAGTAAAACTTTCTAGTTCCACCAAAATGTGAGTTGTGAGTATTTTATAAATGTTTACATTTGTTTTCCCTCTAGGAAAAAAAGATAGCTGTCACATTTGGCTTAGAAAAGGCATTGCAGATCTGGCAAGAGTTAGAATCTCACATTTATTTTATTTTATACTGAAAAGGCCAGTGGGCACAATGCCCATTTTCACAGGCGTCCAGTTATAAATATTACAATAGTCGGCCCGGTGACGCTGAAGGTTGAGACGCTGGATGCCACACGCTGGCGACCAGGGTTCAGGAGCGAGCTCGGGTCTCCAGGGCTGGCCGGGAAGGAGAGGATTGCCGTCCATGACAGCTGTCATCTCCTGGGGTTGGGGAGGGTTGCATCTCCCTGTGCTAGTGATACCCTGCGGAGGCTAGGGTCACTGCACTTGGAGAGTGCTAGCATGGGCAGGAGTAGTGCCGTATGCAGATGTCCTTGCCGAAGTGCGCGGTAGCGTGCATGCCGGGGCTAGACATCACTGCACATCTATAGTGCTGGGGGGGTAACGCACCAAGAAAAATGGAATAACCCAGCTCTGCAGAGTAGGTGATGGTACCAGGACCCCATTCCCACCACTGGCTCTTACCCTTCCGGCCTTCCAGTTCCTCTGCCCGGGCCCTCACCTGCAGCATGTCCAGAGTCTAAGTGCGCCCAAGAGGAGGGGCGTCCCCACCCTGGAGGGGTTAAGCCAGGGGTACAAGGCTGCAGGGTGAGGGAGAGGAGAGAGGAGGCTTGGGTTGGGGGGACTTCAAGCGGGCAGGATCAGGCCAGGATGCCTGAGAGAGGCACCATAGGCTGTGACTGGAGGGGAAAAAAAGTGTAAAAATAAATAAATAAATCATACAATAATAAAAATTCAGACACTTACATACATGTCAGACAAATAGACAAAGGTCAGTTGTAACAGTTACAAACAGTTCTGTCTAAGAAATAACATTTTTTTTGTGTTATTTCTTTTACACCCTACGTGCTCCACAGCAGCCACTCCTTCGGGCTTGCCAAGGCTGACCTCCGACCGAGGCAAGGTGCCAGCACCTCAACCCTCTGCGCCACCAGGCCAGCTAGAAATAACATTTAAGCCTTTTCTTAAATACTGACAACCCAGTACAACCTATGATAGAGTCTGATAAATTATCATACAGTCTGGCTGCAACAAAGTTAATGGAATTTTGTGAAAAAGGTATGGAAAAAAGGAATCATGAAAATAATAACAACAAACTTATGGTGCACAGCATAGAAGATAACTGAAAATGTAGATCTGCCAAGTATGCTAATATCTTATTAATTCTAACTGCAGTCCAGGAAGGAGTCACATACAGACTTGGGTGCTCATGATAAAGTAGCAAATCACAGTGGCAAGGAAATCAGATATAGTACATGAGCCAGATAGGGTCATCGATACCACTCAGGGGAGCAAACGCTCATGTTGTTTTTAGCAAGCTTTATATGCCTAGATAACAAATATATGTGATGGCATTGTGGATCAAGTAGCTTTATGTGTGTTCTCACACCAAATGTATACCCACCACTGTTGTAGCCATCCGTCCGTTTGTGTCCATATTCTGGACAAATGTTTTTTATCTACACATATAAAGCTTGCTAAAAACCAATATGAGCATTTTCCCCACTGAGTGGTACCAATGACCCTTTTCACGCTGGTATGGCTGGTCTATCCCAAGTACCAAACTGTATATACTAAGCCTTGTGCCACAACAGTTCTAATGATATTTCAATATGCAACTGGTAATAACATTTATAAACCATCTTATAATGGCTTTAGATATTTTAATGTAGTATATTGATTAATCACTAATAATTATTGTTCGTTTTCAGATGATGTTGGAGTAGTGGCTACTAGACTGGAAGAAGAAGAAAATCAGTCTAGCCAGAGGGGTACCTAGGAGGTGCATCATTCACTACGACTCTTCAAAGCTTAATCCACAAGAACAATTGACTATTCCACAAAACCATGATTCCTGGTTGATATTATTGACCGCTGCAAAAGTGAGGAATCATGTTCCTATTCTGCAACTGGCAGAGGAACTTTAAGGTGAAGGAGGAGATTACCCAGCTATTCTACCACAGATATTGTCGAAGCATATTCACAATGAAAAGGGACCTGGAGTCACTGAAATGAAAAGCAGAAAGTAGTGTGCCAGAAGCAGCAGCAGGAAACAGCTTTCAAACAAAGTGACAAAACAAGAGGGATCATCTTCTGAGTCCAGGATCTATGCCACCAAATGCATCTTCTGAGAAAAGGAAAAGTATCAAAAAGGAACGTGCACAAGAGAATCTTTGATAAAAGCTACACAACTCAGAACAGATGAAACACTCCGCCAACCTGCAATTATAAAGAAGAATGAAGATATGCTAGCAATTATAAGCAGAGAGATAGTAGCAGCAGAGGCACATTATCACCAGAGTTGCTGCAAAGCATTTACAAGAGACTCAAGTCACCTTCACTCATCAGATAGTCAAATATTGAATGCAGTAGATAACACAGACAGTGATATGCAGTACTCCAACATAGAACATCTGTCATATGTTGAACTGTTAA